>CM072801.1:135083214-137483214 GCA_037013495.1 Hippophae tibetana | reverse complement strand
GAGTTTTCTAAAACTAAGTGGCCGGTGGTTGGGTCAAGGATTAAACGACCTGGATTGGAAGGGGGACTAGTATTGAAAGGAGACAAATCCATTGGATATCGATGAGATGGACAGGTTTCAGAGGTATGGTGATTAGAGAGCAGAAGAGGTTGAATAGCAGCAAGCTCTAGTGTGTTGTTTATTTATACAGGGACGAGAGACTTCACACGAATATTTACCTAATTTTATGCGGGCAATCACATCTAGAATTAGTAAAATGTGATTTATTAAATTTTAATTGAGTTGAGATTATTTTGAATATAAGTTAGTACATTTTAAATATATCTTCGTATTCTTCATTTGAGTTATTATGTTTTTACACGATTGATATACACATAAAACCAACTTAAAAAAAGATAAAATATTTTTTTAATTCTTCTTAATTTTTGAACTCATTCTTAATCACTTAAAATGTTAATACGAAATGGGTTGCTAATATACTAATAAAATATTTAAAGACTAAGTATCAAGTTCGGGGTTAATAAAGAATGAAATAAACATAATTAGACTTCATATAAATATCTCGAGATATCTTTATTATTGGATTAGTAGTGTCAAAAGGGAGATCAAATTAATTAAAAATGTATATATATATATAAAAAAATTAACTTGTTAGTTATATTAATATTAACTAATAATTTATTTATTTTAAATATTTTTATTCATTACTTAACATCATTTTTGCGTCAAAATTTTGTTAGTTATGCTTTTATCTCGTTTCACAATCTGGCACATTACACAAATCTTCGTGTATTGTACTCGTAATAAATAGGAGTAATCAATTTTACAAGTCTATTAGATACACTCTTCAATGCATGGGACTGTGTCTAGGTAGATTTTACTATATGAACGGCTTTCAAGTAAAAGGTGAAAAAGATCAGGACAAATTCATTATTGACCATTTTTTTGTTAAATGTTTCACAAAATAAACCTTATATTAGTAAAATGCTAAACTTCTGCATATATGTGCGATGATTGTTAAATTTATATTGTTGTATGCATACAGAGAGAGTGAAATTTTAGAATAGAGATACTCATTAAGTAAAGTGCATGTAGGGAGGGGCAGAACTAGAATAAACTAATTTACTCGAAAAAAATAAATGAATTTAATATAAATAAACTGTTAATGAAATTCAATAAATGAATAAAGATAGTCTAAATACTTGGTTATTTTTTTTCTAAACAAAATTTAAGAATCTAAATGATGACAAAAAAAGAATACAAATAGTGTAATTACAAAGGAGACCTATTTAAAATTAAGGAAAAAAAAAGAGATAATGCATCTGTTTGTAATAATAATAATATGTAATAATCAAGTGGAGAAATTAATGCTCAAAGTGGTGACAGAAGAGAATTGTGTATTTAACTATTTAGAAAAGGCAAAATACTAAAATATAGTTACAATTTAAGTGGTTTATTGTGACTATTTTTTTATTTCCTTTTTGTATTAGTTCCATGTCTATTTTTTTTTAAAAGGCAATTTAATTTATATAGAAGAAATATATTAAAAATAAAAGAGTTTTTATCTAAAATTTATCTTAAATATCATATAAAATCAATAAAAAATAATGTGATAATAACCCTATTATTTTAATTTTATAAAATCATAAATAATAATCGGGGATGGTGAAAATATTGAGACTTGGTATGATATAATTCTGGGTAGGATTATAATTAATAAAAAAAACTATTAATTATTTTATAGAGATATTATTATTAATTATGTTGGCAGTGGCTGGGAGAACCCATTTTGGGAAAAAAATTAGTCGGTGTCAATAATAGTTATTTCAGTTAACATGGTACCATATTAAAAGTTTCTATTATGGTAATATCCACCCGTATTTGCTAATATATTATATACCTACTCTATCCGGTCCGGATGTGGAGATTGGAGTTGTTATTTTTTTTAATGTGATAATTTTTTTATGAAAATTATTTAATTAAAAGTAAAAAAAATAAAGAATAGATATCCGTATTTTATAACATAAAACAAAATAAGAGCAAATATTATCATCTTTGTTTGATATTTTAAAATTATATAACTTATTTTAATAAATATATAAAAATTTAATATTTTTAAAAAATTTATGAACTTAATTGCATTTAAACTTAAATCAATCATAAATAATACATTATATATTTTATATTTTTTCTTTAAGTTATATTTTTATTATACTAAAACATCAATAATTTTTCTTTATAAAAATTATTAAAAAAATAAAATATTATAATTATTTTATAATTTATTGTTATTATTTGAAACTAATTTGTAAAAAAATGTTATTAATATTGTTTAATATAAAAATAGTTATGTGTTTATTGTTACTTATATTATATTTTTCTTTCTTTTACATAAATATTGTTTATTTTTAATTTTTTATTGACTCAAAATTTTATTCTTTTATTATATTATTTCTATTATAATTTTTTCTTTATAATAAAGAATAAAAATAATATTTATAATACTACGCGGATTCTTATTTCTCATTTGAGAGTTCACGTTTTTTTACTTTGAATCCTCTGTATGTCTTCACAAAGATTTTAAATAAAGATAAAATATATATTCTAAATCATGGATAGAGAACAGGATAAGATCCCCCGACCTAGACCCCTTTGTCCTGTTGACAAGGCTACCTAAATTTAAGGGTTGGGTTACTTATTTAAAAGATATATTTTAATTTTATGTTTTTTTTAAATATTTAGTGAAGGTACTTTAATTTATTAAAAAGTATTTTTAATATTTTATCTTTTAAGTTATACATTTACGATATTCTCTATAAAAGTTTCAATAAGCTTTAAATAGTATTTATTTTATTCGATAAATTTAATTTTTTTAAAAAATATAATTTTTTTAAAACGTATATTAACAATTTGATTTTTAAAATACAAAAAGTGAAAATAATAAATAAAAATTAAATTAAAATAGAAAAAAAATATTAATTTTTTTAAAATGCAAAAGTTTTTTAGAAAATAAAATTTAAAAAAATGTAATTTTTTTAAAAAAGTAATTGATTTTTTAATTCTAAATGTAAATTGAATATTTTTTTATTTTTAATGTTTTTTCAAATATTTATTTTAATTAATTTTGATTTTTTTTAGTTTTTGTGTATTTTTTCAATATTTCAAATTTATCTAGAAAACGATATATATATATATATATATATATTAAAAGATAAGAAACTAAAGTGTATATTTTAATAAATTACAAGTCTCCTATATCCCTTAAAGTATACAATTTAAAGAATTATAAAACTCTTGTAAAAACTTTATACTAAATTTGACTTGATTCACTCAAAGTTTGAATTATCAAGTATGATCTAACTCGGCTCAAAGTTCTTTTACGTTGGAATGAGTTTTATCAAGTTTTATCTGAATTATTTTAAAGTCAAGTTTAGATTCAATCATTTCTACGATAAGTTAAGCCTAAGTTAAATCCAAATGTGAGTTAAGTTTATAAAATATATGTACGCTTAAATGTTTTATGAAATTATTTTATAATTTAAGCATCATTAAACTAGTACACAGAATTAAGTAAATTTAAATTTTTTAAAAATCAAGTCCAAATCTACACAAATGTTTTAGGGTCTAATTTTAAGCATGTGTTTAATTAAAAAAAAAAGTAATCTAACTTGATTTGAGCCCGAAATTTTAGAGTTTTAGTAGTACAACTCATCTTAATTTGCATTCTTAATAAAAATAATATTTTAAAAAATATATACAGGGGTGAAGTAATACTTAGATGTCCATTAAACTAAAGGTGTTGTTTATTACATTATCTTAAAAAATGTATTTTTAATTCTATTTATTTGTGAGAAAAATATTATTTAAATCTATTTATTTTTGAAAAATATGTTAGATAGATATAATGTAACTTTCTATTTAATTTTTGTTAAATATAATAAAATAATATATGTTTCCTATGCATGCTTATATTTTTATGATATGTATAAAAAAAATTATTCAAACTTCTTTAAGAAAATTGTTTCTTTTAAAATTAAATAAATTTTTTATTATCTAATTAATACAAAAAGTAATCCAATTAAATGATGAAAAATTTATTTAAGTTAATCTAAATAGTTTTTAATTTAAAATTAATTCATTAAATATATATTTATTGAAAAAATATTCACATGTGTTACTCGATTCTATTTAACTAAAAATTACATAAAAAATTAATAAAATTTTGATTTTTTTTCCAAAATATTTTACAGTTATGAGAGAGAGTAATGCACGATATATATATATATATATGTTAAACAGTATAATCTTACTTAACATATTATATGTTATACTTTTTTTTTAATAATAATAGTTGATATTAATAATAATAATTTATATCGTCTTAATTTCTTACAATTTTTTTCATTTTTATAAAAATAAAAAATCTCTCGTGAATATCTTATACTTAACATATTTTTTCATTTGTCTCTTGTACCTGAATTTACTTTTGTGTCTTTTTCTTTCCAAAGTAATAAGTACTACTGCGTTACAAACTTTATTCCTGTGGTTGACTTAGTGCCCACATTTTAGTAAGAAAAATCTATCCTATATCGTTTACAAGACATATCCATATTGTTTAGGAGTATTCAAAATTTACTTAATCCAAATTAATTCATTTAAAATTAATCAATCTAATATTGTTTTTGTTTTTTTTTCCTTTTATTAGATACGATTGGATCTAAAAAATCTCAAAATATATCTAAAAATGATTAGTTTGATTCTTAATATTGAAAATCTCATAAGAATTAATCCAATGGATTAATAATATTATATTATATTTATAAAATAATAATTAGAATTTTTGAAGTATTGATATTTTTATGATATAATTACTCAAAAGTTAATGTATTAATTATTTTATTTAAATCTCATAAGAATTAATCCAATCGATTAATAATAATTAATTAGTTTGAACCCAAATTTGAATTTCATCCTGTAATTTTCACTCCTTTGATCAAAAGAGACTTTATTACTTAAAAAAAAAACAAAAAACATTTCAAATGATTTGGTTTGGAATGGTTTTATATATTTTATTGGATCATAATTATTTTATTGATTGGTTTCAAAGTTAAGGCAGAATCAAATTAGTCCACGCACCACTAAAATGTTGTTATTATAAAATATACAATTTATTTTTAAAAATTCTTTAAATAAAATTACTTAACGAATCTAATATGTCATAAATATGGGATGTATCTTAAAGATTATGTAAGATAGAATTAGCGAGGAGTAAAATCACTAGTTTGTTTTTATAAGTAAACTTTGTATCTAATTCTATGGTTATTTAGTTAACATAATATTTTAATTAGGTAAAAAAAAACAGTAAAAATATATAGAGAAAAAAGTGGTATTTGTGTAAAAATATTGTTTGTATCTTATCACTAGTTTGTTTTTAATTTGTTACTGGAAGTAATTTTTCATCCTATTTTACCCTAAACATTAATTGTGCATCCAAATAATACAATAAAAACTGGTTTTGTTACTTTATTTTCACTAGTTTATAAAAAAAAAAAAGTGTTTTTGTTGGTTCACAAAAAACCCATGGATTTTTATTTATTTTTTTGCCGGTCTAAACTGGCTTAATTTTATTATTGTAATGTTTTTTTATTAAAAAATTTCTCGGGTTCAGAACCGGTAAATATTTAAAAAAAAAACCATACCAGTACAGTTGGCGTCTCCTCTTCCACTCACACATTAAAACCAGAACCAGATTTTCGGCCCTCTCTCTCTTGCAAAAGTAGTATAAGAACAAGATTTTCATTTGATCCTCGCTGTCCGTCCAGCTTCTTTCGTCGGTTATCACTCAGAAGTCCAAATTCTCTTTCTTCACAAGTTAATTCAATTCAATTGAGCTATATATATCCATTTTTATATTTTACCTTTTATTTTTTTATATAAATAATTCAATTATTTTAATTAATTTTATTTTTAATTTTTTAATAAAAAACACGTATAATTTTTTATAACGTTAAAAAATACACTTTCAATTAATTTTTAAAAAACAAACATATTTTTATTCTTAAAATAGTTAAAAATGAAAGTGCATGTATAAAAGGCTATTATACCAAACAATTACATTTATTTATTTATTTCATAATAATTATTAATTTTTATATGTTAAGTATTTTTTATTTTCAAAATATTTTTTTATGTATTTTTTTATATATCAGGATTAATTTTTTGATCTAAGTAATATGATTCTACACCCTACCATTTTGAACTCAAGTTCAAATTATTTTCATATAATTTTCACTTATTTATTAAAAAATGTGGATTTGATTTCCCTTTTAAAAAAATAATAAATAAAAGAATTTTTTTTATTAATTTTTTTTATTTGTTTATGTTTTTATATTTTTGTATTATAAATAATCAGTTAATTTTAAATAATTAATTTAATTGTAAAAAATATAATTTATGGAAAAGAAGAATGCTAAAATATGTATTCACATTTTATTTTTTATTATTTGTAAGTTATAATTTATAATTTATATCATATGAACACATTTTAGATGCAACAAAGTTTCAAATATATGTGTTATATATTAGAGTTAATTGAAATTTATCAAATATGTTTTATACTTCACACATATGTAAATATTTTTTAAATTTAAACATATATATATATATATATATATCTTTGATACGTAAATGGAGAAGTTAGTATTAATTTTTAAGCGAGTTAAAAAGTTACTTAAAAATAATCTAAATAATATTTCATGTTCTTACGTTAAATGTGGTAACACTTGAAAAGATAAATTAGATGTCATAAGAGAATATATTATTAGAAGTGGGATCTACAAGGTTATAAAAATTAGATATATCATGGAGAGACTGTTGATAATTGAAATGTGTGTCACTTCTAGACCGTATATATATTAAAGTGTATTCAAACTAATTCGTGTATAAGGATTTTAATATTTTGTTATTATTTATTATTTTGATTTATAATTAGTTTTATTATAAATATGAAAGTGTATATTTGAAAATTATAAAATTGAGTATTTTTTTTTATGTTACTGCTGCTGCTATTTGATTATAAACATCGGTTGGGAAACACAAAAAAAAAAAAAAAAAAAAAAACATTTTTGCCGTAGCGAAAAATATTTCGTCTGTACTTATTTTATCGACTTTCTAGAATCGACGAAAATATTTATTTTAACCGAATAAAAATCTACTAAATCGATCCTTTTATAGTAGTTATCAGAGCTTATTTGTTTTGTCACTACAATTAAAATATAATTTTTTTATCCACTTATATATTACTTAAAAAAACGCTATATATCTTCAATTTGATAAGTATAATATAATATTATTGATTAATATAATTATTAATTTAAATTAAATCGTATTTGTTTTAAAATATTAAATAGTAAATATAAAATTTATAAATTAAAGATAATTTAATAATATAAAATTTATTTTAATATATTGAAAGTTATGATAATTTAATGTATTTTTAATTAATTTTTAATTCAAATGTTATTGATGTATTTTATTATGATTTGTTTGTGTTATGAAGTGAACTTTTTATTCACAAATATTATGATTTAAAGCTACTATTTTTAACTTATCAAAAGGTTTCTTATGCCATTAGCGTATCTTTTATTATAAATGAATAAATTTATTTTATTTAAAAATTTAATTAATATAAACATTTAATTTTTTATATAAAAATAAAGATATTAAAATAATCAAAAAAGAAAAAAAGGAAAATATTTCCAAAAAAGGGAAGAAAATGGAATACTAATTTGTGCTAGCTAGCCCAATTAGGTAAAAAGAAAATTAATTTTTTTTCAATATTTACGATAATAATTAGTGTATTTCAAACTTATAACTTAAAATAAAACGAAAGAATCTTATCACTATATCAAAATTCTTCATGTGTTTCATTTATAATATAACTAGCCAGATAGTCACTTCCATGTATGGAAAAAGAAAAAGAAAAAGAAAAAAAACCTTAATTTCATTATAAACGAAGAAATATCCATCCATATTTCATTATAGAACTGACCCTCAAACTTGTATATATAACCCCAAGAAATAATGTTAACCTTCAAAATACAGCCTTTGCCCTAGCTAATCAACCAATCCATTTAAAATTAAACTCCCTATATAGCCTTATTATCAAAATTATCACAGCAGTATGGAGAATGATGATGTGAAAAATCATGTTAGTTCTGACCCTCAAGAGTTTTATGAGAAATGGTTCGAAACAATCAATCTTGCTGGCAAAGAATTCGAATTGCCAAAAATATCAAAAAAATTCGACCATCTCTCCATCAACTCTGAATTGCCCATGCCCAAATACTCCTTCCAAAACCCTGATAATCTTTTTCTTAGTACTATAGAAAAGGCTATCAATTTTCAAGTTAATTTTACAAGTAGTAGTAGCAGTACTAATCAACTCGGTACGATGACGAATTTTCCCTCCACTCCCTTGGTTCAAAATCATCAAGTAAGTCATGCAAAGGACAATCTTTCTCAGATTCCTCTAGTCCAAAGTACCCAAATCCATCTCATGACTAAAACTATTTCAAGGTCAATTAGAAATGTTATAAAGCCCTCTTATAATGTTTCTAATAATAATCTCAATTTTATCAACCCGTTTCACATGAGAAATAGTCATCAACATCAAGGTTATTTTCAATATTATGATCATCAAAGTTTTTCGAACTCCTATGCAACATCTTTCATAGGCATCACCAAGTCACTTCTATATTATCCCTCTTTCTCTAATACAAATCTCATGGTCAACAAACCCACTTATGGTCAAACATTTTTCACATCAACTTTGATCGGCTCAAATGATAATGATCATAAAACCCTAGTTAATCCTTGTGGATCCATTTCTTTTGTCCAAAAACAACAACGTTATGATGAGACTTGTTCGGGTGTATTGGCCATGAAAATTGAGCCTAAAAATCAAGATTTTGGTGTTACATTGTCACAATTTGATGTAGATGATAATAATTTATTTTTACCATGTAATAAGAAAAGAGCATCATCAGCTATGATAAATAATATTGTTGGTAATAAGGAGAAAATTGATAGTCATAGATCAGTTGATGAATATGGTGATGAGCACAGGTGTGATAAGTGTAATGTATCCTTTGCAACAGGTAATGCCTTGGGAGGGCATATGAGTCATCATTCTAAGAGAAGGAAAAAAGAGGCAATGAAGATTTGGAAAAAGAATAATCCAGGTGCCAAATACTCCTTCTTTGACTTTGTTGACAGCCTAGGGTTTCAAGGATGCTCAGTTTGTCCTTCTGCTAGTAGACCCTCAATGCATACCAATTAATGACCAAAATTATTTTGTTTAACATAAGAAATCAATATTTATCAAAAAAGAAAAAGAAAAAAGAATCAATATGTTGCAATTTAGGTTTCAATGTAATAATATTTAGGGAGAGAGGCTTAAAACTACTCGATGACCTTGAAGAAGTCTTATTTGAATTGAGTTATTCTTTCTTCTTATTCCTTTTTCTTATCTCTTTGTCTTTTTTTTATATGTATCTATTTTTTTTTATTTTTTCTTTGAAAAATTCATCATAACTAGCTTGTGATATTTTAAGTATAGTTAATTTGAATGATTAATACATGTTAATTTTTGACATGTCAAAATGTCATATTTTTGTAAGGATTAAAACGTAGATGTTTACAAAAATATCCACATCCAAGGAGGTACAAATAATTCTTTTTGTAAAACTTATATAAATAAAAATTATTAAAATTAAGTATGAAAATTTTCTATATTGATATTTTAATGAACGATGATATGTAATATTTTACTATAAATTATAATATTGCAATTGAGACATAAGAGTTGCCAACACATGCACCATATCCATTAATAAACATTTAATCCCTTAGGAAAACTCTTGAAAATAAGAATTTAAAGCTTTGACACAAGTGGTTGGCTGAATCTACATGGAAGAAGGCTTGTGTAATGTTCAAATTAGGGTTTTTGAGGATTAAAAAGTCATCACCAATGAGGAGGGTGTGCTACCAATCAAATGGAAGCATAAAATACAACAACCAATGTGCCTATAGAAGCTGTTTTTTCCCCTTTGAATTGAAAAAGTGTTTACAACTTTTAAAAAAAAGAAGCAGAGAGTAGTGTTAATCTTATTGGTGTTATCTATATTTTTTTTTGGGTCAAAAATCAGAGAGTAGTGTTATCTAATATTGTTGCCTTTCATTTTTAATTATATATATATTCGTCCAAGAATTTTCAAGAAGCATATTTCAATAACATGGAAACTAATGTAGCGGTTTAGCCTAATTAATTTATAAAACTTGTTTTTAATTAATTATTTTTATCGTTTCACGCAAGTATTATTACGTAAATATCTTTTAAAAAAATGCACATTTTTTATTTATTTTAAAGACAACAAAAAAAAATACACATTTTATCAAATAATTTGTTGTAAATCTTCCAACTCAGTTCGTTTCTCTATTGTATGGTAGTTCTGGACAATTATCATATACGAAAATTATTATTATTATTTAAAAGTTATATATAGTGCATGCTACTAATAGATACTCTAAGAGTAAAAAATGATGACTGGAACTCTTAATACTTGAGAGTGTTTTCCAGGTTTTTATTTTCCAAGACCCAAAATAGGTTTAATACATTATCCATTAATTAATAAATTATTATAAATATAGAATAATTGTACAAATCAATAATGTGAATGATATTATATTTTTAAATTTGAATAATGAATAGAGAAAATATATAAGTAAAACAAAAAAATTTAATTCATTGTTATATATATAGACTTAAATTAATAGTTGAAAATTATTGTTAAAAAAATTTGTCTAAATTATTTGCACAAAGATTGACGACCTTTTTTTTCTATAATAATAGCAATAAATTAATAAGGAATTTTCTATGTTTAAAATGAAAAAGACTAGAGGCAAAAATATTTTCATGTACAAATCACGGCTTCCTTGAAGTATCCAAGCATATGATGAATCTTGTAACACATGATATTCTTCCAATTTAATAATTAGGGAATTAATTATCAAATCTTGTATATCTTATTTATTAATTAATTAGATAATATATTTTGCAAGAATACTATGATTAAATTCAATCCTATCATGAGTGTTGATTGTATGCAATCAAATCTTTTTGATTAATTAATGATTACGTGGCCTAATGAAAAATTGCATCACCGCTAAAATTACTTTAGCATATATGATTATATAATTGTAAGGATAATATAGTGAAATTTAGAGAACACTTCTGGACTATCTTCCTTTGTCTTTGAAGTGTTAGGTTTAAGAATAGTATATGAGATGTCTTTGATAATTCTCGCACATAATTGAAGGTCACCCAGTTTTATAGCTCTGAAACTATAACAAAAATCAAGATAAAAATTGAAGTGTATTTCCTAAGCAAGAAAATGAAAATAAAAATATGAGAATACATATGAGAGAAAAAAAATATCAAAAACTCAATTGAATTATTTGTTTCACTGAATGACTGTGTTTGTCATAGGATGAGGATAAAATCTAATGCTATGCATAAGTTGATACAGTGTACATGTTTCGTACAAAGAGATTCCATGTAGGACTATGTCAAACAAGAAAAAATGATAAGTTATAAAACTCTTTGACACATACTTTTATGTACAAGTCGATCTAGCTCAGATTTTAAAGATGAAGAGGCATGGAGCTGCATTAGGAGGAACTGACCTGTAGATCTACTATCCAATGACATGTCGTACTTAATGTCAAGTTGTAACTAATACTAGGTCGTAACTAATGTTAGGTTTTATCCGGTACCAGATCACACCTAATGTTAAGTCGTACTTAATATCATATCATATTTAATGTAAGTCATATCTAGTATCATATCATATCTAATGTTCAAATATAGAGTCCTCTACTCTTTTAGTCTTAAGGAGAGGGTAATCATTATTCTCAATAAATGTAAGTATTTTTTACAACTTTTTTTTAAATGGCACTTGAAGGAATGCACTAGCACTACTTTCCAAGTCATACTACATTCGGTGTTAGTACTTTAACTCAATCACTCTACTTAGTTATTTACTAAAGCGATTATATCATACCTTAACTCGAACACTTTACCTAATTCTTTATCGAGGTAATCGGTTAATACTTTAACTCGAGAGTTTTATCTAGTTCTTTATTGAGGTGATTAACTAGTATTTTAATTTGAACGATATACCTGGTTCTTTAACAAGGTGACTAGCTTGTACTTTTAAATCACACTTAGAGAGGCGCTCGATAGCTTGTCCTATAACACTTGTCTCACTTTCTTAAATTTTTGGTATATCTTTTGAAATTAAAGGCCTTAGAATCTTACGTCTTTCATGATATCTTCAACCCTATTATAAAAACCTAAATGTTGAAAATATATTAGGATCAAAGAGAAATGAAAAAATGATTAGGATGCATTATGTATTGAACAATACCCATCTAATGTTATATATATATATAAATAAGTTGATAGAAAGTATATCTATCATTACAAAGAGGTCACATATGATTGTATAAAACGAGGTAAAATAGTAAATTATAAAGCTTTGATATTGTGATTTCATGTACAAGTCGATCTAGCTGGTCAGTTTTTACATCTGGTCAGACTTTAAGGATGAAAAGGCATCCGGAGGAGTTAACTTGTAGATCTGCTAACCAATGACATGGTATATTTAACAAAGGTGATTAGCTCGTACTTTAACTTGAGTGGTATACCAGGTTCTTTAACAAGGTGACAAACTCGTATTTTAGTTTGAGAATTCTATCTTATTTGCATCCGAAGGAGTTAACTTGTAGATCTATTAACCAATGACATGGTATATTTAATAAAGTTGATTAGCTCGTACTTCAACTTGAGTGGTATATCAAGTTCTTTAATTAACAAGGTGACAAGCTCGTATTTTAGTTTAAAAATTTTGTCTGATTTTTTATTGATATAATTAGATTATACTTTTAAATCACACCTAAAGAACATTCGGTTGGTTGTACTATAACACTTGTCCTATTTCTAAACTACCGGTATAAAGGCTTTAGTATATTATGTCCTTCATGATATCTTGAACCATATGGTATTAGTCTAAATGTTGGAAATATATTAAGAATAAAAATGAAAAAAAATGATTATGTATAACTGGATAATATATACAAGTTAATATAAGGTATATGTGTCATTACAAAAGAGTTCATATATATTTATATAAAATGAGATAAAATGATAAGTTATAAATCTCTTGACGCTGATTGTTTCTTACTTCTGGTTAGACTTTAAGGATGAAGAGACATAAAGCTACATCTTGAAGAGTTGACTCGTAGATCTACTATCCAATAACAAATTATATTTAATGTGAGGTGGTATTTAATATCAAGTAGTACTTACTATTAAGTTGTACCTAATATCAGATATCAGATGTATCCTGTTATGAAAACAAAGGGCTTTATAGATTTCACTATGAGAAATTAGAACTCATTCTAACTAATTTCATCCACGTCAATGATCCTTGCAATAGTAGCGACGTGTGCAGGAACAAGAATGCTACTTTCAATAAATACAAGAGCGATAGTTGGCTTTAATTGATTTGGATGTTCTCTTCCCTTTCTCTTTCAAAATTAATTTTTTTTTATATTGTTTAACGAAATAAGTATTTCTTCTTTTTTATGAAACTACACTTCATGTAGTTAAAATCTGTTGGTGTGATTAAAACTTATCGTTTGAAATGGTATGGAGTGAAAACAAATTGAGTAATCGTTTGCTCAAATATGTATTTCTCGTTCATTTTCATTTCATTTCCTTTTTTTTGCTCTGAAACATCTTTCATTACTAGAAGAGATCACTGGATACTTTCTCAGTTATCTGCAACGTTTTTCTTAAACCAGTTATAGATAAAAAAAATGCAATCAAGGAAACCAAGATTAAAGTTAAACACAAACAAGACACACACTAATTATAGCTTAATTGATTTCCAAAGCATCATTACAAATCCATCCATTAGTCATTACACTAATTAAACTCAACTCTCGCACTCTCTCTTACACACACTAGTACTCAATTTTTATTTTTTTGAACTTATTTTACTGACCATGACACACTTGAGGAAATACATATATAATACCTAACTATTATTAATCCCCAACCACAGATAGCATAATCAGAACTCATTCCGGTACCAGAAGACACCTTTCTTAGGGGAACTCTCATCAGGTTCAACATATAGGCATTCTTTAGCTTCTCTCCATAAAGCCTTGTAAACTGGAGTCCCATCAAACTGGTAGTAGTTTCCCAATATTGGTTTCACAGCTTCAGTAGCCTCCTTTGCATTATAATGTGGCATTGTTGAGAATAGATGGTGAACCACATGTGTGTCAGTTATATTATGAAATACCTTATTTAACACTCCATAATCCCTATCCATAGTTGCCAGAGCTCCTCTTAACCAATCCCATTCCGACGAATCGTAGTGAGGCAAAGCAGGGTGAGTATGCTGCAGGAATGTGATCATCACCAGAAATCCATTCACTATAAGCAATGGCACACCATAAATACACACAAGCCAAACCAGTCCCTTTGTAATTGCTACCTTATAGACCACACTAGTCACTGCAAGTAGACTAGCATCTGAAATGTAAATTAAAAGTCTTTCCCTTTGAGAATATATAGGACCATGAGGATCAAAGTGGCACGCTAATCGATCATAGTCGCGGCCTGAAACATTAAAAGCCAAGTACAATGGCCAGCCTAGCAAGAGTGTGACCAGTAGACTAAAAAGCCTTCCTGGTGGATTGTTCAAGTACTTGGAGTACCATGGGATTTTACACTTAGGTTTGGGGACAAATACTTCATCGCGTTCGAGGGAACCGGTGTTTGAGTGATGACGGCGATGACTTATTTTCCACGAAAAGTATGGAACAAGAAGAGAAGAATGGAGAATTAGTCCTACAGTATCATCAACCAATTGGTAGTCACTAAAGGCATGGTGTCCACATTCATGAGCAATGACCCAAACACCTGTTAGAACACAACCCTGCAGAATCCAGTAGATTGGCCAAGCAAAGTAGGGAAGTGGATGAGGCAAGAGGTGGATGTAAGTGGATGCAATGTAGTAGAAAATAGAGGCAACGAAGAGGTCATGAAAGACACAGGAGAATGAACGAAGAAGAGAGCGTCTAAAGCAATGAGGTGGAATGGCTTTCTTGATTTGGCCAAGGGTGAATGGAGGTGTAGAAACTGGTGCTCTCTGCAGGGGAGTTTTCTGTTCCTCAAACTTGTTTCGAAGAGCTTGCATTTTGCCTCCGGCACCCATTGCTATGATAAGCTAACTTGATTATGACACAAGCTAAACATAAATGAATGAGCTGATCCACCAGTTGATTATAAACAACAAATTGAGCCCTAATTCTTGGACAAGAACAGAGTGAAACAGAACACTATATATAGAAGAAAACAGAAAAAAAGGAAAAGAAAGCCTAGTTGCATATCAAATAGAAAAGAAAAGAAAATAAATAAAAAATAGGACCACATGAGATCAACATATAGAAAATTTAGCAGGAAAAAAAACAAACTTACATAGACAAACAAACAAGTCAGGAACCATGAATTTTGAAGTAACAAGAGCTAAGTGGGGCAATAAAATTAAGGTCTAAGAGGTCCATTACATCAGTAGATCTGCTACATCACATGATGAAGTATGTGCTCAAACAGATCATAATGAAAACAAGCTCAGGGTGGTCCAGATATAAATCCAAATAGACCAAAAAATGAAGTACATTGAAATAGATTTATTGAACATGATGTTCCAGTTAACATTGAAAAATTAGGAAGAAAAATAAAAATAAAAATACGGCATTATATTGTCCTTATAAGGAATGTGACAAATCACTATGAATCCGCTATATAGGTAGATGAAGAATAAATGATGGGTAGAGTGCCACAATAATTGTTTTCTGAAAAATAAATTTAGTCCACGATAGGCACTTTAAAACGTTACTTTTATTTTTATAAATTAGTATAATTTTGAATGTGTAAATGTGCACTCCCTTCGAATTGAAGGTTATAGATTAGTTAACAAGTGATTTATTTTCCTAAAGAAATTTCCCCTTGATACCTAAGGATGGAGGCGCTTCCCAGGAGGCACTCATCTTTAAGTATTTCAGATCAAGCATGCTTAAATACGGAGTTACGAAGAAATGGTTGTCCATAATATATCCTTCTCTTGGTTCATCTCTCACCATTGATTTGGGACTCAAATTCACATCTAATGATCCTCATCGGCTGTAATGTGGTAGCTATGGAAGTTTTTCCAATTCAGTATTGGATTTAACTGTGTTGTAAGGATGAAAAACTTAGACATTTTTACCCTTTTTCATTCACATTCAATTATTGAAATGACTAATACATTTTTAATATGTAACTTTATATGTCAACTATGATTATTAAATATATGGAATAAAATATAGGATTGCGCGAAAAAAAAAACACAACTCCAGAATAAAAAATAAATAAATTAAACAGTATGAAAAACTGTATATCAGAAATTGAGAATAATTTTTTTTTTCTGCTCAATTAAAGCGGATTATTGTTCTCATCAGATGCAATGTTTACAGTAATTAATTTTTTCTTATATATATACATGCAGATGCAATGTTTACAGTAATTATTTTTTTCTTATATATATACATGCAGATGCAGATGCAGATGCATGTAACAAAATTTAATCGGAAAGAAGAAGACGTACGGTTGAAAATGAAACACGCCAAAAGAATGAAAAAGAAAAAAAGGGTAGTTGTCAAGTAACAATAATGTTCTAACAGAAATTGTAAAGGCATGGCCGATGACTCTGGGAAAATACTTATGTACTTACTACAATAATCAACATTACTTAAAATGTCAATATCTTATAAACAATCTCTATTTGTTATATTAATCTCACTCGTATATTTAAATTATAATACTGTTAGACTCTCTCGTGTATATGTATAATTATTAGTGCTTTTAGCGTTATCAGATCCGGAGATCTGAAAGTCAAGGAGCAATATTTACACATAAGTCTTTCTTTTTCTTTAGAAATAGATCAAAATCATACATTTCAATTCGAAACATGGAGAGATTTTTTTTTTTATCTTTTCGAGTTTGGAAGATACCGTAAATATCAATTTGCAGAACTTAATGAACAACGAAAACAACACACATTTAAAATGTTCTGTAGAAAGAAGAAGACAAATTATGTAGCGAGCGCAGAGGTCTAAAATGTTATGTTTACCTCAAGAGTAGAAGCTCTTTGTAGTGCTTCTCTCTCCTTGCTCGTTCTCTCAGAATCTGTTTGTTTTCCTCTGTAATTAAATTGCTCGGTTGATGGTTTTGAGTGCTCACCTTCACAAACAGAGGGCCTGCATTTAACCATAAGGTTCCAGCATTTTGTGGATCCCACGAGATCATAACAACTTGCGCTTGGAAGTGACCACCTGAACACCTTTCCGACGTGTCTGTATCTTGATAGACCTTTCTGACACGTATACGCTTGGGAAAACCGTCCTTAATTTAGAGATCACTCTAACTTACAGTACTTAATCATGTTGTAACTTTAAATTAGAACGGTTTCTATTTAATTTGCTAGACCACGTAAAGTTTGATGGGGTTGTTCGTAGGGAAACAATGTACCATCGATCATTATGACAAAACTGTACATCTGGTTGATTGAGCTAGCGAAACCATTAAGATTTTTTTATAAAATATATATCACGTAATTAGTGGATGTTCTGACGGAAGCAATAAATAGCGATATGTGAATATATCAAAACGATAAAATAAACACACAAAATTTACGTAGTTTGACAATTCGCCTAGATCCACGGGAGACAGCAGATATTATTTAAATTTAGTAAAAAATATATATATTATAGATACAGATTTCCTCACTAATAATATAGATACAGATTTCCTCACTAATAATATCTCAAGTGTTTTCCCAAACTTATAGAAAACTCTCAAACTCACAACTATTTTTTCTCTTTGAGTTTGCTTATGCTCTCTTTGATTTTTCTGATTTTTGTTTTGTTATTCAATGCATGAACTATTTCCTATTTATAGATGAATCAAAACCTCATTTTCTTAAATTGTACCATAATTTAAGCCTTAAATTAGATCACTAATTTCCTTAAATCATGCCACAAATCATGGCACAAATTAAGCCATTAATTTTCCTAAATTATCCCACTAATTTGTTACTTTTAAAACCAATATTCAACGGTGGATAAATAATAATCAGACATTAATTCATTCTTGTTAGAAGAATAAGATTACACTATCGATCGTCTCTTCAAATTGGTAAAATCTACGGTGAGGTTTTAGCATTTTAAGTTTCTCTTCAACATGCTATATCTCTAAAGTTTATAATCTCACTTTATATGTAGAGAAGAAGATAACAAGAAGATTAATTATAGTAGTGCTTTCAATTTTCAGCTCTATGGGAAAATTCATACTTCATCTAAGTCATGGGCATGGGTATCATTAATAATAGTTCACTTCAAGATCTACTCATGATCACTTCTTAATTATCTCTATAAGGTAGATTCCCCTGGTAATTATAACCAGTTAATTTACAACTTAATCCATTAATTAAACTCGTCTACATCATTTCAATGAGGGCATTAATTCGATTGAACTATCTCAAACACTCAAAACTAGTACTATCAAATAGTAGATTAAGACATTCTTCTTTTTAATATATAGCAGAATGGAAAAAAAAATATTTTTATGTTTGATTTTTATATTAAAAATTATTTTACTTAATTCTAAGTTTAAAAAAATGTTCAACAAATTATATTATATTGTAATATGTTTTAATTCTTAAAAAATATTAATAAAAAGATTAAAATTAATAATGAAATTTATTTTTAATTGATACAATTTTTCAAAAAAATTTGTTTAAAGGAAAACACTTGAAAAGATTACTACACTATAGAGTATTATTTATATGTTATAAATTTATTGGTGGGTATTGATTTTTAATAACATTTAATTAATAACCAAAAACTTATCTACCTCAGTAATTCTATTTTCTGGATAGTATTTTATAAAATTATTATTATTTAAATGATATCAAAATAACAACAGATAAGAATTACTCTTTTTTTCTTTCTTTCTGAAAGTTATTCATAAAGATTTTGATTTGTGCATGTCTTTTCGTAGAAGACGTGTGAGAATTGTATGGTGTTGATTTCAAATATCATTGAACGCAAGACTTTAGGTTAAGTTTGTGAATTGAATCCAATGAAAAGAAATTATTATTATTATTATTATTACTACTACAATATTTGGTTTGATTACTATAATAAAAAAAAGAATCAATGTTATATGATTTGATTTATAACTGTAATGATTAAAATTAAAAATATTGTATTATCATAATACCTCTACATTTAGTAAAGTTTAAATAATTTTATTTAACTGTTAATTTTTTGTCAAACAAAATACATTATTGAAATAATTATTACTTAAAAATAAAATATATTATCCATTTTTTTAAATAGAATTTAATGGTTTGAGATTTAGGGATTTTGGTATATGATATATGGTTTATAGTTTAGAGTTTAGGGTTATATTTGTGAAATTAAGGTAAAATTAGAACAAAAAATTAACATTAGAATGGAATTATGAATCCTAAGAGAGAAGATGAAATTCTTATTCCTTATATTTTAAGAATTGATTTTATTACATTCTCAATTTATAGCATAATCAAACATAAAATTATAAGAAATCAATTTTATTTAAATTCTTATTACTAATTAAAGATGACATTATAGTTATTTAATGTTTTTTTTAAATTACACAATAATAAAAACTTACAACAATGGGAATGATATTTTTAATAATAAATGTAATTTAATTAAATATTAAATAAGTTAAATTAGTTAGATTTCAAGTTGAATGTTGATTAATTGATCATTATAAAATATTCAAGGTGCGTTTCCTTTTTTCTCTTTCTTTTTCTAAACCTATAAATGAAGATTTTAACAATTCGGCAATACAGTTACTAATAATTAATAACTTCATTTATCAATTCAATCAATTCCAGCTCAATAAGCATTAAGAACAAAATAACGAATTAAAAAAAAAAAATTCGTTTTTCAATGTTATTGTTTCGGTTTGATATTACACACTATTTTATTCGTATCTTCTAATTTTAATGTGATGCTTATTTAAAATGATATCTCATGCCAATTAAAAACACGAGAGTCAATTTATAAAAGATAAATACTTAATAACCAAAACGAAAAATATTTTGAATCCGTTTGTAATTTGTTGAGTTGGATTTGATTGAAATGATAAATGAAGTTATTAAGTATTTCTAACTGTATTGCCGAATTGTCAAAATCTTCATTAATAGCTTTAGAAAAAGAGCAAAGAAAAACTTCTATATTGTCCCAACGGAAAATAATTTTTTTATTTTATTTTTAAGAATTATAATTATAAAAATAATTTTCATTTATTTTTATTTCAAGAATAAAGTTAAATTCAAATATTTTATATTAATAAATTAAATGTTATTTAACTTGAATTTTAATTAATTTAACTTATTTAATATTAGATTTTGATTAAATTAAATCACGTTTAATATTATTAAAATTTATTTTTATTATTATAAATTTTTATAATTTTATATATCTTCTAAAAAATATAATAATTAAATAACTATAACTCTAGCCTTAATATTCGAAATACACACCACACAATTCTCACATGTCTCCTACTGAAAAACTTGCACAAATTAATTAAAAATCTTCATTAATAGGTTTTAGAAAGAAAAAAGAGAGAAAGTAATTCTTGTCTTTTGATACTTAGATTTGAAATGATCTTATTTAAACAAGAATAAATCTATTGGAGCAACAAAATCATTTATGTAGATAAGTTTTTGGTTATTGAATAAATTTCATTAAAATACAAAAAAATGATGATAAATTTATAAAATATAAGTGATATTGAATAATATAATGGTGCTCTTAATTGTTTTATTTTAAAAAAATTAAAAATGTATATGGATTGATGTAATTTGTAATCAATTCAACATATTTTTTAACTTAAAATTAAATAATATAATTTTTAATATCTATGTGATATTTTTCTTTAAAAAAAAATCTTAATAGTTTGCTCAATCAACGAGGACAGTTTTGTCATAATGATGGTACCTTATTCCCTACGAACAACCCCTGGAAACTATACGTAGTCAAGCAAAATCGAAACCGTTCTTTAAGTGTAAGTTAGATTCTCCAAAGGAAGGTTTTCCGAAGCGTCTACGTGTCAGAAAGGTCCATGAACGTACACACGTCGAAAAGGTGTTCAGGTGGTCACTTCCAAGCGTAAGGTGATATCTTACTGGTAGCAGATTTACTATTAGAGTTTAGGAGGGAGATTAAGAAATATTAAAAACTATTTTACAATTTTTTTTATTTATTGTTAAATAAATATTTCATTTAAATATAAATATATTTAAAAGTATTAAAAAATCTTAATATTTAAAACTTATAGAATAAAAAAATTTATTTTATACATTAATTTATTTATAATTTTATAAATATTATACTTGAAATTTATTTTAATAAAAAAACGAGATAAAACACGTTTACTACGTTTAATCGCCATCCTTAAAAATGCATAAGGTAAAAAAGAATATTGATGAGCTGTTTTATTTGGAAGCAATTCTCCTCGGCCTATAACAATTAGTGGAAAGGAACTGCATGCTGTCAAAGATAGGGCAGTAAAAATTCACTATTAATAATAACATTAGTAGAATAATATGTTTGAAAGCATTAGCCAAATTTTCTGTTCATTTTTATCCAAAAAGATTTAAATATTTTCATTATTATCTCATTTTATTCCATCTTTTAAAAAATAAATTTTTATTAATTATTAGAATTCTTAATATAAGTAGAGATATGAACTCAATATGTATACCTACTTGGCATAAAATGTTAATTCTGAATGTAAAAATAATTAAAATGCTAGCTGGAGTAGGTGAGCAAACCTAAGGGAAGATACTTCATTGTAGAAGGAAGATATTGCAAATTGTCATATCTATAATCTAGAGACTCACGTGAGAGCACATGTATAACCCTTCAATTGCTTTGAGTTGTTCTTTCTTTTTCTTTTTGTTTTGTACATAATTCTTTGAGTTTTTTTTATTTTTTTATTATTGGAATATAGTATTCAAAAATTACATTACTTTTTTTATATATCAATGAATAATTTCTATTGCTTTAAGGTGAAATTATTAATTCATCTTAAACAATAATAAGAAATATAAATGAGAAAGAAAACATGTAATTTTATATCTTATTATTATCTTCTTTTTTTCCTCGTATTTAAAAATAAATAAAAATATAAAAAATTCTACTAGATTAAACATGAACTAAACTTTCTCTGCCAGCTTCTAGTGGTCGAATAGGTTTGATTTGGTCCTATTATTTTAAAAATCAAATAAATCAATTCATTTTAAATCTTCTATAGAAAAACCTACTTAAACCAAATCGAAATGATTTATTAAATATATTAATATTAATTACATTTAATTTAAAGTTTAAACTTTATGTTAATGTTGGCTTTTATTTTTTGAATGGTAAGTTAACTAAGTTTATTTATTAAGTATGTTTAACTTTGGATAGAATAATTAAATTTAATAATTCTATTCAAATAATAGCAAGATGATTGATATAAATTAAAATTGAGCTAACCGATCTACTAAGTAATTTGGTTGTCGTTATAGTTTTGTTTTATGCATATAGATTGGATTTGATTTATGAAATTATTTAACCAAGTAAGTGGATTCTCTTATATTTTTGGACCAAAATTGACTTATCCAACCTATATACATCCATATAAATACTACAACATTAACTTATTAGAAGAAAAATTAATATTTTCTCATCATTGAGTAATCTAGATCAACAAACCCACGTTGTTTCTTTGTAATTTATAACATAAATTTACAATTACATTTATACTCATATTAAATATTAATTATAGTGTAATATACAATAAATTTTTTTTTTAAAATAAATAATTATTTTTATTATATAATTATTTAACTACGTATCACACCATAATCATATAAATGTAAATTTAAGTGAAATTTATGTGAACTTAGAATTTCTCTTAACCATAATGTCTATTTGGTGAGTTTTTGGTACAATATCACTACACAATAATATTTGGATTCTATACCTCACGGCTACCCCCATTTAATATATTGATACCCCAAATATCTTATATTATTAAAAGATTTTGTTTTATTACCTCCATTCAAGTGTTGGTATCCTTTCTGTCCTTTTCGAATAGTAACAAAATATTTTGTCCAAAATACCCCTTTTGGCCTTTTAGCGAAGGATTTTATTTTTTATTTTTTAAAATTAACTAGAATTGCAAAGAAGTGAAAAAATTGTTAATTTTTATAAGCTCTATTTTTTCTGAAAGCATTATTAATACAAATTGATTATTTTATCAATTAAAGGTATATACTGTAGATATTATTTGTTTATACATAGTTGGATTTTGACATTTTTTCTCTAAAGTTTAGATTTCAATACTACCTGTTAAGAAATCTACCACAGTTCAAAAGGATGACTCAATTTGTTTGGTTTACAAGAATTGGAAGAGGCAAAATGAAATGTTAGGGTGATATAAGTTGTATGTGAGAAGACGTTTAGAAACAAATCTATGGATTTGACAAAGCTAAAAAAGCTTGGATTCATTTAAAAGATTCTATGCATCAAAATCAAGAGGTCAGATTATTCAAGTGAAGGAATAACTACAAAGCTTGAAGAAAGGAAATCTAAGTGCTACTCACCATGTGCTTAAGACCAAGCTACTTATAAATGAACTAGTAGTTGCTAGATATGACAATGCATTTTTAACACTCAATGAGACAATGCTTATAGAAATTGTGACTATTGATGATGCCAAAACTCTTTTATTGAGCCATGAGAGCAGGTTGGAAAGAAGAATGGTACCTATATCACTTTTGTCGTCTGTTAATTTCTCAGTAAAAAATTCATCATCGTCTACTACTTCTGAACAACAAGTGTTTGTTAAAAAATTTAAGCTCATCCATAAAACAATCGATCTTTTTGCCAATATTTATTCAACTCTCATCAAAACTATCTTAATTTAAATAAGAACAATTTCTCTTATAATAACTCACTTGATCCAAGAGGAAGTGGGTATGGTGATTTTAGTAGAGGTAGAGGTAGAGGTATAACTCAATGTCAATTATGTGAAAAACTTGGTCATATTATGGCTACCTATTGGTATTGTTTTGATAGAAACTTTACACCCTTTTTTACAACACAAAACAAATTTAAACCATATATTGTTTCCACCAACTTTTCTAGACCACCAACTCCACTTAATTCGTATCCTTATTCTTTTATAGGCTCACAAAGACCTTATAGTCAAGTAATGTTTACAATACTTATACCTTACTATCAACCTCCAACACATTATTCTCCAGCTTTATTTTATCATGCATAGCTTTAATAACAACCAAATTTTGTAAATCCTTCATAATCCTTACTTCAGTTTGGTCATTTTTCTCCATATCCAATTGCCAACTCCTCATAACTATCATCTCAACATTTTTTTCTCTTTTAAACCTGGTATCCTGACTCTGGTGCTAATCATCATATCACTTTAGATCCAAGCAACTTAACTCTTTCTCAAACCTACGTGGGTTAAGATAGGCTCATGGTTGGTGATGTAAAGTCTTAGCCATATTTCATATAAGTTCTAATACTTTTCTTGCATCTTATGACACAATTAGAACTTTAATTCTTAAGAACATGTTGCATGTTCCTCATGTAGCTAAAAACTTGTCAAGTGTTTTTTGAGTTTTACTCCACCTATTACCATGTAGAGGATCAATTGACAAAGGCTATACTCCTCAATGGCACACTAATTGTTGGACTATATAGCTTTGATTTAGATCTTCTTAAGTTTTATGACACTCATGTTTACTCTCAGTGTAGGAAAATTCATCTCAATCAAGTTTAACACCTTCCATTTTTATTGCTTCTACTCATAATAGTCGTTTAATATATTTTGTCTGACATACCAGATTAACATATACTTCTATTTATATTGTTAAGAAAGCTTTGTCTATGTCTAATATTTCTTCTATTAATAATAACAATAACATATTACTTGTGATGCATATTGCTTAAAATATCAATAATAGTCACAAAATGTCTTATCTTTCTTGTTCTACATATACTTCAATGCCATTGGAAATTATCCATTCTAATGCTTAGTGTTCCCCTATGGCATCTAAAAATATTTTTTCAATATTTTGTCAATTTTATTGATGAATATAGTTGTTATACTTGATTATATTTTCTCAAAACTAAAAAGATAGTTTATCAAGCTTTTGAACAATTCAAAGTACAAGTTGAGTTTTAATTTGGTTATCATATTAAAATATTACAAGTGATTGGAGTGGTGAGTATCAAGGCTTATAATCACTCTTAGCTTCTTATAGTATCATTCATAGGACTTCGTGTCCTCATTCATCAAAACAAAATGGCATAGTTGAATGCAAGCATAAGCATATGGTGGAGTTAGGTATGTTTATGCTCTCTCATCGATAGGATGAAACTTTCTTTTTTAACTATTTTGTCATCAATCAGTAACCTACTTCTATTCCACAAGATAAAACTCCTTATGAAACCCTTTTTGATTGTATACTAGATTATTCATTTTAAAAAAAATTGCATGATTATTCTTTCCTTGTCTCAAGCTTTATAATGAACACTAACTTCAACATAGATCTGTTCAATTTACCTTTCTTGCCTACAATATAAAACATAAAAGGCTATAAGTGTCTTAGTTCATCTAGTAGGTTGTATATAAATAGAAATGTGGTCTTTGATGAATTAACATTTTCTTTTGCAGCGCCAACTGCTTCTAATACACCTCTCAATGTCATTGTTCCTCAAAGGACAATTTTGCCCATTGTATCATCCTTAAGGTAACATGAACTTCCAAACATTACTATGCATAATTTGTATTTTTCTTCTTTGCTCTCACATGTCGACTCTTCATTTGTTTCATCTCTTCCTTTTACACAATCAATACATACAAAATCATTATCTATTGTACTGACATATAATCCTTCATAACATCCTATCCATTTTGACACATTGTCTTCTCATATTTCTCTTATGTCATCTCTATCACTTGTACCTTTGTTCACTAATACTTATCCATTGGTTCTAAATATGTTCCACTACCCTTAAAATCCTTACCTTCATCCCTACAACCTATTCCTACTCATCATATGATCACGTGATCTAAGGTATGGATTTTGAAACCTAAATTTTTTCATTACCATTGTTGACATTGCTCTTAATGTTCTTTGTTCTATTAAACAAGTCACCATTTGTATAATTTTTACTATTGATGTTACTAGAAAGTGGGAAGTATATCAACTAGACATTAATAATGTCTTCCTTAATGACAAACTTTATGACAAAGTGTTTATACAAAAACCACAAGGGTTTGAGAATTAACAATATCCCAACTATGTTTACAAGCTTAAAAAGGCTATGTATGCCTTAAGATAGCCCCTAGGCCTGGTTTGACATTTTTTATCAAGCTCTAATGTCCGTGGAATTCTCCAAAACTAAGGCTAGATTTTCATTGTTTGTTAGAATTTCTACTACTTCCATACTTTATCTATTGGTGTATATAGATGATATCATCATTATTAAGAACAATGATAGAGAGATTTTTTCTCTTATTTAGTCCTTAAAGAATAACTTTTCTCTTAAGTACCTAGGTTCTTTAACATATTTCTTAGGTATAAAGGTTGCACACCTTCCGGAAAAGGATTTATTATTGACTCAACAAAAGTACATCACTTATCTGCTTGCCAAGGCAAAAATAAAGCATCACAAGCCTATAGCTACTCCAATGACCACTTCTTATAAAATGTATGCATCTGATGGTGAGCTTTTTGACAACCATTCTCTTTATAGAAGCATGGTTGGTGCTCTACAATACATAACAATAACATGGATTGAATTGTCTTTTGTTGTTAATAAAGTCTATCAATTTATAACTCACCCTCTTCAATCTCATTGGTTAGTCATAAAGAGAATTTAAGGCATTTACGAGGGACTTGCTATTATAGCTTGGTGATCAAACCTTGTAGTGAATTTATACTTCAAGATTTTGTAGATGCAGATTAGGCATCATGCCTTGATGAAAGATGTTCTACATCTAGTATAATTGTTTATCTAGGTGTTAATCCAATAATATGGTCATCCAAGAAGCAATGAACTATGTCATGCATGCAGTAATACATATGTTGTGTATGAAGCATTGGTTGATACCGCCTCTAAACTCATTTGGATTCAACTCCTCCTCAAAGAATTACATTTGCATATTTCTTACTCTCTTGTTATTTGTAACAATTTGAGTGTTGTCTCTTTAACAACCAACCCTATTTTTGATGCTCAACCAAATATGGAATTAGATCTTCATTTTGTTTCGGAACGTGTGCTTGCCAAGAAATTACAAGTTTGACATATTCCACTCTTGAGTAACCAATTGATATCTTCACTAAAACCCTTTTGATTTCTCAATTTCTTCTTTATAGGCACAAACTTAGTGTCATTGTTATACCACTAAATTTGAGGGAGGTTGTGGAGAATAATAATATATTGGAGCATGAGTAGTTTATTGATGTGTACTCAAATATAGGTGATTTAAATTATGTTAATGTATTGTCCAAAGAAATGGTAGCATGTGTGCAAAAGAAACCATATGAGTTATAAATCTTCAAAGATTAAGTGATGCACAAGTTTTATCTAACTACCTCTAATGGATTGGAGATGTATATAAGAGGGTAGAACTTTAAATATTTTCATTACTACATATAGTATTATAAATAGTACTTGTAAAATGCATTGTATTCAATTCAAGCAACACAACAATGTTTCCCTTCTATTCATTCTCTCATTCTTTCATTTTTTGCACATTTTCATGGCTTGATGTTTCTCTTTAGTTATTTATAGTTTATCAACCTTATTATTTTTAATATCTATTCAAAAATATATTTAGTTTAAAAAATAGATAAAATCAACTTTTATTGATAGTTAAAGTTGTGTTAAATGACAATAGTGAGTGTTAAATGTTAATGACATAATTATCCTACCATTTATGAAATATTGTTGCACCACACACTTGCCAAATAGACATTGTAGTGAGGTGAATTTTTAACGTCACATATATTTATATTTTATGATGTAATATATGATTAAATAATTATAAAAATAAAAAAAGATTATTATTTATTTTAAAAAAATTATAAGTATAAATATAAATAAACTTATATGTATGGTATTTGACCTTTTTTTTAAATGATATTAAAATCTATTTTTTTTATTAAACAATAAAAATATCACAATGATAAGATTTGAACCTTAATTTATAATGTAGAAATTAAAAGTCAATACACCTAAACTAGAAAAAAATTTACATTTACAAATAATCTTGATACCTAATTACTAATGTTAGAGTATAAGGTCAATTAATACATGAAAAGAGATAATAATAAAATATATAAAATTACATATTTTATCTCTTATTTATATTTCTTATTATTCTCTATCATATCCCCTAGTTTGTTGTATATCAATTAATAATATCATCTTAAAGCAATAAAATTTAATAATAGTTTAAGTTTTTAGAAATTAAATATTTAATACTTGATGAAAGAGAAAAAATAATGAAATAATGAGTAATATACTTCAAAAATAAAAAATAAAAATGTTCCTATAATTGCACGCATGATTTCCTAGATTATGGTGACCAATTTGCATTGTTTTCCTTCTACAATGAATAGGAAGGGGCAAGGTTCAAGGTTCAAGGGGCAGGGTATAAAAAATCACTATCCATTATTTAAAAATTACTTTCTAAACTTTTTAAAAAAATTCTTAATAAATCCTAATTAATTTTAGATACTGATAGATATGATAATCATATCTGAACTGTAATCTTGTTTTATATTCTATTTTTATTACTTATTTTTAAAATTTATTGGATAACGAATTGATGTTTCTCACCTACGCCAGCATTTGAATTACTTTTATATTCAGAATTTCATTTTATGCCACCGCCCACCAATAGTATAGGCATTTTGAAGAGAATATATGCATTGACAGTGGGTTCTTTTCATAATAATGTATTAATTTATGTTGATTGTTATAAATAATAACTTTTATTAAATTAGACAAAACTCAAATTTAGTGACCGATTTGCAGTGTCTTCCTTCTACGATGAATAGGAATGGGGTAAGGGTACAATAAGATTTTTGATATAATTGTCCATGATTTAAGAACAGTTCTTACCTATCCGCAACATTCAGAACGGTTGTTAAAAAATATAATAAAAAAAATCGTTTTCTAAATTTTTTTAAAAAATTCTTAATAAATCATAATTATTAATTAATATATAATTTAATTTAATTAATTTTAGTTACGGTTATCAATAATCATATCCGAATTGTAACCGTTTTTTATATTTAATTTTTATTTAAAATCGTACTCATTCTTCAAATTTATTGGATAAAAATTGAATCGATAGTACAAATAATCTAATTGTTGGTTTTTTTTTTTTACATTACTAAGAAGTATCTTATTTGAGGTTTCTCACCTACGCCAGCATTTGAATTACTTTTATATTCAGAATTTCATTTTATGCCACAGCCCACCAATAGTATAGGCATTTTGAAGAGAATATATGCATTGTACAGTGGGTTCTTTCCATAATAATGTATTAATTTTATGTTGATTGTTATAAATAATATTTTTTATTAAATTAGACGAAAGTCACAATAATTAATAAGAAATTTAATTTATGTTTGAGCATATATTTAATAATAATGAGATAATAATAAAGATATTTAGTATTTTACGAATAAAAATGCTTGTTAAACGGCTTGTAAACTACATTCTTTAAATTTTTGATCTTCTTCTATCAATATTCTTTTTAAGATTATGCATTTTATCGTCAAATCTAGGATCATTAGTGATATCTTGCAAGAAGGAGGCTGTGAGATCATGAATATATATATGAAGAAGGTTAAATTTATTGATATGTAATTGTGAGATTTTTGGGTTTGATTAAATAGTGAAATATTGGTGATCTCATGGAGATTTCTTGTATTAATTGAATTCGAAGGATGTTAAAGCATATTCAACATGGGTATGTGGATCACGTGCTCGTATTTTCTGTATGGCTTTATCTATCAACCAACTAATTAATTGAAGCATCAAGCAGAGCCTCCTGTCACCTGCTGACCGAATAATATATATAAATAACCCATTTATAGCAAACTAAGCAAAGAGTCTGGAACAATATAGAGAAGTGATGTGAATTTCTATGGGACATTTTTCTTGCACATGTTACGCAACTGATACCATGGTGTATAACTTTTTTACAGGATGCTTTTCTGGACAGTTTCTTCCTCTATGTTTAATACCATAAAATGTGTGATGATAACTTGGGGGCATTACTACTACAAAAAAGAGTATTTAAGTTGATATGTAAGTCGATTTTTGAAAAAAATCAATTTTTAATGAATTTAAAGTCAGTTTGGTGTATAATCGACGTTATTCATGTAGCATAACGTCGGTTGATACCCAGAACCGACGCTATCTACGTAGCATAACGTCTGTTGACACCTGAAATAGATACTACGTCTAATTATAACATCAATTCTACACGTCAATCGATGCTACACACGTGAATAATTTTTTTTCTCTTCTTTCTTTCCCAGATAGAAATTATTCCAAGCGTTGTATAACTTTCAAAACCTAAAACATCTTCCACTTCTCTTCTATTCTTTCTTATTTTTCGGTCACCAACGACCACCAATTTTAGCGTTAATTAGTGAGTTTTTTTCCTCTCTAACTAATATTTTAAATCTCCTATTTTTTTTAGCAAAATACTCAAAAACAATTATACTTATTTCTTACTTACAAAACACGATTTTTTCTTCATTTTCTTCATTTTGTCATTTCATTTACTCTTGTAAGTATTTCTATTAATCATATACACTTATTATTAATATTTTTCTATTATTATGTGTTATTATTTATGTGTATAAATTTTTGTATTATATATGTAGGTTTGTATTATAACATCAGGAGAAGAATATGATAATCTTGAATAACATAAAACAACACCATGTTAATTTTTCAACTATTAATTAATATTTTATTTTTCAATTATTTGTATTATTTAAACTATTTGTTAAACTGATTTTATTTTTTTCTACTATTATTTAGTGATCGAATAAAAGTTTTAATTTGAGTATAATAAAAAATGAATAAATTTTGTAAAAAAAATAAATTTAAAGTCGGTTCACGTGCTGAACGGACTTTAAATTTTAAATCATTTCATTTAATGTCGATTTTTAACTGACTTTAATACCCTTTTTTGTAATAGTGCATGGGAATATGTTCGAGTACTCATTATTAATTTTACTTAACTTCTTAATAAATTATTAATTAGAATTAGAATTATTACTAATCAATTGCGCATTCAAATTTCCTTGAGATATATTATTACAAAAAAACTTTTTAAGACAAATAAAGAATTAATTTTTAAAGAATCTTTTTTAGGTGTGTTATTTATACCCTTGTTATGGTTTGTATAATGCTGACCGTCTCATTTTCTTTGTTTCCCTACTTTGCCTTCTCTTCGTCTACTTCCTCTTAGTACTCTAAGAATGCTTGTGTGTCTTTGAGTTTAAGAAGTCGTGTGCTAGGGTTTCGAATCTTTTTTGGTGTTATGATGTTTCCTCTATAATGTGTTATTGATATTATTGTATATTTTTTTACATGTGGGGGCTTTGTGCGTTTCAAATTACGTGTGTTGTTCATATTTTTTATTGTAATCAACACATGTTATATTTTTTATTGTAATCAACTTCTTCTTGTTCATATTAGTTAGTGTTGTTGAATGGATTGTTAAGAATTAGATTATATTTAATTTTTTCTATAGATTTTTATGAATTCAAACAAAAACTATGTATCTCGAGCACTTAAAAAACTTGGAATATATGACTACTTTGAAGAAATAATATCTTTTAAAAGACTTATTTGTCATACTACTTTGATTTTATTTTTAAAAAAACCCACATCAATATTTAAGGTACATTATCCTACTTTCAAATTATTATTTTTCCTTTGCTAATTTTTTTTATTATTTTATTTTTCTATTTGTTTTGGGACAATGTCATATACGAATATGTAGCTTCCATTTATCCTTTTCAATTTTTTTCAGTTTTCTCTTATTTTATCTTAGTATTAGTGCAATTCTAGAATTATTTGTGGAAGATAGAGTATGCATTTATTTGTAGGTAGAATACAAAGATCATTTTTCAAGAGACATTAGACTTTCATTGGCAAAAGTTCCAATGGTGTTGGTGTTGGTGTTGGCATGCTAGTGCTTGGTGCCTAGTGTTAGTACCGATGTTAGTGTTGGTACTAGTGTATAGGTGTTGGTGCTGATAATTATAACTTACATTTTATATTACATGATTGATTACAAAGCAAGGCGTTTCAATTTTGTTCCTTATTGTCAATTTTTTGGAGTTTAGTTACTCTTTGAAAAAATTCATCTATTGTAGCATATGTGATGCTAATTTCCTTTACATTGTGAGAAGATTGTGGAAATTAAAACCAAATTTACTATTTTGAAAAATTAGATATATTATTGCAAAAATCTAGTTGGATCCAATGCCAGAACCAACGCCAAACACCAATGCTAGTCGCTAGGCACCAACGCTACGCACCAGAACCAGTACCAGTACTAACATCATCACCATACACCAACACCAACACATGCACCAACACCAGCGCCATGCACGTGATGTTGCAATGCCAGGCACCAGGTACCAATACCAACACTAACGCCAAACACTAATAAGCACCAACACCAACACCAGCGCCTATGCATTAACACCAACACACTTATGGTATTTGATTTTTCTTTACACTTATGTTGAAGTCGTTGTGGATTTGATTTTGTTGATTTAAAGTACATATATAAATGCTTTGAAGAAGTACACTTATAGATTATTGTAATAGTAAAAAGTAAGTGCATTAAAGTAGTGAAATACCGAGACCATAAATGTATCCTATGAGCTCGATGTTTAAATAACTAAGGCCATAGATGTATCCTATGATCTCGGTTATTTAAAAACCTAGACCATAAGATATGTCTATGGTTGTTTAAGAAAAATTAAGGTCATAGATAACAATCTATGATATCTCTTACTTAGATCTTGATTCTTTTAATCGTGATAATAAACGTACGGGTAGGGTTAAAAACTAAAACCATATTGTAGTAGTGATGGATATATAGTTCTATGACTTATAGTTTTAAGTGCCGAACCACTTGAATCCTCATGTTCCGTCTTGCTTCTGGTTGTTTACTTCTCTTGCAATTTTTGGATTCAAATATTCGCTGAATTGTTGTTTCCGTGTGCAGACAAGTAAGTGCATTGAAGGTAAAAACTTAACACTAAGCATATTAGAAGAATAACTAAATCACTAGCAGATTAGGTGGCGAAAAAAGTAGATCAAGTGTATTGGGACCTAATTACACCTTACACAGCCTCTACTAGCTATGTTAAATTTTTTATATTTTAATGCCATGTAATTTGTACTCTGTTATGAAAATGCTGTAAAAGATTTTACCAATTAATGGAAGTTTTTTCACTTAAAAAAAGAAAAAGAAAAAGAAAAAGAAGTTTAACATTGTTTTTTTCAGAGAAGTCAACATTTTTTGGTTGTTAATATTATACAGTAAAAAAAAGTGGAAACACTCAAAAATCAAATGTTTAAATTTTTTTCTTGTTCAGAAAAAACCTCTCTAGATGAAAGGAACTGTAACCTAATTTCATCACCAAATATTTAAACCTTTTACTAGATATTTTAGTGTCCTAAATATATTTCCCCTAACATATTGAGTTGGCATAAGCAATTTGGCAAATGTTAAAGAATAAACTAGACCAAAAAAAAGGGGGCATAAAGTTATATACTATCATCTTCCTCTTTAAAATTATAATATTTTGTGATACTTTAGTTTTGAAAAATCTTAACAATAAGAAGCAGTAATTACCCTAAAGAATATCATTTTCTTTTTTTTCTTTCTTTTTGTCTTGAATAACACTTCATAACAACAAAAAATAGTTACAATTATAAGTTATCAGAATATAAACTCCCTAAACAATCATTTTTAATGAAATCCAAAAAAAGATAAATTAGAAAACATAGGTATACAACACCAGAGATACAATCATAGAAAGTGATCAACAAGTTACAAATTAAAAACTTTGACAATATATTGAAAATAAGTTAAAGATAAAAGAATAACCTCCAGTACATTAATAACTTCATTTGTATATACTCTTCATTTAAGGCTTTCTAAACTTTCTAAGAAAGCAGGACCAGAAGAGCAACTCAAAGTGCCATTAGGACTCGAATGGTTATAATCCCAAATCATTGCAAGAATAGAGGAAAAACAATCTTCTCTAAAACGAGTTACATTTAGATTCAAGTGAGAAGATGAGAATACTTATAGAGCCCAAAAACACTAAAAAAAAAGTAAGTGAAACATCGTCTCAACACTCTCCACATAAATGACAACAGAAGAAATTAACATTTTTTTTTCCAAAAGATTGGAACAAATAGGAAGGCTTTCATTCGAACACAACCAAATAAAGCATTTTAAGTTACTAAGGAGCTTAAGGTGCCAAAAATCAAGCGACTTTATAATCGGATTTCATAGACTATTTTCTATATCTAGTAAACAATTAATTTCACTTAAAAATATTGAAAAGTAAATGAATGTATGATTACATAGTTTTATCTTAAGTATTTTAAAATTCTAATTTTTAATTTATAATTAAATCATTATTTCAAATATTTATTATCGTCAAAAATATTTTTAATTAAAAACATCAAAAATTGAATATACAAATATGTGGTTAAGTAGAATTTTAGTTTTTAATTTTTAACTAAATCATATGACATATTATTCATTATTTTAAAAATAATTAATTTTAACTAAAAACTATTAACGTTTTGAAGAATTGTGATCAAAATAATTATATAGAATTTGTAATTTTTTTAATTTTATAAAAAATAATATTAAGAAATGATGATTAAATAATTCCATAACCGAAATCTTTTAAAATTTTAATTTTTAATTCCTAATTTAATCATTAATTTTATAATTTATTATTATAAGAATAATTAATTCTAATTAAAAAATTAAAACTTTGAACAATGAAAAAACATGTGATATATTTTATACATATATAATTGAATTAAGTTATATACTAAGATATATTGATACTTATAATAATCTTCACACGTAAAAATATGACATGTTACTTTTAAAATTATGATGATTATTTTGATATTAAAGTATAAACTTATTTGTTTATAATAATTATAAGATTATGAGATTATTTGTTTTTGTTGGTGTGTGTTGTGGTGCATGTTGCAACAGTAGAAGACACTAATGTTTGGTAGAGTAAAATATGGAGCAGACAATAATATTAGTGCAGCCATAAAACATGGATATCCAGCAGTTAGGATTTTTGATTTTTGGTTTATATTCTGATTTCTAGTTTAAACCGATCAGTTGCAATACTGAAAAAAAATACCATAAAAAAACAACAACATCAGTGTGCTCCAGAAGGGAATAAGTACAAAGAACATTGTTGTAAGGCTTAACCACAGAGGTTGAAACCTAAAGGGATGGGTAGACAGTGAAGCCTCACTAGTGCTGTGACCATCTAGTATCCAGAGTCATACCATTTTTCTGTCTTAGAGAAACGTGGAACGTAGCGAAGAAGAACACCGCTTCATAGAGACAGAGGACCAAGTGGAGGGATGACTCCATCTGGATGTCAGGACCTTAATTTTTCAAGTAGAGATCGTGCGGCACTTAGCACCATCCGTTGCACTAAGCCTGCCTTTGAACCCGAATGAAACTCCAAAGAGAATAGAGAGAGAGTTTGCAAAGAATGCTTTGTATTGCTCTAGAGAGAGTTTATCTTACAATTTCCCAAGATGATTACAAATGAAGACCAATGGGTCTATTTATAGTGTGGCTCTAAGCTTAAGAGTATGCCACCACTTTCAAGAGTCTTCCTAGTCTAGAATGTACAAGAGAGTTATAGAATTATGTACAATATGCCACAAGGGTCTAGGACCTTCTAGCCAACTCTAGAGTCTTCTAGGTTTGTCTAGTTCCTTCATGCACCTTCCGGGATGTTCCATAAGCTTCCAGCGGCTTCTACATCCTTCATGAACCATCCGGCATGTTCTAGAATATTCCAGCCTATTCTAGCACTCTCCAGCGTGCTTTAGAACATTCTAGGGTCTTCTAGCTTGAGTTGAGTCCATCCAACTCTAGCTCTTTCTAGACATCTCTAGGCAACTCTAGAACTTTCCTTTAGGCAACCATCATTTGTTTGGATTTTTAGGGACAATTTGAGCGGGACGTGACACCCTCCCCCACTCAAGTTCGTGACGCCCTCGTCGCGCCCTCAAGCTTGAACCTTTCTATGTCATCTTTGAATTTCCACAAAGATTCCTCAGTTTCCAGCTTGCTTCTACATCCGGAGCGTTCTTCCATTTGACCAAGTATTCCCGATAACTTGGTACACCTCTACGCCAGATCACGCGATCCGCCAAGATTGAGTCCACTTCCTTGTTAAAGGAGGTTACCACTACGGTAGGCGCCCTTTTGGATTCTCCTCGACTCATGTCTTCCTTGTCTCAATGATAAGGTTTTAGCATGCTTACATGACAGATCGGATAAATTTTGAGCTTTGGAAGGAGTTGCAGCTTGTACGACACCTTACCGACTTTCTTGAGGACTGGAAATGGTCCTTCATACTTCCGCACCAACCCCTTATCAACCTTCCGCAAGGACTTGAATTGTTGGGGCAATAGTTTTACAAGAACCAAATCGCCTTCATGAAATTCCACGATCCTCCTTTTCATATCAGCCCATTTCTTCATCTTCTTAGATGCCTTATTCAGATAGGCTCGGGCCAACTCAGCTTGTTCATGCCACGCCTTGGCAAATTTGAAGGCAGTAGGACTCTTCCCTTCATAACTCGTGGCCAAGGCATGAGGAGTCATGAGTTGCTGCCCCATGACGATCTCAAAGGGACTCTTCGCGGTAGACTCGCTCCGTTGTAAATTATATGAAAATTGGGCTACATCTAACAGCTTCGCCCAATCCCGTTGATTAGCACTCACAAAGTGCCTAAGATATAACTCCAGCAACGCGTTGGCACGCTCCGTTTGTCCGTCACTTTGTGGGTGAAAGCTTGTGGAGAAATTCAAGTCTAATCCCAATAGCTTGAATAGTTCCGTCCAAAATTTCCCCGTGAATCGTGGGTCTCGGTCACTCACGATATTGGAAGGAATTCCCCAATGCTTCACAACATTCTTAAGGACCAAACGTGCCGTCTCATCTGCCGTGTAGTCCGTTGAGGCAGGTATGAATGTTGCGTATTTGCTGAAGCAGTCAATGACGACAATGATGCTGCCAAAGCCCTCAGATTTTGGCAGGCAAGTGATGAAATCCATAGAGACACTTTCCCATGGTCTCTCTGGAATAGGCAGCGGCTCTAGCAAACCTCCGGGTGCATGCTGCTCAATCTTGTCATGTTGGCACACAAGACAAGTCCGTACATAAGCTTCCACATCGTCCCGAAGTTAAGGCCAATAGTAGATTGACTTGATCAAAGCAAGGGTGCGCCTCATTCCTAGGTGTCCAGCCCATAGGGAATCATGACACTCCTTGATAAGCTCTTTCCTTAAGCTCCCCCATTTTGGCACGAAGATTCGATTCTTCTTGGCATAGAGTAGTCCGTCACTGAGCCAAAATCGTCTCGTCTTTCCTTCCTTGATGAGGGCAAGGAGGTTTTGAGCAAGGGCATCATGCTCCAACCCTTCTTTGATCCTTTCCAATAGAGGACTACTTGGCCTACTCAAGGCTGCTAATTCCGCCTTACGGCTCAACGCATCAGCCACCACATTGGCCTTACCGGGTTTGTACTCCAACCTGTAGTCAAATTCCGCCAAGAAGTCTTGCCATCAAGCTTGCTTGGGACTCAACTTATTTTGAGTTTGGAAGTAGCTTGTGGCTACATTGTCCGTCATGATAACAAAATGAGAACCCAACAAGTAGTGTCGTCACACCTTTAGGCAATAAATGATAGCTGTCATTTCCTTTTCTTGCACAGTGTAGCGACGTTCAGTGTCATTGAGTTTTCGGCTCTCATAGGCTATCAGACGCCCTTCTTGCATCAAAACTCCACCAATGGAAAAGTCTGAGGCATCTGTGTGCAACTCGTATGTCTTGGAGGGGTCTGGAAGACAAAGTACCGGTTCTTCACTAATGACCTTCTTCAAGTCTTCGAATGAGGTTTGGCATTCGCTTGTCCATTCCCAAGACTTGTTCTTTTTGAGTAGGTCGGTTAGTAGGACTACTCTCGCTGAGTAGGACTTGATAAACCTTCGGTAGTAGTTCACAAGTCCAAGGAAAGATCTTAACTCGGGAACCTTGGCAGGAGGTTCCCATTCTTGGATGGATTTCACCTTAGCTCCATCCATCATCAGTTTCCCATCCTTTATCCGATTCCCCAAGAACATCACCTCGTCTTGGGCAAAGGAACATTTCTCCTTCTTGACATATAGCTCATTTTCCCTCAGGACCTCGAACACCTTCTTCAAATGCTCTAGATGTTCTTCCAAAGTCCGGCTATATATCACGATGTCATCAAGATATACTACCACGAACCGATCGAGGTAGGGATGAAAAATCTTGTTCATCAGAGTACAGAAGGTGGCTGGTGCATTTGTGAGACCAAATGGCATGACAAGAAACTCATAGGCACCGTACCTGGTTACACATGTGGTCTTGGGCTCATCTCCCTTGGCTATGCGTACCTGGTAGTATCCCGATCGTAAGTCCAGTTTTGTGAAGTATCTAGCATTCCCCAATTGATCGAAAAAATCAACAATAAGTGGGATAGGATACTTGTTCTTGACTGTGATCTTATTTAGAGCCCGATAGTCGATGCACATTCGTAGCGAGCCATCCTTCTTCTTCTGAAAGAGCACCGGGGCACCAAATGGGGCTTTTGAGGGCCTTATGAAGCCAGCATCCAGCAATTCGTTGAGTTGCTTCCGCAAATCTACCAACTCTGAGTTCGCCATTCGATAAGGGCTCATTGCTGGTGGCCTGGTGCCAGGTTCCAACTCAATTTCATGGTCTACCTCCCTCCTTGGAGGTAACCGTTTGGGTAATGCCTCCGGCATCACATCTTGGAACTTATCTAGGACAACTTTCACTTCCGTCAGCAAGTTTGGCTTTGGTGACGCCTCTTCATCATCGTATTCCTTTAGGATGGCCAAATAACTATCTTCATCCCTCTTCAACCCCTTCTTAAATTGAAGTGCCGAGAGAGCTTGGGTAGTAGGTCTAGTGGTCCTCTCCGTCGGTACCACACACGCCTTCACACCATCCATGATGCACATAGAGTTTGAACATGGCACCAAGAAAGCTCTTACCTGGTCCAAGAACTCCATGCCGAATACAATAGAGAAGCCATCCATCGGCGCAACTGATAAGTCCACCTGGCCAGTCCAAGCACCAAGACTAAACTTAACTCCACAAGCAACTCCATGCAATGGTAGTGCTGCCGAGTTAACCGCTTTGAGAGATCCCCCTCCATTGACAACCTTCAGGCCAAGTCTTTTTGCTTCTTCCACTGAAACAAAATTGTAAGATGCACCTGTGTCGACCAAAGCCTTGGAGACCTTCCCATTGATGACTGCATCTACATACATCAAGCCTTTAGGGGCCTTTGGGGCACTCTACAATGCACCAAGTAGGCGCAAAGAACCCATCTTTGCACCTTCGTCTGACTCGCCTCCGTCTTGATCATGAGTGGAAGCAACTAAGGCACTCAAGGCCTTCCTTTTCGGACATTCACGTGCCCAATGCGGTCCGTTGCATATGAAGCACGTCACACGGGGCTTCGAGGCATTCAGATCCTCCTTCTCCTTCCCCTTATCTCGTGGCTTGAATGAGAAGTTGTCTTTATGATTCTTAGGTCCCTGACTTTTACCGTGGCTTCCCCCACTCTTTCCTCCAACAAAGTTCTTATCTGTGGCTTTGGAGCTATCTTTGTTTGTAGAGTAATCAATAAAGCTTTCCGCAGTCGCAATGGCCGAAGACAAGTCTTGGACACCACGTCGCTTGAGCTCAAGGTTAGCCCACGATTGGAGACCGTCCATAAACAAGAATAGGGCATCCTTGTCAGATGTGTCAGGGACTTCTAGCAGCAAGGTTGTGAACTCCTTCACATGGTCCCTTATGCTACCCGTTTGCTTCAATCGTCGCAATCGACTCCTTGCCTCCTCCTCAGCATTAACGGGGAAGAACTGCATTTTGAACTCCCTTTTGAAGTCTTCAAAGGTATCAATTGTGCAAACCCCTCGTTGCACATCTCCATGCCTCCGTCTCCACCACAACATCGCAGTGTCGGATAAATACATGGTTGTAGTTCACATCTTGCTGGCATGGTCCGTTATGCCAGTAGCCTCAAAGTATTGTTCCAGGCCCCATAGGAAGTTCTCAACTTCCTTAGCATTCCTAACACCATTAAAGGTCTTAGGCTTGGGAACATCCACCCTCTTAGCTTCAATGACGGTGGTTGCACTAGTTCCTGCGGCCACAACCCGCTTAAATAGAACTAGATCACCACCCATATCCTCTATTCTAAGCAACACATTAGCAAGTTCTCTTTGGACAAGATCCCTTACCTTGGCAAGTTCCACCTTTAACCCATCAATCTCTTGCCTTAAGCCATCATCTAGCTCATTAAGGGACATCTTGACCGCTACATGGATCTCCACATCCTCGGCCTCCAAGCCATTGCAACGTTCCTCCAAGTTGTCCACCCGATCGAATAGCTCCCCTAAGCTGTCCTACGCACTCCCCACATGTGCTTCTAAGCTAGTGAGTATGTCTTTCGACTAAGCTCGTGATTCCTTTGATGGTTTTCGGGTTTCCTCACGCCCACGTTCCATAGGTGGAACATCGACGCTTGGTGTAGATGAAGCAGCCTTCTTCATTTTTGCCAAAGATAGAGATACTTTAACCCGCTCTGATACCAACTGTCACGACCTTAATTTTTCAAGTAGAGATCGTGCGGCACTTAGCACCATCCGTTGCACTAAGCCTGCCTTTGAACCCGAATGAAACTCCAAAGAGAATAGAGGGAGAGTTTGCAAAGAATGCTTTGTATTGCTCTAGAGAGAGTTTATCTTACAATTTCCCAAGATTTCCCAAGATGATTACAAATGAAGACCAATGGGTCTATTTATAGTGTGGCTCTAAGCTTAAGAGTATGCCACCACTTTCTAGAGTCTTCCTAGTCTAGAATGTACAAGAGAGTTCTAGAATTATGTACAATATGCCACAAGGGTCTAGGAACTTCTGGCCAACTCTAGAGTCTTCTAGGTTTGTCTAGTTCTTTCATGCACCTTCCGGGATGTTCCATAAGCTTCCAGCGGCTTCTACATCCTTCATGAACCATCTGGCATGTTCTAGAATATTCCAGCCCATTCTAGCACTCTCCAGCGTGCTCTAGAACATTCTAGGGTCTTCTAGCTTAAGTTGAGTCCATCCAACTCTAGCTCTTTCTAGACATCTCTAGGCAACTCTAGAACTTTCCTTTAGGCAACCATCATTTGTTTGGATTTTTAGGGACAATTTGAACGGGACGTGACATTAAGGTACCAAAAATCAAGCGACTTTATAATCGGATTTCATAGACTATTTTCTATATCTAGTAAACAATTAATTTCACTTAAAAATATTGAAAAGTAAATGAATGTATGATTACGTAGTTTTATCTTTAAGTATTTTAAAATTCTAATTTATAATTTATAATTAAATCATTATTTCAAATATTTATTATCGGCAAAAATATTTTTAATTAAAAACATCAAAAATTGAATATACAAATATGTGGTTAAGTAGAATTTTAGTTTTTAATTTTTAACTAAATCATATGACATATTATTCATTATTTTAAAAATAATTAATTTTAATGAAAAACTATTAAAGTTTTGAAGAATTGTGATCAAAATAATTATATAGAATTTGTAATTTTTTTAATTTTATAAAAAATAATATTAAGAAATGATGATTAAATAATTCCATAACCGAAATCTTTTAAAATTTTAATTTTTAATTCCTAATTTAATCAATAATTTTATAATTTATTATTATAAGAATAATTAATTCTAATTAAAAAATTAAAACTTTGAACAATGAAAAAAAATGTGATATATTTTATACATATATAATTGAATTAAGTTATATACTAAGATATATTAATACTTATAATAATCTTCACACGTAAAAATATGACATGTTACTTTTAAAATTATGATGATTATTTTGATATTAAAGTATAAACTTATTTGTTTATAATAATTATAAGATTATGAGATTATTTGTTTTTGTTGATGTGTGTTGTGGTGCATGCTGCAATAGTGGAAGACACCAATGTTTGATGGAGTAAAATATGGAGCAGACAATAATATTAGTGGAGCCATAAAACATGGATATCCAGCAACTAGGATTTTTGATTTTTGGTTTACATTCTGAATTCTAGTTTAAACTGATCAGTTGCAATACTGAAAAAAAATACCATAAAAAAACAACAACATCAGTGTGCTCAAGAAGGGAATAAGTACAAAGAACATTGTTGTAAGGCTTAATCACAGAGGTTGAAACCTGAAGGGATGGGTAGACAGTGAAGCCTCACTAGTGCTGCGACCATCTAGTATCCAGAGTCATACCATTTTTCTGTCTTAGAGAAACGTGGAACGTAGCGAAGAAGAACACCGCTTCATAGAGACGTAGGACCAAGTGGAGGGATGACTCTATCTGGATGTTGTGGTCGGCTAGGATTCAGCCATCCTGATCGTCCATTAGAAGAAGGAAGGTGCTTCTCTATGAAAAACAAATTAGGGTTCTATCACAACAACGCAAGCCTTCAGCAACCATGGCTTCATAGCAGCTAAAAGTGATGACTGGCTTGGACACAGTTGAAGAAAATAGTTGAGGAACGCAGAAGAAGCTGCAGGAAAAAAATTTAGATTTCATGGCAGAATCTAGAGATTTAACCATCAATTTCATATTTGAAGATTTGACCACAAAAATGACAGAAGTTCTAACTAGAGCTCATATCACCTCACAACCTCTCCTAATAGAAGCGTCGACTACTCCCATTAGTATCAAGTTGGAAGGATCCAACTATGCCTTGTGTTCCCAGGTGGTGGAGATGTATATCTCTCGCAAAGACAAACTGAGATATATTAATGGGGATTTTCCTCAACCTGTTGAAACCGACCCCTTATTTAGGAGATGTCGCACTGAAAATTCCATTGTCAAAGGATGGTTGATCAATTCGATGGACCCCTCCTTGATTGCAAATTTTATTCGATTCCCAACTGCGAAACATGTTTGGGATTCTGCTGCTATCACCTACTATGATGGGACAGACACGTCTCAAGTGTATGATCTTCATCGTCGAGTTACTCGTATGAAGCAGACGGGTGGGTCCATTCAAAAATACTACAATGACCTTCAAGGATTGTGGCAAGAAATTGATTTCCGTCGTCCTAATCCAATGGAATGTGTGATTGACATACAAAAATACAACTCCATCGTACATGAAGATCAAGTGTATACCTTCTTCGATGGGCTTGATGACAGACTAGATAAAACTCAAAATGATGTGCTTCAAATCAAACCATTCCCTACGGTGGAACAAGCCTATGGATTCATCCGTAGGGAAGAGGTCCGACAGACCGTGATGATCACGGGTACAGATACGACATCTGGAGCAGTTATGGCTTTCAAAAGGATCAAGGGACACCATAATCCATTTCCACCCAAACCAGGAACTTTTTTAAGTAGCAAGAATTTCACGGGAAATCCACCGTCTATTGACATGAAATATGACCATTGTGAAAACTCCAAACACACACGTGAAAACTGCTTCAAACTATATGGGTATCCAAAATGGTGGAATGATCTTCAAGCACGGAAGAAATGGGAAACCACTGGGCGAGCCACCGTGGCTACCAATAATGCATCACTATCCCTTATTCCTCAGGCCGAATCTTCCCAGGATCCAGGTATTTCAAGTAAATAATTTCATATCTCTACTCGTAGTGATAATGAGGATTGGATTCTAGACTTTGGAGCTACAGATTATATGACATTTGACCCAAAAGATCTCTCCAATACAACCCAAATGAGACAGAGCCGTGTTTCCAATGCCAATGGGATCACTTATCCAGTTACAGGGGCTGGAACAATGACTTTATCTTCTTCATTATCATTATCTAATACATTACTTGTACCCTCTTTTTTAAACAGACTAATGTCTATAAGTTAGGTCACTTCAGATCTTAACTGTGTAGTATTGATTTATTCTACCTTTTGCCTTCTACAGGATATTCTCACCAAGGAGATCATTGGGCGTGGTACTAAGGGAGGAGGGTTATATTATATGGATGACCTCAGTTCAGGAATAACCAATCACATGCAACACACTGTTGGTAACAAGGAATGCCAGATTTGGTTATGTCATCGTCGATTTGGGCATCCATCATTTGAGAATGAATAGAAGTACGACTCCTTTTACTTTAGTACATTCTGATGTTTGGGGACCTTCCCCGATCACTACATCATCGGGTCATCGTCGGTTTGTAATTTTTATTGATGATTGTACACGAATGACATGGCTTTACCTTCTCAAACATAAAGATGAAGTATTTTCTACGTTTCACACCATGGTTCAGACACAATTTTTAGAAAAAATTAAGATTCTTAGGTCTTAATGGAAGGGAGTATGTTAATCAACAATTTCGGATATACTTGGACAACCATGGTATTCTCCATGAAACATCGTGTTCACAAACCCCACAACAGAATGGGACTGTGGAGAGGAAGAATAGGCATATTTTAGAAACTGCTCGGGCCTTACTAATTGGTGCACATATGCCTAATAGATACTGCAGTTGTTACTACAGCTGTGTATCTACTAAACCGTATGCCCACAAAAACCTTACAATTTCAGACTCTATTAAAAGTGTTATCTGATCATCTTCCCTTGCCTACTATATTGATACTTCCGCCCCAAATTTTTGGATGTGTTGCTTTTGTCCACCTCCATAAAAATCAATGAACTAAGTTGGATCCATGTGTTGTTCGATGTGTTTTCTTGGGGTATGGCGTACAAAAAAAGGGATACCGATGCTACGATTTTATTACTAAAAGAACCTATATTACCATGGATGTCACTTTCCTAGAATCTGAATGATTTTTTCCATCACCAGTATCCAATTACCCTCTTTAGAGGGAGAGTTATAGTGAAGAACGAATTTGGCTTGATGTTGAAATATTAGATACTAGTAACAATCCAACATATTCGGAATATGCCAACAATATGGATGAGCCAGTACCTAGACCCGAACTTGAACTTCTAAGAACTGAATCTGAACTAGTGATTGAATCTCCAGAAGATGCAGTGGTTGATGCACCCCTCCTCTCTTTAGTACCCAATGATTCTTCTGTTGAGAATACTCCTGAGGTAAGTTCTCTTATCACACCTTTAGAAAGTAATGCTATAGATACATCTGTTGGTTATGTTCTACCTTTCTGACACAATCGAGGCAAACCTCCGAATCGATACTCTCCAAACAAAAAGGAACGAAAACCCAAGTATCCAATAGCCAATTATGTATCTACTCAAGGGTTATTAGAACCTATCAGGGATTTTGCACAAACACTCTCCTCATGTCAAATTCCAAGCAGCTTTGAAGAAGCCTTACCTGATCCAAATTGGGCTCAAGCTATAAAAGAATAATTTGAGGCATTGTAAAAGAATAACACATGGGTGTTAAGCAAGTTGCCTCAAGAGAGGAAGATGGTAGAATGCTAGTGGATTTTCTCCATTAAGTATAAAGCAAATGGGTCAGTTGATCGATACAAGGCAAGGCTTGTAGCAAAAGGGTATACACAGAAACATGGTATAGATTATCAAGAAACCTTCTCACATGAGGCTAAACTAAAAACTGTGAGAGTTTTGTTATCTCTTGCAGCAAATTTAGATTGGTCATTGCACCAACTTGACGTGAAGAATGTCTTCCTTTATGGTGACCTTGAAGAAGAGATTTACATGGATATTCCACCGGGATATATTGTTACATCAGGAAAAGAAACTGCATGTAGATTACAACGAGCATTGTATAGACTAAAACAATCACCTCGATCATAGTTTGGCAGATTGAGTTCAGCAATGAGAAAATATGGGTTTCAACAAAGCAACTCTGACCACACTCTTTTCCTAAAACAACGATTGGGAAAAATAACAGCCTTTATAGTCTATGTAGACGACATGATCATTACAAGGGATGATAAAGAAGAAATCTCTAGGCTTCAAGAACAACTGTCAAATGAGTTTAAAATGAAGGACTTGGGAGGGCTCAAATACTTCTTCCATTGAGGTAACAAGATCAAAACAAGGTATATGTCTTTCCCAACGAAAATATACTCTAGACCTATTGGCAGAGGCAGGATTACTAGATTGTAAACCTGTCGATATTCCGATGGTCCAAAATCATAAACTTGGAGAATATGTGGACCAAGTACCATCAGATAAACAGAGATATCAATGGTTAGTAGGTAAACTCATATACTTATCTCATACTCGACCTGATATTGCTTATGCTATGAGTGTCGTGAGTCAGTTTATGCACTGCCCAAGTGAAAACCATATGGATGTTGTCATGCGAATACTCCGTTATTTAAAATCCTCCCCTGGGAAAGGACTTATCTTTTAAAGAATGGTCAATTGGAAGTCGTTGGATATACAGATTTAGACTGCTCAAGGAATATGAAGGATAGGAAATCTACTGCTGGGTACTTTACTTTTGTGGGAGGCAATCTTGTTACATTGAGGAGCAAGAAGCAAAAGGTAGTTGCCTTATCTAGTGCTGAAGCTGAATTTCGAGGAATGATCAAGGGAATATGTGAGCTCTTTTGGTTGAAAAAAATTCTAACTGAGATTGGTGTTACTCCTAACTTTGAAATGAACTTATTTTGTGATAACAAAACAGTCATTTTCATCTCTCACAATCCAGTTCAACATGTTCGCACGAAGCACGTTAAAGTGGATCGGAACTTTATCAAACAGAATCTTGAAGAAAAGATTATTCAGTTTTCATTTGTTAAATCAGAAAATCAACTTGATGATATACTCATAAAATCTGTGTCCGCAAAAAAATTCTATAACTCACTTGACAAGTTGGGCATAAAAGACATATATGCACCAACTTGAGGGGGAGTGTTGGTGTGTGTTGTGGTACATGCTGCAACAATGGCATACATTAATGTTTAGTGGAGTAAAACATGGAGTAGACAATAATATTAGTGGAGTCATAAAACATGGATATGCAGTAGCTAGGGTTATTGTTTAGTTTTCGTTTTCCTTGTATACATATACTTAAAACTCTTGTATAGAAACAGAATATAAATGCTATGAAATATACATGATAATTATAAGAGAAACATAATATTTGTCAGTTTTAATGTATTAATTTTACATTAAAAAATTATTTATTAGTTTTGATTAAAAATATTATTTATATTGTGTTGTTTTGATATCCTATTTGTTAAAATTTATATAGGACATACTAAATGAGTGGTGATTACATGAGATCGAAAAGTGATGATAAACAAAGCGCAATGACATCGAGACATATCATGAGTTCATATAAGCTTGAGTACAGCGGAAGAGAAATTGTGTGATCATACTTACCATAAGAATTTTTCTTATTTTTCTTTTTCTTTTTTAAATTCTAAGAGTAATAATAGATAGATACTTAATATCCTATATCAATCCATATATTACTAACTCTTCGGTGGTGTAGCTGTTTTTCTTCAATCCTAATTAATATTTTATTTAGAATTACTTATTAATCTATAATTTATGTATAAATTGTACTTTTTATTTTTAATAAAATTTGAAAATAAATTCATAATATATAATAAATAAATTTAATTGATTTTGGCATATTTGAGGATTAAGAAATAACTGATCATGTTTAATCAAAATTTAATTTTTTAATATATAATTATAGTTTATTTCTTCTTAAATTTATAAAATATATTAATTATTTAAATTATTTTGATTCCAAAATTAAAAACACAATAATTTAAATTTTAAACCATAAATATAAGGTGGGTATTAAAATATTTATACATCTAATTAACATATTGATGATGCTTATTTTTTAACACATATTATATTCTAATTCTAGATTATTATTTTAACATATATTATATTTTAATTTTATATTATTTAAATTCATAAAATTCTTGACTATAAAATACTATTTTTTACTAACTATTATTAGATGATTACATTTTTTTTTATAAAAAAATAATGACTATAATAATTATTTAAAAAATATATAATTATGAATAAAACAATAACATTGACCTATCTTATATTGAAAATATAGATTATAATAATTATAGTTGGGTTTTAAGTAATTATGAATTATACCTATAATAATTTATGGATGTTTTACACAACTCAACTAATATACATATAAATGAGAAGCCTTCAACATGTTAAATAAGTTTCATATTATTGAGTTACTTGTTGTGTTTCATGTATAACTCTTATATTAATATTTGATACTCTAAAACATATATACTTTATCCATCCTAAAAAATTCTAACCCAATCACATTTATCTCATTCTTATTCTTATTTGTATTTTACATCTTTTCCTATATCTATAAGAGAATAACTACTCGTGGAGTACTAAACATGAATGCTCACGTGTGCCAGCATAAGTTTTAGTTGTATTACTAAAAAAGACAAATCACAATTATAAGGTTGCCAAAGATGGCATGGTACTCCCTTTTTTACACATAAATTCTAGGTTATTTTATATAAAATTTACTTTATTTTACAAATGATTTTTTTTAAATTCCCTCTACAAACAAACATATAATCAATATTTGAATATATTTTGAAAATACATTTAACACATATTTTAAAAAATTATATAAATATATTTTCATAATATATAAATTAAAAAAATTATATTATAAAATAAATGTTCAAAATATGATAAATACATGTTAAAAATAATTATATGTATTTATCAATGATACTTCATCTCTGTTTTAAGTAATAAATTTGAACAATACCAATTATCATTTAATATAAACATAATTTATGACGCGGGCCCTCTAGTCTTGTGATCAACCAATTAGATCTTTCCTTTTTCTTTTTTTTAAAAATACATTTTATAACTTAAAAAACCTGATATAAATAAATAGTAGTGTACGTTGCCCTTCTGCAATGGTATAGCATCGCAAACTTGAGTATCGACATCGGTAGCAAGATTCACCAACCCCAAGGTGATCGTAAGCTTCTTAGATCTCTCTCTATTTATTCGAACACAAAGACACACCATATATATCTACGTCTATATATGTGTGTTTTACGTATACATCTTTTATATATAAATCATAATTAATTAATTTATTGTTTGTTTGCCAAATTAACATGAATTGCGTATGGTAACTAGCATGCAAACAGTGCTAGATAATTATATGTGGTTACGTGTGTATATCATGATAAAGAAGGGGTCGGAAAGACTGGATAAGTTGATCCATATATATCTTTTCTCATCACATCTAAAACCTCTGTATCTTAATCAACTATTTTGTCATTTTGACCAACTACGTACATCTTTCTCTCTATAATTAGTTGATGTGAATGAGTAGGAGAGAGATTATTTATTTATTTATTTGTTTTTTTTTAAATGGCAGTGATATGCTTACACTTACTCACACGTATATACAAGAGAAGTTTGAACTCGCATTTTTTGAATACTTATAAAAATATATATATCATTACATTATACGTGAAATAAACGATTATACCATTTTTCTTTTAAAAAGGTGAAATTGATTGTTGATAATATAATTTTTGAAAAAATATAATAAATAATATGTCGGGTGAAAGGGATTCTTAGTCTTCAAACTATATCTTCGTCCATAAAAAATCCTCAAATATAAAAAAAAATTAATATTTTTATCTCCAATTTATTATATTTTAAGGTATAAATTTTAAATTAAAAGTTTGAAAATAAAGTGTAACTTGTTTCCCAAACTTATTAATTTTTAGAATCTTTGAAGACCCAATAATAATAAATAGTAACAATTTAATATATATTTAATAATTAACATTTTATATTTGGAATATTTTTTTATTAACGAAGTTATAGCTTGGTATCAACCATGTATGGACAATCAAGTAGTCTATTTCACTGTTGTGTGTGTGTAAGGTGTGTTAGTGTTTGTTAATCTCAATGATGATTTTGGTCATATTTCATGTAAGCTTAATTGTCGATATGTAGTATTTGTCAGCTTTACAGGTCATTAATATTCTGTTTTATCATCATCAAATTGCTTCAGTTTCAAAAAAATTCATGTATGCCCTTTGACCAATCTTTCATAATTCTCTCATATATTCTATGTAAAATAAATAATAATAATTAAAAAAAAAAACCTCTCTTATATGTCCTTTAATTATTGCTCTTCTCTGATAAAATACGTTATAAGTGTTGCTCGAGTCTAATTAATTACTATATTCAATCACACTTATCTGCATTACATCTCAAATTTGTAATATTTATACTTTTTCAAATATAATTTATAAAGTTCACGATCATATTTTATCATGCATATTAAATTTTTATTATTTAATAATTTTAAGAGTAGTTAAATTTCTATATCAATAAATTAACTTTCTACCAATAACCTCGCAGCTGCAATATTTCTAGCTATATGGAGAAGATGAGGCAGCAAGAATGTAAATCAGAAGCTATCTGCAGCAAAGTTGATGATGAATTGGACCTCACACTGACTTTGGGATTACCTAATCATGTAAGAGCAAAAAATGTTAGCAATATCACCCAACCTCATCAGAAGAGTACCCAACTCATTTGTTCTCAGCAGGCAATGCAAAAATTGAATTTCTCTCACGATCAGGTATATGATTATACGTTCATCCACATCATTTCAATTAATATATCTCATGTTCTAAATTATATGGTCATCTATAATTTAAAACTTTTTTTTTTTGGTCTTAAAGTTTTGTTCTTCATCCATTGGATTTTTTTTATAATACTTCACCTGTTGAATTTATTATTCTGTAATTATCTTTTAATTTTCATCAATTCCTATATAGTGTTAAATTATTGATTCTTAATTATTAATTTTTTGTCTTTACTTACCTCTACGTAATGAAAAAAATAATAATAAAATAACAAAAATAACACATTTAAAATTTTTAATCATAAATATAGTATTTTATATGTCTATTTTATATATATTTTGGTATTAAAAAAAGTATAATATATCATTTTATTTTGAATATATATCTTCTAATTAAATATTATTTAAATTACATTACACTTATTTAAACTCATTTAATATTAAACAAAATTTAATTATAACATTTTAATATTAATATGATATTATTTTTATTGTTATAAATTTTATTACCTATTATATTTTTGTATAAATAAAGTTGGCACACATATGTACTTTGGATCGGTACTAATAAGACACTACAAAGCATGATATAAGAGATTGTCCGCTTTGCATGTGAATACGCTTGGAGGTTTTGAATGTTCTTAAACTTTTCAATTGGGTTATCTCTAATAGTCCCTCCCCCTACCCAATTTAGTCACATCCAAATAATCAGATCGATCAACCCCAATATTTCCTTATTGTCTTTTATTCCAAATAAAGATGTTTCTGTTACTTACAAGTGCAAGACCATTAAAAATTAAGCCTAGTAATTATTTTGAACCTTACATTTATGCACTGGTAAGAAAATTTTATGTCTAATGCAAATCTTCCTAATTAGTTATTTAATATATGCAAATTTTAAAATTTCGTACGTAAATTGAGAGGGTGATCATTTGATTTAAAATAGGGAGGACCCACATGTGAAAGCTAAAACATGTTATTGATAATAGATTATAAGTTTCTTTTTATCTTAAATTAATAGTGAATTTAATTGTATAATATAATTCATTTAAAGATTCAAGTTTTATTTTTAACACATCCATACAGTGTACATATATTTTTCGTTTAACCTAAAAGACATGCATTTCACATGTTAAAAAAATACAACGTGCAGAAAACATATTTTTTTAAAGAAAATATGTTTTGCTAATTATGAGAACTTAGAAATTAGAATTTATTTTCGGTTAGAAATGGCACAAGTTTCATAAATTCTTTTTCTTATCATTTATTATTTGACCAACCAAAATAAAAAGTTACAGTATTTTTCTTTTTTCTTTTTCTGTTTTTTTTTTTAAGAATTGTCCATTACCATTTTACACAATGTGTATTTCAAATGTTAATAAGCATCATATAATTACCTTTTGAATTATGAATTATAATCCACACTTCTAATAACGAAATAAACATTTTTTTTCCTTTCAAAATTGAAACTTCTGTTCTCCTTTTGATTAACATTTGAATCCATATATAACAGTTTCAATTTGATATTATACTTGTTCAGCAGGTCATGAAATCTTGTACCATGGTGGTTTCTGAAAGTGACCATAACAAAGAAAATGTAATATTCTCCGGCAGTAGTAACAAACAAATGTCATGGCCATTAATGAGTAACCAATCCATCATGATGAACTCGAGGGGTTTAGTACAAATCCCAAAAGCAATTATTAAAGAAGCTCCAGCTCATAGCAATATTATGATGATCAGTACAAGTTGTAATTACAACATGAATAGTACTTGTAATAGAATTGCATGTCCACCAAAAAATCAAATGAATAGTGACTGTTACATCATCCTAGACCCTTCCAAAAAAAGAACAAGAAGCTCATCATCATCGTCGTCAACTTTTTCTTCTTCGAGTTCAAAGAAGAGGAAGTCACACACCAAAACAAAGCTTCAATCTACTTCTTCAGGTTCAAGGAGGGGAAAATCAAACACGGAATTCACAGACCATGATCGGGAGGTTCCTGGTGTTGTAAAGGATCCAAACAAGAGATGCACTAACTATAACTGTGGTGTTCGCTTTTCCCCTATGTGGCGCAGAGGTCCCCTCGGTCCCAAGGTATTATATCTAATTTATTTTGTTATTTTATTCCTTAAACTTATATTTTAATCATTATACACCTTTTCATTTTATGAGACTCTAAATATAAAATTGGCTTTAAATGTGAAACTTTTGTTTGAAAAATACACAACACCACATGTGTGTTAGAGAAGTGAAAGTAGTTCTTTGTCAACTATAGTCTTCTTTTAGTGAGAATTGATGGTGATAGCTCATGCCTTCTCAGTCTAGTGGCAATATTGTGGTGTCCTTGGTTAAACTTCAAATCCCCAACATAACATCATACACTCAAAATGAGTGCTTAATTGAACTAGAAAACTTTGAGAAAATAATAAAAATATCACTTTTAAAACTTGTAACCATAAAAATAATACACTTATGTTCACCTTATGTATTTTTACTATTAAAAAAAGTCTAACACATTAATTTATTTTGAACGTCGTTTAAATTGAACTTAGACTATTTAAACCCATTTAATGTTGAACGATATCCATTGGACAACATTCAATATTATTAGAGTGTTATTTTTATTGTTATAAATTTTAGGAATATTATTTTTTGTAATTTCCCAAAAACATTTTTCGGTGAGATTCTGCAATGTTGCAGAGTCTGTGCAATGCATGTGGAATCAGGTTCCGCAAGCAAGAACAGAAGAGGATGGAGGAGGGATCTGATATTTCTTGCACCAGCACTGCCGACACCTATTGATCGATGCAATGCAATCTTAAGCTTATTTCGTGTAGTTTGAAGCCTCAGAGTTTTAATTTCCAATAACTAGTTTCAAGTGTTTGTTCTATTTTCATTTCTGGTCTGGACATTTACAATGCTTATTAACATTGCTGTCAATGTTTTGGACTTTGATGTTCCTAAAAACATTGCTGTCAATGTTTTTCTTTACAGATGAATTTCTTGCTCTTTAGTAGTGCATCACTATTATCTTTCTTTTATAATATGCTACTAGCTAATATGCCTGACTATAAAATATGTTATTAACATGGAGACATAAACTTCAACGGTTACAGTAACAGAACCCGCAACAAGGGCAAGTGGGATTGTAAATTGAAGCCTCTTTGGTGATCCCAATTACAAAACCTCCCAACTTTGAACTTCTCTAAACCAAACAAACAGTAAGCAAATCAGAATAAGCTCAAAAAAAAGTTTTATACTAGGATAAACATAAGCAAAAGTATTATTCATCTTTAGCAGGAAGAAGAAAGCATGAATATCCTCAAACATAAGACAACAAGCTTTTTTTAACTGGTTTCTACTTTATTGTTCTGTGAGCAGTTTCAATTAACCTTACAACTCTAATATATTTGCATATAGTTTACTACTACACTATATTCAGGTCACAACCCACTGCACTTCATAAGACCTATAAACAGATCCCTAGAATTTCTAGTCCTAATGATTGAAACAATGTTAGCTGACAATTTGTATAACCTCAAAAATACCTAGAGGTGTCAAATGAGCTAAGTGGATACTAAAGCAAAGTGACATCAACATAGCCTACTTCACCACAATATATCCTTCACTTTTCATGTCCAGTGTACATCCACATACCCACTGCACTTGATAGACCTGAAGCAACAGAAAATTATTTCTTCAACAAAGCCAAATGTTAATTTTAACAAATAAAACAATCCATTTGAATGACTCAAAGGAATCATATTTTTTTAATTCCAAGTAAAATTGCTAATTTCGGGAAATGTTAGGATCAAAGTACATCACTATATCAGCCATTAACTTTTAGAAACTACATGGGATTAAAAAAGTAGATGATATTATCGAATTACATACAAGCTTACTGCTCTCCATCGGAGTAAAGGTTTACAATTTTCCTTAACATACTCCTGACGACTTCTATTTCCAAACAGTACATTATGAAGATGAACTCAACCAGTCAATCAAAGTCCAGAAATGCAAAATAACAAATTAGGAATCATGGAGAAGACAAGGCAAACCAAAACTTCCTTAGAGGCACCTAATTCTAACGGTTTGGATAATCTGCACAATGGTCTAATACTTAGACTACTACCAAAGGGGATCTATAAACTATGTCTATTTATCCATAATCTCCCCAAGATCAATACTTAGGGACCTCAGTGCACCAGTTGAAAAATACAACGTCAAAATTGGTGAGGCAGCTAATTAGTAATCAAATTAATCACCTCAAACCAATAAAATGTAGAACCCTCTCAATAAATAAGTGGATCATTGTTCAACAATACTCTGAGGACCATTTCATCGTACTTGTGCTTATGCGTCAATAAATACAATTAACCAAAGATTTTTAACACTGTACCAACCAGAAGAAATATACATAACCACAGAAGGTGAATAAAAAAGAAATTGGAATGAGTAGTAAGTGAATAATGAGCTGAAATTAGAAAAAACTTACATTCGAGACACAAATACGAAACTTTTGCTGATAATTGAAGCCACTCCGCTAGCAGAAGAAGACGACAACAGCTAAACAACAATAGAGACTCTAAACAGAGACTTTGGAGAAGTTAACCAAAATTGTGTGAAGAAAATCCTAATAAGCAAATCCACAATGACAACCGGATTGAAACACAAACACGAAAAAGCATATCGGGCAAAAAGGAAAGGAAAAAAATTTGGACCATTTCTCGATTTATGCGTGTCATCCTTGCGCAGGGGCCATGCTAATCTTCTCTGTATCGTTCCAATTTTATCGGATGTCCCCGAAGGGACAACCAAGTCTGTCCTGCTTCCATATATGTGGACTCTACGAAGCTTCTAAGTTTTCAATGTGGGAAACTTTCATTCTCGTCTTTACGGCTCGTTATGTAAATATATACCATTTAAAGGGAGTATTCTCTAATTTATTTCATACCTTATTTATAGTTTTTAATGTATTCGTAATGTAATATTTTCTAATTTTATTTAAACTGTAATCTTAACAAACATAAATTTAAAAATACATTATATCATTTTTTTTATTAAATTCATATTATAAATAATTATGTATCATATTCTTTATTATTTGTTATATTTATACTTACCTTATCTTATTAGTTATAAATGAAATATCTTAATTAATATTATTTTATTACAATCACATATTATCAAAAATTAAGTGAGATAAGTTTTAAAAATTAATAGATTATACCATGAGTCTCATTAACATGTTATTACAATTTACACATTATTCATAAGTACCAAAGATGAAAATAACGATATGACGAAAATATAGAGACTTCAATTTTAAGAAAATATTAAGGATATCATCGAGATCAATTAATATTTTAAAAAAATAAAGAAAATTGTGAAAATTATTGTAAATTTTTAAAATATTTTATAAAATTAAAACAATAATACACTAATTTAGCTTCCTTTATTTTTAAATGACATATTTATGAAAAATATAATAAATATAATAGACATATAATAATAACAAAACATAATTAGAATATTTATTTAAAAAATATAAATATAAATCATATAACACAATTTTAAATGTATTAAGTTACATGCAATATAAATATACATAAATATTTAACTAAAGTTATAAAAACATCAACATTAATAGAAATGCAATAATCATATTATGATATTAAGTAATGATAATTTTGCTTATAATAATTAATGTGTATGCATAGATTGTTTGATTTTTTTCCCAATATTATCTCCTTATAAAGAAAAATTTGGATTAATCTAATTCCTATAGTACCAAAAATATTTATTCTAAAATAGATATTTATGTTGTACATGTTAAAAGTCACTTAAAGTTTAAGAATCGAGTGAATACGTCATAGATTGTGCATTGGGATTATCACAATTATTAAGTAATATTCTTAGATGAAAAATCACTGAATAAAGAATTTTGATAAGAGCCATTTTGTATTACATGTCCTTTTTCATATATTCTTGTATAATCTTTTCTAATAACTCTAATACCTATATCAACAACTCTATACTCATGATTTTCATCTTGGATTTTCTCGAATGTATTCGGATTAAGAGGATTCATCATTTCTTCACTCTTATAGTGTTGTACACATCTACCATTACCACATTATAATCATCGTCGTCATTTTCTTCTTTATTATCATCTTTTTCTTCTTCTTCACTGAAAGGATTATAAAACTATTATGTGCATTAAGAATTGATCATTCACATATTTTTTTTAAATACATTTTAATCGATTTTTTTACTTATATTTTTAAAATTTCAACGACATTATTGAAAATAAAAAAAGCAAAATTATCAAAATCGTTATTCCATTTTTTTTATTGATATTTTAGACGAAATTGAATTCTACCTCACATCGATATTCATAATATGATTTTATCGATATTTTTATTGGATATATATATATATTTAGATTTTTCCATCCATGCTTGTAAATAACGAATTATGCTATTTGTTTTGTTTCTGATAAATAAATATATAATGTAAATTTATTAGTGCCTGACAAATCTGATTAGGACAATAAGTATTATTAGGATATATTTGTGGGTCTCGTACTTTACTGTGGGAGGATCCGTAGAATCTATTTCCAATCTGAGTTTATTTCGTCTTACTCTAGCCTCGAATCTTGGACTTAGTCCTTAAATACCTCACGTTTTTAGGCGATACTATTTATATAGCTTGACTTTGCTCATATACTATTCTTTTTCTTTTTTAAAATACTAATGAAAGATACAAAATATAAAAATATTGTTTTAATCACTATTTTACTTGATTTTAAGATTTTATTTATCAACATAAATAAATCAAGAATAAAGAAACTCATATTACATTTCGAAATACATTAATTGAACATTTATACGATGAATATAATAATTTGGAGGATTAATGTTTATCGTTGTGTATTTTTATTGTATCTTTTCAATTTCATGTAATATTTATTTTTTTCAACAATGTAATATTTAATTCACATAATAAATATAATATTTAAATTAATGAATTTGATTTTTACTAAAAATATATTTTATTTTAATTAATTAAACAATAATAATATATAATTAATAAAAAATCGATATAATAATTATTAGGGATTAGTTAATAAAAATATTTTAAACGATATTTTTTTTAATTTGAAATTTATTGCAGTGATGATGCCAAAAAAAAAAGATAAAAAAGATAAGGGAGAGTTTTGAGTTGTTGATGCTCTAACGAATATCCTCATTGTAAAGCAAAAGCTACTCTCTTGTAGATTACAAAAAGGCAATTCTCTTTTTGTGGGAGAAATTATTTTAGTAATTACGGAAGGCCTACGTCAGTGTATTAAATGAAAAATTGATATATTAATTATAATTAGGATCATGTTGGTAAAGACTTACAATTTATCTAAGTGTTGATCGAAGAACCAACACAATTTAATCCACACAACAGTTCACATGCATCTGCCTTCTTCAATTCTTCAGCTGAAAATTAACCAACATGCCTACCAAATCTAACAAATAATTGAACAAAAATAAAAGGGTTACATGTTTTGTTAATTTGATATATATATCGTTGATAACCAATATTTATAACATTTAGCAGTAATAGAACTTGGGTTAAGCAGAAACTAGAAGCATTGCATTGCCAGCAAAAATTACCAACCATTTTTGTGATTGCCAAACTAATACATCCTTATATATATGGTTGAAATAATTATTGTAGTACGTCAATTTCGTCTAAACCATTTAGCTAATGATGAATTATAATAATAGAACTGAGAGACTTTCAAATCGCAACGAACAAAAGAGGAGCAGATAAACAAACAATAATTACCAGGATACATAACCCTACAAAACTCTCAAATACCACAATCTTTAACGAAACAAAAAAGGAATGAAGAGAAGAAAAAACTAAATGCCTTTAACAAATAGTTATATCCTAGAAACATCTGGCACAAGAATCAGATAAATGACTTGCGCAATTCTTCGGATCCATGTGCAAAGTGGCATCTTTCTCCAAAGGTGCATGATCCTTTCATAAAGTTCTCACATACCTTAGTTTTAAAATTGCTTCCTGGAGCTGAGCCTCCCATGGTGTGGCTCTTCATGGGAAGTGGTCCAGAAGCTGGACCAACATTTACAATAACTTCACGTACCATGGCACTGGCTTGGTTGATCTGATCAAAAGTACCCTCAAGTTCAATGTTCCTCAAGTTAGGATCTGACTCGTGCTCTCTTATAGAAAGTTTTGCTCCTGTCACCCTACAGATCTGTTTAGAGTTCACACCATTTTTCCCAATTATCGCTCCAGCAAGAGATGCATCAACACTGATCTTTGCGGTGGATGATGCCCCAAAACTGGCGACATGTCCATGAGCTGATGTGTTTGGCTCAACACGATCAAACATTCTACCAGATCGTAGTCCCATGGCACGAGGATTTTCATAGGATGGAGCTGTTGGCTTACCAAGTTCCCACTCACCATGGGCAAAATGGCATTTATCACCAAACTTGCAGCCTTCAGCTGTGTTGTACTTATTGCACAATCGACCTTTGACGACAGGTGGAGATGAACCATCTGAAAATGATTGTGGCATAGCTGAATTTCTGGCAGCTTGTGGGAGGGCTGGGTTGCTGCCAAGATTCATCATATGAGATACAGCTTTGATGCCACCAGGAACATAATGTAAAAAGTGACATCCTTCCCCAAAAGGGCAACCAGAAGTACTGCAAAGAAATTAAATACCAAATGGTCAAAACCCCAAAAACTTTAGGACACAAAGAGCATGTTACTGTTCCTTGGATCAATCAAAAAGCAAAATTTGTGAATGAAAAACAGTTTAAAGCAATAATAGAATGATACACAGTTATTTGTACTATAAACACAATGAACAGGGTAATATTATTAGACTGGCAAGCCATCTTCATAATTGAATAAGTTGCATTGCAATATTAAAGTCTTGTTTGGCCCACTTTTCTTGATATAATTTAAAAAGAGAAAATGAAAATAGTTTGTGCTGCACAATATTTAATTATCCAAAGTAATAGGCAAAGACGAATAATTTTCAGCACTTAAACCTGTATTTAAAGATACTTTAAAGAGGCCTTTAAGCAATACAAAAAAAATACAGTTTAAAGAGGTCTATCAAAAACTCATCCTCAATTTTCCATTTTAATACGTTATTATACTAAAAATTCTGTATCACAAACAGCCTTCCTATGCTTTCTCAACAACATTATCCAACAAATATTACATCCTCATTCCCCAGTAAGCCCTGTCAAACTCGATAAACCCTCAAAATCCACAAATAAGGAGTCTAAATATAAGTTAAAGTCTACACTTTTCTCATCCTAATCTTATACAGTAAATATTACAAAAACTGAACTCATCTAAATATAGAACAGTAATTTAAAAAAAGAACAGCACACAATAGAGAATGTTTCAACAAAAAGCATTTAAATGTATAAATTCAAATATCATGAACTATGTCACACTCTTCATTTTTCATTAAGTAACCATGTCCAATGGACATGACATGAACACAAATGTAGATACTCAACACTCCAATTAGTGGAAATTTTAAAAATAAAAAAATTAGGCGTGTTAGACACTCAAATATGTATCCAAAATTTTAAGACACTCAATGTCCTGAAAAAATTCAAGTAACATAGATCATGAATAGTAAACAACGGAATAATTACAATCACATGATAAAAATGAGAAATAAACGTTCAATATCTAGTCAAATGAACATATCTTGAATCTTCTGATGCTTTGTAAAATGCATGTAAAAATCCATTTTTCCCCTATTTATATTCATTTAATATAAGGATCAGCAAAAACTCAAAACGTTGTATTAGATATAAAAGGGAAAAAATGGAATAAAGAAAAAAACTCATTGAATTTTAAACTTTCAGTGATCAACTGCAGACTTCAGCAGCAATCTAATCAAACTGAAAAAGAACATGCTCCTGTGAAATAATATAACCACCAGTATTTATTAACTAAAGAAGCATCCTGCGCTAGTGCTTTCTGTGCCACAAGTTTACAGTAATGTATATTCACAGCATCAATGTAATTCTTTCTTTCCTTCACTTTTTTTATCAGGAATCTGTCGTTATATCAATAATAAAACCTGTACAACAATTTAGCTTCCAAATATTTTCCCACTCAAACTGCTTTTACTTGCGCATTTTGTTTTAGAGATTAATTGTAACCATTATAACATAGTTCTGCATCCCACATAACTGCTTTAAAATTTACATGTCCCAGGAAGTAGTTATTGAACTATACTCTTGTGATTCACCATATCTGTTCATAATCTTTGTTATCATGATTAGCACAGAGAATAAAACCTGTATCACAGCTTTAAATGCCCATTTCATTAGTCCATATCACAAAATTTTAGTTATGAAGAATGTGTAATGAACTCCTTATTAAATATTCAAATATTATTAATCGGAAAAATTACATTGGACCATTGATTTCTGATAAGTTTAGATTAGAACCTGAAAAACTTTGTGCATGGCTTCGATTTGCTTCCTATACCAGGTTGAAATGACTCCAATTCTGTTGATGCAATTAATTATTTCCCTCAGTTAAAAGTTCATATGGTTGTTAATCTTTGCACTTTAATAAAGTCTAAACATTACGGTATCATTTTAATACTAGCAGAAATAGTTTTTTGAAAAAGTTGCACCAATTTTATTAAAAATTTGACAATGCAATGGAGCAATGAGAGTCTAACGATAATGTTGAAGAGCTATGCAGCTGTTTCAACTTATTGCACCAAAAGTACCAAGTACGAAGAAGTCGAAAAAGAAAATAATATTGCAAACTTACAGATTTCAATCTATATGTTATAAATTCTTAACTTAATTCCAGAAAATAAATAGACTGAATTAATAAGTAAATTTTCTATCTTAATCAGACAGTTTTACTCAAGAGAATTCCAGAGACCTCAATTTTAAAATTTTGGATTAATAACGTAGAATTAGTCTATGCCCTCTGCCTCATATAACAGCACCAAAAGCCTTTCAAATTGATTATCAGACAAGGAGCTACGTGCAAAGGTATACACAACTCAATGGATATATGTACTTGAAAATTCATGAACAGAATAATATTTAAATAACAGTTGCAATGAATCAGATGCTGCAATACAAATACAAAAGCCAAACAAAATTCAAGAACTTGCAAAAGACAAAAGCTACACCGCAATTTCACTCAGCTACTTCAACATAGTGAGCGAAACAGAAAGTGGATGATTAAACATATGCACAACCTTACTTTTGGATTCTAAAGTTTTATCTTAAGATTGTACCCTTTTTCTTCATTTTTTCCTCAAGTATTAAATAAAATTTATTCATTTGGGGAAAACAGAAATTCTACCTTTACTTAAGAGTATTACTCAAGATCTAACCCACATAAAGAAGCATATAACCCTAACATCACTACATAAAAAATACAACTGTCTATTTCATTAAGTATCCTAAGGGAATTTACATTCGACAAAGAAAAAGCTAAAACCTAACCTGGCTTAGATCTCTTGAAGCCACCATTGCCATTCAAGGCAGCTTCAGGCCTTCCCCTCTTGCGGCCACGTCCAAACTCCATCGTGGCTCAGATAACTGCCACAAGATCCCAAATACAGAGAAAACCTAGCTACCAAAAACTGCTACAAAAGATGTGTAAAACAAAGCAGCACAAACCCTAGAAAGATACACCTTAGGGTTCGAAGAGGGAAATAATTGGGAAAAAAAATAATGACGGAACTGAAAAATAGATTTAACTGAGATTACTAGAATTCTATAACTACAAAAATTTACTGGTATTTGCGGATCGGATTCAGAAAATATTTTATTATGTCTTGTGTTTTTTTTTTTTTTTAATAATTGTGTCTATGTTATTAGAATATTACTTATTAGGTAGTGTGTGAAAGAGGTGGTGTTAGTGGGATTCACGTGCTGTCCCACACGCACTTGTGACGCTAGCATCTTTTTATTTGGGATTTACTATAACCTAATTAAATTAGAAAACTATATTAGATCAAGCAATCCAATCTAGTTTTTCATTCATTTTGGCCCCATCTGATTCATAAAATTCGTAAACTATGCCAGATCATTTTAAGTAAATATATATTTAAAATGACAATTTGTTTTTTTTATATAAATAAATATTAGCTTAGCTAGTGGATATAATGTGCACCCGCAATTATTTAGGCACAAGTTCAATTACCAATAATCCAGAAAGAGAGAATTTAGGTACTGAAATGTTTGATAAGCTTAAACAATTATGTTGAATTTTTATATTTTTTTTGAAAAAAATATATTAGATTGGGTCGTATAATTTTTTTTATTAGGTGTTATATATTGATTTTGCTATTAATTTAAGTGGAATATATTGTAATATATGACCATTTTGTTAGGAAATTTAGATAAAATAATATAATCACAAATTTCTCCTCTCAAGATCCTTACCAGAATATCAAATAATAGAGAAATAGATAATACACAACACAAGAATTATAGTAGAAACTTTAAATTAGAAAAAAAATCACTTTCGTTGTCAAAAGACAACCAGAGAAAAATTCACTATGTAGAAAATTGTTACAACCACACTCTCAATAATTTTCTCACACATCCAAAAGACAAGAGCAACTACAAGCCCAAGAGAATTTTCCCACAAAATTCTCTCACTCAAGAACTTCTCATACAAGTTTTTCTCTATTTTTTGGATGATTAACAATGAAAAAATTAAACCATATTTATAGCCTTCAAGTTCTCATTTCATATGCCAAACATTTCTTCATTCAACAAAATTAGGCTACCTAATTTTCCTATTCTTTATTCAAACAAGGTTAGGCACCTACATCTTTGACAATATGGTAAGCCATCTTCCATGAATTTTCTTCTAAATTAGTCATCTCCTATTTTGACTAACAAACCTAATATTATTTTAATCAATCATAACAATCTCTACCTTGATTAAAAATAAACATGGTTACCACTATAACACTGTCTATTCCAACAGTCATAATTCTCTACACCGAGAATTATCATACTCCACCATAAAGAGTACACCCACTTAGAATTAATCACCAATTCTAAGAATTTCACATCGGCTCGTGTCGAAAAAAAGAAAAAACTTGCTGAAATTTATGGTGCAACTCTCACACTCGGTTTTCCTGAGAGTTCATCAGTCATCGACATCCTTTCCACCACACACCTTGCATCTATACCAAGCCAATGCCCGTGTGCAAACTTGTGGACCCGCTACCAGTAACACACCCTTTCATGGCAATATTTAGAGACTAGCGACATGCCATGAGGATGTACACGCTCTTTTCAAAGAGCATCACTATAGTCTTTGAAAACAGACATACTATTAGCGTCACCGACGGTATTTGAGCTTCTTGCCGAATCAGCTCCACCCTTTGGACAATTTCTTTTGAGGTGCCCAGATTGTCCACACCCCCAGCACACTATCTTCTTTTTCATGAAATTGTTTTTCTTTCGGTTGTCAGCTACCAATGCTGAGTTTTCAGGCGAAACATTTCTTCCACCACTCAGCCTTTTTTCTTCAGAAAACAACTTGCTAGTAACTTTTGAAAAAATTATTTTCTCCTTTCCATGAATCAAGATAGGTTTCATGTGATCATAAGAAGATGGAAAAGACCAGATGAGCCTTAAAGCTATATCTTCATCATCAAGTTTAACTCCAATGGTTTCCAGTTCAAAGACAATACCATTGAGAACACTGAGATGGTCAGACATAAGAGTTCCTTCATTCATACGTAAAGTATGAAACTGCTCTTTCAAATACACCCTATTTGAAACGCCTTTTGCCTGATACAATTCTTCAAGCTTTTCCCAGAGTTCTTTGGCCATAGATATTCCATGCACATTTGCAAGAATATTTTTGGCCAAACAAAGTCGAATTGCACTTGCAGCTCTTAGATCAAGATCTTCCCAATCTTCATCACTTATATTGGTTTTACTGAACTCAATACCAGTAACAAGGGCCGGTTTCTCCTTTAACGCCTTGTGTAACCGATATTGGATCAACAAATCTTTGACTTGTACTTGCCACAAGCCAAAATTGATTCTCCCATCAAATTTCTCAATGTCAATCTTGACTCCTGACATTTCTCCTTCTTTCTTTGAAATTGGCTCTGATATCAGTTGTTAGGAAATTTGGATAAAATGATATAATCACAAATTCCCCCTCCCAAGATCTTTCTTAGTAGAATATCAAATAACAGAGAAATAGATAATACACAACACAAGAATTATAGTGGAAACTTCAAATTAGAGAAAAACCACTTTCGTTGTCAAAAGACAACCAGAGAAAAATTCACTATGTGGAAAATTGTTACAACCACACTCTCAGTAATTTTCTCACACACCCAAAAGACAAGAGCAACTACAAGCTCAAGAGAATTTTCCCACAAAATTCTTTCACTCAAGAACTTCTCATACAAGTTTTTCTCTATTTTTGGGATGATTAACAATGAAGAAATGAAACCATATTTATAGTCTTCAAGTTCTCATTTCATATGCCAAACATTTCTTCATTCAACAAAATTAGGCTACCTAATTTTCCTTTTCTTTATTCAAACAAGGTTAGACATATCCTATTTTGACTAACAAACCTAATATTATTTTTAATCAATCATAACACATTTTGTTTATTTGAAGTAAAATATAATTAATTAATTTTATTTTTTAGTATGTATCATAAATAATTAATAAATACTTATATTTTTATATTTACTACATATTAATTACTTAAATTAGGCACCTCCTACTGGAATGACCATCCACTTTTTATTTTGTGGGGTTCATATTTTACATACGGGTGCAGGGTATCATAGTTACTAATTTTTTTTTATCAAATATATTATTTAATTTTGTTATTTTTAAATCAAACATTATTAATTTTTCTATTAAAAATAAATACATTTAATTTCATAATTACTTGAAATAATTGACTTTAATTCCAACCTTAAAATACACCTTTTACACTAAAAAAAATTATTTTTATAAATTATAAAATTAAATTAATCAATCTATCAATAAAAAATTATCTTTTATCTCTTTTAATAACCTTTTGGATTTTGACTTTTATGCGAGCGATATTTGTACTTCTTCAAACTGTATGTTCCACAAATGGGCTCAGAATTTCTTTTTAGTAATTCTAAATATATCCATTAAAAATTTCAAATCCATACGTCACATATTTCTTATAATTTACTAATTTAATATCACTTTTTTTCTTATTTTTATTTGTATTATTTTTTTATTTTTATTTTCAAACTCAAGTTTTTAAATTTAAATTATTTGATAACTAAGTTTCAATTTTCACTTTTTATTAGAACTTGAAAAATAGAAAAACTTTCCAAAACTTATTTTATATCTTTTTATTTCAAAACTTTAATAATTAAATTGTATATCCTACTCTAACACCTGGTTTCACATATAATATTGTTACAACTCTTTTCTATTATTTTTTTCAATAAAATAAAAATTGATAATATACAAATGAAAAAATGAGTAATAAATAAAAAATAAAAAGTTACTAAATGAGTTTTACGTGTCCTATTTTCATATTATTAGTTTTGGTAAACGTATAAGATTATATCTAAATAACGATCACAGATTGAAATAGTTAATTTAAAATTAAAAAAAATAATAAATATTTTAATTTGTACTAATAATATATATTTAGATAATATAACAGAACTTAAAAACAGTGAGAATTAAAATTTAAAAATTAAGTTTATGCATCTCATAACGAAGACTTGGTATTGGATATTAGTCTTTAATTTAAAAAATAAATACAATGAGCTTAATTAAAGGAATAAAACAATGAGATTAATTAAAAGAATAAAATAATAAATTTAATTAAAAAATAAAATAATGAGCTTAATTAAAGGAATAAACGCAAGGAGTTTAATTCAAGTAATAAACACAAGAAGATTAATTCAAGAAATAAAACAATGAATTATTAATTCAATGAGTAAAACAAAGAATCATTAATTCAATGAGTAAAACAAAGAATCATTAATTCAATGAGTAAAACAAAGAATCATTAATTCAATGAGTAAAACAAAGAATCATTAATTTAATGAGTAAATAAAAAAATGCTTAATTTAAAGAGTAATTGAAGTAGTAAAATTTCATTATATATAGCTATACAATTATAATGAAAATATGAAGAAAATAATACAAACTAGAGAGCTCTTTTGTGTAGAGTTATTTCTTGTTTTTCAACATGGTATCAAAGTAGAAAAATTAACTTGCTTCTGCTTTATTATTATCTTAGCATCTTCAATCTTCGAAATGGCTGAAGACAAGCCGCTAGGATCAGAAGCTGAAAATTCATCGATGTTTTCCTTCATGAATATGCATGAGGTGGATGTCAACTAAATCAAAGATTAAGCTCAGTCTTTTTGAATGAGTTTAATTATTTGCCTTGGTCAAGAGCAATGTCTCTGGCTTTAGGTGAAAGGTCCAAATTGAGGTTCATAAATGGAAGCATCAAAGTACCTGATGTTTCCTTACCAACCTATGAATCTTGGCTTAGCAAGGATCAGTTGGTTATGTCATGGCTCCTAAATTTCATAAAATGTAAATTTGTTGAAATATTCAGTTACTCTGAATCCGCAAACCAACTATAGGAGACGGTCAAAGAAATGTATGACAGTCAAAACAATGTTACACGAGTTTTTCAATTAAAAAAGGACATCTCAGATCTGCAACAAGATGGTAAGCCTTTTGTACAACTCTTAGGAAGCATGAAAAACATGTGGAATGAGTTGGAAATATATCATCCTCATATAATCGATGTAGCTCTGCTACGAAAGAGAATGGAATAAGATAAGATATTTCAACTTCTATCCAGTCTCGATTCAACATATGAAGATATACGATGCCACATACTCATGAATACTGAACTTCCTTCCTTCACCAGTGTATGTGCCACAATTCAACGTGAAGAAGTAAGGAGGAAAGCCATGAACAAGGGTGCAATGACTAGTGCACTTGAGGTAATAGCCTATCTAACCAACGAGAATAGGTACAAAGGGAAGCATCCAAACTTGAAGTGTCAACACTGCAACTATAAGGGCCATGTTAAGGACACATGCTGGATTTTACATCCAGAATTAAAGCCTAATTTTATAAAGGATAAGGGTTTACAGAAAGTGAATCGTACTACACACCGTGCAATCATGCTTTTGCCTCTACCTCTAATGGGTCTGACCCATACAAGAACTTCACAGTGAATCCAGCTGAACTCATGAATGAGTTTATGTTGTATCTTCAAAGCAAGACAGGAGAAGCTAGAATTGACTGTGTAGATAGCATAGAAGAAGGAAACTCGACAGTATTGTTAGGTAAGTTTATGGGTTTCATGACAGATACAAAACTCATACCACAAGAGGACATGCAAGGTATCATAAAAGCCTTTAAAACTGCTCTTAAAATAAATATGTTGCATGATTTTTGGATTGTAGATTCAGGTGCCACAGATCATATGACCAACCATGTGTCAAAGTCTCATAAGTTTGAAAAATTAGCAAATCATTCTCAAGTTTCAATTGCAAATGGTGAGAATGTAAATGTTTAGGAAAGGAAAAAATAAAATTAATGTAAAATGAAATCGAGTCGGCGGTTTTATATGTACCTTCATTTCCCTTCCAACTTCTATTTGTAAAAAAAATCACAAATATCTTGAATTGCTTAGCCATTTTTTCTCCTCATAATATCATTTTTTAGGATTGTGTCACGAAAAAGACGATTGGTGAAGGGTTTTACTTAGATGGTCTCAATTTTTAAATAATCGAGGTTTAAAAACTGAGATTATAAACATACCCTATGACCTCACTTTTATAAAAAAATCGAGGTCAAAGACATACTATTTAACCTAATTTTTTAATATAAATTAAAATAAATTGATAAATTGAGAAAATTAAAAGTTGTTATATTAAAATTAAGAATAAAATTACATTTGAAAGTTTTTATATATACTAGTACATAATAAATTCTTACTATAGTTAGCTAATTAAAATGTTCTAAAATATGAAATACATACAAAAAACTTGAATACATTAAGACTGTTTAGCAGAAAGATAGGTTACATAATTTACTAGTGATGACGTGCTGGTGAACATAATAAATTCTTACTATAGTTAGCTAATTAAAATATTTCAAAATATGAAATATATGCAAAAAAAACTTGAATACATTAAGATTATCTAGTAGAAAGACAAGTTACATAATTTGTTGATGTTGGTGTATTGGTGTTGGTGTAAAAGAGAAAAAAAAAATTGTAGAAAAATTTAATATTTGGTGTGAAAGAAAAAAAAATGACAGAATATGTTTATAGTTTTGATTTTTATTAAACTGTCGTTAAAATCCTATGGAGTCGATTTAAAAAAAAAATTGAAACTAAATTTGTAAGATTAGGTATTGTATTATAATAGCGAGCTAAGGAATGTTACTCAATAGAAGGTGGGTTAGTAAGGGATATCGAACATGTGGCTGATGGATTAATGTATCGTGATTCGACTTTATGTTCGAAAGATTGTAATAATGTACTGATTTTGCTTCTCATTCTCATGAAGTACTAGTATGACTAGATGAACGATTTTGTTTCTGATAGTGTGTTAAAAAGATATGCCTCTTGTGGCAACCTCTTAGCATTTCAAGCTAATACTGTACATTTTGCATGTGCATAATGAAAATTAAAAAAAAAAACTTGTGTCCAGGCTTTTTTTTCCAAATTAAAATAGAATGTCCAGACAATATTTTCCACCGTAACTAAGCTACAGAAAGATTTTGAATATATCGGCAGAGGCGGAACATCAAGGGTTACATGGGTTTTTACAAAAACATTTAGCCCGTCAAAAATTTTAACAAAAAAATAAATTATATGTATATTTTTAATAATTAATAAATATTTTATTTATAATAACATATTGTATCTAATTTTTTTACGCATATTTTAATATATCTTACATGTTTCAACAATGTTTCACAAACATGTAAACAAAAATAACATAAATAAATTACTAGTAAAATGATTCAACAAGATATTTTTATTCCTATATTTGATAAATATTAATTAATTATATATATAGAATTATAATAATATATATTATATAAAAATATTTCTTAAATTTTCAAAAATATTTTATACATTCAAATATAATTTATGATAATAAAATATTACTTTCAAACATTATAACAATTAAAATAAAAAAAGCATTACCATAAACTTTAAATTAAAGATTAAAGATTTTAAGGTTTTTATCATTCATATCTTCATATATTTTTATATTTTATTTAACTCCAAATTTAATTTTATCAAATATTATATTATATTGTTTTTTATTTTAATAATTTTGATTTTATTTAAAAAATAATAATATGAAAATTTTAATATTTTCTTTATATTTTTTGTTCATTTTTATCACTATTACAAAATTAATTTATTTTATTGCTTCAAGAAAACCAATAAAACAATCACAAACAAAATATATATATATTTGTTAGTTTTTTTATTTCTTAATAATATGTATTTTTAAATTTACTCTAAAGCTTAAAATCTTAAATCATATCTTATTATTTATATTTTAATTCATTTTTTTAACTTTAGTTTTTAATACTTATACATATTTGACATTAATACTTATTAAATTATTATATTTTATCTTTTTATTTATGTTTTATAATTTTCTTTATAAATTATAATGACAAAATAGCTCTTAACTTCTTATTAAATCTATATCATAATATATTTTTACTCTTAAATATTTAAATATAAACTCTCTATTTTGTATTAAAAAAATTCTCATTTAAGCCTCAGCATCAGTATTGAAAACCTGTTCTCTCTGTTGAAATTTCATCCAGTTACTAACATCACTCTTACATTTTTGTTTTCATCCATAACGACTCATTGTTTAATCATTTATGGACCCCACAAATTCCAAAAATTATGCTTCCCTTCCCTGTGATAAATCATGTCTTCGAAAAAAACACAAAAAAGAAATTTAAAACTAAAAAAAAAAACCTCAATTTATAATATCACATTCATTTAAAAAAATTATATAAATGGGTTATTTAGTTTTGATTTGCTATAACTTTTTACCTAAATTAAGAAAAATCTACTTCAAATTTGTCCACTAACTTCTCTCTTTTTCTTTCTTATCCTACTAAGCAAAAATAAGTTAATGGAATATAATTCAGTTTTTACCACCTAATTTTGTTAGAGTATTCCAACTTTATGCCTCACAAATGCAAAGTAACAATTTCATGCAACTAGAAATCTCTAATTTCATGCGAGTGGGTTAGAGTATAAATGCTTCTGTATCAGGCTCATCATTTTCATTCTATCTCAATTTTTATTTCTTTTCTTAATCCCAACCTTTGTTTTCTATACTCAACTAAGTTTGTTTAATATTTCTCATTCATCTTCTTTTTCTCCTTTTCAATTTTTGATTTCCCATTTTATACCTCTCTTTTTTTTTTTCACTTCAAAAAATAATTAATCACAATGGACGAGAACGATACATCAAGCAAGATTTTATCAAGTGATAAAATTGTTTGTTATTAGAGAAACAATTAGATTAATCTGCATATTATTGAAGTTGAAAATCTGTCATTTTATAGACATTATAGGAAAACAAAAGCAAGCAAAGAAACTACCTCTGCACCAATGTGCTAACTACCCATAGGATTCGATTACTAGTTGATTGAGAACCTATCTTTATTTATCAAACTGTTTTGCTTTTGAAAACCAAAAGTTTTATTCACACATTTCGTGTAACAATTCCTCCCCTAAACTGCACTTATTGAAAGTAAGGTAGTTTAATCTTCAATGCTTTGAACACCTAGCTGATCATGCAGCTTTAAAAAGGTCTCTAACTTCAGTGGCTTTGTTATGATATCTGGTAGTTACTCATTTGTTCCACAGTAGACCAATTTTACTACACCTTCTTTAATGAGATCACGTAATAAATGAAATCTTACATCAATATATTTAGTTCTTCCATGGAGAACTGGATTTTTGGATAATTTGATGGATGAACTGTTGTCACACGAAATCTTCACACATTGGCATGAAAGAATACTGAGGATGTTAAGAATTCTTTTCATCCAAATGCTTTGGCATGCACATGCTGTTGCAGCAACATATTCTGCTTCAGTTGTGGAAAGTGTCACCACTAGTTGCTTCCTCGAGCTCTATGTTATTGCACCACCACTTAGGAGAAACACATAACCATAAGTACTTCTTCTATCTTCTATATTTCCAGCATAATCACTGTTAGTATAGGCTCTAAAATTTTATTCTGAATTTTTCTTTTGTGGTACTCCCAGAATTTCAATACTTCTGCTATAGAATATGCCCAAATTTATAGTTCCCTTCACATATTTGAGAGCTTTTTTTGCTGCTGCCATGTGAGATGTTTTTGGATATGCCATGGACTACTTATGAGACAGACGACAAACATAATATCTGGTATTGTAGCCATTAGATACATTAGGCTACCAACTAGCTGTTTAAACATGGTTGAGTCTACACTAGCTTCTTTACTGTGTCTCATTAATTTTGTACCTAGAATAATGGGATTTTTTACCGGGTTGCAATCTTTTATTCCAAACCTTTCGAGAATGTTATTGGCATATCTCCTCTGGCTTAAGTGTATCCATTTATAGCTCTATTGGACCTCAACTCCTAGAAAGTATTTCATTTTGCCCAAGTCACTCATGTCAAATTCTAACAGCATTGATTCCTTGAATCTTTTTCACAGTTCCTCATCATTCCCTGTGTAGATTAGATCATCCATATATAAACTAACAATTAGAATTTTACATTTATCTCCATATTTTAGGAATAGTGTGTGCTCATAACTGCATTTCTTAAACCCTTATTTCAAAAAATATCCCTCGATTCTACTAAACCAAACCCTTGGAGCTTGTTTCAATCCGTAGAGAGCTTTCTTGAGCCTTAGAACGTTATACTCCTCTCTTATGCGAACATAGCCTTCCAGTTGCTCCACATACATTGCTTCTTCCAAATTTCCATGAAGGAAAGCACTTTTGACATCTAGTTGGAAGACAATCCATCCCTTTTGTGCAACTAAAGCTAGGATCAGTCTTATGGTGTCCCAGCGAGTCACTGGTGCAAAAACCTCACTATAATCAATCACATGCCTCTGTGCATAACCCTTGACCACTAGTCGTGCTTTGCACTTATCTACTTCTCCTTTTTAATTTAGTTTTGTTTTGAAGATCCACTTAACACCAATTGTTTTTATTCCTTTTGGTAAGCTTACAAGCTCCCATGTCTCATTCTTTTCTATAGCCTATATTTCCAAATCCATTGCTTCCCTCTATTTCCTTTCTTTTACTACCTCATTGAAGCACACAAGATCATCGTGTATCATGAAATAAGCTAAATGTAACTCCTCAGAGAGATTAGAACCAGTAACATAGTCTTTTATCCATTGTGGTGCTCTTTTGATTCGTACTTCTGGTGTGGTAATAGGAGCTTCTGTTTCCACATCAGCTTCCTCTATTGGTTCCTCTACATCTTCAGTTGGTTCTTTTACATTTTCAGTTTCTTCCTCCTCGTCATAGTCCCTTATCTCCCCATCATCACTGCCTGTCCAGGTAAAGACATTATGCTTTGTGTCCTCCTCACTCCTCCCCCAATTCTAGCCTTTGTCCTCTTTAAATACTACATCTCTACTAATAATCACCCTTTTAGTTAAAGGGTCATACAACCAATATGCCTTTGATTCCTCACTGATACCGAGGAATATGCATTTGTGGCTTTTATCATCTAGTTTTGTCTTTCTTTTATCAGGAATGTGTACATTAGCAATGCATCCAAAAATTCTAAAGTAGTCGACATTTGGTTTTTCTCCACTCCAACATTCTTCAAGAGTCTTTCCTTTTACTGCCATAGTTGGACTTCTGTTCAACACATGTGAAGCCCATCTAATTTCTTCTGGCCAAAAGAGTTTAGGTATCGAACCATGTTTAATACAGTTCTATTTTTACGTTCTGCCACTCCATTTTGTTGAGGAGTATAGGTAGCAATCAATTGTCTTTTAATGTAATGATCAACACAAAACTGATTAAATTCCTTAGATGTGAACTCCTATCCTCTATCTGTTCTTAAGTATCATATACTACATCTTGACTCCTTTTCAATTTGATTTTTGAAAACTTTAAACATAGAGAAGGTTTCACTCTTCTCAACTAAGAAGTAAATCCATGCTTTTCTACTGAAGTCATCAATGAAACATAATAGATACCTCTTGAGGTTGCTTAAAGTTAGGGTGATTGAAGCTCTCCACTGACTTTTCTTTGGTATGACACCCATGTGTTGTTTTCCAAGATGACAAATTGTGCATTCTTCTTTTTTTAGTTTGAGTTGAGGCAGTCCTTTCACGAACTATTTTCTTGCCAATGTTTGGAAGCTTTTGGTATTCACTTGGCAATACCTTCGATGCCACAAGTTTGTTATGTTATCTTTAGTTGCTATTAGACACTTGTGAGAAACCACCTTGGCCAGTAGAACGAACATTATGTTAGCTGACATAAGAGTTTACATAATGAGACCTCTTATAGGATGATATATTTTGCAAGTTCCATCTTTAATAACAATGGCTAGCCCTCGGTCTTTAAGTTTCCCAATGCTCAATAAATTGTTCTTGAGATCAGGTATGTAAAACACATCTCTGACCACTTGAGTTAAACCTTCCATTTCAAGTTTTATGCTTCCTTTACCCATCACCATCATCCTTGCATCATATTTGACTGAATGTCTGAATTGCTCATCAAATTCCACAAACCAGTCTTTGTTTTTTGACATATGGTTGGAGCATCATGAGTCTAGAAACTAGACTCCATCTTTCTTTGTTAACTTATGCTCAGCATAGGCCATTAGAAGAAGCTCATCCTCCTCATTCATCTCAACATAATTTACATTTTTCTCCCAATTGGGACACTCATTTTGGAAGTGTCCTAATTTATGGCATTTGTAGCACTCCACAGTTGCTTTGTTGAAGCTTTGTCTTCCTCTTCCACGTCCACCTCGTATAGTACTGCATCCATTTCCTCTTCTTGCTTTGTGTTCATGAGTGATCTTAAGAACTTGTTCTTCCTTATTTTGCCCTTTCATTCTTTGCTCGTGCACAAGAAGACTACTTTGAAGTTCATCAATAGTCATTGTGGTCATATTGTTTGATTCCTCAATTGAGCACACTAAATAATTGAATTTGGATACCATTGAGTGTAAAATATTTTCTGTGATTATTGTTTCATTCATATTTTCTCCATGCGTTTTCATTTTGTTGGCTATAGACAGAACACGTGCAAAGTATGTGTTCATAGATTCGCCTTCCTTTATACGAAGGGTTTCAAAATCACAACATAGTGATTGTAGTTGTGCCCTCTTGACTCTCGTTGAGCCTTGAAATTTCTGTTTCGTGGAATCCTAAATTGACTTGGAGGAGCTTCTATCGAGAATTGTTTCTAGAACATCTCTATCAATCGCCTGATAGAGAAGATTTTTAGCCTTCAAGTCCTTCAACTTGTCTTCTTCATACGTTTTGCATTGAGTATCAATAAGTTGTCCCTTTTCAACCACTACAGTAGAGAAAGATCTTCTTTCACCTGCTACATTCATAATCACCCCATGATCAACAACATTCCAATACTTCTTGGAATGAAGTAGGTTCTCCATCAGTTCAGCCCAATGATCATAATGCCCAGCCAACTTGGGCACATAGCTACTGCTACCTTCTGACATATTTTTACAACTCAATCACTTTTAATTTTACTTTATTCTTCGCATGTAGTCCCTGTTAAAGGCTCTGATACCAATTGTTTGTTATTAGAGAAACAATTGGATCAATCGGCATATTATTGAAGTTAAAAATCTGCCTTTTTATAGACATTACAGGAAAACAAAAGCAAGCAATGAAACTACCTCTGCACAATGCTAAATTTGTGCTAACTACCCATAGGACTCGGTCACTAGTTGATCGAGAACCTATCTTTATTTATCAAATTGTTTTGCTTCTGAAAATCAGGAGCTTTATTCGCACATTTTGTGTAACAAAAATTAATTCAACCCTTAAAATTTTATATTCAAACAATACTATCAATTATACAATAGAATCAAATAAACTATCGAAAATATAACAATATCACTTTGATGATGTCTCATTCTTAAAATTCAAACAGATTGTGCCACTACAAAATGGACATTGGAGAGCATAAATGTATGCAAATCATCAAAGGATTTGGCTTGGCACATTCAAGACTGAAAAAGAAGCAACTATGGCTTATGATAGTGATGGAATCAAGCTTGGGAACAGAGAGACACATCGAAATTTTCCAAGGACAAACCTCACTCTTCACAAACCTTATTTCTAAAATCATTATAGCATGGACGCAGTTTTATACATGATTAAGGATGGTTCTTATCCATAAAAATTCGCTGAGTTTTTGAGGACTCAATCCCAAAGTAAAGAAACCGAGACAAGTATCAATCAAATTAGGATTCATGATGGTGGTGATAGAAAATATATGTGTAGGCAACTCTTTCAAAAGGAATTGATACCAAGTGATGTTGGTAAGCTTTATAGACTTGTCATTCCTAAGAAGTATGCCGTTAAGTATTTTCCATATGTTTGTGAGAATGAAGAGGGAAATGTGATGGATGACACTGAGATAATTTTCTTGGACAAGCTAATGAAGTCTTGGAAATTTTGGTATTGTTATTTTAATGTAATCAAAGCTTTGTATTCACAAGGGGTTGGAATCATTTTATGAAGGAAAAATGTTTGAAGGAAAATGAAATTATAACATTTTATACATGTGAATGTGGTGATAAGAAAGAAAATGACCAAAATGGTCAAATGTTTTGCTTAATTGATGTAGTGCATAATGGGAAAAAAATAAGAGAGATTTGAATGAAGAGGTTGATAACTCTGAAAATTTACTGCAACTAGAATTGAAGCATAATTTGGAAGAAAATCGTAGCTACAAGTTTGATAGAAGAGAACCAAGATACAAAAAAGCAAACATATGTAATAATAAGAAAGATAAAGGTATTAGACTATTTGGTGCACACATCGATATACAATGATTATTGAAAGCTCATTATTTTTCTTCTTTTTAGTTTAGTTTTATTTTTTTCCTTTTCATTTTGTTTTCTTTTGGTTGTTATTATGTGTTATTACTTGTGAACATTGATAATAGATAAAGCTAAACTTTAACTATTTTAGTTGATCATATTATTTACAAACTATGCATTCATTGATAAAAATCCATAAGTTAAAAACACAACAATGTGGTCCTAATATTATATTTTAACATATTCATCATAATTTAGAAATTTAAGGACAAAAGTATAACTAATATGTCACATTTAAGTTCTCTTACTTGTTAATTTTTGAGACCTAAATGTAACAAGCAGTAACAATTTAAGGGATTTGAGTATAATAAACATGACTTAAATGCTACATTAAATAACTTTATGGACTTACGTGTAATCAACATAACTTAAATGTCATATTAAATAACTTTGAGGACCTAAGTGTTAGGTTTTTTTAGTTTGGAACATTTCTATCAATGAAGATATTTTGGGGACTAATGAAGCCCTTCACCCCGGTTATAATGCTATGTTTTATGAACAATACATATTTTTAAATTCTATAAAAAAAGTCATTTGAGTTTAATTACTATTTTATAAAATAACTAGTTCATTAGAGTCTTATTGTTTAGAAATTTAAGGATCTTCAAAGTAACATTAATTCAAAAGACACAATAATTTATTTTTTAACCCATTGTACTCGTAATGATAAAGATTTGATATTTTTTAATACATAATATAGTAGTGTAAATCTCTAATCACCCTCAATTATTGTTCATAAGAATGAACTCTTTTTATTGCAAAAGTTTCAACGAAGTCTCTTTGTTTTTTTTAATATCAAAACAAGTAAAAAGTACTTGTTAAATAGTCATAGAATACTCTATTTCAATAAGTTAATATAACTTTACGGCCACCCATCCTAGAAATTAACTATCCAAATATAACATTTCAATTGTAGTGACAAATGTGAGGAAGTCACGCATCTCAGTGCTATATATAAGTAAGTTGTATACCTCTTTTTGTATTGCTAAACACGTTTGAAAAAACTAGTTAATTACTTGTTAAATCTTGTATAAAGTTGTACTAAAGAATAAATTCATGTATTACCTCTCAAATCCACCCTTAAATAGCTATTTACAATCATATATATTTTTACATCGATCTATTTATCTCAACCTTTGGGTAGCTTCATCAACTCAAAAATTTTGTTCTCATGTAGAACTTCATCTCATCTTACATGGTTTCAATTCATTTTTGTTTTTATTCGTCATCCATGGCTTCTTCATAACTCTTAGGTTCTCCCTTATCAGTGAAAGTTACATACTCATTTGGAGGATATGTGGTAGATGGTCATCTTAATCTATCACTTCTTCTTAGTGGAACAAGAGAAGCCGTAGGTGTTGATGTTGGATAATGAACATTATCATTTCCCTCATCTTCATAATCTTCATCAGGTGGATAAACCTGGTTTTCATCTCTAACTTTTCTTGGCATTGATGATGGAGAAATTAATTCCAAATCTGATGAATCACCATTGGAATTAGGAACATCCTTCTTTATTTTGAAAATATCTTCAATAGTCTCATCTTTAACAGTTACAACATCACGACTCTTGACAAGTATCTCTACAACTGGATCATAAAATCTATAGCCAAATTGATCTTGATCATAGCCAATAAAAATACATTGTCTTGTTTTGGAATCAAGTTTGGACCTCTCATTTTTGGGGATATGAACAAATGTTTTGCAGCAAAACACCCGTAGATAATTATAGGAAACATTCTTTCCTGACCACACTTTATCTGGAACATCCATCATGAGAGGAGTACATGATGAAAGATTCAACACATATGCAACTATGAGTATGAATTTATCCCATAAAGTTTTAGGCAATTTTGCATATAAGAGTAGACATCTGACTCTTTCCATCAAAGTTTTGTTCATCATCTCAGCTAAGTCATTCAATTGTAGTGTCTTTAAAGGTTTCATCTGATGCCAAGTACCGTATTTTTTGTAGTAAGCATGAAATGGTCTTGTGTATTCTCCACCATTGTCGGTCTGAATTCACTTCAACTTCTTCAGTATTCTCTCAACTAAGGCATGAAATTCTTTGAAGACATCTAGCACATGATCTTTTGTTTTTAGAAGATATACCCACATCTTGCTTGAATGATCATCAATGAAATTCATAAATTATTGAGCACCGACAAGTGACTTTGGCATTGGTCCACACAAATATGAATGAATTAGATCTAAAATATTTATCATTTTGGAAGAAGGGGAACTCTTGAAAGCAACTATGTTTTTCTTTCTACTAGACAATCAACACATTTCTCCAAATGTAGAAATGGGTGTTCACGGTGAAGCATGAAGGAAACAGTTCAAGTCCGCGATACAAAGTCAGAATGATTATCAAGGGATTCATCCAAAGAAAAGGAGTTGACTTTGATGAGATTTTCTCACCAGTTGTGAAAATGACATCCATTTGTATTGTGATAGGGTTAACAACAAGTCTACCTAGAGGTTGAGCAAATGGATGTCAAAACCGCCTTCTTACTTGGTGACTTGGAAGAATAGATATACATGAAACAGTAAAAAGGTTAAGTAAAAAGGAAAAGAGGATTATGTTTGCAAATTGAAGAAAAGCCTTTACGGCTTAAAACAAACATTGAGATAATGGTACAAGAAGTTTGAGTTTGTTATGGGGGAGCAGGACTACAAAAAGACTATTTCAAACCAGTGTTTTTGTGCAGAAATTTTCTGATAATGATTTCATTATTCTTTTTTTCTATGTGGGTGATATGTTGATTGTTGGTTGGAATATTTCCAAAATCAACAACTTGAAAAAATAGTTGAGTAAGTATTTTGTCATGAAAGACTTGAGGCCAAAAAAGAAGATTATTGGCATGAGTATTATTAGAGACAGAGGCGCCAAGAAATTATGGTTATCACAGAAGAACTACATTGAAAAAGTACTTCAAAGATTTCATATGGACAAGGCTAAAGAGATTAGTTGTTCTCTTACTAATCAATTTAAACTAAATTCTAAGTAGAACCCTTCTACAGACAAAGAGAAGGAAGAGATGGAAAAAGTTTCATATGCTTCAGTAGTTGGAAGTCTGTTGTATGTCATGGTTTGTACACGGCTAGATATTGCTCATGCAGTTAGAGTTGTGATTAGATTTCTTTCAAATCCTGGAAAGGAGCATTGTGCTGCAGTGAAATGGATTTTTAGGTATCTTTGAGGTTCTTTCAAAATATGCTTATGTTTTGGAAATGACAAACCTGTGTTAGTTGGGTACAAAAATGCAGATATGGCTGGTGATATGGATTTCAAAAAATCCACTTCAAGTTACCTGATTACATTTGTAGGGGAGCTAGGTCATGGTAGTCAAAGTTACAAAAATGTGTTATACTTTTCACTACAAAAGTAGAGTTTATAGTAGCAACGGAAGCACGTAAAGAGTAGCTATAGATGATTTTTTAAAAGAACTTGGGTTGCAACAAGATAGTTACTAGTTATTTTGTGATAGTTAGAATATTATCTACCTTGGAAAAAATGCCTCATTTTATTCGAGATTAAAACATATTGATGTGAGATATCACTGGATTAGGGATGTAATGGAGAAGAAACTACTACAGCTTGAGAAGATCCATACAGAGGAAAATGGATCAAACATGTTGACAAAAATTATTCCAAGATATAATTTTGAATACTGTCGTTTAGTTACTAGATTGGTAGAGCCCTCCATGTAATCGGGAGGGAAAGATTTGTAGGTCCTGCCCACAAAGAAAATGAAGAAAATAAATATGTTAGGTGTAACCACATTTGATAAATGCATTAAATATTTTTGTGGCTAAAATTTGACTAACTATGTGACCAATTTTTGGTCAATAAAGGATAGACAATGTTCTTGCCTTAAAGGGACACACCAAAAGAAGATAAGTAAAGCAAAGCCAAATAAATAATTTCTTTTAATAAAAAATAATGTTGTGTGTGAACGAGTGTGAAGGAATAATTTAGAAAAGTATTTTGAAAAATATCTCAGATACTTTTCTAAATTGGGAGTGACAAAATATTGAGTTTAGAAAACATTTATGTGTCGTTATTTTGAATTTATCTCAATTTGTTGTATTATTTCTCATTTTGTACCCATTAATTTTATTAGTGGAAGATATATTTTTCAGAGTTTTTCTCGTAAACATAACCCAAATTAAACGATAAACTATGTTAAATTTTAAGTGTCATTATTTTAATATATTAAATTTATTTTATTTTTGTACCATGTATCCCAACATTTTCATAAAAAAGACATATTTTAGATCCTTGTATTTTGTTCACATTTGTTTGGCTACCACTGCCTCTCAAATTGACTTATTTATCCTCAGGTCCGCTAAGAAGCCGTGCTGCAAAGGCAATCAGATTCATAGATATGGTGATTGACTATCATTGGCCAATGCACCTCTATAGACTGTAGGTGAATGTTTTATCTTTTTGCCCTTCAGTTTTATTTTATGTATACTATTATGCATCATGAATAATATCATCCTAAAACCATAGCAACTACTAATCTCAGGGACTGTACTAACCTTAGTTATGGCTTTATTTAAGGGTTGGGGTGATATTGACATAAAGGTAACTTTTTGTTATAATCCTAGACTTCAACTAGTAATCGTGCGGTACTTAGCACAGTCCGTTGCACTAAGTCTGCATTCCAATCCGAACAAAACAATCCAAAGAGACTAGAAAGAGACTTAGAGATTGAGAAAATTGAAGAACACAGTAAGAATACAAGAGAGTTTGTAAAGAATGCATTGTATTGTTCTTAGAAAAGTTATCCTACAATTTTCCAAAGATTCCAAGGATGAATACAAATGAAGACCAATAAGTTTATTTATAGTGTGACTCCATGCTTAAGATTATGTCACAAGTTTCTAGATCCTTCTATGTCTAGAATGTACAAGAGTATCTACATTGATTTAGTTTTATCTACAACATGTCATAAGGTTCTAGGACCTTCTAGTCAAGTCTAGCCAACTCTAGAGTCTTTTAGGATTGTCTAGTTCCTTCATGTAAGTTCTAAGATGTTTCAAAAGCTTTTAAAAACTTCTAAAAACTTCTACATCTTTCATGAACCATCCAACATGTCCTAGAATATTCCAACACCTTTCAGCATATGCTAGTGTACTATGGAACATTCTAGAGTCTTTCAGGCTTGAGTTGAGTCCATCTAACTCTAACTTTCTCTAGACATCTCTAGACCATTCTAAAACCTTTTCATGTAGTAACTTGTAGAAAAATTTAGATTCTTTAAACAAGCATTATTTCTTTGAATTTTGAGGGATAATTTGAACAGGATGTAACATTTTGCTCATATTTTTTTCTTTTTATTTCCTTCTCTCTATGTTTTGGTGTAGGGTTCAACTTTGGTTCATAAGGTGCTTAATGCTTCTTTGCTCAGGCGTTATGGGCTCTACCACTGTGACAAAATACCATTGAATTAGACATTAAAAATAACTCTATATCACAAAACTTGGATTTCTTAGAATTTATTGTTCTTAACCATAACCTCAAACGGGTCTCTTTTAAAACATACTCTCACATTAAATAGTTGTAAATCCAGTTAGCTTTGCTTATTTGAGTTTTTTTTTATACACCAATCAACCCAAAAATGAAAATCATATAACCATGGATACTCTCAAACATAACTATAAGATGTTTTTCTTCTAGTCAGAAAATACCAGATGTTGAGACCTATCTGACGCAAACAATCTATATGCAGAACAGGATAAAAAATGGATATGCAACAAGCTTTTGGAGCTTCAATATTCTCAGTTAAGTCTGCATCTACAATTTCTAATAGCATTGGCTTTTGGAGCTTCAATATTCTCAGTTTCAGGGGAATCTTCTATTACAGACTCTTCCGTCACAACCCGCCCTTGGTTCCTTAAGAGTTTTCTGATCGGTGTGGAAGGCAATGCTTCATGGGAACTGTTGGCGACAATATCCGTCCGAGATGCATCTGAGGGGATTGAGTTCAATCTATGAGGCATCAGCTCTTCTCCAACTGGCACAATGTCCATCATTAACTGAAAGGATATTATATAAGTAAATAATGTAAGACAAAAACGAATTCAGGAACATCTCAAAGGGAATCAATCATCATAACAAAAATGGATTCAACAGAGCATGATATAATGGAGGATCAAATTCTGCAAGCTCATCTATATTAAAATTATGGGGAAAACATAACTTTTCAGCTAAATGATATGGGTGAAGAAACCAACTCTAGAACCAGAAAAAGTTTTTCCCTCGCATCTTTTATAAATACACAATTATGGAAGTTAGTTACACTCAGGATCCAAAAATTATTGTTTGAAATGCTGTTATTGCAAAGAATATTTTCTTACTGTCAATCAAAATATGCTATCTTTATTATATCTGAAAAGAGTTTTTTATACCAATATTTCTATATGAATTTATATTACAATTTGAAGTTTTTAAAGTTTCTGCAAGACGACTTCTCCATTCAACCCTCATGTTTTTTCATCTTGGTATAAATAAACCCTTAGTGAAACCATACATTTGGAGCTGATCCATCATTCATATAAAAAGAGGTGCTTTCAAGCGTAAAGCGCATTTGAAAAAAAATGGCCGCATGCAACCAAGAGATCACGACTAAGAGCTAACAGTGTACCTTCCAGTCAATAAAATCACATCTGAAGACAAAATGTCTATAAATGACTTCCCCTGACATAATAGAATTGGCATCCGGTGCATTCCTTGGGTCTGTCAGAGAAAGGAAGACCAATGAACAAACTTGAAATTGATAACCTTAATCCAAGGTAAAAAATACTGGAAAAAAGAGAGATTAGAAATTATAATATGCTTACAAACAATGTGAGAACCACTTGCATCCACTGCTATTTCTGCTCGGCCATCTTTGACTAGAAACGACAGTGCAAATAAATTTTCCACTGTCTGTGCAAAAGAGTTTCTATTTAATATCAAATTTTCAAGTCTAATGTGCCTATTTTTTCTCAAGACCCCAAACATCGTTGACATATTATTGTCTGTATCAGTTTTCTCTTCTACTTGGGTATCATCAAGCTGATGCAAAACACACCAAAATCTTGTAAGTGCATATTGTTGAAAGTTCTAAAGAAAAACTAAATTTAAAGCTTGACACTAAAGCTACAATCATGAAATATAACATATGGCATGCCATTAGCACTGTAAACATTTGTTGTGGTATAATTTCAAAATAGCAATATCAAGTTCATTAAAAGTTTTATCATAAATGTCTAAATTTAAGGAACATAACAAAATTCAAGAGAGTAAGGACTAACTGTAACTATCACCAACTCATGAACATAATCCACAAACACAGAAAATTTAATATATGCAGCAAACTTAAGAGGTACGTCTCTTAAGCACTTATGTACTTCAAGATAAAAAAATTAGTCAGGCTTCTTTATATTTTAACACCTTGGAGAACAGTATCCACATACAGAGACTAAAAGGCCCAGAAATCTCAAGGGAAGTTTGAGCTGAAAAAGAGAACAATTTTTACTTCTTCAAGTCGTGCAGTTACAGTTGATTTTTCACGTCTTCTATGAACTGCAGTCTTCCGATGTTTGAACTCAACATTCATAGGTCCAAGCCTGGAGGGGGGAAACAACAACAACAACAACAGTCAAGTCAGGAAAAGGCAGCAACTCAGTAAGAGAAGCTAACTATTGTAAAGTATGTTCAAATACTTACATGGTGCAGCATCCATAAGCTTTCCTGAAAATGGGTGAAACAGCAAGCCCAATATCTTTCCAGCAAACTAAATTCTGGGCATTATCTTGAACGGCCATTCCTCCATTGGATTGACCAAAATCTCTGATCAAACGAAAGACAAAACCTGATGGGGTAGTGCCTTCATTGGAATGCGATTTAACAGAGTTCATCAAGGTGTTAGTAATGTCCAATAATGCCTCTGCATCTGCAACTTGTTCCCTTGGCTTTGAAACTAAAATACAAAATTCACATAACAAAACATTAACTCTTTATTTCTATAGTCACTTCCCAACCCAAAACAAGAACAAGGAACAGTCACAATAAACTATCAATATTAAATAATCCAGATACATGTAAAGAAGAGGAAAAAATTGGTATAAATTAAATTTTGAATTCTACCTTTTCGGTGTAACTCCTCCACTTTGCTGAAGATCCTATTAAACTTTTCCGAATCTAGTCTCTCTAAATCATCTCTTTTATCTGAACCGCACCAATAATGATTACAAAATTCAAAATGTTTTCAAATAATAATAAAATAATACAATTTTGAATTTGAAAATGTCGTTAAAAAATTAGGTACCCTTGATTTCATCAAGAACAGCAAGGTATTGGGAGCGAAGAACTCGACGCTCTGTGTTGCCTTGCTGGGCTGAAGAATCCTGATTGGTATCAGCTCTAAGTCGCTCGCGCTTGACGGACCTGAGTTGTTCCGGATCATCAACGGTTTTGCGAGTCTTTTCCATTATCGTGATCGGAGAACCAGAGAAGCTCAGAAGAAAATATTGGAAAATTGACGGCTAAAGCAAATAAGGAAAATTAGAAAAACTGCTCTTTTAGCCGGAATTTGAAGCTGGAGGTTAACTTTGCCGCTCTACCCCCAAACTGAAAACCATTTCCTCTCTCTCTGACTTATTATTAAGTACCAGCACGCTTCGTCTGCGTCCATAACATGGCTTCATCCACAGAATTGAGTACATCCACTCTTCATGTTATTGAGCCTTAATAACACGGCTTATATCTTAAAGAAATGAAGGCTAAACATCGAAAAATATTACAAACTTGAACCCAAATAAGGAACTGATTCATTTTCCAAACAATAAAGGATTCTATGGAAAATAGATTTAAATAATGCCATCAACACTCATAACAATAAAATAAGCACCTTCTATTTAAATTTAAATTGAGAAGAGTGTGGATTAATATTAAGGGTGTTATTTTATAATTGTGTCGAATTTAATTGATGTTATATTTGTTATTTTCTCCGAAGAAATAGATATTAAAGAAAAGCTGAATCCAAAGTTGAAGTAGAATAAAAAGAAAATTGGTGGGATACTAAGAGAGAGGAGATAGGCAATAACAAGAAGAGCTATCAAGAAAGAGGGTGGCAGAAAGGCTCAAGCAGAAGCAATAACAAGAATGTGGACGTAAAGCATGAATATGGTGAAAATAAGTTTAGTTTCAAATGAGGCTTTTTCTGTGCCATTTTGGTCTTATTAATTAGTTAAGGGAAAAATTGTCCATTACACGCTTGATTAGTCTCTTTTATGATGATTTTTTATGGGATTAGAATATACATTTTCTTTTAATTTATAAAATTAAACTGTAACTTTTAAAACATATAAAATTAACTTAAATTTAGATTATCAATAAAGAGGGACAATTCTAACTCAAAAAATCTAAACTTATTATTAAGAAAACAAACTAAAGTAATTATAAAATATTAACTTTTAAATTGTCATTCTACTCTTATTTTCTTTTTAATAACAACTATAAAAAAGCTGTGCCCAAACCCAAAGCACTATAAATCTTGAAGGTTTAGGAAATAAGGAAAGGGAAAATATTTAAGCTCAAAAAGATGTTCATAAATAGGTTAAATATAATTTCAATGTTTTTAACATTTTGCTCACAAATATTCAAAGCATTTTTTAAATTTTATTTTGTAGTATAATTTTTTTTTTTTGTCTTTTATATATAAAGATAAATTTAAAAGTGTGTCCGTTTAAAAAGCAGGGGAAAACACATGTTTACAAACTCAATTAATTCATTTGATGAAAACCAGCCAAGTGTTTATCAATCCTTAGTCCTTACTTCTAGGGCGTGTTAGAAAGAAAAAAAAATCCTTCTTCCTAGGTGTAAACCAATAAGGTGTTGCCCAACAATCATTAACAGTTCAACCTATCTCTCTTTCTTTCACCCTAATTTCTGTGTTCATTTGTGTGTTCCTCTCTGTTATCTATTTTCTGATTCATTCATGTCAAGCTATACTATTGAATCTTGCTCAGTTGAAGGCAGTGATGGAATCAAGCTCCATACTAGGCTCTTCCAACCAAAAGAAGAGATCAAGGATAGCCTAGTAATAGTCCTGGTCCATCCCTTCACAGTTTTAGGCGGTTGTCAAGGCCTTTTGAGAGGAATAGCCTCTGGGTTGGCAGAAAGAGGTTACAGAGCCGTCACATTTGATATGAGAGGCGCTGGGAGATCAACGGGGAGGCCTTCGCTTACTGGGTGTGCAGAAATCAAGGATGTCATTTCCGTCTGCAAATGGGTCTCTGACAATCTCTCAACTGACAGGATTTTATTAGTGGGTTCTTCGGCAGGTAAGTGGATTCGCTTCGTTTTTGGGGATGAATTTTGGTTCGTGGGTAGCCACTAAATTGCTTGTTTGTTGGTTTTGATTGATTATTTGGTGGATCTATGAGATTAATGTTAGTTCGTAAACGTGACCTAAGGCTTATTTGAATCGAATATGTTTTTCTGCTTCTCTTTGATACAAATTTGGGCCAAAATGTGCAATGCTCTTCACCGAGGTATATTAAATTTATGTAATCGTTTGTTGTTTTGTATGCTGATTCTGGAAGCAAGTTAGGAACTTAGGAGTATTCTTTAAAGTTCTGTTTGTTCCTGGTACACCAAAAAGTTAGGATTTCTATCAGTGGTTACTGATTAATATCTCAGAGAGGTAGGGGGAATTGTGATATGGGACCGGGGGTTTATGCGGAAATGATACCATTTTCCAGGGTTCATTCGCAGCGCCTGAACCCAAGTTAATGTAACATTTTTATTATTTATAAAAAATGGACTTAATGCCCTTTAAAAAAAATTAAATCCGTACTTTTAATGCTGATATCAAAAGTTAGTTTTGATTGCATAGGCAAACCGAGGAGTCACAATAACTTAGGCCATCATATTACAAGCAAGTTGTACTGGAGCTTAAAACTCTTGCATTGACCCTAGAGAAATGAAGAATTTTCTAGGGTGGGGAGAGAGGAAAGAAAGAAAAAAGAGCAAAGTCCTTGGGAGAATTATTCTAAACTATTACATGTTACATTTCTTTACTGTTTAATCTATGGCTTCTTCTTTGGATTATAATTTTCAAAGGCCAGGATCAAGAAGATAGATTTTAAGCTGTAAAAATTTGCAATCAGATAATTGTTTAGTAGTTTTTTTTTATTTTGAAGTTCAAATTATTAGTAGGATGGATAAGAGTTATGGGGGAAAATAGGTGGGATCTGTGAACAGGTAAAATAAGAGTTATTGAACATTCATATTAAATCATGACTTAAAAGTTTAGGATCTATTACCCTTCTACTCAATTACTTCCCAATAATTGGGATTGTGAAACTTTTAACAATAGAAGATCTTTTATTGAAATGAGAAATCAATTTTCTGTAGTTTTCAGTTCTAGTAGTTGTGTTGTCGTCTTGTAGATATCTTTTAGGTGGCTGATTATTTTGAATGTCTATATAGTGTGATGTGTCAATGTCTCTCTTTCACCCATGAATCAGTGCAATAAGAATAAACTGGTTTGCTGGTTGTGTTCATTATGTAATTCTTTTTGACTGAAATTATGGATAGGAGACGCAAACTTGACTCCAACTCTATTACCCCATGTTTTGGGCAGGTGCTCCAATTGCAGGCTCTGCAGTTGATAAAATTGAGCAAGTTGTGGGCTATGTGAGCCTGGGTTACCCTTTTGGCATTATGGCTTCTATTCTCTTTGGAAGACACCACAAGGCGATTTTAGAAACCCATAAACCAAAGCTCTTTGTAATGGGAACTCGAGATGGGTTCACTAGTGTGAAGCAATTGAAAAACAAGTTGAGTTCTGCTGTAGGGCGTGTTGAAACTCACCTAATTGATGGCGTAAGCCACTTTGATATGGAAGGCCCTGCTTATGACGTCCAGATGGTTAATCTCATTCTTAAATTTATTGCATCGCTGTGAGATAAAGCAACCATGTCATAGCTCTTCATGGCCACGATATATCTTAGCCTTGCGAATCCTAACTAAATATGATGTGCAATGCAGGAAGCTAGGCGTGTGGTTTGGAGAGATTATTTATTGCTTCTGGGTATTGCTAATGCGATACTTAATGTCAATGTCACAACTAGTGCAATTCCTCGTATGGTTTGTTTGTTTAATGCAATCATGGTCATATTTTTGCAAACCCAGCAAATTTAATGACTAATGCTGTAGGCAAATGACAATGCAAAGTGAGCATGATTAAACATAAATTACATTATTGTCATTCATAAAATAGAATTTCTACATAAACCTTCATTCAGCGTTAGATTTGACTTGGTTGAGCAAATAAACAAAAGAAGACTTAATTGAAGCAGAGTCTAATGCCTGCACTAAGATTATGTTCATCTGAGGAATTCAACTGGTTGAGTCATTAAATTAGAATGTCACGCTACAAGCTGAAAATAACTGTTAAGCAACCTAATATTACATCCCACTAAATATTCATCATTTGATACATGCATAACTTGCTATTTTATCACCATTAGAAGCTTCATCTGCCCGACCTCCCCCCATTTCCTCAAATTGCCTTTTCCTCCATCCTCGATCTTGATCCTTTGATTGACCATGCAAAAATGGTTGATCTCCCCCATCTGCTTTGATGGCAAAACAGAAGAAAAATGGTACTCTTTTCCCAACATCATAAAACATGCAAAACGTGATGCTTCTTTCTAGATCTTGCATCCACTAAAGAAAATAATATTAAACATCCAATATAAAAGATGATGAGCCATCTCTCGTAAGGTAACAAGAATGGTAACACAACATAGAACAGCACGTTATGTGCCTTCCATCTAGCTAACGTTAAAAACATTGATAATGGCTTAATATTCAACCTCTCCGTTTTCAGCACTGGAAGAGGCCAGTCAATGATTCGGAACTAATTTAACAAACTTTTATGCAACTTTTGGAAGCCTTGAGAAATAAAAATAAAATACAAAACATAATTCAAAATTATACAGCCAGTACAATCAAATCTGACTACTCGTGACTAAAAAGATACAACAGAGGATGGAATTGCTTAGTTGGATCTAACTATTATATAAGATGACTACGTATGATTAATTATTACCACTTTCACCGTCAGATGCATCTTCAAGCTTTGCAATTGCATCAATCAAGGCTTGTTCATGTTCCTGCATTTCAAAAACCCGTCATAATTACTGCATGTAGAACAGCATAATAACTTCAGAGATTTAAAAAAAACAAAAACAAAAACACAAACAAACAAACATGTGGTTCTTACTATTACAACTTTCTTTGCTTTCTCAATTTCCATTGGGTCAGGATGGCTAGCCCCAAAAACTTTTTCAACCTGTTAAGATTTACACATGTTGAAGAAATCATGTTACTACATGAACAGAAAATTGGGAGACAGAAGCTTAAAATATGCTGAGTTAGTAAGAGACAAACTATTATCATACCTCCTTAATCAAAGAGTCTGTGTGAAGTATTTCTATATCACCTAAAGCCTTCTTCCCTATGCCATTCTGCTGTAAAGGGAAATCTTTCTTTGATCGGCCCTTTGTTGTTCCTCTACCTCTTCCTGTGCCAGGAACTGCACCACCGCGTGTCATGGACTTCTTAACCCCTCGGCCAGGTCCAGGGCGGCCAGTTTTACGAGAAATACCAGGATCTTCACCTTCCCATCGAATATCATCAGGAGATATCTGCCATTAAAAGTAAAATACTGAGCAAAAAGGAAGTGGATGAAACTAAAAAGGACACAGTGATAAAGTAACATAGAGCTTTAGGAAAGAGTTCAAAATGTCATACAGAACAAAATCTAACTGACCGACAAACCCACCGGTAGCAGCTACTGTTATGAGATTGGTGCCATCATAGACAACGTTGATTCCTTAATGAACTTTATGTAAGTGCCAGTTTACAAATATTACACGTGGAAAGGGACAGTGCTCCCTAAACTAGCCTAATTCCACACAAGAACATGCACTAGAATGCATTCAGTTTCAGCCACCAGCATGTTGTATTAGAAATTAATTTCCAAAGATTAATAACAATGGAATATTTCATGCACATATGGTTGAGAAATAACTCGTTAAAAATTAAAATAAGCAAATAAAGAGGGGGAAACTTTTTCCATTCGAATGCTTGCAATTTGTGATAAAGACAATCTTTGTTTACATTAGGAATTCAAGGTACTAGGATATGTATAAAACAATCTGTAACACAAATAGGAGCTTGAAACGCTGTAGAAGAAGATGAATTCTAGGGCCAAATGATAAAAAAAACTATACAAAAGGCAGGTATACCTCTTTAAGATTAACCCATTCCCATGTCTCATCTGCTGAATTCATGTCATAGACCAGAGCATGTCGCCCCTGCCGATATACAGAAAATTAATGAAGACCGAGTAAACAAACAGCTGATACCATTTGTTAAGACCAGAAAACCATAAAACGGTTTTAGTTGATCAGGAACAAGTGCAAGCAACGAAAAAAAAAAGAAAAAGAAAGACCTCAGCTGCATTGTAGTCAGTAATAACAGCCTCATAAAAATGGTTGTCTTCAGGCCACCTTGTCCAAACTTTCCGTCCTATTAATGGATCATAAGTTGCTGCTTCCACGGCTTCTGATGTCACATAAGCACCTGAGGAACCTCGATTAGGGGCTTGGGGCCTCCCAGAGAGACCTGTAGAAGGTTGCTGCATGGACTTCATACAGAGATGCAGCCAGCAACATATTCATTTAGAGAGAGGACAATAAAATCCAAAAAAGATTGTCTCAAGTATTTCTAATCTTAAAACTAAAAAACAATCTCAACATACTGATTTTGACTTCTTGGTACGAGCTCCTGGAGGTGGACCTCGCCTCAAAGCTGATGAGGATGGTTGCATTGAAGGAGGCAATCCAGGTGAGGGAGCTCCATGAGATAAGGAAGCCACAGATTGTGATGTTTTCTGTTTCTTGTGAGAAGCTGAAACAGAAGGACTGGGTATGGGATCGTGAACAGGCTGAGGAACACTAAGCATACCAGGTTGAAGCCCACTGGCTTTTCTCCATTCCCTGACAGCAAATATTACTCTCTATTAAAATGTGGAACTGAAAAAAGCAACTGAATTCGATGTATTATGGTCAGCATTCAGCAGAACGTGTCTAAATATAGTCAAACCTTATCCTCCGGATAATATCATCAGAGTTAACTCTGGAAAGAAGTTCTCTGTGTTCCTCATCAGACACTCTCAGCTCCTTTCTAAGTTCTGTAATTAAACTCTCTTTATCCTGTAAACATAAAGATGAAATTAAAGTGAAATCTTTTTTAATTTCTTTTTAGATGAAACTAAATGAGAAAAACAAATTAATATCTACCCAAGTAATGGCATCAGATTGAGCTTTAAAAGCCCGAAGGACAGAACAATATGCTTCTTGCTCAATGAGATGAATCTGGGTTTCCATGTCTCCATGCAACCTAGGTAATGGGGGAGGACCAACAGCTGTTGATCTTCCATTTCCAGAAGCCCGGCCTCCTCTTTGGAATCTATTTTGATGAGAAGGAGGAAGATCATCATCAGTCCCTGCAAATATTTCAGATCAAAAGAATCAATGAAGCAACTTTGGAACATGAGGCATTTAAACATTTTTAGAAGGGAAGATAATTTTTTTTCTTTTTCAGAACCGAACAATGGAAGACCAAACAAGTTCAGAAATTCGAGCAAAACTCATGGTATAAAGTACTTGACAGAAAAGAGGTCACTATGAAATCCTTTGATCGAATCCTAACTAATCAACCATTATAGTAATGAAAATTTAACCAAAAAAAATCAGAAAACCTCACACAAACACAAAGAAAAAGTTGATCAAGATTAGCTCACCACTGCTATCAGAGAGCTCGTAGTCCATAGTAGCCACTCAAAAATAAAAGCTTTCACTAAAACCCTAGCCAAAAAGTCAAATGAACCCCAACAAGTGCGAGAATTCGCTCAATTTTTTGGAAAGATATAACTGGTATTAACTACTACCGACCAAAATCCGCCTTAATCGCCCACAAATAGATTCATATCGGGCATAGCTCAGTCCGAGAAGCTGAAAAGGTTGAAATTGAGATGCAGGAAGTAACAGAGAATACGATCGATTGGTGCTGCAGAGAGCAATTTGGGATATGAAAGATAAATACGCGAATTTCGCAACTAATCAGATTAGCGAAAAGTCACGGGATAGGATTTTCTATACAAGGAGCAGTTAGGGTTTAACGCCGGAGTGATTTAAAGGGAAATTTTGAGAATGTCGGATCGAGAAGATGGATTTGGAGATTAGGGAGGGAAAACGGAGTCGAAAGAAGTTATTGCGGCGCCCTAATTTTTCCAGTTAATAATCGAGTTTGCGTTCCGCCACCGTTATAGGCTGATCATTACCGGGACGTGTTTTCCCCGTAAGAATGCGATTTTTGTGTTTATCTGTATTTTTTAATGATATTATTACAATAAAAATATATAAAATATTAATTATAACTTATTTTATTATCGTTATATAAAAAATTTATTAATAAAATATTACTATGATAATAATAATTTACATCGTAACAACATTATTAATCATTTTCTTTCTTTCTTTCATTTTTGATTGAGTTTTTTTAAAAACATATCAAGAATATTCAAAATTTTATTTTCTTCAAAATATCTCTATAAGTTACAAAAATATCAAAAATAATATTCAATTTAATGAAAATTAAAGATAAAGATTACTCAATGAAATTTTTATAATATATTTAAAATTGAATGATATCTTTAAAGTTAAGATAAAAAATTAAATAATCAATAATACTAAATTATCAATTAAAATTAAAAATAAACTTTTTATATTTTTATTTTAATTAATATTATAAAGCATTGAATGTCCTAAATAGTATAAGTTTAGATTTATCGTTCTTTTTTTGAAATTAGCTATAATTTTTCTCAAAATTTTAAATTTTAACTTAAACTATATAATAAATAAATTAAAATATATTTATTTTATAATTTTAATAAAATGAATTCTCTTAATGTGTGACGGGAACCTTATTAGAGTTCTGATCACCCATCTAAGATTTTACATGAATTCTGATGAGATCGTAATTTTATAGAAGATGATATAATATATTATATCTTAAAATAAATATGATATAATATATTAACTATAAATATATGAAATAAATTAATATATTATATATAAATATATAATATTATGTAATATGTTATATTTAAAGATAAAGATAATAGATTGTATAAAAAATTATAAAATTTAATATAATATATTATATTTAAATATAAAAATATAAGATACTTGTAAAATTTTGGTTGCCCTTACCTAGATACAACAATTTGCTTCTATAACTCAGTTGCTTCCCGTAACTACGATCTGTGTCTCTATTTAACAACATAAACTGGTTACTAGTGATGATTCACTAATCGAGGAGAGAAGAGAGCCCGCATATTTTTTTGTATTTTCTCTCGGAATCCAAACAATTATAGAAAACAACCATTTTCAATAATTCACTTGATTGCTTCTTTCAAATGGATCCGCGTGAAGCACTACCGCCGTCAAGCCCGCTAAACATGATGATTGGTCAAACATTGTTCCCAACTTTGAAAAAGCTTTGCTAGAGCAGTAAAGAAATTAAAGTTTAGAACTTTATATAAATTTATAAATATAATTCATATTAATTGATCAACCAACCTGACAAATCCCAAGGAAAGGACTGTTGGAGCTTCAGGGATCAAGATGACACAGACAATAGCTAAAAATGAGGATTTTTAATTTTGAAAAGAATAACACTCCCTCTTGTACTTCTAGTCATGATGGAAGTGGAGTCGACCTTCAAGGCCTTTTGACGAACACAACTACGTGGGGGCGATGAGAGAAGATTTAAACTCGAGTTGCAAAAATTACTAAAATTTAGATCAACAACAAGTGCAGGCCTCATTCATCCAATTACTGGTGATACGCCTCAAGAAGTTCATAAGCTAACGAAGTTCCTCGGGTTTTGTGAGGATGGAGGATTAGAGATGAGGACGGTACGAGATGTTGTAATTAACCTTATAGTTATGCAGTTGTAGTTAGCTTACATGTCTCCTTCTTTCCTGATGACATCGTTTGAGCGATCTATGGGGTTAAAGAGAATGTCAGTTTAAAATAGAATAAGGGTTGGAGATAAAAGAAATAGAAGACAAAATCTATTCATGGTAAGCGATGACCGGTGAATTTTGGCGTTATCAGATACTTTAGATAATGTCAACGTATAAAAGATGAAGGGTAAAATTGTAAATATGCGCTACTAAAACAGTAACGTAGAGCGCATTTTAGGAAAATATGCTATTGGGTAAATCTAAATTTACATAAAATTTAAAAATATATTCATGTATTTTTACTAATTACGAAAATCAATAAAATTACATATAATTAAAGAATTATTTAATTTAAATTACATGGTTTTTTTTTTTTTTTTATTTTATATAAATAATTTAAGGCACAATTTTTAATAAATATAATATAATACTTTCAATTTTAATACTTAAGTGTAATTAATAAATTGAAATAACTTATAAAAACATATAATTAAAACTATATTTTAAAAAATTAATGTTCATGTATTATTAACTTGGATTAATTATAATTAACTCATTATTAATAAATTATGTAATTATTATATACATATATTCTATTTTTTGAATGTGATAAATAATTTTTAATTATTTTTATTTTTATTTTTTAATTGTGTTAAGTATACTAGAAATTAAATTTTTAATTTTTTTTAATACATTGCAAAATATTTTTATTTTTTACTTTAAAAAGTTATTTAATTAATTTTATTATCAATAAATATTAACAATAAAAAAAAGAGAAGATGCAAGCATGAGCGGTGAAAGAAATAAAAAAAATTAATTTAATTTTAAGATTATTTTTTAATTTAACTTTAAATACACTTTTTATATTTATATGTATTTATTTATTTAACGTATATTTTTATTTTTAATCATAACAAAAAATAATAAATAAGTAAATATATTTTTCATTCTATTATTATTTTTAAAGGATATTTGACTAATTTTTTAAAAAATAAGAGATAATAAATAAAAAATTTAATTTCGTGACTAATTATAACAATATATAATAAGTATTATTTTTTTCAAATATTAAAACATTTTGTGAATAAAAGAAAAACTTAGATTCTTTCCCTTTCTTTTTACTTCTTTTTATCTTTTTTCTTGTTTAAGTTTCCTCAAAGTTTTTTCTCCCCATTATTTTAGCATATTGAGAGTCCCAACATTTTATGTCCTGTTTAGGTGTATCATTGTAATTATTACCGATAATTAATAAAAACAAGCTTACAGAAATTATAGATAAAATGGAATTCAAAATTTATGTCTCATATATTAATCGGTATTAATTCGTGTTACATACAATTAAAATGGGATATGCCAATTCAATTCGAATTTTAGTTACTTACACATGTGTATGCCAACTCACCCATATTTAGTATAAATGTAGTTCTTCCATCTATGCATGTTTTAAATCATTTGTTGAAAATGGATTTTTTAAATGCATTTAGCCTTCCATCTATGTTGTAACATATTTGCTGCAAATGAATTTTATATGCGTTTAGTCTTCCATCTTTTTTTTAACTCATTTGTTAAAATGAATTTTATATGCATTCTAAGGAAATATAATAAATAAAACTAAAATTCGCTTTAAAATAAAACTATTTAGGTATCATACCCTAAAATGTATATATTATATTAGAAAAAAAGTTAATAAAAATATGTTACTTTTAATAAAAATATAATTTAATCACATATATATTAGATGAGTATAATACAAGTTCGTTATGTATTTTTACAAAAAAATCACAAAAATTTATATTATCTTTTTATAAAATTAGTAGACTTATATTCTCTTATGTACATCATTAAAATACTTTTTTTTAAAGTAGTTAACTTGAGTTACCATTTTACTTATGTCACCTTTTAATAAAGTTAACATACCTATGTTTTCTCATCAAATAAATACAAATATAAAATATATTTTTATTTAAATTAACGAACTTAGATGATCCCTCGTCCTTATTATATATAAATGTATGTTCTTATTTTTAATAAACCACTTAATATAGATTTGAAATTTAAAAACCTATTTTACTATCTAATTTTTTAAAAAATATTTCCACCTTATAAGGCTATAATCATGTTACATACATTGGGTAACTCATTTCTAAAAACTACATCATAAAATATGCAAAACCCAAGACATTATAAATTTTCTAAACATTGTGAGATTTTATTTTATTTTTATCCTTCGTATTTGTTTAAATAAAAAAAACTTTAAAAATAATAATATTAAAATATATATTTTTTATTAAATAAAAAAAATATTATACAATGATATTCAAACATTGGTCTATAGTAGTGGTGATAGTTGGGGTGTCATACAACCTAAACCACGAGTCAATCCTAACACGTGTATAAGATTTAAACTTGGATCCAAAGTGGTGAGGATAGAAAGTCATACCAATTAGACCATAAATCAATCCTCTACATCTTAAATGGTGTTTTCCTTTATAAGAGTAGTGTTTGTGTCCTATTGATTAGGTAAGCACTCGTTAATATGACATCTTCCTAAAAAGGTTTAGATAAGTGTGATTGAAAAAGAAGTGCACGAGCAACATCTAACAAATGTATATGTTTATGTTCAGCGATACCATTTTGTTGAGGTGTATTAATGCAACTTGTTTGGTGTAAAATATCCTTAGAAGAATAGAATTTGATGCATTTAAACTTGGGACCATTATCACTCCTAACAACCTCGCCTATTTTCCCAAACTGTGTGTCAAATAAATTAATAAAATGAATGAGTAAATTTCTTGCTTCAATCATATGATGCATGAGATAAACCTAAGTACTCCTGGAATAATTATCAATAATTGTTAAGAAATACCGAGTTCTAGAAAGAGACAGAACATGATAGCCACCCCATATGTTCGCATGAATCAAATTAAAACAAAAAGTACTCGTTAAAAAACTTTAAAAAAAAGATTGTATAATTTACTTATCTAGAGGACAAACTAAACAATGACTAAGACCACAAGTTTTATTTTTCATAAAAGAGACACAAAGAAATAGCCTTGCTAGAGGGATGGTCGAGTTATTGATGCCACAAGTATTAAGTCTAAGTCTACACCACATTGCACGTTCCTTTCTTGGTTATATTGAGGTAGTAGAGTCCCTAATTTCAACTCATATCCCAATAATCTTCCCCAATTGAAGGTCCTACATAAAAAAAAATTGTTTGATGAATACAGTGACATAAAAGGAATCCAACACAAGCTTGCTAATAGATTTAAGATTTAAGTAAAATAATAGGACGAAGAGTGCAACATAAAATGTGAGGAAAAGACTACAATCCTAATATGAGAGACTTCATGGTACCATCAGGTAGTTTGACTGTACGGTTATGAAAAGGTCAAGATGATGTAAGATGGACAGGATTACACACAATATGATCACTAGCTCCATTATCTAATATTCAAATCATGTCTTTATTGTGTTGTGTGAGAGCAAATGGTTTACCTGATATCTTTGTAAAATTAGTAACGCTACCAACAAGATTGGTAGAGGATGGTTGCATTGTTTTTAACATCTCTAAAAGTCGGTGGCTGTCATTGGTCTTGCTAACTACTACCTTGATCTTGCTAAAAAAAACCATCATTTTCTTGCATTCATTATGTAATAAAGGAAGGCCAATAAGATCTACATTGCATTCATTAGTTATTTCCACAAGATTTGCTTTTGAGTTGCCTCATTCTCCTACCAATGCTTTCTTTCTCTTGTGACAGTAATCGTACTTATGGAATTTAATGCCACAATACGTGCACTTGAGGTGTGCCCTACATTTTTTGGTGTTGTGGTTGTCCATTTTTCATTTTTTGCACCACTTGGTATCTCCTTCTGTGAATTTAATTTCACAAGAGGATTTCCTTACAACAAATCATGAAGCCTCTGAGACACGTGTGTTTTTCCCGATGGATACCTCTACTCGTCTTTCTTTTTGAAGACCCATAGCATAAGCCTTGTTAAGGGCTAGCAAAAGGTTCATACTGATAATGTTACTCCTGGTATACGTATAACCTTCATTTAAACCCATCAAAAACTTCATGGTTTTTTGTGTCTCAATGTAATCTTTGACCTTAGAAGCAGCCTCGCAACTACAAAAAGGGAAAGCATAGAGTGGATCTTTCTTATCCCATAAGCCCTTAAGCTTTGTGAAGAATGATGTGATTGTTGTTATGCCCTATTTGCAACCATGGATGGCATTTTTGATTTAAAGAGGGAAATTATATTGATTTAAGAAAATCTTTCTTTTAACTCCAACCACATACCTTGCGCATCCTTACAGTGGATTACGCTGCTTGCAATATCCTTTGACATAACTCCTAGCAACTAGGTTTTCATAATAGTGTGCATCGTTCCACTATAGTTGCTCAGAAGCGTTATGGATTGGCTTGATTAGGGTTTCATCAATAAAACCACTTTGGTTTTTTATGGTGAGTGCCATAGTCATCGATTGCTTCTATGTTGTGTAGTTATCTTTTATGAGAGGTTGTGTGACTAGGACGGCTATTGACTGGTTTAAATGATGGAGAAAGAGAAATTGATTGGCATTTTACTATGGTATTGAGACCTTAAAGGTGTTATGTTGTTGATCCTCAACCTTCTATGCTCCATGAGAGGATTTCCTTACAAAAAATCCCACAAGCTTCTTCATGGCATTTTACTCATGGTTCGTTGCACTAAGCATGTCTTTCAACAGAACGAAACTTTCCAAAGAGATTAGAAAGAGACTTAGAGATTGAGAGGATTCAAGAGCAAAGCAAGAACTAGAGAGAGAGAGTTTATAAATAATGCTTTTATTGCTATAAAAAGAGGTTATCTTACAATTTCCCAAGATTTCATAAGATGGATACAAATGAAGACCAATAAGTCTATTTAAAGTGTGGCACCAAGCTTAAGACTATGCCACATCTTTTCTAGATTCTCCTATGTATAGAATGTACAAGATAGTTCTAGTTTTATCTACAATATGCCACAAGGTTCTAGGACCTTTTAGCCAACTCTAGAGTATTCTAGGAGTGTCTAGTTCCTTCATGCAAGTTCTAGGATATTCCGTAAGCTTCTAGAGACTTCTACATCCTTCATGAAACATCCAACACGTTCTAGAATATTCTGGTCCCTTCTAGCACCTTCCAACACATGCTAGTATATCTCTGGAACATTCTAGAGTCTTCAAGGCTTGAGTTGAGTCCATCCAACTCTAGCTCCTTCTAGACATATCTAGGCCACTCTAGAACTTCCCCATGTAGAAAGGTCTAGATTCTTTAAGCAAGCACCATTTATTTGGATTTTTAGGGACAATTTGAGTGGGACGTAACACCCTCCCTCACTCAAGTTCGCGATGCCCTTGTCGTGCCTTCAATCTTGAACCTCTATATGTAATTTTTAAATTTCCATAAAAAAATCTTCAAGTTCCCAGCTTGCCTCTATATCCGGGGAATTCTTCTACTTGACCAAGTATTCCCGATAACTTATTACACCCCTATGTCAGATTAGGCGATCTACCAAGATAGAGTCCACTTATCTATCAAAGGAGGTTACTACTGCGATAGAAGTCCTATTTGAGTCCCCCCGACTTATGTATTCCTTGTCTTCATGATAAGGCTTCAGCATGCTTACATGAAAAACTGGATAAATTTTAAGCTTCAGAGGGAGTTGTAATTTGTAGGATACCTTACCGACTTGCTTAAGGACTGGGAATGGTCCTTCATACTTCCGTACCAACCCCTTGTGAACCTTCCGTAAAGACTTGAGCTGTTGGGGAAATAATTTAACAAGGACCAAATCTCCTTCCTAAAATTCCATCATCCTTTTTTTCTTGTCAGCTCACTTCTTCATTTTTTTAGACGTCTTGTTTAAATAGGCTCGGGCTAACTCCGCTTGCTCATGCCATGCCTTGGAAAATTTGAAAGTAGCAAGACTCTTCCCTTCATAGCTTATAGCCAAAGCATGAGGAGTCATGGGTTGCTGTCTCATGATGATCTCGAAAGAACTATTCATTATGGACTCACTTCTCTGTAGGTTATAAGAAAATTGGGCTACATCCAACAACTTAGCCCAATCATGTTGGTTAGCACTAATAAAGTGTCTGAGATACATCTCCAGCAATGCGTTGGCACGTTCCATTTAGCCATCGCTTTATGGATGAAAGCTTATGGAGAAATTCAAGTCTGATCCCAATAACTTGAACAATTTCGTCCAAAACTTCCCAGTAAATCGTGGGTCTCGATCACTCACGATATTGGATGGAATTCCCCAATGCTTCACAACGTGCTTGAGGAACAACTGTGCCATCTCATCCATAGTGCAATCTGCTGAGGCAGGTATGAATGTTGCATACTTACTGAAGCGATCGATGACTATAACTATAATACCGAAGCCCTCTGATTTTGGCAAGCAAGTGATGAAATCTATTGAGATACTCTCTCATGGTCTCTCTAGAATAGGCAGTGGCTCCAGTAAACCTCTGGGTATATGCTGCTCCATCTTGTCCTGTTGACATACAAGACAAGTACTCACATAGGCTTCAACATCATCCCTTAGTTGAGGCCAATGGTAAATAAACTTGATTAAGGCAAGAGTGTGTTTCATTCCTGGGTGTCCAGCCCATAGTGAATCGTGACACTCCTTGATGAGCTCCTCCCTTAAGTGCCCCCACTTCGGCACAAAGATGCGATTCTACTTGGCGTAGAGTAGTCCATCACTCAGCCAAAATCACCTTGTCTTTCCTTCCTTGATGAGGGCAAGAAGGTTTTGATCCAGGGTATCACGCTCCAACCCTTCTTTGATTATTTCCAGCAAGGAACTACTTGGCCTACTCAAGGATACTAACTCTACCTTTTGACTCAGCACATTAGCCACCACGTTGGCCTTACCAGGCTTGTACTCCAGCTTGTAGTCAAACTCCGCCAAGAAGTCTTGCCATCGAGCTTGCTTAAGACTCAACTTCTTTTGAGTCTGAAAGTAGTTAGTCGTTACGTTGTCCGTCATGATAACAAAATGAGAACCCAATAAGTAGTGTCGCCACACCCTTAGGCAATGAATGATAGCTATTATTTCCTTTTCTTGCACCGTGTAGCGTTATTAAGTGTCATTAAGCTTGCGGCTCTCATAGGCTATCAGACGCCCTTCCTGCATCAACACTCCACCAATGGCAAAGTTTGAAGCATCTGTATACAACTCGTACATCTTGGAGGGGTCTAGTAGGCAAAGCACCAATTCTCCATTGATGGCCTTCTTCAAGTCTTCGAATGAGGCTTGGCATTCGCTTGTCCATTCCCAAGACTTGTTCTTTTTAAGCAGATCAGTCAGTAGAGCTGCTCTTGTTGAGTAGGACTTGATAAACCTTTTGTAGTAGTTTATAAGTTCAAGGAAAGACCTTACCTTGGGGACCTTGGCAGGAGGTTCCCATTCTTGGATGGCTTTCACCTTAGTTCCATCCATCATAAGCTTCCAATCCTTTATCCTATGCCCCAAGAACATCACCTCATCTTGAGCAAATGAACATTTCTCCTTCTTGACATATAGCTCATTTTCCCTCAGGACCTCGAACACCTTCTTCAAGTGCTCTAGATGTTCTTCCAAAGTCTGGATATATATCACAATGTCATCAAGATATACTACGACGAACCGATCGAGGTAAGGATGGAAAATCTTGTTCATGAGAGTGCAGAAGGTGGTAGGTGCATTAGTGAGACCAAATGGCATGACAAGGAACTCATAGGCACCGTACCTAGTCACACATGTGGTCTTAGGCTCATCCCCTTTGGCTATGCATACCTGGTAATATCCTTATAGAAAGTCCAATTTTGTAAAGTATCTAGCGTTCCCCAATTGATCGAACAAATCAGCAATAAGAGGGAAAGTATACTTGTTCTTTACTGTGATCTTATTTAGAGCCTGGTAGTCAATGCACATCTATAGCGAGTCATCCTTCTTCTTTTGAAAGAGCTCTGGGGTACCAAATGAGGCTTTGAAGGGCCTTATAAAGCCAGTATCCAACAATTCATTGAGTTGCATTCGCAGTTCCACCAACTCTGAATTCACCATTCGATAAGGGCTCATTGCTGGTGCCCTAGTGACGGGTTCCAACTCTATTTCATGGTCCATCTCCCTCCTTGGAGGTAAGCATTTGGACAATGCCTCAGGCATCACATCGTGGAACTTATCTAGGACAACTTGCACTTCCGTCGGAAAGTTTTGCTTTGGTGATGCCTTCTCATCGTCGTACTTCTTTAAAATGGCCAAATAACTCTCTTCGTCTCTTTTCAATCCCTTCTTGAATTGAAGTGCTGAGAGATCTTGGGTAGTAGGTATGGTGGTCCTCTCCGTCGATACCACATAAGCCTTCGATCCATCCATAATGCACATAGAGTTTGAGCATGGCATAAGGAAAGCTCTAACCTAGTCCAAGAACTACATGCTGAATACTACTGAGAAGTCATCCATAAGCACCACTGATAAGTCCACTTGACCAGTCTAAGCACTAAGACTGACCTTAACTCCATGAGCAACTCCTTGGAGAGATAGTGATGTCGAGTTAACTACTTTGAGCAATCCTCCTCCATTGACAATTTTAAGGTTGAGTCTCTTTGCTTCTTCCAATGAAACAAAGTTATGAGATGCACTTGTATCAACCAAAGTTTTGGCGAGCTTCCCGTTGATGGTTGCATCTACGAACATCAAGTCTTTGGGGGTCTTTGGGGCATTCTGCAATGCACCAAGTAGGTGCAAAGAACCCATCTTTTCACCTTCTTTCATCTCACCTCCATCTTGGTCATGTGTGGAGGCAACTAAGGAATTTAAGGCCTTTCTTTTCGGACATTCACGTGCCCAATGCGGTCTGTCACATATGAAGCATGTTACACGGGGCTTCGAGGTACCACGATCCTCCCTTTCCTTCCCTTTATCTCGTGATTTGAATGAGAAGCATTCTTTATAATTTTTGGGACCTTGACTTTTGGCATGGCCTGACCCACTCTTGCCTCCACCAAACTTTCTATCTGTGGCCTTTGAGCTCTCTTTGTTTGTGGAATAGTCAATAAAACTCTCTACAACCACACTGGCTGAAGATAAATCTTGGACACCACATCACTTGAGTTCCAGGTTAGCCCATGATTAGAGACCATCCATGAACAAGAATAAAGCATCATTGTTTGAAGTATCAGGGACTTCTAGCAACAAGGTTATGAACTCCTTCACATAGTCCCTTATGCTATCTGTTTGTTTTAATCGTCGTAATCAGTTATTTGCCTCCTCTTCTGCATTTACGAGAAAAAATTGGCCTTTGAATTCCCTCTTGAAGTCATCAAAGGTGTCAATTGTGCATACCCCTCGTTGCATATCACCATGCCTCCATCTACATCACAATATAGCAGTGTCAGACAAGTACATGGCAACAATTCAGATCTTGCTGGTATGGTCTGTTACGCCAGTAGCCTCGAAATATTGTTCAAGCCTCATAGGAAGTTCTCAACTTCCCTAGTACCGTTGAAAGTCTTTGGCTTGGGAACATCCACCTTCTTGGCCTCAATGATGGTGGTTGTGCTAGTTCCTGCGGCCATAGCCCTACTTACAAAGAGCTAGGTCACCTCTCATATCCTCCATTCTAAGTAACACATTAGCAACTTCTCTTTGGACAAGGTCTCGTACCTTGACAAGTTTGGCCTTCAACCCATCAATCTCTTGCCTTAACCCACCATCTAACTCATTGAGGGACATCTTGACCGCTGCATGGATCTCCATAACCTCGGCCTCCAAGCCGTTGCAACATTCCTCCAAGTTGTCCACCCGGTCGAATAGCTCCCTTAAGTTGTCCTACGCACTCCCAACACGTGCTTCTAAGTTAGACAACATGTCTTTCGACTTGGCTCGAGACTTCTTTAGTGGTTTTCGAACTTTCTCATGCCCACGTTCCATAAGTGGAACATCCATGTTTGGTGTAGATGAGGCATTGTTCTTCAATATGCCAAGGATAGTAATGCTTCAACCTAAAGCTCTGATACCAACTGTCATGACCTTAAATTTCAAATAGCGATCGTGCGACACTTAGCCCGTTGCACTAAGCCTACCTTTCTACCGAACGAAACTCTCCAAAAAGATTAGAAAAAGACTTAGAAATTGAAAGGATTCAAGAGGAAAACAAGAACTAGAGAGAGAGTTTGTAAAGAATGTCATGTATTGCTATAAAGAGAGGTTATCTTACAATTTTCCAAGATTTCCCAAGATGGATACAAATGAAGATTAATTGATCTATTTATAGTGTGATATCAAGCTTAAGACTATATCACATCTTTCTATATTCTTCTATGTCTAGAATGTACAAAATATTTCTAGTTTTATCTACAATATGTCATAAGGTTTTAGGACCTTCTAGCCAACTCTAGAATATTCTATAAATGTCTAGTTCTTTCATGCAAGTTCTAGGATGTTTCGTAAGCTTCTAATGACTTCTACATCCTTCATGAAATATCCAACACGTTCTAGAATATTTCGACTCCTTCCAGCACATTTTAACACATGCTAGTATACTCTGAAACATTCTAGAGTCTTCAAGACTTGAATTAAGTTTATTCAACTCTGGCTCCTTCTAGACATCTCTAGACCACTTTAGAACTTTACTATGTAAAAAAGTCTAAATCTTTTAAACAAATATTATTTCTTTAAATTTTTAGGGACAATTTGAACAGAATATGCTCTAATACCATATTAAATTCTAAAAATATAAAAATATTATATATTTTTATCATATAATTGATGAATGATTACACCTATTTATATATCATTGATATTATTATATTAATTGATTTAAAAAAATAATGAGAAGAAAGAGAATGTACCAAGAAGATTAAATAATATATTAGAATTTTTTTTAAAAGTTAAATGACACTTAGGCTATTAAAATCACTGTCAAATCCAATTTTAAACAAAGCCGCTGTAAAGCGTGAAGAAAAAGAATGAAAAGGGGAAGATATAAGGCATAGTTGGAGAACAAAACAAGGAAAAGGCTAGGGAAACAAAAATCTAATGCAAATGCTTTCGTATTTTTCGTCCAAAGCCTCTTCCGTTTTCGTACTTCCTCTGCCACATCTCTCGTTCACAGCCCTCAATCCTCGTCTCTACCAATCGAAATCACGTTTCTGCCCCTCATTTCCTCTTAAATTCTCAAGACTCTCCTTCGCATGTCACGTCGACTCCGGTCGTGTTCCGATGGACTCGCCCTTACCGGACGTTTCTGTGTCCATCGATTCCGTAGCTCAGGATTTGCAGAACCAGAGCTTGCAGAGCAATGAAAGTGAAAGTGTTGATCTCAGTAATGGTACCAAGAAGGTTAGGTTGAAGCTCGAGGATCTTCATTGGGACCACTCTTTTGTTAGAGAACTCCCCGGTGATCCTAGGACCGACTCTATGCCAAGGGAGGTTTGCCTTTTCTATTATTTTTTTTGTCCTGCTATTCCTTTAAATATTTTTCTCGACTTGTATTGTGTTTGGATGCATAAATAGCTGGGAAAAAGAAAATGAAGCTGATTGCTTTTCTGTGGATTTCTAGTTGTGGGGTGAATCAGTGAAAAATGGAATATATAGAGTAGATATTAAGGAATATGACTTTGATTTTAAACGTCTTATAGAATAACTTGGTTTTAGTGTTTTATCCAAATTCCCAATATTTCTTTCATTCTTTTGTAGATAAAAATTTACTTATAGTTTTTATTTAGCTACCTTGAAACTGAGGGAAATGATTATTAATTAATTGTTACATGGAAATTATATATTCTAATGTTCTACAACATAATAAAAGTAGATGTTAAGAAGGGAAACAAAAAAGCAGCGAGGGCTATGTCTGGGCTATGTCTAGAAACTTAAGCTTTCTAATCTGAAATTTCTTAAACGGATGTCTTTTAGATATCTCATAATATCTGTCATTATAGTCATGGTCTTATTTCTCAGGTATTGCATGCATGTTATACAAAAGTATCTCCGTCAGCTGAAGTGGATAAGCCTCAGCTTGTGGCCTGGTCAGAATCAGTGGCTGATTTTCTTGATTTGGATCCAAAAGAGTGAGTCTTTTTGTTTCTGTGCTCTGTGCTCCCTGGAACTCCCAAGTGGTTACAATGTTTCCAAATGTTAGATAAATGGACAATCTTTCAAGGTGTCTTTTATGATGGCATTTTCAAGTAAGTATGATTTTTAGGTGAATAATATGACGACTTCCTCCTCTACCAAAAAAGCAATTAACAATATGTGTCATGTCAGCATAGTATTTGAATCCCTGCAATTAACCATACTTTTGTATTTGTAGTTTTGTGCATTCTGGTGATAGAAACTCAGACTTATATGCTTAAATGCTCCTTCCAAATTTTTTAGCCTGTAGTTGATGTTTGTCTAGGAGTTTTGGGTGTCTTGTGCCTTTAGTCTTCAACCATATTACTTGTTGAACAATTAGTTTTTAGGGATGATTTTCCCTTTTTAACTATAAATAAGCTTTGTTGTTTTCCTTGGAGCTAATCTCATGTTTGGATCTCAGATTTGAAAGACCAGATTTTCCTCTTTTATTCTCTGGAGCATCTCCTTTGTTGGGAGCGTAAGTCTTTTTCCACAAGATTATTATGCAAGTCAGTATCAGGTTATCAGCACTTTAATGCTTCTTTATGCAACCTTAATTGGGATTTTATTTAACAGGTTACCTTATGCTCATTGCTATGGAGGACATCAATTTGGTATGTGGGCTGGGCAATTGGGAGATGGTCGAGCAATCTCCCTTGGAGAAATTATTAATTCCAAGTCTGAAAGGTGGGAATTGCAGCTTAAAGGTGTTGGAAAGACTCCATATAGTCGGTTTGCAGATGGCCTTGCAGTTCTGCGTAGTAGCATTCGTGAGTTCCTTTGCAGTGAAGCACTGCATAGTCTTGGAATTCCGACAACTCGTGCGCTTTGTCTTCTGACAACAGGAAAATATGTTACTCGAGACATGTTTTATGAGTATGTTTGAAAGAACTTAAATTTTTGGGATTTTTTTTTTTTTTGCATTTATGTTTCCCTCAACATTGCTTTACAATTCATTTATTCAGATTTGAGTTACCCTACCTATTTATTTTTTATTTTCATGAAGTTTCTATGTTCTTTGACTATATTCTGAAATTTCAGTTGTGTAGTCATCCTAATGAATTAACCATGGTAACATGTTTATTGTATTCTGCACAGCATTCTATATTGCACTACAACTGGTTTATTTTATGACTCTTCACATCTGCTGCAGTGGAAACCCAAAAGATGAGCCTGGTGCTATTGTCTGCAGAGTTGCTCAATCATTCTTGCGGTTTGGATCCTACCAATTACATGCATCTAGAAGGGAAGAGGACCTTAGAATTGTTCGTGCGCTAGCAGACTATGCCATTAGACATCACTTTCGTCATTTAGAGAACACGACCGAAAGTCAGACTCTATCTTCCATCACAGGTGATGAAGATCGTTCGGTTGTGGATCTGACTTGTAACAAGTATGCAGGTAATTTTTAGTGTCTATTTAGTGCTAGCAGGTATTAATAACTTTAGGTGCATGAAGAGTTCAATATAAATGTCAAATAATGATGAAATGGGCTCATGGAGTAACTCTTCGTTCATTTTGATGGCAAATGTTAACAGCTTGGACTGTAGAGGTTGCTGAGCGTACTGCATCTTTGGTTGCCAGCTGGCAGGGGGTGGGTTTTACTCATGGTGTTTTGAACACTGACAACATGAGTATCTTAGGTCTCACCATTGATTATGGTCCATTTGGATTTCTCGATGCATTTGATCCACGCTACACCCCAAATACCACTGATCTTCCTGGGAGAAGATATTGCTTTTCAAACCAGCCTGACATCGGCTTGTGGAACATTGCACAGTTTGCCACAACTCTGTTAGCTGCTAAGTTGATAAATGATGAAGAAGCAAATTATGCCATGGAAAGGTAGTAATTCCCTGACCTTTTATTTTCCAAAAGATGTAAATTCTGGCTTGGCAGGCAGTTGAAAACATTTGCCTTTTGTTTTGTTACAGATATGGGACCAAATTTATGGATGAGTATCAAGCTATAATGACGAAAAAACTTGGTCTCCCAAAATATAACAAACAGTTGATCAGTAAGCTCCTTAGCAATATGGCTGTTGACAAGGTTGATTACACACGATTTTTCCGGGATCTGTCCAACATCAAAGCTGATTGTAGTATTCCGGAAGAGGAGTTGTTGGTCCCATTGAAGGCTGTTCTACTGGATATTGGGAAGGATCATAAAGAGGCCTGGACTGATTGGGTGAAATCTTACAAAGAGGAGGTACAGTTCCATTTTATTTGGTTATTGCTCTCTGTGTATGAAGTTCTCTTGTTTTATAGAATTGGTTCTCTACGGTAGTTTGTTTGTGCATCAGTTTCTCATTTCTACTTCTAGTAAGTTCTAAGTATGTATTCTACTTTTCATTATTCTAGAAAAGTATCATATCCCTATAGTTCTTTTCATCTTCCATCACATTGTCGTCGCATCTCATTTTACCTCTTTGATTTTATTGCTTGAGAATGTTATCTGCTTGATTCTTGAAGACTGCAACCATTCCGGGTTACCTGAATCTCTTACAAATAGGAATGAAGGAGTTGAATCAATGAGATTTCTCATGCAGAGAAAACCTGTTGTCCTCACTTCATATTTATACTCAACTTTTCGTTAATATCTTATAGCCTCATTTCTATATGTTTTCTGCAGCTAGCTGCCAGTGGCATCTCGGATGAGGAAAGGAAGGGCTCTATGAATGCAGTGAACCCAAAATATATTCTTAGAAATTATCTATGCCAGAGTGCAATAGATGCTGCTGAACTTGGTGATTTCGGAGAGGTTCGGAGGTTGCTTAAAATAATGGAACGACCATATGATGAACAACCGGAAATGGAAACGTATGCTGGGTTACCTCCAGCTTGGGCCTATAGGCCAGGCGTTGGCATGCTTTCTTGTTCTTCATGAATTCATTCAGTTTGTTTATTGTGCTTTATACTTACATACGCGTGAACTAATGAGTTTTTAGCGTTCTGCTTTGATTCTTTTCCCAGTTTGTGTGTAATTTGTTGTATATAGACTATATAGCATTAATTATATACCTTTAACAGGAAAATTAAAAAAATTAATATATTATACAAACGTTTCTTGGAAGCTTTGCCAACCCAATATTAATGCATGATTTGGCCTTTGATCGTTACTAATATGGAAGATTAGAAGCTTTGATTTGACACCTAGGCCATGAGTGACTGGTTTGTTATTGTTGCCACTTGGTGCCTTGAAGAACATGGCTTTAGACCGACCAAGAAAAACGTAATGCTGATGCTCGAGTCAGATTCTACCATTTGGGATACGAAAACACAAGACTAATTATATATTATATTTTTGTTAAAAAAATTAATTGCATAGCATGACTTAATTTTACATACGTAATTTCATTCTGAATCCTATTTTATTCTTTATATATATGTTTTTTATAAAGTAAAATATTTTTTTTTGTATAAGGTAAAAACAAATTTTATTTAGAACGATGATAAAAATAATAACACGTGAATAATTAAATCTTATAAAAATTGAAGAGTTAGAAATTTATTTAATGTTATATTTTTTGTTGACTAGGAAATGTTATTATAAATATATAAAGGCGGACTATACAAATAGTATTTTATTATTTTATATTTTATATTTAGATCTCTTATTTTTTAAATTTTCATATTTTGATCTGTTTAATTTTTTATTATGATTTTATTTTATTTATTTTTTAACTTTCACACATTTAATCTAAAATTTTAAATTAACTTGAAATTAAACTTTAAAAATATAAAAAAAATAAGACGATTAAAGTTGAAACATTAAATCAGAGTACAATGAAAAAAGTATAAAAATTAAAATAATGAAGGATTAAATCATAAACAAAGACTAAAATTTGAAATTTGAAATAATAAGAGAAACATATATGTAATTCACCATATATAAAATTATAAATACGTGAAAAAGCACCTCTAAGTACCTTAAGTTTCAAAAAAATGTATACTTAATTAACATAACTATTAACAGATCCAGTCAAACGTGAATAATTAACTAAATGAAAAAAATAGCTCAAGTATTTTTTATTTATTATAAAAATAATATTTAAATTTTATATCTTTTATAATAATAAGTCTTATATGCTTTTAACTATAAGGGTAAAATTATCTTTTGCATTAAAATAAAGGTAAAAAAAAAAACATAATGCACTCGTTGTAAGGAGTTGTATATGGAGGGCTACTTCGAGTTGCAAACCAATCTGATTTCTGTTTTTTTTAAAGGTAAAAAGTATCATTCTAATTCATTTGTTTACGCTTCAGATAATGTTTAATATCATTGTTTATAAGATATGTTTTTAAGTTTTTTTGTAAAAAATATACCAAAAAAGGAAAAAAGTTAATTTTTATCTAATTTTTTATTAAATATAACGAATTAATATATTTTTGTATTTTGTAATAGTCATATATTTAATGATGTAATATTTAATTTAAAAATTACTCTATATTTAACAAATAATTTCGATCAAAAATTTGAGTTACTTTTTTAATTTAATATTGAATTATACCTATTAAAAATTATAAGAATACTTTTTATTAGATTAGAGTATTAAGCATCTTTTTTAGGAAATAATGTGCGCACTTCATCATTTTAAAAAATTATAGATGAAATTCAAATTTTCTTTTTAATTTTATGATTTGTTGATGATTTATTATAAATAATATACAAATTAATTTATCTAATTGTTCACTCACATTAATTATATGAAAAAATAAAAATAAGTTATTAATTAAAATGGTGCATGATCACATAATTCAACTAGTTTTAATGTTTTACAAAACAATTTACTAATCCAATAACTATTTTTTTTTTATTTTTCAACTTCATTTGCTAAATGGTGCATGAATGGAATGGACGGACGTAATATAATTGATTACTAAAGGAGAAGGAATCCCAATTCCTTCTCCCCCCTTGGTAATTATAATTTCATTCTCATCTAAATTTTTTTTTTCAATTTTATCCTCACTTAAAATATAACCTTAAACTCAAATCCTAAATTCCCAAACCCAAAATTCCAAAACCCTAAACCCTAAACCCTAAAACATAAATCTCAAAACCCTAAATCCAAATACTAAAACCCTAAACCCTAATCCTAAAACCCAAAAACAATAAACCCTAAATCCAAATCCTAAAACCCTAAACCTTAAAATAGTAAACCCCAAAATCCTTAAACCCCAAATCCCTAAACCCTAAACCCTAAACCCTAAATCCCAAAACCTAAAACCCTAAAACATAAATCCCAAAACCCTAAACCCTAAATCCAAATCCTTAAACCCTAAACACCAAATTCCAAATCCTAAAACCCTAAACACCAAATTCCAAATCCTAAAACCCTAAACCCTAAATCCAAAATCCCAAATTCTAAAACCCTAAACCCTAAATCCAAAATCCCAAATTCTAAAACCCTAAACCCTTTTTAGAAAAATAATAATTTTAACCTTAAACCTTAACCTACAAATATAACCCCAAATCCTAAATCCCTAAACCCTAAATCTCACATCCCAAACTTCAAAACCCTAAACCCTGTTTAGAAAAATAATAATTTTAATAATATATTTTTTTTAATTAAGTAATAATTATTTAGAAAAATGATAATTTCAATAATATATTTTATGTGACGAAAAAATAATAATTAAATAATATTATTTGAATTTTACAACATGTAAGGGTATTAAGGTCATTTATAGTTTTTTTTTCGTTCAATTTCAGTAGCAAATCAAACACTGTAATACTGATTTTAAACTTGATTCTAATAGTTAAACAAAACAATATTATTTCTTTTCTATTTCATTTCATTCCAATTCCGATTTCATTCTACATATCTTTGAGTTTGATGCACAAGAAAGTGGGCATAATAATTTATAACAAAAACATTGTGATACTGAATGGAAACTTACAATATTTTGGTTCGTATTGCATCCATATCTTGTTTTGGAATAACTATATTTTGATATTTATGGAGAAAAAAAATTAAAAAACTAAATTTATTCTTTTGAAGTGAAGAGTTTTCTTATTTGTCTCTATTTTCTTATGGAAAAGTAAAAAAGAGGAAATTTTTATTATTTAATTTATAAAAATTTGATTATAAAATTATAATACGCTTGTAATAAACATGGTTGAAATGGTTATTATAAAACTTTCTCCTACTGATTAATCATTTATCATAAGTCGGTCTTACTCTCAAATTTGTTCCATACTTTTCGATCAACTAATCCAAGGCTAAAATATACGACCAAAAAATTCGCAAATACATAAGGATTAACAAAAGATTGAAATAAGGGGAAAAAAATCTTCATTTATTTTAATTAACATCAGGAAACAAAAACAAAATAATACATCGTTCCAGTTCACAAATGCAGCCCATAATTTCAAAATCGTCTGAAATTAAAGATGGTTACAAAAGACCAACCCTGATTCTGATTTTAAGCCCTCTCGCCCCTAATTCTACGAGCAAGTTGAATGTCCTTGGGCATAATAGTAACCCTCTTAGCGTGAATTGCACACAAGTTGGTATCCTCGAAAAGACCCACCAAATAAGCCTCCGCCGCCTCTTGAAGAGCGGACACAGCACTGCTCTGGAACCGAAGATCGGTCTTGAAATCTTGTGCGATTTCTCTTACTAGCCTTTGGAATGGCAACTTCCTAATCAAAAGCTCAGTACTCTTTTGGTACTTTCTGATTTCTCTGAGAGCCACAGTTCCAGGTCTGAAACGGTGAGGCTTCTTCACACCTCCGGTGGCGGGAGCCGACTTCCGAGCGGCCTTTGTTGCCAATTGCTTCCTGGGTGCTTTACCTCCAGTAGATTTACGAGCGGTCTGTTTAGTACGAGCCATTTGAATATGCAGAATTTGAGAAGGGTTAATAGTGTTTCTTCAGAAATAGTGGGAACCGAATGAAGCGTGATGGAACATATCGGGGACTGAAGGAGAGTATATAATGGGGACGAGAGTAAGGGGAGCGGGAGCTTTGAAATTTTCGCGTTATGGATATGTTAAATTGTGAACGTTGATTACTACTTAACTGGACGGTACATATTTGTGTAAATAGTATACAGACACGGATCGTGATCTGTTAAGTATGCAACACGTGATTTTAAACCCAAAAAAGATATAAATTAAAAAGATTCGCAGTGTTTATGGGGTCACTAATTGGGGTGAATGTCGATTAGTTTTTAGCTATTTTATAAGTTAATATTAGTTACATGATTTTAAAAAATTTAAAACTTTAATGATTTATTATTTTTAAAAACATAAAATTCAAGTTAATTTATAAGTTGATTTTGAGAGAGTTTTAATTAAAGTTTTTAGATTTATAATAAATCCAATTAAACATGAATATGATATAATACTTAATAGTAAAATTCGCATTAACTTAATAAAGTCAATATATCATAGAATATATTTAATGAAGGAAGAACATACTGTAAAATATTTCATATTATTTCTGTTCTGTTATTTCTGTACAAATGTATTATATTTGTATACAAAAGAAAATAGAAAGCAAATAAATTATAACAATATTAATTTCCATTATTATTCTTGTCTGTTGATTATCTGGTATAATTCTTGGATTATTGTCTCCATGTTGTCTGTCATATTACTCACATGTCAACACTCCCTCTCAAGGTGGTGCATATATGTCTCTTATGCCCAACTTGTCAAGTGAGTTGTAAAAGTTCTTTGCAGACACAGATTTTGTGAGTATATCAGTCAATTGATCTTCTGACTTAACAAATAGTAGCTTAATAATCTTTTCTTCAAGATTCTGTTTGATGAAGTTCCGATCAACTTCAACGTACTTCGTGCGATCATGTTGAACTGGATTGTGAGAGATGGCAATGGCTGCTTTGTTATCACAAAATAAGTTCATTTCAGAGTTAGGAGCAACACCAATCTCAGTTAGAAGTTTTTTCAACCACAGGAGCTCACATATTCCCTTGACCATTCCTCGAAATTCAGCTTCAGCACTAGATAAGGTAACTACCTTTTGCTTCTTGCTCCTCCATGTAACAAGATTGCCCCCCACAAAAGTGAAGTACCCAGCAGTAGATTTCCTATCCTTCATATTCCCTGCCCAGTCTGAATCTGTATATCCAAGAACTTCCAATTGACCATTCTTTGAAAACATAAGTCCTTTCCCAGGGGAGGACTTTAAATAACGAAGTATTCGCATGACCGCATCCATATGGTCTTCACTTGGGCAATGCATGAACTGACTCACGGCACTCACAACATAAGCAATATCAAGTCGAGTATGAGATAAATATATGAGTTTACCTACTAACCGTTGATATCTCTGTTTATCTGCTGGTACTTGATCCACATATTCTCCGAGTTTATGATTTTGAACCATTGGAATATCGACAGGTTTACAATCTAGTAGTCCTGCCTCTGCCAGTAGGTCCAGAGTATATTTCCTTTGGGAAATACATATGCCTTGTTTTGATCTTGTTACCTCAATACCTAAGAAGTATTTGAGCCCTCCCAAATTCTTCATTTCAAACTCATTTGACAGTTGTTCTTGAAGCTTAGAGATTTCTTCTTTATCATCTCCTGTAATGATCATGTCATCTACATAGACTATAAGGGCTGTTATCTTCCCTAATCGGTGTTTTAGGAAAAGAGTATGATCAGAGTTGCTTTGTTGAAACCCATATTTCTTCATTGTTGAACTCAACCTACCAAACCATGCTCGAGGTGATTGTTTTAGTCCATACAATGCTCGTTGTAATCTACATGCAGTTTCTTTTCCTGTTGTAACAGTATATCCTGGTGGGATATCCATATAAATCTCTTCCTCAAGATCACCATGAAGGAAGGCATTTTTTACGTCAAGTTGGTGCAATGGCCAATCTAAATTTGCCGCAAGAGACAACAAGACTCTAACGGTTTTTAGTTTAGCCACAGGTGAAAAGGTTTCTTGATAATCTATCCCGTGTTTCTGTGTATATCCTTTTGCTACAAGTCTCGCCTTGTATCGATCAACTAACCCATCTGCTTTATATTTAATGGAGAAAATCCACTTGCATCCTACCATCTTCCTCCCTTGAGGCAACTCGCTTAACACCCATGTGTTATTCTTCTACAATGCCTCAAATTTCTCTTTTATAGCTTGAGCCCATTTTGGATCAGATAAGGCTTCTTCAATGCTACTTGGAATTTGACACGATGAGAGTGTTTGTGCAAATGCCCTGATAGATTCTGATAACCTTTGAGTAGATACATAATTTGCTATTGGATACTTGGATTGTCGTTCTTCTCTTTCTGGGGAGTATCGATTTGGAGGTTTGCCTTGATTATGTCTGAAAGGTAAAACATAACCAACGGATGTATCTATAGCATTAGTTTGTAAAGGTGTGATAGGATAGCTTACCTCAGGAGTATTCTCAGCAGGAGGATCATTGGGTACTAGGGAGTGGAGGGGTACATCAACCACTTCATCTTCTGGAGATTCAATTACTACTTCAGCTTTAGTTCTTGGAAGTTCAAGCTCGGGTCTAGATACTGGCTCCTCCATATGATTGGCAGGATCCGAGTATGTTGGACTAGTGTCTAATATTTCAACATCAAGCCAATTTCGGTCTTCACCATAACTCTCCTCCTGAAGAGTGGAATTGGATACCGGTGATGGGAAAAAACATTCTGATTCGAGGAAAGTGACATCCATGGTAATATAGGTTCTTTTAGTAATTGGATCATAGCATCGATAACCCTTTTTTGTACGCCATACCCCAAGAATACACATCGGACAGCACATGGATCCAACTTAGTTCGTTGATTTTTATGGAGGTGGACAAAAGCAACACATCCAAAAATTCGGGGCGGAAGCATCAAAATAGTAGGCAAGGGAAGATGATCAGATAACACCTTTAATGGAGTCTGAAATTGTAAGGTTTTTGTGGGCATTCAATTCAGTAGATACACCGCTGTAGTAATAGCATCACTCCAGTATTTATTAGGCATATGTGCACCGATTAGTAAGGCCCGAGCCGTTTCTAAAATATGCCGATTCTTCCTCTCTGCAGTCTCATTCTGTTGTGGGGTTTGTGAGCACGAGGTTTCATGGAGAATACCATGGTTGTCCAAGTATGTCCGGAATTGTTGATTAACATACTCCCCTCCATTATCTGACCTAAGTATCTTAATTTTTTCAGAAAATTCTGTCTGAACCATGGTGTGAAACAGGTGAAATGTAGCAAATACTTCATCTTTATGTTTGAGAAGGTAAAGCCATGTCATTCGTGTACAATCATCAACAAAAATAACAAACCAACGATGACCCAATGACGTAATGACCGGGGAGGGTCCCCAAACATCAGAATGTACTAAAGCAAAAAGAGTCATACTTTTATTCATGCTCATAGGATAAGACGCCCTATGACTTTTTGCTAGGATACAAGTATCACATTTGAAATCTGAATGTGTGATATTTGAAAATAAACTGGGGAGTAGGTGCTTTAAATACCCGAATATGGATGCCCAAATCTAAGATGACATAGCCAAATCTGTCGTTCTTTGTTACCAACAATGTTTTGCATATGATTGACTCTTCTTGAACTGAGGTCATCCACATAGTATAGCCCTCCTCTTCTAGTACCACGCCCAATGATCTCCTTGGTGAGAATATCCTGTAGAAGACAAAAAGTAGAATACATTAGTACTACACAGTTAAGATCTGAAGTGACCTGACTTACAGACATTAGTCTGTTTGACAGAGAGGGTACAAGTAAAGTATTAGATAATGATAATGAAGGAGATAAGGTCACTGTTCCAGCTCCTGTAACTGGATAAGTGACCCCATTTGCATTGGCAACACGACTCCGTCTTGGCTGGGTTGTTTTGGAGAGATCGTTTGGGTCAAATGTCATGTGATATGTAGCTCCAGAGTCCAAAATCCAATCCTCCTTGTCACTACGAGTAGAGATGTGAAATGTTTTACTTGAAATACCTAGATCCTAGGAAGATTCAGCCTAAGAAGTAAGGGATAGTGAGGCATTATTGGTAGCCACAGCGGCTCTCCCAGTGGTGTCCCGTTTCTTCCGTGCTTGAAGATCATTCCACCATTCTGGATACCCATGTAGTTTGAAGCAGTTTTCACGGGTGTGTTTGGAGTTTCCACAATGGCCACATTTCATGTCAAGAGATGGTGGATTTCCCGTGAGTTTCTTGCTACCCAAGGAAGTTCCTGTTTTTGGTGGCATTAGATTATGGAGTCCTTTGACCCCTTTAAAAGCCATAACTGCTCCGGGTGTCGTATCTACACCTGTGATCATCACGGTCTGCCTGACCTCTTCCCTACGGACGAATCCATAGGCTTGTTCCACCGTAGGGAATGGTTTGATCTGAAGCACATCACTTCGAGTTTTATCCAATCTATCATCAAGTCCATCGAGGAAGGTATACACTCGATCTTCTTGTACGATGGAGTTGTATTTTTGTATATCAATCGCACACTCCATTGGATTAGGACGACGGAAATCAATTTCACGCCATAACCCTTGAAGGTCATTGTAGTATTTTTCAATGGATCCACCCGCTTGTTTCGTACGAGTAACTTGACGGCGAAGATTATACACTTGAGACGTGTCTGTCCCATCATAGTAAGTGGTAGCCACCGAATCCCAAACCTGTTTTGCAGTTGAGAATCGGATAAAATTTGCAATTAAGGAGGGGTCCATCGAATTGATCAACCATCCTTTGACAATGGCATTTTCAGTACGTCATCTTCTAAATGAGGGGTCGGTTTCAACAGGTTTAGGAAAGTCCCCATTAATATATCCCAGTTTATCTTTGCCAGAGATATACATCTCCACCACCTGAGACCATAAGGTATAGTTGGATCCTCCCAAGTTGATACTAATGGGAGCAGTCGACGCTTCAGTTGGCGGAGGTTGTGAGCTGATCTGAGCTCTAGTTAAAACTTCCGTCATTTTCGCCGTAAAATCTTCCAATATGAAATTGGTAGTTAAATCTCTAGATTCCGCCATGAAATCTAAAAAAAAAATTCTTCCTTTTTTCCTTTTTTTTTTACCATTCGTACAACACTATATAAAGAAAAATTTGTAACCCTAAACTGTCTTTTTTTTTTCAATTTTGCGCAGCTCCTTCTTCTTCCTCAGCGCAACTTCTTCTTCTTCCTCAGCGCAGCTTCCTCTTCTTCCTCAGTGCAGCTTCTTCTTCCTCAGCGCAACTTCTTCTTCCTCAGCGCATCTTCTTCTACTGCGTTCCTCAACACAGCTTCTTCTACTGTGGCTTCACGCAACCTCTGTGCAGTTCCTTCTCGTTCCACACATGCAGATAGACCACAAAATATATGTTGCTGCGTAGAGAAACTGTGATAATTCCACACCAACGAGCAATCAGCGCCTGTTATCGTTGTGTTATGTTTCTTTTCCAGACAAGAAACTGATGGTGAAACCGGCCACTCTGTGAGGCAACCAACGTTGGGGCCAACCAATTAGACCGGTACGGTTTCAATGAGTAAGTCAGAACGACCACATAGATCGAACCAGTGTCGAGAAACTGTAAACCAAAATGGCCACCCCAGAAATCAGATTCAGAGGGTAAGTGTAAACCAGAAATCAAAAAATCAACAGCAGAAACAGAAATCTACAACCGAAAACAGAAATCAGAAATCTGCAGTAGAAAACAGAAATCAGCAGCTACAATCAGCAGGTAGTTCTATTAGTCATCACTAACTTGCTCTGATACCATGTCAAATATTTCATATTATTTCTGTTCTGTTATTTCTGTACAAATGTATTGTATTTGTATACAAAAGAAAATGGAAAACAAATAAATTATAACAATATTAATTTCCATTATTATTCTTGTCTGCTGATTATCTGACATAATTCTTGGATTGTTGTCTGCCATATTACTCACATGCCAACACATACGTGAGTTAAAAATTGAAATTCAACAAAACCCTTAACTTTTGAGTCTTTTGTGATTTTATATTTATATTCTCACTTAAAGAACAAGTAAATAGAAAATATTATTTTCAAAACACATTCTATATTAAAATAAAATAATAGAATTATCAAAATCTAAATAAAAAATATATAAAATCTCTTATAAACTCAATCGAAAGAACATATAAAAAGAATGATTTGATTCTATACATGAATTAATACTCAAATAATCGTAAAAAATTAAATAAACTTGCAATATTCAACGGAAGGAAGAGTTGTAAAAGAAACAATGTTAAAGACTTAATCGATACCTCGACAGTGATATTAAAATCAATGATGAGACTATTATCCGAAGGTGTAATTGATAGCGAGACAAATAACTAAAATAGAATTTAGAGACGTTGATGTTAGTGGGTTAACTATAAGATATTATTAAGAACTGAGAAGAGTCCGAGAGATAAGAGTGAAACTTAAGTTTATAAAAAAATTTATACTTTATATATAAGAATAATTAAAAAATTAATATGTATTAAAAGCATATGTTTGATTCAATTTTATTATTTTTTTAATTTTCAAACTCTAATCGATCCTATAAAGTCGGTTTTGATTTTTTAGATCTATTTAGACCAACCAACTTTAAAAAAAAATATTCAATTTTTGATTTGAATTTAGACTCGAATTGATTGGTCAGTTTATGAAATAAATTACACCAATACTCACTAGTGATTAAGGCCTTATATTGATTAGCAAATTCTAAAGACAATTAAATTAGTATTTCTGGTAAGTAAAAAATTCAATTATTTAATATGAAATTTACTTTTAAGTTTTTTAGTAAAAGATATATGTTTATTTTCCTACCAAGTTAAAAATATTATATGCTTGTTCTGTTGACCTTCTGTGCCGCTATGGTAAGTTGGTAGAAGCTTATGAAGTGGTGAAAGGCATGCACATACAAGTCATTGAATCCATTAACCCCATGTTTGGTTGGAAGGAATGGAATAGAATCAGAATTGATTCATTTCATTTTGTGTGTTTGGTTGGACGGAATGGAATCATATTACTAAAAGAGAAGGAATCACAATTCCTTCTCCTCTCCTTGGTAATCATAATTCCATTCCCATCTAAACTTTTTTTTCCAATTTTACCCTCACTTAAAAAATAACCTTAAATTCAAATCCCAAATTCTCAAACCCAAAATTTCAAAACCCTAAATCCCAAAAACCCCAAACCCTAAAATCCTAAACCTTAAAACATAAAACCCAAAACCCTAAAACATAAATCCCAAAACCCAAATTCCAAATACTAAAACCCTAAATCCCAAATCCCTAAACTCTAAACCTAAAACCCTAAACCCTAAATCCCTAAACCCAAAATTCCTAAACCCTAAACCTTAAAACATAAATTCCAAAACCCAAAACCCTAAAACATAAATCCCAAAACCCTAAACCCTAAACCCCAAATTCCAAATCCTAAAACCCTAAACCCCAAATCCATAAACCCTAAACCTTAAAACATAAATCTCAAAACCCAAAACCCTAAAACATAAATCCCAAAATCCTAAACCCCAAATTCCAAATCCTTAAATCCTAAACCCCAAATCTAAAATTCTAAAACCTAAACCATTTTTAGAAAAATAATAATTTTAACTCTAAACCTTAACCTACAAATATAACCCCAAATCCTAAATCCCTAAACCCTAAATCTCACATCCCAAACCTCAAAACCCTAAACTCTATTTAGAAAAATAATAATTTTAATAATATATTTCTTTTTAATTAAGTAATAATTATTTAGAAAAATAATGATTTCAATAATGTATTTTGTTTGACGAAAAAATAATAATTAAATAACATTATTTGAACTTTACATCATGTAAGGGTATTAAGATCATTTACAGCTTTTTTCATTCCATTTTAGTGGCAAACCAAACACTATAATCCTGATTACGAGCTTGATTTCAGTGGTCAAACCAAACAAAATTATTTCCTTTCCATTCCGATTCCGATTCCGATTCCGATTTCATTCCACGAACCAAACGCCACCTAATTGTTAGGTTTAACCCCACTAAGTAGTGTGTGGGCAATATTACGGCCAAAGTTTTGAGATTGAAGATAAATAAACCCGGAGAGGCTTAAATCCACTATCAAATATGTGGGCTGCAACATGACAATGGGATGAGGTTCAAAATATTTAAAGGTCTGTTGGAATAGATGGTTAAACACATTTGTTGTTAGTGCTTCTTTGACATTCAATTGGGCAGTCACCATGGTAAGGATGCAAGTTTGTACAAATTTTTATTTATTTTTTCTTCTGTAGCCACACGTTATCTGATGATTCTCATCAAAGTTTTCTTTACAACCTAATAAAACAATTGTTAATTGTTATACACTCTTCCAAATTCTAATTCAACCATACAAAGGTTAATTTGTATAAGAATGATTCATGCCTATCTAGTTAGTTATCATTATGTTAGGCAAAAAAAGCTTTTTCCAAGTTTGTACAATAGTGAAACATAAGAAAGTACATTTGTCATAAACTTCAAATTCACAACTCAGTTCCAAAAGACCACCTCTGCCTTATTTGTGTTCATTGTCCATGTATTAGAGGACCACAGTACGCCACAATTTTTTGTTTTATGCTGAGACCCACACTCACCTAAAATATATAGACAAAAGATAGATAGACTGCTCAATACTACTATTAGATTTTAGTTGGTATCAATCATCTCTATGTGCTTTGAAAATGATAGCTCGTGGTATCAAAAATTATTGTTGTGGTTCTAGACTCTATTGAACTTATAACAATTTCATTTAAGATAGTGATTAATTTAGACATTATTTGATAACGATTTTTATTTTATCCATCTAGAAAGTTAAGAATTCAAATGTCAAAGTAATTATTTAAAAAAAAAAATTGTATTATTCATTAAAATTAGTGCATAAAAAAAGGGGTTAGATAGCAAGAAAGTAAAAGAAACATCAACAAAAGATATAAACGAATTAAATCTTCAATGTAACAAAAGCCTTTATAAACTGTCTGTCTAAATCTTCTTTCAACACCTCTAAACTTACCACAGACAAAAGTGTGTGGACTAGAAAGAGAGAGCTACTTTCATAGTCTCAAGCTGGCTGTCATCCATATTTTAATATATGATCTTAATTATAATTTTTATTTTTCCCTCTCGCTTTTTTATTCTTTATTTAATATTTATCACCGAAGAGTGAACATGAGATAAGTTACAGCAGCACCAATTTTGAAATTTTGAATTAAGATTAAAAGGGTTCGTTTCTAATTTTCAATTATCAACATTATTAAAATAAGACAGACTACATTTATGTACAAACAATATTAGTTTCATCTTCACGAAACAGACAAAAAGTACAACACTACATAGAAGAGAAAATGTAGCCTAAAAAACATACGAGGCTGTAGTTTAGCGCAAAAAAAGAAGAAGCAAATGAGTATAATGGGTACTGATAGGTTATTGATATAATTATTTTTAAATTAAATTATAAAATATATAATTTGAAATTATTTAAAAATTATTACGATTTGTATATATTTTTTCACCCATAGATAACGGTTTAAAATAATTATTAAAAATTATTTGAAAAAATTATTAAAAATATTTCTTAATAAATCTTAATTATTAATTAATATATAATTTAATTTAATAAATATAATTGATTTTAGATATAATTATCAATATAATCGTAACCAAATCGAATATGTTATTTTATGTTTAATTTTTAATGGATATCATTTTTTGAAATTGATCAACCCAACACAAAGTATTTTTTTGTTGATTTCTACAAATGATGGTATGTATATTTCTAAAATCATGATATTAAACATTTAAATATATTTTTAAAAATAAAAAATCACACGACTCAAAATAATAACAACCACGCAACAATAATAATAATTATAATTATAATCTCTCTTTGTATTTGTGAGAGTCATGTTCCTCTCAAACTAAAAATAAAATAAAAAATTGATTAATTTTTTTATTGAAATTTTAAAGTTTTAAAAACATTATTTTTTTTAAATATTTTTAGTTATTAAAATAAAAAATTCATTGTAAAGATATTCGTACCAAAAATTTTAATTTGAAGGTTACCTATGTTTTTTCTTCTTCTCTTTTTGCATCATATTATGCCGCATTAAATACACCATCAATTATCATTCTACATCTATATAATATTCTGTTTAATTTATCGAAAAATAATTTTAGTTAACTGTTATTTGACTACACTTATTTAAAATTTTAAATTGTAAGTACACTATTTTAATTCAATTATGAATTTTGACTGACAAAGTTAATTATAGATATACAAACTAAATTATTTAAAAGTTTTCTCATTTTGAATATTGAAATACTTTTGGAGACTTTTAATAAGTAGTAATTAAATACAGTTAAATTTGTATAAGTTTTTTTAAAAAATATAGAGAATATAGTTTAATTATTTTTTGAATTACATTAATAGTTCCTACATTATTCACAATTATATACCTTTTCCTTTATTACATTTTCTTATAATTTAGTGCTATTATCATTTAATTATAATAACTTTAATTCCAAAATTGAAAATATTTCAAAATTAAATATCATACCTCAAAATGGATTATTTGATTGTTAAGTGATTAAATTAATCAAATTTAAATATTTTTCTATCTTTTACTTTATTTTAATGCCCAAATAAATATTTGTTTTTATTTTTATTTGATCATTAAATTAATCAAAATGCATAATATTAAAATATATAATTTGTTCTTTCATGTGATTAATTTGAGTCATGAATTTTAATTTTGTAACTAAATTTATTAAAATTAAATAATAATAAATTAATTCATTAGAAAAACTAAAAAAATAAAATAAAAGTCTTACAAATTTTTTTATTATAAATATTATGATGTTTTATTATTAATAAATATAATAAAATTTAAGTAATTATATCTAATAAATTTAAAACGAAGTTGTAAAACTAAGAATAGTATAGGGGCATAGCCCATAAGTACAGTGCAGAAAGAAAATCCCACGTTAAAAATGAAAATAAAACCCACAGCGCGCCTCTTAAACCCAAGTCGCAAGTCGCAGCTCAATAGTCAAGCTCAACCCTCAGTCATTTTACCAAAATGACCTGGTTTCCTTAAATTTCTCACGCAAGATACATACGAAAACACCACAGAGAGTCGCAGACTACAGAGCCAATTATCAAATATCTCTTCACGCTTTCACAGTTCTACTTTCTCTTTTCCTCTCTTACGCTCTCTGTTTCGTCTTGCCTGTTCTTGGGGGTCGCCTTACTTGTTGTGCCTCATATACCAATCCTTAATCTCTCCGAATCTTAAAGTTTCTTGATCTGGTTTATTTATTGTTTCCTTTTTAGATCATAGATTTTTCTGTTAAAATCCTCTTTTTTCTTAGTTTTCACTGCTGAAATTCACTGACTATTGTAAACCTGTATAGGTACCGCTCTTTTCTGAGTTTTCTATGAGCTTTTTAACAGATTCAAAGTATTGGGTTTTATGGTGAAGATGCATTTAAGGTTTATATCGTATCAGGTCAGTATCATTTCTTAATAAGCTTTTATTTGATTTTGTAATTTGAACCTTCTTTAATGTCCCATGCGATGCTTTCTGGTTTTGATTTCTAGGTTTTGGTAGTTGAATTTAATTGGGATGCTTTTCTTGGTTAGTTTAGTTCTTCCAAGTTCATGCATTACTTAATTCTTCGTTTTCTCATGCTTTGTGATTGATTGATATTTCCTTGTCAGCCCTTGGGAAGTGTTAAATTGTTCTGAAAGTTTCTATTTTTGGTGTTTTACTTAATTGATTTTGAATACGCGGCGACGATATCTTTATAATCAATTTCCCCCCTTTCCCCTGATTCTATTATTATTATTATTATTATTATTATTTAACCTCCATTATGTGCTCTTGATCTGCTTTCAGTTATTGACTTACTCCATGTAAATTTCCTTTTTAACTTTTATTCAATAGGCTATATTCTTGTTGTCAGCAGTTAATATTAGATTGGGTTTTGAAATACATAGGACTCTTATTCTTGCAAAGTTTTAATGTATGGGTTAAGAGTAAGGTGGTTCTTCCATTCTTAGCAAGACATAGTTTATTTGTTGGTGCTTACTAGGTTTGTTGTATACATGTTGTGAGGGGGTGAAAAGGAAAGAAAGTCAGCGATTGATTTGTCTTGAATCTTAGAACTTGTGAGACGCAAACTCTGGTCATCTTACTCTAGTAATCCACACTACTATGACGTGATCAAGTTCTTAATCCAACAATATTACCATTAGAAGTTATCAGCATTTTATTATAACTATTAACTGAATGTACCTTGGGCTATGGGAGGCAGAGCAATCTGGTATTCTGCACTGTAAAATCATCAGTATCCAATGATGTTTTTCTTTATACTTTATTTCGCAAAAAGTGATGATTTGGGTTTGTATGGGGAAGATATGGTGTATTTCTGAGCATGATCTTTTGTAAAGCAAAATCTGTGAGAAAACCGATTTTGAAATTGGTTGCTTTTATGTTTACTGAAATTATGGATAAGTATGACTTTGCCTGCATGAAAATGTTTGAATCTATTTCTGAACCTCTTTTCTTAATATCTTGTAAAAATCTAATTACACTGCTAAAGAAACATTATCAAGCAACTGAAGCCATCACCATCCCAGATTATATTAGAGAAAGATTGAAACTTTTCCATTCTTTTGTCTTCCTAATGGCAATTCATGTGAAAGTTAAGTTAGGTTAACAGCCATAAAAAATAGTTAGTTTGTTTACTGATAGTGCTCGAATCTTCCATTTCATATTTGGTTTGTTTATACAATTAAGCATTGCTTGATCTGCTATTGAGAAAGTCCTTGTGGCTTAACTATTTGCTCTGTTGGTTGTCAAGCATGATGGATTCAATATGTTTGTTTTTAATGGTGAAAATCTGTTTGCTTCTACTCTCTGTTCCTTCTATGCAATTAATTACACTCTCCTTGTTTTCTGAAATATATATATTTTTAAACTTTTTTTGTTTGTGTTTCATGCTTACAGATCTAATTTTTGTGCAAGATTTCTTTTGAGGAGTTTTAAGATTATGGGTAGAGGTAGAGGAAAGGGAAAGAGATTAACTATTACCAATCATGATGATCTTGGAAGTGGGGAGGAAGAAAAGATACCCACACAGAAGAGAAGGGGAAGGCCTCAGAAACCATTGAAGGATGAAATTGACGAAGAAGAGGTTGAAAAACTAGAAGAGGATGACAGTGAAAATGCAAAAAATTGCATCTCGGTCAAGGAGATGAAAAGTTCTCCTGCAGCAGAGAATGGAAAGAAGAGGAAGCGTTACTCACAAGTAAAAGATAAGTCAGATTCAGTCAAGGATGAAAATGGTAGTGTAACACGATCAAGTACCGATGACTCAACCAAGTCTAATGGATTTCGCCACAATGGAAGTAGGCGGAAAAGCAAGCCTCGCCGAGCTGCTGAAGCAGGTGTTGAATGCAAGTGAGGTAGGCTTGTCATATCTTCAAGCTACACCAAGCAAAATCACTAGTTTTGGTCTTGTTGTTATTGGGTTAATTGTGCTTATTGTTCTCTTCCGGCAATTCAGAATCATTAATTCCTTTTTCCATCTTAATTCTGAATTTTGGATTCATTTGTAGTAGCTGTATTTTCCCATGACTATCTGATGTTTTAATATTTGGCCTTTTCTCTTGACACACTTTGCCTTTATCATGTTGCACAGTTGCAGGATTTCACTCACACCAGAGCATGACTGTAAAATCTGTTTCTTTTCATGATCAGCAGTCCTGAAAACGAGAAAAACTTAGGTAGGACAGGGTATATAGCTACAATATGCGATTTCTATGTTAGAAAGTGGTCAAATATGTTCCACATAAATTTTTCTCCTTGAAAACTTGTGTTTGTCCGCCACAAGTATGGTGGTAAGCTTCAATCTTGATGGGTACTGATATTTAGACATGAATAAAAAGCGGGTTAATCTTCCCCTCAACCACTAAGGCTTCTTCTTTTTAATTATTATTATTATTATTGTTGTTGTTGTTGTTGTTTTCCCATCGTCTCTCAAATATATATTTCTCTTTTTTTAATGGTTTTTTTGGTAAATACAGTATTTTTTTTTTCTTTTTTGGCAATTTATGTGTTGAATCTATTGGATTTGGTTTATGTTAGGATTTATGCCATGGTTTTCTCGTTTTATCATTCATGTAAATTTACAATGAGGCTAAGAGATCTTTGAGAGGTGTTAGTTATTTGAGTTTTCAAATTCCAAAAAATTAATTCAATGGGTGAAAATATTTACAATCTTTAGAAATTCTACATTAAGATTGTAGTTAATTAATGTGTGGTATTAACTTTAATATCATTTCTCAAAGTACTTGTTTTTGTTTTACAAAGAAAGTCTATCATTTTGTATTTTTAACTTATTTTTATGTTCAATTCTATTGGATTGTTTGTTTCTTTTTTATATTTGTAAAGTTTTTTTTTCTTTCTATTTTTGTGAGAATGGTTTAAGATTCATATAGATTGAAATTCTTATATCATGTCAAATTCATAAGAAACATGAGTTTTTAAATATCAAAAGATTAACCAGATGAAAATACTCACGATACTTATAAAATTTACAATATTATTGTAATTAATTAATAAAGAATATTACCCTTAACAAGTCTTACCTTTTCTGCTTAGATAGTTAGATTACCCAGCTTAGAATGCTCTGATATTGTGTCTCATAATTTTTTAGACATATATAATGTTAAGTTTATTTAAGTCTACCAACAGTCGAGATAAGCTTTCTATATTCTGTGATCAGATTTTGGCGGAAATTCGATTCTAATCCTAACAAAATGTCTTTGTCCAACTTGCGTAACATATCCTTGTTAAGAGGCTAATATACGTTTGTTATATAGAAAAGTCTAATTAAGATAAGTGCCTTTTTAATTGCAACAAAAAGACCTAACTACCCTTTTTTGTTTCCAATTTTTTTCCCCTTTTGTGCGAATCCTAACATTTGGTTTATGTTAATTAACCCTATAAACATTTATTCATGTTATTTAATTACTAAACTTCTGATACTTCATAGATATGAATCTATATATATAAAGAGAATAGAAAAGCCACCTGTTACTTCTCATTTTTTTACAAATTTGTTTTTAGTTATAATATCTATAAAATTATAGATAAATTTATGTATAATCTCTCTTAAATTTTTAAGTTTTTAATGTTTAAAAACTCATATAAATTCAATAATTTAACATATTTATATTCAAATAAAAACATATAGTATTTTTATTTAAATAAAAACAAACAATAATTGAGAAATATTATTTACTACTTTTTAGTACCCCTCTTGACCTCTAAAGAAATCAAACATCCTTTGCAAGAAGACACAAACTAGAATTGATATTTCACAAGTATTCTTCAAGAACCTTAGCAATGCAACAATGGAGTTTGAAGAAGAAAGAGAGAGAAATCAAGAAAGGAATTATTTATAAATTCAATGTGAAAGACTTCTAATTATCATCATACCAATTACACAACTCATTAGGGCTATTTATATACATACTAAGCCACTTACAATTATACACGTGTACGACTACTACAAGCTATTAGTTGCATATGTACCAAACTGCTAACAAATCATAATAACCTCACTTGATCAAGCACTCGAGTACCAACCACGTGAAGCAAGCTGGAAACTCAAAACAAAAGGCCAACATAAGATACAAGCTATGCTTGTAAGGCTTACAACTGAAAATCTGCTCATCTGTACACTTTACACACACTCCCATGTGAAGGCTCACTTATGATAATCTATTTGCTGCACATTTTGCTCACAAGACACATCTTCATCCATATCTTGATACTTATCATCCTTCATCAAATTAAGTGGCATGCAATGTACACCCAGTTTGCCACACAGCTTCAAAATTGGCTAAATGAACGGTGGTTTAATAAATAAATCAACAATTTGTTCGCATGAGGGTTTATGCTGAGTAAGAACCTTCTCCCTGATGAATAGCATATCTAATTCAACGTACTTAATACGAGCATAAAGAATAGGATTAGCAGCTAAAGCCATCACCGCATAATGGGAACTGCGGGAGAAGACACATGAATTTCCCTTAACAAAGCCATTAACCACAACACTTCAGTTGCAACATTATCCAAAGTCCTATACTTGACTTCAATGCTAGATTTGTAAACAGTAGATTGCTTCTTAGATCTCCATACCACATAACTAGCTACAAGGAATACACAAACTCCTAATGTAGATCACTTATCATCAATCTACATTAGAGAACCTTTTAAGGATGAGTTCATGTGAAGGTTTGAAAACAATGCCATGAGAAATAGAACCATGCAAGTAGTGTAATTTTTTTTTAACAACTCTTAATAAAACTCTTTAGGATTGGACTTAAACTAACATGTCTTATTCACTACATAAATGATATTTGGTCTAGTGAGAGTAACATATTGCAATGCACCTACAATGCTCTTATAAAAGGAAGGTTTGTCAAAAGTCACAAGATGATGAACAAATAAAATAGGAGAAGTAAGTTATAGATTTGGAGTTATCCATACTAGCCTTAACCAACAAATCCCTGATGTATTTGGACTAAGTAAGCAGAAGATCACCATTAGAAAGATTAGTCACCATTATTTCCAAAAAATAACGCAACAATCACATATACTTGAGAGCAAAATTCTTATGTAACAAAGTAACAAGTAGAGTAATTTCATCTTCACTACTCCTTACGGTGATAATATCATCAAAATACATAAGTAGATCACATTTGAAACATCAAACCTACAAAACAGTGAAGGATTTGCTCAAGATTTAACAAACCCTATGGCACATAGGGCAACTGACAATGTATTAAACCAAGCTTGAGGAGCCTGCTTGAGATCATAAGTGACTTTCTAATGAGGATAGATAGGGTCTTCAAAACCAGGGGGTTGGGCCATATAAATTCCTCTTGGCGAGTGTCATTAAAAAAGGCATTGTTGATGTCTAGTTAATGAAGTTTTCACTACTTTGACAAGGATAGACTTAAGGTAACTCTAATTGTATCATGCTTAACTACATGACTAAATGTCTCATGAAAATAAGATCCTGAAAGTTGATCAATTTCATGTGCAACAACTCTTGACTTGAGCTTCTCAACTATTTTATTAGGTAATAGTAAAAGTCACACATATAGCTTAGTAGTAGAATAATTATATGTACCAAAAGAAATAGGGACAAACTGAGATGCAAAAAAAAGAAGGAAAAGTAGTAGGCTGAGATTAAGAGACAGAAAGAGAGTCAAATTGAGATGTATATAAAGATTAGAAAGCGATAAAATGTATTGGTTGTTTAAAAGATAAGTGCAAGGACCTAGAGGATTGTGAAGCATCAAAAGAGGAAGTAGAAACATAAGGAGTAGAATTAAATAACCTCAATGACTACATTAGAAGAATAATGATTGTTAGGACAAACAACTAGCAAAATAGTTCTAACCAAAGGAGAAGTAGAATTAGAAACTATACTCAAGAAAAGTGCAAAATATCCTCTTAGGAAGTAAGAGGAGATTCATGCGTATGAAAGATGACATGTTTAGACAAAAAAGAGTTTTCCATTAGAGTCCAAGTATTTTTATCCTTTATGTCATGGACTATACTCAAGAAAAGTGCAGACAAACTATCTAAATTGTAGCTTATGCTGATTAATAGGTTTAACAAAAGGATAGCACAAACATCCAAACACTTTAAAATATTGATAATCATGTTTAATATGAAAGAGTTTTTCCAAAGGGGAGGCATTTCTAATGGGAGAATTAAGCAAGCAATTTATTACAAAAATAGTGAAATAAAAGACATCATCCCAAAATGTTAAAGGAAGAGAAGATTGAACCAAGAATGAGAGACCTTGATAAATAATTTACATGTGCTTTTTCTTAACTAGGCTATTTTGTTCATGAATGGCTGGATAAGGCACTATTATAATAAGTACTTTTTAAGTTGATTAGGTGAACCGACTTAAAATGAAGGGACTTAAAATTTAAAATCTATTCAACTTGTGAACCGACTTTAAATTCTATATTTTTTTAGCATATTTTGCTTATTTTTTGCTATCCTCACTACCTATTTTCGATCACATAATATCATAAAAAATCAAAATATGTTTAAAAGAGTTTTTAAATAGTACAAATAATTGAAAAATTAAATATTTGAGAATTAAATTTATTACAAAAAATTAATTTATATACAATACATATATATTTAACTTAAATTATAAATAAAGCGATGACATATTTTTTGTTATGGATTTAGTGATATTCCCACTTTATTTTAGAGAGAGAAAGTTTGGTTTGTTGTTTACAATCACCAGCAATGTCCCATTCATAATGATTAGGGATCTCTCTAATGAGATAAAATAGAGTTTGGATCGAAAAACGAGTCTATACAAAAATTCATTCCCTTAATTTCATGAGCTTATAAACATCCATCAAACAAGCCCAAACTTTAAAGACACAAAAATAGAGAAATTAAAGCATTAAAAAATTATAATGGTATTGTCCTATGCTATTCAATATCATCAAATTTTTCTCTTGATTCTTCTTGTGATGTTATAATTTGAAGCATGTGTTCTGGTCACTCTTCTCATAAATCATCAAAGATTTTCATATTATTACCGAATTTGTTTCAACCAAAGAATTACATGTATTTAAATTCAAAATAAGAATGTAATATCATGAATTCACAATAAAAACTTATATATGTTTAAAAAGTATATTACTATAAGAGATTACCACAACTTTAATTGTAATGTTGATATTTGAGATGATTTTGCTCATAAATTTCATAACAAAGTAACCACACATGATTCTATCATTTTGTTGTAGAATCTACAAAAAACAAGTGCACATAGTTTTTCATATTCAAACATTTTTATTATTCAATACTAAAATTCATTAAATTATTAATATTCGATGGCACATATTATAAATTTGTTCCATATAAGCTTATGTGATATTTCAAGGGCAATTCTCCTACTTTTGTTCCATAGCTTTCATGCCCTATCAAAGTTTAAAACAATTAGTTCTTTATTAAATATTACAAAGAACAATAGAAGAAGAATATCTAGCTATAACTCTTATATTTCAACAACTACTTTTGTGTCTTTACTCAATTCTACGGAAGTTGAGTCACAATATCAAACATAATTTCCATATAGATCAAGGATTATCAACATCCAATGATCTTAGCCTTGTTCAAACTTTAGTGGCCTAGGGATTATCAACTTATGATTTTTATGAAGTGTTAAGGTCCTATCACATAATTATTTAGCTCTAATGCTAACATCATGCTCTTGATATTGATTGACAAATGATGAATCATAGAAATTGCTAGATGTGATAGGCGATTAGCTTGAAGTCGATAATAACATGCCCTATATAAAATAAATATATATAAATATAATTATATGTTCTACATAAGTGAAAGTTATTTACTGATTGAAGACTCATCTTTTCCACACTTGAATTATACTTAAAAGAATCATTTGAAATTCAAATAGTTACAATATGCACTCAATCGATATATATGTTTGCCTAATGTCTATGCCATAAATTTCTCTAGGAAGTGGCACAGTCCATCCATCATCATCAAAGAGACAAGATTTCTGATAAAGTTTATAGCATATTCATAACTATACTTTTTTCCATTGCTTTTTATTAAATGACTAAGTGTGCGATGGTTGTCTACTAGATATAGATTTGCCACGAGATACTTGCTTCGTATCTCTTAAATGTGTTGCACTTACTAATTGTGGTATAATAGACTAAAGAAGAGGTATTATATATGTTAGAACAATAAAAGAATAATAATATAATTGAAATTATAAAAGAAGTTTTATCTTAAGTAAAAAATAATACCATATCAAAAATTATTACAACTTGATTCGACAACTGACACATATTTTCCAACAACTTCTTGGACTATGGCAGTATCAAAAGACACAGGTAGTAGAAAATTATGAAGAAATGATTGATTAATTACTATTCGCCAATAATTTGAAAAATATTAATTATTAATCATTCGATCATCGCTTAATTTTTGTATCATTTCAATAGCAACATAGTCCGTAGATGATGAATGTTTCAACAAACATTTCATATTCTATAAAAAATTTAAGCGTTATATATAATAAATAAAATATATAATAAAAAATAAAAATAAAATACTATCTACATAAGGTTTAAATCTTATCACAAATGATTCATTAAATGTAAAAGGACTCTCATATGTGGTAGCTATTGGAAGGACATTCTTATCAAAACATTCATCATTTGATGGATGGTAAGAATGCACAAATTGTATTAGAGATATTGAACCATTACCTGATCGTATCAACATTCCTGGTATAAATGGATGACCAATAGAATGACTATATCCCATAAGAGATATAGGTTGGGCGACATGAGATTGCAGATGTGGTATGCTTGTCATGGATAATGGAATTCCTGACATGGATGGTGACATGCCTTGATTGTAGTATGGTGCTATGTCTGACATGTGTTTTGATTGATATTTCTTTAAAATGACAATCTCACTTAACACTGAGGCCTTAAATGAGTTCAATTCTTCTTCCAATTTATAGTTTTTCTTCCTACTAACCATCTAAAGGCCTTTGTTTTAGAATATTAAAAAACTTTATATGACTATCATATTGGCTTCCTCCCATAACATGACCAGGATGCTCACGTCCAAGTGCATGATAAATTGCATATTTCCTTGGTTGTTTGATTATTTCACCACTGGCTATTTGTTCTTGAATGAGTCTCTATAAATAATAAAGCAAAAAAAATATCATACATTATTACATCAATATGAAAAAATCAAAAGGACTTTGTGGCAAGTTATATTACTAACCAATTTATTGAGTTTTTCTTCTCCACGTTTAGTCATTGGTCTTGACTTCTTTGTTTTAGGGATCTTTATTTCTATTTATAATTCAGATCGAATAATCGATCGACCCAATTCAGCTTCCTACATAAAGTAAATAAATTTATTAACCATGACATCAACTTAAATTTAAGAAAAATAAATATAAAAATAATTATAAATTAACAACATAATAATAACATTTTTTTGCCTAACTTTAGGATTTGATGATCTCCCAGTGCAATTAGGAAGAATATTTTACATTTGTATATTCTGATGTTCTTCCCTAATAATTTAAATTTCATTTGTATGTGTATAATCTACAAAGAATTGACGTAATTACAACTAGTAATAATTGTTGCATTAAGATATGACAGTCATGTGATTTCAATCCATAAAGTTTCTTATTAGTGATAGAAACAAAATTTCTTAAGTTGGATGAGCAACCATAAGGAACTTTCACACCTACCAAACATTTACAAAACACATCTTTCTCTTTTGTTGACATTGTATACAATGTTGATGGCAAGTATGTTCGATTCTTATCATTTTCACTCTTGGTGTCAATTAGGTCGTATGCCCAGTTTCTTTAAATCCAGTACCGCTTTAATTACATCCTTCATTTTTCAATTATATTAAGTAATGTATCAATCTAGCTCTCACATACAATTTTCTTAATATGCATGACATATAAGATGTGACGAATGTGTAGGTCTTTCCGATAAGGTAATTCTCAAAATATTGATTTTTTATTCCAACAATCACGATCTACTGATTTAGTAACATTTTCCTTTTAACCCCTTTTATTGGTTGACCTCTTTTGTTTCCCTCCATCAATGAGTAATATTTTTTTTTCATCTTTCCATATTGTTCGAATGTCATATCATTCAATTGCCTTAATATATCTATATTTCGCAAAAGTTTTGGTGTAGGATCATGATCTTCTTCACCATAGAAAGGTTTTTTTTTGGTATATAAATTTATGTCTAAATGGAAAAAATCCTCTATGTCTTCTATAAGACATCTTTAGTCCGTGAATGAGATAAGTTTCAGAATTGCCATCACTACAAATATGGCATCCCATATAACCTTTTGTTGTATATCCTAATAAGTTCCTGTAGGTAGGATAATCATTAATTATCCATAAAAGGACCCCCCCTTCAAGTTAAAGTATTATTCTATATGTGCATCATAAATATTTATATTGTCATTCCATAATATCTTTAAATCATCAATTAGAGAATGCAAATATACATCAATATCAATTCTGAGTAATACTGTTAACATCATGAATTTTCTTTTCATACACAACTAAGGAGAAATGTTGCATGTTACCATAATTACTGGCCAATAGCTATATATACTACTAAGGGAACTGTGTGGATTAATTCCATCAACAGTAGTAGCAAGATGAAGATTACGTGGATCAGATGCAAATTGAGGGGATAAATTATCTACTACTTTTAAATTTGGAAAATCACAAGGATGGCGTAGCATCCCATCATCAGATCGATTATTTGAATGTCAAATCAACATCTTTGATGTCTCCTTACTTTTGAACAACCTTTGAAGATGACAATTCATTATCCCCAGGAAACATATGTATTAATACATTTAGTAATTCTATAAATCTCTTATTAGAAAAATCATTTTTTACCTTCACATTGTACAAATGAACCAATCCTGATATTTTAGTGTATTTCTTGCACTCTAGTAGCAACGATTTTTTGGCATCTTCTAAAAGTTTTTTAAAGGTTTCAGGATCATCCTTATATAGTTCATCTTCAACAACATGAAACATATTATCTACCTATACATTCTAATAAGATGTATATAATCCACTCACATAATTATTTATCTCTTCCTCATGATTATCAATATTTTCTCCATAATAATACCAATATTTATAACTCAAGAGAATAACATTATGGATAAAGTGATACTTAACCTCGTTAACATCATGAAATTTATCATTATTACTATCAAATCATATTAATTTCATTATTATTATTTCTATGGACAAATTTCAAAAAACTTTGAACTCCAAAAATATAATCCTGCTCAATTCTAAACTTTGACATCTAAGATTTGTTCATTTTCTATTAATGTCATTAAATATGTATACAACCAATATATTTAAGATACTATTATATATGAAATCATAAATTATTAGAATATTTATCAAAACATCATATAAAAATAAATCATAAAATTATTAAAATAAATAAAATACATTTTTATCTTCTAAGCTTAAATAAAAATACACAAACTACATAACACAAAAAATATATAAATAATCAATAACACATAATATACATTAAAATAAAAAAAATATGAATAATAAATGTAAAATAATTCATAGAAATACTTACAAAAGTAAATGAAGTGACAAAATGAAGAAAAAAAGGTGTTTGGTAAGTGAGAAAGTGAAGAGAAATAGGTATGAAAAATTTGAGTATTATGCTAAAAAATAGTGGATCTATAAGAAAAATTGGAGAGAAAGAAAACCCACTAAATGACGTCGAAAATGGTGGTTAAAAGTGGTTAAAAAATGAGAAAGAGTATCGGGAGAACAGTTGGGTTTTTCAGTTAGGAATAAGGAAACAAATGAGCATACTGTCAATATAATGGGAAGAAAAGAAGACAAAATGGAAAAAAATAATGTAGCGTCGTTTGACACATAGGACCGAAGCCACACATATGACATAACATTGGTTCTACGTGTCAACCGATGCTATATGTGGCTAGCGTCGATGGAAAAGTAGAATTGATGTTAAGTTCTATGTGTAGCATCGGTTGACAAGTAGGACGAACCATACTTTTTTTAATTTTTAAAGTCAACCTATCAGCAAATCGACTTAAAAATTCGTTATAAATCAGTTTTGGGAAAAATTTGACTTTAAATGCCGACTTAATTGTTCTTTTTTATAGTAGTGAAAGGTTCAATGAATAATGTTATACCTAGCAAAGAAAGGAGTGAGTTTCTAAAACTTACCTCCTTAGTCTGACTCAAAAACTTTAACCTTAGCATTGAGTTACAATTCAACCATAGCTTCAAACTATAAGAAAGCATCATACACTGGACTTTTAACCTTTAAAAAATAAATCTAAGTGAAATGAGAGAATCATATGTGAAATGAACATAATACCTATAATCATTTCTCGAAGCCACTAATGATACCCATAAATCAAAGTGCACTATCCCAATAGTTCATTGGACTAGTTTTTAGAAGAAGTAAAAGGAAGTTTATGAAATTTACTAAGTTGACAGGTATTACAAGGAAAATAAATTGCTTTATTATTGGAAAAAGACATTATAATGTTATAGAAATTTCTTTACCACATGTATAGAAGTATGAGCCAAGCGTTTATGCCACAAAGATAAATCATAAATAGAAGTAGAGTAAACTGTGTTTAGTAGTTATGGTATTTACTAAAAGAAAGAGAACAAGACACATTACTTTTGATAGGAGTAAGAGGGAAACCAAATACATAAATTACCTCACATTGAGTTCCCTTGAGCAGTTCCTTATTAGTGTTGTTGTCCTTCACAAAACATGAGTTTACATGAAATTCAAAATAGACATGATTGTCTTGACAAAATTAAGAAACACTTCAATTTTTTTTAGTAATATCAGGAACATAAAGGATTTTATTTAACATAAGATGTCTTTTATCATAAGGACTAGAAAAAGAAGATGAGCCAGTATATGAATACCTTTATAATATCCAATAGTTAATTGATTATTGCCAGAATAAGGTTGAGATGTAGCTAGACTTGAAAAATATGTTGTCACATGATGTGTAGCCCATGAGTCTTGATACCAAAAAGGTTCTGAAAAAGCTTCTGGAGCAGATGCAAGCATAGCTATATAGTATTGTAATGGTGATGGCATAGAAGGTCGGGACGATACAATTTGAGAAGCTAGCATATCATTCATTAGAAAATGATTGAAAGTACTAAAATTTTCTTATCCATTGTGTAAGTCTCTCCTACATTGAAGAGGAAGAAAAACAAAATTGTAGGTGCAACCACAAATGGTAGGTGCAACAAAAAATACTAGGTGCAACCATAAATGGTAGGTGCAACCACAAATGTTAGGTGCAACCACAAATGATAGGTGTAACCATAAATGTTAGGTGCATCTAACATTGATATGCAATTTTGCCTATAAATAGGCAATGTCTTTGCCTTATAGATACATCAATACATCAAAACAAGAAGAGAAGCAAAGCTAAAGGAATAATTTCCTTTGAAGAAAAATGGTGTTGTGTGTAAGAAAGTGGGAGAGAATATCTTAGGAAAATATTGGGATATTTTTCTAAAATGCGAGTGACAAAATAGTGAGTTTGGGAAACACTTGTGTGACACTATTTTATGTTTATCTCAATTTGTTGTATTGTCTCTCACTTTGTACCCATTAATTTTATTAGTGGAAGAAAAATATTTTTCAGAGTGAACCACGTTAAATTTTCGGTGTCATTATTCTACTCTTTTGAATTCATTTTATTTTTTACCCGTTGTGCCCAACAATTGGTATCAGAGCTGGTCTAGTAAAATTCTTAATATGATCTGTGGTTGCAGCATAGTCTGATCTGCCACATCAGAAAAGATTTTATTAGGTCTAGGGCATATTCATTTGCAGAAAAAGAAACACAACGAAAAAAAATGTCAAGCGAAAAGGTAGATATTGAGAAATTTAATGGTAATAATAATTTCTCTTTATGGAAAAAGAGGATGAAGGATATTCTCATTCAACAGAAAGTCCATAAGACGTTGCTGGGAAAAGAAAAGAAGGTAGCAACCGTCACCAAGGAACAATGGGAGGAAATAGATGAGATTGCAGCTAGTACAATCCGTCTAAATTTCTCAGACAGTGTCTTGCAAAATATTGAATCAAAAAATTGCAAGACTACTAAAGAAACATGGGAGACTCTAGAAAACGTGTACATGTCAAAGAACCTTGCCAATAAATTTTATTTATGGAAGGAGCTATATTAGATGAGGAAGGAAGATAATGTGAGTATGATGCAGCATGTTAGCGATTTCAACAACAAGCTTTCTCACTTAGCAAGATTTAATGTGAGTTTCGACGATGAAGAGAAAGTTGTGATGTTGTTGACATCACTACCCTCATCATATAATCATATCACAACAACTCTAACTTATGCAAAAGATAAGATGGAGTTTGAAGTTGTTGTAGAAGCCTTGTTCTCATATGAGAAATAAAACAAGGAAAGAGATTCAAAAGCACAAACTCTTATCACAGAGTCTAGAGGAAGGAGACTGTACAAAGAAAAAAAAGCCAGAAGCAAGAGCATAGGCAAATCAAACAAATTTTCCAATATTGAATGCCATCACTGCAAGAGGAATGTGCACATTAAGAAATTTTGTAGGGTGTTCAAGAAGGAACAAGAAATGAACAAAGGCAAAGTAATGAAGAAAGACGACAACAATGATGATGAGCAAACAAATACCATAGACGAGTTCAATATCATTTGTGATGAAGATTTTATCAATCTTGCATCACACGAGACTAGCTAGGTGATTGATAATGGTGCTACAGTTCATGCTACATCGCGTAGAGAATTTTTCACATCATACACACCTAGAAGTTTTGGTATTGTTAGAATGGGAAATGAAGGCTTGTCAAAAGTTGTAGGCAGAGGAGATGTTTGCTTGGAAACATAGAACGAAACCAGACTATTTCTGAAGGATGTTAGGCATATTCCATATATGCGCCTGAATTTGATCTCTGTGCATAAAATTGCAAATGAAGGATATTGTAGCTCCTTCATTTATGACAAATGGAAACTTACAAAAGGATCCTTAGTAGTGGCTAGAGGTGAGAAGCATAAAACTCTATATATAATGCATGCGAAGCTCTCTACCGACACAATAAATGTCATAGAGAAAGACAGTGCAACTGAGATATGGCATAGAGACTCAGTCACATGGGTGAAATAGGTTTGACAAGCCTAGCCAAAAAGAAGATATTTCCTGGAATGGATGAAGTACATTTGGAGAAATGTGTTCATTGTCTAGCAAGAAAGCAAAACAGGGTTGCTTTCAAGAGTTTCTCTCCTCCCAGAATGAATAATATTTTAGATCTGATTCATTCATATTTGTGTGGACCAATGCCAAAGTCACTTGGTGGTGCTCAATACTTTGTGACTTTCATTGATGATTATTCAAGGAAGACGTGGGCATATCTTCTAAAGACAAAAGATCAGGTGCTAGATGTCTTCAAAGAATTTCATGCCTCAATTGAGAGACAAATTGGAAAGAAGCTGAAGTGCATCCAGACAGACAATGGTGCAGAATACATGGGACCTATCCATGCTTATTGAAAAAAGCATGGTATTCGGCATCAGATGACACCTCCAAAGACACCGCAGTTGTATGGATTAGTTGAGAGGATGAAGAGAACTTTGATGGAGAGAGTTAGATGTCTACTCTCACATGCAAAGTAGCCTAAAACTTTTTGGGGTGAAATCATACTCATAGTTGCACATGTGTTGAATCTTTCACCTTATACTCCTCTCAAGATGGATGTTCCAAATAAAGTGTGGTCAGGAAAAGATGTTTCCTCTGATCATCTGTGAGTTTTTGGTTGCAAAGAATTTGTTCATATCTCCAAGGATGAGAGATCCAAACTTGATGCCAAAACAAGACAGCATATTTTTATTGGTTATGCTCAAGATCAATTTGGTTATAGATTTTACGATCCAGTTACAAATAGACTTGTCAGAAGCCGTGATGTTGTATTTGTTGAAGATGAGACCATTGAAGATATTATCAAAATGAAGAAATATGTTCCTAATTCCAATGGTGACTCATCAGATTTGGAATTAATTCCTCCAACATCAGTGCGAAGACAAGTTGGAGATGAAGACCAAGTTTATCCACCTGATGAAGATGATACTCCCATAGAAGTTGGTTTTGAAGATGAGGAAAATAAAAATGTTAGGTACAAACACAAATGGTAGGTGTAACCACAAATATTAGGTGTAATCACAAATGTAGGTGCAACTATAAATGTTAGGTGCATCTAACATTGATATGCAATTTTGCCTATAAATAGGCAATGTCTTTGCCTTAGAGATACATCAACACATCAAAACAAGAAGAGAAGCAAAGCCAAATGAACAATTTCCTTTGAAGAAAAATAATGTTGTATGTAAGAAAGTGGGAGAGAATATCTTAGGAAAATATTAGGATATTTTTCTAAAAGGGAAGTGACAAAATAGTGTCACACAAGGGTTTCCCAAACTCACTATTTTAGGTTTATCTCAATTTGTTGTATTGCCTCTCACTTTATACCCATTAATTTTATTAATGAAAGAAAAATATTTTTTGGAATTTGTCCCGTGAACTTAGTCTAAATTAAAGGTTTAACCACGTTAAATTTCCGGTATCATTATTCTACTCTATTGAATTCATTTTATTTTTTACTTGTTGTGTCCAACACATTGAACTGAATAGGTGCACTGCAATGCTTGAGATTGTGAAAAGTTAGGAACAACATTAGTTTGTTGTCCATTGAACTCAACATTAGTTTGTTGTTCTCTCCAAGTTTCTTTAATAGATTTGAAGCATGAAATCTGTTTAAGAATTTCTTGATTTATACTATTCATTAACCAGCTTTGAATAATATGATCTTGCTTACTTCATAGTTTTAACATTTTATTAATTGAACCATCAACCATAGTTGTTTGTGGTGGATCATCAACAAGAAAATTTTACAAATCAAAACTATATAAGATATTTATGATCTGTTGTCTCCAAACCATGTAATTTGTTTGATCAATTTTCATCGTGAAAACTTGATTTTGAAAACTTACTAGATTATGCTGGCTAGAGTCATAGTTAGCCTAAAAAAATCTTGATCATTTTTCCTAGCATCTTATGTCATTCTGGAAGTTGTGCGCTTGATACCATAAAAAATTCAAACAGTCTTTGCAAGAACACATGAATTAGAACTGATATTTCACAAGTATTCTTTAAGAACCTTAGCAATGGAACAATGGAGTTTGAAGAAGAAAGAGAGAGAAATCAAGAAAGGAGCTACTAAAAGTTCATTGTGAAAGACTTCTAATTATCACCATACCAATTACACAGCTCATTAGAGCTATTTATACACACACTAAGCCACTTACAATTATACACGTGCACAACTATTACAAGCTACTAACTGCATATGTAACAGACTACTAACTAATCATAACAACCTCACTTGATCAAGCACAACCAGCCATGTAAAGCAAGCTGGAGCCAACATAAAATGCAGGCTATGCTTGCAAGGCTTGGAGCGAACATAAGATGCAGGCTATGCTCGCAAGGCTTACAACTGGAAATCAACTTAAATGTACACCTTACATACACTTCCATGTCAAGGCTTACTTATGATCATTTGTTTGCTGCACATTTTGCTCACAAGACACATCTTCATCCACATCTTTCAAGACACCAGTATTATACTTATCAACCTCTACTCCTAGATCTAACCTCTACTCCTAGATCTACCACTGCCTATATACCAAAATCCCAATATGACTTAAAATTCAAAGTTTTTATTTTTAATTTTTTCCCATATAAAATTCAAGATTTTGTACTTTATGTTTTACATTAGTTGTTATTATTAATTAAAGCAAATGAGAAACAGTGCATTTTGAGTACCTTTAATTGAGGAAAAGACTTATGGAAATATTGCAAGTCCACCACAACTACATAAGCTAAGAAATGAATACTTATTTTTGTATATCATTTCAGCCAGAATTACACTATTAATCCTAAACTTTAATTAAATTTATATATAGGTATTTAAAATTTATGATTTACTCTTCAAATTTTTAAAATTTCACACGTAAGTTATTAAAATTTTAAATTATACGATTTAACTCTTAAACTTTTTAAACTTCACACATAAATCTAAAAAAATTCAAAATTTCACAAGTAAGTTATTAAAATTTTAAATTATACGATTTAACTCTTAAACTTTTTAAACTTCACACATAAATCTAAAAAAATTCATTCACAATTATGCATTTTAGTAACTACACTAGGATTTATATGTAAAATTTTAAAAATTTTGAGTATTAAATTATACGATTTAAAATTTTAAAAAGGTATGCATAAAGTTTTAAATTTTTTGAAACTAATAATATAATTTAACCTATTAAAGTGACGTGAGAAACTAGGTAAGGAGTTGATGTTGTTATGGAAATAAGATATCTAGTGTTATTTCTGATTGAGATTTTGTAAGTGGAGAATAAAAAAAGATTAAAAGTAAATATTTAAATAATTATATAATTAAGTCCAGCATATAACTTATAAGTACTGTGCTACTATTTCATTACAAAAAACGTGCTATACTACTATTATTGTTTTCATTCAGTAGTATTTGCTTTGTTGACCTGTTATTCTCTCTAAATATATTACATGGTGGTTGTATTTGTAACTACAATATTCATCAGTATGACACGCCGCGCTTGGAATGAACTGCTAAAAGGTAGCAAATAACATACACTGTCTCACTTAGTAGTGGAATAGTAGATAAGATGAACTTGCAAAATTGTTTGATCAGATTATGAGTAGAATAATGATGTAGTATATATATGTATGTTGCAAAAGCATGCAACTTGGTATCAGGTATCTGTTTCTTTGTGATTTTAGACAATTTTATTAGAAAAATAAAATAAAAATAATTTGTTGTTGTATAGTCTTGAAGGTGCTTTTACAAAGCTTAGTAAGAAAAATAAAAAAAATCTTAAAAATTATTTATGACATGTTTGATAATAATTTTGATTTTTGATTTTTGATTAAATAATTGATTCTATGATTTTTATTTTTTAAAAAAATAATCACCAATGTTTTTAATAAAAAAATTACCTAGTGATTTAAGAAAACAAAATAAAAAATCACTTGCAAATTGTTTGATAACACTTAATATTTTTGATTTTTTTATTTCAAAAAGTTAAGAAATCTTTTAGTTATTATTTAAAAAAATTATGTTTTTAATCATTTTCTTTCAATATTTATACATACAAAAGTTATAAAACTTATTTACTCTCAAGAAAAAAAATGTTTAGTGAAAATGAAAAAATCAGAAATTTAAAATCAGATGTAAAAATCTTCATTTTAAAGATTTATTAATTACCCTATATTTTGATCATAATTCTTTAAAAATATGAAAATAAAAAATAAAAAATCATTATCAAACATACCTTCTTAAGAAAATCTCTAAAAAAAAATCAAAAATCAAGGACAAAAATCGTTAAGAGATACAAACTAGTAATTTATCCATTTACGTTTAAAATATAATTAGTTTTCAACCAAAACTAGCTAGCTACCCTATGTCAATACATGCAAACTAAAGAAAATATAAGCACTTTTTTTTTAAGTCACTCGTGAAACAGCTTCAAATAAACTTTGAGCATGATTGGATGCATAACATAATAAAAAAGTTCTAATTGAAATGACTTTTTAAGAAAACGTTTTTCACTTGTTATAAGTGATATTATAATGAATCCGTTGCATGTTAAATAAATAATAAAGAAAAATACCGTACATGTCACGATTTTTTATTAATATTATTAATAAAATAATATTTTTTTAATATTTTATTTTATTGGTAAATAAGAAGAGAATAAAAGTAACTTTTAGCTATGATATTTTATCATAAAAACTATTCAAATGTTAAGAAAATAGTGAAATTTTATCATAAAAACTATTAAAATATTAGGTAAATAATAAAATTTGTTCTTATTTGGTACCTTTTATAAAATATAAAATACTAAATAACATATTTTTATAATATAAGTGACTAATTGACATAAATCTTCTAATATAAGGGATCTTTAAGACAATTCACTCTAAATAAAAAAATATATTATGTTTGTTATGATTTCTAAAATAGTCCTAATTTTAGAAATACTTTCAAATAGTATTCAAATTATTATTAAGATATTTTACAAACCAATCTTATTTTATCAATAACAAAACCTTAATAAACTTATAACTTCCAAAAAAAACTACCTCGAAGTTGAATTAAAAGATCGGTTTGAAGGTGATTAGTTTGACGATTTTGATCCTATAATTTTTTTCTTCCAAAATTATTTAAAAATAAAAACCAAATTCTTATACCTAGCCAACCAAAGTATAATGAAAATTATAATTAAAAAAATGAGAAATTAATAAAATATAATATAATTAAAAAAAATCCATTTTGAACCTATAATGTTTTACCAGAAATTAGTTCACAATTTAACTTTTCTTTGAGTAGGAACAAAGAACACACTCAACCAACCAACCTATAATATAAATTATAATTTAAGAAAAATAAAAATATATATTAGAAATTAAAAAAAATATAAAAATATTATAAAATTAAAATATCTATATAATATATGTAGGTTGGCTTAGTTTTTATCTATTTTGTAAAATTAAGATCCGTTAGAAAAATAGGTAAAATCCTATGATTAAATTTTATTTTGAGTAATATCTTTTTAGTATAAGTATGTGGTCGTGATTGATTTTGGTGAATGAAAAATTAAGAAGAAAAAATGTGATTATTTTATGCTTATCTCACATGAAAAAACTAACAATATATTAAAGGCTTTATATAGCATTTGCTTTTCTTAGTAAGCTAGTGTAACAATAAATATGTGTGTGCAAATCTCATGACTCTATGAAAGTAGAGTCATCAATGTATCTTTGTTACTTAATATTTTTTAGTTTTATTCAATAAGTAGTATTTTTAGGATTAAAATATAAAAATATAAAAATTTAGTGAAAATGAGTGAAAATATAATTTTTGGAATTTTTAAACTATAACTAATCAAAAGCTACCACGTGGATGCAACACAAACAAGGGAGTTGGCGGAGTAAGCCACATGGACAACACACAATCAGAGAAGGCGATTCACCAAAGCCGCATGTATAGAGTGATGCAGCACCATGTCACATGTCACCACGCGCCTTTACTTGATTTGTCCAATCATTCCACCTGTGCACCACACCATTTGTAACTACGAATCACATTGCGTTAACTCAACATCCCATGACCAGACCAGTCTTCCCTTGCCACATATTGAGCTCTGATTTATCCAATGAATTTCATGTGCCACATGTCACGCTTCCATTGGCTAGAACTATTATTTCTGCTTGTTTTGATCTCAACCCTTGATCTAACGGTCTAGATTTCACTTGAGTTATATTTAAACCTCTAATCACCATATAAACCCTAATGAGCCATAATTAATGTAATTTTTATTATTTTTTGGAGCTAAGAATGAAGAATGGGGAAATAAAATAAAAATACAATTTTGGTGGAGATTGAAGAGAAGATTGGTATTAAAATTCAAGATATTGATTGTATTTTTTTTATCAATTTTTATGTCTTTCTTTATGAAAAATATGAGATTTATGAATAAAATTTTGTTTAGTTAATTTATTAACTTAGGAGTCTTATGAACCCAATTTTCACCATATGATGATCTAATATTTTACCATAATTATGATTTTAATTTAATTATATTATTTAATTTAATTTTTATGTTATAAATTATTTGGCCAACAATTGATCTATAGAGACAATTAAATAGATTTGAGAGAACTATTTAATTGTTTATCTTGATTAAATAACATGTATAGTTTTTAGGCAGAGATGTATGATTCTTATGTATGTGATCCAAAATTGATGAACTTAATGAGTAGTATGAAATTTAATTGACATGAGAGTGTGATTAAGTTAATTACTATATGGTGCATAATAAAGGTGCCCACGGTTCGGTTCGGTCCAGTTTTGAGTAAAAATATTTAACTGAATTAGACCAGACTCTTTGGTTATTAAAAATATTGTAACCAAATGGTTTGATCCAGTTTGGTTAATGATTTGATCTGGTTAATAGTATATACATATGATACAACTAATGATATACCTTTGATTAAAATATAGAAATTTTAATCAATAATTTGTGAGAAGTGATATGTGAAATTTGATATATTATTAAAATCGTTCAGGTTCGGTCCGACCGGTTAAAATATTAATATAACTGAACTAGATCGTTTGAAAAATGATTTTAGTTAATACAAACCAAATCGGACCGTTTGATTTATAAAACTGTTTGGTCTTGTCCGATTTTTTGGTTTAATTCGGTCTGGTTCGGTTTTTGGACCCCCCCATTATGTAGTTTACTTGAGAGGGAATACATGCTAGGTTAGATTGATTTGATCATATAATTGATTGATAATTATATTGAGGAAATTTTAGTGATTCACAAGTTTAAAAAATTGAGAGATTAAGTATTCCTAGATAATTTTCTCATATATCTTCTTAGTTGCCAAATCTGATTTAATTAATTATTGTTATTTATTTTTAGTTCTTTTAATTTTGTTTTTTTAAAATGTAAAAACACCCAAAAAATTTATTTTTAGTTTTTTAGTTTTAAAAACTAGTTTCTAATAACATAATCTCCGTGTGAACGATATTTTCTTATCATTATATTACTTATTATGATACGTATACTTACGTGTTCATTACACACAATTCGTGGTGTGCTTAATCAAAACTCTCGTATGTTTGGCCCAAAAATCCAAAACTCTAATCAAGTGAATTTTATTTTTGAAAATGATCTAAAATAACATCTTTAAAGCTCATAATAGAAATAATACCCTTACCTTGAATTTAGAGGTTGTATGATTTAGTGTTATGGGTATTATTTTTTTGTTGTTATAAGTTTTAGAGGATGTTATTTTTGTATTTTTTTTCTTTTATATTTCATTCATAGAATAAAATAAAACTCTTCAACTATTTAATGCTATGGCATCGTTTTTAATAGGATTTGATGAATTGTTTTGGAATGTCTATAAATTTGCTATACAATAATTCTTCCAAATCTTCTAATCAACTTGATTATATCAATTTTTAAAATATTTGGACGTACATCAATTTGTAAGTAAAAAACTTCCATTTGGTTGTAGACGTGAATGAAGTAGCACAAGGTATATATTGAGACGAAAGTGAATTGATATTGATACAAACTTGAAAAGAATATTTATGATTTGTCCACTATCTACGATCCATGCATTCTTATATGCTTCAAAAAAAAAAAAACTTAATATGTGATGTGATTTAAAATCAAATTAATATGATTTTGTTCATTGAATTAGTTTCATATGTGTACTCAAAGAAGTTGTGCTAGAATATTAGACAGTTTGATAGTTAGTTTGTGGAAGAGACTATTCAACGGCGATGGTTGTGGCTTTAAATTTATCCTCTCTTACTCGTTTATTTTTCAATTTTCTCAACCGCCGTGCGATTTCCGTTTGCCATGATGACTAGTAAGTAGGTTGAACAAGTTAAAATCTAATAACATTTTATTAAAAATAGTCAGTTTCAACTTTACACCAAAGATTTTATATTATACTGGAAACACGTTTTGAATTTAAATATGAATTATTGTTTTAAAAAAAAATATAAATATAACTTGCTTTATTGCATAAATCTTATGGCATTTTTATTTTTCTTTAACTTTGAATTAGCTGTGATTTGGTTACGTGAATGGAAATAAAGAGGGAAATTACCTAACATTTAAAATTATATATATATATATATATAATCAGATAAGAACAAATAAGGATAAAAAATAATTAGAAAATCGTAACTCAGTAAAGAAGGAATTTTAATAAACTAAATTTTTTTTTTGGAGTGAAATAATTTTATATCAAAATATTAATAAGCGAATTACTTTATATAGAAATATCATTATCATGGAAGCATTATTAAACGAATATATCACTTTAAAGCATTATTAGGTAAAAAAAAAATATAATTAATATTGTTTGAATAATTGATTTATAACTTTTTTGTGTGTATAATTAGACAGGCATATATCGGCACTTTTAAACATAAAAATGGTATAAAATAGAAAAGAATTGAAACACTAGTTGGACAATGAATAAATTAATTAAGACCCACGTACAGCTTTCAATGGAAAAGAAAGAAAAATAAACAGAAATTAAAATATTGTTAACGTTTTCTATTATTTTATGTCATTTTCCATTGCAAGTGACAACAAATGAGGAGGATGACTTTATCATAGAAGTGACAACAAATGAGGAAAATATGAACCACACAGTTTGATGCAATAAGCTAAGGAAAATGTTCGGCAACATAATTTTTGGAGTTAGGCTTTAATTTTATATTTATTTTATTTTTTACTTTTATTCTCGTAATTTTAATGAATAAAATAGAGTTGACGTTAAATTCACAATAAGTTAAAATAAATACTTAATTATTTAAAAAATTATAAAAAAAATATCTTTAAAATTTATAATAATAAAAATAATATTAAATAAATTTTAATTAAATAATATTAAATTTAAATAAATCTTGTGATTATATAAATTTTTTTAATAATAAAAATATATAAAATTTATACGTGACTAATTTTGTTATAAAATTTACGTCAATGGATCAGACCGTATCCAAACATAGATGCTGGAAATATTTATTTATTTATTTATTTTACAAATCACATGCTAGAATTTTTGTTGCTTCTCTTTCTTAATTAATATATTATAATTTGCAGTTAAATTTAAAGAATAAGTAATTATGATAAATAACGATAAAATTTGTTATTTATTTAGGGAAGTAATACAGTTCTTTTTATTATATTAAAAAAATTATATATATAATTTTTTTAATATAATAAACAGATTTATTGACCAATATTTTAATTCATATAATTTAATACTTAATTTTTTTAAATTTAATCTAAAATTTTAATTTATATCAAATTAATTTAATGATATTATAATTAATAATCATATAATTGAAAATTGAAAAACTGATAATCAAATTATTTTATCATAAATTAGAGACTAAATTATATTTTTTTAAATAGTTAGAGAATAAATGAATTAAAAAATCAAGTTTTATCATAACTCATTATAATAGGTTATGGACTAAATTTTATCAACTAAAAAATTAGGTACTAAATTATAATATTTTAAATAAGTTAGGACTAAATGGATAGATAAGACTATTAAAAATAGATTAGAAGTCTAAATGATATTTTTTAGTCAAATTTATAGGGCTAAAATTGTCATTTTATTAATATATATTTTTATCAAAGAATAACTCAATAAATATTTTTCAAAAATTATAAAAAATTATATCACGAAAATCTATAACAATAAAAATAACATTCAATAGTATTGAATGATATCTAATTAAAAATTGTATAATATTAAAATTATCTAAATAATTGTATTTAAAATTAAACGATATTTAAAATAAAATGATGTATTAAATTTTTTAATAATAAAAAAATACAAGATAGAAATAAAAATACTATTTTTTTATTTTTCAACATTTTTTTAAATATTGAAATTTATTCACTTAATAGCCTTACTTCTTAAGACCATTAGAAAAATTTTACTTTCAAAATATTTAATTTTTATTTACTTAATACTCAAACCATATTTATAAAAAAATATCAAGTAAAAACAAATATTTATTTCTGAACTATAAAACAATATTTTTGAACAATTAAGTATATAAAATTAAATATTTTTAAAATAAAATTTTACCGTGTCATTTAAATTAGAAGATAAACTACAGTATTGTGTGATTCAATTTTTAAAAACAATTTATTGAATTATTTTTCTGCAAAAATAGATATGTTTTTGTAAATAAAAATTTTATAGCAAGTGAATTTGACCAAAAAAATGCCATTTAGAGTTACGGTACACTTTTGATAAAGTAGCATACATGTACTACTTTAGTGAATAAATAATGGATTTTTTTTACACTTTTTGTTATGCCACATTTTTCTCTTTGAATTTAATTTATATATTTTATGTTTAGTCTCGTTTTATGTGTACTTATTACTATTATTTAATTAAATTTATATAATGAATGATTGTTGCTTTCACCGATGTAATGATTACTTTTATTTTTTATCAATTTATTTAACATCAATTCATAATACATATAATAATTAAATAATATAATTAGATTTATTTTTTTTATCAATTATTATATGCCAAGTACATTAATTATCAATCAATAATTTAAGACAAATAAATCTTTTGGTATCTAATTATATATGTGGGCATATTATGTCATATGATCGATTTTGTTTAATTTAAGAACTAAAATGTATCTAACATATTATGAAATGAGAATGAGTAAAAGATGCCACCACACACAATTGTGGGAGAACACTCCAATTTAGATATAAGAGTTGACACAAACAACATCCATCTAACTGTGTAAGAGAGAGTACTAGCTAGTAATATAAGTTTTATCATTTGTTCATAAAATATAATGCATACTGCTATATAGGTGAGGGATAGATTTGAACCTACACCAAATTAGAAATAAAATAGTTGGACACATCATATTATAACACCCATTTTGATTATGATTTGTTGTACGTATAATTAACACACCCAAAAAGTGAAACATAAAAATTAAGGGAATGATTCTTTTGTTGATTTTTTTTCTTATTGATTTTTATAGAGTTTTAAATCTTAACCTTTAAATGGTTCACATAATTTTATATTAATGATTCTAAAAGTCTATATCATTATATACTACTAAATAGTTTTTTTACTGTAAATAAAATTAAAAAATAATAATCATTCTTTAATAAAAATCAATGAATAAACAAAAATTAGTCCCAGTAATTAATCAAAGCTCATTTGTTATTAGGTTTTGGGATTTTGAACTTATTTTGTCCCGGTGGATATTTTTTAAAATAAAATTTTAGAAGACAAAAGAGAATAACAAAAAGAAAAGAAAAAAAGAAGAAGAAGAAGAAGCCTATTTCAGTTAAAAACACTTATTTATGAACTTAATTATTAACCACATATAACACTGTACTTGGATTCGTGTAGCTGGTACGGGTATGTATCTTAACAGTGCTCATAAGTTTTAAAATTTTAAGGATGGATGACACGAATCGTAAGTGTAATTTTCAGACTCATGTATTTAGACACGTTAAATTATTATATAACCCATGTTTATTATTCAATATATTTGTATAAATATTAATGTTTTGAAATTTCAATATTTATGATTTTACTCATAATTTTTAGATTTTTTTCTATAACATAATTGTTCAATTTAATTTTCCTTGATAATATTAAAAGAGTTTTATGGTAAAAAGAAGACGTTAATATTCTGTTTAGATATAAGTATAAAAGGTAGTAGAAGTTTATTATTTTTTAATTAAGTATATTTTAGATTTCTTATTATTTGATAGGGTTAAGGTTTTTAAATTTTTTTTACAAAAGATATTCCCTTCAAAATTTATGTGACTTGGAGGTAATATCATGGACAACAAAATAGGTAATAAAAACAGAATATAAATATTCGTAAGCTAATTAGTTTACAAAATGTGAAAGTAAGTCATCAAAGCTTAATGAATCAAAAAAGATGCACACGCCATTCTTCAAGAGTTTGGTTGAAACTAGCGATATTTGATATGCATAAGACCTTACATTTTCAATGCTATCGAACTTATAAACTGTTACATGAAGAATCCAATTACTAGACACTTTAAAGTTGTCAAAAAAAAAATTCACTATCTCAAAAGTACAATTAATTTTGGCTTATTCTATTCATCAAGTAATGATTACAAACTTATTGTTTATAAGGATAGCGATTGAGCTAGAAAAGTTGATTATTGAAAAAGCACTACCAGTTTTGTGTTCTTCATGGGAGATATCACATTCACCTGGATATCAAATAAGTAACCAATAATTACTCTCTCAATCTATGAAGTTGAATACGTAGGTATTGTATCATGTGTTTATCATGCGATTTGGCATAGAAATTTATTAAAAGTGATTGGATAGTCAAAAGAAGAGCCAACTAAGATTTATGTTGATAACAAGTCGACTATGATATTGACTATGAATCTAATATTCCATAATAGAAGCAAATAAATTGATACTATCTATCATTATATAAGGAATTCCATCATAAGAAAGGATATATATGTGAAATTAGGAATGAACATTTTAACTGTGGATTTGAGTATTCACGATTATTCGTACTATCGATTCAGTTTTTATCCAATTAATTTTAAAGATAAAGACAATTACAGATATTATCCGATCACGAAGTAGTAATTATTAGATGAGTATATTTATACTGATATTTGTTTCCACTCGTACTCGATATATATTATATTTATTAAATCAATAAAAAATTATAATTTTTAGAGATTCGAATGTTGAATCTCTTACTTATATATTAATACTCAACATTATTGATTCACCTCTATATTTTGTTCATTAATTTTATATTAAATCTTTTTTCATGAGTTTGGAAAAAATTAGTTTAATTTCGAGTATTATTTATTACCCATTATGTCTCGTTTTCTACAAATAAAAATAGTCCCAAAATGTAACGAATTTCAGACAATTTTGAGTACATATTTACCACTTCAATTTTGGGGATATTTATATCAAAAACTGTTTTCACTCGTTCCACGCCCATTTTTAAGTGGAATATGTGAAGTCTTAAGATCAAGTTGCTGACATCTTTACCAAGCTAATCAAGCATGAAGAATTTATCAATTGAGAATATTGCTTAGAATAACAAATCAAGTTTAAGGAGTATTGGAAATAAACTTGATTTAGTCCAAATAGTATTGGACATGAGAAATGATTATTTTAATGGTGTAATTAAGATCCATTATATTAAAGTCTAATAAACACAAGTTTTAAATGCTTGTAGTCTTTTAAAAAATATATAAATATTTTAAGAAGAAAGACAAGTATAAAAATTTCAAAATTAGATATTTTGATGTACAATTCTAATGGATCAATTATGATCATTAGATTAAAAATTTGTTGGCATAATCGTAGCCATTGTTTAGTATAAATAATGATTCTCTTTGTGATTTTGTATCAACCCAAAAATTTAAGAATTAATAACAACTATTCTCTTCTATTATAATATTTTTATTTCTTTCTTTTTTTTCAAAATTTTATAAAATTTTCATCTTACAACAGTCACATCATTTGATATATTCAATAAATTAATAATTAATGCATATAAAAATATTCTTTTAATAAATATGTTAATGTATATCTAGTAACATATTAATGTGTATATATATCTGCTAATGTATATCTATTTATTTTAGGGATATCTATATTTAGTTAGTTTAGACATATCTAGTTTACTTGTAATTCCTATATAAAGGCACCACGTATATTCATTTAACATAGAATATAATACAATCATTAAGTATTTCTAACATGGTATCAGAGCCACTATTCTAGTATTACTAGCGGTCTTGTCTTTTCTGGTGTTATTTAACCTTTATAGCTTCCGTTGTCACAATAGATGTTGCAATCATTCACCGTTGAACCTCTGACATCTTTCAGATGTTTTCTTTAGGTTCCGTGATTACAGTCGCCATTGTTAAGGAGTTCTGCACCACACAAACCACTACAATCAACGTCGCTGCTGTGCATCTTGTTTTGATAATTTTTATGCATATACCACTGTGATCGGCTCGACCTAATCTACACAAGCGTGGAAGTATTGAAACCATCAGACACCGCTCAACCAATTTGTACCCCATTCACGCGTCGTCACTAAAACTAGCCGCCACCGTGAATCTTAACCCGACGACCTATCTGCAGATACCACTATGGTCGCCGCGACCCAATCTACATAACCGTGGGCATATCACGGTCGTAAGCCACTGCACACGCCGACAATAGCAATCGCGCGTCAGATCCACGCACCAAGCACGCTACGCTCTGCTCGTGATGCCATCCGTAACTTGTCTAGGGCTGACGTCAGCATCGCTTTTCAGCTGACGTCATAGAGACCGGCCTGACCATTGACCGTGCTGACGGTTGACCATGATGATCGTTGAGTTTCCCAATACAGGTCCTCCCTACCCAGTTTTTCACGTAGAACTCGTTTTTTCTGTCCGTTTTTGCATGTTGTGTTTCCAAATGGATAAAAAGGATGTTTTTATTTCTTGTCCTATCAATACTGTATTGGAGGGGACTAAGAATTACTTATCTTGGTCTCAAGCTATGCGTAGTTTTCTTAAGGGTCGTATGCTCTGGTATTATTGTACTGGTACAATTATCATTTCTGTTAAAGAAGCAAGTGAAGAAGATGCTACTTTCATTCGTCGCATGACTGAATGAGATAGTCACAATCACATGATCCTCACATGGATTCGGAATACTTCCATTCCCTCCATCTCCAATCTATTGGGTAGCTTTGATGATGCCAAATCCGTATGGGATATGTTGGCCAAAAGGTACTCCACTACTCACGAATCCATGAAATATCAGCTAATAGTTGAATTGCATCGACTTCAACAAGAACCAGGGTAATCTATCAATGACTACTTTGATCAGCTTTGTTTCTTTTAGGACCAAATTGACCTTTGTGATCCATTTTGGGCATGCTCAACAGATGCTCAACAATATGCTACAGTTAGGGATGAATTTTTGTCTCTATGAGTTCTTGATGTCACTTCACAAGGACTTTGAGCCCATCCGAGGTCAGCTTCTTAATCGTAGTCCTCCTCCCTCTCTTGATACTGCTATAAATGAGTTGGTTAGAGAAGAAGCTCAACTTGCAACCCTTCAAGCCCAGAATAAGTTCAATGTTTTGGCTATTACTCCTCCTACTCCTACCATTGAGCAACCTCAGCAATTAGGTGATTCCTCTGGCCTTTACAATCATCGCAGGCAGAGCAATAAAAGGTTCTGCAATTATTGCAAGCGTCATGGCCACACCATTGAGACTTGTTACCATCGCAACAAATCTATTGTTGTTGTTGCTAATACTGAACCTACTTTATTGATGCCTTATAGTTCAGTAGAGTCTCAGTCTTCTGGATCCACTATCAATCTCTCCTCCACTGAACTACAGAAGATCATAACTCAGGCTGTTCAAATGGCTGGTAATGCATCTCTTTCCACTACTCTCTCAGTTTTTCCCGGTAAGTCTCAAACTTGGCTTTTTAACTCAGTATGTTGTAATCACATGACACTTCACTCATCTTTATTCTCCAAACTTGACCCTGCACCATATCCTATTAATATTCATATAGCTGATGGTTCCACCATTTATGGGAATAGTCTAGGTTTTGTTTCGACCTCCACCCTCTTTGTTCCTAGGGGTTTCCATGTACTTGACCTATCCTATAGTTTATGCTCGGTGGGATAATTAGCTGAACTAGGATATCGCCTTATTTTTGACTATTCTGGGTGTATTGTACAGGATCTGAGGATGGGGCAAGAGCTTGGGACCGGTCCTAGGGTCGGGCGTATGTTTCCCATAAACAATCTTCATCTTCCACCTGTTACTCCTACCTCTGTTGCTGCTGCAACTATTGCAAATTCTTCCTTACCTTCTCTCGCACTTTGGCATTCTCGTCTTGGTCATGCCGCATCCACTCGGGTACAACAGTTAGCTTCTAAAGGTCTATTAGGTTCTGTGTCCTAAGACAATTTTGATTGTACTTCATGTCAGTTAGAAAAACAGCCAACTTTACCGTTTAATAATAGTAAATCTATCTCTAATAGTATTTTTGAGTTAATTTATTCTGATGTTTGGGGACCTTCTCCTGTTACTAGTATTGGTGGATCTCGATATTTTTTTTGTTTTTATTGATGATTATTCTCGTTATAGTTGGATCTTTTCAATGAAATCTCGTTCTGAAATCTTACCAATATACAATAACTTTGCAAAAATGGTTGAAACACAATTCTCCAAACGTATCAAAACATTTCGATCTGATAATGCTCTTGAATATACTCAAAATGCTTTTCAAGCTCTGTTACACTCCTATGGTACTGTACATTATCTATCCTGTCCAGGAACCTCTCAACAAAATGGTCGAGCCAAAAGAAAACTTCGTCATATTCTTGACATTGTTCGTGCTCTTCTTCTTTCTGCCAAAGTTCATGCCCCATTTTGGGGTGAAGTTTCTCTTCATGATATTCATGCCATTAATCGCACTCCAAGCGTTGTCATTCATAATAAGACTCTGTATGAACGCCTTTTTGGGTCATCTCCTGACTATCATTACCTTCGTTCATTCAGATCTTCCTGTTTTGTTCTTCTTCAGCCTCATGAACACAAAAAACTTAAGCCTCGATCTAGACTTTGTTGTTTTTTTGGTTATGGTGAAACTCAAAAAAGGCATCGATGCTATGATCTTGTCTCACATCGTCTTCGTGTTTCCCGAAATGTTGTCTTTTGGGAATACCGCTTATTTGTTGAACTTTCTCACTTTTGTTCTTCCCTAACTAATTCAAATGTTTTAGAAATCTTTCCAAATGAGTCTCCTATTCCTTCTGAAGATACTCCTAATCCACCTATGGACTTCATTATTCAATCCTCAGATATTTTTGATGATTATCCTAGACAGGTTGTAGAAGAACAGGTTGATAACGAACTACCCCACCTTGAACACGGGTCCCTTGCTCTTGTTCCGCCTAAAGATCCTTCACAAGACATTCCACCTTGCCACTCAACCCGGGTAAGATCCATTCCTACGCATTTACTTGACTATCATTGTTACACTGACCTTGCTACTCTCCATGAGCCTCACACCTATCGTGAGGCATCTACTAACCCTTTTTGGCAGATTGCAATGAAAGAAGAGATTGATGCATTAACCAAAAACCATACTTGGGATCTGGTTACTCTCCCTCCTGATCAGTCTATGGTTGGTAGTAAGTTGATCTATAAGATCAAGACTCACTCTGATGGGTCCATCGATCGCTACAAGGCTCGTCTTGTAGCAAAAGGTTTTACACAAGAGTATGAGATTGATTATGAAGAGACTTTTGCTCCAGTTGCCCGTATTTCCTCTGTTCGTACCCTCTTAGTTGTTACCACTGCTAGTAAATGGGACCTTTTTCAGATGGATGTCAAAAATGCATTCCTTAATGGGGATCTGCATGAAGAAGTCTATATGCAACCTTCTCCTGGTCTTTCTGTTGAAACAAATAAGGTTTGTCGTCTTCGACGAGCACTTTATGGCCTTAAACAAGCTCCACGGGCATGGTTTGCCAAGTTTAGCTCCACCATCCTTCGCTTGGGTTACACTACCAGTCCTTTTGATTCTACCCTATTTCTTTGTCGCAATGATAAAGGCACCATTTTTCTTCTCCTATATGTCGATGATATGATCATAAGTGGTGATGACCTCAATGGTATTCAAGAACTCAAGGATTTTCTTAGTCAGTAGTTTGAGACGAAAGACCTTGGACATCTCAGCTACTTCTTGGGTCTTGAGATCACTCGTTCCACAGATGGTCTTTATATTACTCAAGCTAAGTATGCATCTGACCTCTTATCTCAAGCTGGACTCACTGATAGCAAGACTGTTGACACTCCAATTGAACTTAATGCGCATCTCACACCATCGGAGGGGCAACCATTGTCTAATCCCTCTTTTTACAGACGATTGGTTAGCAGCCCAGTTTATCTTATAGTTACTCGTCCAGACATTTCTTATGTTGTTCATCAGGTGAGCCAGTATCTGTCTACTCCATGATCAACTCACTATGCTGTTGTTATGAGTATTCTATGATACTTGAAAGACACTATCTTCCATGACCTTTTCTACTAAACTCATTCTCCTTTAGTACTTCGTGCATTCTCTAATGCTGATTGGACAGGAGATCTCACTGATCGCAGGTCCACTACAGGTTATTGCTTTCTCCTTGGTTCTTTTTTGATTTCTTGGCGAAGTAAGAAACAAACCTTTGTGGTCCGCTCCAGTGCTGAAGTAGAATAGCATGCTATTGTTGATACCACATATGAGCTTCTTTGACTACGATGGCTTTTTAAGGATTTAGGTGTGTTCACATCCTCTACTACTCCCCTTTATTGTGATAATCAGAGTGTCATTCATATTGCTCACAACGATATCTTCCATGAACGGACTAAACACATCGAGATTGATTGTTACTTTATTCGCTCTCATCTTGTCTATGGTGCTCTCAAGCTTTTCGCTGTTTCCTCTAACAATCAATTGGCAGATATCTTCACTAAGGTAATTCTCAAAGAACACACTCGTAATTTGGTTGACAATCTCAAGCTGGTATCACATCCATCTTGAGTTTGAGGGGGTTGTTAATGTATATCTAGTAACATATTAATGTGTATATATATCTGTTAACACAGAATAGAATACAATAATTAAGTATTTCTAACAAAATATATATATGAAATATATGTTACATGATAATTTATTACTTTTTGTATCATTTTAACTTATATCTAATCCAATGAAGAATCTATTTTCACATATAAATAGGAGCATTATAAATAAATTAAAAAACATTTAGCAATTTTTGTTTTGCTTTTTATTTAATAAAGATATTATATATATATATATTATATTTAAATAAAAATATGTTTAAATTATTAAATTTATAATGAATATTTAAATAATAAAAATTTAAAATTAAGTAGATATATAATTTTATCTATAATTTTATAAACTTTAATAATAAGACTAAACTAGCATATAGCATCCATTACTGTTTAAAATAATGCATGGTCTATTACCCATGTAATAATTAAGTAGCTGAAATGGGGTAGTACCCTAATTTGTTTTTGTAAATTTATAATTTAGTCTCCTAAATCAATTTGTTTAATGTAAAACCACCTAATTAAAGGCTTTCTTCCCTCTATATAAAGGAGCATTATTAGAGAGATTAAGCAAAATCATCAGTTATGGAATTCCGAGGCTTTTTTCTTTTAAACCTCCTCCTAATTATAGCTCTTGGGTTTGCAGTGACAAGTGGTAGTATTAGAGCTGAAGCATCACCTTTTCATTATTATCACATCGATTCCTTCAATAGGACCAGCTTTCCTGCAGGTTTCATATTTGGGACGGCTTCTTCTTCTTACCAGGTAATTAATTAATTAATTTCTAACCAGTTAATTGATTATATATAATATAAAGTCTGAAATGTGCGTGCATTTATTAAAATCAATTAATATATTTCTATTTATCTATAAGTTTAATTAATTACTTCTATAATGATTTTCAGTATGAAGGTGCTGCAAAAGAAGATGGTAGAGGACCAAGTATATGGGATACTTATACTCACAAACATACAGGTCTAGCTCTTCTTCTTCGTAACATCCCCTAAAAAATTTAATTAATCTTTTACTTTTAATTAAAAATACATTATTTTATTATGACATAAACTTAACTATCATTAATAGTAATTATTTATATAATTAATTACACTAAAAGATAATACAAATTGGTCGATCCCAATTTCATATCATCAAGTGGGAGTTTTCCCACACTTAACTTAATGGATGGAAATTTTTTTCATCCTATCCAATCCAATCATCGGAGATCAAATTAGATGAAAAATCAATGGATAGGATAATCGGAATTTTTGAACACCCTTATTCATATCATGTTATAACAGCAAGACACAAATCTCTTTCTGATAAATACTTCAGACTTAAATGTTCATATCTGCACAAAACATATTTGTCAGATAATAAGACGCATTTGTCAGAAACAGTACTACTTTTTGAAAAATTGGCATGGTTAATTAATACGTAATTACAAGTTGATTTTTTGTCGTTAGGCTATACATATTTTTTTAAGTCATAATAAGCTTATTTTATGCCAATATATTTAACTATATGCCTCGATGTATTATTCATATTATTATTTTCTTTCATGTCAAAACACGAAAATTCACAACTTAAATCATGTTAAAAGACATGTTACACACTGTTGTAGATTTTTACACGTATATGTAATTAAATTGAGTTGGTAACAAGTTTGTAGTTTTTTCTTTGAAAAAAATATCTAAATATTTTTTATTTATTATAAAAATAATACTTATGTTTTATATTAGACAGATAATTTCATAATTTAAATAAATTATAATTAAAAAAATAAAAAAATAAAGCAAAACATTAAAAAATAATTATTTATTATTGTACAGTTATTTTTTTGATAATAATAAAACTAAATTATTATAAAAAATAAGTAAAAAAAACTTTTTTAATCAACTTTATAATTTTTCTATATGAATATGTAAGTTTGTTTCTTTTTTTTCTTTCAAATGTTACAATTGCACGTCAAATTTTACCAAATCAACCATTTAAATGGTCTCAACGGATAAGATAAATAACCTTAATATATTATATAATTTATTATACTCTTATATTTTAATGATTGAGATTAATAGAAGAATGGAGATAGAAAATTGACTATTTAAGCCTCAACAGTTGATAAAGAAATGTAAAAAAATTAAGTAAAAATTTATGTAGTTCTATAGCTATTACACACACACACACACACATATATATATATATATATATATATATATATATATATATATATATATATATAATTATTTTAAATTTGCATACACATTAAAAATTAAATTAAATTTCAACGGTAAATTGCAGAAAGGATAAAGGATGGAAGCAATGGAGATTTGGCAATCGATGCATACCATCGCTACAAGGTTTGAAAAAATAGACTTTTCCCGGCCCCCCAATATCTATATATTTTACCTCAAAGCCAACCTCCTCCTCCTCCTCCTCCTTCCTCTTCTTTTTATTTAAACAAAAGAGCTAGGAACGTTAGTTGTACTCTTCTTTTCATATAAAATATATAGATATTTCATATATTTCAGACTTGAAAATTATATCAAGAACGTGATCATTTCTCTAGATAAAATAAAATAAAATAAATTAATTACACTTAAATTTCACAACTAATAATTTTTTAGATTATTATAATAAAAATAAACACATCTAGCTATCATGATTATTAATTAATTAATTTGAGTCTTTCCTTCTGCATTAATTTTCTAAATATATGTCCAATGACTGAAAATAGTGAGATGTATATTTTTTTTGGCTGTGAAATTAAGTAAAGTGAATTATTAATTAAATGAAAAGGAAATTAATCTTTGTCGGGTTAATAAAATCAAAATGATGTCATATATTAGTGACTAATTTATATAACGTGTCATTATATATTAACAGGAAGATGTAGAGATTATGAAAGATATGAATATGAATGCTTATAGATTCTCCATTTCATGGTCCAGATTGTTACCAAGTAAGCTTTACTACTTTCAAAATTCTTTGCATGCATATATTAGTCACGTCATTGGTGACATTTTAATTTCATCCGACCGAATAATTTCTAATTCTCTAGCTATAATATTAATTTTAGCAAGCGCATGCATATTTATACTTAACTTAATTCTCGTGACAATTAATCATAATTACTTACTAATTTACAATTACAAGTTTACTTTTTGAACATTATTTTACTTATTTTAGATGGAAAACTTAGTGGGGGTGTGAACAAGAAAGGAGTGGAGTACTACAATAACCTCATCAATGAACTCCTTGCAAAAGGTAAATATCTTTGCTGGGAATTTTTTTTTTATTGAATCAGTTCCATAAATATTGTTATGTAATTTACTAATTTAAAATTAATATTGTTAATGCTCATATTAAAATGGGTCTTATATATATCTAGGTAAATGTATGTATATAAAATAAAAAAAATAGAAACATTTTTTTACCTCATCTATTAACCTAACTCATGATGTAAAACTTACTCAATTATCATCTGCTAGCTAGTTATCTTATTGGGATAAAATAAATTAATTAAACAGGATCATTCCCAATTTATAAATATATGATCGATGCCTGAGTTTCAAATATTAAATTGTAATTTATGATTAATCAAATGAAGGTATAGAGCCTTTTGCAACATTGTTTCACTGGGACCTACCCCAAGCTTTAGAAGATGAATATGGTGGTTTCTTGAGCCCTCACGTTGTGTGAGTATTTAATATTAATTATAATTTTCTTTCGTTGCAATAATATATGTTTTTTTATGAATACTATAGTAGAGTGTGGCTTATTTGCAAATATATAATTTAATTAAACGGGATCATTCCTAATTTATTAATAGGAAATTGTTATAAATATCTTCTTCCAAAAAAAAAAAAAATTGATGGAGGGAGATGGTATGTGTCTCTTGATGAAATAAATTAAAATTGACGTACATATATAAATATATACAGGGAGGATTTTAAGGATTATGCAGAGGTATGCTTCAAGGAATTTGGGGACAGAGTAAAGTATTGGATAACATTGAATGAGCCATGGACATTCAGTAATGGTGGTTATGCGTCTGGCACTTTGGCACCTGGTCGGTGTTCTCCATGGCAACAACTCAACTGCACAGGTGGTGATTCCAGCACCGAACCTTATTCGGTGTCTCACAACCAACTTCTAGCTCATGCCGCTGCAGTTCGCCTATATAAGCATAAGTATCAGGTTAGTAATTTCAAAATTGTTATTCTCTTGGACTTGGTGAGGTGCATTGTGACTTGTGAGTAGGGGTGTGGCTACGACCCGAAAATCTAGTAAAATACTATTCATTTAATATATTCTTTCATATTTTAGTTTTAGTAACTATACAATTAATTTAGATGGTGAATTAATCAATTACCATTTATATTTCAAATTTCGAGGAAAGTCAGACATAATATCTTTTAATTATCTGAATAAACAATTAATCACCTAAATTTGATAATTATGGACCGAATAGACTCAAAACTAATTTATTGCAAAATTCAGGGGTATTTAATTGATGCAAGAATTGCTCGATCAATCAAATAAGAGTCAGTATAAGAAATTGCCGCAAACATATGGCAGAAACTGCAAATACAATTATATATATATACTATCAAAAGAAGTATGATAAATTCAAGAAAAAAAAACTTGACCTAATAATTAATTAACCATATATGGGTCAAATTAATTGATTAGATTGAATTAAGTGCAGGCATCTCAGAAGGGTTTGATAGGAATAACACTGGTTTCACATTGGATGCTTCCCTTTTCAGAGGCTAAGCATCACAAAAATGCTGCACTACGAGCTCTTGATTTCATGTTTGGATGGTGTGTAACTTAAGATAATGAAATCTGCTTGTAATTAATTAATGTACATGCTTAATTATTATTGATAGATTTTTGTATTGCTTGTGGTTTTAATGATGAAAATTATATATTTATTAATTAAATACAGGTTTATGGACCCTTTGATAAATGGAGACTATCCACATAGCATGAGATCTATTGTTAAAAATAGATTGCCAAAGTTCACAAAAGAGGAATCAATACTTGTCAAGGGCTCCTTCGATTTTATTGGAATAAATTACTACACTACTAACTATGCTGCCTATGCACCTGATCATAATAATCTCTTAAATGCCAGCTATTTGACTGACTCTCATGCCAATCTCAGTAGTAAGTACATTAATATTACTAATTAATTACAATTTTTATATGATCGATCATCACGATTTCTTCTGCATAACTATGTCAATTTGTTTTCGTCGTACGTTACAGCTGAGAGAAATGGGATTCCAATTGGTCCAAAGGTGTGAAAAATTTTACACTTTAATTTTCCTTTAAAATTATAAACATATTACATGCACTGATCAGAGTAATAATGTATTGTAAGTCATGTGCATTATAGTAATTAATGTACGCGTTGTACATTATAGAAACTAATGATGTTGAGACATATTCCTTATAATTAGGGTATGAAAAAAATTATCTTCTACTTCATGTTGAGTTAATTAATTTGCAGGCAGGTTCAGATTGGTTGTATGTGTATCCAAGGGGAATTCATGATCTTTTGCTCTACATAAAGACTAAGTATAACAATCCAATCATTTACATTACTGAGAACGGTAATTATTAATTGTTTAAACTCAATCTAATGTTTTAACATATATATAGCTAGTTTATTAAATGATTAAATATCATATCGTATGATGATATAGGAATCGATGAGTTGAGTAATCCCAAATTATCATTGGAGGAAGCGCTCATTGACAACCAAAGAATTAAGTACTTTTATGCTCATCTTTACAACGTTCAAAGGGCGATCAAGTAAGTAGTATTTCACGTAATTAATGAATCATATTAATGCAAACACTTACCGTATACTTAATTTCTGTTAATTTGTTCAGAAATGGAGCAAAAGTTAAGGGATACTTTGCATGGTCATTGTTTGACAATTTCGAGTGGAGTTCGGGATATACGGTTCGGTTTGGGATTAACTACGTTGATTTCAAAGATGGTCTCAAAAGACATCCAAAACTCTCTGCTCGTTGGTTCAAGAATTTCCTCAAAAATTAAGCAAGCTAGCATCTACTTCCATATTTTATAATTTATAATCATAAATAAATAAATTGAAACTTATTATTGTAATCAAGCTCTTCCTATATCAATGGCCTTGAATAGCCCTTATTGATCGATAGTGTATGCTCATTGCCCTTGTTGTTCAATTAATAAGCTATATATATATGTATGCTCAAAATTAAAGTCAGATATATATAATATGGAAGTGAAGTGATTAGTAGATACAGAATTAAGGTATTCATATATGTTGGTTTAATTTTGGTATGTAGATAACTGACGCATGGTATAAAACCCCATTTTTTCCCGTGATTTTTTGAGTTTTATTGATAATGATCGTGTTTACAAATTTATAATAAATTACTTTTTATGTTTATAATACTTGAAATAATATAAAAATATAAATAAAATATGTGTAATAAGGTATTTAAAAAGAATAATATTTTGATATTTCGAGTTAGATGGAAAATATTTAAAAATATCCTTGCTACATAAATTATAATCTTTGGTATAAAAATAAAAGTGTTCAAACATGTTGCGCTTACCAGGAGCAACATATAGAATAAATATCAATAAATAAATTAGGTATATAATTAAAATAATTTTTTTTGATAAGCTAATCTTTTAGCTTAATACTAAAGTAAATTTTTTATATTTAAATATATTTAAACCTTAAATTATTAAGTAAAATATTTAAATGTACCGCATTAGTTTTTTCTCCTCTTTAAAAATAACAATTGTGAATTTTTAAAATTGAAACATTACTGTTTGTGTGCTTAACTTAAAAATAGTTTTTAAATCATTATCAAAAAATAATTTTCAATAATTTTAAAAATTATTAAGTTCGTTTGGCCAAATTGTTCTAAAAGTATGTTTTCATAGTAAAATGTTTTTGACTCCAAATTTAATGTGATATCATATGACGTAAGCAAATGTCTATGTAAGGAATTACTATATTTATACTTTAAAATGAAAATGATTGATTAAAATATATGATTATAATTTCTAAAAAAAATGTATTATTTGAAAGCAAAATAAATTATTAAATTTGTTTCGATCATATATCACGTTGAATTCAAATAAAATTAAACATATTAAATATAAATAAAATATTATTGTTAATTGAGTTTATTTGAGTTATCATATTTAGTGACAATGTCATGTAAACTATAATTCCTTTTAATATGTGTTATATCATGTCTGTTAAATTTATATCTTAAATTAATTATAATAAAAAAGTAGTTATATTAAATTTATAACAAAAAGTTTATACTATGCAAAATATAAAAGAACGAAAAAAATGGTTTCATAAATATATGTTATTTATGTCATTTATGAATTATTTTCATGTTTTTATATTTTTTTATAAAATATAGTCAAAAATATATCAATTATTCTATTTTTTTTGTAAAATAATATATTTTATAAAAAATAATTTAAAAATATCACCAAACAATTTAAATTGTTTTTAAATATAAAAAAATTAAATTATACAAACAAAAATATCTTAATTAATGCATTCCCAATAAGCAATGTGCACCATTCGACGGGAAGAATACAACGTTATAAAATTCATCCCGATTGGAGATTGGAAGCACTACTAGGTGTCGATGGAAGTCTGCTTTGTAGAAATCACCAAGTTGAATCGAGTCGAACCGATTTAAACTGAGTTGAGTTGAGTTGGATAGAGTTTATATCAATTTAGACACCTTTCATAGGTATTTTGACATTCTAAATCCATCTATGTAATTGCATTAAGAGATATGACTAATAGTAAGACATCATTTTGAATCCTTATGCTATCAACAAAAATAATTATGATAATTGGAATATCAAGATAAAGACTCTACAAGGTGCATATGATATTTGGGAGATTGTACATAAAGGATACAATGATTCCCAAGATAAGGCTACATTATCTCAAATTCAAAAAGATAGTTTAATAGGCTCAAGAAATAGAGACAAGAAGGCTCTGTATCTTATCTATCAAGCTTTAGATGATGATGATTTTGAGAAGATTTCAAGTGTAACATCAATTAAGGAGGTATGGGGGAAGCTTCAAATCTCATTTAAAGGAACTAACCAAGTCAAAAAGATGCATCTCCAAACACTATAAGGTGAGTTTGAAACTTTACATAAGAAAGAGTTTGAACCCATTTTCGATTACTTCTCTAAAGTTTTGGCCATTTCTAATCAAATGAAAAGAAACAGTGAAAAACTAGAAGATGTGAGAATTATGGAGAAAATACTCTCTTCACTAGATTCAAAGTTCGAGCACATTGTGGTGACAATTGAGGAAACAAAAGATTTAGAAAAAAAGATCATCGACCAATTATTAGGGTCATTACAAACTTATGAAGAAAAGCATAAGAAGAAGCAAGAGATTACCAAACAATTCCTCAAGATGCAACTAAAGTAGAAATAAGAAATTCAAGGCTACAATAGTTACAATCGTGGTCATAGAAGAGGATGAGGTCGAGACAGAGATAGAGGTAAATGTCAAAGTCGTAAAAAATATTGGAATTACAATATTAACAATTCCAACAACTATGAGAAAGGAGAAAGTTCAATACTATGGAAGAGGAAATCAAACTTGAGGTATATCAAATCCCAAGTTCAATACTATAACTATCAATTCTTCAGAATGTAGAAATTTAAAAACCAAAATTTTAAAAAAAGATAAACTACGTGGAAAATAAGAGCCAACACGAGGGAACTTTATTATTAACATATAAAGGTGAGGATAAAACATAAGATAACACTTGGAATCTTGATACCTGTGTAAGAAACCATATATGTGAAAAAAGAAGTATGATTGTGGAGCTAAATGAGTCGATGGTCGGTAATGTTTCATTTGGTGATGAGTCTAAGATCATGGTGAAAGGTAAAGGTAAAATTTTAATCTGATTAAAAAATGATAGACATCAATGTATTTCAAATGTTTGTTATGTTTCTAATATGAAAAATAATGTTTTGAGTTTGGGTAAACTCTTAAAGAAAGGCTATGATATTCATATGAAATATGATAGTCTTTCAATAAGAGATGATACAAATAATTTGATCACTAAGGTGCCCAATGTCAAAAAATAGGATGTTTTTATTGAAAATTCAAAATGATGTACCAAAATATCTTAAAACTTACTACAAAGATGCATAGTGGCTATGGTATCTTCAATTTGAACATCTCAATTTTAGAGTACTAAATCTATTGTCCAAAAAGGAAATGGTGAGGGGGTTACCATACATCAATAATCCAAATCAACTTTGTGAATGATGTTTTCTTGGGAATCAGTTTAGAAATAGCTTTCCAAATAGGTCAAATGCAAGAGCTCAAAAGCCATTGAAACTCATTCATACCAATGTGTGCAGTCCGATCAAGCCAAACTCTTTCATAATAGTAATTACTTGCTTATATTTATAGATGATTTTTTAAGAAAGACATAAGTCTATTTCTTCAAACAAAAATCCAAAGTATTTGGAGTATTTAAGAAGTTCAAAGCTATTGTGGAGAAGGAAAGTGGATGAGAAATCAAGGTCATGAGATCTAATCAAAGAGAAGAATTCACTTCTAAGAATTTCCATGAATTCTGTGAAGCAAATGGAATTAGATGCCTTCTAACTGTTCTAAGACCCCCCCCAACAAAAAGGAATAACAAAAAGGAAAAATAGAATGATTTTAAACATGGCACGAAGCATGCTCAAAAGCAAGAAAGTGCTAAAGGCATTTTGGGTTGAAGTAGTGATATGTGCAATCTATCTATCCAATCAATCTCCAATAAGAAACGTTTAGGGAAAGACATCGCAAGTAACATAGAGCGGAAGAATGACTGATATCTCTCATCTAAGAGTATTTGGAAACTTATCCTATATTCATGTACCGGATGATAAAAGAAGCAAGCTTGATGAAAAAAATGAGGCATTCATCTTCATCGAGTATAACTCAAACCCTAAAATCTATAAGTTATACAATCAAATACCAAAAAGACTGTGATAAGTTAAGATATAGAGTTTAACGAAGAAGGAGAATGGGATTTTGGTTCTTATTTTGACAATTTCAACTTCTTACCTTATTTTGAAGAACAAAATGAACATAAAATAAAAAAGCAAGAAAGAGAAGTCCAACAAAAGCCAACCATTCCACCTATTTCACCAATAATAGAAGTTGGAGACTCGTCACCATTATTTCTAAATGAAATAAGCATCCCACGCATAAAGAATCTTGAATAAATTTATGAGGACATTGAAATGATAGAAAATCTCACACTCTTTTGTATGTTTGCTGACTGCGAACATGTAAGCTTTGATGTACAAAATAAAGAAGAATGTTAATGGAGAAGTCAAAAGATATAGGGCGAGACTAGTTGCAATAGAATATAGTCAAAAGCCAGCATTGACTATGATGAGATATTTGCTCTTGTTGCTTGATTGGAAACTATTAGACTTGTTATTTCTTTGGCAGCTCAAAACAAATGAAGAATACATCAAATGGATGTAAAGTTTGCATTTCTAAATGGAGTTCTGGAAGAAGAAGTCTACATCGAACAATCTATGGACTATGTTTTCAAAAGATAAGAAGGAAAAGTCTTGAAATTGAAGAAGGCTCTCTACGGGTTGAAGCAAGCACTAAGGGCATGGAATAGTATGATCGATAAGTACTTATTAGAGAAAACCTTTGCAAAATGCCCACATGAGCATGCATTTTATGTCAAGATCAAAGAATGAGATGTCTTGATTGTGTGCTTGTATATGGATGACTTGATCTTCATAGGAAATAATCCAAATATGTTTGAAAAGTTTAAGAAAGCAATGACAACAGAGTTCGAGATTATTGATATTGGGTTTATGGCTTATTATCTTGGCATCCAAGATAAACAAAGAGAAGATGGAATTTTTATCTCACAGGAAGGATATACAAAAGAGATCCTTAAGAAGTTTAAGATAGATTAAAAATGTTTTTTTTTTCTTCTACGAGGTTAGTTTCAATATTTCCTTCTAAAAGTTACAAACAATTAAAATTGTTCACTTTCTTCCTTTAAAAAAACAAGTAAATATAAAAAGTACTAAAAAATCATAACATTTCAATAATTTTGTTTGAACATGATGAAATATTTTTTCATAACTAATTGAATAAATTAAGAAGGCAAACAAATGTTGTAATTTTTGCTTATTAGTTTTTTTCTTTTTACAAAAAATCTATAATTAAAGATTCATTAATTTTTTAGTAGGAAGTATCAAAACATAAGATTCATTAATTTTTTAATAGGAAGTGTCAAAATTTAACCAATAGAGAAAAAAATGTTAAATTTTAACTACATATAAATAAATCATAAATTAACCATGTTTAATGTGTATATCTTTAATTGATAAAATAATCAATATGTATTAACAATGCTATCAAAAACAAATTTAGCTAACAATTTTTTTTATTTTTTCATCTCTAATTAATTTTCAAAAAGAAAAATCTTTTACTAAAAGATCAAAAAAATATTTTTGCAAAAAAAAAAAATTGATTACTATTTAAAAAAATAAAAAGGTAACCAATAATTGAATTGAGATATCAAAATTAAATATTTTAATAATAGGATATAATAAAGTATCAATACATTAACTAACTTACATATATTGATGTTGAGGCTTCAGGCTCATTCAAACAGGCTATTTGTTTATCCAAAGGGATTAATGCAAACTCTTTTGCTCCACACAAAGAAAAAGTTGAATGATCCAAATATAACATAATTTTCTTTATCAAATAGCTTTGTTATAACTTCATTACATTTTTATTCAAAATATGAGACTTTACACGTGGAATTTGATTTGAGTTATATATATATATATAAAGATATGTTGAGAGGTCTAAATGTTAAATAATAATTTAATTTTTATGTCTGGATGTATTGTTTCAAATTTTCTGTCCATTCAACAAAAATAAATTATCATATGCATTGAGTCTTTTTTTTTTTAACGTCAATAACTTTGCTTCTTATCCATCAATCTATTTTATTATATTTCACTTAGTAAAAAAAATATTTAAATAATAAATTTAAGAGAAAATATTATTGTATATTTTTATAAAATAAAAGAGATATATTTATAAATATAACATGCAAAAAATATTTATCAAAATGGAATAATGTGTAGCTGTGATGTTGCAATTTTTTTTAAGAGATAGGGATGAGACATAATTTGACACATATGTCCACTCTGACAGGTTGAAATTCTATGGTTATTCTGTGGGTTCGTTGTTTCAAAAACAATTGAGGATAGTATTAGGTTTGAAATTATTTCCCACTTCAATTGTTTATTTATTTATTTTTAAATAACTTATTAAATCTATTTATATTTAAATAATTATATCTCATGTATATTTTTTTTAATTAGTAGAACTTCAAGGTTAAGAAGGTGTAAATAATTATTTGATACTAAGAAGAGATAACTTACGTAAATTTAATAATAAAAATTAACGATTTTGACATGAATAACAATAAGAGAAATGAATGGTTTCTACAATCATGTTATTGCAAAATAATGTAATAAATTTGTAGTAGATGTTGCAAAAATTTAATAAATTTTAATATTTTTTAAATATTAGTTCATTAATATTATATGTTAAATACGTATTTATATCTAATTAAAATAAAAATTCAAAACTAAGTAAATTAAATTGTAATAAAATTAAATAACATATAGTTATATAAATATATAAACTAAAAAAAATAAAAAGAACTAAATAACTTAACTATAATAAAAACGTAAAAATATGAAGTAAAATAGATACTGATAATATTATAAACAATAATAAATAATTCTAGATTGTAAGTGAGATAAAAACTATGACTTCTAAAAAAAAGATATGATAGATAAGAAAATTAAACTATTAAAATTTATGAAAATATGTCAAATATTTATAATTTTAATAAAATTTAGATTGTAAAAATTATATAATATTAATATAAAATTTAAAAATATATTAAAAAATTTAAAGGAGTATAAAATAGGATAAATAATAAATTTAAGAAAAAAATATGATAAATTTAAAATATAATATTACTGTATATCTTTTATAAAATATAATAGATATATTTAAAAATATAACACGTGAAAAATATTTATCAAAAAAGGAAACAATGTGTGGCTCTGACGTTGCACTTTTTTTTTCTTTTAAGAGATAGAGATGAGACGTATAATTTGACACATAGGTCCACTCTGTAAGGTTGAAATTCTATATTTATTGCGTGGGTTTGTCGTTTCAAAAACAATTAAGGAGAGTATAAAGTTTGAAATCATTTCCCACTTCAATTGTTTTTTCTTTCTTTCTTTTAACTAACTGATTGCAACTTATTTATATTTAAGCATAAGATATTACATAAATCTGTTAAATTAAGGCATTTATATCTTTTAACCTATTGAATTAGAAATTATTTAGTATATCCCTTATATAGATATAGGAAAAATATCAATAAATAATAAATTATATTATTTTATTGATTTTTTATTAAATATTATATTTTTTATCAATGAATTAAAATGTGATTAAAATATAAATATTTAAAAATATAAAAGTAAAATTTGAAATGAAATTGTTTAAGAAAAAATCAACAATAATAATATTCTAACATAAATTTATTTAAATATATATTTTAACTTTTAATAATAATTAAAACTTTGAAATAAAACAATTATAAAATGATTGCGTTTTAAATATTTTTTATTAACTTAATATAAAAATAATAATATTTAATAAAAATTATTAAAATAAATTTAAAATATTAAACTATATAAATAATCTAATCTAAAATGAAAATGAAGTTAGTAAAAAATATAGTGGACACCGTTATTGACAATCTTGCTAAAATGAAGTCAAAAATGATAAAAATTAAACCAAATCTTTATCGCCACATCATACTTTAAAAAGGATAGACAATAAGCACACGGCTCGTTTTAGGGAAAAGACCAATCTTTATCTCATAAGTAATTGGTTGAATTCAATTACTTGTTAAGTTGTTATTGTTTGTAATGCATGCAGTACCTTCTTCTTCTTTTTTCTCTCTATATAAAGTGCATTGACGTAGCACAGCTGCAATATATACGAAAACCAAATCTACGTTAAAAAATCAGAAATGGCACCCAAAAGCTTATTCCTCCTCATACTTGTTTGCTTGGCTTTTACAAACATATCAGCCATTAGCAGATTTGATAATAAAAGTGTTTCTTTAAATCGTCATAGTTTCCCAGTTGGTTTCACATTTGGGACTGCTTCTGCAGCTTACCAAGTAATTAAATACCTTTAGCCTTTTTCTTTTACACTTCTGATTCAGTTAATTATTTTGGTATTTTCTTTTGATTATAATGAGAATGAAGCATGACTAATGTTGACTGATTTTCTGAATTTTAGTATGAAGGTGCTGTAAATGAAGGTGGCAGAGGGCCTAGTATTTGGGATACTTACACCCACAAACATGCAGGTCGATCCTTTGTTTTCTCTTCTTCTCGTTCTAAATATCAAATCATCAATGCAATTTACCAGGAAGCAAGTTAGATAGATTATTTAGTGGATATTTATGGTTTTTTTTCAAGGATATTACCAGAACTATCTTTGATATTTTCATAACAAAATATCTAATTTTAAAAACACTTAATTATTAAATGGTGAATTTAAATTTTAAATTGTTCTGTTATTTTTTTTATTTTTTTGCTCAAAATATCAATTCCTTTTTTAATAAGCTTTTGATTTTTATGATATCGATCATTTGCCTTATTTTTCCTGCATTTTTATGTTTATTGTGGTTTGCATTTACGTGGGATTTGTTGGTTTCATGACGCGTTCACACTTTGTATTTCTAAACGGTAATTGTTTGGCACGTTCTCAAAAACTGTTTTTTTTTTTAATAATGAGATGTTTGATAATATTTTTTTGAATTATAATTTTTTAAAACAACTGTCGATTGTGTATAAAATATTAAACACATATATAAATAAGATCAATCCTTATCTCATAACCTGAGTTTTGAGATGGAGTTAGGCTCAAATTTAACGTGGTACCAAAGCAGACAAGCTCACTCTGTGACACGCAGCTGTAAGCCCATCACCGTCCATCGATGAACTATCGATGTGAAAAGAGTGTTAAAATATCTCACATCGATTGGACATAAAATATTAAACATATATATAAATGAGGACAACCATTTATCTCATAACCTGAGTTTTGAGATGGAGTTATGTCCAAATTTAACAACTTATTTTTAAAAAAACTTGAGAAGACCTTAAACATATTTTCATTATTTTTGGTAACAAGTGAAAACACGTAAATTATAATCATTTTAGGAAAAAAAAATTAACTTTCTTTCTTATAAATGTTAACCATTTAAATGTTTTTATATCATTTTTTTTATTCTTATATTTTTCATCATTGTAACAACGATTACCGTAACTTTTACTTATTTATTTTTAATTAAATATAATTGAATGAATAATATATGAAATAAATAAAATTAATTTGTAAAAATTAATTACAATAATAACAATATTATATATCATAATTATAATTGATTTGCTAGTTTTTCATTAAATATAATTATGTATTTATTTATCAATAATATTATGTTATATTATTTAACATTTATCTCAAATATAAGATATATAAAATTTTCTTTAGAATAAATCGTTACCTTATTTTTTTAATTTTAATTGTTTTGATGTCACGAATCTTTAAATTTAATTAATTTAGTACCTCAATTTGTCTTATTTGAAGAATTTGTTACAGAACTTTTCTAATTTGACAAGATATATTAAGAGTACCAAATTAGTTAAATTGAAGAAGTTGAGTTACATAACTAGTAAATTTAAAAAAAGTTTATATAAACTGATCAAATAAATTTTTTAAGATAATATTGGTCAGGTCACAAAATTGGAGTACCAAATTGAGATTTTCTTTAAGGTCAATTCTACCTGAGTTTGGATATTTAAGTTTCACCCATAGACAATATAAATTTAATTATAATGTTTAAATTATTGTATGAACCAAATCGATTCAATGGGATGGGTATTACAGGTTTGGTTCTAGTAATATTAAAATAAAACAATTTAGATTGATCCTTTTAGGGAAATTAGACATAAAAGTTAATGGAGATTGATCCTAGTAATACCCCTAGTGTGCATATTTAGATCTAGCCTTCTTTTAGTACATTTGATATCCCTGGTTTGAATCCTAATTAACCTCGCAATATATTTATAAAAAAAAAAAAGTGAAACTTTATTATGAATAATATTGATTTATCTACGGCTTCCTAAAATTTCCAAAGTCTTGTATATGTAATTTTCTTTTCAAATTAATGGTGAATTGCAGAAAGGATAAAGGACCGAAGCAATGGAGATGTAGCAGTTGATTCATATCACCGCTATAAGGTACAGATCAGAAGTATTGGAAAGAAAATCTCGTCTAGTTTTAGGGTCAATTTTGCTTCCAATTTCTCGTTAAATGATATATGAACTCTCGGGATTAAACATATTTTTGGTTGCTAAACAAGAAGGAAATTAAGTCTTTGTGTCATTTACAGGAAGATGTTGGTATCATGAAAGGCATGAATTTGGATGCTTACAGATTCTCTATCTCATGGTCCAGATTGTTACCAAGTAAGTTCCAAAATCTAAACAATTTTATCTTCACCCTCTCTTTATCACAAAATTTGTTCAATTTGAATTACAAATTAAACTAATATATCTTCAATGTTAAAAGAAAGTTTGATACATCATTTTATATTGATACCATCTAATTGAACGTTATTCAAATTAAGTTATATCTATTTCGATTCATTCAATATTAAATGTCGTTTAATTAGACTTTATTCAATGTTAAATGTTGTCTAATTGATACTCATTCAATATTATTTTATTACTATTTATTTCGTATAAGATTTAGGGATGCTATATATTTTTTACTTGGTTTCAGTTATTAATTAATTTTATCTATTTGGATGTTTTAGATGGAAAATTAAGCGGGGGTGTAAACAGGGAAGGAATCAATTACTATAATAACCTGATCGATGAACTTCTAGCCAATGGTGATTATCTAATATTATCATTCCATTTTATTTTCAAATATCTTGTGATATCCTAAATCATATTCAAATGTTACATATATGATACTAATGTTACATACAGGTATAAAACCTTTTGTGACATTATTTCACTGGGATCTTCCCCAAGCATTAGAAGACGAGTATGGTGGTTTCTTAAGTCCTCACATTGTGTAAGTCGCTCTCCTACACTTTATCCCTCTGTAGAATAACTTTTCTGCTGTTAATCCTCATTATTATAATGTTCTTTCTTTGATTTTCTTCTTTTTTCTGATTAAAATACAGGAATGATTTTAGAGATTATGCAGACCTATGCTTTAGGGAATTTGGTGATAGGGTGAAAAACTGGATCACTTTAAATGAGCCAGTGACCTTCTGCACAAATGGTTATGTGGAAGGAACAATGGCACCGGGCAGATGTTCCAGTTGGTTAAACCGCAAATGCCTTGGTGGGAATTCAGGGACAGAGCCTTATTTGGCAGCACACTATCAGCTTCTTTCTCATGCTGCTGCAGTTAGGCAGTACAAGGACAAGTACCAGGTCTGATTTTGTCATAGAAAAGTTAACCTAGCTAGCTAGCTAAAATCATCAACATTATATGATATATCATATAAGACTGATTTACCATGTATGTCAATTATCTTACTGATACATTGAACACACTAGGCATCACAAAAGGGAAAGATAGGCATCACATTATTGTCATCCTGGACCATCCCAATTGCTAACAAGAAGAAACACCAAGAAGCTGCAAAGCGCAACATTGATTTCATGTTTGGATGGTAAGTCCTATAAATGAGGTCACAATTTATCTTGGTTTCACTACGTGAGTCCAACTGTATCTACAAATAACACACTCTATATAATTTTTGTAACTTTTGCTCTCTGGTAGCAACTTGTAGAGTTTTAATTTTGTTATTGCATGAATTTCCAGGTACATGAGTCCCATAGCGAATGGTGACTATCCTCAAAGCATGAGATCTCTGGTCGGAAATAGATTGCCCAAGTTCACAGAGCAGGAGTCTGAACTTCTTAAAGGGTCATACGACTTTCTTGGACTAAACTACTACACTTCTAACTATGCAGCAGATATACCTTATCTTGCTAATGCTGGACGTGAAAACTATCGTACAGATTCTCGTGTCAATCTAACATGTAAGTATATATACATATAATACACACTTGTCAATTAGTAATTAAAGTTAATGATTCAGTTATTTCTCATTTAAATTATATGCTGACAAGACTTTATGTCGTTTTTTTTTTTTTTTTGAATGGAAGCTGAGAGAAATGGTGTCCTCATTGGTCCAAGAGTAAGTACGACATTCATATTGAATTTCACAATCCTATTTGAAATGTTAATAACAATCTTCATTTGCTTTATATGATAATGCAGGGTGCTTCAGATTGGATATTTGTTTATCCAAGAGGAATTTATGACCTTCTACACTATACAAAGAACGAGTACAATGTTTCACTAATTTACATCACTGAGAATGGTAATTAGTTTTCAGGTTTTGATTGCTAAAGTGTCACATGAATTCTCATGTAATACATACACAATGAAAACAGAGGAACCCCCCCTGTAACATATTATAGATGATGATTTATGAAATTCCTCATATTAATACAGGCATTGATGAAGTTAATGATCCTAATATACCACTTGAACAAGCTCTCGATGATAAGCACAGAGTTGACTACTATTATCATCATCTCTCTTATGTTAAAAGGGCCATCAAGTAAGTAGTTGTTTACATTAGATTGAATACTTGTTCAAAGTGTTATTATTAACTTTCTATTAATATTTATTGCAGGGAAGGGGTTAATGTTGAGGGATACTTTGCATGGTCATTGTTGGATAACTTTGAATGGAATATAGGCTACACTGTTCGTTTTGGCATCAACTATGTGGATTACAAAAATGGCCTCACAAGACACCATAAACTCTCAGCACGTTGGTTTACAAATTTCCTCAAAAAATAAACAAACATCCATGAGAATGGTGGAATATATTATCTTAACTAATAAGCCGATTGTATGGTCTCTTGTCTCTAATTTATTCCAATTGTGTGTATGATAATTTCTTATGTAATACCTGAAAAATCTTAATTTAATAGAAGTATCTTGATTGAGTAATCTTAATGTTGGAAACAACTCGTTTTGTCTAGTTCTCAAAGAACATTGAAGTTTTATACATGGATCGTATTTTATACCCAAAAAAATAATAGATTGGGTTTAACTTAAAGATTTTTGGTGTGGAATAGTCAAATTTTTAGGCGTTCCATGGACCTTTACATATTGGATACGACAATTATGGAATTGAATGGCCAGAAAAAAGAAAAAAATCAAATAATTAGGTATTGGTCTTTTTATGGAATGAAAGGCCACTAACAAAAACTTTTGTTTTAAAAAGATATATAAAAATACTTTTAATTATTTTGAGAAAATATTAAAAATAATAATTTTAAAATTTATAATAATGAAAATAAATATCGTTAATAATTTTTAGAAAATAATAAAAATAATACTATTAAAACATATAATCATAAAAATAACACATTCTTATATGTTACTAATAATTAATCAATATTTACTTGAAAATAAGTAACTTAATTAAAAATGAATAAAAAAAATAACCTAAATATTTTATAAATTAAAATTTGATTGATGATACATTATAACAAGCATAAAATAAAATAAAAATGTGTCTATTTAACTAATGTTTTTTTTTCAAAAATTCAGCCAAGGCCTCATCTTTGCAGTATATGTATTGTCGATCAAAATATTGATAATTTTTTTCCACGTGCATACAATAATTATATTTTATTTTAACGATTTCAATGAGTTACATATATTTAATATATATGCTATGTACATATTTTTTATATAATTAAAAGTAAAATTAGTTGGATAAATGAGTTATGTAAAAATTGAATGATTTAATTTTCTTTATATGTGTAATATATTTGCTTATAAAAAAATATCAATATAAAATATACAATATATCCATTGATGTTTGTAATGTAAGTTTTCATTTGTTATAAACTTCATAAAATATTTCAAAAAAATTATAAAAAATAATATTCTTAAAATTTATATCAATAAAAATAACATTCTAATTATATTAAATGAAATTCAATTGAACGATCTTAATATTGAACGAGTTTAAATTATCATAATTCAATTTAAACGACATTATATTAGATGATGTTTAAAATAAGATGATATATAAAACTTTTTTTAATAATTAAAAAATATATGAATTAAACATAATAGATACTATTTTTATAATTATAAATTTTAAAAAATTTATTTGTATTATTTTTCTAAAATTTTATCTACGTTAAGAATGTTTTTTATATTTTTCCTAGAATTGAAATATTAACATTTTTATAATCATACATTTATCTTGATTGCATGCTAGAATTATTGACACGAAACTTAATAAAGGACCGTCTTATGGAATTGAATTGTGGTAATTATTCTTTTATTATCATTGTAGTCATTTGAAAACTTTAAAGTAATAAACTCTGGCTAATTAAATGGAGTGAAAGGTCAGGAGACCAAAAAAAAAAAAAAACAATTTAGCGCTTCAAGTCTTTAAAAGAAAGCTGATGGTTCCCAGGTTACGTAGCTTTTATTAAAGAAAAAATATCATTTTTGTTTCATTATTTTTAACTAATTTTAAATAACGTGCAAGTTAATTTTAAAAATTTAAAATTATGAGATTTATGTATACATATTTAAAATTAAAATAAATTATTTTTTTAATGTTATAAAACTAAAACGATTATTAAAAGTTATTATTATAATACTATTATTTACCCTGATATCCTTCTCCCTTAAATGAATAGTAAGCTGTAACTTCATTGCCGTCTATTCACTTGGCGTATACTTTTTGTATTTTTTTTCCTAAGAATACAAATAATTACAACTTGACATCTTCTCTTTCCTCCTGTAAACATGAAAGAAGGAAAGAAGGAGGATGATATTCATAAAAAGTGTCTAAATTATTAGTAAGTTTAAGCCATTATATTAATTGATGAGTCATATAATTAACTTCACGGGTGATCCAATTTATCTCAAATAAATCAAAATTTTGTAAAATTCTTGAAATTTGATTAATGAGTAATTGATAATTAATTAACTTTTTAAAATAAATTAGACTGGATCGGATCAAACCATAAAACTTGATCGAATCGAATCGAATCGAATAGAACGGTTTTACAAATCAAACGGTCCGGTTTTATTTGTATTAATTTTAGACCGGTCGAATCGGATCGGATCGGTTTAATAATATATTAAAATTTTCGCATTATTTCTCATTAAATGTGTCAAAAAACCGAACCAAACCAAACCGCACTGAATGGTTTTATAAATCAAACGGTATGAATCGATTTTTATTAATTAAAATTGTTTCAAACGATTCGATCCGATCCAGTTCGAATAATATAAATGACCCGATCCAATTAAAATTTTTAATCAAAATCGGACTAGATCGGATCAATAAACACCCCTACTTATATCCATATATTCGTACCAACAACCCTATAGTATATTAACAGATTGAGATTAAGGACTTGTAGGGGCATTGTAAATTTTGTGAAAAAAATTAAACTTGAAATATTTATAAATATGATTTATAAATTAAATTGATTAATAAATTAGATATTTTAATTTGTGTGACCTAATTGAGATATTCTTCCGTTATTAATTTCATATACTCAACTTATATAATTTTACCGATTTATAGCCCAACCTTTTCAAATTCAAACAATTGATATCTATAAAATCTCTAGATAGATCAAGTTGATAAAGAATAACACACTATTAAATTGATTAAATTGGACATCAAATTAATCAAATTAGAGAGAAATGAGGTACCAAATAAAGAAATTAGTTTTAAAACAAATTGATACCTAATTATTAATCAACTTATTAATTGTTACATTCCATTTTCTTAGGAAAACAATCCACCATTTTTTAGAGGAATATAGTCAGGTCTCAAAAAATATTAAAATTTAGGTCTTCAAATTTTTTTTAAAACTAAAATATTTTTTCTGTTTTTATGAATTTTTCATTCTTTCATTAGCTTTTATTATTTTATATTTTTTATATTTTTTCATAAATATTAAAATATAATATCTCAATTGTTCAATCATTTAGATGTAAACTAATTTTTTTATTAATAAAAAACTTAATTTTTTTTACCATATTCTTATGTTGAAAATGAGTCACTTAACCTATAAATAGGTAGCTAAGAAGAAATAATACTAAATAGCGTAAAGATAAGAATATAAGTCAATTTAGTTATTTATTCTCGTAATGCGCTAATTATATTAGTACATTAAAAAAAACTTCATTTACAAAATCTAATATCAATATGCTAACTACAATTAAATTGATTCCGATACCATTAAGTTAGGAATATGATAAATAATTTTATAATTAAATTATGAAAAATATGTCAAAATTTTGGTGACATTCAACCATATTTATTAATATTATAAAATTTTAGATTAAATTGATTAAATTTAAAATTAAGATAATAAAATAATTAATGTGTCAAAAATAAGGTGAAAATTTATCATGAACTCTAATTAGAGTACATTAACTAACAAGGAGTTTAGCTGCTTCTAAAAAATTTCGGATCCAGAGGAAGGTCCTTTTGTTTTTTTAAATTTGTATGCCACCCCATTTATTGGAAATGTATATCATAAATAATCTTATTCTTTTAAATGTGTAGATAAATTTTCATTATGTATAAATTTAATATCAAATGAAATATTACCTTTAGTTTCTCGTGGATGTTATATGATATTTAAGGAAGAATGATATGTTCGAAGTTAACGTTAAACCAAATCTTCTAAAAGTTTTAGCAAAAGAAAAATTAATATTATTTTTGTATATTTATTACTTCACATAAATGTTAATTCTATAGAACATAGATTAAACAATTGTAATTTAAAATTTAAAGTTATTAGAGGTTTAATATATGTCTTCAAATCTTAAAAATTATTAAAAAACTAATTCTTTTAAAACTTAAATTATTACAAAAAAAAAAGTGAATATTGAGTTTATATTTCTATCAATTCAAAGTCATTAAAAAAGAATCTATAAATAACTAGATCACGTTTGGTTCACAAAATTAAATGCGAATAAAAATGAGAATGGAAATAAAACAATTTTGTTTGGTTTAATAGCTTGAATCAAAGAAAAAATCAATATTATAATGTTTTGTTTACAACTGAAATGGAATGAAAAAAATGTTATATATTATCTTAATATCTATATATTCAGTAAAATTTAAATAATATCATTTAATTATTATTTTTTCATCAAACAAAATACATTATTAAAATCATTATTTTTCTAAATAATATTATTTAAAAATAAAATATATTATTAAAATTATTATTTTTCTAAATAGGATTTAGGGTTTAAGGTTTTGAGATTTGGGATTTAGGATTTGTGGTTTAGATTTATATTTATGGGTTAAAGTTTATGGTTAAAATTATTATTTTTCTAAATAGGGTTTTGGGTTTGGGGATTAGGGATTTAGGATTTGGGGTTTATGGTTTATGGTTATATTTATGGGTTAAGGTTTAGGGTTAGAATTATTATTTTCTAAATAGAGTTTAGGGTTTTGGGATTTGAGATTTGAGATTTATGGTTTTGGAATTTAGGGTTTAGGGTTTATGGTTATATTTGTGGGTTAAGGTTTAGGGTTAAAATTATTATTTTTCTAAATAGGGTTTAGGGATTTAGGATTTGGGTTATATTGTGATTGGGGTAAACTTGGGAAAAAATTGAGATAGAAATGGAATCATGATTCCTTAAGGGAGAGAATGAATTATGATTCCTTCTTTTGTAGGAATCGATTGCATTTTATTCTTATTTTTCAACCCAATCAAATATAAAATTAGAAGGAATCAATTCTGATTCCATTACATTCGAGTCAACCAAACATGCACTTTGAGAAAAGAATATTGTTTCAAAAAAAATTGGCTACTTTGACTAGTCTATGATGCCTCCCGAGCAAAGGTGGGGAAGAAAAAAATGAAAGAATAGGGTAAGGGATAGAGGAAAAGCCACCAAATTGAAGGCTTCGTTGGCTAACTCTAACGTTAGTTTAGTAAACAAGAGGAGTGCATAAGCCCTTTTAGAGAGACAGGGATAGGAGAGTTTTTTTTTTGGAGAAAAGGTCTCACCCTTATATATATTTTATATGTACAGTTTTTTATATAAAGGAATTACATGGTAGAGAAGCAAAATAAATAATGGTTATATGTTGTCAGTTCTATTATTACTTGTAGGTTGTGCAGTGACAAGTACTTGCCCAGTTAGTACAATTTCAAGAGATTAATGACACTTCTTCTCTCAACAGGAAAAGTTTCCCTCAAGGCTTCATATTTAGGATTGTTGTGCACGGAAACAATAAATAACGGTATATGAATATATCAAAGCGGTAAAAGAACATACAAAATTTATGTGGTTCGTCAATTTGCCTAGGTCCACGGGAGGCAGCAGATATTATTGAACTGAGTAGGAAATATACAGAATGTAGATACAAATTTTCTCACTAATAATATCTCTCAAGTGTTTCCCTAAACTCATAAAAAACTCTCAAACTCACTAATTATTTTCTCTCTTTGAGTTTGCTTATGCTCTCTTTGATTTTTTTTTCTGATTTTTGCCTTGTTCTTCAATACATGAATTCTTCCCTATTTATAGATGAAACAAGGCTCCATTTTCCCTAAATTGTGTCATAATTTAAGCCTTAAATTAGGCTACTAATTTTCTTAAATTATGTCACTAATTTCCTTAAATCATGCTACTAATTTTCCTAAATTATGTCACTAATTTGTTACTTTTAGAGCCAATATTCAACAATCTCCACCTTGGTGAAAAATTTCATAACGATGCCTCCAAATGTGCCTTAAGCGCTTTAAGCTCGAGAGATGTTGATCAAGTTCAAGCAATGTTGAAACTTGATCCCTGTAAGCACCTTTGTAATCATATCTGCAAGGTTATCTACAGTTCTAACTTTCTAGAGTATAACATTCCCTTCATCAATGATTTCATGAACAAAATGAAATCGAACATCGATGTGCTTGGTATGACTATGATGAACTTGGTTCTTTGCCAAACAAATGGCATTCTGGCTGTCGTAGAAAATCTTCACGTTCTTCTGAACAATACCCAAATCTTTGGTCAACCCGAGAAGCCAAATAGCTTCTTTGAATGCTTCTATTACAACCATATGCTCTGCCTATGTAGTAGACAAAGCTATAATTGACTGCAATGTTGATCTCCAACAAACTGGTCCTCCTACCATTGTGAACACATAACCAGTTGTAGATCGATGCTTATCCAAATCTTCAGCATAGTTAGAATCCACATATCCGACTAAGTGTTTGCCTTCAGTCTTGTCTCTCTCAAACTTCAAACCAATATCCATAGTACTATAGATGTACCATAGAATCCACGTCACTGCTTTCCAGTGTCCTTTACCGGGATTATGCATGTATCGACTCACCATACTAATAACGTGGGAAATATTAGGTCTGGTGCAAACCATTGCATACATCAAGGCACCAACGACATTTGCATATGGAACATACTCCATTTGCTTCTTCTCATCGGTGGTGCTAGGTGACATCAATGCACTCAACTGAAAGTGAGGAGCAAGCGGTGTACTTACTGGTTTGGTTTTTTCATCAATGTCAAACCTTTGTAGTACTTTCTTCAGATACTGAGTCTGTGTCAGACAAACTGTGCTTGCAACTCTATCTCTTGTGATTTCTATCCCAAGAATTTTCTTAGCTTTTCCAAGATCTTTCATTTCAAATTCTGAACTCAACAGAGCATTCGATCTGTCGATCTTTACCTTTCTCTTAGATGCAATCAACATATTATCAACATATAAGAGCAAATAAATGAAGGTACCATCTTGGAGTTTCCGAAAGTATACACAGTGATCAAACTGACTACGTGTGTACTTCTACTCTCTGATGAATCTATCAAAGCACTTGTACCATTGTCGTAGTGACTGCTTCAAATCGTAAATTGACTTGTTCAGCTTGTAAGCCCAATTCTCTCGTCCTAGAACTTTGAAGCCATCAGATTGAGACATGTAGATCTCTTCGTTCAAAGTACCATGGAGAAAAGTTGTTTTGACATCGATTTGAGCTAACTTGAGATCAAATTGTGCTACTAAAGCCAACAATATTCGAATAGAATAATATGTAACAACAGGTGAGAATACCTCATTATAGTCTATTCCTTCTTTCTGAGCATATCCTTTTGCTACCAGTCTGGCTTTGTATCTGATGTTGTTTTTACTAGGAACACCTTCCTTCTTGGTATAGACCTATTTGTAACCAATAGTTTTCTTTCCTTTGAGAAGTTGAACCAACTCACAAGTCTGATTCTAATGTAAAGACTTCATCTCTTCATCCATTTCCATCTTCCACTTCATACTATCAAATCTTTGCACATCTTCTCTGTAAGTTCATGAGACATCATCATCAATTATTGGAAGTGTGAATGCTACCATGTATGTGCATTTGGTAGGCTTCCTAATCTCCCTTCTTGGTCGAGTAGTGGCAATCGATTCTGGCTACTGATTAATCGATAGTGATGGTGAGAGAACCTCCACCTCAACTAAGATCTCTTCTTGATCATCAATTTCATCTTCACCATGATCGGTAATCGGTGCAATCTTTTCTAGATCTTACGGAGTCTCAAGCATCATCTTAGAAAGAGTATTTGGACTTTCATTCTCTTTCTCTGAATTTTTCTATCTCAACATAATAGACTCATCGAATGTGACATCTCGGCTTAAAACGATCTTCTTGGATTCACCACACCAAAGTCGAAATCCTTTAACTTCTTCCTTAAAGCCCAAGAAAATAGATTTCTTTGCTCTAGGATCCAGTTTGGATTCACTAACATGAAAATATGCAGGACATCCAAATATTCACAATGAATCATAATCAGTATCAGGTATAGCATACATAGAACTTTCTCAACCAAAGTACGATTCATTCGTTCTGTAATTCCATTCTGCTGTGGTGTATGAGGAATAACAAAATATCTGATTATCTCTTCATCTTGTCTGTTTGAGTCTCGATCATTTTCTTCCATTTAAGAAAGATATCCAAAACTTCATTTTTATGACTCATGGTGTATATCCAGACATATATAGAGAAATCATCAATAAAAGTCTTGGAAGGTCCCCGGACATCTGTGTGAATATAATCAAGAGATCCCTTAGTACGATGAATGTTAGTGCCGAACTTGACTCTTGTTTATTTTCCCATTACACAATGCTCGTAGAAATCAAATTTTCCAGTCTTGGCACCTTTCAAAAGGCCTTGCTTCATTAAGCCTTGCAAAGCCTTTTCACCGACATACCCTAAGCACATGTGCCATAGGCGGAAAGAATCATTTGTCTTTTCTTTAGAACTACTTGAGACAATTGTTCTTCCTATAACTGTACTCTCATCTAGGAAATACAAGTTCACCTTTTGAGTACCCTTCATCGCTACAAATGCACCTCGTACAACTTTCAAGACTCCATTTTCGAATGTTACCTTGTAACCATCAGAATCTAGAACACCTAAAAAAATGAGGTTTTTCTTTAGGTCAGGAATATACCTTACATTTGTAAGTCGTCTGATTGTACCATCGTGCATCTTTAGTCGTACTGTTCCGATCCCTTTTGTCTGACAGACATTGTCATTACCCATAAGCATAACTCCTCCATCGAGCTCCTCAAAACTCGAAAACCAATGTCTATTTGGACACATATGATAAGAACATCCAGAATCAAGGATCCACTTATCTGAGTAGGTTTCTGATGATGAAACTGAAAAGGCTGATTCTTCATCTTCATCGACCTTTTGTGCAACATTTTCATTTGACTTGTCCTTGTTTGGGAAATCTTTCTTCCAGTGCCCTTTTTGGTGACAATAGGCATACTCGTCCTTCGTAGGATGTCTTTTGGATGAATCTCCTCTAGACTTTGATTTGGATCGCCCCTATTATTTGATCCGCCATATTTTTTGTTATTCATCCTACCTCTAGCTATCGTCAATGCTTATGATATTGAATCTCTGTGATCATGTCGATCCTTATTTCGGTACTCGTTATTTACCAAAGCATTTGAAACATCTACAAACTTAACCTCATATTTTCCATATAACAGGGTTGTGGTTAAATGCTCATAGCTCTCAGGTAATGAATTCAGCAACAACAAAGCTTTATCTTCATCAATAATTTCAACATCTAAATTTTACAGATTGACCAAAATTTTATTGAAATTATCTAAGTGCTTAATCATAGGAGTACCTTTCTTACACTGGAAATGAAAAGGTTTCTTTTTCAAGTAAAGTCTGTTCTCAATATTTTTTGTCATGTACTTGTCCTCTAGTTTCTTCCAGAGAACTGCGGTTACATTCTCTTTCATGACAAAGTACTTCTGATCTTTTCCTAAGCACAATCGAATTGTGTCACAAGCTTGTCAGTTGACATAATTCCAATATTCATTTGAATAATCATCTGGCTTGGTTTCCAAGGCTATATTAGATCCTTTTTGGAATAATAGATCTAATACTTCACATTGCCACATGCCAAAGTTATTAGTGCCGTCGAATTTCTCCACCTCAAACTTTGCGTTGGACAACAAATTTCTTCGAGTAGAACAACTTGGTTTGCCATAAATTCTAAGGTCAGTGTGTTCAACTTCTTCGATCTCTCTTTTATCAGCCATAAGTACAAACGAATAACAGAAATTTTGCACTTACAACTTAAAACAATGTTTTACCAATTTTATACCTTATTTGAAAAAACGAAGTTCGCGGTTGAATCCAGAGTGATCCAATTAGCTAAGAATAGGTCTGAATCAGTTGAAAACGAATGAAAACCAGACCAACTCGGTCCAAATATCACTAGTGACTGAATTGACTCAATTGCTAGCAACAACACTCTAATGGCTTCTGGCGGTGATTCTGACTTTCGATTTGAGCGATTCTTTCACCGTTGCGTTCGTCTTGTTGAGAGCTTCAATTTGATATATAATACTACTATATTTGGCTCTCATATCAATTTTTATGCATAGAAACAATAAATAACGATATATGAATATATCAAAGCAGTAAAAGAACTCACATAATTTACGTGGTTTGATAATTCACCTAGGTCCACGAGAGACACCATATATTATTAAACTGAGTAGAAAATATACAGAATATAGATACATATTTTCTCACTAATAATATCTATGAAGTGTTCCCCAAATTCATAGAAAACTTTTAAACTCACTAAATATTTTCTCTCTTTGAATGTCACTTGAGAAAGCACTAATTGACAATTAAAGAGTTGATTACTTCCATCACCATCTTTATTACCTTCAGAAAGCAACTAAGAGCTAATTCATTTACAAATTTAAGCCCTAGCTCATCTTTCTACCCTTCTCAATGCTCTTTGATTAATCACTCTCTTTTTTCTTGGGGCAGAGATGGAGTCAATGTGAAGGGATACTATCCATGGTCCTTATTGGACAATGATGAATGGACTTCAGGTTTCACTATTTGGTTTGGCATCAACTATGTTGATTACAATGATGATCTCAAAAGATACCCAAGCTCTTAGCTTGCTGGTTCCAGAATTTCCTCAGAAAATAAGCAGAGCATTCTGATTCTATGAGTACTGTTAAATTTAAACAAAATAAAAATTCTGCATATTTCTGGTATCAAATTCCGGAAAGTAAATTAGAACATATAACTTTCTACTAAATTCTCAGGCTATTCTTATTGACCTCAAGTTATGTTATTATTACAATTCAAGGGGTTTAAGTTCATAAACATCTATATATAAATGTTCAGATCTTAATATGGCATCCATGTAGGAACTTTATATCTGACATTATTGGTGAAATTAAAGCACACGAGGAGCCCATTTTTGTTTGATATGAAAAAAAAGGTAACTCACTCAAAAAGGTTGAAGCTTATGTGTGCCAATTTTCAAATGGAAATGCTATATGGAACCCCCTTTCCAGTCACACCTGCCTGTGAAAATGGCTTTAGAAGCTCATATGGCAAAATCCCAGCTCCATTCCTATTCTTGTAATTTTCATTCTCGTTCCTCTCATCAATAATTCTTTCAATTTCCTTCAACCTTCCATTGAAGCGCTCAAAAGCTGCTTTAATTACCTGGTCATCAGCCCAAGAAGGCTCCATAGATTCACCAAGATACTCTTCATCAGGTGAATGACTTGATAATATATCCAAAACAGCCATCACTCTTGTTGCCTGAAGTTGGGATGGAAAACATTGCAAAAGTGCAGCTTCAGGCTTGGACTTGAATTTTTTCCAATCTTCTTCAAATGGGTCTTCTGTGGGCATGTTAACTCTAGCAATGGTGGGTCTGTTAGGGAAATAACCACCATAAGTGTACTGTCCAAAGTTCACAGCAGCATGGTGACAAGATGTTACCCACACAATTATTGTAAGGATTTCAATGAGGTCTTTGGAGGTCTTAAGGACAGGCCACCAAGGTTCATCTTTTTTGTCCTCATGACCTACTGTTCTAATCTCTGTCCACCAGGCTTGAAGCTCTTCATCAAATTCCACAAGGTTTGGGTAGTAGTGGTTGACATAGTCAGTTACCCATTCTTCGATTGCAGCCCATAGGTCAAGTCCATCCTTGGCATAAGGGTAGTCTTCAATTGTTAGCCTTAAACCATGTGGAGCACTTGAGTCCTCAACAGCCATGCCCCTATCAATATTGAACCACCAAAACTGAAAATGTCATCAAATGAGAACTCTGTTTCAATTAGTTCTAGACTCTATAGAGAATTTTTATATTAGTTTGATCATACATTATATTCTAAGGCTCATGAAACTAATTAACATTTAGTTGAGACCAAATAATGAGGACATATGAGATAAAATTACCTATGAATGAGATCAGCAGGCAATGCTTGTAAGTCAAACTGCCATTCAGCAGCATATGCAAGAGAGCCAATCTCTGCAGAATATTTGGAAGGTGAGAATGCAGTCTCAATGATGCCACCAGCATTGATAAGTGCTTCTCGAGCAAGCGCATTGATCTCCATTGTGTACCGAAAATGAGGATGCAATAGTCTGTAGATTGGGTGCATTACACTCAATTGCCTATTCGTTGCTATTACATAAGGTTCTGTTACTGCATGAGTTCTTAACCTGTAAATTTGGATGAAATTTATATCAATCAAATATTTAAAATAGAAACTAAGGAAACTATTTTTAAACAAATAGCTAATCAAGAATGCATACCAATGACTAACAAGTTGGTGATAACCAGAGTCATGGGCTAGAACATGAGCTTTGGCAATCCTCCACAACCAGACTTCAGTTGAATGCCAAGAAGGTCTAAAAACTTGCTTCCACTGTGGTTTGTCATCCATGGGTGGCCGAGTAAGCTCAATTGCCAGAGGCCTTAAAGTGCCATCTGGGTTGAGAAAGAAGATTGTCCTTGATCCATACAGTGTAGTACCTTTAATCTTTCTTACTTTGCTAACAAATGGTAAAAGAAGGTCATGATAATCTAACATGAACAACTTCTTTCGTCTTAAGGCCTGCATTCATATATAATTGCTAATACTCATATCATTTGTCCATGTTAGTAATAACTACGAATTCTAATGATGTTTTAATTAATAACTAACCTCATCAACAGTCATGATACCTCTAATCTCTTGATTCAACATTTCTGTGGTGATTGCTGATTCTTGTGGACCATAGATATTAGAGTCAAGTTTACTCTTTAACGGCCACTCCTGTATCATTTAAAGCAAAATATGTAGCAGATGATAATGTTAATTGTTGGCCCAAAACGTTCAGGCCCAAAACTTTTATCACTTAAATCCTTAGTTACCTATATATATATATAGATATGCTGTTTTGTAGAGAGTTTACAGTAGCCGCCAGGGGGAAAAAACAGAGTAGAAACAAAAAAACAAAAAAAAAAAACAGAAGTTGCCGAAGAGTACCCCTTTTGTGGCAGCTGGTGTAGAGGAAAAACATCAACTCTATCAGAGAAGCTGAAAACTTCTTAATTAATATCAAACCCTCTTTATTTATTAATCCATAGCTTCAGAAAAGAATCTCAAATTTTTAGCAGTAAACTCATTTGTATGATAATATTTAATTAAATAGCAAGTTTTTAAATTTATCTTGTTATATTACCAATAAATTAGAGAGATATATTTTTTTTATGTATTTAGATTTTTGGTATATTTTATGAAACTCTCTGAAAATTGATGTACAAATCTTCATTTGATTATTAATAGATTTTTTCTCGTTATGCCATCGTCAATGAATTAGATTTTTCACATTAAAAGGTTGATCCACTTAAATCATTATGTGCCACTTATTTTTCTTACTGCTTATTATTTTCCTAGTACTCATAATTATATATATGTGCAGTCAAATTGAACCCAAAATTCGCTTACATTAGTGTTTATTTATAACAAATTAATATCAGAGCATTGGATTATTTTGTTATTTATTGGAACTGATCAAGTTTACTCTTTTGGATTTATTTTGAGCTTCTGTTTATCTGATTGGTTTCATACTTTCTGGGTTGTGTTTCTATTTATTTAATATTGAGTTTTCTATCATGGTGAAAAAATACGAAATTGAGAAATTCAATAGTAGGAATGATTTCAATCTCTGACAAATGAAGAAGCGAGTCGTATTGGTTAAAAAATGGCTCGTTAAGGCACTTGAAGGCAAGGATAAATTGTCAGAAAAATTAACTGATAAAGAAAAAATGTATTGATGAAAACTGCTCTCAGTTCAATTTAGTTATCCTTGTCTAATGAGGTATTACACAAGGTTGGTGATAAGGAATCTACCATTGAGTTATGGCTTAAATTGGAGAATTTGTGTATGACTAAGTCTTTGATAAGTCGATTATATTTGAAGCAACGTTTATATACATTTAGAATGTCAGAAGGTACACCTTTATACGATCACCTTCATAAATTTACTAAAATTATTCGTGATCTAAAAAATGGTGGTGTTAAAATTGATAGTGAGGATCAAGCATTAGATTTATTATGTTTTTTACCTCATTCATTTGAACATTTTGTTGGTACCATGCTATATGGGTGAAACACTATTTCTTTGAGGGATGTCAAAACAGCTTTGAATTCCAGAGAGTTGAAGAAAAATGTATTTACAAGCAACAACGATAATTGCAATGGTTTATTTATCAGAGGTAGAAATCAACAAAAAGGTATAAGCAATAATAGAGGCAAGTATAGATCCAAATCTAAAAAAAAAAAAAAAATACAACTATTGTCGTCAGGAAGGACACTGGAAAGTAAATTGTCTAAAACTCAAAGGTAAAGGAAAATCTACCACAACGTCATCTATTATTAATGATGTTGCTGGTGTTGAAGATAGTTCTGATTCTGATGGTGAAAATGTTCAATCAGTATCTATTAATTCTCCTGGAGATGTTTGGATTCTTGATTCGAGTTGCACTTACCACATGTGCCCCAGTAGGGACTGGTTTGCTTCTTATCACTCTATTGATGAGGGTGTTGTCTTGATGGGAAACAATGTGTCCTACAAAGTTGTTAGTATTGATACTGTTTGAATTAAGATACATGATGGTATTCTTAGGATTTTGAAAGATGTTCGCCATGTTCCAGATTTGAAAAAGAACTTAATATCTTTGGATACTCTTGATTCACAAGGCTATAAGTATGTAGCTGAAAGTGGAGTTTTAAGAGTTAATAAGGGTGCCCTCGTTTTTATTAAAGTCGTGTGGCCTTTATGTGCTTCAAGATAGCACTGTTATTGACAGTATTTCAATTTCGTCTTCCTTAGATCAAGATTCTGATACTACTCGAATATGGTATATGCGGTTAGAGCATATGAGTAAGGCAGGGATGTCTATTTTGAGCAAACAGGATTTGCTTAATGTTAATGGTCAAAAAACTAGGAAGTTTGATTTCTGTGAACATTGTGCCTATGGAAAGCATCACAGAGTGTTTCAGTATCGTCCTCATTAGATCAAGATTCTAATACTACTCGATTATGGAATATGCGGTTAGGGCATATGAATGAGACAAGGATGTCTATTTTAAGCAAACAGGATTTGCTTAATGGTCAGAAAACTGGGAAGCTTGATTTCTGTGAACATTGTGTATATGGAAAGCATCACAGGGTCAAGTTCAGTACAATCATCCGTAAAACGAAAGGTACTATTGATTATATTCATTTAAATCTTTGGGATCCTTCTCGTGTTGTGTCTAAGGGTAGTGCTCGGTATAGGTTGATTTTTATTGATGACTTCTCCCATCATGTTTGAATGTATTTTGTGAAAAACAAGAATGATGTGTTCTCAAAATTTGTAAAATTCAAGGCTTGTATAGAAAATCAAACAGGCAAGAAAATCAAGCATTTAAGGACTGACAATGATTTGAAATTTTGTGAAATTTAGTTTAATGAGTTATGTGAAAGAAATAGTATAGTGAGACACCACACTGTGCGTCATTCACCACAACAAAATGGAGTAACAGAACGTATGAATAAGACTTTCTTAGAAAGAGCTTGTCGTATGCTTTTTCAAGTTGACTTGGATAAATCCTTTTGGGCTGAAGCTTGTAATCATGCATGCTATTTGGTGAATCGGTCTCTATCAATTATAATTGAGTTGAAGACTCCGTTTGAGATATTCTTTAGTACTCCTGCTAATTATTCTAATTTGAAAGTTTTTGGTTGTCCTGCTTATGCTCATGTTAATGATAATAAACTTGAGCCTAGGGTATTAAAATACATATTTTTAGGGTATCCTTCTAGAGTGAAGGATTATAGATTATAGTGTTGAACCCAAGTTACCTAAAAATATGTTGGAAAAGAAAAATTAGTCTATTGTTACAGGTAAAGAACACTGTGTTAGTGAGCAGGTGGAGCTTGATGGTGGAGCTCCTAGTCAAGTGCAAGAGGACACTTCAGATCTACCATCTGTGGATGAGATAGATGATTTTTCTCATGATGTAGCAGAAGAGCAACATGAGCAACTATATAGTATCACTAAGGGTAAAGGAATAAGAGAGATACGCAGATGCAGACTTAGTTTCTTTTGTATTATTTGTGGCAAAGTCTATTGAGGTGCATGAACCTTCTTGTTAACATGAAGCTGTCACTTGTAATGAGTCTGTTTTGGTTGCTATGAATGAAGAGATTGAATTACTTAATAAGAATCATACTTGGGAATTGATGAAACCCCCTAAGGGCTAGAAGATTGTTGGAAACAAATGAGTCTTCAAGAAAAAGGAAGGTATACTTGAGGTTGAAGCAACTAGGTTCAAGGCACGTGTTGTTGCAAAAAGTTATTGTCAAAAAAAGAGTATTGACTTCAATGAAGTATTTTCACCAGTTGTGAAACATAGCTCGTGTGTTGCTTGTTATAGTTGCATTGTTTGACATGGAATTAGAAGAACTTGATGTCAAGACAACCTTCTTACATGGTGAGCTTGAGGAACAAATTATATGCATCAACCAGATGACTTTTTGTTCCAAGTAAGGAAGATCATATTTGTTTATTGAAAAAATCTTTATATGGGTTGAAGCAATCTCCTAGGCAGTGGTATAAGCAGTTTGACTCTTTTATGATTGATCATGGTTACTCTAGGAGTTATTATGATAATTGTGTTTATCATAAAAGATTCCATGATGGTTCATCTGTCTATTTGTTGTTTTATGTTGATGACATGCTTATTGCTTCTAAGAATAAGTCTGATATTCAAAAATTAAAAATCTCAACTTAGTGGTGAGTTTGAGATGAAAGATTTGAGTGCAATGAAGAAAATTTTAGGCATGAAAATTTACAGGAATAGACAAGTGGGTAAACTTTATTTGACTCAGAAAAGTTATATTGAAAAAAATTTTGAACGCTTTAATATGAAAGAGTCTAAACCTGTAAATACATCATTAGTTGTGCATTTCAGGTTTTCTTTGGATTTTTCACCACAGTCAAAAGAAGAAGAGTAGTACACATCTCAGGTTTCATATGCTAGTGCCATTGGTAGTTTGATGTACGCTATGGTTTGTACTCGTCCAAACATTTCACATGCAGTTAGTGTTATCAGTAGATATATGGGTAATCCTGACAAGGGTCATTAGCAAGTAGTTAAATGGATACTTCGGTATTTAAGAGGCACATCTAATTTTGGTTTGGTGTATGATGAAAATTCTAAGACTAGTTGTAGTGTTATTGATTATGTGGACTTCGATTATGCTGGTGATTTGGATAAAAGATATCTGACAGGTTATGTCTTCACTCTTTCTCATTGTGCCATTAGTTGGAAGGCTACTTTACAGTCTACAGTTACTTTGTTTACCACAGAGGCAAAATAAATGACAGCAACAAAAGCAGTGAAAGAAATCATTTGGCTTAGAGGTTTGGTTTTTGATTTGAGTTTACAGCAAGATACTTCTATTATATTTTGTGATAGTCAGAGTGTGATATACTTGACCAAGAATACTATGTATCATGAAAGAACCAAACATATTGATGTCAGATATCACTTCGTTCGTGACATTGTCTCTTAAAGTGCTATTGTTGTCAATAAGATAGTCACTCTAGAGAATCCAGTTGATATGTTAACCAAACCAATTTCATTTAACAAGTTCAAACATAGCTTTGATTTTATTGGTGTTTTTAGTAAATGATCACCCTTCGGGACTTTGGATGACGATTATTTGGTAATCCAAAGAATTTTATATTTAAATAACTTCTTTTTGTTTTGAGCCGAGGTGGAGATTTGTTAACTGTTTCAAGCCTAAAACTTTTATCACTTAAACCCTTTGTTATCTCTCTCTCTCTCTCCCTCTATATATATATATGCTATTTTGTACAGTGTTTACTGTAGCCGCCAAAGAGAACAAAACAGAGAGCAGAAACAAAAAAAGAAAAGAAACAGAAGTTGTCAAAGAGTACCCCTTTTGTGGCGGCTAGTGTTGAGGAAAAACATCATCAACTCTATCAGTCATTTTGCAAGAGAAGTTGAAAGCTTCTTAATTAATATCAAGCCTTCTTTATTTATTAATCCATCAGGAATCATAAGAAAAGAATCTCCAATTTTTCTCTCTCAATTTTTTACAAAGCATATTAAAACAAAGGTACTATGCAATAAACTCATTTGTAAAGTAAGATTTGATTAAATAACAAGTTTGTTAATTTATTTTGCTATATATTACCAGTAAATTAGAGAGATATTTTTTTTATGTATTTGAATTTTTGATATATTTTGTGAAGTTTTTTGAAAATTAATGTTTGTATATTCATTTGATTATTAGTGGATTTTTACTCGATATGCCGTCGTCAATAAAGTAGACTTTTCACGTTGAAAGATTGAACCACTTAAATCATTGTGTGTCATTTATTTTTCTTACTGTTTATTATTTTACTGTTACCCATAATTATATATTTGTGCAACCAAATTAAACCCGAAATTCGTTTCCACTAGTGCTTATTTATAACAGAAAAAGAATTCAAAAGCTTAATGTTCATGATCTAATTTCTACCATTTAAAAAGTATACATACAAAAACCTGCTTTTCACTGCCTTACAAATGAAGATTTGGAATACCATACATATTTTTATCATATTTATCATTGAAACTTCTCAAAACTACATTTTAACACCCTAAGTTTTTGTTAGCAGAAAAAATTATACTTGATAAATGCTTCCTTTAAACTAAGTTTAACAAAGATACAATATGTAGCATAATCAGTAAGCATCTTGATCACAAGGCGACCAATGATTTTTGTCTTTGTCCCATTGTCTCAAAGGGAGGAAAAAAAATAAAAAAAATAGATGTCCCACTAAATTAATTATTAACTAATATTATGATGCGTTAAGTCAAATATCTAAGTCAGTTATTTGAATTCTAAAGAATGAGAGATTTAAGGGCTTATCAATATGTCATGCATTCATGCAACAACGATTTAAAACATTTTCTTCCTTCATCCTGTTATTTGTTTATTTCCTTTTTTCCAAAAATCTGATCTGCTTTGACTAACCTGTTCCCCTACAAAAAGGGTCAATTGATATTCATGTCTATAGTTAAAGTTGGTGAAAATGATGGCCAAAAAACATACCGTAATTAAGCGGATGCTAAGAGGGTTGAGTCCAGCAAGAGTCTGCCGAGCAAATTCATCATCTCTAAACCAAAAGAACTTATCTCCTAAAAACCCAAATTAATTATATAGTCATATATTTGAATTAGAATAGAATACTGTGTAAGATAATAATCAAATAAGAATTATAATTCATCAATATGATCATGGCTACTGAGTAAGTACTGTTGATGGTTTCAGGGGGCTCAAAACGCAAGATATCAGCTCCAGTAGTAGAAATGGTTTTGACAACCCTAGGCAACATGGTTCTTAGAAAGCCTTGCTCTCCAACTGGTGGCAAATGTACTCCTTCACTGAAGAGTGAATCTATGGCTGTTAAGTAGGGAAATCCCAGTTCAGTATCCTTCATCACCTTCCCCAGCGAAGGTGCTAATGCATGAAGCACTGAGTACAATGTCTTTACTTGGAATGTCAGCTGCTTTATCTCTGAAAAGCATTCGTCCCTTGGAACATAAAATCTCCTGCTTCTTTTCTCTGAATTTGGATCTGCACAATATATGTATGTATAATATATATATATATAAGCCTTAATTATAACTGTATAAAGAAAATCAGTGGCTTGCTTTAAACAAGTCTTTTGAAGTTAGGAGAATTGAGGAACTAGATTCTTGAATCGTGCTCAATTTTATTGGATTTTTAGGAGGAAACCACTTCGCTTTGTGCGTGGAAATGGTGCACCCTCCGGGTCGAATTCAACCCCAATGTTATCCGTTGAAGCATCTCTAGCTGACGAAGTGAGATTCTTGAATCGTGCTCAATTTTATTGGATTTTTAGGAGGAAAAATGCCATACATTCAAAAGATCTCAAAGTCAGATTTTTAAATAATATTGGTTCCTTAATTTTATGCGTGGATTTTAGAACACTGACACAGCTTTTTAAAAGATATCATAATTTGAGTGTTGAGACATACATAATTCATTTATGACAGGATAGAAATACTATGTAAGATGGTTTCACATGCGTTTTAGTATATTTTCAAATGTGGCATTTCTTTTTATAGGACGATGGGTACTCTAGCTTTTATATGAGTAACTTTAGTCATTTAGCAACTATGACACTTTAGGCCTTAAGCTTTCATAGTTATGAACCCTCTAGTCACTTAGGTTTAAGAATTAAGTATTTTAAGAGTCATTTTATTTGTGTCATTAGCATATTTTAATCACCTTGTTTTTAGAAGGGATATTTAGGTCATTCTCTCTACAAAAATAAGACGCTTTAGTTATTTTTTGAACAATAAAATATTATTTTATTAATAAAAAATTCTGAAAATGAATTTAATAGGAATAAAATTGACATTTTATTATAACAATTTAAAATTGAATTTGAACAGTACAGTTTTTTTTAGCTGTTTTTTAAAATTTTATATTTGCCCATGCAAAAATCGTTTGAGCTCATTAATTGGGAGCTAATAACTAAACTTTTACTTTCAATTTATTGTTATTTTGAACTTATGATGTGTTTGGTTGGAGGGAATGCAAATGAATCAGAATTGATTCCTTCCATTTGTGTGTTTGGTTGGACTGAAAAAAGAGTCGGAAATGAAATCGATTCCTAAAGAGAAGAAATAACAATTCCTTCTCCCCCTTTTAGGAATCATGATTCCATTCCCATCTCAATTTTTTTTTTCAATTTTACCCCCACCTCAAATATAACCCTAAATTCAAATCCCAAACCCTAAATCCCAAAACTCTAAACCCTAAATCCCAAATCCCTAAACCCTAAAACCTAAATCCAAAAACTCTAAATCCTAAACTTCAAATCCCAAAACCCTAAACCCTAAACCCCAAATCCCAAATCCCAAATCCCAAATCCTAAAACCCTAAACCCTAAACCCTAAATCCTAAAACCCTAAACTCTATTTAGAAAAATAATAATTTTAACCCTAAACCTTAACCCACAAATATAACCCTAAACCTTAAATCCCAAATCTAAATCCAAAACCTCAACCCTATTTAGAAAAATAATAATTTTAATAATATATTTTCTTTTTAAATAATAATTATTTAAAAAAATAATGATCTCAATAATGTATTTTGTCTAACGAAAAAATAATAATTAAATATTATTATTTAAACTTTAATGAATATAGAGATATTAAGGTAATTTACAGTTTTTTTTCATTTCATTCCATTGGCAAAACAAATACTGTAATATTGATTCCTTCTTTGATTCCAATGGTCAAAACAAACAACATTATTTCCTTTCCATTTCATTCCGATTCTATTATGTGAACCAAACGTCACCCTAAAATGTCTCTCGTGTGAAATCTAACGGAATAAAGTGCAAAAGCTAGTAGGGCACTTTTTCTAATACTTTCAAATGTTTTTAATGTTTTTAATGTTTCTTATAATAAAACTAGTACAATCGGAAAATAATAGGTACAATAATCCATAATGAGATTTGAATCTCGACCCTCGTATTGCAAGAAGAGGTACAGAGATTCAAATTTCGATATTTCATATATTCAATGTTCATAATGAATTTGAATGAAATCCCATCATCAATTAAGGATGCTAAGGACAGGTCTAAACATAAATTTATTGAAAAATGTAAATGGCTGGAGAGACCTAGAAGATTTGGGTAATGACTTATGAGTACACAATCGAGACAGATGGTAGTCGTGAATCATGATTGTGCAATGAGGCAAATTAGGTAATGGCCTATTAAGCATACAAATCATTTTCCGCATAAAATTAAAATCTGTGTCATTTTAACAATTAGTAACTCAAAGCAGAATGAACGTGATATTTGACAATTCACTTGAATTGCCTGGAAAAGAAAGGAATTCAACTAAATAGAAAAACAAGAAGTAATTAAGGAGCTGAAGCACACCTGATTCACAGCGAGATCGGCCGGTCCTACAACGCCTAGGGTAAGGATGTTGAGGGCCACCAAGAACAGGTCGTTGGAGATCAAAACTGGTGTCTGGGTCTCCAATGTCATTATACACATCGTAATCGTATATTCTCTCGTAACTCTTACGCTCTCCTTCTCCATTCCCTCTCAGCTGTTCAAGGTCTTCTTTTCTCAATCTTCTTAACCCACTCGGCGTTTCTGATGGCAAATATGACTATTCAAACCCCCGCCCCCAAATTTAAACGCACCAATTTAAGAGTTAATAATATACAATTAACAAATTAACACAGTATTAATTAAAAAAAACTTCAAAACTTATACCGATAAATATAATCTTTTTATTATTATAATTAATACATTATTTTACTTTAAATTACATTCAAATTAAATTAGGTTATTTAAATTAATTTAATATTAAATATCATTTAATTAAATCTTATTTAATTTTATTAAAATATTATTTTTATTGTTATATTTTATAATTTTATTTAAATTATGTAATTATAATTTTATTTATTAATTCAATTTAAATATATTACTAATTAAAAAATAAAATTAAAAAAATTGAATTTTTTTAATATAAAATAAAATATATTGAAAAACCAACCATAATAAATATATATATATATAATAAACATCTCTCCTATTTTTTATCGCAATATTGTCTCCCTCTCTTTTTTTATTCTTTTTCTCCTTTTTTTTCTTTAATATTTTAATAATAATAAATTAAAAAAAAAAAGAATGAGTGAACGAGAGAGAGAGAGAGAGAAAGAGTGATAAATTATCACTGATAATGAATGAAAGGAAGAAATCGTAAGAGGAACGGAGAGAGAAATAAAAGGAGATAGATGAGATGTTTTGTATTTTGATTTCTTTTTTCTCCGATGCTTTTTATTAACAAAATATATAAAAAAATTATTTTAAAATAATTTTAATTTTTTAAAATTCTAACTTAAATAACTAAGTTATAAATATGTTTAAATTTTTATAATATTTTAAACATATGTTTAATATTTGATTTTATAATATAAAAAATTATTTATTTAATTTATAAAAACATATTATATCATAAAATAGATCTAGGAAGTTTTTGTTAAATATGTTTTTTTTTTAATAAACCATAAGCGTTGTAAAATGTTCGAACGTATATTTCAATGCTAAAAGGACTTAGAAATCAGTGAAAAAAAAAGAAGGAATTATATGTAAAAAGAAATCAACTTTTAGTAGAATCTCATAAGGGAAAGTAAAAAAAAAAATCAATTATTTTCTAGTCTAGCAAATAAACAACTTGATGTGTGGAAGGTGCGATATTTGTATTTTGTCTGAAGTTGAAAGGCAAATTATTAATATTTGATGCATTTTTAACGTAGGTTTTTTTTTTAATAAAAAGGATATTTAAGTTTTTTTTTTTAATTATTGGAGTTGTACGTAATTGTCCTATCTGGCTATCATCAATTCATCATAGAGATGTACACTTTAAGATGCTTTTGAAAGGACATACATTCTAACAATAATGCTTTTGAAAGGACATACAATCTAACAATAACCAATCATTTTTTTTTATTCATTTATTTGAACAGAACATTAACCAATCACCAGCAGCAAAGATAAATAGCTGATTTGTGGGTTTAGAACTGATCCTTATTCGTTTTCAATCTTTTTTTTATAAGAAAAATGAAAATTATAAGAAATGAGTGTATGTGTATGAAATATCCGTATATATTACTCAAAGTTTCAATTTATTTTTAACTTTTTTTATTTTACCCTATCTACTACTACTAACATATCTTCAAAAACAAGTTTCAAAGGCATAATTACATTTGTTTAAAATATAGTGTTCAAATTTAAAGAATTTTAAAAATATGTTGCTCAAAAAGTAAAAGCACATAAAAACATATATTGAAAATATGATTTTCAAAATTATATAAGAAGAACAAGAACTTGTGTTTAATATAGTATAAAAATTAAATTAAATATTAATTTGTGCTTAAAATAGACTAAAAAGTATGTATCAATTTTGGACATGTATTCAAAATCAAAAGAATACATGTATTTAGAGATAATATTTGATTAGTGATTAGAAATCAAAACAAAATTAAATAATAGAAGAATATATTTACCTTTAAGAAACAACCATTCATCAAATCAGAAATAATATGTTAAATTTATCAATTAAAATTATTAATGATCCAGATATTTTATTTGTGCATTTTTTTTAAGAAAAAATAATATTTAATGCTTTGGAAACTTTAAATAAATTCTTTTTAATTTCTTATTTGTATTTGTTAGAGTAATATCCTTATTATTTAAAAAAATATGTTCTTTTTATTGTTATGAATTTTGACTATGCTTTGCTTAATTTTTTTTCATTTTTTTATTCGTATCTATAAATCTATTTAATTACGTATCATAACTTCGTTTATAAATAAAATTTTATTTTTAACTCTATATATATATTATTTAACATAAAAAATATTTTTTTTAATATTATATTTTTTTCTTTTATATAACTTAAAGAAAAACAGATGTTTTTTATGAGATTAAAGGTGAAACATGGAAATTAATTCATATGAGAGAAAGACAATTAGGTAATGATCGATCTCTCACCTTGGCCGTAAAAAACACTCTCTTGAGAGGATTGTTAAACTTAGAGTGAACCCATGAATTGCAGCTTATATTTACAGGACCTGAATTAGGAAAGCCATCTATCACTATTTCGTTGAGATAGGTCTCTTCATGGTGCTCATTTTCCACCAAAATCGCCCCAATCTCCCCAAAATCTTTTGGAACTTCAAAGCTGGCCTCGTACTTGACTCCAACTTCTCCCTTCTTTCTTTTCACCTTGTGAGCAAACCCTTTAATCGTTTCTTTCTCCAGTCCCGTCCCTACATTATATTAATTGGAATTAAAATTAAAATTAAAAAAAAAACAAATATTTAATACTTTAAATATCATACTTAATTAACGAATTACAATATTTAATACTTTAATTTAACTTACGGGGATCAAGTTGGGCGGCAACGAGTTCAAGCAAGAGAGATTTGCCAAGCAGATCTTGTAATTCATCTTGACCCCTATCAATCCTAAAGCTTTTGAAAAACCCAACGACTGATGTTGTCACAGTGACTACAGCTTTGACGCTAATAGCATCCTCGTGAGTATCATCAGTGGCCAGCTTTTCATTAACAGACTTACTCAAACAAATAACTCGAATACCTCTGTTTTTGGGGGGCATTAGTACTACTGCGGTTCGAGGCTTTGAAGTTTTGAGAAAGCCATTAACATGTTTCAAGTGTTTTTGCTGTTGTAAGACGCTTTGAAGTGTTTTTGAATGCCCAACTTGAGGTTTCAGCATTTTCGATCAAGCTAGTTAATTAACTGGCTACTTATCTACTACTACTCTAATGAGCAGAGGGTATGGAGTTATTCAGATACTAATATCAAATATTAGTGATAACTGATAAGTACACTAGTGGAGAGAACTAGTTGCACGGTACTAATAGGGAAGGATCCAAATGGATAAAATAGCCGGGCTTCCATCCCTCACGAATCAATATGTATGTTCAGAATTGGCTTAAATTATTGCTTTACAATAAATTCACAAACATGTTTCATATGGTGAGCTAGGCATGTAAATTTTACATAAAAGTTAAAATAACACAATTTAATTCTAGTGGACTTGAAGTTCGACTATGTCCCAATATTTTGAGTCTGATTTAGAAAAACTATTTATACTATAAATTCTTAAATTAAATATATATATATATATATTTAGTAAATTTATAAAAAAAAATATTTATCATGCTATGAAAAGCATAAATTTAATGTTTTAAAAATAAAATTATATCTAATACTTAATTTTTTTTATATTTATTTATAATAATAAAAATAAATATAACTTTAATTACAAAGAATTAATAATTTACTCCAACTTAAAATAGTTTGTATCAGTCGAGTTAAATTGGTTAATTGCTTAGCATGATTCCCTGTTATTAGGGATGGACACGAGGACGGATGGGAACGGATTTTAATATGATCGTCTTCGAATCAAATTATAAAATCTATCATCAAAATCATCCAAAAATCGTTGCAATTTGGGGATAGTTTTTTACCTGCAGATAACAGTTTGGGATAATTATTAAAAAAACGTTTTTCAAAATCTTATTCAATTGAGCTTCTTTTGGCTATGCAATCAACATAAAGTAAATGAACAAGTATATTGAACTTGTTATCTCAATTTGTTATTTTACGTTTATGATAAAAAAAAATTAGCATTTAATAATATATATTTATATGAATCTAGATAAGATTAAATACATATAAATAAGAAACACAAGATATAAATAAAATATTCTAAACATATACAAATATTGAAAACTAATTAAACAAATTTAAGAAAACTTCAAGTACAATAAATTAAAACTTCTCTCTTTTAATTATTTATCAACAACACACGTATTCTGCAAAAATCAAACATATAAAATCACCTTTATAAACCAAAATAATAAATTGATTAATCAATAATGTAAATTTTTTACCTCAACATCATCTTCTACAATATTAATAATGGAAGCGAGTGATTCAGGAGCTAACATATGTGAATAAATTATAAAATATTTGAATACGCAATTAAATAATTAATATATAGTACATAAAACAAGTGTTAGTAAAATATAATATGTACAAGTATTAAATATATAGACTTATACTTTGTTTATGAATACTAACCCATAACTAATCTTAAGTACACATCAAAGCTTCCAATGTGTTTTCTTTAAGTCTACTACAATGTTTGCTTACTACTCTATATCTTGTGCTAAATGCAGATTCTGAAGCAACTGTTATGATCGAAATAGCCAAGATATTTCTAGTCATGTCATGCATTATTGGATACTTATGTTTGTTATACTTCTACCAAGACAATATATCAAACGCTTCATTCGAAATTTCTACATCATTCTCATCTAAATAAGAGTCTAACTCAGATTTCAAAGATCCAGCTTTATTTTGCATTAGTTTTCATTGTTTATACTCATTTATACCACTAGGATTAAGAACACTAGTACCTTTTGAACTTTGAGATGTATTGGAGCATGTTGAAAACTCCATTTGTCAACTCTCTTCTAAAATTCGTTTATTTTGGTACATATTTATCAAATCATAACACTTTCTTCTCACCTTTTCAATTTCAAAATGGCATTCTCTCCATATATTCTTGGAAAATAGAATTTGAGATAATTCATCTTAAATCTATGATCCAAAACAATTCTTATAGCCATGACAATATTAACTTCTTTCCAATACTTATCAAATTTTACAAGCATGTTTGAAGCCATTCCCTTTACCAAATCATCCTGATCATTAATCCAATTATATAATGACAATTTAATGTCACAAATATGAGAAAATAACATGTTTATAGTGGAATAGTTGGAACCAAAAATCAATTCAGTAACCTTGTAAAATACTTCTAACTTATCACAAATTATACTTTCCATTTTTCAATCCAATGCATCAAGAAGACTATTATAATTCTTATCCAATTGTTTTAAACAATGAAACACTTTCTCATAAAACAATGCATTTTTAAGCATTAAAAAGTAGAATTCCAACGAGTTTGACAATCAAGAGATAAATTCTTACGAGAAAACTTTATCTCTTGATATGCAACATTATCTAAAACTTTAACAATGCATTGAGAAATTAGATTTAACCCATCTTTCACTATTAAGGTTAATATGTGGGCAGCACAACACATGTGAAAAATATCTCTATACAATAACATTGAAGTTCTATCTAATGAATCTAACAGATCGGGTAACACTGAATCATTAGTAGAACAATTATCTAAAGTTAAGGTTGAAATCTTATGATCAATGTTCCAATCCAAAAAACAACTCATTAATTCTTGACCAATAACTGCATCATTGTGTGGAACAGGAACATATATAAACCTACAAAAAATTATATAGTAACAATAAAATTGTTATATACAATCATTTAATACATCGAATCTCTAAAAAAATATTTCATAAGAATTGTATAATTTTCAACAATAAACTTAAAAAATTACCTTATTATTTTACTATGCAAATACCAATTATCATCAATGAAATGACAAGTTACAATCATGAATCATTTTCTTTGATTTTTAAATTTTTACATATCACTCGTGATTGCAACACAACTTTTGTTGTTCTCCAACATATCCATCATTGTTTTTCTCAACATCATAAATCTTTATAATGTCTCTCTTAACTGTCGCCCGAGAAATAAGCTTCCATATTGGTTGTAATAAATGTAAATACTCCCTAAATCCATGATGCTCAACAATACTAAGAGGATACTTATGTAGAATTATCATCTTTGCACATTTATCACGAGAAACTTAAGAATCAAAATTCCAATGTCCTAACTCAATTTTATCTTTTTTCTTGTTAGGATTTAACAATGATTGACTGATACCTCTTTCTTGTCGTTTGAATGGACAACCTTTTCTATGTGCTTTCAAATGAGATGTCTCATTCCTTGTATCATCTCCTAACCGTTTTCCGCAATAATTACATATTGTCTTCCATATCCCATTAATTTTCTTCCTATCAAAATGAACCCATGCTTCAGACTTTAATTTAGCCTTCCCATCTTTTTCCTCACTACATTCATTTGGTGGTTGACTTTGTGTATTTTCAGGTAAAGAGGTTGATGTAAGGAGAGAAACATTTGTATGTTGATCGACACTTGAAGTTCCACCACTTATTACCTCTACATTAAGTTCAATGTCATTTACTCATTGAGAGGATTGTGGTGAAAAATTCTAAAAAAATATTTTTTAAAGTTTAAATTCATATATATAAAAAATATACATATACTTTCTATTATCTCACATTACCTTTTCAACATATTCACTTGTCATAATGTTTAAAGTCTCTGTCTTTTTCACAAATCTCTAACTCTACAAGACATGATAAAAAATTATCATCATACTATATTCCATATTCAATATGAATCGATAATAAGATTTTACCATATACACTATGAATCGATAAAAGAGTAGCACTAATCTCATAACAGGGAGGTCCATACACAAAACAGAGTAGTCACTTTATTTCATATACATTATGAATCGATAATACATTATCCAGATGACTTCATGCATTTAAATATGTTATGCAGAAACTGTTCTAAGTCTCTTGACTAAATCTATCAAAGCACAAATCAAATAAGATTTTACCATGATCACTTAAAATGACAAAAAAAATTATGAAAAAAACAAAGTAGCCAATAGCCATGTTTCATAACAGGAAGGTCTATACACAAAACAGAGTAGTCAATTTATTCCATATACACAATGAATCGATAATACATTGTCCAGACTCGAGATGACTTCAAAAATTTAAATATATGTTAGATTTAACCTGTTCTGCTCAAGAAATAGAGTAGCAAAAATATCATAATAGTGAGAACCATACACAAAATAGAGTAACCATGTATCATCCAGACAAACACCAAGAGATTTGCTTCATATGAGAAAAGGAAACACTTACCTGATGAGACCACGAAAAAGAAGGGATAGCAAGCCGGCGATAAGCGTACAACTGAGAGCGACAAAGCTGATTGGCCAAAGAGGTGACTGAGCAACGCGACGCAGTGACTGGCGATGATGCAGGCAGTGACTAGCGATGAGACGTAGGGACTGGCGACTGACGCGACTCAGTGATTGGCGACGACGCAACGACTGGTGACCATGCAATGACTGGAGACGACACAACGACTTGAAATGACTGACGACGACTGGCAACAACGTAGCGACTGGCGACTACGGCTGTGGTTGGCGGTTGGCGAGAGAACTGAGCAGATGCGAGAAATTTGAGAAAAAATAGATGCGAGAGAGTAGTTAGTGACAAATTAGGTTCATTTATATAGTAGGTTAAAAACAAGTAAACCCTAATTAATATATAATTTATTTAAATAAATATAATTAATTTCGGGTACAGACGGGTACAATTTTGAGTATAATCAAAATCGAACTGTATTTGTTTCTTTATGTTCGATTTTTACTCAAAACCGAATCCATCTTTGAAATTAAATAGATAAAAACCGAACCGTTGGTGCGGTTATCCGCAGGATGACCGAACCCGTAATTGTTTTGCCCATTTCTACATCTTACAAAGCGTAGTCAAATTGTTTTTAAAGAAAGATCTGTTATTATACGATAGCATGTGTATAAAATATATAAGTTAAAATTTTGTGTAAATATAATTAGATTTTTTTTATTGAAGTATAAATAGAATAAGTTTGTGTGTATTATAATTTTTTGTTTTAAATATAGTATAATATTTTTGCAATTAAATTAAACGATGATATAATATAAATAAAACATGTAATGTTAATTATATAAAGAATAGTAAATTATGTAGTAGGAAATATCAAAGAGATATTAAAAAATTGTAAAATATTTAAAACAATAAATTATTATATTTTTATTTCTTTTTATATAAAGATGAATAATTTTTTTTTATTTATATAAAATATTTAAAATTATAAACTTTATTATATATAATAATAAAAATATATCAAAAGCTAGAGTATGTAAATATGTTATTTTGTATATAATATAAAAATAAATATCTTTTACAAGTAATTAATAATAAAATCGTATAAATAATAAGTTGATATAGAAAATATATCATGTGCTTGATTTTTTTTATTTTTCAAATACTTTGGTGTACACATAGATGGGTATTCCTAATAATATATATTTTTATATAATAATTATATTAAAATTAAAATTAAAATAATAATTTTTATATTAAATATAATTATGTGATTATTATATTTATTAATAATATATTATATTATTTATTAAAAATAGATATTCCTCAACTCATAAGTCATAATATGCTCTTTTATTTATGCTATCCCATATTTCTTTCACATTATTTGTATTTTCTCTATATAAGAAAATAAGTAATTCTGTATACTAATAAAATGGTTGTATTTGATATCTTACCAATATTAAGTTTTTACTTTTATTATTTTTTTATCTAAATTTTTGAAGTATTATTTTAGTAGTAATCATTTAAAAATATATACCAATTTAATAGAATTTATCATTTAATTAAATTTTTTTTACATATATAATAATATATATGTGATATTTAAAATAATATTGTTAAATAATAAATAAATAATTTTTTTAAGAATCAATTAATTAATTATTTAAAAATATTATTATTTTTATTATTATATATCAAATAAATAAATTATATTAAATTGATATTTTTTTAAATAAAATAATACTGAAATATTAACTCAAAAATTTAAATAAAAAATAATAGTAAAAATAAAATCGTTACACTAAAATGCATCGAATCCAAAATTATCCACATTAATTAATCGATCATCAGCTGAAGACCGCACCTCCATGAAGCCGTTATGCAGTTGACCGCATCGTAGCCGGTCACCTTCAAACCCGTAGCTAGCCCTAGCAGATTCTGTCTTCTCCCTTTCCCCTAGTGAGAAGTTCAAAACAAATTTTCCGTAGCTTCTTCTCTTTCCTAGCTGATTTTGATGAATTTGGTTTAACTATTGCGAAATGGAAACTGCGGGTAGTAGTGAAAGCCCAACGGAACCAAAGAAAGGCAAATCTAGGACTCCCAAAAAGCTTAAGGAAAGCTCTCTTAAGCAGAGTTAGTAGTTACTGTCAATTTACCTTTTCTTTTGCTATTGGCCTCTCTTAAGTTACTAGATTATGCATATTATGGTCGTCTGAATTAATTTACTTTCCGAATTCCTTTTTTTTTTGGTTGAATTTGCAGAATCTCCCGCTGAGTTCTTTGCAGAGAACAAGAACATCGCTGGATTTGATAATGTATTTCCTTCTTTCCTTTCCTCCTTCATGCTTCATCGGTTCTTCCCTTTATTTTACTCGTTACTCCCTTTATTATTTTGTTGCTAAAAGCTGCATGTCCATCAGTTGAGATATAAAGATAGTTTTAGTAGCTGGTTCTTGTAACTAGAATCATGTAGCGTTCAACAGTTGTATTTTCACGGATGGATTTGGAAACTATTTGCTGATTTTGCGATTATAGCTGTTTAACTACGAGCTAAAACGTATGCATCACGGCAATATCCTCAGTGTCTTTTATTCTCCATTCTTTAATTTATTTTTCCAATGTGAATTCTCAGCCTGGGAAATCTCTTTACACTACTGTAAGGGAACTTGTAGAAAACTCTCTCGACTCTGCAGAGTCCATTTCTGCGCTTCCTGTTGTTGAAGTAACAATGTAAGTCAAACTAGTGATAGTGAATTCTGGTTTATCTGCCAAATTCAGCTTTTATTCTTACATGGAAATCCCCATTGATGCAAAGGGTGGATGGAGAACTTTATGAAATTTTTGTTCTACTGCTGTTAATAAATATGCATACCCTCTCCAGCGAAGAGATTGGCAAAAGCAAGTTTAATACTATGATTGGTCTTGTTGATCGGCAACGTGTTGATGAAGAATTATATGAAGATTATGAGACAGCTAAGCATCGTGAGGTATTCCTCCTTCTAATTTCAATTCTGTTTTATGTCTGATCCTTTTTACTCTTGACAAGCTAGACTTAAAGTTATTATTTCTAACCGTTTGGCTTGGACATAAAGGATTATTTTTTGGTATGTGGCTTTGTGAAGGAGAAATATCCTTAATATTTTTAGGCTTGCCACATGGTTGCATTTTAGGGAAAACATTTTTTCTTGGATAGGCGAGGTCCTGTCCAGATTCTTTGTTTAACTGAACTAAGAGTCATGTCTCATGATTTAATAAGTTCTTCAAATTTCGTTAATGTAAGTGAGTTATTGATATTGGGTGACAAAAAGGAACATCATAAGAAGTATGAATTTTTCATGCAGCTCTTGTTTGTTTGAAACTTCTCTCTAATTCTCATTTTTTGTTATCCAGAAACGATTGGCAAAGGAAGTCCGTGCTCAGCAATTACAAGCAAAGAATGCTGCACTTGGAAGGAAAGTGAAAGAGCCTCAAGCTACCAAGGCCATGAAGGGTCGAGGTGAAACTTCATTTTTCAGAGTTACATGCAAGGTGCGATTTAATTTCAATCACATGAATATCTTGTAGCAAGCAAGCAAGCACTTTCTTCTTTTAGGGAAGGTCGGTTGGGGGTTACGTTGTGTTGCTCACCATAGTGTGGAACATTCATGATTTGGTCTGGTGTTATTTGTAGGATAATGGAAGAGGAATGCCACATGATGACATCCCAAATATGTTTGGGCGAGGTTTCCTGTTATTCTTTTAATTAAGTTCCTATACAACTTTGGTGTTACAGAAATTTATTTAGAATGTGGGTCTGTCACTTCTGTCAGCTTTGTGTACTTGGCTTTGTTGATGCAGTTCTGTCTGGGACAAAGTATGGTTTGAAGCAAACACGTGGCAAGTTTGGTCTTGGTGCAAAAATGGTAAATTTTAGAATTATCTTCTGTACATGCTGCTTTATTTCTTTTAGCATGGACTTATTATTGTCTACCATGCATGCAGTAGATATGTTAGAATTTCTACATCTCTTTCTCCCTCAAGGATGCAGGCATGTCATAACTCATAAACTTGTCCATTGATTAGTAGATAGTGCAAATATGCAATATGATAAAAGATGAGTAGTATGCAAATGCTAAAAGACATGACAGTTTCAGCATAAAATAACTTATGTGGACAACACATGTGTTAATGTGTCTTAATATATTAAAGAAGTTATGTCACTTGTGATGATACATGGATTTTAAGTAATAAGGTGTTCTCCTTAACGTAATGATCTTTGTTCACTCATGCAGGCATTAATCTGGTCTAAAATGAGTACAGGGCTTCCTATAGAGATTGCATCAGCAATGAAGGGCCAGAGCTACCTATCATTTTGCAGGCTGGATATTGATATTCACCGGTAGATGATAAGATAATTAGTGGTTGTTTGGTGTTTCGCAAAATTGTGCATTCTACCCTATCTGTATTTGTACATATGTTAGTGTTATGCATCTCCTTTTGTGATTTCCTATGTCAGTGTGAGTAATAAGCAGTGACAAACTTTAGAGTTTTGATTATATTCAAACACCAAAATGATACTTAATTTTTAAGTATTCAGGAACATTCCTCATGTTTATGTGCACGAAAAACGGGATAACAAAGAGCAGTGGCATGGAGCTGAAATTCAAGTTGTGATTGAGGGGAACTGGACAACCTATCGTGTATGCACCTCATGTCTGGGCTTTCAAATATTTTCCCTGTAAATCAATTCATTTCATACACTGATTCAGCATCTTATGCAAAATTGTTTAATTTTATTAACTATACTGTTTGGATTTTGCAGTCTAAGATACTACATTACATGCGACAAATGGCTGTTATCACCCCTTATGCCCAATTTCTTTTTAAGTTCCTATCAGATGCACCTGAGTATTCTCTCTCTCTCTCTTATACACACACCAAAAAAAAAAAAATATATCACAAATATGCCCACACAAAAACATACATGCAGATAACATATAGTCACACTCATGTTTACTTTCTAAAATTCTGACATCATCCTAATATAAATTTATGCTAACATCTATTTTCCATGCAGCAAAAATGTAACTATAAGATTTGCACGAAGAACCGATGTGATGCCGCCAGTTCCTCTGGAGACAAAGCACCACCCGTCATCAGTTGACTTATTGTTAATCAAACGCCTTATAACAGAAACATCAAAACAGAACCTGTTGCAATTTCTTCAACATGAATTTGTAAATATCGGAAAATCTTATGCTGAACGGCTCATTGGTAAGCCTTTGCAGCAATCTTTTATCAACTTGTTATGTAAGCTACTTGATAAATAAAAATATTTACTTGCTTATGTTAGCAAATACTCTTATTAGTAGAATGCGACAGACTTAGTGAAGGACTTCCTCCCATCAACAAAATCGTGAAAATTATAAGAATAGAGCTTTATGATGTCAAATGATACAGATATTAAGAGGTGTCTATGGACTTGTGATGATTTTTATGTTGTTGATCTTCTCGTGTATTTGGCATGAAAAATTTGAACTTATTCACCGAAAAGTCTGCATGATTGAAACATCTGTTAAGGTAGCCACTGATGGTAGCTGTAGGCATTTGTTTGCAGAGCATTTTGACTGCATTAGTCAAATTCACTGCGTTCTAATTAGTAGTATCTAAAGAGGGGTACTGAACTGTCAATCTTTTAGTCTATTTTCTAGATAGCCCTACTTAGTCACTTAAGTTGCTGTGAGTCTATGACTTGATATTTTCCTCTCTCCCGTCCTTATTTAGGGGAAATGGGTCCTGACTTCAGCCCAAAGATGGCAGTCAAATCTCTAACTTCTCAGCAAATTGTCCGTATCCATCAGTTATTTCGTCAAGCAAAGTTTGATGACCCTAGTGGTGAAGTATGCTGCTAAAGCTCTAATTATTTATTATCTATTCCCTACATTTGATCTCAATACAAACCCATCTCTTATTTCCTAATAATTTTCTCTTTTTTTACTTCCAAGTGTTTTGGCTCAATACTTAGCAATTATTTTTCAGTGTCTTAGTCCAGCTGGAGAGTACAATCTTCGTCTTGGTATTATAAAAGAACTGCACCCTGACCTGGTTGCCACTTACTCCAGCAGGTTGTGTTTGAAATATTATCTGTATCTATTTTTTTTTTGGGTTAATGGTTTCTGGTGATGATTAGGTTGTGTTTGAGATAGTTGTCATGGGAACAACTTTGTGAATTTGAAATTTACTTTAGTTTCTGTTAATCAATAATCATGAGTGGGGTGATTAATAATCTCTTTGCCGTCACTATTACAGTGCTCAGGTTTTTGAAGGCCACCCGTTCATGGTGGAAGCTGGTGTCAGTATAGGTGGAAAAGATGTGAAGCAAGTAAGAACTGCAATGCTCAAATTTTTGACTGAACAGTGTCCTCACCTTCTCATTGGGGCAATTGCCCACATGATATTGGGTTCATAACTATTATCATTGACAGTGACAACACAACTAAACTGTATTATCCATGTAAAGAAATGAAAAAAAAAATTGAGGAAAAGAAGTACTTGACAATTGACATTGTACATGGGGCAATTCTATATAAAATTGAACGGATTGCAGCTAAGTGTGCTCCATTAGTCCAAGATCTTACTTTGTAATGCTTCTTGACTATTTGGTTGCGAACAAGATCTTAATGTCATTTTCATTTTATGCAATTCTTCATTCACTGACAATATGTGTGGCATCTCCCTCTTTATACTGTAGGGTCTTAACATTTTCCGATTTGCAAATCGGATACCACTTCTTTTTGAGCAAGGCGCTGATGTTGTCACCAGAAGTGCAATCAAGAGAATAAAGTACGATCACTTTGTATAATTTCTATAAATTATGCTTTATGGTGATAATACAGCTAGGAATTGGGTCCAGATATCTTATTGATTTATTATTGAAAATGTAATCTTCAGCTGGAACAGTTACAAGATCAACCAGACTCAGGACAAAATTGGTGTCTTTGTGAGCATTGTTAGCACAAAAATCCCCTTTAAAGGTACTGGGAAGGAATACATTGGGGATGATATAACTGAAATTGCTTCAGCTGTTAAGGTAGGGTATTTCATATTATCTAATCTCAAGTTGCAGAAAGTTCTATCTAGAAGACTAACAATATGATCTTTCCAGTCTACCATTCAGCAGTGCTGCATCCAGCTAAAAGCAAAGATAGTAAAGAAAATACAGGCTCGGGAGCAGCAGGAAAGGAAACGAAATTTAAGCAAGTAAGAGTGATCAGACATTTGTCCACTATTTTGAAGTTCTGAATAATGCTATTCTTGCTTCTCAAATTGAAATCTACTGTGAATTGGCAGATATCTTCCAAATGCTACGGGTGCTATATATGATGTTTTGAAGGAAATGGCACAATGGCAAAAGTCAAAGAAGAAACGTTACAACAATAAGGAAGATGCAGAGTTACTAAGGAAAGTATCAGAACGTTTGGTTACTAAAGAAACGCTCAGGGAAAAACTGGCTCAACATGTTGAGCAGGTAAGCTCAAGCTTTGTGATGGCAAAGTAAGTTTAATGACGTGAACACCTATTGACAAAAATAAAAGTTGTAGTAATTTCCACCTTTTCAATTTTGCAGGTGGACTATGAGATGGCATTGGAGTATGCTACACAAAGTGGAGTGAGCGAGGAACCTCGAGAAGACATATATCTACAGTCGTTGGAAACAGAAGATGACTTCATTGATCTCCATAATCCTATGTTTGTTTTCAGATTGTTTATTTAGGGTTTGTTAGATATTCTTTATGAACATTCTTAACCATATATCCGTCTCCTCACAGTAGGAAATCATTCCTAGCCGACTCAATGTTGTCATTTATTATTTTTTCAATGTATTACATAAAGATTTATAACAAAATGTGCAATGAAAAAGGAAATCAAAATTTTATAGAAATATGGGAATATTGTTCATCTATTGAGAAAGGTAATTGCTCTAAAGTCTAAACCATATAATCATGAAGCATAGAACCAAAATGCGTGGGTAATTCACAATTAAAGTGTATTTATTATAATAAGTACATGTTTGGTAATGTATTCGAGAGATTAAGTATAATTATATTGAATTATATTATATTAAATTCTATTAAAATTATTCTGTATAAATTTTGTTGATAATTTTTGTATGATATAATTGGATAAAATTGTTAATTATTTTAATAAAATAATTTATATTTAAAATAGTATTTAATTTATTTTATGTATTTTTTAAACTATTAAAATAATTTCATTATAAATTTTTTATTTAAATTAATATTTAGTTAATTTTATAATTTTCTTATATTTTAAAAATAAATAAAAAATTATTTTTAATTTAAGATAAAAAATAATCAAGATGCATAATTTTAGAATTAAAATTTAACATATATTATGTTTCTTTGAATATGATTACTTTAAATGTTAAAAAATCATATACATTTTTTGGCTCAGAATAAAAAGAAAAACATAAGTTAAAATCAAGAAACAATTGAAAGGGTAAAAGTAAAAGCTGCTTCTGAATGTTTCTGTGTTCTTAAGAGAGAGGTTGAGTCTTTTGCTCCCACAGCCGCAGTCGAACTAAACTCGACACATCATAAATTATTTTTTAATTAAAATCAATTCTTAAATTTTTGTAGGTGTAAATAATTTTTTTATCCTTATAAATAAATAATTTAGTTAAAAATAATTTGATTATTTCATAATAGTAAAAATATATATAAATTTTAACAAAAAATAATAATACGAAACATGACATTAACAAGCACAACATGAACTAATTATCACCCCTACTGCAACAAATATACACATCCTGTTACATTACACAGTTCACACCACCTAACCTTCCAGGCTCACACTTCCCTATATTTGAAATTTCTGAGCTTGAAGAAATTTAGAATTGTGACATTAACTCAGGTCAGTTTATGCTTCTCTTGAGGAAGTTGGTATTTTCTTGTCAAGTTTAACATTGTTTTTTTATTTCTGGTGAACTAACAATGTATTTTTTAAAAAAGTTTTTGTTGCTGTTAGTTTGAGTAGTTGTTGAAAAACTCTTTCTCTGTCTCTATACAAGTATCAGAGCTAGTACAAGTAATTGTTGTGGACTTATTTGTGGCAAAGTTTAATAACGTCTTCAAGTTTACTTCGAAGTTTTAGCTTGTCTTGAACTTTTAATTTTTTTTTCATTAGATGTATTAGTCTTGAAATACAAGCCATATTGAGAAAAAGCTATATTTCCTTCCTATATTCTGCTTGGTTGCTGAGAAAATGCATCATATTGAGACTCTAGAAGCTTTATCTTTGCACTTTATCTGAGCCTAATACAACTTCTCTACTAGCTGGGTTTAATTTTTTAATTTATATGGGACCCACCAAATCTGAAAAATGAAAACTTCATTACACTATTACTGTTTTCCCTTTTTGTCCTTTTCTCCTCCTTTTTGCAGATAACTGAAAAGGAGAGTAAGTTAATGAAAATCTGGGTTCTTGAAATTTTGAGCTCTTCATAACAACAGTATCATTGAAGCTGTGAAGACATACTTTGTTGTGCAATTTTGGCTTTGTAACCTGTTTTCTTTTCTTTATTCTTTAAATTTCACTAGTTTTGCAAAGCTTGCAGTTTCTTTACTACAAACCTGAAAAAAAATGCAGAAGCCTTCACAGCCTCAGGACTTTGCTCTAAAAGAGACATCACCAAACATTGGTGCTAGTTCAGTCGTGGGTGATAAGCTTTCATGCACCTATGATCTTGTAGAGCAAATGCAATACCTTTACGTCCGTGTCGTCAAAGCCAAGGATTTACCTACTAAAGATGTAACTGGTAGTTGTGATCCCTATGTTGAAGTCAAACTTGGAAACTATAAAGGAACTACCAAGCATTTTGAAAAGCAATCAAACCCTGAATGGAATCAAGTCTTTGCTTTTTCTAAGGATCGAATCCAAGCTTCGTTATTGGAAGTTTTTGTGAAAGATAAGAACTTTGTGCTTGATGATCTCATAGGAAGGATCATATTTGATCTGAACGATGTGCCAAAACGCGATCCACCAGATAGTCCTTTGGCACCGCAGTGGTATAGGGTGGAAGACAAGAAGGGTGATAAGGTTAAAGCAGAGCTTATGCTGGCTATTTGGATGGGAACTCAAGCTGATGAGGCATTTTCTAATGCTTGGCATTCTGATGCTGCACCAATTGGTCCTGACCGTGTTGCAAACATTAGGGGAAAGATATATATTTCTCCCAAGCTTTGGTATGTGAGAGTCAATGTGATTGAAGCTCAGGATTTGATTCCAAGTGATAAGAGTAGGCACCCTGAAGTTTATGTGAAAGCTGTTTTTGGAAACCAGGCATTGAGGACCAAAATAGCACAAAGTAAAACTTTCAATCCAATGTGGAATGAGGATTTGATGTTTGTTGCTGCTGAACCATTTGAGGAACTCTTGATTTTAAGTGTGGAAGATAGAGTTGGCTCTGGAAAAGATGAAGTCTTGGGGAAGTGTGTGATTCCTTTACAAAATGTGCAAAGGAGGTTAGATCATAAGCCGGTTAGCGCTAGGTGGTTTAATCTTGAGAAGTATGTGACTTTGGATGGTGAACAAAAGAAAGAGACTAAATTTGCCAGCAAAATCCATTTGAGAATTTGTTTGGATGGAGGATACCATGTTTTAGATGAATCAACACACTATAGTAGTGATCTAAGGCCAACAGCTAAGCAACTTTGGAAGCCCAGCATTGGAATTTTGGAGCTAGGAATAATAAGTGCCATCGGATTAATACCAATGAAAACAAAAGATGGAAAAGGGACTACAGATTCTTATTGTGTTGCTAAATATGGGCAGAAATGGGTCAGGACAAGGACAATTGTGGCCACCTTTACTCCTAAATGGAATGAGCAGTACTTGTGGGAGGTTTTCGATCCTTGTACTATCATTACAGTTGGGATTTTCGACAATGGCCATATGTATGGAGGAGAAAAATCTGGGAAGGATTTGAGAATTGGGAAGGTTAGGATTCGACTATCTACACTTGAAACTGATAGGGTTTACACACATTCATATCCTCTCCTAGTTCTGCATCCTTCAGGAGTGAAGAAAATGGGAGAAGTGCAGCTTGCTGTAAGGTTCACTTGTTTATCTTTGATTAATATGCTACACATGTATTCACATCCTTTGTTGCCAAAAATGCACTATATTCATCCATTGTCGGTAATTCAACTCGATAACTTGAGGCATCAAGCAATGCAGATTGTTGGAATGAGGCTGGCTAGGGCAGAGCCTCCATTGAGAAAAGAGGTTGTGGAGTATATGCTTGACGTGGATTCACACATGTGGAGTATGAGGAGAAGCAAGGCTAATTTTTTCAGAATAATGGGAGTACTTAGTGGGTTAATTGCAGTTGAAAAATGGTTTGATCAAATCTGCAACTGGAAAAATCCTTTTACCACTATTTTAATTCATATCCTTTTCATAATTTTGGTTATGTACCCTGGGCTTATACTTCCAACAGTTTTTCTCTACCTTTTCTTGTTTGGGATATGGAATTTCCGGTTGAGACCAAGACACCCTCCGCACATGGACACACGGTTGTCTCATGCCGATGTTGTTCATCCTGATGAGCTAGATGAAGAGTTTGACACATTTCCTACTTCTCGACCATCAGATATCGTGCGCATGAGGTATGATCGTCTGAGAAGTATAGGAGGGAGGGTTCAGAGTGTTGTCGGTGACTTGGCAACACAAGGGGAAAGATTTCAGTCTCTACTGAGCTGGAGAGACCCAAGAGCAACCACTTTGTTTGTAACTTTGTGTTTTATTGCTGCTATTGCTCTTTATGTAACTCCATTCCAAATTCTGGCACTTCTTACTGGTATTTATGTGTTTAGGCATCCTAGGTTCCGACATAAGCTTCCTTCAATTCCTCTCAATTTTTTTAGAAGATTGCCTGCTAGATCAGACAGCATGTTGTAAGCGCCACAACTTATGTCCTTGTGAAAAATCAAGCTAGTTGAATTATGCTGATATTGCAACAAGGCTAAGTGGGAAGAGTTTAGTGTCTGGCACATGAGCTTGATGATTTATAATTTGTACAATGCAATAAAGTTGTAAATTTAATCTTGATGTAATTGAAGTCTTTGCTTTTATGTTATTATATTATTTTAATTCTGTTAATTGCAAACAAAACATGTAAGTTTTCAGTTTTCTTCAGAGTATTTTTCATCCCATGCTGATAAGAAAGTGTTTCTTTCTTAACAGCCCATGAGGTAGAGACTTTATGTTGAATCAGGGCCTTAAGGCCTTATAGCCTATTATAATCAAATAACTAGCTAGCTGAATATAATTTCTGTTATATGGTACCTATAAGTCCAAAACTGTAATCAGAAACCAAAAATAGAACCAAAGCCTATGTTAGATAAAAATTACTATAAGAATTTTTGATTAAATAATTTACCTTTTGATTTTGATTTTTTAATTTTAAATAAAATAAAAATTATTTATAAACTGTTTGATAATGTTATATGAATTTTATTTTTTAAAGAAAAAGTGTATTTCAAATATGTTATAAAAATACAACTTAATTTTCTATTTATTTGATAAGGTAATATAAATTCATTATTTTTATAAAAAAAAAGTCGTACAAATCAATTCATTACCTAGTCCATTTTATAAAGATAATGAACTTATAATGTTTTATTGTTTTTTTTAAAATAAGACATTACAAGTTTACAAAATAGATTTTTACAATTTGTTTTTGTAAATGTAACGAATTTGTACTATTCTACTTAATAGATATAAAATTAAAATACATTTTTATTAAATGCAGTGGACTTAGAAATTTAATAACATTATTCATAATATGACTAGTGAATTCTTTGATATTTGTTGGCTTAAATCCTTGTATATAAGGTATATTTTCCAAGTAGATGATGTGGAGTATTAATTTTGAAAAATTCAGTAGATCTTGACAGTGTAACCATTCAAAATACATAAATTAACGGCAAGGGACTATAACATAATCACATGCTTAATCTCTTAATCATCATCTTATTACTTTTGCACTTGATATCATTCTAGCATTTAAAAAAAATGCTCTTACAAGCAAAGAAGAATGACCTCATTCCAGTTGTTCAATAAAAATTGTTCAAGATATTGCGAAAGAGAAATTAACAATATTCTGATTCCTTTAGTGATTTAGATATGCGTTTTACTTTGCTCATGACTCAAGAACAATACTAATATTAATAATAAAAAGTAGCCCGTCTTATCTTACCAAATCAGAACTTAAAACATACGAGCACTAGTCTTATAGTTCGAAATTGTCTACCACCAATTTCCTGTTAGTAGATGTAACAACATATTTTTTATACTAAAATACATCACAAAAATTTGTTTTCTTTCGGTAAAAGTGTTATTTAATTTTCTAATTTTAAAAATATACTTATTAGTCATTTTACTTATAATAAAGATATTAATTTATTTTTTTATTTATAAAAAAAATGTTTATTGGTCCTTTTATTTATAAAAAGGGAGTCATAAAAAGAATTTTGTTGATAAAAAGATTAAAACAGATATGGAAGAGGACATTTTCATTATTTATTTTCATCATATTAAATAAAAAAATTACAAACATGACTAGTGAGGATATTATCGTATTTTATTCTCATTATATGATTAGAATATCCCTGATAATTTTATTTATTTTTAAATAAATTAAAAAATATTGAATATTTCTTTTTAGTACTATTTTAAAAGGTAAATGAACTAAATGTCACATTTTCAAAGTTACGAGACTAAATGCCACATTTTCAAAATTATGAGACTAAATACCACATTTTTAAAGTTAATGAACTAAATAACATATTTTTTTATAAGTAAAAGTATTAATGTGACCTCACACCTTTTTATTTTATTTTATATTATAACACTTATCTTTTCTATATACGTTAAATGTTTAGTATTATTTAGAATACATAACTCTAAATTTATTAATATTAGATCTAAACAAGTAAACAAACTACTTGTATTATTACCCACAATAAAAGACACTATTAAGGGTGTGCAAAAAATATGATCATCTGACTAATCTGATCCGTTAATTTTTTTACGGTTTCGATCCGACTATCAGATCGGATCAGATGGAATCTTTTTTAATCCATTAAGTTTGAATCAAAAGATAGATTTCACTATGTATCATCTGATCTCATTTGATCCGACCAAAAATACTTAAATATATATTTATATTTTATATATTAGTCATATTCTCATTGGTCATTTCTATATTAGTTATATTTTAAGGTTTCTTTTAGCTCAAATAAGTTTATGTTATATGAAAATTTAAATTTTTTTATTCAAAAATACCAAAAATAGAGTTAATTAAGTTTATTAGTCAGATTGATTGGATTCAACTGATCCAATCCGAATAGATTACAGATTAGATTGTATCAGATTTGAAAGGTGATCAGATCGGTTGCGAGTTAGGATGTTTCAATCCGATCGGATGGTTGGACCGGATCAAATGAGTATAAAATCAATGGTTTCGATCTAATGTACACCCTTAGACACTATAATACCTTTCAAAGATAACTTACAAATTGAAGAGAAATAAAAATACTCAAATAGAAAACTCTCAACTCAAACTCAAACTAAGAATATAAAGACTTATAACAAGATGATTAAATTAACCAAATGTAAGGTAGGCTATTTATAGTTCTTATCATGCATTCTACACCAATAATTGTTCAAGTTGATCATGTATTTAAACTCTTACGAATCCTCAATACTTAAATTTTAAATGTGATATCTACTAAAATATACCAGGCTTATACTTACAAGATATAAATAAATTATTGATTAGTGTTCTAATAACTTAAATTTATGAATAGAATGATCACCAATAAAATGACACTTGTATATATAGTCAAGTCACAAATTTTATTTTTAAGTTATCGTAAAAATTCAACGGGAAAGAAAAAAAACACATTTACTTACTGAGTAATGCTATATGCCACTTGAATCATTACTTACATGTAAGATAATGATCGGTTAAAATATGTGATTTATATACATCAAATATTAAATATAGTGTAGATTTTAATAGCATATATTCAATGACTATTTATCATTATTGTATATTAATCCTTAATTTAAGGAATAAAACAAGGAATCTTTAATTCAAGGAGTAAATCAAGGAATTCTTAATTTAAAAAGTAATTGAAGGAGTAAAATTTTCTTATATATAGCTATACAATTGTAATGAAAACATGAATAAAATAATACAAACTAGAGAGCTCTTTTGTGTAGAGTTATTTCTTGTTTTTCCAACATGGTATCAAAGTAGGAAAATTAACTTGCTTATATTTTATTATTATCTTAACATCTTCAATCTTTGAAATGACTGAAGACAAACCACTAAGATCAAAAGCTGAAAATTCATCGATGCTTTCCTTCATGAATATGTATGAGATGGATGTCAACCCAAATCAAAGATTAAGCTCAGTCTTATTGAATGAGTTTAATTACTTGCCTTGGTCAAGAGTAGTGTCTCTGGCTCTAGGTGGAAGGTCCAAGTTAGGGTTCATAAATGGAAGCATCGAAGTACCTGATGTTTCCCCATTAACCTATGAATCCTAGCTTAGAAAAGATGAGTTAGTTATGTCATGGCTCCTAAATTTCATGGAACGTAAATTAGCTGAAATATTCAGTTATTCTAAATCCACATACCAACTATGAGAGATGGTCAAGGAAATGTTTGGTAGTTAAAACAATGTTGCACTAGTTTTTCAATTAAAGAAGAACATCTTAGATCTACAACAAGATGGAAAACCTTTTATACAACTCTTAGGAAGCATGAAAAGCATGTGGAATGAATTGGAAATATAGTATCCTCATACAACCGATGTAGCTCTATTATGAAAGCGAGTAGAAGAAGATAAGATATTTCAACTTCTGTTCAGTCTCGATTCAACATATGAAGATATATGATGCCACATACTCATGAATACTGAACTTCCTTCTGTCACCAATGTATGTGCAACAATTCAACATGAAGAAGTAAGGAGGAAAGTCATGAATAAGGGTACAATGGCTAGTGCACCTGAGGCAAGAGCCTATCTAACCAATGAGATGAAGTACAAAGGGAAGCATCCAAACTTGAAGTGTCAACACTGCAACTATACTGGCCATGTTAAGGACACGTACTGCACATTGTGAAAATCATGCTTTTGCCTCTACCTCTAATGGGTATGATCCATTCAAGAATTTCACAGCGAATCCAGATGAACTCATGAATGAGTTTATGTTATATCTTCAAACCAAGACAGAAAGAGCTAGAGTTGACTGTGTGGATAGCATAGAAGAAGGAAAGTCAACAGCATTGCTAGGCAAGTTTGTGGATTTCTTGGCAGATACAAAACTCATACCACAAGAGAACATGCAAGGTATCATAAAAGCCTTTAAAACTGCTCTTAAAATAAATATGTTTCATGATTTTTGGGTTGTAGATTCAGGTGCGAGAGATCATATGACCAACCATGTGTCAAAGTCTCATAAGTTTGAAAAATTAGCAAATCCTTCTCAAATTTCAATTGCAAATAGTGAGAATGTAAATTTTTAGGAAAGGAAAAAATAAAATTAATGTAAGATGAAATTGAGTTGGCGGTTTTATATGTACCTTCATTTCCCTTCCAACTTCTGTCTGTAGGAAAAATCACAAATACCTTGAATTGTTTAGCCATTTTTTTCTCCTCATAATGTCATTTTTTAGGATTGTGCCACAAAAAAGATGATTGGTGAAGGATTTTACTTAGATGGTCTCTATTACATATCCAAAAGCAATCACAGAGGGTTTCAAGTCAAGTTTAACCCCATCCAAGATAATCAATTGTGGCATCAACGTTTAGCTACCCTTCGCCACCAATTTTATCAACTTTATTTCCAAACTTAGGAAATGATGCAATTGCATGTGAAACTTGCCACTTGTCTAAGGCCACTAGATTTCCTTTTAATTCTTCATTGTTTAGGGATAGTAAGTGTTTTGAACTAGTTCATTCAGATGTATGAGGACCAACTAATGAATCTTTTTATGATTATAAGTATTTTGCGATTTTTGTTGATGATTTCTCTCGAGTCGCATGGTTGTATCTTTTAAAGTCTAAGAATGAAGTTATGGAAGTATTTAAGGACTTTCATAACCTTGTTAAAAATCACTTCTCCTCTAAAATTCAAACCTTAAGGTCTAACAATGGCACCGAATACATGTCCCATATCATGAAACAATATTTGAGCATTCATGACATTATGCACGAAACAAGTTGTGTTGGCACACCTCAACAAAATGGTGTAGCTGAATGCAAAAATTGGGACTTACTTGAAAAAAACTAGAGTATTAATGCTACAAATGATTATACCAAAGAGATTCTGGTCCCAAAGGGTTATGGCAGCTGCTTACATCATCAATAGATTACCCAGCCGAGTCTTGGATTTCAAGTCTCCCCTAGAGGTCATGAAAGGAAGGAAAATCAACCTCTCACACCTTAGAGTCTTTGGCTGCATCTATTTTGTACATATTCAATCTCATCATTGAGATAAATTGGATGGATCCTAGAGCTATTAAATGTATTTTTCTTGGTTATTCATCTATACAAAAGGGATATAAGTGTTATGATCCCCAACTTAGAAGATTAATTGTGTCTAAAGATGTTCGATTTTATGAAACTAATCTTTTTTCAGCAAGTCACATGAAATCACAAGTCAATGGGATGTCATCTTGGATGTGTTTCAATTACCAAGAATCAAACTTGAGGCTCCACAACAACAAGATCCTAGCCATTTCAACATTGATGCATCTCTCACTGAAAGTAACAATGAAGGGCCTCGTCTTGATGGTACACTGCATGAAGATGGTGACAATCAAGATGATCCTCACAATATGGTACAAGATGTAAATGAGTGTGAGATAATTCCTTCTACTCCACGACGTAATCCAATGCGTGTTAGGAAACCTCTCATAAGACTTCAAGACTTTGTCACCTACAAACCCACACATCCCATCTCAAATTATGTGTCATATAAGAGAGTGACACCAACCCATGCCGCATTCCTCAACACTATATTGAGTTACAATGAGCCTCAAAACTTTTATGAGGCCAAAAGCTAAGAGGTGTGGAGGGAAGCCATGCAAGAAGAACTTAAAGCCCTAGATCAACACAACACATGAAGCATCACCAAACTTCCAAAAGGTAAGAAAGTTATGGGTTGAAAATGGATCTATAAGATCAAATTCAAGTCAGATGGATCAATTGAGAGGTATAAAGCAAGATTGATGGCTCATGGATTCACTCAAACATTCGAGGTGGATTACAAAGAAACATTTGCACCTGTTGCAAAAATAAACACAATAAGAGTGCTATTATCCGTGGCTGTAAACAATGGGTGGTCCATGTACCAAATGGATGTGAAGAATGCATTCTTGCATGGTGATCTCAAAGAAGAAGTCTATATGAAATTGCCACCCGAGCATCCTCAAAGCAATGAATTGGATATAGTGTGCAAATTGCACAAATCCATTTATGGTATAAAATAGTCCCCACGAGCTTGGTATCCCAAGCTAAGTTCAGTTCTCACTAGTGTTGGTTTCAAAAGTAGTAATGCTGATTCCTCACTATTTCTTCGCACATGAGCTATAGGTAAATTGGTTGTGCTGATTTATGTAGATGATCTGATAATTACAGGTGATAATGCTCACGAGATTTTTAACCTCAAACAGTCCCTCAGACAAAGGTTTGCAATTAAATACCTTGGGATATTGAAGTATTTTCTTGGTATAGAAATGACAACCTCGCACAAGGGACTCTTTATTAACCAAAGGAAATATGTCCTAGATTTGCTCAAGGAAGCTAACATGAGCGATGCTAAACCATCCATTACCCCTCTTGATAGTAAGTTCAAACCTAGCTTGAAGGGCACACCACTCATGGATATAAGTTATTACCAACGACTGGTTGGTAAGTTGATCTACCTACCAATCACCAGACCTGACATCACATATTCTATCAGTATTGTGAGCCAATTCATGCACTCTCCGACACTTGAGCATTTTACCCTTGTTAAAAGGATCTTACACTACATAAAAGGATCAATAGGTCATGGTATCATCATGAAGAAGAATGATAACACACAAATCATGAGGTATTGTGATGTTGATTGGGCAGGGAATGCAATTGATCGTAAGTCCACCATTGGCTACTGTACATTTGTAGGTGGAAACTTGGTTACATGGAAGAGTAAGAAGCAAACTATCATCGTTAGATCAAGTGTCGAAGCTGAGTATCGTGCAATGGATTTAACTACGTGTGAGTTGATATGGCTTAAAAGTCTTCTGTGTGATTTAGGTGTTCCTACAACTCTTCCTATGTCCTTTATTTTGTGACAATCAGACAGTCATGCATATAACATTAAATCCAGTGTTTCACGAGAGGACGAAACACATTGAAGTTGATTGTCATTACGTTCGTGAACAAGTTCAATCATAGGTGATTCAGACAAATTATATAAGAAGCTTCGACCAACTAGTTGACATTTTCACCAAGCCCTTGACTTCTCATCAGTTTCAACGACTTCTTTCCAAACTTGGATCCATAAACCTTCTAGATACAGTTTGAAGGGGAGTATTGGATATTAATCATTAATTTAAGGAATAAAACAAGGACATTAAATCAAGAAATAAAACAATGAGCTTAATTCAAGAAATAAAATAAAGAATCCTTAATTCAAGGAGTAAATCAAGGAATGCTTAATTTAAATAGTAATTGAAGGAGTAAATTTTCTTATATATAACTATACAATTGTAATAAAAACATGAAGAAAATAATACAAACTAAATAGCTCTTTTGTCTAGAGTTATTTCTTGTTTTTCTATCAATCATATAGAATCATTACTCTATTTAGTTATACTGTATATTATTTTACTCCCTTATATTGTTATGAAACTTATCAATTACTATACACACATTGCCCCTTTTTTTTTGTTAATTTAAAGAAAATAACATTTACATTTTATAACACTAATTTGGCAAAAAATTGTGATAGGCATTCGATACAGTGGAAGTTTTTATGCAACTTTTCCCGGAAAAGCACTTCAACTTCTCAATACTACTAATTCCTTAGAAGAGACAACTAATTTGACCAAACATGTCAAAGAAACAATGATCAGTTACAACCTTTTTAAAAATATTTATACATTTGTGGCTTTTTGCTAATTAACCAAATTAATGGGCAAACTACAGCCTTAATTAACTGGGGAAATGCATTAATTCTTCAAAATGTTAATAGCAAGCATCTAGCTAGAATTGCATCAACCATTCAGGAAAAATATTATTGTAAGGAAATTAAGTGTATTGACAATGTTTTATAAAAAAAAAACGTATTGACTATTACCTCAATAATGACATAAACTACTTTGTTCAATAATATTATAAAAAGTAACGAACAATATGGTGATTTCAATGGAATTAAAAATTGTTGTAAAAAAGAAAATACTTGAAATTGAAAATGATTTGTTGCCGGCCACATTACCACTGTATATTTTCACTGGAAATAAAATTAATTATGAGAATAATAATTCAATAATATTTAATTTTATCCATCTTGAATCAATGTGTTATGTTTCAAATTATTTGTCCCTCGATCACAAAATGACATATGTATTTTTTTAACATTAGTTACTAAAGTTATTAAAATTTTATTTAAAATATATTTCTTTTTAAAAAATATCAAATATCACTTTCTGATTAAAGGATAGAAAACGTATATATAACTCCTCTTAATAAAATAAAATATTTTATTATTTAAAATTATTAAAGTACTCTCCCTAGTTCTAATATTACTTGTTCCAAATATGTTAGAACACATTTTTTTTTATCGCTCACAGCTTTGAATACCTTATTTTGAACCTTGTTTTGAATTAAATGTATGTTCATAATTTTGAATACCTTATTTTGAATGTCACGCTTGAAAAACTATGTGCAAAGTTTGTATTACTTGTTTTAAACCAAAACTGAAACCGAACTCTCTATTCTTGAAAATTAAATATTAATCCAAGCTAACAAAAATGAGAAATCAATTCAACTTAAACTTAATTTTTCCGTTTTGGTTGGGTTGGGTTTCTTTAGGTGCATTAATTTTATGTTTTTTTTTCCTTTGCTAATATTTATTTGGTTTTTAATTGATTACAAGATTAAATTAATTCTACTCAATTAACTAAAAAAAAAGAGCATGACATTTTTAAAATTGAATTTACAGCACACAATGATAAGAGATATTGATCATTTTTTCAAGTATTTTACCTCATTTGTTAAAGTCGGATCTAATTTCATCTCAAAACCCTAACAGTGAGATGAAAGATTGCCCTTCTCTATATATGCAACGAATGCTCGATACTAAATCAATGTGAGACTTGAACACTCTCACTTACATCAACAAAGATCTATCTGTTTGAGTACTGACGGGGATGATAAGTTTATGGTACCCAAAAGGTAAAAAACATTGCTCACTGGACCGATTAGATTATTAGTTCTAATATTATGTCAAATTTAAGTCTAACTTTATCACAAAAAAAGATACTATATATATAATAATTAAATGGGCACAGGACACTTTCAACTCTTTGTAACTTTTGCCTGCAATAGTAATATCCATTCGTGATTTGTCCTATTGCATGAGTTTACAAGAAATAATAAAATATTTTAAATTTGCATTGTAGTCATTTCTATTCCGTTGAGCACTTATGTGAATAATTTTCTTGCAACTTCATATATATATTGTCAATTTACTTAAGAATAATATATAGTTACCCACCGAAAGTACCTTGACATTTATCTGAATGAATCTTTAATAGGGTTGGAATCAGATTAATTGTCAAATCCAATCCAATTTGCAATGCAATTTGTAAGATTAAGTTTATCCATTTTAAGAACATTTATAAGAACATTTATGCGAGAACAAAATTGAATAATGTACTCACTTTTACATATTTTTGATAAATAAAAAGGAGATGAAGATATTAATATATTTTCTATAATTTTTAACTGTTGGAGATTGTTATAAAACTTCTTAATTTAAGGAGCAAAACATGGAGCAAAACATGGAGCAAAACAAGGAGTAAAACATGGAGTAAAACAAGGAGTAAAACATGGAGCAAAACATAGAGCTTAATACAAGGAGCAATTCAAAAAACCATTCATTTAAGGAGTAATTCAAGGAGTGAATTTTCCTATAAATAGATGTGTAATTGTAATGAAATCATTCAAAGTGTTCATTCCAATTGAGAGAAAAGCTTTTGTGAGAGAAAATTGAGAGTAATTTTCTTAGGTGCAATTGGGTTGTGAGTGTTGTAAATACCTTGTGTAATTTCTCCTATTTCAGTAAAAAGATCTGCAGTAGGTCCGGAGACGTAAGCAAGATTGGCCGAACTCCGTTATCAAATTTTGTGTGTTATTTTTATTCTTGCTTTCTCATAAATCTGACTTATCGGGAATTTGTGTAATTTCCCAACAACTGGTATCAGATCTATTGGTGGTGATTTCTGTCAATTTTCTGCAAGATTACTATTTACGTAATAGTGAAATTTTGTCGACGATATTTGTTCGTTGACGGAGGTGTTCTAATACACGATTGTTTACAGAAAAAGTCAGAAACGATCCGAAGGAAGTCAGATTTGAGTAGGAGCAATGACCGTAGATGAAGGAAAGATGAAACTTGAGAAATTCGATGGCACATATTTCAGATTTTGGAAAATGCAGATAGAGGATTATCTGTATCAAAGAAATCTGTATCAACCTCTCTCAGGGAAGAAGCCAGAGGCTATGAAGAAAGAAGATTGGAATCTTCTAGACAGACAAGCCCTTGGAGTTATTCGATTGACGTTATCCCGTAATGTTGCTTTCAACATAGCAAAGGAAAGGACCACAATGGGTCTTATGGTAGCTCTCTCCAATATGTATGAGAAGCCATCAGCCTCAAACAAAGTGCACTTGATGAGGCGTTTGTTTAATTTGCGGATGACGGAAGGCACATCGATAGCTCAACATCTCAATGAACTCAACACAGTCATAACCCAGTTGAGTTCAGTGGAAATTGAATTCGATGAAGAAGTACGAGCATTGATACTTTTGTCTTCTCTACCAGAAAGTTGGAATGTTACTGTTACGGCTGTGAGTAGCTCGTCAGGAAGCAATAAGTTGAAATTTGACGATGTTTGTGATCTAGTTCTTAGTGAAGAGATCCGACGTAGAGAGTCAGGTGAATCATCAACTTCTTCAGTTTTGCATACAGAGTCAAGAGGAAGAAATTCAACCAAAGGGAATGGACGTGGCAGAACAGACTACCAAGGTAGATCAAAGGACAGGAGGTCCAAATCCAGGAATCCTAATAATTCCCATAGCTCAAAGATTATCGAGTGTTGGAATTGTGGAAGAACCGGGCACTACAAAAATCAGTGCAAGAATGCACCGAAGGACAAACAAGTGAAGGTAGAGGCAAATGTTACTTCCACCTCAGGAGGGGATGATGCATTGATATGCTCTTTGGAGAGCAAGGAAGACTCTTGGGTGTTAGACTCTGGAGCATCGTTCCATGTTACTTCACAGAAAGAATTCTTCGAGAGATATGTCCCTGGAAACCTTGGAAAGGTATATCTTGGTAATGATCAACCATGTGCTATTATTGGCAAAGATGTAGTGAAGATTAAGTTGAACGGGTCTGTTTGGGAGCTGAAGGATGTCAGACATATTCCCGACCTAAGAAGGAACTTAATCTGAGTAGGGTAGTTGGCCAGTGAAGGCTACACTACGATCTTCCATGGTGATGATTGGAATATTTCAAAGGGTGCAATGACAGTTGCTCGAGGCAAGAAAAGTGGCACTTTTTACATGACATCAGAGGCACGTTGTTCAATCACAGTTGCAGCAGGCAATAAAACACCAAATTTGTGGCACCAGAGACTAGGCCACATGAGTGAGAAGGGGATGAAGATTATGCACTCAAAGGGAAAACTTCCAGATCTACAGTCTGCGGAGATAGACATGTGCGAATATTGCATACTTGGAAAGCAAAAGAGAGTCAGCTTTCAGACAAGTTGCAGAACCCTAAAGAAGGAAAGGCTAGAGCTTATTCACTCTGATGTTTGGGGACCAACGACCATCTCATCTATTAGTGAGAAACACTACTTCGTGACTTTCAACGATGATCACTCTAGGAAGGTATGTGTTTACTTTCTAAAGCATAAGTCTGAAGTATTTGAGGCTTTCAGAAGATGGAAAGCTATGGTGGAAAATGAGACAGGTTTAAAAATAAAAAAGCTCAGAACCGATAATGGTGGTGAATATGAAGACATTCAAAAATTTCTGCTATAAGCACGAGATCAGAATGGAAAGAACTATGCCAGGTACGCCTCAACACAATGGTGTAACTGAGCGTATGAACCGAACATTGACAGAAAGAGCCAGAAGCATTCGTATACAGTCAGGTCTACCGAAGCAGTTCTGGGCAGAAGCAGTCAACACAGCAGCTTACTTGATCAACCGAGGCCCATCTGTTCCATTGGAGCATAGAATACTAGAGGAGGTATGGGGCAGAAAAGAGGAGAAACTATCACATCTAAAAGTTTTTGGTTGTGTAGCATTTGTGCATATCAGTGATCAAGGTAGGAATAAGCTTGATCCCAAATCTAAGAAATGCACATTTATCGGCTATAGTAAGGATGAGTTTGACTATCGCATTTGGGATGACGAAAACAAGAAAGTTATCCGTAGCAGAGATGTGATTTTCAACGAAAGGGTGATGTATAAGGACATGCAAAAATTAGACGCCAATGACTCAGAGCAGAATGAGTCAGTATTTGTAGATGCAGATAATGTCCGAGTTAGTTCCGCAACGGACCAAATTGTAACAAGTCCTCATCCAGAGGAACTTGTTGGACAGAGCAGTACGCAACAGTCCGATACACCACAGCCTCATACTCCAGCTCCTGTATTGAGAAGGTCTTCTCGACCTCATGTGCCTAACAGGAGATACATGAACTATATGTTACTGACTGATGGAGGGGAGCCTGAATGCTATGATGAAGCTTTCCAGACTCAAGATTCTAGCAAGTGGGAGCTTGCCATGAAAGAAGAAATGAAATCTCTTATCTCCAACCAGATATGGGAACTAGCTTAGTTACCTATGGGAAAGAAGGCACTTCACAACAAATGGGTGTACCGGGTGAAAGAAGAGCATGATGGTTCCAAGAGATATAAAGCCCGCCTAGTTGTTAAAGGGTTTCAACAGAAGGAAGGAGTCGACTACACTGACATTTTCGCTCCTGTTGTGAAGCTCAATACTATCCGATCAGTGTTGAGTATTGTAGCCATTGAAGATCTTCATCTTGAACAGTTGGATGTGACGACTGCATTCCTTCACGGAGATTTAGATAAAGAGATATACATGTACCAGCCAGAAAGTTTCTCAGAAATAGGGAAGAAGAACATGGTGTGCAGACTTAAGAAGAGTTTGTATGGCCTGAAACAAGCCCCGAGACAATGGTACAGAAATTTTGACAGCTTCATGCACAAGGAAGGTTTCCAGAAGTGCAATGCTGACCATTGATGCTACTTCAAGAGATATAGGTCCAGTTATATCATTTTACTACTTTATGTTGATGATATGTTAGTAGCAGGTTCAGATATGGATGATATTAAAAGGTTGAAGCAGTAATTGTCAAAGAAGTTTGACATGAAAGACTTGGGTCCAGTAAAGAAGATTCTTGGAATGCAAATAACAAGAAATAAAAAGAAAGGATCCTTGCAGTTATCTCAGGCAGAATACATCAATCGTGTTTTGAAAAGATTCAACATGGGCGATGCCAAGCCAGTTAGCACACCCTTGGCCAGTCATTTTCGCCTATCTAAGAATCAGTCCCCTCAGACAGAGGAAGAGAGAGAATTCATGGCTAAGGTTCCTTATGCCTCAGCCATTGGAAGTTTGATGTATGCAATGGTCTGTACGAGACCAGACATTGGCCATGCAGTGGGAGTTGTTAGCAGATTTATGTCAAATCCAGGGAAAACTCATTGAGAAGCAGTCAAGTGGATTTTGAGGTATCTGCAAGGCACCATAGAAAAATGCTTGTACTTTAGTAAAGGTGAGTTAAAAGTACAAGGGTACGTAGACGCAGACTTTAGAGGTGAAGTTGATCACCGAAGAAGCACCACCGGTTATATATTTACTGTTGGAACTACAGCTTTTAGTTGGATGTCACAAATACAGAAAATTGTCACTCTATCAACTACAGAGGCTGAGTATGTAGTAGTAACTGAAGCTAGTAAAGAGATGATATGGCATCAAGGTTTGTTAACTGAGCTGGGATTCAAACATGAAAAAAATGTTTTGCATAGTGATAGTCAAAGTGCAATACACTTGGCGAAGAATTCAACATTTCATTTTAGAACCAAGCATATTGGACTTCGTTATCACTTCATCAGATCTCTATTGGAAGATGATGTGTTAATACTGGAGAAGATTCAAGGAAGCAAAAATCCAACAGATATGTTAACAAAGGTGGTAACTATTGACAAATTGAAGTTGTGCTCAACTTCAGTTGGTCTGCTAGAGTAACAAAGACTAGAAAAGCTGTTGCATTGATCGAGGTGTGAAGATAGATTGAAATCAGTCTTCAAGTGGGAGATTGTTGGAGATTGTTATAAAGCTCCTTAATTTAAGGAGCAAAACATGGAGCAAAACAAGGAGTAAAACATGGAGTAAAACAAGGAGTAAAACATGGAGCAAAACATAGAGCTTAATACAAGGAGCAATTCAAAAAACCATTCATTTAAGGAGTAATTCAAGGAGTGAATTTTCCTATAAATAGATGTGTAATTGTAATGAAATCATTCAAAGTGTTCATTCCAATTGAGAGAAAAGCTTAGAGAGAAAAGCTTTTGTGAGAGAAAATTGAGAGTAATTTTCTTAGGTGCAATTGGGTTGTGAGTTGTGAGTGTTGTAAATACCTTGTGTAATTTCTCCTATTTCAGTAAAAAGATCTGCAGTAGGTCCGGAGACGTAAGCAAGATTGGCCGAACTCCGTTATCAAATTTTGTGTGTTATTTTTATTCTTGCTTTCTCATAAATCTGACTTATCGGGAATTTGCGTAATTTCCCAACATTAACATCTTATTCAATATTTACTATCAAATACTAGAATTTTCATAAGATATAGGACTCAAAGACAAAAAGAAAAATCACAATATATATTAACTTAAAAGAGTATCTTTTATTTTCATATGAATATGAATTGTTTTCTTTAATTATCATATGTAGTCGTGAAAGCTAGTTCAACAAAATGTCTTCTTATCAATCTAATTGGATAAAAAAAGATATCAAATAAATTTTTATGACAACATCTACATTTATAACTACTAAAAACAATAATTATATGCAAAGAAAATGCAATAAATAAATGAGATAAAGTACTTAAACTCGGTATATTTATACATACATTCTAATCTCAGTCTCGGTGCAATTTAAAAAAAAAGAATGCCCAAAATGAAAAGAAAAGAAAAAAGAATCAAAAAGAAGAAGAAGAAAAAGAAAGGGAGAAACTTCTTCTTATAACGAAAATTCTACTTCTTAGTCCAAAGAAGAAGAAAGATAAATCTTCTCCCTTTCTAACTAAAAAATCAATAAGCATATAAATTCTCTTATTGGTGACAAAGTAGAAAAAATAAACAGATTTTTATACCATTGAATTATACCATAAATTTTTATACCCTCCCTTACACTCTCAACGAACCCAAAATTGATTCTCTCGCCTTCAGTCCTTTGTCTTTCATCGATGTTGCCAGCCGGTTATCACCTATCGACCTAGCCTTGCAAAGCCATCCATCTGAAAACCAAATCCTTACGAAACCAAAAACAGTGATATCATGGGTGACATCGACTTACGAAGAAAAAGAAAATAGACCTTCTTACGGTAAGTTTATTTCATAAATAGTTTAATTTTTAAGTTTATTTTTTGTTTTTTACAAGTGTGCGATTATTAAAAATAAAGTAATTAATATAGGTTTTTAAGAAGATTTTTTGTTCACTATTTTTTTGTTTTCACTTCTTATAGTAACCATCACGAATGCAAATAGGGTGTGAGTTTTTCCTTTTCTATAGGGGGAAAACTTTTTGTGAATATTTTATCAAAAGAAATCAATAGTTTCAAACATGTGGTCCTAATTTATGCCGATTTTTTTAATATAGCACCAATTGAAATTATGCATTAACTTTCCTATATACTATTTTCTTGTTTTTCATAGAGAAAAACTTGAATAATTTATTGTGATAGTCCATCATGGTGGTAAATGAATTGATCAAGATTAAAAAAATGTATGTTGTAGGTGCAGTAGATTATTACAATGAGAACATTATATCTCTTATGGTTTTTGAGAAGTTGGAGTTGCTATTGAACTTAATGAAGCCAATTACTTGGTTTTATCAAGTACCATGGGTTAATTTTGTAGTTGTTGAAATCAACATTGATCTAGGTGCTTGAAAATTATGTGATTATATACCAGATAATTCAAAAGAGTTTGATGTTTATGATGTGTCTAACCATAGTGTAAGGATTGATATGTCTAACCATAGTGTAAGGATTGATGTGTATGAACCAATACAACCATTAAATGTCCTACTATCTAAAGAACTTGAAGTCCAAAAAATATAGTTTACTAAAATTGATGTCCATCAATTAGATAAAATTGAAGTTGAAAATGAGGGTGTGCAACCTAAAGAACCTTAAGCTAAACAACATAAACCTCAACAAAGTACACCTAAAAGAAATAAAGTGAGCTAAAAATAAGGCTATGTTTACTGCTTCCAAAGATAAGGGTAAAAGTAAAGTTATTGATATATCTAACTAGAACAAAAGGAAAAGAAATAATAGGGATAGTTTTGAGAGTAAGAGAAGCAAAGATAATGATGATGTGAATATGACAAATAAAAAAGAGCATGTTGAAGAATAAGATGTCTTCTTATTTTGTGAAAGAACTTTGAACAAGATTTGGATGATATATGTAGAAAATATGGACTTTGGTCTTGAAATTAATACAACGATAGAACCAAAAATAAAAGATTTCAAGTTTTCAAGGTAAAAGTTAACTTTAAGAACCAAACATTCTATTTAAGAAAGCAATATCCCAGGAAATTTGGAAACAAATACTTTGGCCTAACAATATATGGATATAGAGTTCACATAACTAACAAGAAAGTTAAAGTTATGATTAATGGGGTCCATGAAGAACAATATGCAAGGTTATGTGATTATACTGAAGATATAAAAAGAACTAACATAGGATCAACTGTGAAGATTGATTCTAAACTGAATTTTGAGAATGAACCATGGTTCAAAATGTTTTACGTTTGTTGTCATGCTACCATAAATGATTTCTTGAAAAAGTGCAGACCAATCCTTGGATTTAATGGGTGTTTTTTGAAAACACCTTACAAAGGACAACTACTTACTACAATTTCAATTGATGGAAACAATGCAATGTTTCCAGTTGCTTATGCTGTCATTGAGAACAAATGTGAGAAAATTTGTGATTGGTTTCTAAAATTGGTAATGACCAATTATATGCATAAAATGTGGACCTTGGTCTTGAAATTAATACAACAGTGGAACCAAAACTAAAAGAGTACATAGATATAGAGTTCAAAGAGCTAACAAGAAAATTAAAGTTGTGATTAATGAGTCTATAAAGAGCAAACAAAGTTATGGGATTATATGGAAGAAATAAAAAGGATTAACATAGGATCAACTATGAAGATTGATTATGAATTGAATTATGAGAATGAACCACAATAATTGTGTTACTTTTGTTAGTAATTGTGTTAATTTTTTTTAAAAAAAATTATGGTTATTAACATTAGACTTTATCAAAAAGAAAAAAAATTATTGTAAATAAATTAACGATAAAACTTTAAATTTTACTGCAAATAAATATATAATTTAATATCAAAATTTAGTTGCTTACTGTAAACCCAATATTTCTTGTTATCCAATCTAGCTAAAAAAGTATAATAAATTTTTTAACATACATCGATAAATATGGTTTTTTTATACTGTGGTCTGATAAATAAGGAATTATTATTGGAACAATTTTGTTGAGTAAGAATGATACAGAAATAATAATGGAGAAAAATAAAACAAATTATATCGAGAAAATTATAAAAAGAGTTATAAAATATAGAACAGAAGAAGATTGAGACACAGAAAGATAAGACTAAAAAATATTTAGTGAGTACGAAAGGGTTAACATTTATTTTATTAACTAGGTTTTCTTAAATTTACTTTTTTATTTTTGAATATTTTAATAATCCATTTTTATTTCTAGTATAAAAAAAGATCGCATATTTATCATTATTATTATTATTATTATTTAATTAAGGAATGTTGAGATGAGATTTAGTTATATTATTTTCAAACCTCAGATTTTTTTTTATATTTGAAAAAATCACAAAGGTATTTATGATATTTATTAACGAATTTAAGATTTACATCTTTAAAAGATATTACATACATAATGAAAAATAAGAGTAATTATATTTTAATTAAAAAATAAGTTATATATATTTTATTTTATTTTATTAAAAATATATTTAAATTATTAAATTTTATTAATTTAATGAATATAAAATATTTATATTTAAATTTTAATAGAATATAATTTTATTTTATCCATTAATTTATCTATAATTTTATATATATTATACTTAATTTTTTTTAGAAAATTGGAGTCTGGACACATATCCCTCCTCCTAAACATGTGAATACATACCGTGTGTTTTATGACAAAAAAAAAACAAATTATTTATTTTATTTACTATCTCTAAATTATTTTTTATATTATATTATCTTCATTTAAATATCTTGATTTTATTATTTTGTTTTCAAACTAACTCTCTTGAAAATATTTAAAATGCCATATAATTATTTTTAAAACTTGATGTTTTTGTTATTTTAATATACTAAAAGAAGATATTTGTATTCGAACCATCTCAAACAATTCAAGAATTCTATTTTAAAAAAAAAAAATCAACTTAAAAAAGGATTAATCACCGTAGATTTTACTATGCCCACATTCCGCAATAAACTAGTGAATCCCCAATATCTAACTGGCTAACCGCTCGTTTGGCTACTCCGAAATCATAAACCAAAAATCAACCGCAGCGTGTAAAATTATAATTGTTCTTTTATACCTTTCTTCTTCTATTTCTTTGTTCCATTCTTGGATTACTTAGCTGTAAAAATATTATTATTATTATTTGATTAATGTAATATGATCTATTTCTTGTTGCTTTGGAGAATGATATAAATATTCGGATGTAACGAGACGAAGCAATATTGAAGGGAATATCTGAAACAAGGTTCTTTAAATTCTCGGAGTCAACAAGAAAATTGGAATAAAAAAAAGTTAATAGTGAAATTTTGTCAGGTAGTGATTGGAGGGAAGACGAGTACTGAGGCTTATATATATATATATATATATATATATCAGAGCAACATGGGCTATGAAATCAGCATTCCACTGTTTCATTGGTGTGTGGAAGAACGGACTCTTGCTGCTGACATACTTTTTTTACCATTATTTTTCGCCATTTGGCATCCAATTCAGACAACTCCTTTTGCCCTTTTCAACTACAAGGTCAGTTATTTTTGGGTTTGTATAATTAGTTCTATTCCTTTTTCTTTTTTTACTTAGCCTAAAACAGAAGAGGAAACGCTATCTTTTTAAAGTCTATTGTGATTTTGGAAGAGTACTTTTACATTAACAAACAATTAATAGTGTATGCAGTTTTTCTCGTTTCTCTATATAATATAGTATCTTCTTTTATTTAAGCTTAACTTTATGGCGACATTGGCATTGCAGAGACGCTGTTGTAAAGGGCACTTAGTTATAATCAGGCTGCTTCAAAGGAAGGTGTTAATACATACACCCTTTGTTCGTCCTTGTAATACTTTTTTTTCATAGGTGAGTTTGCATCAAGTTGGTAGTGGTCATTATGTCTTTCTAAGCTTAGAGAAAATTTCCTTTTTCTATTATCAATTTTGGGACATGGAGTAGTGAGAACTTGGAGGTGTGACCACATTAAGTACCTACTACCTACTTAGTATGTAGTTGTTATAACTTCATGCCTTCTTTTTTATTTGTTTTCTTGTTTGATGAGATTTCTTTCACCATTGATAGGATACTTTGCATTCAATCCTAATTACAGAAGGTTCCATTAAAGAATCTTGAAATTGAAATACTGCCCATGTATTCTAACATGATGGTGTTGCTATGCAATATGTTGGCATGCAGAAGCCAATTCTCTGTGGGGATTAAGTCAATTTTTGATTGTTGACAAAACACAAATCAGTGACCTGCATCGTACTAAGGCTGGGACTTAGTTGAAAGCTGTTGGACTTAGTTGAGGTGAGACATCAAAAATTTTATTTTCTTGTTGTGGGGAGAGTGTCATCGAATTTTGCACAAAACTTATTTATGTTGAAGTCTTTAGCCTGGGTCCAAATTGAAGGATGATCTTCAATTTGTAATTAAATTTCAATAAAAATGATTTTATAGATTTTCACTTTGGATTTGATAAGGAAAAAAAGAAAAAAGAATGAAAATTTACAATTTAGCTTATCCTTATTTCTTAGTAATAGGGATGATGGGCTTGTGTTGAAATTGTTCTCAAAGTTCTTCTGACTATTGCATAGATTTTTTGGCCATATGATGGATATAGGGTAGAGACAGCAAATATTCTGAGATCTCAGACTTAGTCTAAATCTTTCTCACAGAACCTTGAAACATGTCCTTGGTAATAGTGATTCTAGGTGGAGAAAAACTAGCCAAATTTGTACTAACTTTCTCATGAGTTAACAGCAGCAGAAGTAAAATATAGTCCTCAAAAGATATGGGATATTTTTATCATTAAACAATTTACTAGCACTTTGAGTTTTGTTTGGGTTTGTCTTTGAAGGTAGTTGTTCATGAGATTGATTTGTTTTCTAGCTGTGAGGTAGTGTGCGAATAATTCAATATGATGTTTTTGCTTTACAAAGTAATTGATAGTATAAAAGGATTTTTATGATAAGACTTTGTGCTCCTGAAGCCATGTGAGGATCATACAATGCATGACTTGATTTGTTTCTTCCATGTCAGTCTCCTGAACTTTTGATCCTCACCTTTTGATCTTCAATCTTTAACCAATTTCAGTTTCTCCTTGTCCAGTCCCTTGTTTAATGGTACCGAGTTCCGACGTACAAAAAGGCATCTAGATTTTAGTATTTAAATTTTGTTTCCATATCATGATTTCTGATTTGGATGAGTTATACAAGGATGTCAGGGGAGTTCACTTAAGCATTTTATTTTCTCTCAATAGGCACTGGCAGCGAAGGACTAGGTAGTAGACAAGATGGATCCGAAATCAGTAGAAGACCAATTCTCGAAACTTCACCCATGCCTACCTGTGGATTCAAGAATTGGGATAGTAGGTGGAGGTCCAAGTGGCTTATCAGCTGCTTATGCTTTGGTAAAGCTTGGTTATAGAAGTGTAACAATATTAGAAAAGTATCATACTGTTGGTGGCATGTGTGAGTCAGTTGAGATTGAAGGTTAGAAGAATACAATCGCATCTCTTGTGCCTGCTATTTTATTCTCTGGTTATTGATTTTTTTGTAAATTACTTGTATAGGAAAAATTTATGATCTGGGCGGTCAAGTTCTTGCAGCAAACAGTGCTCCAGTCATTTTTCAGTTGGCAAAAGAGATGGGGTCTGAACTAGAAGAAATGGACTCTCATAAGCTTGCCCTCATAGAAAGTTCTACAGGGAAGTATGAAGACATAAAAGTTGCTGATGATTATGTATCTCTGATCTCCCTAACCTTAGAACTCCAGGTTTGTTTTCTACTAATATACATTATGATGCATGAGGGTCAATCCCTCTACTTACAATAGGACGGGAATCACTTTCCGTGGTACGAGATTGTTTGCTTTGGTCCATAGTTATGAGTATAGCAAGCCCTCGGTCATGGTTCGTCAGTTCAGTGGGACTTCATGGCTTTCCTTCTAGGAACAAACCCCAAAACACGTCATACCGTGTGAGAGAGGACACTCCTTATAAGCATATTCCTACTTAGCTTTCTAAGAAATGTGAGACATGTGCAGACACACTGCATCATACACCCACACTTAGGGAATCTTACGACTTTTTAAGAACTTAAGCCCACATGGCCCAGTAGGGTCATGACTCTAATACCAATTGATGCAAGATGGTCAATCCCTCTATTTATAGTGGGATGGGACTCACTCCATATGGTACAAGATTGTCCTCTTTAGTTCATAACTACAAGTTCAGCAGATCCTCGGTCATGACTCGACAGTTCAACGAGACCTTACAGCTTTCCTTTTAGGGAGAAACCTCAAAACACGTCATACTATATAAGAGAGGATACCACTTAGCTTTCTAAGTAATGTGAGATATGTGCAGGCACACTACATCACATTAAGCTTTTGTTGTATGCTAATATACACGGGGAAAATTCTCTAATCTTCATTTGTCATTTTCAGGATAAGGCAAAGAATTCCGGTCGAATTGGTATTCATGCCGTAAGTGAATTTGCTCCGGACTTAACTCCTCTCTATCTAGATAATCATGGAATTAAATCCATTCCAAAATCTGTCACTTATGGTTATACTGCTTCTGGATATGGTTTTGTTCAAGACATGCCTTATGCTTACGTTCATGAGTTTACACGCACTTCAATGGCTGGAAAAATTCGTCGTTTCAAAGGTGGATATACAAGTCTTTGGAAAAAGATAAGCGAATCACTTCCGTATGATGTTCAGTGCAACACTGAAGTATTGGCTGTTAGACGCAATTCTGGTGGTGTCAGAGTTGATGTCAAAAATTACAATGGAAAAGATAGCATTATGAATTTTGATAAGATCATTGTCTCAGGTTCTTATCCTTTTAAAAATGCAAAAATTTACAGATCGCCACCTTCAAGTTTGGCAGGTTTGTTAGTCTCTTTCCTCTCTATTCTATTTTGTTTTCCTTTGATTTTTTCCTATTCTTTTTTAGAAGCTAACTAGGAATTCTCTCAGCAGAAAATGAAACCGAAGTACTAGATATGGATGACCACGAGAAGGATTTATTCAGTAAAGTACAAACAGTTGACTATTACACAACTGCATTGAAGATTAAAGGGCTAGATAATTTGCCGATTGGCTTTTATTACTTTTGTGAATATATGGATGATCCTGCAACAATTGGATACCCAGTTGCAGTACAAAGATTCTATGCTGACACAAATGTTTTCTTGTTCTGGTCTTATGGAAACTCAGTTGACATTACGGGGCCAACTGTTACTGAGCTTGCCGTCAAAACAGTTAAAAGTATGGGTGGAGAAGTTGAGGAGGTTGTACTACAACGAAGATTCAAGTATTTTCCCCATGTTAGCAGCGAAGGTATGTCAAGTCATCAATGACTTGCTTCCTTACCATTTACAATTGGCATTTGACAAATACTAATTTCTAAAATTTCTATACAGATATGAAAAATGGATTTTATGATAAATTGGAATCTGAATTACAAGGCTTGAGGAACACTTACTATATAGGTGGTCTCATGGCATTTGAGCTTACAGAGAGAAATTCATCATATGCCATTAGTTTAGTCTGCAAGCACTTTGCAAGTAAAAGTTCTCCTCCAGTCTTTCCTTATGCTAAGGTAACCTGATATTATATACATTTGGTTTTATAAATGATGATATATAATTTTTGCTGATTGATTATTTATTTGGCTCGACCAAGTTTCTCATTGTAGAATATTTTACTTTTCCAGAGTCTATTTCCTTTGCGAAAGAGGGAATGGAATCCCCAAGTTTTAGGGGAGTCTCCAGGAGTGGAGTTTCCTGACCTGTCTTCACTTGATGGCTATTTGAAATACTGGGGAACTCATCCAATCACTCAAAACAAGACACTATATACTTGGATAAATGATGGAGGAGAGGTGGCGAGCCAGAGGACATATAAAGAACTTAATGCCAATGCTTTCTGCATTACTGAAAAGTTATTGACAAGCAGAAAACCAGTAATTAAGCCTGGTGATAGGGTTCTTCTGGTTCATATCCCAGGTTTGGACTTCATTGATGCCTTCTTTGGATGCTTGAAAGCCAAAGTCATACCGGTATCAATTCTTCCTCCTGATCCTTTGCATAGAGGGGGACAAGCACTTCTCAAGATTGAGAACATTGCAAAGTCATGTAATGCAGTGGCAATTCTATCGACAATCAGTTATCATACAGCAGTTCGAGCAGGTTTGATGAAGAATATGATCTTATTGACTGGAAAAAATGGGAAGTCCGTAGCTCAGTGGCCTAATCTTCCATGGTTACACACTGATTCCTGGATTAAGAACTCCAAAAACTTGGCTGCCAAAGTTTTTGTTGATCAACCTGAATCACAGTCCAATGATCTATCTTTTCTACAATTCACATCAGGGTCTACCGGTGATGCTAAAGGAGTCATGATTACCCATGGAGGGCTCATTCATAATGTAAAATTGATGAGAACAAGATATAAGAGCACGTCAAATACAGTGCTTGTCAGCTGGCTTCCTCAGTATCATGACATGGGGCTGATTGGAGGACTTTTTACTTCTCTTGTTAGTGGTGGAACTGCAATTTTATTTTCCCCATTGACATTCATCAAAAATCCGCTTCTATGGCTACAAATCTTGAGCACGTACCAGGCTACTCACAGTGCTGGTCCAAACTTTGCATTTGAGCTAATGGTTCGAAGGCTGGAGTCTGACAAGAGTCGAAAATATGACCTTTCTTCCATGGTTTTCCTTATGGTTGCTGCTGAACCAGTGAGACAAAAAACTTTAAAAAGATTTCTCGAGCTCACTTATCCCTTTGGCCTATCTGATCATGTGTTGGCACCTGGTTATGGCTTGGCAGAGAATTGTGTCTTTGTAAGTTGTGCATTTGGAGAAGGGAAACCCATAATGGTAGATTGGCAAGGAAGAGTATGTTGTGGGTATGTGGATCCAAATAATGTCGATGTTGATATCAGGATAGTTGATCCTGAGATGGGTGAAGAGATCAAAGAAGAAGGAAAGGAAGGAGAGATTTGGATCAGTAGTCCTAGCGCTGGAATAGGTTACTGGGGTAAAGAGGAAATGAGCCAGAAAACATTTAGAAATGAGCTTCAAAACCTTCCTGAATGGAGATACACTCGAACTGGAGACTTGGGACGAATAATTGATGGGAAATTATTCATCACCGGAAGAATTAAAGACCTTATCATTGTAGCTGGAAGAAACATCTATTCAGCTGACGTAGAGAAGACAGTTGAGAGTTCATCTGAACATTTACGTCCAGGTTGTTGTGCAGTCATTGGTGTTACTGAAGAAGTCTTGCAAGCAAAAGGCATCTCAGTTCCAGATAGTTCTGACCAGATTGGCTTGGTTGTCATTGCTAAGGTTAAGGACGGGAAACCTGTTAGTAAGGATGTTGTTGAGCAAATTCAAACCCGTGTTGCTGAAGAACATGGAGTGAATATTGCTTCGGTCAAACTTATCAAGCCTAGAACTATTAGTAAAACAACTTCTGGAAAAATAAGGAGATTTGAATGCCTCAAACAGTTTTCTGATGGTACATTGGATTCAGTACCAGATCCAATCATATCAAAGAGAGTGTTACTTCGATCCTTCACTACAGGTACATGCAGGGCTGGAATTACACCCAGGTCTCAGCTAGTAAAAAGCTCGCCTCCACCAAGTCCCAGGATTGGCGTTAAGGAAATTGAAGATTTCTTGAAAGCATTAGTTTCTGAGCAGACTGGTATTCCTGTCAAGAACATATCCACCTCTGAAAACTTGGTTTCATATGGAATTGATTCAATTGGTGTGGTCAGAGCTGCACAAAAACTTTCTGATTTTCTTGGCGTGCCTGTTGGAGCAGTGGATATTTTTACAGCAACCTGCATTTCAGAATTGGCGAGTTTCTCAGAGAATCTTTTACTTAAGTCCCAGCCTCAACCAGTGAACATTTCATCATATACTCTAGAACCTGAGAATGATTATGCAGAATCTATGATAGAAGTTTCCTGGTCTCATCATTTGGGTATTTGGCTATTTCAAAACGTGGCACTCCTTTTTGTTGCTTTTCTTCTGGCTTTTCCCGCTTATTTATCAGTTTTGGCTTTTATATATTCCACTTCATCCATCCATGCATTGATGCAAGGAAGTGCCTGGTTACATTATTTGATCCCACTAACTTCTGCTCCTCTAGCATGGATGCTTTGTATGGTCTCTACCTGTTTCTGCATTTCTCTTTTAGGAAACTCTTTCTTAAGACCAAATTATGCTCTCAACCCTGAAATTTCCATCTGGTCTGTGGACTTTGTTAAGTGGTGGGCACTTTATAAGGCCCAAGGAATTGCTTCCAAGGTTCTGGCAGAGCATCTGAGAGGAACAGTGTTCCTGAACTACTGGTTTCAGATACTTGGAGCAAGGATTGGATCCTCAGTTTTGCTTGACACAGTTGACATCACTGACCCTTCTTTGGTTTCAATTGGTGATGGAGTTGTGATTGCTGAAGGAGCTTTGGTTCAAAGCCATGAAGTTAGAAATGGAGTTTTAAGTTTGCTTCCAATTAGATTTGGGAGAAATTCTTCTGTTGGGCCATATGCTATTATATTGAAAGGAAGTGTTTTGGGTGAAGAGCAAGAGGTCATGGCCTTACAAAAATGTGAAAGGGCGCTCTCATCCAAATCAGCCAAAAGTAATAGTCTTCAAAAGGTAACCAATTTCTGTTTCTTTCTTTATTCTTCTTCTCTTTGTCTCTCTTTTTGCTCACAAGTATGAACTCTTTTTCTGTTTCTTAAAAAAGAAAAGGAAAAGCTTGAAGGAAAGTGTTTTCTTTCCTTCAAATCTCTACCAAAAGTGTTAAAGAACAAATGTTTATTTCAAATATGTTAGAGATTGTTATAAAGCTCCTTAATTTAAGGAGCAAATTAAGGAGTAAAACATGGAGCAAAACAAGGAGTAAAACATGGAGTAATTCATAGAGCAAAACAATGAGCTTAATTCAAGGAGCAATTTAAAGAACCATTAATTTAAGGAGTAATTCAAGAAGTGAATTTTCCTATAAATAGATGTGTAATTGTAATGAATTAATTATCCAAACTTTTCATTCCAATTGAGAGAAAAGCTTTTGTGAGAGAAAATTAAGAGTAATTTTCTTGGGTGTAATTGGGTTGTGGGTTGTGATTTGTGAGTGTTATAAACACCTTGTGTAATTTCTCCCATTTCAGTAAAAAGATCTGTAGCAGGTCCGGAGACGTAAACAAGATTGGTCGAACTCCGTTATCAAATGTATGTTATTTTTCTATTCTTGTTTCTCATAAATCTAGCTTATCGGGAATTTATGTAATTTCCCAACAACTGGTATCAGAGCTTTTGGTGGTGATTTTTTTCAATTTCCTACAATGTTACTATTCACGTGAATAATGAAATTTCGTCGACGATATTTGTTCGTTGATGGAGGTGTTCTAATACACGGTGGTTTGTAGAAATAGTCAGAAACGATCCGGAGGAAGTCAGATTTGAGTGGGAGCAATGGCCGCAGATGAAGGAAGGGTGAAACTCGAGAAATTTGATGGCATAGATTTCGGGTTTTGGAAAATGCAGATAGAGGATTATCTGTATCAAAGAAATCTATATCAACCTCTCTCAGGAAAGAAGCCAGAGGCTATGAAGGAAGAAGATTGGAATCTTCTAGACAGGCAAGCCCTCAAAGTTATTCAATTGACGCTATCCCGTAATGTTGCTTTCAACATAGCAAAGGAAAAGACAACAAGTCTTATGGCAGCTCTCTCCAATATGTATGAGAAGCCATCAGCCTCAAACAAAGTGCACTTGATGAGGCGTTTGCTCAATTTACGGATGACGAAAGGTGCATCGGTAGCTCAACATCTCAATGAATTCAACACAGTCACAACCCAGTTGAGGTCAATGGAAATTGAAATTGATGAAGAAGTACGAGCATTGATACTTTTGTCTTCTTTACCAGAAAGTTGGAATGCTACTGTTACGGCTGTGAGTAGCTCGTCAGGAAGCAATAAGTTGAAATTTGACGATGTTCGTGATCTAGTTCTTAGTGAAGAGATACGACGTAGAGAGTCAGGTGAATCGTCAACTTCTTTAGTTTTGCATACAGAGTCAAGAGGAAGAAATTCAACCAAAGGGAATGGACGTGGTAGAACAGACTACTGAGGTAGATCAAAGGACAGGAGGTCCAAATCCAAGAATCTTAATAATTCCCATAGCTCGAAGACTATCGAGTGTTGAAATTGTGGAAGAATCGGGCACTACAAAAATTAGTGCAAGAGTGCACCGAAGGACAAACAAGTGAAGGTAGAGGCAAATGTTACTTCCACCTCAGGAGGAGATGATGCATTGATATGCTCTTTGGAGAGCAAGGAGGAATCTTGGGTGTTAGACTCTGGAGCATCGTTCCTTGCTACTTCATAAAAAGATTTTTTCGAGAAATATGTCCCTAGAAACCTTGGAAAGGTATATCTTGGTGATAACCAACCATGTGCTATTATTGGCAAAGGTGTAGTGAAGATTAAGTTGAACGGGTTTGTTTAGGAGCTGAAGGATGTCAGGCATATTCCCGACCTAAGAAGGAACTTAATCTCAGTAGGGAAATTGGCCAGTGAAGGCTACACTACGATCTTCCATGGTGATGATTGGAAGATTTCAAAGGGCGTAATGATAGTTGCTCGAGACAAGAAGAGTGACACTCTTTACATGACAGTAGGAGCATGTTGTTCAATCGCAGTTGCAACAAGGAATGAAACATCAAATTTGTGGCACCAGAGACTAGGCCACATGAGTGAGAAGGGGATGAAGATTATGCACTCAAAGGAAAAACTTCCAGGTTTATAGTCTGCGAAGATAGTCATGTGCGAAGATTCCATACTTGGAAAACAAAAGAGAATCAGCTTTCAGACAAGTTGCAGAACCCCAAAGAAGGAAAGGCTAGAGCTTATTCACTCTGATGTTTCGGGACCAACAATCGTCTCATCCATTGGTGGGAAACACTACTTTGTGACTTTCATCGATGATCACTCTCGAAAGGTATGAGTTTACTTTTTAAAGCATAAGTCTAAAGTATTTAAGGCTTTCAGAAAATGGAAAGCTATGGTGGAAAATGAGTCGGGTTTGAAGATCAAAAAGCATAGAATCGATAATGGTGATGAATATGAAGACACCAGATTCAAAAAGTTCTGCTATGAGCACAGGATCAGAATGGAAAGAACTGCGCCAGGCACGCCTCAATACAATGGTGTAGTTGAGTGTATGAACCAAACATTGACAGAAAGAGCCAAAAGCATTTGTATAAAGTCAAGTCTACCGAAGCAGTTCTGGATAGAAGTAGTCAACATGACAGCTTATTTGATCAATCGAGGTTCATTTGTTCCATTGGAGCATAGAATACCAGAGGAGGTATGGAGCAGAAAAGAGGTAAAACTATCACATCTAAAAGTTTTCGGTTGTGTAGCTTTTGTGCATATTAGTGATCAAGACAGGAATAAGTTTGATCCCAAATCTAAGAAATGCACCTTCATCGGCCATGGTGAGGATGAGTTTGGCTATCGTATTTGGGATGACGAAAACAAGAAAGTGATTCGTAACAGAGATGTGATTTTCAATGAAAAATCAATGTATAAAGACATGCATAAAAAAAACACCAAAGTCTTAAAACAGAATGAGTCAGTATTTGTAGATGCAGATGATGTCCCAGATAGTTCCGTTAAGGAACCAATTGTAGCATGTCCTCAGCCAGAGGAACTCGTTGGACAGAGCAATGCGCAACAGTCCGATACATCCTACTACAGCTCCTGTATTGAAAAGGTCTTCTCGACCTCATATGCCTAACAGGAGATACATGAACTATATGTTGCTGACTGATGGAGGAGAGCCTGAATGCTATGATGAAGCTTGTCAAACTCGAGATGCCAACAAGTGGGAGTTTGCCATGAAATTGAAGTTGTGCTCAACTTCAGTTGGTCTGCTAAAGTAACAAGACTAGAAAACGGTTGTATTGATCGAGGTGTGAAGACAGATTAAAATCATTCTTCAAGTGAGAGATTGTTATAAAGCTCCTTAATTTAAGGAGCAAATTAAGGAATAAAACATGGAGCAATTCATGGAGCAAAACAAGGAGCAATTTAAGGAACCATTAATTTAAGGAGTAATTCAAAAAGTGAATTTTCCTATAAATAGATATGTAATTGTAATGAATTAATTATCCAAAGTGTTCATTCTAATTGAGAGAAAAGCTTTTATGAGAGAAAATTGAAAGTAATTTTCTTAGGTGTAATTGGGTTATGGGTTGTGAGTTGTGAGTGTTGTACACACCTTGTGTAATTTCTCTTTTTTCAGTAAAAAGATCTACAGCAAGTTCGGAGACGTAAACAAGATTGGTCGAACTCCGTTATCAAATTTGTGTGTTATTTTTTTTATTCTTGTTTTCTCATAAATCTGGCTTACCGGAAATTTGCGTAATTTTTCAACAAAATATTCCCCCAAAAAAATACTATACTTGTTGTTTAAGGTATGGTCACATTATTTCAAATGTCCAAAGACATTAAGAACTTACTGTCAAAAATTATTTTAAATTTGACTGATTACATGTTTCATAACTAAGGACTTTTCTTGATTACTCTTCCTTTCATCTTGAGAGTCATTTTCTTTTACATTGGATACAAGTTTTCCTGAGAAATTCATTTGCTTCCCTACACATCTTAAATTGTATATGTTGTTCAATCACTAGGCGTTGACATGAATATCTTTGTTTTCTTTGAGTGTCAGTCAAAATGAAAAGAGATATATCATTGTTAAAATTAATTACTCTCCAAAAAATTTAAATTTAAGAAGTTCTATTACTTAATGCATGCATATTTGTCTACTCCATGTGCTCCCAAAGTTTGATAGAACTTAAACGAATTAATTTATGAAAATGTAAATTGCTACTAATCCTTTAAACCATGATTTCAGGGTTCGCATCTGTCAAATGTTACAAGTGAAACTTTAAATGATGCCATATATCAGTTCATGGGCATCTACTTAGTTGGCTTCATCAGCTCTCTCTCAGCTGCCTGTCTGTACTTCATCCATACTTGGCTACTAGAGAAGCCTCATTCCCAAACACAATTTGCATTTCTCTGCATATTTGGAGCCTTTCATTGGATACCATTCACTATTATAGCTTATGTGACCATGTTTTCTGGAGGCCCGTCAAATATATGTAACTTTGCCATCTTAGCAGCCATTATATACTTGGCTCATGGTCTGTTACTAAGCTTCCTCACATCTTCTTTGACCAATATTTTATCAACAGTATCAAATGCAAAACAATCGCACTTTAGAACTTGGCTATGCCACCAAATCAGAATAGCTTGCCACCTTAGATTTGCCAAGTTCTTGTCTGGAACAGAAGCCTTCTGTCTATACTTACGCCTTTTAGGTGCAAAAATAGGGAAATATTGTTCCATTAGAGCCATCAACCCAATTTCAGATCCAAAGTTGGTTTCAATTGGTGCTGGAGTCCATCTTGGTGACTTCTGTAGAATTATTCCTGGATTCTACTCCTTTAGTGAGTACACTAGTGAAAAAATCAATGTGGAGGATAATTCTGTTGTTGGAAGTCAAAGTGTAGTCCTTCCTGGTTCAGTTATACAAAGAGATGTTATTCTTGGTGCACTTTCAGTTGCTCCAATGAATTCAGTGCTCCAAAGAGGTGGAATTTATATCGGTTCTCAAACTCCTATAATGATCAAGAATACAATGCACTCTTTGGATGACAGGATAGAAGAGATGGATGTCAAATACAAGAAAATACTGGGAAATTTAGCCGCAAATTTGGCTGCCACCACTCTGAAGGTGAAATCAAGATATTTCCATCGAATTGGTGTTAGTGGGAAGGGATACTTGAAGATTTATGACAATATTAAGGGTTTACCTGATCACAAGATCTTTTATCCTGGAAAGGTCTACCCTGTTATAGTTCGGCATAGCAATAGCTTAAGTGCTGATGATGATGGCCGGATTGATGCAAGAGGTGCAGCCATAAGAATACTTCAAGATGAAACAGGTACTAACCAACCACTTCTTGACTTGACACTGAAAACAGGCAAGGCATTCTATGCTCGCACCATTGGAGATTTTGCAACATGGCTTGTTTGTGGACTTGCTGCACGGGAAGAACATGTCAAGAGAGCCCCACATGTGCGTGATGCAGTTTGGACTTCCCTACGCCATGCAAACTCATACACCGAACTCCATTACTATTCAAATATATGCAGGCTTTTCAGGTTAAATGATGGAAGGGAAATGTATGTGAAATTTAAAATGCGACCTTGTGATGAGAGTATCAGTGAGAATATGGGTAAGGTAGAACCTATTGGGATTCTCCCACCTGAAACAGGTGCCATTCCTAGAGATGAAAAAGATACTCGACCTTTACTTTTCCTTGCAGAAGATTTCCAAAAGCGTGTGAGTGGCCGAAGTGGGGTTCGTTATGTCTTTCAGTTGCAGATTCGACCAGTTCCGAAGGATGAAACATCTCAGGATATTGCTCTTGACTGCACCAAACCATGGGATGAGAGTGAATTCCCATATGTTGATGTTGGAGATATCGAAATCAATCAGAACATGTCTGCAAAAGAATCAGAACAATTAGATTTTAATCCCTTTCTTCGATGCAATGAGGTGGATGTTATCCGAGTTTCATCATGCTCACAAAGCGCTTCAATTGATCACGGTCGTTCATTAATCTATGAGATCTGCCAGTATTTGCGGAATGGAGAGCCCCTTCCAGTAGCATGGAGAATCTTCATGGAACAATCTGATGTTAAAGTAGATCTATCTGGGTGTCCAATGGCAGCAACATTAGCTCAAGACAAGGAGCAAAAAGTGACCCTGGAGAGAACATGGTATCAGACACTTTGGGCCACTTTTGCTCAACCTTTACTGCAAACAGTTTTTCCTTACTTTCTGTTGGGATTGATCGTCTATGCTCCTCTGAAATGGGTTATGAATTTAAAGGATTCCTTGACACTCCCATTATATTGGTTGCTTCCTTTGTTTTGGGTATCTTCGGGCTATCTTGCTACATTAGCTTGTGTTGTAAGTAAATGGATTTTTGTTGGAAGGAAGAAAGAAGGAGAAACTGTATACATTTGGAGCGCAAGGATATTCATGGATACCATATGGCAGGCCTTCAGGACTCTAGTTGGGGATTATTTCATGGAAATGACAAGTGGGTCTGTTTTATTTGTGTTATGGATGAAACTCATGGGATCAGATATTGAGATGAACCAAGGTGTTTATGTAGACAGCATGGGAGCACTGTTGAATCCTGAAATGGTGGAGATTGAACGCGGTGGCTGCATGGGAAGAGAAGCTTTGCTGTTCGGACACATATATGAAGGTGATGGAGGAAGAATTAAGTTTGGAAAGATCAAGATAGGTGAAGGGGGCTTCATCGGGAGTAGATCTGTCTCCATGCCAGGAGTTAGAGTTGAAAGTGGTGGCAGCATTAGTGCTCTCTCCCTTGCAATGAAAGAAGAAATTGTTAAGTCAAGGTAAACTCGTTCAATTAAGATGTGACAACTACTTGCAATTCTTGGTTGCTTATATAGAGTCAGATTCGTTAGCACTAGAATAATGAGTTAGTTATAGTAATACTCAATGTCATCTCTCTTCATTTGCTACTCTTACATGAGTAGTTAGACAGTTGCTTAAATAAAAAATGCTTCAATAATTTTCTGCAAATTTAGTTTTTGGAATTGTAAGTATAATAATACATAATCATGAAATGTTGTAAGGAAAATCACAAGTTATAGTTATATGTCCAAAGTTACAAGTAACATTTGGTATCCATATACTTATATTATACATGTGGTTAAATTATATACTCAAATTTTTTAAACAAATGATTTATTTTTTAAATTTTTAAAACTTCACACATAGTTTCTTAAACTTTTAAATTATATGATTTAATCCTTAATTTTTTTAAACTTTACATATAAATATTAAATTTTTGATTTACAAACAAATATGTATTTTAATAACCAAGCTAACAGTTGTGTTAAATTTTAAAAATTTGAGGACTAATTGTAAGATTTAGAAGTTTAGGGATTTACATGTGAAGTTTTGAAAATTTAAGATCAAATCATATATTTTAAAGTATGAATTTAATTAAATTGTAGAACCAATAATTCCCTTTAACCTATATATTTAATGTCTATTATTGTTTCTTCTTCTTTTATTTTATTTTTCATATTTTCAATGCATATATAATTAATGAAAAATGAGGTAGGCATGAATAGAACTTTTCTGTTTTAATACAGACTTAACAAAACTTCTAAATTGATCCATTTTCCTATTGTAAATGAAAATTCATTTATATTGTAAGATACTTATTATTATGAATAGAATAATTGATAAATATGGATAGATGACATTTATATTTTAGAAAAAAATTTATATATAATATATTTGTATGTTATTTATTAATATAGATGTCATTTATTATTTTTAACGATCTTTTTTTTTCTTTTTATAGAAATGAGAATAAAATATTCTATTCCACTGTGTATCCATTGTATACAAGATTTTCTATTTGAATGAGTATTATAATAACACAATCATATAATATAATGCGATTGTAAATTTATGTGTTGTTTATTTATTTATCTATTATTTTTTATTTTTGATAACTTTGTTTAATTTTTTGCTTTAATTACATATAAAGTCATTATTCTATAGATAAATGTATATAAAAATAAATAAATAGTATATTTTAATTTATTTATGATTTCTTATACTCTTACATCTTATCTATGCCTTGAGTATTTTTAATTCCCTCTTATTTACTAACTTTTTTTTGTTTTTGAAATACACAATGATCGTAAAAGAAACTTAGAAATAAAAAAAACTTATAGACTTGTTTTTTACAATAAAGTCAGTTTCTACTTAGAATAACTTATACATAATTTACATTATTTTAAATATTAAAATAAATAATTATTTCTTTTAATAAAATTGATATATTTTTATTTATCTTCAAATATTCTTAATATCTATCAGAATGATAATTTCTTTTACACGTTTTCCTATGATTTATTCCTTGTGTTTTATTTATATTTTTTATTTTACTATCCTTATTTTTATTTAATTTGTTCCACTTTAGATGCTGAAGAAGACTTTTGCCAACATTATAATTTTTGTTATTTTTAAAATTCTATGTAACTTATTTTAACACTTTTTAATAATTTGATCGCTATTTTATTAAACTATTAACTATGTAAGTGTCGTAATTTGTGATTATAATTTACATAAATAAAATAATGTGAAAATTAATCAATAACTTTATTTTTAGTAAAAACATTATTTTTTCTTCATATTGTACATATATTATCTTTGTACTTTATTATTGTGTATAAAATGAATGTGTGAAAAATAATAATTAAATTTTGTTATTTATTGATATGGAAGTCAATTATGCATAAATTATTTGTAAATAAATATGTTTATATTTAATTTTAATTATTTATTTTAAAAGATATATCTGATAATAAATTTAGATATTTTTTATTTCACATGTGATTTAGTTACATCTTGTAAAAGGTTTCTCCTTAAATTTATTCCTATAGTGAAAACCATGATATTTTTAAGATAATAGCAAAACTAAGGCTTCAATGGTTCTAATGGTCATTGGCAAAACTAAGAGTAACATGAGTTGTTTTTTGCAACTTATTTTTAAATATAAGATATTATTTTTGTAAGAAAAAAGTGAAATTGCTTCTATAGAAATTTATTTGTTTTTTGCAACTTACCTTTATATATAAGAGATTATTTTTGTAAGAAAAAAGTGAAATTGCTTCTATAGAAATTTATATATAGCTCAATTGTTTAGAAACTCACCAAGAATAAAATATATATTCATGGAAAAAATGAACACTAATAATAAAAACTAAATTGTATTACAAAATATTCTTGTATGAGATATATCATCAACTCATCACGCATAAACGACATAATCTATAAAGACAATGTTTTTATTAATCAGTTAATAAAGTAAATATATTTTTATAAGAAAATATTTAAAAGATAACATATATCTATCTTATGCAAGTTTTAGACCGTGTAATGTTATCGCCTGTAACATTGATTTCTTCTTTGAAAAAACTTTTTTTCTTTGAAAACACTTTGTCAATTTTTATTCATGTAAATTATTGAAAAAATGTGATTTATACTAAATTTTTAATTCATGGTATTATATCATTTTGGGACATTATTTTGAGTGTGATCAATTTGGTATCACTAAGCAATCTTGATGGATTAAGATTATTTTTAAATAAAGTTAAAATTGATATTGAAATGAATAAAAAAAAATTGAGTTTAGTGTTAATATTCATGCATGAGAAAGTGACTGCTTTTTTTAAATGTGATAACCAATTGTAACTCAAGGCTCTTTCTTGCACGTCATGTAGACACAATTGTGTAGACCAAGTTTCACTACATATTTTCTTTAAAAACAATGGGTTCGATTTTCCGTGGATAACCATATCGGCGGTTCGGTTTTTATCCGTTTAATTTTGGAGACAGGTATCATTTTGGGTAAAAATTGAACATAAAAGAACGGGTACAGTTTGGTTATAGTTATACTCAAAACCATACCCACCTGTACTCGAAATTAATTATATTTATTTAAATAAATTATATATTAATTAGAGTTTACTTATTTTTTTCGCAGTATATAAACCAACCTAAATTTTTTTTTATTTCTCTCTCCGTCTCTCACCTCTTGCAGAACTCATTCATTTTCTCGCCTCTCTGAGTTCTCTCAAACTTCTCAGTTCTCACTAGTCGCCAACCGCTATTCGTCAGTCGCCAATCGCTAAGTCCCTAGTCGCTGAGTTGCCAGTCGTTGAGTCCAGTCACTGAGTCGCCTCTCTCGCCAGTCATCTCTGCCATTCTACGCTTATCGTTGGCTCGACTTGCTATCCCTTCTTCTTCGTGATCTCAACAAGTAAGTGTTTCCTTTTCTCGTATGAAGGAGATCTCTAATTTACTTTATGTTCTATGCTTCGTGTTTTCTTTTACAATTTTACTTAGATTACTTCTCTTAGTGATTGATACATGGTTACTTTGTTTTGTGTATGGACCTCACTGCTATGGGAATTTTACTAGTTTTTTTCTTAAGCAGAACAACTTTGGCATAACATATATTTAAATGCCTAAAATCATCTAGACAATGTATTATCGATTCATAGTGTATATGGAACAAATTGAATACTCTATTTTGTGTATGGACCTTCCTATTATGAGACATGACTATTGGCTACTCTATTTTTGTCACAAAAAGTTATAGTCATTTTAAGTGATCATGGTAAAATCTAATTTGATTTGTGCTTTGATAGATTTAGTCAAAGACTTTATTCTGTTTCTTGAGCAGAACAGCTTCGGCAAAACATATATTTAAATGGTTGAAGTCATCTAGATAATGTATTATCGATTCATAGTGTATATGGTAAAATCTTATTATCGATTCATAATGAATATGAAATATAGTATGATGATAATTTTTTATCATGTCTTATAGAGTTAGAGATTTGTGAAGAAGACAAAGACTTTAAACATTATGACAAGTGAATATGTTGAAAAGGTAACATGAGATAATAGAAAGTATATGTATATTTTTTTTATATATGAATTTAAACTTTGAAAGTTATTTTTTTAGAATTTTTTACCACAATCCTCTCAAGGAGTAAATGACATTGAACTTAATGTGGAGGTAACAAGTGGTGGAACTTCAAGTGTTGATCAACATACAAATGTTCCTCTCCTTACATCAACCTCTTCACCTGAAAATACACAAAGTCAATCATCAAATGAATGTAGCGAGGAAGAAGATGAGAAGACTAAATTAAAGTCTAAAGCATGAGTTCATTTTGATAGGAAGAAAATTAATGGGATATGGAAGATAATATGTAATTATTGCATAAAACGGTTAGGAGGTGATACAAGGAATGAGACATCTCATTTGAAAGCACATACAAAATGTTGTCCATTCAAATGGTAAGAAAGGAGTATCAGTCAATCATTGTTAAATCCTAACAAGAAGAGGGATAGAATTGAGTTAGGACATTGGAATTTTGATTCTCAAGTTTCTCGTGATAAATGTGCAAAGATGATAATTCTACACGAGTATCTTCTTAGTATTGTTGAGCATCATGGATTTAGGGAGTATTCACATTCATTACAACCAATATGAAAGCCTATTTCTCGTGTGACAGTTAAGATAGACATTATAAAGATTTATGATGTTGAGAAAAAAAATGATGGATATGTTGGAGAACAACAAAAGTCGTGTTGCAATCACGAGTGATATGTGAAAGTTTGGAAATCAGAACAAAAGATTCATGTTTGTATTTGCATAGTAAAATAATAAGGTAAATATTTTAAGTTTATTGTTGAAATTTATACAATTCTTATGAAATATTTTTTTTAGAGATTTGATGTATTAAATGATTGTATATAACAATTTTATTGTTACTATATAATTTTTTGTAGGTTTATATATGTTCCTGCTTCACACAATGCTGCAGTTATTAGTCAAGAATTAATGAGTTTCTTTTTGGATTGAAACATTGATCGTAAGATTTCAACCTTAACTTTAGATAATTGTTCTACTAATGACTCAATGCTACTCGATCTCTTAGATTCATTAGATAGAACTTCAATGTTATTGTATGGAGATATTTTTCACATGCGTTGTGCTGCTCACATCTTAAACTTAGTAGTGAAAGATGGGTAAAATCAAATTTCTCAATGCATTGTTAAAGTTATAGATAATGTTGCATATTGGACAACAACACAAAAGAGGGAGAAATTTTTTAAAAAAATTACATCTCAAGAGATAAAGTCTTCTTGTAAGAATTTATCTCTTGATTGTCAAACTTGTTGGAATTTTACTTTTTTAATCCTTAAAAATGCATTGTTTTATGAGAAAGTGTTTCCTCGTTTAAAACAACTGGATAAGAATTATAATATTCTTCCTGATGCATTAGATTGGAAAATGACAAGTACAATTTGTGATAAGTTATAGGTATTTTACAAGATTATTGAATTGATTTCTCATTCCAACTATTCCACCATAAACGTGTTATTTCCTTATATTTGTGACATCAAATTGTCATTATATAATTGGATTAATGATAAGGATGATTTGACCAAAGGAATGGCTAAAAACATGCTTGTAAAATTTGATAAGTATTAGCAAGAAGTTAATATTGTCATGGTTATAGGAGTTGTTTTGAATCCTAGATTTAAGATGAATTATCTCGAATTCTATTTTCCAATAATATATGGAGAGAATGCCATATTTGAAATTGAAAAGATGAGAAGAAAGTGTTCTGATTTGATAAATATGTACCGAAATAAACGAATTATAGAAGAGAGTCAACAAATAGAGTTTCAACACGCTCCAATACGTCTCAAAGTTTAAAAGGTACTAGTGTTCTTAATCCTAGTGGTATAAATAAGTATAAACAATGAAAATTAATGCAAAATAAAGCTAGATCTTTGAAATCTAAGTTAGACTCTTATTTAGAGGAGGTTGACGTAGAAATTTTGGATGAAGAGTTTGATATATTATCTTGGTGGAAATATAACAAACATAAGTATCCAATAATGCATGACATGGCTAGAGATATCTTGGCTATTCCGATCACCATGGTTGCTTCAGAATCTGCATTTAGCACAAGTGGTAGAGTAGTAAGCTTTGATGTGTACTCAAAATTGGTTATGAGCTAGTATTCATAAACAAGGTATAAGTCTATATATTTAATACTTGTACATATTATATTTTATTAACACTTGTTTTATGTAATATATATTAATTATTTAATAGTGTATTCAAATATTTTATAATTTATTCAGATATGTTAGCTTTTGGTTCATCTAGTTCCACTATTACTATTACAAAAGATGATGTTGAGATAAAAAATTTACATTATTGATTAATCAATTTATTATTTTGTTTTATAAAAATGATTTTATATGTTTGATTTTTACAAGATATTCGTGTTGTTGATGAATAATTATAAGATATAAGTTTTGATTTATAGTACTTGAAGTTTTCTTAAATTTATTTAATTAGTTTTTAATATTTGTATGAGTTTATAATATTTTGTTTATATCTTATGTTTCTCATTTATATGTATTTAACCTTATCTAGATTCATAAAAATATATATCATTGAATGTTAAATTTTTTTATCATAAACTCAAAATAACAAATTGAGATAATAAATTCAAAAAACTTGTCGAGTTGCTTTAGATTAATTACATAGTCAAAAGGAACCCAATTGAATAAGATTTTTTTAAAATTTTGAAAAATGGTTTTTTTTAATAACTATTCTGAACTGTTATCCACGGATAAAAAATCATCCTCGAAATGCAACGATTTTCGAGCAGTTTTGGGAACAAATTTTATAATTCAATTCAGAAACGATTATATTAAAATCTGTACACGAACACATCTCTAGAATAAATTACTAAATGATTATTTATTTAGACTAAACTTTAATAGTGTAATTAAATATTTATAATTTAATAAAAATACGAACTGATATATTATCATTGATTAAATTATTAATAAAATTAATATTTATCATTATTTTTTAAAACCTTTTATGTACTAAATTATCATAAATATTCGTACGTTTTTATCATTTGTCAAAACCTAATGTTTTTAACTTTTTCAAATATCTACCGTATTTTAGATACCCTTCACATGTTAACAATATTAATACTTATCTTTAATTTCTTCATTTTGCATACTATTCTAACACAATATTCATAATTTGTTATTAAAGAATTAATATTTACGGTACAAAATTAAAAATACTCTTTTAAGCTTATTGGTTAAATTAATTTAATTTTATACTAAAAATATTAATTATTTTGAAATCAAATATTGTTTCATCTTCTCTCTTATTAAACAAATAAAAACAAAGAAATCATCACATTAATTTGACTATAGAGTTTGACAAAAAATGATATTAGATTGGGCATGTTCAAAATTAAAAATAAATTAAAAAATTTTATAAAATGATTTTATTAATAAATATTTATATTTTATATAAAACTAATTATATTAAATGATTAAGATTAAAAGTTCAATATGAATTAATAAACAAATTTTTTTATTAAATAATCCAAACTCAAAACAAAATTCAAATAAAAATTATAATTTTCAATAAAATTTAACATTTCTTTATCAATATAAATAAGAGATGACATTATCGTTAAAGATAATATATACACGAATTTTAGATAATATTATTCTTTTATCCTCGTGTTACCACTCATTATATTTTGAAAAGAACGTAAAATAATACATATCAATTCTTAATATTGTGATGATTTTTGTGGGTTAAAAAATTAAAATTTTAATTGTAAATAAAAGAACATATACACAGGTGAATTTTGTGATAAGAAAAGAGATTGATTTTACGTTAAGGAATATATTTTGTAGAATATAAACGAATTAAAAGATCTCAATAATAATTTTTCAAATTTTGAAACTTAAATATAATAATATTAGTATAAATAGTATTTTTAATATTTTAAAAATATTATAATTATATGCTATAAAAATTAAAAACGTAAGGATATAATGATAATTTTCCATTGCATACCTAAAAATGGAAAATCTTATTTTATATATATATATTAAAATATATCCAATCTCGCCGTATATATATTTATTGTTTAAATAATTTATTGATAAAATGAACGAAAAAAGGAAGATTATCACAAGTGTAAGATATATATTGTACATTTATTGGTGCCTAAGCGCTGCAGAGAACGGCGGCCCGTATAGGGATGGAATCGTGATTCTTTTTGACTTCTGGTTCATTTGTAAGGCCATTTTACCGCAAGCACCTCAACCGAAAATATCATCCATTCAATTTACATCAGTTTTATTTTAAGAAAATCTTATAGATTTTATTTTTTTGGCTTTAATGGTTTCGATTATCTTTCACTCTCCCGATATATGCCACTTTAATGGAAAATAGGTGATTTGGGAAGAAAAAAAAAAAGATTTTTTTTTTCAGGGTTTCTCAATTCTAACGAGCTAATTGTGTATTCTTTGAAAGTGATGGGCGAATTTGAAGAGGATGGTGCTGATACTTGGTGAGAATGCATTTGATTCTTTTCTATTGGGTGGGCTTACGGGACACTCAATGCTTGAATTTTATTGGGTGTTTTCGCATCATGTGTTGTTTAAACTTTTTTATTTTTGAATAATTTGAAGAAATATTTTATTGATTGTATTTCTGGAGAATACGTGTGTTCTTGGAGAAAATCTAATTTTGGCTACTTGCACTTACAGGACTTGACCACTAAACTATGTTGTTTAGACTTTAGATTCAGTCTTCTTTAGAACTTTTTCTTTCAGTGGGCGAGGAGGGGTCTGCTTATTATGAGTTTAATAGCGATTTAAAAGCTTTCGTTATTTGCTCCATATCTTCTATTCTAAGTTCTCTAGGAGATTTTATGGGTAAGGGCTGTTTGAACTTGTTATTGTAAATATATTTATCTTTAAATGAGTGGTCTTCCATGGCAAAAACAAACTCAAAATGATAAAAGCTAGGAATTCAAATTTGTATTTCCATCACATTTCTCAGCAACAGATCAGTTGGTTATTGTAATTTGATTAAATGGAGCAAATCCTTATGGTTTGTGATTCATTGGGTGGCAGTTCGGACATTGAAGTTGAAGACATAAGGTGTGGAAATTTAGCAGAGAAAGATGTTAGTGATGAAGAGATTGAACCAGAGGATTTGGAGAAGCGGATGTGGAAAGATCGTATCAAACTCAAAAGGATCAAGGAAAAAGAGAAGCTTGCAGCTCAGCAAGCTGCAGAAAAGCAGAAGCCCAAGCAGACCACTGATCAGGCTCGGAGAAAGAAAATGTCTAGAGCACAAGATGGAATTCTCAAGTATATGTTAAAGTTGATGGAAGTCTGCAAGGCTCGTGGATTTGTGTATGGCATTATTCCTGAAAAGGGCAAGCCGGTTAGTGGTGCTTCAGATAACATTAGGGCTTGGTGGAAAGAAAAGGTGAAGTTTGACAAGAATGGCCCTGCAGCCATAGCCAAGCATGAAGCAGAATTACTGGCCATGTCCGAGGCAGATAATAACCTAAATGGTAACTCTCAAAGCAGTCTCCAAGATCTCCAAGATGCAACTCTTGGCTCCCTTTTGTCGTCTTTGATGCAACATTGTGACCCTCCTCAAAGAAAATACCCATTAGAAAAGGGAGTACCACCACTTTGGTGGCCTACTGGAAATGAAGATTGGTGGCTAAAACTAGGACTTTCTCATGGTCAGACTCCTTATAAGAAGCCACATGATTTGAAGAAGATGTGGAAGGTTGGAGTTTTGACAGCTGTGATAAAGCATATGTCGCCTGACATTGCAAAGATAAGGAGACATGTTCGCCAATCAAAATGCTTGCAAGATAAGATGACAGCGAAGGAGAGTGCAATCTGGCTGGGAGTTTTAAGCCAAGAAGAATCTCTCATTCGGCAGCGTAGTAGTGATAATGGCACATCTGGGGTTACTGAGATGCCACTGGGTGGCCTTGGTGAAAATCAAGCAGCAGCTAGTAGTGACAGTGACTACGGTGTCAATGTTGCTGAGGATGGTGCAGGTTCTGTTTCGTCTAAAGATGGTAGGAGAAATCAGCTTACCCAAGTAAAGAAGCCCTTGGGGAGTTCAAGGAATGACACTCTTCGTCCTGTTACCGATAAGGAATCGAGGGAAAAGCAGAAGCCTAGAAGAAAGAGACCTCGAATGAGATCAATCCCTGCTGATCAACCGTCTCTGCCATCTCAAAATGAGAATCTACACATAGAGCCAGGAAACATGTTACCCGATATAAACCACTCTGATGCACAGTTAATTGAATTCCAGATTGATGAAAATCAACAGCTAGATGAGAGATTCACAGCTTTGAAACCATTGGCGAATGATTCTGGCGTTAATACTCAATTACCAACATCTGAACTGGACTATTTTTCTGCAGTACCTCCCGATGGTGGAATTCATGCCGAGAGCATGCATGTTGATGTACCACCCATGCATTATACGGGGATGCAAGAGACTGATACACATCAAGGATATACGTATAATTTCTACGGTCTACCTGCAGATCATCCTCCTCCTAGTGACGATAAGCAGCTTCCACATTCTACAATGTGCGAAAATCATGTCAGGCCACCAGATGGGTTCCACTTACCAACATTTCATGGAAACGAAAGTGAGATTGTAGGTGGAGACATGCCCTGTTATACAACAGACATATTCAACAGCGAACAGGAAAGACCTATTGATGCTCAGCTTGGGTCTCCATTAAGTAGTATGTTGCCGTTAGACTTTGTAGGAGGATATAACAGCCCCCTGTTTGATTTTGGTTTTGACGACCCAAATCTATTTGATTGTTTGGAAGATGATGAGTTGATACAGCACTTAGGGTCATAATTTGTTGGATTTTATACTTATGAGATTAGATTAGCGAGTGATGTTCTCAAAAGCTGCCGATTGTTGTGTATTATGTTTAGAAACTGACGTAGTCCTGTGGTTTGTGCTTTAAGGTTATTGTGTTTTGTTCAGTACTGCACATATGCCACATTATGCTAACATGGGTGGAGCTCATCACATCTGTTGGATCATCATAGTTTGCCTCAGCTGAAGAACTTTTCTTTTCAGAAATCATCATTTTGAAAACAACTGAAGTAATGGGTAAGCTTTTGTGTTGTAGTTTGACCCTCCTACAACTGTTTTAAGAATGATAATCCGGGTGATTCACGTAAAGAATTCAATTTGTTGAAACTGGATGGGAATTTATTCTGGGCAATATTTTAAATAAATACTTTCTTTGAGTTCTTCCTTCTCAATGCTAGTATGTGATTGTATGAATAACTTCATGTATTTTTGGTCCTGCTCAATTTCTCCAACTTTGTTTGACCATTTCCCATGTGTTCAACGGGGAAGGATTAATAGCCTTTTCTCTTTTACCCAAAACTTGGCACAATTTTGTGGCCTTTATATTAACTTCATTTCAATTGCCAATTTTTAAGGTTAAATCAGGGATGCTGAAATTTCCCACGTTCAAAATGTTTTACTTTTTTTCTTATTTATTCTGTAAGAAAGGAATTACGATCGATTTGGTACTTTATGGCATATTATCAATCAAAATGAAGCCTAATTTCTTTGATTTCCAATAAATTACTCTAAACAATTGCTGAGAATTTTATGTGCTAGCAAGATTTTAATCAACAAACCTGAACAGCTAAAGGAAAACTTCACTGCCCTAGAAGTTGTTATTTTCAATTGTGTGATTATATTTTTCATGAATCCGGGAGAGTTTATTTGATATCGTTAAATGAACGTTGGGCAAATTGGTTGAGACCTTCTTTTTTTGGGGGAGTTTCCCAACATTTATGGTTTGCATGATATTTCATGTCTAAAAATGTTTAAATCTAGTACCAATATTTATTTAAAGGTTTCAATTTATTTTTTTCAATTTGAACAATGATATTAATTTAATTAAGAACTTTTTCAGACTCACTTGGGCTTTAAGTGAAGGGTATTTTTGTTTTTTAATTTATTTCTCATCAAAATTATTTTGAGAAAATAACAAAATAATATCTTCAAAATTTTTAATCACAAAAATAACACTTTACATTTAGTGAAATGCTTTTAGAATACAAAACCACGTTGCAGTTAAAACAACGACAATCCAATTTCGTGAAGTACAAGAGAAATATATTTTTGAAAGAAAATAAATTGAAAGACAAAAGTATCCTTTCACTTAAAGCCCATGTTATTCTCATATGCAAAATTTTCGATTAAATTAATATCATTATTCAAATTAAAAAAAATGTAATTTTAAACGAATACAAATACTAAATTATAATCGTTAAAACATGACACATTTTGGCAAATGTGGTATAGAAGTAAAACATTGTTAGCATGAAGATGCAAATTCCCTTATTTTTACCATCATTATTTTTATAAACATTCAATTTCAAATATTAAAAACAATCTATTAAAAGAGTCTTAAAAGAAAAAATGTGAAGAAATACTTATAAATTTTATCTTCATCAATTAAATACTGTCACATTGACAAGATAAATATTTTAGATAAATGTAAGGTTTCTTAGTAATAATATCAAGAAAATATGAGAAAAAGAAAATCAAAAACTTTATCATTTTTTTTATTTTATCACTCTTTTAAAAAAATTAATAAATTATATTAAGTATTATAATTAAAGGACTTGTACAATGGCGCCATGTTTTTTTTTAATGGCACTACAAATCCTTTTTTGGGGCCAAAAACTAATGCAGCCAATGCAGCAGCTTAAGTTGACATTCTCAAATCCATGGGATTAAATTAATGGTCATGAACCACAAGCCCACGGCACTTTTGTTGACCGTACGGTACTACGGCCTACGGGTTTCCAGGTAAAATTAAAATTAAATTATCTGAACGGAGCTGTGTTTTGTGAAATTACGCTATCCAGCTGAGAGAGCAGACACTGCTAGCACATTTCCTACGCCTGTGCAAAATTTATGTATGAATTAGGTATATGGGTATTTAATAGGTCTCATAATTTTATTAAATTATTAATATATATATATATATATAATGAAACCTTTTATCATGGCCGATTCAAAAAGTATGGAAGCTTAAAGTAAAATATAAAACTAAGATTTAAATATTATTTATATTATAGTAATATAAATAATTTTTTTTATTTTTTTTAACAATTTATAAACACACTGTGTATGCCAACATTCTATGTCATGAAATATTCTGCGTGCTATGTCCGTCTCTCTGTCCTTACACGTGTTTTCATAGTGGCCGTGCCCTTTAAGGCTGAATGACAATCTTAGCCTCATAACTGTTGGCACATTCAATCGTTCATTAATATTGTTCCTTTATTTTTTGTCGCTCGTATAGGACTATATAATTATCATTTAATAGGAATTTTAGAATTTGTGATCCTGACTAAACGTACCCATTAACGTAAGGTTGTTCTCTCTATAGGATATTTGCTAATGACATTCGAGTATAATATTTCTTTCGTTCAAAAGGTTTTCACTTTTTACCTACATATTGCTTTGTTGTCTCTCTCTAAGTCTTAAGTCTCTACCTACTAGTTGTAGCTTATTCATTAATGGGTTTTAGCATACATTTCTTGACATTCTTAGTTATTCTAATGGTGGGCTTTAATAGTTGTTGTCCACTTCTCTCTGACCAGTAAGTTATCTTCCTGTTTCTGTCTTTCCCTCTTGTTTTAATTTCTAGTCCCCATTTTATTTTTACTCAACTTTTGTAGGTCTCCAAGAAGTAACAATATTAATGGCAGCAAAAAACAACACAGAGGTATTTTTAAAAATAAAAATAAAAACTTTTTGGGTTCCCATTTAAAGCTTTATTCAAATCAGCATTCTTATTTCTTACTGCAACAAAAAAAAAAATTATTTGCTTTCATTTTATGTCAAACTGATATTAATGAAGACTAAACTCAAATTTTTTCTTTAATAAATTTTCTTCTTCTTCTTTCTGTCCTTTTTGTGATTTTATCTCTAAAAGGGTTTGGAAATGCAAACAGACATAGAGATTGATGGAGTAAGGAATTACAATGGGGATGAAAGACACGTAGTGGAAGACTCCGCGAGGCAAGTCCCAACGGGTCCTGACCCACTTCACCATAACCACAACCCTGTAGCTCCCTAAGTATCATTGCTCAGAAGAACAGAGTACTCTGTTCTTACGATGAATCAATTTCAAAGCTTAAAGGGGTTATATTATTAATGCTGGGTTTCTGTCATTTTACTGTCTCGTTTTTTTTTTTTTTATGTTGTTATGTTCATAGAAGGGGCTAGATTCAGCAATATTAAAGTTCTGATAAATAATTTATTTTTATTTATGTTTTTACTTCTTCTTCTTCTTTTTTTCCTTCTGTAGTTATCTTTAGAAAATTAACTTGCTCTTGTTGTCCTCCTACCCTTTTAATTCTTTGACGTACAGATCATGATGGACTAAATTGATACTTGAACGAAGAGACTAATATTATTGAAACAAAGCATGCATTAATATGGTCAATAAGTTGCTGGAAATATTTTTTCCCCTCAATTTGAAAGAAAAGTAAAATGGCCATGAGTGCCTGAATGGTGACTGAAAAAAGAGTAATTATCTTTTTTTTTTCCTCCCTGGTATATGAAACATGCTATTTAATTTATTTTTAAATAACACATTAAATAATAATAAAGACATATATAAAATATTTATTATATCATATTAAAGATCTTAATTATATAATTTTTATTAAGTAATATACGTTTAGTTATACAAATAAATGGTATTATATAATATAAAATAATACAATTATGTATGAAATTTTATACATCAAATGGTGTAGCTTCTAAATTTTATTGAATATTTAATTCAATCTGTTTAAATTTTTAATTATAAAGTTATATAAATTAAAATATAAAAATAAATTAAATATTGATCTAAATAAATTTTATAATAAAAAATTATTTTAAATATATATTATTTATTAATATTTATAATCATATATTCAATTATATTATATAATTTATTATTAAACATTATATATATTAACTATAAAACATGTCATTACAGCTTTACTTACAAATAATTAGCGTTTGTTTTATTTACATTCTGTCTTTAGCTGTCCTGACAGGCTTATATTTCAGTCCAAGGCTCCAAGCCAAAACAAAGTAACATAGAATCGTTTTGGTATCGAGTTGAGGTCAGTCTCCACTCTCTATATAATCCCGCAAGGTCGCAAGCAGCCTCAGCTGTACACAATTGTGCAATGCACCCAATGATTTTCGATGGTGTTTATAAACTTAAATTGTTTTATAAATATTTTGTCTTGGGTTGGTCACTTTTTTTCCCCGAGTAAGAGTACTCCTTAATATTAATTTAATTACATAATATAATCCCCTTCGTATATATAAAATTTTAATTTTAACTAAAAACTTTATCATTCATTTACATAATAATTTAATTTTACGTTTAGAACGACTTTTAAATCCTAAATACTTTTGAAAATCTAGGAGAATATATATAATTAAAGGTGTTAAAATGAAATCTAATGGTTGAATTAATAAGTTATGTCACATAAATTTATTAATAAAAATATTTTTATAAAATTAATTATTTTGGATTTGTGTTAACTTAGGTTAGTGTTATTATATAAAAAAAACTAATATTATTTTAATTAAATATGATTTATTAGATTCATTAGATTACGTCATGTTGTGTTTGTGTTAGATTTAATTAATAAAATAATATTAAAATATTAATTTAATTTGTTAATTTTTAGTTTTTATATTTTGTTTAACATATTTAACAAACAAATTAAATTGATCATGACTCCTTATTCTTATTACTATGAATTTAAGTTTAAATTCTATCTATATAATGTTTGCTTTATTTAATATAAAATAAAATTTTAACATTTTTCAAATAAAAACTTAAATTGATCATATGTAACAAGTAACTTCAAATTTGAATCATTCTCACATCTCATTATCATGTTGTGTTATAAATTAACACCTTTATATATAATATCACTAATAAGTGCAAAATTGTTAATTTCCTTATAATATGTCATATTATACAGTAATATTAATAAGATATATACTCAATATTCAATATTCATATGAATATGTTTTTAATATTGTTAAGTATCTTTGTCTCACATCAACTAGAAACAAGACATCAGTGATACTTATAAACTTAGATAATCTTTAATTTAATGAGATCTTATTAAGTTGAATCAGACCTTAATTTTTAACATGGTATCAAAACTCTGTTCTTGGTCTCTATTTACTTGGACCCTGTGTTCTACCACAATTTCATCTTGGCACTTATGTTCACCTTTGTCCACCGTGTAGAGAGAGCTATTAAGTATCTTTGTTTCACATCGACAAAAAACTAGACACCAATGATGCCTATAAACCTAAACAATCTTTAACTTAATGAGATATTATTGAATTGACTTATGCTTGGATTTATAACAAACACAAAGACAATTTTTTTATAATATGCTGAGTTATTTACAAATTAAGAGATATATTCCAGTTGTACAAAATTACATGTACAATTGTATAAAAAAAAATTAAAAAAAAAAGTGTACATATAAAAGGAAAAATTATCGTTGTGAAAAAAATGATATATATACAAATTTTATTTTCACTTTTATTTTTCTTAAATGATTGGAAACTTGTATAGGCCTGCTTCCACTACTACAAAAAAAAGGTATTTAAGTCGATATGTCAAGTCGATTTTTTTGAAAGGATAAGATTATTATTATATCACTCGGATGTCGCTGTGATAATCTTTTTTTATGGTAATATTTATAATAATTTAATTTCTTCATTCGTATGTCTCTGAAGTTTAAACTATTTGTTTGATAGATGTTTACGTGCTCATGTATGTAGGGGAATGAATTGTTATATGGATAAGTTGTTTTTTGTTCAGTTTTCTTGTCACAATGTTGGTGATTCTAAGCCAACCAAACTTGTTTGCATAATCTAATTACACTTTAACGACATTATTTTATTTGTAATTTAAGTTAACTATATATATATATATATATTGTATATACATTATTTGTTTTTGTAATAAATTTAATTATCAAGTAATTAATTATATTTAAATTTTCAATTATTTGTATTATTATTTATATTTTGGTTTTTTATGCTATATTGAATACATGTTAGTGGAGTGAAAAATGAGAATAAAAAAATAAAAATTAATACACGTAAATTCGGTTGATTGGGTAAATCGACTTTAAATTTTAAGTCACTCAATTTAAAATTAGTTAAAAATTTGACTTTAAAACCCATTTTTATAGTAATGTTTGGCTCTTTTTCTAATAGAGTTCTCTTGTTTTCCAAATCTTTAACACAAAAATAGTTAAGAAAGAATTCCACGTAGACTCTATTTTCATCATAGAGTTTTTTAAGAATTTCACGGAGACTGTATTGTCATCATAGAGGTTTTTTTAACTAATATAAGATTTTTGGCTGACTGAAAAAAAGTAAAAATTCTTTTAAAATCAAAGCATCTTTGTCGTATAAGAATTAATGATCAGTGGTGAAAATAAGAACAAACTGTCAACTACCTAACATCACTGATTCATGGCCAGAAAAGGCATGGAGCTTGAAGAATTTTCTTAAGACCAATGAAGTGGTGAATAGCTCATATGTCTAAGACCCAAGGCTGAGAAGGAGCTGTTGAAAAACTACTTAAGTTATGATGAGGGTAGTTTACAGATGATTGTAGTCCAAGAATAGTCCAAGAATAGTCCAAGAATATGAGATGATACAAATGAAGTAACATTAGGAGGTGCTTGATCTTTCGAAGAAACTTGATCACAATGTGCTTGAGAAGGCACATTACTAGCATTGCCTGAATTAAATATGAACCAACAACGAGCAACACTATGATCTTGTTTCTTACAGATCTGACATTTTTCTTGATAGCCACCTCTTCTACCTCTTTTTGGCTTAAAATCTTGTGATTAAGAGAAGGATTAAGATGGAGGAAGAGAGATTTATCATAGCTATGAATACTTCTTCTATATGTGAAACTTTCTTCTTTTGAGTTATGTTAGTGATTAACGACATATATTCAAAGATTAATCCTTCAAAAGACTTAGAAACTCAAGCCTAACTCTGAACCCAAAAGTCAATTTGTGAGTTAGAGGATTGACCAGACTTATAAGCAACATTGTTGCCTTACTCTTAGCCATTGTAGGACTTAATATCCCCCCTCCACATCGGTTAGAATCTGGATTTACGACACGAGGGTCGATGAGAGTACAAAGAAGCTAAGAGCCTAGATTTGATACCAACTTAGAAACTCATACCTAACTTTGAACCCAAAAACCAGCTTGTGAGTTAGAGGGTTGACTAGACTTATAAGCAGTATTGATGTCTTACTCTTAGCCAGTGTGAGACTTAACAAAAAACATATATCACTTATCTTTCATCTCTAACTGCTATTATTGTATCCATCAGATCCTTCAATCGATTGATGTATTCTTCCATTACTAAGCTACGTTTCTGCATTATTTGTAAGTATCATCTAAGCTACAACAAATTTGCTTGTGTAAAATCTGAGTACACTTTCTTCAAACTGAGCCAATAATTAAAAGAAGTTTCCCTATTCAACAAGTATTTTAGATATGATTGACTAACAAATCCATATAACTAATTCTTTACCACAGTATCATGTTCATCCCAAAGATCAAACTCAAGGTTAATAATTAAAGTTGAATCAGTTTTAGTTCTCTTAACGAATTGAAGAGATGCTTCCAAGATCCACTCATGAAAAATCTTGCAAATTATAGATCAGAATTACACGCTTCAATTGTTCTCTCCAGTGGAGATAGTTACTTCTATCCAACCTAATCGTAAAATTAGGACTCATTGGATGATTATGAATAGCTACATTACTAGCTAAAATATTTCAGTGATCTTATAGATGAGCTTAACAGCTCTGAGCTTGGATCTCTTCGAGTTAACAAAGTTTCTTCTATTAATGGCGTTTTGGTACCATGAAAGCTAAAAGAGCTAGAACTGATTGAAAGAAAAGAGAAACTGATGAAGAAAGAAATTGGATGAATGTGCTATGATATTCAAATATACTCGATAGCAATAAATGTGTTTATAATAGCTATTTATAGCTATTACTCAGAACTAACACACTACTCATTGCCATAGCATACAACCACAACCTATCAACAATTAATACACATGTAATCGGTTATTCTAACAAATAATTTTTAGTATTATTAGTTAGAATTTTTTTTTACTAATTAGTAAACTTTTTATAATTATGAACTCATGTATCAAACAATATATAATAGTATTTAAAACATGTTTTTAAAATTAGTTTTTTTTATTAACAAATCCAAGCAAAAAAGTAGAGGATGTTATATTTTTGGGTGATAAATATTTTAAGTCATTTTATATGTGTCATCAAGATACTTTGATCATATAGTTTTTATAAGATACAATTTAATCACTCAATTTTTAAGAATGATAATTTAGTAACATAACTTCTTAATCAAGATTTATTTATTTTCATCTAAAATCTCTTATTAATTAAAAATAAAAATACCCTAAAACTTCATTAAGTTAGATAAATTAAACACTTAAATATACTAATTTTTAAATAATATACTATAAGTCTATTAAGTTTGAAAAATATGATAGTAAATATTCATAAATATCTCTACTATCTTTATTTTTAAACTTGTGAACTTATAATATCTAATTTTTCAAACTTAACTTATGTTTGGTGCACTATTTATAGTATTTTAAGTTTGAAAAATAAGATATTATATATTTTTTAGTATCATACTTTACATTGTATGAAAATAAATAAATTAAAGTGTATAAGTTATTAAAATTAATAGATTATTTTAATACCACACTCTTAATTAAATTAATGATGGGTCCTTGGATTGTTATTTATTCAACCCTCCCTTCGACTATTGAAGGAAAGTGTTAGAGCGAATAAAATACAGAGATATATATATATATATATATATATATATATATATATATATATATATATATATATATATATGTTAATATTAATTAGAATAATTTAATTTTGTTATTATTATTTTTTTGATAAAAAAAATAAACAAATAAAAAAATTTTAATTTTTTTTTTAAATTTTATAGTTATTATTGTATATTTTTAAAGATAACTTATAAAAATAATTTATTAATAAAATATCAATATAAATTGAAATAATCAAAATTGGCTGTGTAGGTTGTAATCAATTATCTTCCAACAATAATAGGCCAATCCAAATTATGAGCTCTATTTTGTACTTTATCTAAGAATCTTTATGCATGTCCTCTCAAATTTCTTTTAATATATGATTTGGCGTAACTTTTTAATGGGATGAGGGCGTCAAGTTTGTCTTTAAAACCATTTCATACACAACCAAAATATCAACTAATTTAGCACGAAAACATACGTATGGTCTGAGTTAGACCTTTAGGTTTCGCAATCATTACTCATATACGAAAAAAGCCCTCAAGGCCCTATGATGATTGGGCCCAACAAATACTATTTGCCTCATGATTTTAAAGGAGTATATTATTTAAGTGGATTTATTTTTATCCATTTAAAAATAATTTAATTATATTATAAAAAATATTTATATACAGTATTTGTAAAAAAAATATTAAATATAAAATGAACTATAATATACAGTTAAATTATATTATTCTCCATACCATCATACCTTAATTTAACCAAATAATTTCCCACGTCTCTTTTAGTGAATACACAAATTTCTAATGTTAGACACCACAAATCTACAAGTTTTTTTAAGGGTTCATTTTATTTTGTTTTAGACAAAGGGATAGTACAATAATATAGTAGCACATTTAGTTCCACCAACAATTTTAAAAAATATTATTTTAATTTTTAATTACATTTGTTGAAGCAAGTTTAAGATAAATAATTGTTAAAGTAGTCTTTTTTTAAAAAAAAAAAAGTTAAAAAATAAAAGAAAATATTAAGAAAAATATAAAATATTTTTTTTTTCAAATGATGAAAGTTTTGAAAAACAAATAAACTAAGAGCTTGTTCGGTTAGAAAATAGATTAATAAATAAAGTATATATTCTTATTTATTTGTTTATTTGAACTTTTAAGTTCGAAATTACAATTCTTTGTGCTACTTGTGCTTTTTGAGATGATAAATATATATTATTCACTCCATGAGAAGAATAATTATTCTTTATTTAATTTAATTTTTTTTTTGCTAAAGTTCTTTCAAAGAAATATGATTGTAGTATACTTTTACCTAAAATCTCTTATTTATATACTAATAAAAATATTTATATTATTAGAAATGAAGGGTATTTTAAAATTTTAATTTTTTTTCCATGATAGCTAACCACATTATGGTAATTTCCATTCCTGATATTTTTAACCAATTAATGATTTTGATAATATGAACTGAAAATACATTAAACTCTTAAAAAAGAAAAATAGCTAGTGGTGTAAATGTTATTTATCTCATAAATTTCATCCTTTCTTCAAGATGATTTATGTCATCATGAAACTGTTTTGGAGGAAGATAATAAAGAAAAATATATTTATACAAGAAAATTTCGGGAAGTTTCTATTTTGGCTGTCTCATTTTGGTTATTTTCATTTTTTTATATAGAAAAAATGGCTTATTTAATTGATTATGAAACTTATGCGTTAGCAGCCCATCAAAATAGTTTACTTTTGGTTAATTTATATTCAATTTAATGTAATTTTAAATCCAAATCTAATATAATGATTTGATTAATTCAAATCTATTCGGGTTTTTAAGATAAAATAAGATTATTAAATTATTAAAATTTGTTTAAATTATTGTTATATATAAAATATGATATATATATATATATAATATTTTAATTTTAAATTGTTATATTTTAAGTAAAATTTATTATTTATAATCATAATTAACAAAAAAATAAGTAATATTTATATACAATTATTAAATTATTATTGTAATACATATTTATTTTTATTTTTAAGCTAAAATAATAATATAATGTAATTATAGTACGTATAATATTTAAATATAAAACATTATAAAATAAAATTTTCATTTATTTATAATCTAATAACAATTCGATCTGGATTAGATATAACAGATTATAAAATCCGTTAACCTGAATCTGATCCGAATTTGAATAGATTGTATATTTTTCAATCCAAATATGATATGAATTCAATTTTTTGTCAATTTAATCTAATTCAAATTTAAAGAATCGAATCAGATTTACTAATTTAAATAAATTTATCAAATTATTTTTTCATCTTTAATAAAACTAATGCATCTTTATCAAGAATACAACGTTATTAAGTTGATTATTCTTTATTCCAAATTACATAATTCTCATAATCATCTATTAAAAATTCATTTTTTACTATATAAATACGCTACTCAAATATCATAAACCAAACAAGACAAAATTTAGGTAGTGAATAAGCAACATCATTATATTTATATTATCATAAATTTACTCATATAATTAAGCTCGTATCAATTATAATAATATATATAACATAATTTTTCAAAAAATTAATGATTTTATAATTTTTAAATTTATTTTAATATATAGCACATTATAATAATCTAAATATAAATATATATAAATTTATGCATGTTTAACATTCTTCAAAAAACTTAATACGCTTAAGCACACACAAGTATAAGTATACGTGATCACGTATAAATGATAAGTATTTTAAGAACAAGAATTGTTGTACCCACAAAGATTAGTAACAATGTGTACTCTTAATTATTAATTCGTTAATAAGTGTTGTAATTTTGATGTTAGTATTCCCATGTGTAAAATATGATGCTTGTATTTTATTTGATGTTTATGTTTATTTTTTGCAAAGCTGGTTACTAATGGTTCAGTATTACTTAGGACACAGTTTTATATTTTTATGTTATACACACTTACTCTCTTAGATTACATGTAATTTGCATATGTGGTGTTTGTTGTTATGTTGTTCCATTATGGAATTTGTTTTTTGTCGTGGTTTCCCATTGGGGACATTGTTTGTTGGTTATGTCGTCCCTTTGAGGAATCAACGTTTCTTGACGCTTGCTGACGTTCTCACCTTGGGCTAGTCGAGGAGCTTGCCACCCCCTCATCACTTTGGGCAATTAGTGTATAACAATTATTACCCTTGTCGATGTATAGCTATGACCCTCACTACTCTAATCAATGCGGGTTCAAGAGGTTGATTTTTTTCTATAAATTTCTCTCTCATCCTTTTTGTTTTCTTACCCACAATCTGTGGGAAGGCTTTGTTTGTTTGTCATCAGAATTTTTTGATACCTTCAGAGTCTTAGGTCTAGAAAATAATGCATCATCTATGTGATATAGGACATCAGAGAGGAGTCTCTTTTATATTTCTCAAGCACTGGATTAAGTGTAAAAAAATGTGAGTTTGATTAAAGATTTATTGAGAATCCAAATACATGGTTAGCTCGTGAAGATCCATACCATTTTGAGGAATTTATCTCAAGTTGTATTATAGTGCAAAGTGTTTCGAGGTTGCAACTCTTTCCATAGGTGAATAGCCAACTATGTGATTATGTGCAGTATGTTGGCTAGGTGTTACGTGGTCACAACGTATATACATTGGGAGGTTGAGTCATCAATAGTTAATCACATCACGTAGTGATATAGCTTCAAAGACAAGTTGGATCGACCTGGATAAGAGACTCTATCAACAATGAATATGGGTAGTTTAGGCATAGTTAAGGTAGACTAGTGGAGGTATTTACATTTATACGTTTATTGAGTTGTATAATATTGATTTAGTTATTAGTACATTACTTGTTGCTGAAAGGTTTTCATAAGTAACCTAAGAATGTTACCACATAGGTAACGCTTTTATGTAAGTTTATCTCGTTATATGATGTATTATGCATGATTGTATGCTATAAAAGTACAATCATCATTTATCGAATATGTTTACATATATGAGGTGTTGAAGTGATTGAAAATCCTTTGTAACTTTACAGTATATTTTCTTGATTTTCATGTTGTTATGTTTGATATGTTATTGCATGTTGCTAGCCTGAATAGGAACTTGTGAGATACACCTTCATTGGTGTTTTTATAGTAAATTTTTGTTCCTTATCTATTGGTTGTTTTTATGATGTGTACAATTAAGCATGTTGTCTTTATTTTTGATGTGTTATCTAACTAATTCATGTCATAAGACCTACTTGACCGAGTTGTAATAGAGCTTGCAAAAAGATTCTATGGGTTGGCGTAGCCACCCTTTTTTGTTCAAGAAGCCAACGTATGTGTATTCTTTTAGTTGTCGTGGTGTCCCATTGAGAACATTGTTTGTCAGTTATGTTGTTTAGTTAGAAACTCGATGTTTCTCAATCTCGTCAACGTTCTTGCGGGGGTGCTCGCCACCTTAGGCAACTAGTGTGTAACGGTTATTATCCTCACCAGGGTAATAGGTATTACCCTCACTACCTTGGTCAGTAAGGGTCCAAAAGGTTGAATTTTTTTCTATAAAATCCCTATCATCTTTCTTATTTTCTTGGTTATAATCTATGGGAAGGCTTTACCCATTTGACACTATAATCCCTCGATCCTTTTTCCTTCAGAGTGTCGAGTTTTGGAAATAATGCAACATCTATATGATGTAGGACATCAAGATGAGTCTCTCTCATATTTCTTAAACATCAAGTTGAGTTTAAAAAACGTGAAATTGAGTGAAGATTTATTGAGAATCAAAATTATTAACTAGTGAAAAGCCATATTTTCTTAAGAAGTTTAACTTAGGTTATGTTATCGCGTGTCGACGTAGTGTTGTGAGATTATAACGTTGCCTATAGATAAATAGCCTATAAGTTGGCTTAATGTATGTCGACTGGTTGTCGTGTGTCAATGGAGTGTTACAAGGTTGCAATTCTTTCCATAGGTGAAGAGCTAACGATGTGATAATGTGTAATATACTAATTGGGTGTTGCAAGGTCATAACGTACATACATTAGAAGGTTGAGCCACCAGTAGTCGATTACATCATGTGGTGATGAAGCTTCAGAGATGAACTTGGATCTACTTTGATTAGGTGTTGTGTTGACAACAAACGATGGCAACTTCGGCATAATTATAGCAAGTATCGCAACTGGTAGAGGCATTTATGTTTATGATTTTATCGAGTTATATACTATTGATTTACTTATTAGTGCATTACTTGTTGTCGAGTGAATGTCATAAGAAACATAAGGATGTTACCACATAATTAAAGGTTCTATATGACTTTATCTCATTATATGTTGTGTTATGTATGATTGCATGCTCTAAGAGTACAATTATCATTTACCAAATTTTTGTGTGCATAAAAAGTCTTAAAGTGATTGAAAATCTTTTGTAGCTTTTACAGTATGTTTGCTTAACTAAGATGTTGTTATGTTTAACATGTTATTACATGTTGCTAGCCTAGACACAAGTATATGAGGCACACCATCTCTAGTTATTTTGCTGCCAATTTTGCTTCCTCATCTGCGAGCTATTTTGTGATATATTGAATTAAACATGTTATCTTTATTGTATTTTTAATGTGCTATCTGCTTATTCACATTATGATCCCTGTTTGGTCGAGTTTGAATAGAAGTCATGAAAAAAAGTCTGCTGGTTAGCGTAACCACTGCCTTTGTAGGTTCATGATACCTATTTGGGTTTAAAGTTCAATTAACGTATGTATAATTGTTCCGACATAAGAAAATTTTAAAAATTATTATTGAATTTTTAACTTTAGCTATAAAAATATAGGCCCGACCACTTAATATTAGAGATGACAACTAGTCAATTCATATCAGATCCAACCAAAATTATTCTAACCTACAATCAATTTAAATTGAACCATTTTGGATAAAATGAGTTCATTTCGGTTCAGATAATATCCACGAATCAAAATTTTGACCAATTGACCTTTTTTTGCATTTTTTAAATGAAAATAAAATATTAATTTTTGTGTAGTCGAATTTGTTTAGTACAAAGTAATTTGTGATTAAACATATGACTTGAAATTAAGAAAAAATGAGTCTTACTACTAAAGCGTTATGTGAGCCATATGTAATTAAAAATATCAATTATATAATTATTTAAAACGATGTTAGATAACAAAAATTAAACTAGTTCTCCAATTATTTTGTCTTAAATCTTTTAAAAAAAATTCAAATCATAACTAAGGTTTGAAATGTCAATGTTGGTGAAGATATTAAGATATAATTTTTACAAAAATGTGAAAGGTATTATCGTTATTGGCAAAAACTATGAAAATTCTATCAAAAATAAAGAATTTTTTTACAAAACTTTATAAAATATCAAAATAATCAATTACTTATATTTTAAATTAATTTTTTTATCTAATACATGTATTTTTAAATACTTAAAATATTTATATTAATTAATAAGTTGATTAATTAATTAAAATATTATATAATAAAATATATATTCTTTTTGATAAATATTGTAGCAAAAATAGTTGAAATATTTAAAATAATTAAATAAAATATCTAATTATATTAACTATTATAAATAAATAAATCTCAAAAATAAATTTTATTAATTTATCTGTAAGCATTTGCTCCATTTGTATTAGTGATGGCTAAAAAACGAAGGTTTCAACCATTCTGTAGTGTTTCATTATTAGTGGCATGGTTTTTTTTATGTCAACTAATTCATATAGGTCTCATTAATCTAATTTGTAACCAATCACGTAATATTTTTGTAAAAGTGAAAAAAAATGAATTAAAATGATTGCTAAGAAAGAATAAGAAAAAAATCAAGAATTTATATTTTTGATGTTTTGTTCAACATTTTAATAATATTTTAAGGACATTTTAGTGAAAATATCCATAACATTTACGATAATTTAGCCAAAAATATATTTAAATGATATTTAATTGACAATGATATTTTAACGATATTCTCAATAATTTTGCTATAATTTAATCAAAGGATATTGATATCACGTTTGATATTAGGATGTGTAAAATAAAGACATTATTGCAACAATGTCATTGATATCGTGAACATTTTCATCCTTAATTATCACTATATTAAAATTGTTTAAAATAAAGACATTGTTGCGACAATGTAGTTGATATCGTGAGCATTTTCATCCTTAGTTATCACTATATTAAAATTATGTAAAATATAAAGATCATTTAAAATGTGTAATGAATCACGTGAAATTAAGACATTATATCTAAAATCATAATTTATGTCATGCTAGAATAAATCGACGTTTTTAATTCAACATACAATCAAACTTAAGAATCCTAAAAATAATTGGTAAATTATCTAATAATAAAAAATTCTGAAGATAAATGCTAGCATGTATGTGAATTATGCAATACTTTTAATAAAAAAGGATGTAAATCACTAAACATTAGAATCGATTAAATGATCTAAATTTTACCTTAAACCATTTATAATAAAATGAATAATGCCATTTTCGTTTTTTCCCCGATCTGCTCTATCAAACTGGCCTCAAACCCGTTGGGTCAAATTGTCATTTATACTTAATACTTTTCAAATTTTCTTACCATATATTAATTCACAATACAATTATAAATCAACCAAAATTTTAATAAATTTAGTGGTTCACTTATTAGATTTAATTCATTTATTATATTAAGATTCAAAAAATTGATAACTAAACTATGCAATATTAAAAATATTGATTACTTTAACGTATGCATTCAACTTTACTTGTGACAAAAACCACAAGGTATTACTTTAAATAATAATATTTGTAATTACATACTAATATCTTAAACTATAAACAAACATAGTTATGCAATAAACTAATTCTGTCTTTTAATTCATAGTTTTAACATTCAAATATAGAATTGAGAACATCAAGAATCACGAATTTAAAACTAAAATTTATTATGACAATAAATTAATCAAACCATAGTATAAGGCTTGAAAAATACTCATGATCACAATGAATATTTAGTCAGACATAAAATTTATCAAAAAAAAAAAACTAAATATAACATCATAAATAAAGAAATGATAGAGAAAAGAATATGATTTTTTTGAATTATTGAAACCAAAGAAACCAAAAATATCAATCCTGAACTTGTTCTTGAATCTTCCTTAAAAAATCTTTCAAGATGGCACCAAATATAATTTTCGTAAATTTTCTCTCAATTTTTCGTGTAATTTTAATATGCTATGTGTTTGATAGAATGTTGTTTAGATATTTATATGATAAAATATGTTTTTTTTGTAAGATTAATCTGGACTATTGGATGATGAAAATGAACATAGATTCGCTATGCTACATATTCAAGAGAGAGAAAAGTGGGTTAAACGATCCAAAAGTGTTTAGAATGCGTTTAGAGGCAAAATACACATGTAGGTGCTTGACGTGGTTAGAGGATATCGCACGGTGTGTTACACATTATGGGTGTCCACGATCTGGTCAGGTCCTGTTTTGAGTAAAAAAAATTAACCAAACTAGACAATTCATATTATTCAAATCAAATCGAACCAGACCAGATCGTTTGACTATTAAAAATGTGTAACCGAATGATTTAGGCTACTTAATAATACATAAATATGAAACAGTTTAATAGGATATAATCTAATAAATAAATTATGAATATAATAAGCAATTAAGCATGAAAATAACAATAAAATAAACCAATTAAAGTAGTTCATTTGCTCAAACGCATCAAGCAAAAGTTTAAAGCCACTAAAGAAAAATTAAAACAAGTGTAAGAACTTATCCCCAACAAAACAAGCAATTGACAACAAGCAACCAGTCAAAATAATTGTTAGATATCTAAGAAATACTACAATCACCAATACGATGAATAAAAGATGATATTAAAAAATAAAAAATATGAAAAACAATGATAGAAAACAAAGGCAAGAAGCTGCTGCTGATTTTCAAATTTGGAGTTACTGGGACAAGAGACAACAATAGAAGAATGACAATCATAGATAACAAAAATAACAAAAAGAAATCAGCCATAGTTAGTTTTGAGCATGAGATTTTCATATTTTTAGGAGTTTTTCTTACTTTTGACACATTTTAAACCTTTATGCAATTAGGTTAGGTTTTAATGGCTAACCCTTGACCCAACTAAAAAGAAAAAGAAATTATTTGATGCTAACATCTCAAGGCTTTCACGATTCAAGATACATGCTTTGAAAAAAAAAAGGCATAAGCCTTCTTTCACCATTAGAGGCTATAACCTCAAAACCACCTTTTTACAACATTGTCAATAACTCCCCTCACAAGTCACATAGACCAAACCTACAAACATGCTCGTAAATATAGATATAACAAATTTAGACCATGATTTGAGAAGATATGCTCAATTTGAATTTCATAATGCTCTATTTAAAATATCTAATATAGTAATAATAGATGAACTAAGATGATTCAGTTAGCTCTTGTTGGTTACATAAATAAAATATAACTACGTAAAACCTCACATTTGATTATGTAACTCATTTAATAACTAATATAAATTTAACTAAAGAACAATAATACCTTAGATTATGTAATTTTCCCATAGCTAGCATGCTTCTTGACAAACATATATAAGTATTTAGCTTATACGTGACTTGACCCCAGGAAGTACTGCCTTAATATGTTTTACCAAAATTTTGAAGGGAAAACACATCAATTTCATAGGAAAATTACAGTCGTAATAATCCGCATTTGAAAGTGTTAGATAGTTAATGATATTAGGAATCTAATAATCAAGATTGTTGATTCAACAGTAAGGATTAGCCTTCTTTCTTTGAAACTTTTACTATTTTAATTCATTTGACAATGCTTTAAGAGTTAGCATATGTTATATATATTTCAAGCCAACATTAACTTAAGTATTTCCTGTCTTCCTGATAATTAACAAGCAAAACAAAGAGATCATCAAAAGTGTCCAAGAGATCTTAAGAATTAATATATTAAGTGTATGAACAATAATGATCGATGAATTCTAGGGCATAGAGAGAGCTAAATAATGATCAGTGCATGAACAATAATGATCGATGAATTCTAAGGCATAGGGAGAGCTAAATAATGATCAGTGCATGAATAATAAGCTAAGATCTACCGGTGAAGATTTAGAACTAGGACATGCGAGGATGAAGATAGAGTGAGAGAGATCTATATATCTATTTTGTCATAAATGACAGGACTAAGCAAGTGGACCATATAAGTAGTAAGATGAATAATAAGACGAATAATACAAAGGCGAATCAGCAACTCCAGGGCCAAGGAAGGGAATCATTTTGTCGCTTTGACTACTGATCATGAAAGCGACTGGGTTTGATTTTTGATTCGCGTAGTGAGAAAATCATTTCCGATTGGCTTTCTGGTTTCCCTGAACTGAATCTAGTCTTTCTGCCCTACCAAAAAGAGTGGAGTTTCGAGAACGAGAATCAGCCTTACCTGATAACTTTCCTTTCTTTCTTTACTCTATGTCTGTCTCGACTCTATGCCTTCTTGCTGGAGGCAAGGCGAGGCGAGGCGAGGATGGTTAGTTGCTGCTGGAGGCAACAACGATGACGTAGATAGATAAGGTATTAGGATTCAAAGTCGCAAACGAGAGGGAGTGAGGTCGATTGCTTTTTACGTTTTGTTATATATATATACGTCGATTTAATTATAATTATTAATATATTATTAAAACTGGTTCGGTCTGGTCTGATTAGTTTAAAAATCAATATACTTACTATTAAGGGTGAGCAAAATATCCGATCAATCCGAAAAATTCGATAAAATTAAGTGGTTTCTATCCGAAGTCGGATCGGATTCGGATTGGATTTTATCAATCCGCTCGGATTCGGATTCGGATTAGAAATATTCAAATCCGTATAATCCGATCAGATCCGATATATTTAATATATTATTTAAAAATATATTTATATATATATATATATAATTATTTAAACTAACCTAAAGAGTTGCCGTATATCTCCAAAACCTAACCTAATATATATTGCTGCCTCCATCTCTCTCCCTACCTCTGTTTTTCTGCTGCCTCCATCTCTCTCCCTGCCTCTTCCATTGGTAAGTGCTTCTCTGCTGCTGCTTCTCTGCTTCACAACTACTTCTGCTTCGCAGCTACTTCTGCTTCTCTACTTTGCAACTGCTTCTGCTTCTCTGCTTTGCAGCTGCTTCTGCTTCTCTACTGATTGTGCTTCTATGCTTCTGCTTCTCTGCTTCTGCTTCTTTGTTTCGCAGCTGCTTCTGCTTCTCTGCTGCTTCTCTGCTTTGCTGCTACTTCTCTGCTTTGCTACTGCTTCTGCTTCTCTACTTTGCTGCTGCTTCTGCTTCTTTGCTTTGATGCTGCTTCTGCTTCTCTGCTTTGCTACTGCTTCTCTGCTTTGCTGCTGCTTCTCTACTTTGCTACTGCTTCTGCTTCTCTACTTTGCTGCTGCTGCTGCTTCTGCTTCTCTACTTTGCTGCTGCTTTTGCTTCTATGCTCTCTACTACTGCTACTGCTGCTGCTCGCCACCGCTACTACTCGCCGCCACTGCTGCTCGTGCTTCTCTGCTCGCTCGCTGCTGCTGCTCGCCACTGCTGTTGCTGCTCGCCGCTGCTGCTTCTACTGCTGCTGCTGCTTCTTCTGCTGTTGCTGTTGCTGCTGCTGCTACTCGCCGCCGCTGCTGCTGCTACTCGCTGTTCGTTGTTCTTCATCATCCTTAACAAGAAGGTTATATTTTTTGATGACATTATAAGAAAACTTTGAACGGTCATAATTTTGTGTTGTGAAATCTGTTTTGGACGAATTTTTTTATGATTCCATATAACTTTTTTGATATCTAGGCACACCAAACTGTTAAAGGCGGTTTTTCCTGAATTTTTCGCAAAAAACGCTATTTTTCATTCTTTAATTGAGCTATAACAATTTTTAAACTACTTTTAAAATATTGAGATCTATCGTGACTTGGTGAAACAAATTTCATCATTGTAGTACATCATGGTTATTTACATAATTATAAAAATCAATATCATAAAACATTGTTTTATGTTTTTCGCCAAAAATGCTTTTTTTCCCCAAAAATGCTGTTTTTCATGCTTTAATTGAGCTATAACAATTTTTAAACTACTTTTAAAATATTGAGATCTATTGTGGCTTGGTGGAACAAATTTCATCATTGTAGTACATCATGGTTATTTACATAATTATAAAAATCAATATCATAAAACATTGTTTTATAAATGGTGCATGTTAATTGAACATTTCATTCGTATTATTAAAGTTTTAGTTATATTATATATAAATGTTCAATACATATTTTAAATCACATGAAATTAAACATGTCCAACATCACCCCACGTCTATGTGCACATTTTTACAATTATTTATTGCAAATGTCTAATATTTTTTTCTACAACTATACAGATGGTTTTAGATAAAGATAATGATACACTTTATGTGATTGAAGAAGTAAATAAAAATAAAAATGCAACACAACCAACTCAAGAAGAAGATTCTGTAAGTACTCCAATTTCTGACCTATGCATTGCTTCTAAAGAAGAATGTAAAAAAGTTTCCTCTAGATCTAGTAGTGAAGCATGGGCTCATTTTACTATAGAAGGGGTAGGGTAACATCGCAAAGCTATATGCAAATATTGTAAGAAACAATATAAGTATGTGTCAAGCAAATCTGGCACGTCAAATTTTCTTGCACACATTTCCATTGGATGTGATAAGTTTCCCGGTAGAGTTCTTAAGAAACAAAAAACTTTAGTTTTCCATAAGGAAGGAAGTCTTGTACCTCATAGTTTTAATGCTGAAAGATGTAGAGAAAAATTGGTAAGGATGATAATAAAAGATGAATTGCCATTTATTATCGTAGAAGGTGAAGGATTTAAGGAGTTTATTGAAGAGTTACAACCTTTGTTTAAAATCCCTTCTCGGTGGACTATTGCAAGAGATTGCTTGAATTTGTACGTTACTGAAAGGGTAAAATTAAAAGAGTTGTTGAATAGAACTAGTAAAATAATATGTCTTACCACTGATACATGGACATCTTGTCAGAATTTATGTTATATGTGTTTAACTGCTCATTTTGTTGATAATGGTTGGAATTTACAAAAGAGAATCTTGAACTTTTGTCAAGTTCCAAATCATAAAGATGATACACTTGGTAGAGCGATTGAAGCATGTTTGTTAGATTGGGGCATTGATAGGATATTATGTATTACAGTTGATAATGCAAGTTCTAATGATACTGCACTTACTTATTTGAAAAAATGCATTAATGGTTGGGGTAATGCAATTTTAGAATCAAAACATTTGCACATGCGATGTGGTGCACATATTCTGAATTTAATTGTTGAGCATGGTTTGAAAGAGTATAACATATCAATAAATAGGATTCGTGCTGTTGTAAGATACGTGAGAGGATCACCAATTAGACTACAAAAATTTAAGAGTGCTGCTGAAATGAAAAAACTCTCTACTCAAAAACTCATTTGTTTAGATGTTACGACAAGGTGGAATTCAACTTATTTGATGTTGGATTCTGCAACTTATTTTCAAAAAGCATTTGAAAGGTTAGAGATCACTGATTTGGGATACTATCAAGAGTTTTGTCGAGGTGAAATTAAACAAGCTCCAACTATAATGGATTGGGATAATGCGAGACATTTTGTCCAATTTTTGAAAGTTTTTTATGAAGCTACATTAATGTTTTCTGGATCTTTATATGTGACTTCTAATTTCTTCTTGGATCGTATTTGTTTTATTCATGATCAACTTGATATGTGGAGTAAATGCGAGGATTATATTATGATGAAGATGACTAGTGATATGAAGGTAAAGTTTGACAAATATTGGGGAGGAATATCTAAAATGAATATGATGTTATTTGTGTCTGTTTTACTTGATCCTAGGCATAAAAAAGTGTTCTTTACATCTAAGTTTGCTAGAATTGTGTAATGGGGATGAGATTGAGGCTTCAATGAGTTCTAAAAGGGTAAAAAAAACTTTGGAAGATATGTACGAGGAGTATCATAAAGCGTATTTTCCCTCAAACATAGAAGAATCTTCTCAACCTTTAGAAATGGGTACAAAAGGTTTTGGTTTAGAAGTTGATGCATTCCAACTTTATGCTTCTCGTAAGAGAAAGCATTTAAAAGAAGTTCATACTATGGAAAACAAATCTGAAGTGGAAAAATACTTACTAGAAGCATTGGTTGATATGGATGATGAGAAATTTGATCTTTTAAGTTGGTGGAATGTTCATTCCTCAAGATTTAAGATTTTGTCTTTGATAGCTCGAGATGTATTGGTCATACCAGTATCTACCGTAGCATCTGAATCTGCATTCTCTACTGGTGGTCGTACAATTAGTCCATACAGAAGTTCCTTATCTTCTAAAACTGTACAATCTTTGATTTGCACTCAAAATTGGATTCGTTCATCTCCAATCATTAATATCCAAGAGTCACTTGATGAAATTGAAGCTCTAGAATCAGGTATATTTCATAAAACTTTCAAATATATATAGATTTATTTGTTGTCAAATATATATTATTATGTTTATTAGCTCATTATTTATGTATATTTTTAACTTTTTAATTTTTCATTGTGCAGATATTCTTGATGGTATTGGCGATTTAAACCTTGAATGATTATCAAAAAGTTGTTGTTATTAATGTTCGTAGAGTGAAGTTAATTTATGTAATTGCTATTTAATTTTTTGGAGTTAAATTATGTAATTAATGTTTAATTTTTTCTTTTTGATTATTTTTGTTGAATTATTTTTAATCATGTTGTCACTTACTTTTTTAATTTGTATGAAAAATATTTTTATTTTAGATTTTTTTATTATATGTAATTTTTCATTTTATATGTTGAAATTAAATCAGATTTGGATTTGTTTGGATTCACATTTATAGCGGTTCCAATCGGATTGATATTTCATAATTTTTTTATTTATGTAATTTTTTAATAGATTTAAATTAAAATTTTGGATTTAATAATTTTCGAATTGGATCAGATTCAGATTGACTTAAAATTAGCAAATTCAGATTTTTTCGGATTGGCATGTACAACGGATTGGTTTCGGATTGAATAATTTTTGGTTTAAATAATTTTCGGATCGGATTCGGATCGACTTAAAATTGACGGTTTCAGATTTGTTCGGATTGGCATGTACAGCGGATCGGATTCGGATTGAATAATTCATAATTTGCTTCGGATCGGATCGGATTCAGATTGACCTAAAATTTGCGGTTTCGAACCGATGCTCACCCCTAATTACTATATATGTATATTACTTAACATGTGATTGATTGATTAATTAATCTATTTAATTTTAAAAATTAAAAAAATAAAGTTAAAATTAAAAAAATTATATTTTCTTAATAAATAATTTTAAAAAATTAAAAAAATTATAATAATATATATATATAAATATAAAAATTTAATATTATCAAAATAATAATTACTACTACTAAAATTAAGTTTATATTTTTAAAACAAATAATTTATATTAATAATGTATTCATTTGTTGTGAAAATAACAGCCCTCGTGTGTCTTCCCTCCTTTTCTTTCTTAGCTTTCATGTGTCTTCCCTCCTTTTCTTTCTTAGCTTACAGGCCAGAGAAAAAAATCTGATGAGATATTTTTGTTTGATCGGAGATATTTTCAAGAACACTGACAAAAAGTCAAAAGTCAAAAAGTCAAAAAGAGTGTTTAATTTCCCATCCTAATTTTACTATTTAAACTCCACTTTCAAAACTTGAAAGATATTTCACGAGTAAAGAAATTAGAATGATAATATTAAATAATGATTGGGTTAACTCTATATTTTAACGATAGCAAAAGTTTCGAGATATTTTCAATAGAAGTGACTTTTAATCTAATATTTAATATTTTTTATTTAAAAAGGGACAAAAAGTGAAAAAGGTATTGGGCATCGTCAGCACGTCGCAAATACCTATCGGAGCTCTTTATTCTCTAATTCCTCCAATACACTTGCTTTGCATACCTATACTCACCCCAGTTACCGGTTAGCTGCTCAGCTCCTCTCCAACCGTCGGCGCCAATGTCTTCCGAAGAAGTCACCGGAAAATATGTCACCGGCAGGGGATCTTCCGGCTTCCTCGAGACCCCAACTTTAGATTCTGAGGCCTCAAGTCTGCTACAGATAATCTCTCAATATGGTGGGTACGCATTCGTGAGGATGGCGACTATTGCGGCCGCCGGAGACTTCAGAGCGGCGGAGCCGGCGAGGGAAATGGCGTGGGAGCAGCTTCACTCGGGTCCACGGCACTCGGTCTTGCCGGTGTGGCGTGACGCTTACTCAATGGCATGTCTTTACGTGGCCAAGCATCATTTTGGCTGTGGTGAGTACAAGGAGGCCCTTAGGGTCTTGGATATGGGTATCATCTTGGGCGGCCCATTGCTGAGGAAAGATTTAGATTCTGCAATTGATGAGGTCTCATCCAAGTCCAGGACTGACGCTAGGGCTTCGGAGAAGGATGAAAACGCTGAAACACTTCCCAAATCGAGACGTCAATTGGTTCAGGACGTGTTCGACATGGCGGAGGTGAGTTCGTCATCTTTATTATTAAAATTTAAATATTTTGATAGATTGTTCTCCCGTATTTTATTGCCAACGAGTGGTTAACTTTCCATCTTCTTTCTCAATTTTATGTAAATTTCCACCTAGAGTGTCGATTACCCTGCCATATGGTATCGCTTGCACACTTGTACTTGTAAAAAAAATGAAGGGTTTATATGACATAGCTTTTACATGTTATATATGTTCTTCTTTTTTTGTTTGGAACATAATATTATATATGTTCTCTGTTGATATTGCTATTGGACTTTGGCATACTTGCCATTGCAAAGGAGCCCTATCGGTGCTTCTTTTGTCTAATATATTGCTATTATAATGTAGGTGTTTCGAGTTCTGCCTAAAAAGTCCCTGTCCTGTAAGATAGTTGTGAAGAGACCAGTGCTGTCTTTGGAGGGATTTTTGCGTGAACATTTTTTAACTGGTTCCCCTGTAATAGTAAGTGATTCTATGGCCCATTGGCCAGCCATGTCAAAGTGGAATGATGTAGATTACTTGAACAGGGTGGCTGGCGACCGCACTGTGCGAGTTGAGGTGGTTACTCTTCTTGATGGGCCATTTTGATATTACTAAATTTTATTGTTGACTAATCCCTGTTTCAGATAATGCATTTTTCTTGAAGTGTATGAAATTTGATATTTCAGTTTATCTGGCTTGAAAACTTACGGTAGGGTTCTTTTTGTACTTCTCACTTGCTGCTTCAGGGCATATTCATCAATGCATGTGCTCGAAATGCTCATTATTTATCTATTTCATTTCTGCGTCATTTGCATTGGCTATTTCCCAATTTCCCTGAATTTGCTTGCTCAAGTGTTCCTGAACTTCTTTTTGGCACACAGTAGCTTATTCTTTGTTTTTCTTTTATTAATTAACTGAAGACTTTTAAAGTTTTAAATGCTGGTAGGTTGGTAAAAATTATTTATGCTCAGGGTGGAAGCAAGAGCTTATCACTTTTTCCCAGTTTCTCGAAAGGATTCAGGGCACAAACGCTTCCTTTGCTGACCCAACATATATTGCTCAGCATCCAATATTTGATCAGGTTTGCTTGGCCTTTTAAAGGGCTACTTTCATGATGGTGTATTCAGAAATTTTTGGATTAACATTCCTTCTTCCTACTAACAAGTTTGGATTCAAAATTTAGATAAATGAGCTAAGGAAAGACATTTGTATTCCTGACTATTGTTTTGCTGGTGATGGGGAGCTAAGGTCTCTAAATGCTTGGTTTGGTCCTGCTGGGACAGTTACACCATTACACCATGATCCACATCATAATATCCTTGCTCAGGTATTCCGGACTTGGTTTTTTTTCTTTTCATATAGTATTATTGCTATATATAAGCTCATACTATTGTGGATGCTGTTTTCGTAATTCATAGATTTCTATGTACTATTGGGCAATTGTGATGGCAAATTCTATTCAAATTTGTACTGTTCAACATGTTATGATTACATTATGAAGTCATGCTGCATTTCAGATTTTTTTTTCTAAAAGAAATTTTCATACTCTTTTATTTGTATATTGTAATCATACTCTTTTGACTGCATTCTGTTTGATTGCTGATGGGTTATGGTAACTGTATCAGATTTTAATTTCAGATTTTGCCAGCCATGTCTTCTACCTTTTCACATACAAATATATATATACACAACTTCGTGCACTTATAAATACAATTGATCTTATATTCTTACGATCTTGTGAATGAATGGATGAACTATCCATTCTGTTTCATTTTAATTTTCAGTTGTGCACTAAATGTTTGTCTCTTGGGGGCACAACATTATACAGAGATAAAACCACATTTATGGAACTAATCATTATGGTTAAGTCAGTCTTCTAAGTAGAAAAAAATTCCGTTCATAATTGCCAGTGAAATAATGTTCTCTAATTTGCACAAAGACACAGGTTTTATTACTCTAGCTGGATTCTATAACCAATAATAATGGCTTGCTTAACTCCTCAATCATTAGTCTGTGGTCTATTATATTTATTACAACTTTGGCAAGGTAGTTAATTATGCATATTTTATTGACAGGAATACAATTGAATGTATATGTTTGCATGTGATTAATTCTTTTCTAGTCTAAAAGTTACCATTTTTATCTTGTTCATGTTAGAAACTTAAATGATTAATAGAAACGCCATTTTCTCTTATTTGTTCATTTTTAGGTTGTTGGTAAGAAATATATAAGGCTTTACCCTGCTTCTCTTTCAGAAGAACTTTACCCACACATTGAAACCATGCTTTGTAATTCAAGCCAGGTAACTGCACTTTTGAGCTTCTTACCAGAGCGCAAGAATTGTGAAAAGAAGTTTGCATGCACTTTATTTCTTACAATTATTTGAACTCTGAAGAATTTGCATATACATACGGTAGTTTAGTATACTCTAGTGTTTGCCCTTTCTTTCTCTTGCATGAACAAAATATCTCTTCATTTCATTTTCTGTTTTCAGGAAGATATAACATAAGGTGAAGGGTAGAAAATGTCATTTTTTTGGGTCTTTTGGAAGCATTATTGGTTTAAAACCTTTCTTCTGTCTATCGCTTTTAGTTCTTATAAGTTGCTAAGATTGGTCGAATCTATTGTTAGCTGGTCCTAACAGAATCGATTCAATTGGAGATTATATTTTGATGAAAATTAAAAAGTTGTTCAGCTGAGATTCATGTATTGTTTTCATAGTCGAAGGGCTTCTTGCTTCATTTAAGTGCCTGGATATATGCATCTTTGTTATGATGAATGCAGTAATAGAAGCGTGCTGAAAGTTTTTGTTCACCACTCAGGTTTATATGAATAATTTGATTTTTGGTTTTGAAGGTTGATCTGGACAACATTGAGGAGAAGTTTCCAAAGATGAGAGACTTGGAATTTATGGATTGCATTTTAGAGGAAGGAGAAATGATATACATCCCTCCCAAATGGTGGCACTACGTGCGATCTCTAACACCAAGTTTTTCAGTTAGCTTTTGGTGGAATACTGTGTCCTGATGTTTGGTTAGTGTTCCAATTCTGTTGCTGTGAGTTGGGATTTACTGTAGAAAAATATTAGCTCATATGTCTTACACGGGCCAGGGAAGTGAAGTTTGTAGTTTTTTTCTTTTTTTCTTTTTGCTATGCAGGTAAGTTTGTAGTTGCAAAATAGTAGTTGCATTCTTACGTGTCTAGGATTAATTTAAGCAACAATCATGTTAAAAGTGGGATGAATTTTGGAAAGAAAAAAAAAGCTACTTTTAAATATAATATTAAAATAACGTGTACTTTACAGCTAATCGTGATGTGTACTGGTCTACTTGTATGAATCATCACCACTGTCATTTACTATCTGCAATTTTGAGTGGGTTGTGTCTGGCGTTAACAAACTTGTTTGTTGGTACTTGGTAATTTCTTCTTGACTTGCATGTAATATCTGATTAGTTTAACTATTTTATTCTTATTTTTCTTTATTAAATAAATCATTGTATGGGAAGAGACCCGAGGTTCACGCCCGATCTAATGTTGCTTTGGGTCTAGTTCGAAATACACAAGGGCCAAGGTTATATATCGTTTGTTCTGTTGTATATGTTGACTACCCTTCAAACTATTAGACACCCAAAGGAAAAATTTCCAAATGGGTGTGTGCTTCTTTAATTTTTAAAAATATATACTTTAATTTTAAAAGTTTAAAGTTATATTATTTATATATATTTATTTTCAAGATTAAAGTGTATATTTTTAAAATAAAAATATATCAATTTTTTAATATTATAAAACTAAATCGATAATGTTAAAGTTATGAGCTATGGCAATGTTATTGGACTCTGGTGCCCTTCTCGTAACCTCACTGCTGTCTATTCACTGGACGTATGCTGTTTGTAATTATCCTACCCATCCATATGTCCATACCAGCTGCACTGTAGTATATTAACACAGATTGATATCGAGGACTTGCAGGGCTCTATCAGAAAGTTTGTGAAAAAAGTTAATTGGTGCTAAACTCATTTGAAATATTTATAAATAACACTTGTAAATTAGGTTGAATGATAAATTTGATATTTTACTTTGTGTGACTTGATTGAGATAAACTTCAATTATTAATTTTATATACCCAATTTATATAATTCGACCAATCTGCAACCCAATTTATATAATTCGACCAATCTGCAACCCAATTTATATAATTCGACCAATTAGTATATATAAAATATCTAGACTGGTCAATTTGAAAAAGTTACATTATTAAATTGGTCACCAAAGTAGTTAAATTAGAGAGAAGTAAGAAACCAAATAAACAAAGTAGTGTTGAAACAATTTTTTTTTTTTTTTAAGTTTTGAAACAAATTGGGTACCTAATTGTTATTGAACCTATTAATTGTTACATTCTACTTTTAACATTTCTATACGTGTATTTTTGGCCTAACTTGTACACAAAACAAAGAACATACTCTTTTTTAGAGGAATATAGTCCGGTCTCAAAAAACATTAAAATTTTGGGCTTCAAAATTTTTTAAAAGTAAAATAATTTTTATTATCTTAAATTTGTTATTTTTTCTTTCATAAATATCAAAACATAATATCTCAATTGTTCAATCATTGGGAATGTAAATTATTATTTTTTAATTAATGAAAGACAAAATGACCATATTCTCATGTTTATAATGAGGCACTCAACATATAAATAGGTAGCTCAGAAGAAGAAATACCAAATAGCATAAAGATAAGAAGAAGTAATAGCATAAAGATAAGAAGAAGTAATAGCATAAAGATAAGACGAAGTAATACTAAATTTACCATATTCTTGACTTGACTTTCAGTAATGTTGGAAATCAATCAAAGAAAATACATTTATTAGAGGGAAAATACATTTATTAGTCATTTGTCGAAGCCTGTGCAAGATTGGTAGGCAAAATGGCCATAACAAAAGATACTGAAGTGACCGATAGTTAATTGTTCTCGTTACCAAAGTCGCCGAAAAAAAACGGGCAAAAAGAAGAGGACTACACATTGGTTCGCACAAACAGACAACAAAACATTACTACTATTTTCCTTAGAAGAAAAACAATACAGCCATTTCAATCGTTAATGCTTGAAAATGACTTCCATTTGACTAGAAGTGGACTGCATATTCAGTCTGCCTTTGGACTCTGATACCTCTCCTCTTGAGCCCCATTCAATTCTGTGTCCTTCATCTTCAACATTGCAGCCTTAAAAAAATCATCCATAGCTTTCGAGGAAGACCCTCTAAGACCCTTCTCATCTTTCATCGAATTCTCAATCATCTTCTTCACCTCACCAGCTTTCTTTCTAATTTCATTCCCATTCTCTGTTTCACTCATCAACAACTCAATTTTTGCAACTAAATCTTCATGCCTAATCTCACAGCTCTTTCCTCTTGCTACCTCCAGACAAACTCCTACCTTTTCCTCCAACAACTTAGCATTAAAAAACTGCTCAGCAGCCATAGGCCACCCAAGTAAAGGCACGCCATAACTAAGGGATTCCAGTACTGAATTCCATCCACAATGTGTTAAAAATGCAGAAACAGCTTTATGTGATAAAATCTCCACTTGGGGTGCCCAATGATGAACTAGCAACCCTCTTCCTGAAACTCGATCTTCGAACCCTTTGGGCAGCCATTCCTCAGCTTTGAACTCTGAGTTTATGTCGAAATTGATTGGTGGTCTAACTACCCAAATGAAGTTCTTACCGCTAAGTTCCAAAGCCATAGCCAATTGCATCAAATGTGAAGCAGATATGGTGTTCATTGACCCAAAAGAAATGTACAAAACTGAATTCAAGGGCTTGGTATCGAGCCAATCTCGACAAATTTCTGGTTTTACACCATTTTCTTTCCCAACTCGAGTTCTGTTTTCTGTAGACAACAGAACCGGCCCAATTGGCCAAACCGGATGGCCTAGCTTTCTTTTAAAGTAAATCAATCCCATTTGATCAAAATTCCCGACAGTGTTGAAAATAATTCCATCAGAGTTCGCATAAGCCAAAAGATTCTTCTTTTGAAATCTAGACCAAGGGTCTTCACCATTCGCCTCGAAAATATTAGTGGGCAATTGGGAAAGATGTATTTTTGACGCTTCTTCAAAATCGGGCAAGTAAAATTCATCAGAATCAACATTCCTGTGAGGAAGATTTAACCAAAGAGAGTAATAACAAGCCAAACCGTACCCACTTGCACCACTGAAGATTGCATGGAACAAGCCCAGTTCTTTAGCAACAGTTGCAGTCCAACCCAAGAAGATGTCACCGATGACACAGAGTGGCTTTTGGCCATGTTTATCTTGGATGAGATTCTGAAGAAGTTTCTGGAAAGCTGGTTTGAGGGAAGTAGAAGCTTCGAGAAAGCGGATGACGAGGTTGTAAGGAAGAGTATCAGTGTTATCAATGTTGGGAGGGAGACCATGGTCAGAACTAGAGAAAGGGATTTCAAGGAAACGAATTGATGAAGTTGAAGGGAGAGAAGATCTGAATTTATTGATGTGGAATAGGGTGGTGATGAAGGTTATGGTATAGCCCTTTGTGCGTTCAATGTGAAGGGCTAAGGCTAAAAAGGGAATGAGATGGCCTTGCATCATAAACGGAAACATCACTATGTTCTGTTCTGACTGTGCCATGCCTGTTGCTCTTGCCTTGCCTTCGGAGGAGGAAGAAAGGAACACATTTAGCCCTTTGATACCTAATGACTGATATAAAAAAAAAAAATTGATGGATAATGCCGGTAAATTTTAGGATTAAAAAAAATAAATAAAAGGAAGCAAAGCAAATTGAAGACCCTTGACCACCACTCCTTTTCAATTCCATCATATTAACACAACATTTTCTCACTCAATTCGAAAGTTACATTCAGCGGTACTAAACTTACTTCATATATTTTAAACTCAATTATTTTTCTGAACATATTCAAATAATTCAACTACTTCTTCGTTATTAACAGATATCGTTTGAAATTTGAAATTTAGGGTATATGTTTGTTTCATAGAAACCGTTGATTTCTTTGCTATAATTTTTTTCTTTCAAATTTCCACTAAGATTCTTTTAGCCCACACAACCTTTTATTTTCCAAATTTTATTTTTGAGTATTTGTATCTCATTTCAACAAAAGAAGTGGTTTTATAGTTCAAAATCTTTATTGGGTTATCTATCTTTTCGGATATTTTTGCTTTCGCTCTCTACCTTGGGATTTTAAGTTTCTGTATGTTTTGCATGTTAATTTATTCTATTGTTTGATATTGGTATAAGATTGAATGGTATTGAAAACTTAGTACCTGCTCTTGTGATCGGAAATTGTCTAAGCATTTCAGAGTTGGAATTAAAACTCTATCACTAACACTTTATTTTTCACGATAATTAATAATTTAACTATAGAATAATAAATATACAGTTTAGTTTAGTATTGATTCATCCTATAAGATTTTAAATAATTCCAATTTTTTTGAAAATAATGTAAACATTTTGAAAATTTAAAATAAAATAAAATAGAAAACCAATCCTACCTCCACTTTTTCCACGAATCCCACTCACTTCGACAAACCCCACCCCTACCCACCACCCCATTCGCGTTTCTAAGTTTTTATTTATTTATTTTTAATTCAAAGTTTTAAAATATCAAATTTCTCCTCAGAAAATACAACTGGTGCAAAGCACATAGTCTAAATATGATTTTGGAATTTCTTTGAAACTTTTATGAAATTAGTATCCTTATTTTGCTTAACCGAAAAACTATTGTATTAAGCTGTATCTTTAATAAAATTATTATATTTATGTACTATATCAATATTTTAAATAAAAAAATTTAATATATGAGTATATATATATATATAATTAGAAGTTAGTTAATTTCTAATAAATACAAATTATTTCATTGAATGCATTAAATTATTAAATTTGTTGAGTTTAAGTAATTTAAAGTTTTTTTTAATAATTTTTGTTAATTTAATTACAAACAAAATATTGATTTGTATGAGTTTAAATTAATTTTTGAGAAATAAGATATTTAACATCATCAATTGATCGAATACAAATGATGAGCAATAAATACACAAGTATATGTATCAATACAAATAATATAATGATAAGAAAATATTATTTTCACGGGAAATTATATTATTAGAAATTAACTTTTAAAATTAAAAAAAATCAATTTTTTTTGTGTTTTTATGTTTTAAGGAGACAAAATTAAAAGAACTAAAAATAAATAATAATAATTAATTAAATTAGATTTGATAGTTAAAAAGATATATGAGAAAATATCTAAGAATACTCAATCTTTTAATTTTTTAAACATGTGTATCACTAAAATCTCTCAATATAATTATCAATTAGTTACGTGATCAATTGAATCTAATCTAGTATGTATTCATTACATATAGAAAATTGGGATCATAATACCTATAAATTAATTAAACATAGTTTTGATCATAAAACTCATATTTTCATAAAAAAAAGACATAAAAATTGATAAAGAAAAGAGAAGAAGAAGAAGAAATACGATAAATCTCTTAAATTGTAACACCAATCTCTTCTTCAATCTTCACCAAAATTGTATCTCATTTTGAATTCTTATATGTTTTTCTCTATTCTTGACTCCAAAAATGATAATAAAAATTATGTTAATTTTGGTTTATTAGGATTTATGGGATAATTAGGGGATTAAATTTAGTTCAAGTGGGATCTGGACTATCAAATCAACTCCATATCAAGGGTTAAGATGAAACAAGAAAAAATTAATAATGTTGGCCAATAAGAGCGGGAATATGACATGTGAGGACTGGCCTAATCAACGCATGATGTGTCAACTCCATGTGGTGAGACATAATTTGGCGTGGTACGATGTTGGAAGTAATGGACAAATCATTTTATGACATGTGGCAAGACTCTTAACTGTGTGACCAACTCAAAATGAATGATGTGTTGACACAAACATGAGGTGTTGCATGATTCATGCTCTTTACTTGCATGACATCCACATAATTTGCCCACCGGTTTTTCTGCTTGTGTGGTACTCATGTGGCAATTTTTAAAAATTCATAAAAATTTAAAAAAAAAAAAATTATATTTTTATTCCTTTTCACTAAAAAATTTATATTTTAATATTTTAATCTTAAAAATATTACTTATTGAATAAAATAAATAAATATTAAGTAAAAAAATACACTGATAACTATATTTTCATAAAGTTATTATCAATCTATAAAAATAATCATATGTATTGAATATAGTGATTAATTTTTCATAAAAAAGTATTTTCTATATCAGGAACAATTATATATTTAAGTATATGCCCAAAACTTAACTCTTTAATCCAAGAAAAACTAAGTTCTTGTATTAAAGTATTCACACAGTCTCTAAATAGGTTTTTTCTTATTATTTTGGTGCAAGTTTTAAACAAATGAATAATATCGTATTATTTTTTAAGCTATATTACTTATACTTTTATTTAAAAAATATTAATACAAGATAAAATATAAAAATATTATTTTTATTAATTAATAATATTATTTAATTTTTATATTAATAAATTAAAATTAAATATATGACATAAAATTAGTAAAATAAATTAACGTACAATCATTAAAGACTTAATAATATTAATTTTTAAAATACATTATAACAAAAATAAAAGAACATAAATTTTAAAAAATATAAAAATATAACATAGAATTAAAAATATAATATAAACTAAAACAATAATTTAGTAATCTAAGAGATCATTTTTAAATCCTCTAATATTACTAAAATATTGATAAAATATATGAACTATTTTGGGATCCATGAATTTTAGATCATTTTTCTTATAGTTGAGATCCCTGTTATTGTCCGTCAGATATTTTTATATATATATATACATAATCCATTCAATAAATTCACAAAGGCTTATATCCTATATGAAATCTAAATCATTGAATACAATTTTACTTCCTTCTTTAAATTAAGATACAATTAATTGGTACAATATAATAATTATTAAGAATTAATTAATCAAATAAAAATAAAAAGATTCTTTTAAGGAATGAATTTTTTAATAAGATATTTAGGGAAGTGAGTTTGAGATAAAAAAAAATAGTAGAAATTTTGCATTAAAATAGTGTAAAAAATTACATTCAAATAAAATTTTGGGTTAGAGATGCAATCATCAAGTAATTACTTAAAGATCATTTTTTTATGTCAAAAATTATGTTACAAATTAACTTATTTTTTTAGTTTATAAATAATTATCAATCAATTTTTGTAAATAGACATTTTTTTTACCTAATATATAAAGACATGTATAAGAAATGTATAGATAATAAAAGTGGGGCATATTTATTCAAAAATTGTCAAATCCAAAGAATTCAAGAATAAATTGAACATACATTTTTTATAAGTTACTTAATTATTAATGTAGGTACTTAAATTTAGAAAGTTTATATACTTAGGTTAATTAGAGATTTTATTTTATAAAATTGATAAAAAATAAATTGATATATTATAAATATATTTTATTTCATTATATTTATAAATACTAATTAATATATTTATTACTATTTTGGATGAATTATAATATGCTAATAAGGTTAGAATGATGTTAAAGAGAGAGTCAGATCCCAATACATGTCCATATATATAGACAATTTCACCCTAAGTGTCCCCGCTGGAATAACCATATCTAACTTGTCATCGTATCATTATCATTCAATAAGGCCATTTCACTATTTCCTTACAAATTATCCTTTTGTCCTTTTACCTTTGGTACCTTGTTTGGGTCACCTTATGGGACGTACACCTCGTGTTACATGTCCACCTTTTTCATTTACTATTCCACGATCACCCAATATAGGTTTTATCTCAACTACTTTGTATCTCGTATTCCCAAGTCACCCCATGTGATATATTCTATCTCAATTACTTTGTATCTCGTATATCCCGTGCATACGAGGCATCATGGTCAGTGATATCCAAATATGAAGTCATCCATTATTTTATTTTGTAGCAAGATGAAAGATTCACTCGCAATCACATGTATCCATCATTTGGTGTGTAATCTTCTCAATTTCTTTGTATTTTAACCTTTATAAATTCCTTAGTGTAACCTTTCAAATTATTCTCATCCTTTCAACTTCTATCAAAATATCTAAATTCTTTACCTACTATATTAGGAGCTCTAGTCCCCATTCTTTTCATTCTATTTTCTCTTAAGCCAATTATCAAAATTCTTTCAAAGAATTCGAGACTGTGCGAGGAATTTCAGTTTGTGCTTGAAGAATTTTAGTAAATACCTAAAGAATATCAATCTTTGCCTAAAGAATATCAGTCTATTACTCTAGATTTTTAGATGAATACAAGTTTTTTTTATGTTCAAGTGTTTTTGCTAACTCTTGCTTTAATTTTTGTTATATATGGCTAAATAGTAATATTCCACCAAGGTCCTCCTCAAGGATCAAAGACATTCTACCCCTCGTAATTCGTAGGTATAACTCATGGGGTAGAAAAATTTGGGTTATGGAATCCTTACCATAAAGTGGGGTTCTACCATTCCCCACTTCCACGCCAAATCGAACCAACAAGTCTATGTTTGAGGAACCACATGGTTGAAAATAAATCATTTTGATACCTCGTAAGTAGGCCAAACATCTCATGAGACCATATCAAGTCAAAAGGATATGAGTATTATTGAAGTAACCGAGTTGATCACCACAATTATGACTCGAGTTTCTGTATCTAGCATAACCCTAATTTTAAATTTGTTGCTTGCCATAACATCAAGGTTTGTACCTCTAATTCATCTCACTATCCTATAAAAGGTGCATAGAGAAAAAAAAACTCTATCATCAACCAATCGGGAACCCGTGGAAAACGTTCCTAGAAAGAAGATCCATAAAGTAACAAGTTACCCATTAATGATATGTACTGCTTGAGAAGGGTGTATTCCATTCCACCCTATGTAGGTATGGTACTAGCCCTCAACATCTCCTTGAAATGGATGATCCATCCCAAGGATGGTGTGTTCTACATGAGGAGGCTTTGCGTGTTGGTTTGAGGTTTCTAATACCTCAAGTGGTAGCCTTTTTTACACAACTAGTATCTAACCTTGGCTCAGATAAATCCCAATAGGTGGAAAAATCTTTTGAGCCTGGCTGTAGTAAGCGGGAAACAAGGTTTTGAGTTAAAGGAAAGGGAACTTTAAGCTATGTACAATGGTAAAATAAATGGGGTTGAAGGAGGTAGAACTTATATCTCGACCATCACACTTCGTGATCTTATTTTGAAGTTGTATGACACCTAACCCAAATGGAAGAACAAGTACTTTTATGTAGGGGTGACATATGGGATGGGGGTCCTGTGGTTCCCTTATGTTCCACTTGGAATCATAAATATTATACAACATAACCATGGGATCAAAAGATGTTACTTTGTCTAAATTGTAGTGAAAGAGAAAAAGTTCATCGCCTCGAGCTACAAAATGCCTACCACATGACTTATAAGGGTATCCTTACTAAATCCCATTATAGGGCCTCCGGGGTACGAAGATAATATTGCACTTAACCATTAGGTTTCACGCGGGATACCTTACTTTTAGTCTTTTCATCTCATGTCAGTTTTGATCTATATTTTTACGATGCATGGATGGATTTAACAAACATTCAAATCGATGATCTAGTATCGAGTCTCAATGTGGATGAATTAACAAAAAAGACTCCCTTGAGCAACAAGAGCAAGATTTACATAGGGTAGAATTCATAATTATTCTTATTAGTGCCCTATTCGAACCAATTTCCAAGGAAACAGAGGCTGAGTGGTAGAACCTTTTGTGAAACCCTCACCCACAAGAAAAGGAAATTGGGCTCTCTTCACAAAGTGGAAAATGAACCAATCCCCATGTTACATCCAAAAACACGTCATGTGGATGATGCCAAATTAAAGAACATTCAAATTAAGAGTATTCTGGTAACAATCTTTGAAGAAGGGGTATTCGGATGACCAGAGGTGTTGCTAGGTGCTTATCGCCACTTCAAGAGTGAATAAGAATGGGATAGAATTTAAACTACTATAAAGGAATACGGGCTAACCTACGAGGAGATGGTTACGAGCCAAATATTGGATGTAAAATAATTTTGTAAAATATTTCTCTATCGATTATCCCATGTTGATAATTACCTTGTTTTTATATGCTATTTCATTATTAAGAGATGGGAAATTGCCAACAATTCCTACCATGCTCGTGATTATGAGTCTGAAGCATTTGTTGCTCAATTATAAGGAGAAATATTATGCTTTGGAAGAGCATAAGAAGATGCTCGGGATGCAAAAGGCTAAAATAATCAATTTGGGTAACGATCTCGTATATCGTACCCAAAAGTTAAAGATCACATCAACCTTCGCTCTTGTTAGGGAAAAACTGTAATATTCCAATAAGGTCAGAAAGATGTTAGAGAGAGTTAGATCTCCCCTAATGGATGATACATGTACAAGTTCATATGTGTACACACTTTCACTCTTAGGTGTCAATAACCCAATGAAATGACCACATCTGACTTTCCATTAGATCACTATCACTTGATGACGTTACTTCATTGTTTCGCTGCAAATTTTCCCCTTGTCCTCCTACCTTAGGTACCTTGTGGGGTTACCCTATGTGGGACGTTCACCTCGTGTTACACGTCCACCTTATTCACCTAGTGTTCTGCAAATACCCAGTATGGGTTTTATCTCGACTACTTTGTATCTCGTATTTCCAAGTGACCATGTGTGACATGTTCCACATATACACCTATACCCTATATGAGAGTACTACATGTAAGGGATAATGCCTTGGATGAGGGACTCCAAATATGAGGTCATCTATGAAGTAACATTAGCAATGCCTATAAGTTTAGATGGTGCTGAAGTGATAAGGTATATGGATATGCTCAGACTTAACAAGCATGACACATGTGTTACTCATTTTGTTTCTGTGTTTATAGCTATTCTAAATTAGCAAGTGAATGTGCATGTGTATTTCCTACACGGGGTACTTTCTTGGTCTCAAATGCTTAGAAGATTGATATTTCCTTTTTTTTTTCTTACACATATTTTTTCATTCTTTCTTTTTTAGCTTCAAATACGCCATTGATTTGATTGACTATTAGATGTGAATCATTATAGATCAACACTTAATTTTCTCTTAATAGGTGGAGTTAGCAAAGTGCCAATAAAAGAGTTTCAAACTCAGCTACATTGTTAGTGGTTGGGAAAACAATCCAAATGCATTATTCAATCATTCTTCTTATAGGGATGAATTTAGATATCCCTATTCCAAATCCTTTATAATTACAAGCACCATCCACAAGTTTCGGATAGGTGCATTTACCAATGCGACTTATTTGTTTATACTTTTTGGGTTAGTTATTAACTTATATTTTGTCCATTTAACCACTAATTCAGCCAATGCTTGTCTTTTAATGGTTGATTATGAATTGTATTGTATATAAAATTAATCAACTCAATAAATATATGAGAAAGATGACTCGATTGATTTGGTTTTCTCAAAATATTCTTGAAAGGATAGGATGTCAAAATGATGATTGTATGGGCACCAAAATAGTGTATAATATTTTAGAAACCATCCTTATGGTAAATTTTGCTTTGTCTATAGATGGGTACCTTTGTTGTGCTTTAGTCAAATAATGATTGACATAATATATAGGTTGTTGTTGTCCATCTCTATGCATTATAAGGATGATACTAGCTACTTTTTTGTGAAATCCATGTATAATTATAGAATTTTGCCCAAATTGGGATTTGTCAAGAGGGGTACTTTTACCAAAATACTCCTTGATGGATTGAAAAGAACTTTCGCATCCTTTGTTCTACAAATATTCTTTCTTCTTCTTTTGGAGTTGAAAGAAAGGTAGACATTTTATCTGTACACTTGGATACAAAACAACTTAATATGGCTATACGTCTATTCAATCATTGTTTTTCTTTAAGACATAACAGAGATCTCATATTGATAAGTGTTGCAATTTTATCTGGATTTGCTAATTAACCTAAGAATTTTCCTGATGTTACTCCAAATATACATTTCTTAGGATTGAGGTGAATCTCAAAATGTCTAATGATTGCAAAAACCTCTTGGAGATCAGAAACATGATCTCTCATGGACATGGTTCTGACCATCATCTCATCCACATAAACCTCTATATTCCTTCTATCTAGTTTTCAAACATTCGGTTAACTAGTCTTTGATAAGTTGCCTCTACATTCTTTAGCCCAAAAGGCATCCTTGTGTAACAAAAAGTTCCTTTCTCTATGATAAATGTCATTTTTCCACATCCCTTAGATGTATGCAGATTTGATGGTAGCCTGAGTGTGCATCCATAAAACTCATCTACCAAATGATCAATATTAGGTATAGGGAAAAAATATTTAAGGGTAGCAAAGTTAACATTAGTAAAATTCACGCACATACGATGGTCACCCCATTTTTATTTGTTAGGACCACGTGGGGTAATCTACTTTTTTGACCCACCTTACTTTTTTGAGTAAGTATAATGTATTTTTTTTTCTCTCACGAACCTTTGCTTTATTATTGGACAAGTTTCCTCATATGATTCATATTCAGCTCAAGTGGAATTATATCAGGGTTACTACTAGCCATGTCATCTAGTTTCCACGCAAAAAGGTCAGCATTTTTCTTCAAGAATTTAATCAACTTCTCATTGAAGTCTATGGAAAGTGTTGAACTAATTTTCAAAAAAGTTTCCTCCTCCATTTTCCCCATAGAAAAGACCTTATAATCCTCATAGCCCACCGTATATTTAACTATGTCGTCGGTTTGTATTTGTAACTCTTGCACTTTGAGCCTTTAATTTATATTTTGAAGTGGATGTAAGATCTATGTTTTTCGTAGTAGCATTATAGTAGCTCCTTATCCATTCTTGATATCCTTTTATTTCTTTCCCCCATCCATTTTTGGGTACTTGATCAATTGATGATATGCCAATTTGTATTTGTAACTCTTATACTTTGATACTTTAATTGCTATTTTGAAGTGGATGTAGGATCTATACTTTTCATAGCGATATTGTAACATCTCCTTGCCATTTCTTGATCTCCTTTTATTTATTTCACTCCATCCATTGTTGGGTACTTGATCAATTGATGATAGGTTGATAGGATGACCCGTATTTTATAGATCCAAGGTTTTCCCATACATTGAAGAAGGTGAGCATATTTAGAACAACAAAATTTATTAGTATGATAGATCCTTGTATAGAGACAAAGAGTCATATCGTACCCACATACATTGTGATACTACCATTGAAGCTTACCAATGACATTTGTTTTTGTGTGATTTCCTTAGGGTTTATCCCAGTATGAAAAAGTTCTGATAAGTAAAGAAAATCAGAGGAACTGCCATTGTCTATCAACACTCCACACACCTCACAATGTACTTCTTAACAGTGATTACCAAAGAATCATCATGCGATAGAACAGTTTCCCTCCCTTCAAAATTTATTGGAAATATTGGTCCTTTACGTATTAAGGTATAAACCGAGTGATGTGTATTTCTTGTTTTCCTATAATACCTTTTACGAGAATTATGCGTGGTTCCTGACATGGTTGGACCACCATGAATTGTGTGAATGATTCAAATGTCATCTCAAGGTGGTTGTACTTGCTTGTCTTCCTTCTGTGGAGGATTGAGGAGAACCATATCCCTTTTTTGGTTACCTTCCCGATTATCTTGCCTAGGAGATCTATTCTTGTTGCCATTTACTATATCTCCCAAATGTTCTTTAGACAAGAGTTATTCGATCTCTCCTTTGAGATGTTGACTATCCTTGGTCCAATGTCATGTATCTTTATAGAATACATAACATTTGTTAGAGTCTTTTTAAAAGGATTTCATAGATTATGGCCACTTTACTTGTTCCATTCATTGCACTACATTTGCAAGGGATACTCATAATGTGGTCTCTTGAAAGGCGATAAAGTCCTCACCCACGTTCTTGGCCTTTCCCTAGGTGTTACTATTGGTTTTAAATAGGGTAGCTTTGTGGGGCTTTAACTCTTTCTCGACATTGATAAATTTTTGTGCCTCTTCATAAAGCACATCAAGGGAATGTGAGGTGATTTTGGTGAGTTCTATAAACAAACCAGTGTCTCTCTTTATGCTTTTTTTGAAAGCTTTGATTACAATAGAGTTTGGATATTTCCAGATTTTCATCTTTTCCATCTTAAACCTCTTTATGTAATTCTTGATTGTCTCTTCATTATCTTAGACAATGGAGAACAAAAGTGTGATTCTTTCCAAATAGGTTTGTTACAAGTGTAAATGGCGATGAAAACCTTCACCAACTGGATGAAATCAGTAGGGTAGGATCTACAAACCACTTTTATGTCATGTCCTTGAAGGTTTAAGCAAAAATCTTACAAAACATGGGGCCTTTTTTCTCTTCTAGGATGGATATTGGTGCCATAACCATCATGAAATGTATTACATGAGCTACCAGGTCATCCATTCCCTTACAGGGTGCATACTTTGGAGTTGAGAATTGGACAGAGGAATCATCAGTTCGATACTATTTGGAAAAAAAAGATGCCGATAATTGGTCACACATGGCTTCAATATCATTTATACGGCATCTCTTCCCATATTTTTTAAGTTGATCGACCATTTTTTCATCCATCTTTTTCCATTCATCATCACATTTGTTACCAAGGTAGTTCGATGTAGTATTGATGGGTACTTATGCGTGGTGTAGTTCTGATTGATGAGAGATGGATTGATTATGATAAACATGATCATTAAGCTATTTTTGATGCATTTAGGGTGGGGTAAAGGGTGTGTTTTCTTTGTATGATGACATAGTTTATTGACAATGTTTTCTTAGTTAAGAAACATGTCAAATCATTAGATATGATGGTTTTAGAAATGGTGTAGTTGTTATGGTTTGAAAGGAGCTTTTCACTTCTTCTAAATAGTTTTATTGTAATAAAGGTCAACATAATTTTTTGTTATCATTTTGTGATTGAACAATATCCTGTTGTAACTCCATTACCTCTTTGGAGCTTTTTTAGTTTGCATCCTTCTTTAAAGTTACATCTTTGGAAGTCATACTCATTGAACTAATAACGTATGAGATTGTCTTAGTAATATCAGTTCTTTCTTTTGGGGCCAACGGTTCACTAGCTAGAGTAATACCCCAATCCCCAATGGGGTGTTGTATGAGTTTCTTGATGAGGAATATATTCCACGGAATAACTCTCTATTACTTGAGGCATAGGATGGTTGTGAGGGTGAAGATGAAGGTTCTTACCTTTTAAACTGGAAGTAGTATGATGGTTGGTCATATTAACAGGTCAGAATTTTTCTATGTATGACATGATTATTCTGATTTTGTAAATAAAAGGTCTCAAATTCTCAATAAAAACTGAACAACTCAATGTTTGGAAAGAATTACAATATGCCAATAAAGTTCAAAATATGTCAGGGAGAGAGTCAGATTCCTACTAATGGATAATACAATTATATATATAAAGCTATTTTCACCCTAAGTGTTGAAACTCTATTGGAACGACCATATTTGAGTTGCCATTGTATCATTGTCACTATATGATGTCACTTTACTATTTCTCTACAAATGACTCCTACCTTAGGCACCTCATTAGGGTCATCCTGTGTAAGACGTTCACCTCGTTCACCTAATGTTTGGCGACCAACCTCGAATACTTTGTATTTTGTATTCGCAAGTCACCTAGTGTCACATGATCCACATATAAGAGTACCCATACATATATCATGATCTATGATATCTAAACAATTACTTTATATAAATTCTAATTTCTTAAATTAATCATTTGTATGAAAAATAAGTATTTTGTTTGGAACGGAGGACAAACATATTTTAACAAATATTTCTTAGTAGTTATACGTGATTTTTATTTGTTTCCAATATTGATTTGAAGTATGATTTATATTTTAAAATCTTAAACAATTTTAATTTTTAATAAAATTAAATATTTTTAAATAACAACATAAAAAATATAATATACTGTTAATTTTTTAAAATTTTAAATTATACTTTTAAATATATTTTTTTAACAAAATATATATATATATATATATATTTAAAACTATAAATTAACTATGCCAAAATCAATTTTATAAGTCTTGATTTTTTAAAGTTTATGAATCTGCTAAAATTTTGATATTTTTAAAATTATTAAAATAAAATCTAGCTTGTAAAATAAATTAATAACTGAACAAATTCAGTACCAAGACATGCTTTGTGACAATCGATGTCGTGCCAGCTGGTAAGTCTCAGTCTGCTCTTGGGTTCCTAATAGAATATTAGAGTCATGAAGATAAAACATTGTATTCCATCCCAAATATATGTTTTTCAATTAGATGATCATATAAGCATGTCATATATTTGCTAGAAATTTAATTTATATATTATTTATATTATAAAAAATATATTATATATTTTTAACAGAAAATTATATTTTTTAAATTAAAAATAAAATTTTATATATAAAAAAATTATATCATATTTAAAAAGGCTATCTAATATACTTTCCATTGACTTGATTTCAAAATTTTATTTTCACGCTAAAAAGACAGAACTAATTGAAAGTCCTGTTTATGTATTAAAAAATCTACTTACGAAAAAAAATGTGACCCTGAAGTTATGATGAAAATGTTTTATCTTTGATCTTCAGACTACATTATTTGTAGTATTCTCAGAAGAATTCAATTATTTGTATATTAATAATCGATTACAATAAATGTAGGAAAAAAAAACAGGAAAATAAGATTCAACTTTGCTTGAATTCCATTGCAGCTTTGGCCTCACTGAGTCATAGCAGCAGCCTTAAGAAAATCATCCATAGTTTTGGAAGAAGACCCTTTAAAACCATCCTCATCTTTCAACGAATTCCTAATGATGTCCTTCACTTCACTAGCTTTTCTTCTTATTTCATTTCCTTTTTCAGTATCACCCATCACCAGCTCAATTTTAGCTGCTAAATCTTCATGCCTAACCTCACTGTTCTTTCCTCTAGCCACCTCCACGCAAACTCCCACCTCTTTCTCCAACAAAACAGCATTGAAAAACTGTTCACCAGCCATTGGCCATCCAAGTAAAGGCACACCATAACTTAGCCCTTCCATTGTCGAATTCCATCCACAATGAGTCAAAAATGCAGATACCGACTTATGTGACAAAATCTCAACCTGGGGTGCCCAATTATGCACTAGCATACCTGTTCCTGAACAAGTTATTCTTTCTTGGAATCCTTTGGGAAGCCATTCATTAGCTTTGAATTCTGAGTTTATGTTAAACCCAATTGGTGGCCTAACCACCCAGATGAAGTTTTTTCCACTATTTTCCAAAGCAATTGCTAATTGCATCATTTGTGAGGTAGAGATTGTGTTCATCGATCCAAAAGAAGCATACAAAATTGATTTCAATGACTTTTTATTGAGCCAATCTAGACAAATCTCTGGTTTTGTTCTGCTTTCTTTACCAATACGTGCTCTGTTTTCAGTGGATAAAAGAACCGGCCCAATAGCCCCAACTGACCGACCATGCTTCCGTCTAAAATAGAGCAATCCCAATTGATCAAAATCCCCAACAGTGTTAAATAAAATTACATCAGTGTCCATCCAACCTGAAAGATTCTTCCTTTGGAATCTAGACCAAGAGTCTTCACCATCAGCTTCGAGTATATTAGTGGGCAGTTGGGAAATATGAATCTTTGACGCTTCTTCAAAATCGGGTAAGTGAAACTCATTTGAATCAACCTTTCGATGAGGAAGATTCAACCAAAGAGAGTTATAACAAGCCATACCATAAGCACTTGAGCCGCTAAAGATAGCATGGAACAAACCCAACTCTTTTGCAATTGTTGCTGTCCAGGTTAAAAACATGTCGCCAACGACACATAGTGGTTTTTGGCCATGTGGGTCTTGGATGAGACCTTGAAGAAGTTTTTGGAAAGCAGGTTTAAGAGAAGTGGAGGCTTCAAACAAGCGAATAACGAGATCATAAGGAAGAACATCGGTGTTCTCAGTGTTGGGAGGGAGGCCTTAGTCAGAGCTATTAAGGGGGATTTCAAGGAGACGAATGGAAGAAGATGGAGGGAGAGAAGATCTGAGTTTTTCTATGTTGAGTGAGGTGTTAATGAAGGTTATGGTGTGGCCTTTTGTGCGTTCAATGTGAAGGGCTAATGCTAAAAAGGGTATGATATGGCCTTGCATCATAAAAGGAAACATCACTATGTTCTGTTTTGGCTGTGCCATGTCTAAGTTGCTCTGTGATTCTGGACTGTTTCTTAATGACGATTAAGGAAGTAGTAGTTTTTGACATTTTTAAAGTAATAAATACTAATATTAAAATAAATTATTTAATTTTATGCTTACGAAAATAATATTTAGGCCGATCTTAAAAAATAAAGGAGAATTAAAAAAAATACTTTTAGAATTAATAATAATAAAAATAATATGTGATAAATATTAAATCGATTTTAACCGAAGGTATATATTAATTTTTTTAAATATTTATATTTTAATTTAAATTATATTTAATTAAATAAATTTAAAATAAAATATGATATTAAAATTTATTTTAATAATAAAAATATATAAGATAATAATAAAAGTATTAATTATAATTTCAATTGTTATTTTAATAGATTTCTTAAATTTATAAAAGTTGTCGTAGCCGATTGGTGAATCCCTACCGATGACGATTTCGATTGAAAGCCACAGAATAAAATAAACCTAAAGTCGTGAATTTATTAAATTTATAAATAAAAAAAATTAATTTATGAATTTCAATAAATAGTTTATTTGATTAATATATATTAAATTCAAAAACTAATAAATAAGATAAAAATAAGGATGTTATATTAATTATTTTTATTAAAAATTAAAAAAATTATTAATATTAATTAAATTAATAAATATAAAAGTAATAATTATTTTTTTGAAAATAAAATAATAGATAAGATTAAATTAAATCTATATTAAAATATTATAATAAGTATAGAATTCAAAGATAAAAATTAACTTAAAAAACATAAATAATATAATATAATAGAAGTTAAAGAAATAATCGTTTATTCATATTTAAAATTTAAATTATGTTAATTTATAATTAAATATATATATCATTGAAAAAATAAATAGTATATTTTATAAAAAAATGTTACATTTTTAAGTTTTAAATTTTTATAGAAGTTATGCATATTTTATTAAATTTTGCTAATATTTTAATAAATATTTTAGAAATATAAACTGTATTAATTCACAAAATATCATGATTTAATTCATATATATTAGACATATCTAGAAATCTAGTTGTTAAATTTTTTAACTGTTTGTAATGTTGAGTTTTCGGTATAAAATATGCACATTTTACAAATGATTCTTTAGATTCAAAAAAAAAATTATTCATTTTTAAAATATATATCATGTAAATTTATAAATTTTTATAAATCATTTCATAAAACATTAAAAATTTATAGAATTTTAGTTTCTAATAAATTTTATTGTTTGTAATTTCAAATTTTCTATATAAAATTAAGCGTATTTTATTAATGATTATTCAGATTCAAACAAACATTTTTTACTCATTTTAAAAACATAAAATGTACTAAATTATAAACATTTATAAATAATTTCACATATTATTAAAAATATCTAAAAATCTAGTTTCTAAATTTTTTATGATTTTGGTTTCAAATTTTCTATATAAACCTAAGTTTCATTTTACTTATGTTTATTTATAATTACTAGAATATTTTTGACACATTCTTGAAATATAAATGATATTACCTCATAAAATATTGTAAATAATTTTATATATTATTAAAAAGTTTTAAAAATCTATTTTTTTAAATGTATGATTTATGATTTATATAAAAAGTTATGCTCAATTCAGTACAACTTAACTTAAGATTAAAAATTATGAATATACAATTTTCAAACATAAATTAGAAACTAGTTATCAAATATATATTTTTTAAATATTTTAAAATTAGAATTTAATTTTAAAACTCAAAAATTATAAATGAGCTTTCTTTCAGTTATTAATCTCAACTCACTTATAAATAAGTTCAATTAAACTCACAAAATGATCAATCAAAATAGAAAAATAATTTTTACTACAACTCATAAAATGATATATTAATTAATTATATGTTAAAAAATATGAATTTTATTATTTTATTAATAATTATCTATCACATTAATAATATTTATACGATAATTTATGATATTAATAAGTATTAAAATTTAAATATATTTAAATAGGTAAATATAATTAACTTTTGGTTTCAAAATCTTTACACAGAACATACATACATTAAATTAAAATATGTTGTATTACTTATTAAAACATACATAATATCTACGTTATATACTTGGCATTTACATAGAACTTTGAAAAAGAAATTGAAAAAAAAATAGATGTCTTAAAATTTATATCCATGAAATAACATCGTTATATTCATTTTATATATTTTATATTAAAAAAATTAATATATTATTTCACCTTAAACATTATCATATTGAATAAAAATTATTTAGTATCTTCAATGTTAAAATATATTTAATTTAATCTTTTCAATATTATTAAATGTTATTTTTATTATTATAAGTTTTAAATTTATTGTATTATGTAATTTTTTAAAAATATTTCCACAATAATTTAATTAACTTTTAAATTATTATTAATTTTCAAAATATTAATAATATATTCAATACTTCTACACTATTTCAATAAAATTGAAGAGTGCAATTTTCGTACAAGGATATTTAAATCTTGATATCAACAAGCCCTTAAGGCTACTGGTGGGGTATCTGCAACTGAATGTAATTCGCATGTTTCATGGTAGCAAGGGAATTAAACTCTTGATAGGGATCGAAAATTGATCCACTTAGATCGTCAATCATGTACATCTTGATAGGGAAAAAAACTTTTTGTATCAATTAGGTCCGTAGATATATGTAGAATCGATAATATATTTTAAAAATATATTATTATTATTAAAATAATTTTTATATATAAATAAATACATTGATATAAAATAATAAATAAATAATTTCCTTAACCATTTATAACAAGAATACAATTCCACTACTCAGCCTACCCCTAATCTGACAGACAACTACGTAGTTTAAAAATGAGATGGACTAGAGTATGTACAAAACCAAGAAGAAAAATAGAGAGCAAAGAGTTGATGGATAACTAAAAGTCGTTAAAAGCCATTGGTATTATCTTCTTCGTTCTTTTCAAAATTCTCAACTCAAGTATCTGGGTATTCTTCTCTGAAAAAAGCAATGTCTTAAAGAAAAAAAGAACGTTTTAATGTTCCCTCTAATGGCAGAAGGACACATAATTCCTTTCTTGGCATTACCCAATCAAATAGAGCAAAAGAATAATTGCACCATAACCTTCCTCAGCACTTCATTCAATATCCAAAAAATTCAGTCATTTCTTCCTCCAACTTCTACCATTCGCCTTCTGACAATCCCCTTCTCTAGCCTCCCTCCTAATGTTGAGGACACCGATGCTCTTCCCTGCCATCTTCACCCATTCTTTCTAGAAGCTTTTTTCTCTCTCAAAACCCACTTCAAGAAACTCATTTCTGAGCTTCTTGCTGAACAAAATGGCCACACTATGTGCATAGTTGCTAACATGTTCTTTGGATAATGTGTTGAGATTGGTCTTGAACTCGGAGTTTTCACCGCAATATTTTCTGGTGGTGGTGGCTTTGGCTTTGCGTTGATTAAAAACAGCGTAAGAATAATATCATCGATATACTGAAATATACTGTTTGGGATGAGTTGCGGACTAAGTTGCTCTCTTTAAAACGTTTTGCAGTTCTGTTTAAATTTATGCAAGCAAACACAGACTTGTCGTCCCAAGATAAAACAGTCCAGAATCTTTTTTCTGTCTCGGAATTTCATTGTATTGATAAAGTTGTGTCTTAAACAGAAGTTACGTCTTAAACAAAGGGATATTGTCCTCTATTTATAGTTGAAAAAAATGTGTAATGATCACATAATTATTAAAATAACAGATACATAATTATAAAAATAACGATCATAAAATAATAAAAATATTTTTTATTTAAATTCATTTCCAACAGCTTGTTACTACTCTCTGTGGTTGCACATACCTCACCGCAAAACGGACTCTGATGTGATCATCCTGCAGGATTTTCCTGAAGCTTCAACAATTGAAGTTATCGAAATGCCTAATAGCTTAAAAGTAGCAGATGGGTCTGACAGTAATTCACAGCTTCTGAAGAAATTGCTTTCTGTATGGGTAAATGCTGATGGATATTGTTTAACACAGTGGAAGAGCTTGACAATATTCGGTTAATGTACTTTAGAAGGAAGATTTGTAGGCCAATTTGGGCAGTTGGGCCAGTTCTGTCAATGGGATACCAACAAGCACGAGCTGGAAAAGAAGGTGGAATTGCATTAGATACTTGTATCAATTGGCTCAATGCAAAACCTACAAGATCAGTTCTTTATGTGTCCTTTGAGTTAGAACACAACATCAAGGTCACAGATGAAAGAGTTAGCCATGGCACACGAAGCTAGCTGCAAAAACTTCATCTGGGTTGTTAGACAGCCAATTGGGTTCGACATCAATTCTGAGCAGAGGATTGGTTGCCAGATGGGTTTGAAGAAAGAATGAAAGAAACAGGGAGAGGTTTATTGGTGCATCAATGGGCACCTCAAGTTGATTTCAACATTTTTGAGTCACTGTGGATGGAACTCAGTGCTCGAAGCACTAAGTTATGGCTTTCCCATATTTGGTTGGCCTCTGACAGCAGAACAGTTTTACAATGCTAAGCTTTTGGTAGAACAAGTAGGAGTTTGGGTGGAGATAGCGAGAAGAATCAATTGTGAAGCAAATCATGAGGAAATATTGACCATCATTGAGTTGGTGATGAATGGAACAGAGGAGGGGAGGAAAATGAAAAGGAAAGCTAGTGAAGTCAAAGTGATCAGAGATGCCATGAAAGATAAGGATGGTTTCAAGGGATCTTCTGTAAAATCTATGGAAGAACTCTTGAATTCTGCTTTGGTGATGAATGAGAAAACAAAGAGTGTACCAAGTTTTACTCATCAAGAATTGTCCATGGGCTAATAGTCCAGACCTACAGTCGATTAATATTCTAAATGCAGAATAAAACTGTCTTCTTTTCCTATTGGCTGAAACTATTGTAATAACGGCTTACATGTGAATTAAAAGTTCAAATGGCTTACTAGTTATAAGTCCCTAAGAGGCTAAATAGTTAACTTACAGACTTGTACCTGCAAAGTACCTTACACCTTAGAACCCTGTCCTGAACATAAAACCCCGGCATCACCAAAATCTTAACGAGATTTGGACCATGTGACCTTTGCCTTTCCATGAACATGTCTTCCATATAATGTGGATCAAAGGTCCTATTCTCTTCCACTCTTAGTATTCCCAGCGGAGGGTTAAATGAAAATGCCAGCAGATGAAGCAACCAAATGCATTTAGCAGCAACAAAGAATGTTTGAAGAAGTTGTTCAGGCCATTGTCTAGTCCAATTTAACGTGGTGATGATGTAGTTCATCTTTTGATCACAAAACTTGCTAAATTCTTCACTGAAATACTTGGTTCCTTTCCTCAACACTTCATTCCAGCTCAAATTCCTCAATGCTACAAATGATGAAAATTGGGCTTGTCGATCTTTTTGTGGGTCAAGATGTTTAGGTGAGCCATTATTCTTAAACATACAGTTCTCAAAGTCTTGGTAGAGAGTCTGATTTATGATGGCTTCAATATGGTATAACAATGCCTTAGAATGCTTAGATTGTAAAGAAAGTTTATGTGGTTGAAGAAGTGAATTCAAACTTTCCACAAGCATACTATCATTTTCTTCTATTTGACCTACAAGGCTCTTGCAGAATTGCTTCACTGAGAGCCTTGCTTCTGAAACTATCTTGAAGAAGCCTTCTACCATAACTTCCTGGCTGACAGGCATCAGATTTTGTGCATCGCCATCAACTGATTTTCCCCTTTTCGGAATGTTTTCAAGTTTTTTAGGAAGCTGAGAATTCCTTCCCTGTGTTGCTTGTTTCAAAGCTCTCTTCAGCTCTTCGCAATAACTCTCCAAGTTTTCAAGTTTCTGTCTTAACTCTCCAAGAGAAGATTTCATCTCAGTAACTTCCATTAGGGCTGCATCTCTATTTTTGTGTGCTTCTCTAAGTTCCTTCTTCATATTTTCTACTGACATAATCCCCACATCCTCGAAAACTTGAGAAGCTTCTTCAGATTCAGCTCTAAGAGGAACATTTTTATTCTTGCGCTTCTTCTTCAACTGCAGAAACAACCACGACATCATTCCACGGCTCTTGGGTTCTGATTGAACAGATGAGTGAGAGTCTGTTAGAGGAACCACAACATTAGAAGTCTTGTAGTTTCTGGCTGAACTTTCAGATTCTGAAGTTATAAATGCAGGCTTCCATTTATTACAAGATGACACTGATTTTAAGTTCCCTAAACTGTTTCTCCTACTTGACTTGAATTCCGTTCCCGGTGATGTTTGAAGAACAGTAATGTGGTTTGCACAAGAAGCTGTAAATGATTTATAATCCTCTGATGGGCACATCTGTGGTGGCTTCAAATTTGAGAAATCAGAAGGCAACCCTTTTCTTGAAGATGAGTTCTTCTTCTTATAATATGAAAGAAAATTAGTCTCATTTACATTTTCTCCAAACCCGTATTCATCCCAAATTTCAGATACTGAAGGACTTCTCACTCCTGGAATTTGATTATATGCAGACTCTGGTTCATCTTCATAACTCTGTACGACTTTACCCATTTAATATTTCATAGTTGACTTAAGTGGGATGAAAACTTCAATCGAAAGAATGTTATTTTTTATTTATGGTAGTGATAATAAATTTATCTAATAATAATAAAAATTAAATATTTTTTTTATAAATTTTTATCAAATAATAACAAAAATGATTATAAAAATATTATTATCTTTTATCACTTTCAAAAGAATTCTAATATTATCACAACAATGGCCGAGAAGCATTAGCTGTGAAAATGATGAATATAAGCATTTGAAGAATCATTGACAATTGTTATTTTTAAATCATCGTACAATAATTTTTATTATTTTTATAATAAAAATATATAAAATATTAATTTTTTCTTTAGTATTAATTATACTTTAATTTAATTAACATAAAATAAATATATTAAATACAAAAGTATGTTTTTATGAATTTAAAATATTAACATTTAATATAATAAGAAGAAAGAAGTTTGTGATAATAACCCCACTCATATCACTACTCTAACAATTTATCAATAAAATATTTTTAATTCTGTTAAAAACTCAGGACTAACTCAACCCAATAAGATCTCATTAAGTTAAGTGTTGCTCAAGTTTATAAGCAGTTTTGCTACTTTGTTCCTAGTCGATGTGGGATAAGGATACTTAACAGCCCCCTCCACACGGCGGACAAAGGTGGACATTAGCGCCACGGTGAGATTGTGATAGAGCCCAATTAGATCCAAGCACATAGAGACTAGGCCCAGCTCTGATATCATGTTAAAAACTCATGACTAACTCAACCCAATAAGATCTCATTAAGTTAAGGGTTGACCAAGTTTATAAGCAGTTTTGCTGCTTTGTTCCTAGTCGATGTGGGACAAGGATACTTAACAACCCTCTCCACACGGCGGACAAAGGTGGACATTAGCAACACGATGAGACTGTGGTAGAGCCCAATTAAGTCTAAGCACATAGAGACTAAGCTCAGCTCTGATACCATGTTAGAAACTCAGGCTTAACTCAAGCCAATAAGATCTCATTAAGTTAAGAATTGACCAAATTTATAAGCAGTTTTATTGCTTTGTTCCTCGTCGATGTGGGACAAGGATACTTAACAAACTCTAAAATATTTAATCGCAACAGAGTTACCCTTATTGTATGTTTACGCTAAATAAAAATAATTACCAAAAATAGGAAAATTCGTCGACATAATTCAGAATGATCGAGTTTAATTGAAAACCAAAACCCATATCAGGGATGCAAAATTTAGGCTCGACGCTCGTAAACAATCGATAAACCGTTTCGCATTAATAATGAACAAATCCATAATTCACAAGTTTCGTACAAAACAAATTACTGGGCAGAAATTATTGAAACGATGAGGAGGATATCATATTGGCACTTACAGGGGTAAAAATAGGGTAGTCTTGAGTAGAGAACTGAGAATCAGGGCGTGAAACAGGGGAAGACGATTGCAACTTGAAATTGGAAGGACTATTTCCTTGAACCAAAGCAGCATGTAGAGCTCTGAGCTCCACTGCTTTAGCAATGGCTGCCTGAATCTCTTGTCTATTAGTTTCTGGGTTGTTATTCTGAACGTTATGACCTAGAAAATCTCTAGTCTCAGTTGTAACAGTAGCCATGGACAGAGGAAGAAAGAGTGTAGCATATACGAAAGAGAAAAAAAGAAATCAATCAAATTTATCAAGTGGGTCTCAAATTGGTTGGATTTAATTTGTAGAGAGGAGATGATATCTAGGTAAGAATCTTGGAGAACCAGAAAGAATAGAGAGAGAGGAGAGCAAGAGGTGGAGGAAAGAAATGGTGAGGTTTGTGAAAGGCAATAAGGTTTTGTCTTTGTTCGAAATGAAATGATAAAATGAGATCATGTGAAGCAGAGAGAAGGAGAGCATTTAACAGAAAGAGAATAAAGGAGAGAGACGGAGAACGAATAATTTTTAATTTTACTCTTAAATAGAAAAAATTCAGTTTTACAATAATACCCTTAGTTTCCGAAAACAAGCATGCGCCGAGTAGTGGTGCTGGTGCTGCTATTCACATGTTTACTCGGAGTTGAATCATCATAAGATGTTCCATTGTGATACTGTCTGTATATTATTCCCACTGCTGCATTAATATCTTTACTATCAATTGGTCATTGTTACTAGTTTTTACTTAACATTATTGCTCTCAGGATTTAAAACTTAAAAGCACTATCTTAATGTCATCATAACTCTAATTGATTAATTCAAGGGCACAGCTTCCCCGTATAATTATATTTACTTTAACTTAATTTAAATTATTATTGTTATAATAATAATTTATAAAAAATAATATCTTAAAATTTATAATAATAATAATAACAATAAATAACATTAAACAAAATTTAATTTAATAACGTTTAATATTGAATGAATTTAAATTATTATAATTCAATTTAAATGAGAATTGATTAGATAACATTTAATATAAAATAATATATTAGACGTAAAAATATATGAATTAAATATAAATAATATTATTTTTATTATTAAAAATTTAAATTGTTGTTTTTTATATTTTTCAATAATTTATGAGTAATGATATTACTCTTTAATATTAATTATAATTTTGTAATAGTATTAATGGATAAAGTTATTTGAAATATTCTTTTGATAACAATAGTTTATATTATGATAATATTATTATTTAAATTTATTAATAATTATTTTATTCAATAATAATAATAATATTAAAACATAATTAATAACAAATATATTAGTGTTCTAGCATCCATACATAATTTCAAAAAGAATTACCGACAACGCTTTCTTCGAAAAAAACATATATTGATAGCATTTAAAATAAACTGATGTGTTTATTTAATCATAATGCTTAGTTTAGTTGACTTTTAATGTTAATTTTTTCTTCTTAGTTTAACTTTTAATGTTAATGTTTATCAATGAATTATTTAACTTAAACGATATTTTTTCTTCTTAATTTCTCATGTTCAGTATTGTTAGTTAGAAACAAGTCAACAACCATGTGGAAGGTGCCTAATGTCAAATAAAATTGACAAAAAAACCACCATAAATTTACCAACTTGTATTATTCAATATTCATGTATATGTGGCATATGTGAAATCAGGACAATTTCATCTATTCATATGGGAAAAATAAGGAGCTGCCTAATGCTCAGTGTTATAACCGAAAGAGAAAGAAAAAGAGGCAGGGGGAAAGTAGGTAGAAAACCTTCCAAAACACTAATGACAATGTTCCCTTCATATAATTGAAATCATTATCTACTAAGAATACCATTTTTTTTATTTTGATAAATATTATGAATATCATATCATACCAAAATAATACTATTCTTTTTTTTTATAAAGCATGGAATAAGAATAATTAATAAATAATTTTTTTTCATTCTATTTTTTTCTTTCTAAAATACTCTCTCATGTATATAACAATAAGAATAATTTTATCCACATGTTATATAAATGAATAAGTTATTCAATTGATTTTACTTTTAATTTTTTTATAAAAACATTTGTTCATCACGTTAAAAAATATATATTAATTTACGTTATATGAAAAAAAACATTTTTTTTCTTAATAGAATTAAATATAAAACTTCATATATAAACGAAGATTATACAATACAATTAAATTTAATTATATTAATAATTAAGAGATTTTTTTTGATAAAAACATATTAAAATTACAATCTTTTGGAAGAATAAATAATTATTCTTGTAGCATAACTAATAATTTATATCTTTTTTCACAAAGAAATTCATGGAGTTACAATTTCAGGCATTAAAAGTTTCTAACTAACAAAAGATAGAAAATGAATAACTATTTCATTACTTTGCCTAATACCACCATTTGAAACATGCCCAAGTATTTTCTCGTTTAAGTATTAAATGATCATTTGAAGAAAACAATATTGCATCATTTGTGAAAACTATTAGTCAAATATGTTTATTATCAGAATGGGCACGTATGAATTATCTAGGTTTAGGTTTTTATTCCAATATGAGTAATGTAAATGTTTGTGCAAAAATCATCTTGTAATATTTTCTTATGTATGCACGTCCGTATAAGTATAAGCAGTGTCAATCAAGTCACAAAAATCAAACCCAATTACTAGACAAAGCAAAGTCATGAAATCTAAAAGAGGCTTCACCAGCCGTGTCTCGTTCAAGCCTACCACTGACACTAGGACTCTCCTCATGAGGCGGTAGAGGCAGTACTTGTCTCTCACTAGGTTGGCGTGCCAATTGTACTTGAGGTGGTAATTGCATTGCTTGAGGAGAAGATATAATAGGCCTGAATCTAGACTGCTGGCTTCCACTTTTGAAAGCCAAAGATCGATCCCAGAGTAACACATGCAGAGAAATAGGAACCTTAGCATGCCTATGCAATGAAAGCTTCTGACTTAGTGAAACAGTATCAAAACATCTAATTGCTCCTGTAGAGGACACCATCCATGGGAGTACCTTTTGGTTAGACACTCTTGACACCACTAGTAGTCTAGATGCATTCACTGCTTCTTTGTACAGATCTTTTAGTCCCGATCGCTTTGAGGGTACATCTTCATTTCCATCAATAACTGATGAAATGTAAATGAAACCCTGTCATTTATAACAATTAAGTAAATTGTTAGCAAACTAGTTAGAGAACTTTGGTTAAAAGGTGAAGAGAAAGTTTATATATATAAAGAAAAAATTAAATAACCTCTTCTGTGCGGCTTATGGCAAAGCCAAGTTTGGTGTCACCTTCATGAATCTTGATTTCAATACCAAACTCTCCGCCAAGAGGAGCATACCAAAGGCGAGCGGCTCGAACAACACCAATGTCAATGCCATGATAATCTTCAAAGCCATATAAGCTGGCATTTGCAAGATTAGCCAAGTCTGAAAGTGATCCAGCGTTGACTGTTGAAGATGCTGTATCTCCTGATATCTGCAACCGTATGTACTCGTACAAATTATTAATTCTTCTATGTTAAATGAAATTCTTTACTTATTTTGAGTTGAAACTTCATAACAGGAGACTCATTGGCGTATTTCAATTAAAATAAATAAATTTAGAAATAGAAAAAGTAAATGACTAGATACCTTGGTAAGGAGGGATTCAGTTTGCATATTCATGAAAACAATAGGGACGCCAGAGGCCTGAGCCATAATAAGCCAGGCATTAGCCCTGGCAAGGGTGTCCTCCAAGTCATTGTAACTAGAAGCAGCTCTATCTGAAGCTTTAGGAAGAAGGAGAATAGACAGGAAGGGACTTGAATTAGGAACCGGTAATGCCTCTTGCATCCTTCTCTCCCAAGGATATGACACATATCCATCTTGGAGCCGCGTTTGCATTAGTGCGTTTACCATCCTAGAGCTCCTTGAAGCTGCAGATCACCACAAGTCCAAATACAATTCACTATTAATATTTGCAGCACACGGACTCCTAAGAATTATATATATAAATGAACCAACGCACTAATGCAGTATTTGTATATATAATCAGCTAACGGATGCCATAAAGGAACACATGCGTGCTTGCAAGGTCACGGTGGGAGAATATTTGCAGAGCTAAAAACCAAGACGAAGAATTTTTATAGTAAAGAGCTATTGCAATTCTTCACATTGAAAAGGATACGTAGTACACAAATACAAATTAGGCAAGAAGGTCCAAACAATTTCAACCTTACACAACAGTTACTATGGTATTTAATCACTCTGTTCAAGTCATGTTTTCCTTATTATGAAAAAGATTAACACAGTTAATTGAGATAAAATTTATCTTTTATTATTAAAAAAGTTCTGAAAATTAATTTATTGCCCAATTTTTAGATTGGCCCTCTATAGACTAAAGACCTGGGCAGCCTCCTAGCTGGCTTCGGCATTTGGTCAGTTATGTGCCTGGGCAGCCTCCTAGCTAGCTTTTGGCATTTGGTCGGTTATGTGATGAAATTAACATGTTCGTTACGTAATATTGAAATTTTTTGTTGTGTAATTTATATATACTTATGCATTAATTTTAAAAAGAAATTCTACCAAATAAAAAATATATATAATTATATAAAAAAATTGATAAAAAAATGTGAATTAAATCATACTAAAATGCATATTCAAGTAGTTTTAAGCAATGACTTTATAAGCAAGCATATGTTTCATGTGGTTAAGAACTTAAGACAAAATCTCACATATAAGAAGAAGAAGAAGATATTTTGGATGATTCACTTAACTTAAAAGTTTTGGATGATGCACATAATTTTAAAATAAGCATATTAATCCTTATAAAATAAATAATCAATTAAAAAATATGAAAAAATAACACAAAATCTCACATATAAGAAAACTTTATAATCAATAATATAAAAAATTAATTATAAAAGGATAATAAACATAAACTTTGTTGTAAATATTGTTTATTTGAATTCTATCTATGAAAATATTTTCAAATTAAAACGTACATAAATTTTACTAGTGTTCACAACTTAATAGAAATAAAATTCATGTCAATAGAAATATATAGAAACAAATGATGTACATGATGATGTATTACATTTAATATAAATAAATATTAATAAAAACAAAATAAATATTCAAAGCTTATTAAGAGAATCACGTAACGAAAATCTATACACACTTGAACACATTATTATTATACATTTGAAAACAAAAGAATAATTTATTATTATGAAAAATCTCTTTTTGGAGCAATATTATGATAAACTTAAATACTTTGATTTTATAAACATTTTGTTAATTTTATTCTAATAAAAATAATTTTAAAATAATTAAAAAAAATACCATTTAATGATACATATCTAGATTTTGAATTTTGAATTAATAAAAATTATCAAATGTCATTGGTTTCAAGGGATGATAAAGACATGAAAATTATATATAAAAATTATTATTTTCGTTGCTTCAGAGAATATTATCCTTTTATTTATTACTTTTGCATATAACATGCGTTATAAAAACGCAACACACAAAATAAAGGAAAATTTGTAAAAGATAATTGCGTTCTCATAATATTACGATTTGGAGATAAATAGAAGAGGTTAATTTTTTTATTGTAATAAATAATTATTTACCCCTAATATTTAAGTAATATAACTTACTCATGAGTTATCTTGAGTATAAATTTTTTTTTCTCGCAAAAATGAAGTATATATCTTTTTTATCAGCTTTTCTTTCTAAGTTCCTTATATATATATATATTGCAAAAGATGAAATCTATATTTTTTTATCAGTTTTTTTTCTTTCCAAATTCGTTTTATAATAATTATGCATTTAAAAAAAAGAAAGTATCTTTATGAAAGTCTAATTATTTATAGAACCCATAAATAAAATAAAATACATGATTTTATTTTTTAATATATTTATCTTTTAGAATAATATCAATATCTTTAATTAAAGCAAAAAAATTGGACAAATCATCAAAATGAAAAATGACACAAACCTCTATATATATATATATACACCTCAAAAAATTCTTTAATTTTGTAGTTAAATTTCATTTTTTAATTTTTTTTTCATCTGATAAGTAATTTTAGTCTCAATTTTCATTAATTCAAATCCTAACAGCATAATATATTAAAAATATAAATTCAATTCTAAAATTTATTTTGTTTAAACTATAAAAAAAATCAGATTTCAAAACTAAATTTCAGAATTTGAAAAAAAAAATTGAATTATAAATATAACCAATTTAAACAAGTGCAACGTGAAACATTAATAAATATCAAGTAAAAACAGTAGAAGCCCCAAAATTCAGCATCCTAGGGGCGGCTAAGCTATAAAAAAACAATTTCTAAATATAGTTGTTATTTATTATTTTTAACATAATTCTTCGTCAATTGTATTATTTATTTTTATTAATATTTATATTTTTTAAATTATAATAATCTTATAATTTATTAATATAAAATCTGACATCATTAATTCATTTAACACAATAAATAATTTTTCAAAACATGGAAGTAAGCCGAAAAGTCAGAAGTCATCTATAATAATCCATTACTTCGGCAGGAAAATGAAAGAAATAAAAATATTAAGTTTAAAATTTATAATTATAAAAATAATATTTTTATATTTAATTTTATATATTTTGAATATTAAAAAAGTTTTGGTATATTATTTAATTTAAATCTCTTTAATATTATTAATTAATATTTTTGTTATAAATTTTGAGTGATATTTTTTATAATTTGAGAAAGAAAAAAATAAACAAAACCATTACCTTGGAGTTGGAAGCACTCGGATTCGGTGCGATCCAAGAAGCCAACAGCGTAATTCGGGTCATCAATGGACCTAAGCATGTATTGCTTTTTGCCGACGGATTCATTGGGCACAATACAAGCCTGCAACTCAGATAAATCATCTCGTCCTCGTCGAACTCGAACGAGAATAGAGGTGTCCTTGGACTTGAAGGAAGTGTGTAGAATCTTCTGAATTCCACTTCGACCATTTCTGAACGGAGACTTTACGACTATTGAGTTTCCGATTTTCAGCTCTTCAACTATGTCGCCTGTTTGAAGCATATCGTCGGTCCATTCGTCGGCTTTGGAGCTTCCTTTGAGACATTCGATAGAGAGAACCAATTTAGGCGATCCTGGCTCTCTGTCTCTGTTAGATGAGTCCGAGTTCTGTTGGGTTCGCTCCATGATCATTTTTCAATTCCTACAAATCAAATAAAAATACAGATGATCTTCGATTTGAAGAGAGAGAGAGAGATAGTGGGGTTAGGTTGTTATGATGAAAATTGAAATGTCCAATTCTTTTTTCATCTTTTTGTTTCATCACTTCAAGATTTTTGTCTTAACAATCTCTACTTTTAAACAGGGAGATTGGCTATGATTCTTTCCCCACCCCCCCAAAAAAAAACATAATTTACTGTGAAAGTTGGACAAAGTCAATAATTTTGATTTGAAAAGCAGTCTTTTTTTTTTTTGGCGATATTGTTATAAACTATACATTTATATCCCTAGAAATTTCGCAATCAAATATCTCACACAATGTGAAATAGACTTAAGCCGGAGTTGATTATTCGACAACTACATTCAAAACGTCACCTTCTACTCATTCTAATAATAATATTTATATCATTTAAAAATATTTTAAATAATAAAAGTTCCTAATCCTCCCATATTTTAAATGAATTTTTTTATTTTAATACTATTTTTAGTTAGAGTGAATGAAAAAGAATCAAAATTAATTTCTTTCGTTTTTATGTTTCGTTGCGTTGAAAAATGAGTCGGGAATGAAATCAATTCTTAAAAAAAGAATAAATCACAATTTCTAAAAGAGAAAAATCACAATTCCTTCTCCTCCTTTAAGAATTATGATTTCATTCTCATCTCAATTTTTTTTTCAATTTTACCTCACCCTAAATATAACACTAAACTCAAATCTCAAAACCCTAAAACCCAAAACCCAAAACCCAAAACTCAAAACCCAAAACCCTAAAACTCTAAACCCTAATCCCAAAATCCCAAAACCATAAACCCTAAAACCTAAATTCCAAAACCCTAAACCCGAAAACCTCAAAACCCTAAACCTTAAATCCCAAAACCCAAAACCCAAAACCCCAAATCCCTAAACCTTAAACCATAAACCCCAAATCTCCAATTCAAAATTCAAAATCCCAAATTCTAAAACCCTAAACCTTATTTAGAAAAATAATAATTTTAATCCTAAACTTTAACCCACAAATATATCCCTAAACCCTAAACTCTAAATCCCTAAATCTCAAATCCTAAACCTCAAAACCCTAAATCCTATTTAGAAAAATAATATTTTTAATAATATTTTTTAAGTACTAATTATTTAGAAAAATAATAATTTTAATAACATTTTTTTAAGTAATAATTATTTAGAAAAATAATGATTTTAATAATATATTTTGTGTGACGAAAAAATAATAATTAAATGATATTATTTAAATTTTACTGAATATATGAGTATTTAGGTAATTTACACTTTTTTCATTATACTCTATTGACAAATCAAACACTATAATACTGATTCCAATGCTCAAATCAAAAAACATTGTTTATTTTCCATTCTATTTCATTATCATTATGATTTCATTCTATGAACCAAACGACACCTAAATAAATACATTAGAATAATTTATTTTTCCATTTATTTTAATAGTTATTTATTATTTTTATTATTTTATTTTATTTAAAAACCAAAAAAAATATTTTAAATTTTATTTCATTTATAATTTTTTAAATTTTAATTATTATTATTTTAATTATACTATCCAAATAAATGTAATAATAGTAATATTATTTTCATTGAATGTAATTTTTATTTCTATTATGTTTTTATCAATACCTATTTTTTATACAACTTAATCCTATTATTATTAAAAAAATTACTACATAATGATAAATAACGATTTTTTATATTTTTTCTATATTATTTAATTTTTTTTTAATTCTTTGAGTTTTAAATTATTAAAATTAAAATAATTTATATTGGTTTCAGATGAAAAAATAAAATAAAAAAATTAACTTTATCTTTAAAAAATTACTTTTTAATAACAATAATAATAAACTCAATTATCATAAAAAATAAATACAAAATAAAAATTCCATTTTAGTAATAAGTATGTACCCTATCGAGATATTGTTTTGTTCAATCTAATAGCATCATAAGTTACAGTATAAATTATTATTTTAAATATATAACTTAATTATTTAAATTGTTTTAAATTTATCATCAATGTGAGTGCCAGAAAGACTAATAGAATTATATAAATAAATATTTTTACAAGTTTGATGGTATAAACAAAATGAAAAATATTTTTTATGATATGAACAAAACAAAGTAATATTTAGGTGATATTTTTATAAATATATTCTCTTTTTTATAATATACTATTTACAAATAAAATTTTATTTTTAACTCATTCAAGTGATTTACATATGTTTTTAATTTGATATAACGTAAAAAATATTTTTTATATAATTAAAAATAAGTTTCACATGTAATTTTTTTATATAAGAAAAAGAAATTGAAGGTGATTTTAAGTGGAATTATATAAATAATTAAGGTATATGAAAATTGATTATTTTTTTGAATTTATTTCTCCCTCTTTGCTTTTTAAAACGCTCATCCTCAGAAAACTTGACATTTACGTTGAAAGATATGTAATGACCAAGATCAACTTCCAAAGAGACTCAATATTTATGTTCTCTTTTGGCATCCTATATTTCTTTTTCCTTGTTGAGTGTATATATATATATATATATATTCAAAGTAATAGTATTATAACAATAATTTTAGTTATTATCGTAAATAAAATATATATTTTATCTAACATTAATTATATCTTAATATTATTATTATTTAATGAAATTATTATTAATAAACTATTTAGATAGTAATGTCAAAATGCATTACCCTTAATTATTTATCAAACATATTAAGTAAGATTTTTTCAGAATAGATCCTCTAGAAATTTGGTGATGCTTTTCTCTACACTTTTACTGGACACCCGCTTTGATGAAATGTGTTTTTTCTCTGATTATACTTGGTTGAGCATGTAACTTATTTTTACCGTTCTCGTACTCGTTTTCTTGAATTATTATTTAAAAATAATAATAATAATATTTTTAAAATTTATAATAAAAAAAATAAAATTAGTTAAATGTGAAGCATCATTTTATTGTTATAATTTTTATTAATATTATTTTTTATAATTTAACTTATTATTTTCTCACTCCTATGTTGCAGTGTTGTTATTTTAATGGAAGTTAATGTGTCAATTTTTGCCAATCTCGATCACCCTCACTTATTCTCGATATATATATTATTGTTTCTAGTCTCTTGCTATTTATTGAGAGATTGCTCCATTAGTCACAATCTTCTATATTTCTTCTTTCTCTTATTTTTTCTAATTTATTGGATACTTTGGGTAAAAAAAAAAAGAGATTTTGAAGATTTATATCTGACTTTTTTTTCTTCACTTTTGTATTTTTGGGAATAAATTCCTCAACACAAGAATTCTTATCAAATCCAAAACTTTTTCAGTTTTAATCTTCCAACTACGATACACTTTTACATGTTCTTAGGTGGTGTTGTCACATCATCACAAACAATTTTTCTTAATTACTTTGCTGAAAAAATTGCTATCATGCAGTCGTATCATCTATAGTAACTACAACCACTAATAAATCTCTCTTTAAAATTTATAAAATTGGATATTATAACTTGAAATAGGCTACTTGTCGTCAAAGAAAATATAAACTCGGCTTCACAATTCTTCTCGAATTATTGGAGTATAATGTGGGGACATTAAATTTCAAATAATGATAATACGGTATTTAACATAGTTCATTGTATTAAATCTGTCTTTCATCCGAATAAAACTCTCTAAAGAAATTAGAAAGAGACTTAGAGATTGAAAAAATTTAAGAGCAAAAACAAAAACACAAGAAAATTTGTAAAGAATTTCTTGTATTGCTCTATAGAGAAATTATCTTACAATTTCTTAAAATTTTACAAGATTTCCAAGGATTAATACAAATAAATATCAATAGGTCTATTTATAGTGTGGCTCCAAGTTTAAGAGTATTTTACAACTTTTTAAATCCTTCTAAGTCTAGAATGTACAAGAATACTCTAGTTTTATCTACAACATGTCACAAGATTCTAGGATCTTCTAGCCAACTCTAGAGTCTTTTAGGATTGTCTAGTTTATTCATGCTAGTTCTAGGATGTTTCGTAAGCTTCTAGAGACTTCTACATCCTTCATGAACTATCCAGCACGTTCTAGAATATTCCAGCACCTTCCAACGTACTCTAGAACACTCTAGAGTCTTCAAGGCTTGAGTTGAGTCCATCCAACTCTAGCTCATTCTAGACATCTCTAAGCCACTCTAGAACTTTCCTATGTAGAAAAGTCTAGATCCTTTAGGCAACCACTATTTCTTTGGGATTTATGGGACATTTTGAGCTGGACGTAACACCCTCCACCACTCAAGTGTGTGACACCCACATCACGCCTTCAAGCTTAAACTTCTTTAGGTTATCTTTGAATTACCACAAAGAGTCTTCAGGTTCTCAGCTTGCCTCTAGGTCTGGGGCACACTCCCAATAACTTGGTACTCCCCTTCCTCGAATTAGGTGATCTGCCAAGATAGAGTCCACTCCTCTATCAAAGGAGATTACAATTACGGTGGGTACCCTCTTTGATTCTCCCTTACTTGTGTCTTCCTCATCTTCATGATAGGGTTTCAACATGCTTACATGAAAGACTAAATATATTTTAAGCTTTGGAGGGAGTTGTAGTTAGTAAGCCACCTTACTAACTCGCTTGAGGACTAGAAATGACCCTTCATACTTCTGTACGAACCTCTTGTGAACCTTCCGTAGAGATTTGAATTATTGGGGCAATAATTTAATAAATGACCAAATCTCCTTCTTAAAATTCTACCATCATCCTCTTCTTGTCAGCCCATTTCTTCATCTTTTTAGATGCCTTGTTTAAATAAGTTCGGGCTAACTCAGCCTGCTCATGCCATGCCTTGAAAAATTTAAAGGCAGCATGAATCTTCCCTTTATATCTTGTAGCCAAAGCATGAGGGGTCATGGGTTGCTGTTCCATGATGATCTCGAAGGGACTTTTCATTGTGGACTCACTTCTCTGCAAGTTATAAGAAAATTAGGCTACATCCAGTAACTTAGCCCAATCATGTTGGTTGACACTAACAAAGTGCCTGAGATACAGCTCCAGCAATGCGTTGGCATGTTACATTTGTCCATCACTTTGTGGATAAAAGCTTGTGGAGAAGTTCAAGTCTGATTCCAACAACTTGAATAATTTCATCAAAAACTTCCTAATAAATCGAGGATCTCGATCACTCACAATGTTGGATGGAATTCCTCACTGCTTCACAACATGCTTTGGGAACAACATTGTCATCTCATCCGTAATTCAATCTGCTGAGACAGGTATGAATGTTGCATACTTGCTGAAGTGATCAATAACTACAACTATGCTGCCAAAGCCCTCTGATTTTGGCAAACAAATGATGAAATCCATTGAGACACTCTAGCATGGTCTCTCTAGAATAGGCAGCTGCTCCATCTTTTCCTATTGGCATACAAGACAAGTCCTCACATAGGCTTCAACATCATCCCTTAGTTTAGGCCAATAGTAAATAGACTTGATTAAGGTAAGGGTGCGCATCATTCTTGGGTGTCCAGTCCACAGTGAATCGTGGCACTCCTTGATCAGCTCCTTCCTCAAGTTGTCCCACTTTGGCACATAGATGTGATTATGTTTGGCGTAGAGTAGTCCATCACTCAGCCAAAATCGCCTTGTCTTTCCTTCCTTGATGACGGTAAGGAGGTTTTGAGCCAGGGCATCACGCTCCAACCCTTCTTTGATTCTTTCCAGCAAGGGACTGCTTGGTCTACTCAAGGATATCAACCTCACCTTTTGACTTGGTGAGTCAACTACCACACTTCCAATGTGAGACTCTGATTTTTTCACCGAATAAGGGCTCATTGTTAATGGTCTTGTGCCGAGCTCTAACTCGACTTCGTGGTCCACCTCCCTCCTTGGAGGTAATGTTTTAGGCAATGCCTCAAACATCACATCATGGAACTTATCTAAGATAAATTGCACTTCCGTCGGCAAGCTTGGCTTTGGTAATGCCTCATCATTGTCGTATTCCTTTTAGATGGCCAAATAACTCTCTTTTTCCCTCTTCAATCCCTTCTTGAGTTGAAGTACTGAGAGAGCTTAGGTAGTAGGTCTGGTGGTCCTCTCCATCAGTACCACGCAAGCCTTTGGTCCATCCATGATGCACATGGAGTTTGAGCAAGGAACGAGGAAAGCTCTAACCTATTCCAAGAACTCCACGTTGAATACTACCAATCTGTGTCAACCAAAGCTTTGGCGACCTTCCCATTGATGGTTGCATCTACGAACATCAAGCCTTTGGGGGTCTTTGTGACGCTCTGTAATGCACCAAGTAGGTGCAAAGAACCCATCTTTGCACCTTCATCTATCTCACCTCCATCTTGGTCATGTGTGGAGGCAATTAAGGCACTCAAGGCCTTCCTTGTCGAACATTCACGTGCTCAATACGGTCCGTCGCATATGAAGCACGTCACACAGGGTTTCAAGGCACCACAATCCTCATTTTCCTTCCCCTTATCTCGTGGTTTGAATGATGAGTCTTCTTTATGATTTTTGGGACCTTGACTTTTAGCATGGCCTCCCTCACTCTTTCCTCCACCAAACTTTCTATATGTGGCCTTTGAGCTCTCTTTGTTTATAGAGTAATCTATAAGGTTCTCAGCAACCGCGATAGCCAAAGATAGGTCTTGAACACCTCGTCGCTTGAGTTCAAGGTTAGCCCACGATTGGAGACCATCCATGACCATGAATAAGACATCCTTGTCAGACGTGTCAGGGATTTCTAGCAGCAAGGTTGTGAACTCGTTCACATAATCCCTTATGCTACATGTTTTCCTTAACCGTTGTAATCAACCCTTTGTCTCATCTTCAGCATTTATAGGGAAGAATTAGATTTTGAACTCCCTTTTGAAATCATCAAAGGTTTCAATTGTGCATACCCCTCGTTGCACATCATCATGCCTCCGTCTCTACCATAGCATATAGTGTCACACAAGTACATGTTACCAATTCAGATCTTACTGGCATGGTCCGTTATGCCAGTAGCCTCAAAATATTATTCGAGTATCCATAGAAAGTTCTTAACTTTCTTAGCATTCCTAGCATCGGTGAAGGTCTTTGGCTTGGGAACATCTACCTTCTTGGCTTCAATTATGGTGGTTGTACTAGTTCCCACGGCCATAGCCCACTTACAAAGAGTTAGGTCACCACCTATGTTCTCCACCCTAAGCAACACATTAGCAACTTCTCTTTGGACAAGATCCCTTACCTTGGAAAGTTTTGCCTTCAACCCTTTAATCTTTTTTCCTTAACCCACCAAATAACTCATTGGAGGACATCTTGACAGCTACATGGATCTCCACATCCTCGGCTTCTAAGCCATTGCAACGTTCCTCCAAGTTTTCCACCCGGTCTAACAGCTCTCCTAAGTTGTCCTGCACAATCCCAACACATGCTTCTAAGCTAGAAAGCATGTCTTTCGACTTGGCTCGTGACTTCTTTGGTGGTTTCCAAACTTACTCATGCCCGCGTTCCATAGGTGGAACATCCACTCTTGATATAGATGGAGCATTGTTCTTCATTATGCCAGGGGTAGTAATGCTTCAACCTAAAGCTCTGATACCAACTATCACGACCTTAAATTTCAAATAGAGATCGTGCGGCACTTAGCACGATCCGTTGTACTAAGCCTGCCTTTCACCCGAATGAAACTCTCCAAAAAGATTAGAAAGAGACTTATATATTGAGAGGATTTAAGAGCAAAAGTAAGAACATAAGAGAATTTGTAAAGAATATCTTGTATTGCTCTAGAGAGAGATTGTCTTACAATTTCCCAAGATTTTCAAGGATGAATACAAATGAAGACCAATAGGTCTATTTATAGTATGGTTCCAAGCTTAAGGCTATGTCATAACTTTCTAGATCCTTCTAAGTCTATAATGTACAAGATTTCTTTAGTTTTATCTACAACATGTCATAAGGTTCTAGGACCTTCTAGCCAACTCTATAGTCTTCTAGGAGTGTCTAGTTTGTTTGTGCTAGTTCTAGGATGTTCTGTAAGCTTCTAGAGACTTCTACATCCTTTATGAATCATCCAACACGTTCTAGAATATTCCAGCACCTTCTAGCGTACTCTAGAACATTCTAGAGTCTTCAAGACTTGAGTTGAGTCCATCCAACTCTAGATCCTTCTAGACATCTCTAGGCCACTCTAGAACTTTCTCATGTAGAAAAGTCTAGATCCTTTAGGCAACCATCATTTCTTTGGATTTTGTGGGACATTTTGAGCAGGACGTAACAATAATCTAACTTGAGTCAATCTTTGATCATGCACACACACTTGACTACTTTTGTAAAATCAAACTCTTGTTTTGTCATTTAAAGTAATTGATCGTCCTCAATCACTTTACTCGATATTAAATCATCTCGTTAACTTAATATGACCTCTATTATGATAACTTACTTGCTCCACATAATATTTGCTTCATATGGTCCTTCTCGACCACTTGTTTAGTTAGCCTTGAATTGTACTATTTTGATACAAATTGTTTGAATTGAAAGCTATGGAGTCCTATATTTCTCTTAAAATAATTACAATTCCTCTAATATTAATATTTCATTCACAAATATCCAAAAAAATAATTACTCGCCTTACACATGGTTATCATTTTTAAGACAAATTATAGTTCTAGTTCACATGGAAGGGAAAGAAAATAAAAATGTTAGGTAAAATCACATTTGAAAATAAAAATGTTATGTGCAATCATATTTAACAAATACATCAAATTTTTTTGTGGCTAAAATTTGGCTAATTGTGTGCCTAATTTCTAGCCACATAAAGGATAAGCAATGATTTTTGCTCTATACAGACACACCAAGAGAAGTAAAGAAAAACCAAAAAAACAATTTCCTTTGATGAAAAATAGTATTGTGTGTGAGAGAGAATACTTTAGAAAAATATTTGGAATATTTTTTTAAAAGTAGAGTGACAAAATAATGAGTTTGGAAAACACTTGTGTGTCATTATTTTGGGTTTATCTCAATTTTTTGCATTGCTTCTCATTTTATACCCATTAATTTTATTAGTAGAAGAAATATTTTTTAGAGTTTGTCATGTGTACTTAGCCAAAATTAAAGAGTGAACCACATTAAATTAATGGTTCATTATTTTACTTTTTTGAATTTATTTTATTTTTACCCGTTGCCAAATAACTAGTATTGAAGCTGACCTAATCAAATTCTTAATATGCTATGTGGTTGCAGCATAGACTAATCTGTCATATCAAAAAATATTTTATTAGGTCCATGACATATTTATTTGTAAAAAAAAGAAACACTGAAAAAATATCAAGCAAGAAGATATATAATAAGAAATTTAAAGACAATAATAATTTCTCTTTATGGAAAAGGAGGATAAAGGGTATTCTTATTCAAAAGAAGATCCATGAAGCATTGTTGGAGAAATAAAATAAGGTAGCAACTATCACCGACGAACAGAAGGAGATAGATGAGATTGCAGCTAAAACAATCTGTCTTTATCTCTTAGATAATATTTTGTAAAATATTGAATCAAAAAATTGCAAGACTTTAAAAGAAACATGGAAGACTCTAGAAAACATGTACATGTCAAAGAATCTTGTCATTAAATTTATTTATGGAATGAGCTATATTAGATGAGGAAGAAAGATAATATGAGCATGATGAGTATGTTAGCGATTTCAACATGAAACTTTCTTACTTAGCAATATTCAATGTAAGTTTCGACGATGAAGAGAAAGTTGTGATGTTGTTGCCATCATTACCCTCATCATATAATCATCTCATTATGCAAAATACAAGGTTGAGTTTGAAGTTGTTGTAGAAGTCTTATTGTCATATGAGAAATAGAACACAGAGATAGATTCAGAAGCACAAGCCCTTATCGCAGAGTCTAGAGAAAAGAGACAGTACAGAGTCTAGAAACCCAAAGGCAAGAGCAGAGACAAATCAAACAAATATACCAATGTTGAATGTCATCACTCTAAGAGGAAGGGTCATATTAAGAAAAAAATTCGGATGTTCAAGAAGGAGCAAAAAATGAACAAAGGCAAAGCAGTGAAGAAAGATGGTTGTAGTGATGATGACCAATCAAATACCATAGATGAGTTCAAAATTATTTATGATGAAAATTTTGCATCTCATGAAACCAACTGGGTGATTGATAGTGGTGCTACAATTCATGCTACATCACGTAGAGAATTTTTCTTATACACCTAGAAGTTTTATTGTTGTTAGAATAGGAAATAAAAGTCTATCAAAGGTTGTTGGCAGAGAATATGTTTGCTTGGAAACATAGAATAGATCCAGACTATTTCTGAAGGATGTCAGATATATTCTTGATATGCGCCTAAATTTGATCTATATACGCAAACTTGCAAATGAATGATATTGCAACTTCTTCATTTATGACAAATAGAAACTTACAAAAGGCTCTTTAGTATTGGCTAGAGGTGAGAAGTATACAGCTTTGTATATAATACAAGCGAAGCTCTCCACCGACACATTAAATATCATGGAGAAAGACAACGTAGTTCAATTATGGCATATGAGACTCAATCATATAGGTGAAAAGGTATGACAAGTCTAGCCAAAAAGAAGATATTATCCGAAATGGATGAAGTACATTTGGAGAAATGTGTTGATTGTCTAGTAGGAAAGAAAAACAAAGTTTCTTTTAAGAGTTTCCCTCATTCTAGAATGAATAATATTTTAGATCTGATTCATTCATATTTATATGGACCAATTCCAAAGTCACTTGGTGGTGCTTAATACTATGTGACTTTCATTAATGATCATTCAAGGAAGACATGGGTATATCTTCTAAAGACAAAGGATTAGGTTCTAGATGTCTTCAAAGAATTTCATGCCTCAGTTGAGAGACGTACTAGGAAAAAGCTGAAGTGCATTCAGATAGACAATTGTGGATAATAAAATGGATTGAAACCATGCAAGATGAGATGAAGTACTTACATGAGAATAAAATTTTTGAGCTAATGAAACTGCCCAAAGGAAATAGGGTTTTGAAAAATAAATGGGTGTTCAGGGTGAAGCATGAAAAACATAGTTCCAATCTGTGATACAAAACAATACTGGTTATCAAAGGATTCAACCAAAGAAAAGGAGTTAACTTTGATGAGATTTTCTCACTAGTTGTTAAAATAAAATCCATCTATACTGTGTTGGGGTTAGTAGCAAGTCTTAACCTGGAGTTTGAGCAAACGAATGTCAAAGCTGTCTTCTTACATGCTCACTTGGAAGAAAATATATACATGGAACAACCAAGTAAAAGGGAAAAGAGGATTATATTTACAAATTGGATAAAAGCCTATATGGTTTAAAATAGGCACCGAGATAATCAAACAACATATTTGAGTCTATAATAGGGGAGAAAGACTATAAAAACACTACTTTAGACCATTTTTTTTTGTGCAAAAATTCTTTGATGATGATTTCATCATTCTTTTGCTCTATGTGGATGATATGTTGATTGTTGGTCGGAATATTTCTAGAATCAAGAACTTGAAAAAGTAGTTGAGTAAGTCTTTTACCTTAAAAGAATTGGGGACATCAAAGCAGATTCTTGGCATGAGTATTATTAGAGATAGAGGCACCAAGAAATTATGGTTGTCACAGGAGAGCTACATTGAGAAAGTACTTTAGAGATTTTATATAGACAAGGCTAAAGTGATTGGTTGTCCTCTTGCTAATAATTTTAAGCTAAGTTATAAGCAGAGCCCTTCTACATACAAAGAGAAGGAAGAGATGGAAAATGTTTCATATGCTTTAGCAGTTGGAAGTTTGATGTATTTCATGGTTTGTACACGGCCAGATATTGCTCATACAGTTGAAGTTGTGAGTAGATTCTTTTCAAATCCTGGAAAAGAACATTGGGCTGCAGTGAAATAGATTTTCAAGTATCTCTGAGATTCTTCCAAAATATGCCTATGTTTTGGAAATGATAAACTTGTGTTAATTGGATACACAGATACAGATATGGATGGAAATGTGGATTCCTAAAAAGCTACTTCAAGTTACCTGATTACATATGCAGGGGGAGTTGTGTCATAGATGTCAAAGTTATAAAAATGTGTTGCATTGTCCATTACAGAAGAAGATTTTATAGCAGCAACGAAAGCATGTAAAAAGTTACTATGGATGAAAAAGTTCTTGAAAAATTTTGGGTTGCAACAAGATAGTTACAAGTTATTTTGTGATATTCAAGATGTTATCCACCTTCGAAAGATTGCCTCATTTCATTCAAGATTAAAATATATTGATATGAGATATCAATAGATTATGGATGTAATGGAGAAGAAGCTACTACATCTTGAAAAGATCCATATAGAGAAAAAAAAAATGGAGCATACATGTCGACGAAAATTCTTTCGAGATAGAATTTTGAATACTGTCGTTTAGCTATTTGATTGGCTAAACCCTAAATATAGTCGAGAGAGGGAGATTTGTAGGTTCTCCTCACATGAAAGGGGAAGAAAATAAAAATGTTAGGTGCAATCACATTTGATAAATACGTCAAATATTTGTGTGGCTAAAATTTGGCTAACTACGTGGTCAATTTCTGGCCATATAATGGATAGACAATTTTGCCTATAAATAGGTAATGTTTTTACCTTAGAGACACACACTAAAAGAAGATAAGCAAAGCAAAGCAAAAGAAACAATTTCCTTTGATGAAAAATAGTGTTTGTATAAGATAGCGAGATAATATTTTTAAAAAATATTTGAGATATTTTTCTAAAAGACGAGTGACAAAATAATGAGTTTGTAAAACACTTATGTGTCAATATTTTAGGTTGATCTTAATTTTTTGTATTGTTTCTTATTTTGTACTCATTAGTTTTATTAATATAAGAAATATTTTTAGAGTTTATCTCATATACATAACTTAAATTAAAGGATAAATTATTGATATTATTATTTTACTTTATTAAATTTATTTTATTTTTAATTATTATATTAAACACAAATTTATGTTTTTATACATAATCTACACGAATCATGTCACATGTAGCATTTATTTATAACCAATATCCATGAATCTCATTCAATTATTACAAAAGATTCTTCAAATAAATTGCAATAAACAATATAATAAAGCAACTTATTTTGAATTCAATTTGATTTTTGATTGACTCGAATAAAAATTATTACAATAAAATTTATAAACTATAAAAGCAAATAGGCTCGGACTTAATCAGAATAAAATAAATATACCATCACGAATTTATCACTTAATTTTAGATTATAATAAATTTATTATTAAATTCTTTATAAATGTTATAAATCTCACTCTTGTTATCTATTCTTGTTATCTATTTGATGATAATTTGTAAAATTCATAAAAAAAATTGATAATATATTTATACCACTATTAATTAATTTAATGATAAATTTGTAAAACTAATAAAGAATTTGATATTATATATATTTATTATATCTAAAATTAAATAATAAATTTTTACTAACAGTTTTCGTTACATTTATTAGTTTACCTTAATCTTAAACAAATGACAAAAACAGCCTTGGCATGTGGAATGTAGTCCAAATTATATTAGGTTTTGAATATATATCAGATTGTTCGAATTGGTTGTATTTCATTTGAGTTAACGTGAAGGAAACAACTTTATATGTTACATTATTATCCAAAAAAAAAATAAAAAATTGAAAACCTTATATGTTAAGAGGCGTAAAATGTAGGAGGACTCCAGTAAATTAAATTACAAATAAAACGAACGAATTAAATTAATTTATATTTTAATAAGTGATATGATTTTTACAATTTCTTTTTTATAGTAAACTTAAATTCAAATTATATCATAAAATAATTTTTTAGTTAATGATATAAGAAATCTCTATAAAAAAAACATGTAAATAATAAATATTTTATAATGAAAAGAAAAAGAAGATTTTGAGACAATAAATAATAATATTTATATTAAAAGAAAAAAATAAAATATATATAAATAAATGTATAATATTTTTATACTATGATTGAATTTTATTATAAATTATTTTGAAATAATAAAAAAAATTATAAAATAATCATAAGATTTTAGATTTTTAAAATTTAAATAATTTTTATAAAAAAATTAATGTTGTTTTAAATAAATATATATATATATATAATTTAGGAGTCCTACATTGAAGATGGCCTTGGAGCAATATATATATATATATATTAAAGGAACTAGCAGGCAAAACTAATGTTAGATTTCACTGTGATAATTCATAAGCTCATAAGAAGTCGTTCTATAACTACAACTACAACTACAACCACACAAGACAAAACTGTGAAAGTCGTACTTTTTTCGGGTCCAAATGTGAAAGTTATACTTAATTCTACTAAAAGAAGAGAGGGCCAATCTTTCTAGAAAACGCTATGTAAGCCAGTCTTTTCTCTCTCTTATTTTGTTCAGATTTGTAATCACTTTCACATACACAGTTAAGAAGATATTATCATTTCATTAGCGGAAAAAGTTAATGACAATACTATTTCTTTTATATATATAAAGCTGTGGAATTTATTTTTCTTGTCCATTCAAAGTGGTTTTTAAATGTTAAAGATATTAGAAAATATAAATTAATCTATATTAATTAAATGGTAAAAAAAAATTCAAAATAAACTAAAAAATTTAGGTTATTTTGAATTGGTTATATTGGTTTTGATTTTTTTTTATTTTTCTCAGGCTACAAATTTTTGTTACATGAAAATAAATTTAATTCTACATACTTTAATCTTTGTAATTTATATTATATATATGAATATGATATCATAATTATTAATGTTTAAGTTATATATATGCATATGATAAAATCGATACTCTGTTACTTTTTTTATAAAAATAACATTTATGAAAATGACTATATATTTATGTAATAAGAAAAAAATTATGTACTATTTGTACACAATTTTACAAAATAATATTACAATATGAAAATATTACTGTTGAGTAATATATTTAATTTAAAATTCATCTATTCCAAAATTTATTTATATAAACTTTACGTAATTATATACACATTATATATTTTTTAAGTAAAAATCTTATAAAATAAAATTGTTTCTATTGGTTTATTTTAAAACTTATTTATTTCGATTTTTTTAGTTTATTGTGATAATTTAAAACAATTTCATGTAAATTAATTTAACTTAATGTATATATTATGAAATTATATAAAATTTATATATAGCTAAAAAATAACATTTTTGAAATTTTACATATTTATATACAATTATTTACATCTTATAAAATAACCTAGGATGTCAAAATGTTTATAATAAATAACATATCTATTTGAGAACTTCATATTGAATTAACTTTGTAAAAATAACAACAATTTATAAATTTTAAAGAAAATTCATAATATATTAAATTGTACAAAATATATTTACATATTTGTTTAAAATAAATAATACATAATTTAAACAAAATTTTATACAAACATACAAAAATTAAAAATATATATTAAGAAGTCTAATATTTATACAGACATACGTCCAAACCTAACCAAACCATAGTCTCCATCATCATAATCCCAACATAGTAGCACAACAAATAGTCTAACCACTACTAAAATACTTCTAGCTTTGTAAATTTAATCTCATTTTTTTTTTCAAAATTGAGACTTGATGTATACATATAGGATTAGTTTTTATCAATAACCGTGACTATAAGTTTTATCATATTTTCCTATTTTTTTTCCGTATCCCTAATTTTCCTTTTTTTTTCCTTTTCTCCTTTCATTTTTTCCCGCTACATGAGATTTTCTTTTTCCCTTCTCTTCTTCCTCTTCCTCGATAAATATTAGTTGATAGAACTTTTTCTCATTTTCTTTGTCTGTTATATATGAACTGCTCTAAGTATATATGTGTGTATATATATTATGTTATGAACTACTATTTGTCAAATAATGGCCCAAAACATAGAGTCCCAAACAAAATCCCCAATCCCTTTTATTATATATACCAATTTTTCCCTCTTAGTTGAAAATTGAGAATTGTAGTAGAAAGAAAAAAAATAGCCAGCAGTTACGTGAGAGAGCTACCAGAGAAGCTGTTGGAGAAGAAGTAAGTTATCGTTGAAAATTTGAAGCTAAAAATAGAGGGAAAATAAAAGGAGAAGAAAGCAACGAGAACGGCCACCAGTTTTTCATTCATTTCCAACCATCAACAGAGTTGGCCCTCTTTGACTTCCTCCATCTGTTTCAATTTGCATTCGCTTATAATCCAGCTTCGATTTCTGTTTGTCAGCCTATTTTGGCATCGCCTTCACTAGGAACAACCTCGCAAGTCCATAAGCTCCAGCCTAGTGACTCCAACAGTGCCAGCTTTTGCCTTCATAAGCAAGCAGCGTAGCCTCGCGACCTTCATCATCTTACTCTCTCTTTTTCGGTAATATCAAATAAATTTATAATTTATTAGTTGGGTTTGTTTACTGATTATGTGTAAAAATTATGTCTGTATTTGGATTTTGGTATAATTTGTGAAACTCTCATAAGATTGGTGTTTGTATCTTCATTTGATAATTAGTGGATTTTTCACGTTGTGCCATCGTTAGTGGAGTAGATTTTTCAAATTAAAAAATCGAATCATTTAAATTATCGTGTATCATCTATTTTCTCATTCCTTATTATTTTACTGTTATCCATTATTATATATTTGTGCAACCAAATTAGACCCGATCTTTGCTTCCGCAAGTGCTTATTTTATAGCAAATTGGTATCATAGCTTATTATATAGAAGATTATTTTGAATAAATCTTGATGAGAAACCAATGTAATAAGAAGATTTACTCATCTTTTCTCAAGTAAAAATACTCTCTTTGTCTTTGTAGATGTGTTATCATATGTTATGAGCATTCTCGTTTACGATCTTTTTTCTATTTTGTCAGTGTTGTACTTGGATATTGCTAGTACCAACACCAATACACCAGCACTAGCACACTAACTCTAGTACACTATCGCCAACATAAGCACTCCAACCCTAGCACCAACACACTAGCACCAACACTAGTATCAGTACATAGCCCCAATATCAACATTAGCTCACGAATGTAAGCACCAGCACACCAGCATACTAGAGTTAGCATACCAATACTAGGTTTTCAGTGGCACTTATAGTGACCTTATTGGCAATGATTTAAAAAATTGTGGACAATTTGATTAGCATTAATATTAGTAAATTTTTTTGCATGTATTTCATATTTTGGAACATTTTAATTAGCTAGTTATTGTAAAATATTATTATGTTTTTGTGTATATAAAAACTCTCAAATGTAATTTCGCTCTTAATTTTAATATAACAATTTTTAATTTATTAATTAATTTTAATTTATATTGAAAAATGAAATTAAATGGTATATTTATACTCATTTTTTTTTATAAAATTGAAGACATATGATATACTTATAGCCTTGATTATTTAAAAACCGAGATCATAAGTAATAGTGTATGATCTTTCTCATTTAAACCTCGATTCTTATTAGCATGATCATAAACTTACGATAATGATTAAAAATCAAGATCATAAGTATATATTATAATAGTAAATTCAACCACCACAAAACTAATAATTGTCACTTAGGTTGTGCTTGTAGACTTCTTCAAAGACCACTCAATCACCCCCTATTCTTCTTGATTATATCTCATTTTCATTCTTCAACAAAATTCTTTTATTTTTTATTTTTTTGATTGCATTTTAATTTATTATTACTTTATAGTAATATTTTTATATTCTAAAATTATTTTGTAAGTTAAAATAGTATATAATTTTGTACACATTGTAGAAATATTATAAAAATATATTGTTATTTTGTAAGTTGTATAGAATAAAAAAATTATAAATTTTACAGATTCATTAATGATAGTCGCAAGTCGGTGGTTTTAACGAAGGTTTGATGGTAATGTGGGTAGAAATTAAATATAGGGTTATTTTAATTTTTTAATATATATATATATATATATATATATTTTTTTTTAAATTGTGTTTTGTAATTAATATATTATATTAGAATAAATTGTAATGAATTCTACCGATTCTTTGGGCTTCGTTCAGTTGGTTGCTAAAGCCGAATGCAGCCGTTTCATAAATGACCTCTGCCGTGTCCGCTCAGCTGGGACCAGAACACGTCCTCCCAGGAACAATCCAACTGTTCTTATTTAAAAAACTCCTGCGGAAAATAATGATGGATATGTTTGCTTCCCAGTTTACAACAGACAGCTTTCACCCCTGACATCATGGAGAAATTTTTTAGTAGTTCAGGAATTACTTCTTTAAAAAGAAAAAAAAAATCCAAAAATATAAGTTAAATTGAGAGGATTATGAATTTAGTAATATATATATATATATATGATTATAAGCATATATCTCCCGCCAAGAGTATTATGAGTGAATGCTATTCAATTTGTAGATTTTTATTTAAAATGATATATATTGATTTATTAAATGAAAAATATTTAATTAACTTATTTATATCGTTTTGATAGATTTAATTTATAGTTATTTATTTATTTTTTAATAAATTTAAATGATTTTAATATAAAATTAATAAAAAAATTATTATTTAATAATAATTTAATTAAAAAATTTATATATTAATATTTAAAATATAATTGTACATTAATTATCAATTAGAGAAATTTTTTTGAGAGTAAATAAATTATTGAATTTGAAAACAAAAAATAATTTAAATTTTTTATTAGTTATAATAATTTTTTTAAAATGAAAATAAGAGAAAAATAATATAAGTTGTTTCAGTTTTTAAATCGATATAAAAATTTAATTAAAATTATATATAATTATAAAAAAACATATGATATGTGTAATATAAATACATAAAATTAAAAATAAATATGTAAAATATTATAAAGATAGATTAAATGTTGATTTATAATTTTAAAACCTTAATTGATATGATAAATATTAATTTTTACATTTTTAAAACAAAAAGCAACCTAATTCAACAGATAAAATATAAAATTAGGCTCAAATCAGCACAATTTTGACGGTTAAATATACAAAAAAAAAATTAAAAAGTTCTAACATCATGATTTACTCAAAGCACTGCTTATGAACGAGCATACATAGGATGAATATTTTTAAATTTATTCATATAAGTATGTTTTCACTGATATAAATATAAAAGATTATTCCTACAATAGTATAAAGAAAAAGTTGAAGACTATATGTTAAAAAATTTATATAAATTAAACATATATTTTTCATGCATTTATTAACATGTGTTTATAACATTAAAAAAAATTCAATATATGTTCAGCTCTCAGAAGCGTTAAAAATGAAGATATACTTGTAAAATAAAATTATCTTATGCAGTTAAAACTTTAAAGAATTAACAGGAATAAAGCTATAATTTTCAATAAAAGTAGTTAATTTAAAATTAATCTATATTTTTTAAAAAAAAATTATAATTTTTTTATCCATTATTTAATAATTATAAAATTTTGATATACTTTTATTGAGAGTTATATACTATCAATTTTTTTCTGCAACCAGCAAGTCAATTTTAAAGTTGGTCTTCTTAGCAGCCATTACTACAAAAAGGGGTATATAAGTCAATTTTTAAAGTCGGTTTTTACCAAAAACCGACTTTTAATGACTTTAAAGTCGGTTGTCCACGTTAACTGACGCTACGTTACGTGGATAGCGTCGGTTGTCCACGTCAACCGACGCTACGTTACGTGGATAGTGTCGGTTGTCCACGTCAACCGACCCTATCCACGTAACGTAGCGTCGGTTGACGTGGACAACCGACGGTATCCACGTAACATAGCGTCGGTTGACGTGGACAACCGACACTATCCACCTAATATATGCCCTAACATCTCATTTTGTACGCAGATTTCCAGTTTTCTTCTTCCTCGATCTCCTTTCCTCACTCCCATTTTCTCCCAAAATCTTAACCGTGCGCCACCTTCGTTCTACATTTCCGGCCATCTGCAACCACCATTTGAACAGACGTTTGTAAGTTTTCTCTTCTCACAATATTATCTGTCAGTTCTTCTTTTTTTTTTTAGCAAAATGTTAAAATCTGTTTATGAGCAGCGTGAAATTTGTGCTAATTTATCAGCGTGTTAATTAGGAACAGCGTGAAATTTGTGCTAATATCAACGTGTTAATTAGGAACAGCGTGAAATTTGTGCTAATTTATCAGCGTGTAAATGTAGGAACAGCGTATTTTTGTATAAATTTTTGATTTAGTTATGTTTTTTTGTTTGCTTGTAATAATAATGTTTGAATTATTACTTGTATGTATTCAATAATATGTGAAATGTTTTGTGGGTTTGCTTGGATAAATTTATTTATACGTATAATTAATATTACTTTGTAATTATGATATAGTAACATGCTTAGAAATTAGAATCAACCGCGTGATTGGTTTTTATATATATATTCATGAAACATGAACTGCTTATTTTTTAATTTGTATATAAATGGTTTTGTAAAATGATTAAAATGATAACTATTTTGCATTATGTATGTTTTGATATATATTCTAATAATTAGGAAATTTATATATAATAATACATAATTAAGTAATATGTTTAATTAATGTCATTAATAGAAAATGGACAAATCTTGGATGTCAAAGTGTAGAATTGAGCAAGACTATATTTCTGGAGTTGAAAGTTTCATGGAATTTGCTTGTAGAACTAGTAATACTGGAAGTAGTATGATTCGATGTCCATGCGTTAAATGTAAACATGAGCGATTTCATGAATTTGATGAGGTTAAGTATCACCTTATCCGTAATGGTATTCTATTGAGTTATAAATGTTGGTATTATCATGGAGAAAATATTGATAATACTCATGGAGAAAAGTATAATAAGAATGTGGGTGGAGTACATACATCATATCATAATGTACAAACCGAAAATATGTTTCGTGGTGTTGAAGATGAATTACGCGAGGATGATCCCGAAACCTTTAATAAACTTATAGAAGATGCCGAAAAACCGTTGTATCCAAAATGCAAAAAATACACTAAGATGTCAGGATTGGTTCATTTGTACAATGTCAAGGCAAAACATGGTTTTTCTGACAAGTGATTCACAGAATTACTAACTCTACTAGTCGATATGTTTCCTGAGGGTATTGAATTGCCATCTTCAATGTATGAAGTGAAGAAATCTCTTAGTCGATTTGGCATGGAATATCATAAGATTCACGCTTGTCCTAATGATTGCATTCTTTATAGAAAAGAATATGAGACATTACATGATTAATCATATATATGCTCATGTATTTAGGGGAATGCATTGTTTATAAATATGAATTTATCTGGAATCTCTGCTAGTATTTTTAATGATATATAATGAGTTCTAAATGTACAAATCAGGTGTACGTACGTCGGTCCGATTAGTTTCTTGGTTTGTATGAGTTTTGGTGCATATGAACGTGTTCCATATGTTTAAGGGCACCAAAACTCACACAAGCTTAGCCAAGAAATCGAAGTTACATGTAATTGATTTCATATTTAGAGTTCATTATATATAGCATTAAAAAATAGTAGTAGAGATTCCAGATAACTTCATATATAGATAAATGATTAATAATGCTAATATGAGTTCATCGAATGTCGTTGTACGTGCTAATCTCAATAATGATTTAATTTCTTTATTCGTACGTCTGAAGTTTAGACTACTTTTTTGATGTATGTTTTACGTGCTCATGTATGTAGGAGAATATTTGTTATATGAATCAGCTTTTTTTTTCCATAATGATTGTGAAGGCCAATCAAGATTCTAAGCCAACCAAGCTTACTCGATGGCATAATTTGACGACATTATTTTATTTGTAATTGAAGTTATTTATATGCATTATTTGATTTTGTAATAAATTTAATTATTAAGTCATTAAATATATTTATATTGTTAATTATTCAGTATTATTATTTATATTTTAGCGTTTTTATGTTATTTATATATACTGTTATACGAAAAATAAAATTAAAAATTAAAACAAATAAAATGTAGAGTTGGTTCATGCCGTGAACCGACTTTACAGGTAGAGTCGGTTCACGGCATGAACCGACTCTACACGTAAAGTCGGTTCATGCCGTGAACCGACTTTACAATTTAAGTCTCTGAATTTAAAGTCGGTTAAAAACCGACTTTTATACCCCTGTTTGTAGTAGTGAGCAAGTCCATTTTTCGCAACACATGGATCAAAGTCGTCCACACATTGCATACACGCTATAATCTTAGGAATTTTCAAGAAAGGAAAACCACACATCATGCGTTTTAGCAGCATGAGATTGCAATTGTGATGTTGTCTGCTGGGGAGCTTTCTAGTTGATTAGCAAAAGCTAGAGGATTAAATTTATCTGATTGAAAGTTACCAAATTGAAAAGTTATTTTATGGGATTAAATTGTCTAATTATTTAGCCGTGTTAATCAACTAAATGATATAATTAAAGGTATTATATTATGTTTGACGAATTAATAAGAATTAAAGGAAAATAAAATAGGTCTTTAAAAAATAAAAATAAAAAAACTGATATAGACTAATCATGATTCACATGATGATCACCAGCATAAATGACTACCCACATGAATGAGAGTGTTTTTCTTATATTGTTATTAATGAGAACAATTTGGAACATCTTTAATAACGATTTTTTGTTTAAAAACATTAACGATTTCAATTTTTTTTAATTAAATAATAGATATTGTTATTTTTTATTTTTATTTTTATGTTTATTAATATAATTTTTTCACAAATTAAAAAATTAAGAAAAAATTTGGTTATTATTTATAAATTTTATGCTTTTAATTACTTTCTTCAAATATTTATATCTACAAAATTTTGATATAACTTAATTTTTTTTTTAAAAAAATTATTTTTTAATCTGATTTGTAAATTACTCTGATAATAATTTCTTAAAAATATAAAAATTAAAAATCTTTATCAATATATATAATTAAAAAAAATTCTTTAAATCATTATCAAGTCAGTAAACATACTTTTAGCAACACCATTTTTGCAATCACGGTACCGAAGCTCGAAGTAGACAGGAAGGTCCCCCACTTTGAAAATCGATATTCCTTGAGGATTTAGTGATGGGATGATGCTCACTCCGCACAAGCATTGTTGTCCTTCCCTTTCTTTGATTACCAAATTGCCTTGAAGGGTACTATGCCCTTGAAAGACGATTATTAGAAAGTAAAGTTCCCTGAAGAAAATTTATTTTTGGAGGATCATGACATCATTCGTGACATGGCTCTCACTTCCATTTGGATTAAATCCTAAAAGGGTACCTCCCTGACTCATCTCCAATCAATTATTCATTATAAAGCTACACTTTCCCTGAAAGTCTTCCTTCGTCTCTTTCCATGTCTTTCTGCAATTTTCAATTAACAAGGCTGCTTGTAAGTTATAAACCACAAAACCGGTCAATGAGTCCTGTATAAAAGATGGGTTTCAGCAATCTGGACAATTTATTACATTTTTTGGATAGATCAACCCAAATTTGCAGTCAATTAAGAGGATAAATATATAAAATTTCAATATTGATTTCAGATGTGATATTTAATCACACCACTTATTTCTTCTACAAGTCGCTCCAAGAGTAGTTCTTCATAATTTAGTGAATAAGGCTCCCAACTTCATATTTGACATGGTTACATACAGTAGAAAATACACTATAAATACACGATTTCTATTATGTCTAGATACTACATTCTACTGTAGGTTTTTGCAGCCATTCTTACGCTTCATACCCACATGGAGAAGATAACTTGGCCATCTACTACATTTTCTCTATTCAGATTTTTCATCCTTTCCAAATTCTCATGTTTCTGTACAGAAACAGACCAATCCCAGGCTATCTAGGTTATTTTTACCACTACTTGCTTGAACAAGTACACTTGGCACGCTTATTTGAAAGTGTCTGAAAATTTCCAACAAAATAAAAAGAAACATAAACGTCAGAGGAGTTAAAAACTTCAATATTTAGTAAATCCTTATTCAAGATTTTGTAGATGTACCTGTACTCGGTCCTGAAGGTCTTTTATGTAATCAACAGCCAAATCTAACATGTCTGCTGTGTTTGTTTGCTGCAAAAAGTGAGGATTATTTTTAAGAATAGAGTCCCCTCAAAGTATTCATACGGAGATGCTAAGAAAGATTCTACCTTCTCCATGTTGGGAACGAGCTCTTGAAGTTTCCTCATTCTTTCACTGATTTTGGTTCTTCTTACCTGAAACAAATCAATGATTTCCATGAAAGAAAATTAAGAGATGCAGAAAATGAGCCAATACTAGAAACAAAATTTTATATTGATCGCCCAAGTAAATTACCCTCTCAGCTATGCTCCGCGGGTGAGTAGCAAAACCCCTCTTAGCTCGAATCTTACAAGGGACCGAATCTGGTGACAGCAACATCTTCTCAATTGTGGCCATCTCTGCTGCTGTTTTGGGCAAGCTCATGTGATGAGACAGAACAGTTGAAGGGCGGATTCCTTTTGTCTCTAAGTTCTTATTAATAGTAACTAGTTAGAAATCCAAATCCCACTTGATATTCCAGAAAACAAAATATAAGTGATCTGAAAATTTTACCTGAACTTCTGATGGGTTTAAACCAGAAAATGCTTTCCCATCCTCATCATCTATTAAATTGTTTAGGGCAACCATATTATCAGACAAAACAGCAGAGTCTTCCCAGGCACTACTAGTGGGGAAACCTGACACAAAATTGTCACCTCCCATTTCACTAAAAGCTCCACTTTCAAGTTTGACCTTGCCTGTACTTTTATTCTCAATCGAACTCATTAGCCTTGATGAGGAATTTGGTCCCGGCGAAAAATTCCTCAAGCTAGCTGTAGAAGAAAAAGATGCTTCTTCATTAGTTCTACTACTGACTCCATAGGTTCCTATGCCTCTCATTGCAGTATAGCCGGCCAGAAGCTAAGAGTTTGGTAAGCATCAAAGGCATCATCCTTAAACTCTAATAAAAGTTAAATTCGTACAAAAAAATCCAGGGCCAGGTGTATAAACAGTAACCCACTTTTGTGTATTACTAGCTAAAATTAGTTTCATCAACTTCAATAACCACAAACTTGTAATAGATAAATCAATTTCTTTTACTATACAAAGAAAATTTGACATCAAATTATTTACCATAAATAGATATACACTACAGCAAACATGAAAAAAAGGAAAAATATATGCTTCACTCATTACGGCAAATAAGATAGAAGGACATAATCTGTGGGAATAAATACATACCAGTATCAAGATCTAAATCTGCGAATAAGCCAGCAGGTGAGCTACTCTGTCGAAGAAGAGTCGAATTACTAACACTACCAGCCCTCATCTGTGGGAACTGACTCATTCCAGTTAAATAGGTTGCTTTCTTGGCTGAAGAAGCCATGCTTTGATTTGGCAAAGGTGGTTTTGGTGAACTTTGGTAAAAGCCCTGTGAAGCAGAAGAAGAGTAAGTGTTGATATTACTCTGTTGTTGGTGCTGAAAAGCTGCAGGTTCGTCAATCTTGATGGTAGGAGTCACAAATTGCGCTTGTTGATTAGTTTGGGCGGTCACCGGTTGAGCTGTCGTATTATTATCTCCACCGTCACTTTTCATAAACCTTGCAAATATTCGCTCTGTTTCGGGACTGGATGGTCGATTCAAGAATTGTTTACAGAATTCTCTGTCCATAATATCTGCGAAATACGAACTAGGAGCCGATCGGTAACGCATCAACCCAGAGTTCATTTGCTGCTGGTAGTGTTGATTATGGTCATGAACAAGTAGTTCATTATGATGAAGATCCGACTCCATTCCTTCCTTAATCTCCTTGCCTTCAATTTTCTTCTAAATATCTTTTTCTTTTCACTTATCAGAACAATCAATGGCTTATTCTGTTGCCCAGGGATTTTTCTTTTGAAATAAAGCAATAAGGCTCAGCAATTCATCTACTTGTTGTGGATCTAAACAAAAGTCACTCAACAACCCAAATTTATATAATTTAATCGTCTGCTACAGAAGCAGCTACAGGCACTCTAAAGAGTAAAACTTACAGGGAAACTTTTCCACGCAAATCCCAACTAAAATCTGATAACTACCCACATCTCAATTTATATAATCTAAGTCGTCCACCTAAAGAAGACAAATTTAAATATCGACAGAACTCTGAAAAAAAAAATCATAAAAAGAGGAACAGAACATAAAAGAAGCCTAGTATATTTGGCAACTTCATAAATCTAAAATATTAGGACCCAAAATACCTGCTTGCTCCTCTCTTCAGTTTCAACTGGAAGGGGTGGGATTTTGGCTGTGGTGAAGTTGATGTTATTGATTTGTTCCACACATCTTTTTTTTTTTTTTTTTTGGTTGATGTTACTGGGGTCTGGAATCTAGATGTCAATGAGCAGAGCAAAAAGAAGAGAGAGAGAGGGTGCGAAGATTGCAAATACAAATTTTAATTTTATTTTCCTCTCCTATGAGTTCAGCCAAAGACAAGTAACAGATTCCAGAAATCTTGTCCCTCAGATTGCATATGTTGATTATTTTATCCGACGAAAATGCCCTTGTCCATTTAAGTGAGGGAAGGAAAAAAAAAATGACTGGAGTCTCGAGAGCCTGCCCTTAATGTAAAGCGGTTATTATTATTATTACTTTTAATAACTAGAATACTTAAATAACGTTAGAACACTAGTATACATCTCTTTTACACGTTAAGTTTTTTAATCTCATCATTTTAATTGAAATATTTTAATTTATTACTTTAAAAAAATTGTACATTTTAATACTAAAAGTTTAAAATTATAAAACTTACATGCATTCGGACTAAAATGCTAATTAAAAGTTATAATACACTAATTTGTTTAAAATTAAAGAATCACGTGTCATTTTCTCTCAATAAATTTTATATTTTTAAACCATAACTCAGTTCATATATCTATTTAATATTAATTTTATGAGAATTATTTTTCTATAATTATCTCATATAAATAATTGAGGAATATTTATTAATTTTTATGTTTTTAATTATTTATCTAATAATTGTATTAGGCATCGTTTATTGGCATGAAAGGTGAGTAGTAATAATGATTAGAATCAATTATATTATATTATATTATATGAATTTATTTTATTACAAACATTTATATTTTGTGAAATTTTGGGTATGTATTGTTTTTACTTTTATAATTAAAGCTTGAATGCAAACAATGCCAGTTGTACAATACGTGTCACCCAGGGAAGGAAAAATAAAATAAAATGATAACCTGAAACCAACACTGGATTAGACACTTTTTATTAAAGGGCATCGTTCAAGTTAAAATTAATAAATAATTTAAAAAAAATATTAATGTCAAAATAAAACATTTTTTTAATCAACGACAGAAAATGACGTCTTTTGCGGTGTTCAACAACTATTTTCGGATGGAGATGAAATTGTTAGTTTAGGTTTAATTTTATGATATAATCAGGTAATTTTATTATTAATTTTATTAAATAAAAAATAAATGTTTAATTTTTTTATAATATAAATAAATATATATTTTTTTTTATTAAAAATAAATAATTTTTTAAATAATTAAATTATTTATATAGTGAGATAATTTTATATATGGGGATAAACTCGAGCAGCTAGCGTAGGCCATAAGTTTGTTCGACACATCACTTCCCATGGTTTATATTAATTCTGGCCATGCATCAAAATTACAAGTTGACTCTTTGGATAAATATATACGTGGGAGGAGAAAGTAGCCAAACACAAATATTGGTGGTATTAAAATGGTAATTTTATTTAAATAAGAGATATTATTTGATTAATTTATTCAAAATATATATATTTTTTGACAAATACATACATAAAAATTTTAATATTTAATTAAAAAGTTATTCAAAAAAAAATTTAATTTTTTTTTTAAATTAAACTAAATTTTTATAGTCTAATATCCAAAATCATACATTACACAATGAAATTATTGAAGCAAGTATGCCAATTACGAGTATACCCAAAAGTTCGACACTTCATACGAAGATGTTCGCGCAAGCCCATTGCAACTAAACATGCTATTCTGACTTCTGAGGCATATTTGGCCTTTTGATGTCATTCGTTGTGCTTTGTATGGAAGTGAAGATGAAACTATTGTCCATCTCCTATTTGACTATTGTGTTGCCACAGATATATTAATTGCTTTGTGTACACAATTAGGAGCACAAGAGCTTGTTTATGGTGCATCCAAGCTAATTAAGTTTTTAAATATTGTTCAATATGGTAATTAAGTTAATTTGATGCATGATGTTGACACTAAGTTTGCAATTGAGTGTCATGGGTTTATGGCATCTATGGAAGGCTCGTAAAAGAGTGGTCTTTAGGCAAGAATTGGTGGACATATGACATATTATCTCACTCACAAAATGACACTGTGAAGAATATAATGTTGCTCTTGGCTAATGATAGAGTAGCTTACTTGTATAAACTAGAGGGAGCATGTATATATTTCTTTTAATAAACATTTTTGTAAAAAATCATAAATATTATGACATTGTATTTTGATAAGTACAATATAAATTATATAATGTATTAAATAGAAAACTTTCAAAAAAAAAAAAATTTATATATTTGTTTGACCTATTAGCCTAAGCTTTGGTACCGGTACATATAGGCAGGTTGCATCTATCAATATGAATAAATCTAAGTAATTATAGATAGATAAAAAAAGCAAAGAATTTATAAAATAATAGAAAAGTACTCCGTAACTTTGGTATGTAATTCCATAAATGCAATGAAAATGTTTCCATGAAAAAATATATGAAACCTTTCTTTGAAAACTAAAATTTTATACAAAAAAAAAACTATAATAAATAAAATAAAATATAAGTAAATTATAAAATCTTTTTATGAACTAATGAGGAGATATTATTTATAGTAATATATTAGATGATGTATTTACTCTTCCCAGTGATATGTTATGTAGTTGTACAGTTGTACTATTTGTAAATATTTTACAATGTTCTTGAACGGAACTACGGAAGCAAATAAATCAACTTATTTCAGGTGTAATAAATGCCAATCTAATTGTTTTTTTTTTTTTTTGGTTCGATCGAAAGAGATAGAAAAATGCCATTATTGTTGATTAGTCAATATATGTAGAAAATTATTATTTGAGTGTAATTCTTTTGAGTTATGTAATAAAAATCACTTAATTTTATCTATTTAATTTTAAGTAATACATCAAAAAATAAAAAAAATTACGTAATTTTTTTAAAAAACACTGTAGTTTATTTTTTAAAAATATAGTAACTTTTAATATACTATTAAAAAAATAAAAAGATTAAAATGTTATTTAAAAAAACAAGTTATTTATAATATACATTTAAAAACAAGTATATTAAAATACTTATTTTATAAAATTAAATGACTTTTGATGTGCCATTTAAAACTAAATAAACTTGAAAATTTCATTCACATGTATTTCCAAATACGTCGTTCGAAAAATTGAGTATAAAATTAATAGGTTTTGTTATATATATATATATATATATATATATATATATATCAAATTCTTTAGAATATTAATTATTTCAATGGAAAGATAATTTAGTTTTTGTACTATCTTTTATAACGTCATCTAATATAATAAGTAAATGTTTGAAGTATTCTTAAGCAATATCCTATTTTAAATGCACTTATCTTTAAATCCTGTTTAAAAGCATGACACCCTTACAAGAACTTTAATTAATCATTAAAAAAAAACATACAAATTCACATTTGACCTATCGACAAACATTGTGTAATAGGAAGTACGAAGTTCGTGATCAAGATTATTAGATAATATAGTATAATTAGAAAAATGTATAATTAGTGGAAGATAGTAACAAAATGGTAAACTTTGTTACTCAGTCAGATACGTGTTAACTTTAAAATTAATAAATAGTGGCAGACAGAATTCTAGTAGGTACCATTAACTCTTACATTAATATATAGTGCTTTGAAACCCCAAATTTAATTGAAAACGACGAACAACATTGATAGCAACATTTGTATGGAGTCATAGGACTGCCCCATATATGCCGTGAGCGAAGTAGTCCGTATATATATATAATAATTATTTTAACATATATATTTAACGTAAATTCCATCTATTAACAACCCAAGTTATCACATGTACTTCTAGGAAAACTTGGTATGTACTCTGTCCATAATGATATTCATAATGTGTACAAAGTAACTTTAAGTATTGAAAATTTACTATAAGTCTGAAATCATAAGTTACTCTAATTTTAAGTTAGATTATGTTTTTACATCTGTAATATTTTGACACGTTATTACATATATTCTTATATCATCGACACATGTATATATAATGTCTTATATATATATATATATATATATATATCACATATGAGATTCATACAATTTATTCAATTTTTAATTTCTTTTTAATTTCTCTCTCTAAAAATTAGATCATCCAAACATATTAGCGCTTATCGTGGAGCTTAGGATTCAAAGGTCAAACCTTAACTTTTGACCCCTTATTTTCAAGATTCACTCTGAGTTTTGAGAGAGAAACCTCGTAAGCAAGATCCTCACGTCTTGTTCTTTAAGACTTACGTTCGTCATGGTGATGAAAGATTGAAACTAGCGAACGAAATAGAATCTTCATTGTAGGATCGTACCTTACCAGCCTATAAAGAGGCTTGAACTAAATTGATCCCCATCAAGAGTTAACATGCCAACTTCTTGGGTTAAGAAGAGAGCTGGAGAAAACCCATTAAGAAAATAGAGCATTGAACAAGTAATCAAGCTTGAAAGTTCTAACAAGTTGAACCACTAACTTGGTTGATGAGTTTAAGTTGGCTCTTAAAGTAAATGAGCCAACCCAGGTCGAGAATGTAGCAAATGGTGACCTTTCTTCTAATATGATAGGGCTCAACAATGAAAAAATGTTGTAAGAACAAAAGAGCTAAGAGGTACGCTTTCAAGCATTAGAGGAAACAAATAAAAAGCAAGATGAAGTCCTAAAAAAAATTAACAAAAGGCAAGAGAAATGCAAGGCACACAATAATGTTGATAAGGATTGTGAGTAATTGTGTGTTTTCCCTTTTTCTAACGAAATAGAAAGCAATGAGCCTCAAACCAAGTTTAATGCTCCTAAGTGTCTAGATTAAGAAGGAATGAAGGATCAAGTAATTCATGTCCAACATTTTAAAATGGTTATGACTCTTATATTACTCACTTGATAAAAAAGAGATGCCGTGCAAATTGTTTGCTATCATTCTATGTGATAGTGCTCAAAAGTGGTTTAATAACTTGACACCTCGTATCATAATCTCATTTTCTCAATTTGCTAGATTATTTATCACCAATTATGTCTATAACAAGCCTCTAAGGAAAGAATCTCGTCACCTTTTCTCTCGATCACCTAAGGAAGTGGAAAGTCTTTTAAGAAATAAATGAGAATGTTTAGGGAAGAAAAGCTATAAATAGAAAATTGTCCTAACTCTATTGAGATAGAAGCTCTCAAACTATAAGTTCTGATTTATTCGTTGTATTAACCTAAACACTTCCCCAAACAATGAAGGAAACTTATGAAAAAGTTAGAATGTTTGTTAATTTGAAAAGGGAGTTAGAGTGGACAAAAAGAGCAAGGTTGTAGAATCTACACTAGAAAAGAAAAAAACGAGAATAAAACTAGACAAAATGATTAATAAAAATAAACGTTTTATATTAAAAATCACATATAATTTTATGATATATTTTGTAATAATATCATTTCCAATCCAATATCATTGCATTAAAAATAATATAACTTTTATATTAAAAATTACTTTAAATAGGTACTAAATGTTGCATAAAATATAATACAATAAACAATGTCGTAATAAATTTAGTGCACTTTTATTCATTTAATGCGATATAATTCATTCTTTATTTTATAAGAAAAGATAAAAAAAATTAAAAAATTTATTTTAATTATATTTCACTCTAATATCTTTGGCTAAAATTATTATAACTATATATTTTTTATTTTAATAATATTATTAATTTTTATTACTTATAATGAATTACAATTAAGTATACTATACAAAAGTAGTAAACAAATTACTAAATATAATATAGAATTTAAAATATAATATAAACTAAAAAAAATTAGTAATTGAAAAACTTATTTTTGAATAATCGTTAATTAATTCAATATAATAATTTTTAAATAATTAAATAAAGGGATAAGTAAAATAAATATTTTATTTTATAAATGAATATATTTTTTAGTATAATATTTAGTATTGTAAGTTCAAAAAGAAAAATAATATTATGATTTTTATATTCATATAATATTAAAATTATACCAAAAATAATGCAATGGATTTAATTTCTAATATTTTTTTGTTTTTTTTGTTTTTAAATATTAATAAAATATTATTTTAAAGAAAAAAAAGTTAGTTATTTTTTTTGGGAAGACATTAGTATTTTAACGGAAAATTAGACGTAACTCAACTCATTTGATTTATAAATGAATTATTTTGTCTTTTTTTTAGTTTATTATTTTGTCTTTTTTAGTTTAAAATAATTTATTTATTTTAATTTATATTATTATATTTAAATTAAAGAAAGTAAGTGATATTGTTAGAAATTAATTTAATTTCTTTCATTTTTCGTCAATTTTTTATAAATATTTTTTTAAACAGATATATAAAAATTTATGAAGTTTGCTTTTTGATAAAATAACTTATATTGTATTAAAGATCATGTTTAAAATAAATTGATAGAAAGTGAAATAAACTAGTTGATTTTTGATAATATACATTCTAATGTGAAGATTTTTTTCTAATTTAAATATAATAATACAAGTTAAAATGAATTTTTTTATTGTTAAAAATAAAATACTTGTGTTTAGCTATTAAAAATGATCAATTTATAAAACAAAATGACTCATTGGACACTTTATTTGAAGAATATATATATATTTTTAAATAACATTAACATACTTACACTCAGATATATGTTTTGAACTCACCCTTTTTCAATATTCACAAAATATATGTGACATTACACTATAAATAAATTAATAATAAAAAATTATTATACAATGTTTAAAATAGGAGATTATATATACTTTTTAAACTAACAATTACCCACTTACATTTTAATTATAATGTTTTTTATAAAAAAAAAGAAGAAAAATGTTAATTATAACTATAAATGTTAGTTGAATCTTCTCCTAAAAAATAAAAATGTTGGTTGAAAAGGGAATAATTAGGTGAAGTGTGTCTATTCCTAATTAGAAAAAAGTCCGGCTAATATATCAAACGTGTAGCCAAGGTTTATGAATTGCTTTGTGTACATATTTGATGGTTATTGAAAATTGTGTTCAAACAAAGTTAACATGAGTAGAAGGTTTGCCGCAACAAAAGGAAATTGAAGCCAAAATGCAACTAACATGAAATATTTTGGAGCTCTGTTGTTCCTCCTTGGATGAGTACTTTTTAGGTATTTTATTTTTTATTTTTTCTCTTTTATTTTTTGTGTTGACATATTTTCTTTTATGTTTTTTAAAGTTCTATGTGGAGTTCTCTTTTCCCTTTTCCCTTTTTCTTTTCTTTTCTGTTCAAAGTGCAGATGAGTCATCTACCCTATAAGAGACTTTTTTGTCGTGACTTGTTGTATGTTTTGGCGCTATTTAGACATCTTTTGTGCTATTAATGAGTTAAAATTATGGTTTAAATCGAAAAATTGGATTAGATTTAAAGATTTTATAAATTGAAAAATTTAATCTGATTTATATTTATTAAAATTGTTTTTCAAACAGTTTAATCCGATCTAATTTATATTAATTTTTAAACCGATCGAATTTGATTAAATTGGTTTAATAATGTATTAAATTTTTTACATTATTTTTCATTAAAATTATTCAAAATTCGAATTAAATTGAAAATTGTATTGGATCGAACGATTTTATAAATCAAACGATTCGATGTGATTTGTATTAATTAAACGGTGTAATTTTTTTTTACTAAAGTTATACTTGTAGTTAAAAGTTTATGTGAGTACGTATTTGCTTGTTCGCATCTCATCTCGTAGCTGCTACTTCTCTACGGAGTGCCGAAAAGATGTTGGATATGACAACCTTTCTCAACTACTGTATGATGGACTTTTTCCTTCTTCTATGCTGCATCGTCGATATTGAGATGTGTTTTTTTTTCTAATTTTTTGGTCTCTCTATTATGAGATTATGTAGCCTCTTTTATTTTTTATTTTTAAATAAGGTTTATTATCTTCCTAATATCATGATTTTGTTTTTATTATCTTTTTTATTTAAATTTTTAAAGTGATATTTTAGTTATATTTATTTATAAAAATTATAAATTTATTGTAATTTATCATTTAATATGAATATTTTTTACATATGTAATAATACATGTCATATTTATAAGATATTTTTGGATGATAAATTAATGAAATGATATTAAGATAATTAATTAATATATTATCTAAAAATATCTCTTTAATGTTACAAGTTTAATTAATACTATATAAAAATATGTCAATTAAATAAAAAATTGTATTAAAATGAATACTCTTTAAACAGGGGTACCCATCAAATAATAATTCAAAAATTTAAGTAAACAAATATTAAAAATAAAATTATGATAAAATAATCCAAAAAGTACGTTGTTATTCTTTACTGGGATGTATGTGATTGCAATTATGGTGTTATTGTTCATAGCTTGGTTTGTTGTCCATCGTACTTTTTTAGACTTTTCAACGTAATGTATTGCAATTAATTTAATGGTATGCTTTTATTATGATTACAAAAAACTACATTATTGATATTTTTGTGTTTCTATGTTTAATTAATATTATTTTTGATATAGGGAGTATTTGTTTACTAAGTTATTGAATCTTTATTAAAAAATTAATTAGTAGTGAACTATTTAGACTTGTAGGTAATTTGCTTAATCATTGTGTTGTTGTCTTGTTTTCATTACTTATCATTTCAAAAGAGTATTTTAGTATTTTTGTGTTACCAATATTATGTTCTATGTTTAGTTATTTTGAATAGGTAGTAAGATATGTGAGATGGTATTATATTTCGTTTTATATGTATCATGTTATATATATTTAATATTAAATATACTTTAATTAAATTTTATTTAATGTTATATTATTATTATTATTTTGTAATTTTACAAACATATTTAGTATCGGAAAAATCACACTTTTTTCAACAAATGGTTCTTCAAAAACAAACATTTTAATCCATTACATTTTTAATAGGCCATTCTTAGTCACAATATCCACTTTTTATTGATAAATTGAGGTAAATCAATGCGGTGGCACTTATATACATAAAAAGACGGAAAAAAAAAACAAAGAAACAAATAAATAAGTATGATTTAGTCACTGAAATCACAATACATAACTCCCTAATAAATTTTCTAAGAGTATGATTTCGTCTTAACTTAAAGTTTTTATATATGTAATATTTTTTCAAAATTTTAACAATACATATATATAAGTAAAGTTGTAAAATTTGGTGTTTAAATAATATGATCTCAAAGTTTATGTACTTATATATATATATAATTTTTTATAGTTTAAATATTAAATAATTCGTTAAAAATTAAGATTAATTATAAAAAAAAATTAAAATAATGAACACTAAAGTCAAGTTTATTTTTTGAACGCAGCTGTTTTGTTCATTTAGCTTTGTGTATATGTTTTTTATCTTTTTGTTTTAGCTAATTAAAACAAATGATTCCTTAGAATCTGGGAAAAGTATATTGTTTAATGCGTCTTGGTGGTGCACATACCAATTCCTGTTGTTTACAGTATTGTTGGGAATATTTTAGATCTAACCATAAGATGGTAGCCTATCCAATGCCGATGGACCTAGGCCCATCATGGGTTATGTGCTTAAAAGCTTAGCTACAGTTCTATCGATGGAGTTAATTTTTATTGTCTTCGTCATGTTTCCTTTTATGATCTGACTTAGATAGATATCGATTGGAAGACACCACTCCTTTGACTCGAAATTCGTGTTATCTATTGCACTGCCATATCTTCGATCAACACTGACAATCATATTGGTGAATGTTTCCTCCTCAACAAGTACAATTACTATTTCAAAAAGTCCAATTAACGATTAATTATTCTAACATTACGTACTACTGTTTGCTAAATATACATTGAAGGCACGGTTCAAGGCGAAATAAAATTATTTTTGTCATGTTGTAAAATAATCCAATTACTATGTCATGTTGTAAAATAAAATAATTATTATTTTTGAACCATATCATAAATGAGATATGACAATGTATTACTAATATATTTTAGGGAAAACTTTGAATTAAAATAAAAAAAATTAAAATTGTATGAATATTTATTTCTAAATAAAATAAATACATAGAGATAAAGATAAAATTTAAAAGTCAAAATAGATGTTTTTATGTTTTTTTTCTTCGTATAAACGTAAAAACTTATATTTTTTATATATTCAAAAATATAATACGTATATTTTTATAACATTAAAAAAAAATATTTTTTATATAAATTTAAAAGTAAAATCACCTAAATAATTGAATCATATAAAAATTAAAGTGTAATAAATATTAATTCTTTTTTTTACTATCTTAATTAATTAAAAAAAGAGATAATATTGACTAAATTAATTAAGAAAAATTGAGATAATAATAAAAAAATGACTAAAAAAATAATTTCATAAAGTTTATTACTTAAAATTTTAAATTGTTCACTTATAGTTTTTATTTTTCTTTACATAAAAAAACTAAGAATAAAGTAGAGTTTTTAACAGAGATTAATGTAAGACGATTATTCAAAGATACGTAAGGAGTTAGAAATTCATAACCAACAATTAAATATTCCCAATTTCCTCACATCCTCACCGATTTCATCAATCACCGACCCACCACTGCTACTACTACTACTCCCCATCTCACCAGCATACCCGCTACTACTATGGCTCGTCGTTCCGTCCACTTCCAGCTCCGAAATAGTTCGATGCCAAATCACTCTGTTAAAGACTACATTTAGATAAAAAAAAAAATTGAAGTTTAAAATTACTAGTCCGTCATGGATGAAATCTTAAAGCTCTGCAACTTCTCAACATAGTTGAAAAGATAGATGATTCTTTAATGAAAATAAGGCTTTCAACTATTGCAAAATAATATATAGGAGAAGGGGAGAGAGGTAGAAATTGGAGCTTCTTCTTCTTTTTTAGGGTGGGGTGAAACTCATACTAGGTGGAACCATGAAGAAGTGAGGGAAGAGAGCTATGGAGATTGGTCTTGAAAAATCTGGAACGATAAAGGAAAAATTGACCAAAAGGGTAAAAACATAAAATTACATACCCCAAATGACATCGTACAGCGATTTCGGTCGAATAAACTTAGCGACTAAATGAAACTCTATATTGCATCCTTATTCTAATTCTACTTCTACTTCTACTTCTACTTCTATCAACCCTCTTAATACATATATAAAATTATTAAGGAAATATGAGTATGTGATTCGAGTTTTTTCTGGATGTATCCAGAAATATAGTACATTCAATTAGGGATATCAACATTTTACACGCATGTTAAACTCAAATGGATTTTATTTTAAATAATAAATTTTGATTTGGTTTTTAAAATCTGTTATTATTTTTTTAAATTTTGAGTTCTGTTTTATTGGTGTGGAATAATCTGATGAAAATGATTGAAATTATAAATTAATATTTTATATATATATAAAAATAAAAATACTCATAATTTAATATTTGTGAATAAAATAAAATAAAATATATTAAATATACATAACATATTATTATTTTTAATTTTTAAATATTTTTAATTAAATTTTATGTTTTTGAAATATTTTAAATAAAAAATATGTTGAAATTTCATTTTTCAAACTTGGAACATGTAACTATTATACGATAATTTCTCATATTTATATATTTTTATTTCGATTTTAATTTTAATTTTAATTTTAAATATAATATAATATTTTGATTTTGATTTTGATTATAACATTATCCAAATCCGTTTCCCCTTTTACATTAGTGTGTTCAACAGACGTGTTAATAGTCCACTTACATTATGTGCTGTTTTTAGGATAACCTATATTATTTACATATAATACTAAAATTAATTAAAAAATAATATTTATAATATATTTTAAAATTTATAATTGTAATAATAATATATTTTGTGTACAAAGTAAAAAATTTAAGCTAATAATTAAACATTGTTTGAATTGAATTATAATAATTTAAACCTGTTAATTAAAGATATTTAATGTTATTTGAATAATATTTTTATTGTTATAAATTTTAAAAATATTATATAAATTAATGTTGACTCATTCAACTTAATGGAAGTACTACCAAAAAAAAAAAACCAACATGATGGAAGCCCGTTTAGGAATTTTTTTGATAACAATTAAAGTAAATTTTGTTAAATATATTAAGTTTATCACACAAAGTAATGGTTTTAATAAAAACTTATCTTGTCTTCAAGCAAGATACTGTTGATGTTGGAAGGATTATGGTGTTGTAATGGAACAAATTTAAAAAGTATGTTGCTGCACGCTTTGATACTGGAGGCAACCATCTTATATAATATTTTATTTAATATTTTTAATAATTTTATAAATTAAAGTTATTCATTTTTATTTAAATCTTATCACATTAAAATATCATATAAATCTCATCACATTTATCAAATTTATTATAGATAATTATATTTCATTTTTTCTTATTTTTATAATTTATTTGTTCAATTAAATTTATTAAAAAATATATAATATCATATCATATAATATCTCATTATCATCTCAATTTATAAATAAATAAATAAAATAAACTCACAAAATTATAAATAATAAAATAAATTAAAAGAATATTTCATTTTAATTGTTTAACCAGTAACTACGATTTCAATGTATTTGTATAACCTTCAATATTGATTGGTTATTGATTATGTATCTTGGTTAAGAATTATTTTTATGTTCTAGTTTTTATAGGCGTCACTAATATTACTATTAATAATATAAACCCGTATTGTATAATTATTTCAAATCTATTAAATTTAAATCTATATCATTTCGTTATCTACCAAAAACATTTGTTAATAATATTAGAAGACAACTTACATATAAGATTATTTTTTCAAGCTTCATAACTTGTAGAAATTATCCCAATTTAATTAATTATTTATTTTTTAATTAATACAATTTATTTTAAAATATACTCACTCATTAATACTATACAAACAAGGACTAAAACACAAATCCAACAAATATGTAGTGCACCACCTTTGACGCAAGTATTACTCTCTATAAAAATTATTTATTTAGTTTTGAAGATGTAAAGTTTATGAGTATTGATTATATTTGTAAATAAAATGTTTAAATAAAATTTAGTTTCTGGATACATTCTAAAGATCACTATTCAAGTTGAAGAAATTAACAAGTTTCGCATTCATATATTTAAGGTAGATATTTATTTTTAAACATATTAGATTTCATATTAAACATATAAAAAAATTTAGTATATATATATTACTCGATCAATCAAGTAATGATTAGATCAATCGAGAAGATAGATTGATCGAAGTTGGGTTCGATTGATATAAGAACTGGATCGATTAAGAATCGATGGTATTTGACTTACCTAGTATCGAGTTTTTAGTTAATCATTACTTGGATTGATCGATCTTGTCGATCGAGCTCAGTCTGAATTTATCGATCGATAGAGGCTTCGACTCCAACCTAATTGTTTCCTTAAGTTAAACATTTCAATTATCATTTTATCGCTTTATAAATTGTTAAATTGATAGATTTATAATTAGACTTTAACTTAGCATTAGAACTTTAATATCTATTATTTAAAAAACCTAATATCTCTTATTAAATCAATCGTATTCATTATAATTTTTTAATTTTCTTTTTCTCTCTCTCAAAAAGTTTTACAAAAAAATATTATATTTGTTTAGGCTTATTTTTTAAATTAATCTGTTAAACATTAGTGATTGTATTTGATTGATTAATAAACTTATTTAATTTATAATATTTTGATTATATGTTCATAGAAATTATTTTTTATTATATTCTTGTGTGTAATATTATAATTATTTTATTTAATTATTTAATTCTAAAGAAATTATCTTTATTTAATCTATAATTAATCTTCTTATTCTAAGGTTATTAGATAATTTAAAATTAACTAATATATTTTTGAATATATTAATTATGATTATTTATTATTAAATCTATGACACACTTTGAATTTGTATTATTGTGTGGATTGATATTTTTTTTCTTAAATCATTTGTGTGATCTAAGATGTTTCTACTTAAAATATCAAGTATCAAGATTTATTTATTTTTATTTTATATTTATTATACATGATTATATTTTTGATATTTTGTTTAATTTAATTAATTATATATTCATTATTTTCTGTATTAATTAGTTGATAACTAAAAATTCTCGAATGTATGCTAAAAAAAAAAACAATGCTAGCCTGGCTGAAGGATGCTGTACGTGGCAAATAATATATAACAGGGAATTCTTGGAAGCTTGATGTGAGGAGTTGACTTTTATAACCCATGTTACCACGTTCAAGGAAGCGTCGTAACAAAATAATAAGAATCACGGGTCAAACATTAAATTAAACTAAACTGTTTTTATCGCAACTTTATATATATTTTTTAAGATTCAGAGGAAAAAAATAAAAAAGAAGGTAGTTTGTGTATAAAATCCTACATATCTGGCCATGATACCCATGTTTCACTCACCCAACGTACTTCACAGTTTACAAACGCCACTTCTACTGCTTCATTAGTCCATTACAAGATCAGAGATGAGCTTCATCTATTTAATTCGTTGCATCACTCTGTTATTATTTGTCGTTTGTTGTGCAACTAAGTGTCACGTCCCGCTCAAATTACTCATCAAAATACAAATAAATAGTATTTGTCTAAAGAATTTAAACTTTTCTACATGAAAATGTTTTAGAATGGTCTAGAGATGTCTAGAATAAGCTAGAGTTGGATGGACTCAACTCAAGCTTTGAAAACCCTAGAATGTTCTAGAGCACGTAAGAGGGTACTAGAATGGGCTGAAATAATCTAGAACATGCCGGATGGTTCATGAAAGATGTAGAAACCGCTGAAAGCTTACGGAACATCCTAGAACTTGCATGAAAGAGCTAGACAAACCTAAAAGACTCTAGAGTTTGCTAGAATATCCTAGAACCTTGTGACATATTGTACATAAAACTAGAATACTCTTGTATATTCTAGAACTAGAAGGATCTAGAAAGATGTGGTATAGTCTTAAGCTTAATGTCACATTATAAATAGACCTATTGGTCTTCATTTGTATTCATCCTTAGGAATTCTTAGCATCTTGTAAGATAAACTCTCTCTAGAGCAATACAAATCATTCTTTACAAACTCTCTTTCTAGTCTCTTTGGAGTTTCATTCGGATTCAAAGGCAGGCTTAGTGCAACAGACGGTGCTAAGTGTCACACGATCGCTACTTGAAAAATAAGGTCGTGACACAAGACTTGCCTACCTACTAAATGGGCAGCTCTTTTAGCCTTCAAATTGGCGCTTCACATGCCCCATGTGACCTATGCTTTGCGTGGAGACAACTCTTTGCTTTTCATCTTAAACAATAAGTGAATATATCTTATTTACTGTAGGTAATGGTTCCATGAGCAAGATTTGTCCACATGTTGATGTGTAAACCGTGTTAAGTCTCATGAGAAACTTTATGGTTCGTTGCTTTTGTTGATATTCTTGTAGTTCCCTTCCGGTATTTCCTCCACAATTTGGAAGAAGACATAGTGCATCGCGACTATCCCATAAACTTTTCAATTTGGTATAGTATTCTCCAATGCTTACATCTTCTTGTATGCAATCATGGATCACTTGCTCAATGTGGAATAGGTGCACGCTGTTAGTGTGCGAAAAACGTTCTTCTAATTCTTCCCATAGCTCATATGCAGTATCATTATACATGACACTTTCTGCAATTTTGGGCGATATAGTGTTGAGGATCCATCCTTTGACAAGAATGTTGCAGCGAGTCCATTATTTGATTTCTGCTTCAAGGTTTGTTGATGGCCTTTTGATTGTGCCGTCAATGAATCCTTCTTTGTGTTTGGTTATTAGAGCCATGAGCATTGGATGACTCCAAATGTGATAATTTTCTTGATTTAAGGATTAAGCTACTAGAACCATGCCTGGTTGGTCTGAGTGGTGTAGATATAATGAATGGCTAGAGTCACCATACCATTTTAGTAAAGAAGGGTTGGTATTGGTAGTTATAGACATTATTGTTGAATAAAATAAATCAAAAGAACGTGATAGGTTTAAGTGTATTTTAGACAATAATGACTATTTATGAAATAAATAATGGACTAAAATATGTTTTATCTTATAGAAAATGAATCAAGGATTACAGAACCAGAAATTTCAACTGCAGAATCGGTCAGAAAGTGGGTGAACTAGCGTCTGGATTGGCTGGAACGGCGGCTGCAACGGTGGAGCACTGAACCGGACCGAACCAGATGGAGGACCGAACCGGGTTACAATGCATTTTTTACTTCAGCGGTGCGCGAATGACGTGTTGTTGGAGTCGTCTTCCTCAACAGCTGGCGTGTGTGTCTCCGGTGAGGCGCGTGGAACACCGGTGAACTAAGGCAAGGCGTGTATGAGCGCATGGAGGGGTATTTTGGCTTGAAATTAATTGTAGATTTCTCGTATTCTTCTGGATAATATGATGGGATGAAATTGAAATTATTTTGTGAATCGAAATTGATTTTGAAAAAAAAAACAGAATGAGGAAAAAAAGAAAAAATTTCTGTGAGCTGAATTTTCTGGGAATTATTTCCTAATCTCTAATACCATGTAAGAAATGATTTTATTGATGATGAATAAAAGAATGTTTACAACCTATTTATACAAAAGAAAAACAAAATTTTAATAATTAAAAAATAAACACAATTATGGAGAGACATGTTCTTGGACAGCCTATCATTCCCTATCAAGCTGTTAGTGGCTGTTTTCAGTTGGTGTGTTGGTTGTCACCAGTTGGATTTTAAATTCTTTAAGTTCTTTAACATACAATACTTAGATTTGAGCCACAACCACCTTTATGGGAAGATACTGAAGGGTTCACCATTTGATCATATGGATGAGTCTTCATTTGTTAATAGCGATTGGCTATGTAGAAAGCCCCTCAAAGCTTGTTTAATCAAGTAACCAGCTTGATTTATTGTTTATTTTTTAATTTATTAATTAGTTTAAATATTATTGTATGTATTTTGTGTAAGAGAAAGTTCCTACCATCTTAATTGTAAAAGAAAATGGACTTGTTCACTCTACGTGTATCTATGTTTAAATCACAGTTTTAAATTTTCATTGTGGATACTTGTTCAAGTGCTTCGATTATATTTAAAAATTTAAAAGATATTGAACTAATTAAAAATTTAAAAAATATTGAACTAATTAACTTAGGATGAATGGATAAATTATTTTTAATTTTTATTAATTTATAATTTAATAACTTAAACAAAACGGTTAAGTATATAATCATGTGTAATAATGAAGTAAGAAAATAAAATAAAAAACACTATATTTTTAGGCAAAAATAATTTAGGCCGCAAACATGATTTAAGAGAAAAATCAATGATTCATCAATACCTAACTTTATACCATTAAAATCAAATATTTAAGTACAAACTCGATCTTATGCTACTTTTCTTAAGATACTGTCTAAATGTACTTTATTTACGAAGCTTAATTCTATTTTTACAATTTTTAATATTAATGTGAACAGTTTTTAGACTAATATTTTAATAAATTTCATGTCAATCAGATACGTTCATGAATCAATTATAAGATGATTAACGTAAAAAATACAATTATTTATGTGTGTGTAGAACATATTTAATAATGAATAATATTAACTAGATAATTGAAAACATATCACTTAAATCAAATTAACTAATAAATATTAAAATAAAAAGATTAAATACAAGTTTAATAAAGATAATTTATATAAAATTTAATAATTAAATTATATAATTATTATCACTTGTACAATTATTTAATTTAAATATGAAAGAGCTTAATTAAAAAAAATCTATATGAAAGCAAAAAAAAATTTGAAACAACTTGAGTATAAATTATAAAAATATAGATTATCAAATATAATAAATTAATTTATCAACCTTTTTCTTACCTTTGCTAAATTGAAATAATTTTTTTACCAAATATCAAATGCTGATTTCGTGTCGGTGGTCATTGAGGAGACACAATTGACAATAATGATATGGGTTGAAAGAGAGGACTGACGATGAATGCACGAACGAGATAAGGGGTTGCTGATGGAGACAATATTAAAGCACACAAATGTCACGTCCCGCTCAAATTGTCCCTAAAAATCCAAAAAAATGATGGTTGCCTAAAGGTTCTAGAGTTGCCTAGAGATGTCTAGAAAGAGCTAGAGTTGGATGGACTCAACTCAAGCTAGAAGACCCTAGAATGTTCTAGAGCACGCTGGAGAGTGCTAGAATGAGCTGGAATGTTCTAGAACGTACCGGATGGTTCGGGAAGGATGTAGAAGCTGCTGGAAGCTTATGGAACATCCCGGAAAATGCATTAAGGAACTAGACAAACCTAGAAGACTCTAGAGTTGGCTAGAAGGTCCTAGACCCTTGTGGCATATTGTACATAATTCTAGAATTCTCTTGTACATTCTAGACTAGGAAGACTCTAGAAAGTGGTGGCATATTCTTAAGCTTAGAAGCCACACTATAAATAGACCACTTGGTCTTCATTTGTATTCATCCTTGGGAAATTGTAAGATAATCTCTCTCTAGAGCAATACAAAGCATTCTTTGCAAACTCTCTCTCTATTCTCTTTGGAGTTTCATTCGGTTTCAAAGGCAGGCTTAGTGCAACGGACGGTGCTAAGTGCCGCACGATCCCTACTTGAAAAATAAGGTCGTGACACAAAGCAGACTTCTAAATGGCTTTCCTTAGATGAAGCTAAAAAGTATGTGATGGGCAGGGGTTCAAATGTAATATTGATCCTTCAATATTAATAAAGAGTCTTTTCGCTTTTTCTCTCAAGCATAATGACCGATGATAATAACTTTTTGTCTTTCGGATTCACCCAATTGCTTCTTCTTCTCTTTTAGCAGTTCGGCCAATAAACCTTTATAATATATATATATATATTTAATAACTTAATAATATTAAGAATTAATTATTTAAATCTAGTTAAAAACCTTAATAATAAAAAAGTTATTTTTAGAACACATACAAGAAATATTAAAATACATTTAAAAAATAGTTAATTGATATTCGTAAATTTATTCAAATTTAAATAAATATTTTAACAGGATAAATAATTATAATTTTATGAAAATGTTTTATTAAATGCATAAATGTAATCCTATATATAATAGTTATAAACTTGAAGTACGATTATTTAAAATTTGGGTGTTTTTTGGACTTTACTTGATATATTTGTTAACGAGTTTAAAAACAATTTTACATGTAAGTATTTTGTTTACGAAAATAATTAACACTCATAGTTTTTATAATATTGACGTTTTATAAAAAAAATATCAACTTTATGAATTGTAGTTATGTATATTGAGGATAATTAATGATGATATTATAGTAGAGTTTATAAAGATAATATGTATTATCACTCATTATCTTATTTTTTTTTAAATTAAAAAGATGTATAATTTTTATGGAGTCAATCAACATAGATAAAAAAAAATTTACTAGTGTTACAGCCCATTATACTCATATTCTTGTAAATTTTATAATCTAGCTATGATAAAAGTTTTCAATGATATTTTCTTTGGAAGCTTACTGATAAATACGGGCTATCGTGTATATATCATTACATGAGTATAACAAAGTTTGATTTTCAGTTCTTAAAATGATTCATACAAGTTTATATTTATGCTCACTTGTTTATCTTGATGTTACCCATAGTTATTAGCAATTAGGTTTTGATAGTTCATCTTATTGTATCTGTATCAAATCAACATAACGTCGATATTGATATAAAATATATGTCAGACTCAATAAAATTTATACTTCTAACCAAGATTTTACTCAATAAGATAGTAAAAAAAAAAAAAAACGAAGCAACAATATTTTCTTAATCTTTTAAAAATAAGATTAGATTGTAAGAACTTTTAAAAAATTAGACCTTGTTTGGTTTGTTGGGCTTCATTTTTATACATTATAAACTCCATTTTTATTCACAAACTAATATATTATTATAAATTTTAAAAAATAAATTACATTTAATTAAATAAGTAAGCTAACAATAAATAAAAATATAAAATAATTGCTATTTTAAGTATATATATATATAATATAATAGATCTAATAAATGTAATAACTTGTATAAAATTAAGCACTTATTATTTGTGTACTGACATGTTGAAACAAGTTTATAATCACAGTGTAGTAACAATATTATCGATAACTTGAAAGTAACTGTTTGGGTTGAGTCGCGGACTAGTTCGCTTTCTTTAAGACCTTTCGCGGCTCTGCCCAATTTGTGCAAGCAAACACAAACTCGTCGTCCCCAGGATAAAACAACCCAGAATCTTAATCTCTGTCTCAGAACTTCACTGCACTGATGAAGATTGAAATGCTATACCTGAAAATTTGTTGCTCGGAAAACTAAAAAGAAAACTTAGAAATTGTAAAGAGAATTATTTTTCGTAGGGAGATGACAGATTAAAGACGAATAACAGACATTTTTGTGAGTAAATACGAGCAACAACTCTTTTACTGAATAAAGAAGACAAACGGCCATTTAACGGCGCGCGCGTGTGTGGTATCACATTTACCTAGGTTCTCTCCCCTTCTACAAAAATGGGTGTCACTTGGGACCTAATTCCAATATTCAACTCTTCATTATTTATAACTCTTTAAAATAATATAAAAAAAGAATATAAGACAAGGCTTTACAATTTTTTATTAGCTTCACATTTTCTAAGAATCAATTTTTTCCAACATCACGTCCTAAAATTTAATAAATTAATATCTAACCTTTTAACATGAGTCCGTATGGAACTTTTTTTCCCAATTACATTACATGCAACATAGCTTAGGGATCCATTTAGCTATAAAACATTTCAAATGAGTGCTTACGACTAATGAAGGTAGTAAAAAGAAAAATAAAGAACACTACTTAGTAATAATGAAAGTTAAAAGACTTAATGGTTTGTTGTTTGATTTTGTCGTTACACTGCAACAATTTTAATTCTTAAAGACCTATAATTTTTTCATGATGTGCTACATGATTCATTTAGTTATTAAGAGTGTAGTCTTTAAATGAACAAATTTTTATTACATTTTTTAATCATAATTACTTAGGATAATTCATTTAGTTGGTTTAGTTAGATAATTTAAGAATAACTTTTTTAATAGTGTTATTTTTAAGAAAATGATCGATGAAACATAAAATCAATTTTTAATCTATAATTTTTTATTAAGCTTATCTCATGTAATATATATAATTTTATAAATAAAAATTAAAGTTATTATTTTAATTATTATTTTTCTCATTTAACTATAATTTGATAAGTTATTCTCTCTCTATTTTATTTATTTTTTAGTTTTAATTTATGTTTTACCATCATTTTTTAATTTTTGATTCATCATTTACCATAACTTAAATAATAATATTTTAATCGTATTTATCGAATAATAATATTTAATTATAAATTTTATTTAAATTTTGACTTATTTATTCATTTCATATTATTGTAATAATAAGAGTAAAGAAAAAATATATTTTCTATTAAAAAATTAATTATCAGTTGATACCTAACTAACTTTTCCCCAATTTTAATTGGAAAATATAAGCATATATATATATATATATATATATATATATATATATATATATATATATATATACGAAGGCAGAGACGGAGACCAAAGCCATCTAAATCGGCACAGGTGAGTAAATACGGTAGTACCGTTGGACCCCTCTTCTCTTTCTCTTCTTATCATCACTTCTTTATTGCAATTTGCAAGTCATAAAGACATGTATGGTCTCGTTATCACGTGCGGTGTCCCTGCTAATGCAAAACGTATGAATCAAAAAATAAGAACCCAACCCCACTGTCAAGTACTTCAATCCACCACGCAGCCAGCGATCTAATGCAGTAATATTCGTCATCGTCACAAACATATATTGGGAGGAAATTATCTACTCACCCAGGTAAGCACTAAATTAACAAAATAGTCCCTCATTTAATTTAGTTATTTTAGTTTAAGTTTAATTTTAATTTTTAAAATCTAGTTTTATTATTTTAAGATTTATACTTCTTCTTTTTCTATGTTCAATTTCTAAAGGATTGCAAATTTGTTACTTGCATGGTACTCATCTTGCTAGCTGTGGACATTGATGCGGTTTCTAAACTCTTCTGTTTATCTAAATTAGTTATTTTAAAAATTATTAAAATCGTACTTTTTAAAAATATCATACTCCTGTAAAAATCAGATATTTTTTTCATTTTTAAATTTTATTTTATTTTATATATCAATGTTAATTTTAATTAATGTTCTACATGATTAAACAAAAATGTGTAAGAATTAAGTAAACAATTTTTTTCTTCCAAACATTTTGTTCTCTAAGTGGAGAAACCTCGATCTCTTATCACCGGTGGTGGTGGAGACTAATATATCATTTTATAAAAAAGTACAATTGTGAGAAAATTTTATACAAAAATTAAAAATTGTACAAAAATAATTTATAAATATCATTTTATACTATGTTAATATCTCTTCAACTTCATAACTTGAAAATAATACCTATTATATTTATATATTTTTATTAAAAAAGTCTTTAACACAAAATTTTACTAGTTAGACGAAGTTAATTTTTAATTTCAATTAATTAGATTCATGTTAAATTTTAATTGATTGGTTATTGCTTAATTAATGTTATTAGATAATATGTTTTTATTATTATAAAATTTTAAGAGATATAATTTTCTAAAAAAACACTTTGCTAATAATAACTTTTTATGAAAATTTTAAAAATAGAAATTATTTTTTTACTATAATTTTTCACTACAAACTAATGGTGAATAACATATCAAAACTATATATTTTTTATCAATCTCAATCTAAATTAGATTTAAAGATTTTTAATCTAAATTCGACCTGATGATATAATCAATCTGAATTTGAATAAATTAATTTTTTTAGATTCGATAAGATTAAATTGATATTAAAAATATTTATTAATTATTATTATATATAAAACACGACATTTAAATATAAATTGGTTCATTTGTTGCAAAATTTATTATTTATAATTACAACTAAGAAAATAAAAAAATGAGAAATATGTTTAGATAATTATTAAATTATTATAAAAATTTAATATTTATTTTTATTTTTAAGTTAAAATAGTATTTACATATAATATATTATAAAATAAAAAATATATGTATTTATAATTTAATATTAATTCAGTCCAAATCAGATTACAATAGATTATAAAATACGTTAATATAAATTCGAAGAATGATATACTTTTTAATCTGAAATTGATCTAATTACAAAAAAAAATTAATTCAATTCTATTTGAATCCAATATATTGGATTATATTTTTTAATTAAAATAAATTGATCAAATTATTTACTCTCCTTACTATAAATACATGCATATAAAAAATAGTTAGTATATAATACAATAAGTTTTTTAAAAAAAAAAAAAACTTGAATCAAAAGTCACTAATTATTTCAAGGTTGCTGGCTACAAAGTCATAAAAAAAATTGTTAACAGAATACTTTTTATATAGAAGAATATGCTATAGCATAATAATTATAATATTTCAACTATTCATATATTAATTGTTCCACCGGTGTGTAGTAATTTTAATTATGTAAATATCACTATTATAAAATGGATTATTAAAATCGGTTCGTTGAATCGACATGTCAGTTGGTACTATGTATATCGTTAATTTTACACTGAATCGACTTTATATATCAACTTAAATGTCACATTTTGTAGTAATGTATATAAAATTTTAGGTAAATTTTATTAATTCTATAACTTAAAAGAATGATCATTGATTCAGAAAAATTAAAAATTATAACTTTTTAAAGATAAAATATAATATATATATATATATATATATTATTGTTAAAAATTATTAGCATTTTTCTCCCCTTTCTTTATCTCTTTCTTTTTCTTTCTTTATATCTTTCTATGTCTTTCTATTATCTTATCATTATGAGAGAAAGAGTACACACATGGGAAATAGACATAGAACGATTTGTTTTTTTTAATGTTTTTTATTAATAAAATATATAATTTTTATTTTATTCTTAAAAAAATTAATTTTTAATTTTTTTAACTTAATTGATTATATTTATAAATTACATTATTAATGAATTTCACTAAAAAGTTAATAAATAACATAAGTACAAAATCTAAAGTACTTAATTTTGTTTTGCCAAAGAAGTGTATCAAAGTAGGTAAGTTGTAAATAACAAAAATAATAATAATCTATTCGATATTTTTATGGGATGATTAGTAACTTAAATATAGTTCGGGTGCGATATGATGATTAGGGGCTTAATATAATTCAAGTGTGATATAGGGTGATTAAGGACTTAAATATAGTTTATGTGCGATCTAGACTATCATATAAGCTTCAGATCAAGGGATGAGATCAAAATATGCAAAATCAACAACTCTATTCAATCATAGTGCAACATATGGCACATGGAATTCACAAGGCAAATTAGAGCGCAATGCGTGATAGGGGAGATCGGTCCGAATCAACACATGTTGAGTCAATGCCAGTTGGTGTAACATGATTCATAGTAATGAAAGGCGTGACACATGAGTGAAACGCGGGGAGCAATCACGTGGCAACATGTGACAGTGTTATTTGACTGCACTCTGAAGTTGGATTAAACGTTGTGTTGACATATGGCACGCGGTTCATCCTCTTCACACGTGTTGTCTGTGTGGCTTATCCAATCAACTTCTTTTCATATCTATTTATGTCTTTTCATTCTCTTATTATTATTTTATTAATAAAAAATAAAAAATAAAATTAAAAAAGAGAGTATTAACAAAGAGAGTGAGTGAGTGAGATAGGAAGAGAAAAAGAGTATAGACGTGTGAGAAGATGGAACTACTAGTTTTTTTTATATTTTTTATTAAAAAAATATATAATTTTTATTTTATTTTTTAAATTACATGAAATTCACTAAAAAAATTAATAAATTAAATAATTATAAAATCTAAAGTAATTAATACCTTGTTATACCAAAGAAGTGTATCAGTCAGGTAAGTTGTAAATAGCGAAAATAATAACAATCTATTCTATATAATTCCAATAGTTTTTATTAATTTTTTTAAATTTTTACAAATAATAACGATCTATTCTATATTTTCATAAAAATATATCTTAAAATCTTAACTGATATTAATATTTTAAACTTTACGACTTTTATGTAATCGATAACACCTGGTATATGTAATCGATAACACCTCACCTCTATAGAATTAGGTAGTTAGTTTAAATTCAATCTTTTATTAAAAATTATTAATTATTTTTAAAGATAATATAATATTATAAGATAATAAAATTTATAATTAATATAATTAAAAAATAAATACTTAAAAAAAGGATATATTTTAAAAATAATCTATAGCCTCAAATCTTGCAGTGCTAGTAGTAGTGATAGTGCCAGCCGAACCTGAAACTCTGCAGTCAGGGTAGCACACGTGATTGTGACAACATTATTGAAATCTATGTGCAAAATATTAATATCTTAATTGCGTACGTGTTGGATTTCTAGATATTGCATTAGTTTATTTATCTACGACCGACTAGGCATTCAAACATAATTTGATTGATCAATATTAACAAGTTTCTGATTAATATACTTCAGAATTACGAAAAGCTTAATTATACGAAACCTGATTAAAGGAAACATATTAAGTAATTCCAAGATGTAATTTACAGGCTCCTCCGTTAGCAAAAGGATAAAAGTAAAATAATATTGCCCCGAAATTAAGTGAAACAGGAATCGTTTCAATTTTCGGAATGACTTGAATTGATTACTATAAATACAAATAAACATTTTTTTCTTTCTTTATGAATTTCAGCATACAACTTTTTCTTGCATAAATTGCAATTCACATGAACAACATGTTCGGTGTTCCCGTTCGGTACTAACCGACTAGTAAAATAACTTATCTAGCATGCTTTGAGAGGTTTACCACATAAACAATCATTGTATGTAAACGACGACGCTTCCAGGTGATCGAACGGTGAACCTGCTGGAATCCGCCCACAAAGATGGTTGTGGCTCAAATCCAGATGTCCAATATACGAAGCACCTGATATTGATTTTGGAATACGACCCTGTAGCTTATTGTACGATAAATCTAGCACTGTAAAGTAAGATCTCGCCCCGAAAGAGTCCGGTATTATACCCATGAGCGAGTTTCTGCTCAAATTCAAGTTAGTTATGCTCGAGCTAAGCAAGCTCGTTGGAATGTAACCAATTAAGTTGTTCGAGTCCAGATTCAGAGTTGCAAGAACCGCCATTTTACCAAGTGATTCCGGAATTGAACCGGATAACCGATTCACTGAAAGATCCAGATCGGCGAGACGGTAAATCGTCGAAATTGAACTTGGGATGGGACCACTGATTCGGTTTCCGCTGAATAGAGCCCGGCTAAGCATTCTCATTCCGCCGAAATTTCTAGGAAGGCTACCGAAGATCTTGTTGTTTCGGATATCGAGGTGCATGAGGCTTGACAAGTTAGTAAGGGAAGCCGGAAGTCTACCGTATATTTGGTTATCGGCAATATTAATAACGGTAAGCCGTTTTAAGCGACCGATATCTGCCGGGATATCGCCGGATATTTTGTTTCCGATTATATCAAAGATTCGGAGGAAAGGCAAAGAGGTTATACACTTGGGAATCTCACCGGTGATTCCTTTCCAATCAGCGAGGGTGAAACTGGAGAGACGAGGCAGCTTGCAGATGGCTGCTGAGATTGAACCGGTCATGTAGCCGGTTCGCTTGGCTCGCTCGAAAATGGGGTCTTCAGACTCGCCTCGAAGGTTGATATCAGCTACCTGATGGGTTTCAGGATCACAACTTACTCCGTACCATTTGTGGCAACAGTCAGTGCCAGTCCATGAGTTGAAGATGCCCAAATAAGGCTCATGAAGTGCGGTTTTGAAGGCCATAAGAGCTGCCCGATCTGATGGCGGGCAGGCGTTGGCAGCCCAAAAAACGGTAAGCAGTAGCGCCGTCATAAAACACAAGCGAAAACCCATATTTCTTCTGTTCAAAAATGGAGGTTGTGCTTCTGAGAGACACCTTTTTATATGTTTAATGCTTTGTTTATCTCTAGAATGTAATAAAGTCTCAGACTTAAAATTAAGACAAAGAAGGTGTGAAGAGTGTAATGGAAGGGTGTGTGATATTGGTATCGAATATCTCATGGCAGAGACTGCATTTATTTATACAGAAAATATCATAATTTCATTAATTTTCTGACGATTTTGCCCTTAAAGGCTCGTTTTGGAGCTTTCTTTGTAGTAACAATGCATGGTAGGTGAATGGTTATATTTAATTACTATTAGCACATTGAAATTGTTTATTTTGCAAGAATTTGAATTCGTTTCTATTCAAATAAATTTAAAGATTTTTAATTTAAATTTTATTCTTATTAATCAAATTCAAAACATATCGATTTTTTTGTATTAAAATATGTCAAATTGATATTAAAATTTATTTATAAATTATTATCATATAAAAAACACTTCATACATAAGCTTTAATTTTAAATTGATATTTTTGTAATAAATATTATTATTTATAATTATAATTAAAAAAATAAAAAGAATAATAAATATATCTATACAATTATTAAATTATTATAAATACTTATATTTATTTTTAAGTTAAAAAATAATATAATATAATTATGATATATATAATATTTAAATATATTATATTATAAAATAAAATGTGTATTTATTTAAAATTTAATGGTAATTCGATTCAGATAATATATCAGATTATAAAATATGTCAACCAAAGATTATAAAATATTTCAACCAAAATTTGATTCAAATTTAAACAACTGACATATCAGATTAGATTTTTCTATTCAAGTGAATTGATGAGATTATTAACTTACATTTAATTATATTTGACCTTTTATTTTAAGACAATTAATTTGAAATAAGATTTATTTTATTTTTATTTATTAATTTTAAACCATATATTATTAATTTAAAAATTAAAATATTATTTTTATTAATAATTTTAACACATTAAAATATAAAATAAATAGTTAAGATTTAAAAACAAATATAACTATACAGAATATTTTAATCAATTAAATTAGAAAATTATTGATAGATTATTTAAAAAGGTATTAAAAGAGTTAAATTTTCATGAAAAAGCTTGCATGTATTTTTATATTTTATTAGCTTGAAATATCATATCATTAATTCTCTAAAGATAATGAATATTTTTTTACAAATATTTTCAAAAGTAAATATTTGTTTTTGAAAAAACTAAAACAATAAATTATTGAAAAAAATAATAAAAATAACAATTCTTTAAACTTATAGCCATAAAAATTATTCATTATGTTAAAATATATATTTTTATTATTAAAAAAATTCAGTCCAAACTTCATCTTAAGCGTCATTTAATTAAATATTATTTAAATTGAATTACATTTATTTATACACAATTAATGTTTAATTAAATTCAATTGAATTTATTTAATACTTTTGAGTATTATTTTTATTATTATAAATTTTAAAAATATTATTTTATATAAATTTACTACAAATTATTTATTGTTATCAATAAGATGTGAAAAACATTCAATCATCCAACCAATATGACCAAATTATTAAATATTCTAATAACTTAGGATAGATGATTAAATTAATTTTTTTAAAATATTTTTTTTACTATAGACTCTAATCCTATCTTAATTAACTTTAAAGTTATATTTATAATTTTTATATACGTCATTCTCTTATTTTTATTAGTATTTATTAGCATATATCTTAAATGTTTTTGTCTAAAATTTATATAGTGAATTAGTTATTGTAATATAAATTTATAAAATCAAATTGTTATCTTAAATAAAAATATGCTATTGAAAAAATAAAATAAAATTATTAAAGATTTAGAAAGAGTATTATTTATTATTTTGATAGATTGGATTAGATTAATTTAAATTTATATAGATAAAATTATATTAAATTAAAAAATCGATTATATTAATTATATATTGAAATTTTCATATAAAAAAATCTATCATGTTAATTAATACAAAATTTTCAAATTTAAAAGGAGGGTTAGATAGAATATAATCAAATTGATTCAAAATTTACTATTTTTAAATTTACTATTTGTATTTTTATTATTTGTTAATTGACATTAATCATCGTATTATTATGTCCAAGACTAACTAATAACTCGTTAAGAAAAGTATAAACAGGTACATAATCTTTTTATTTTTCGTGCTTAATGTAGCTGTTCTTTGTCAGGCATAATTGTCGTTTTATTTGCCAGCTGCAGGCTGTGAGGACACTGGGGCTATTGGAGCACATGCCATGTTCTACAAAATTATCTGAAACTTTATATGCAAGTGGATGGTAAATTCAATTAGAACCATTTTCTTTTACTTATGGAATAGTTACTGTCTGTTGGTATTTATTTTAGTGAGGTTAATGATATTATTTTGATATTTTAAGTTAGAAGTAGGATGCTTAGTTAAATAATTTTAAAAACTTAGTTAATAAAAAATAAAATATATTATTTTAATGATTTTTTAAAAAATATTGATTTTATGTTAAATGATTAAAATACGATTAAAATACGATTAAAATACAAGTTTTTAATAATAGTAAATTTAAAATTTAATAAGAAAATATTTAAAAAAATTAATAATAATAATATTTTAATAAAAATTATTTAAATATATTTTAAAATTTAAAATAATAATAATAAAATATTAAAATTATAAATATTAAAACAAATATTTCTTAAATTTTTTAATATGAATTGTTATCTTGGTGTAAAAACATTCGTGTTATTTCATATTTTAATCACTTAAGAAAAAATTAATATTTTAATATTAAAAATATTAAAATACTATAATTTATTTTTAATGTTACTATTTTTTAAAACTAAAACATTAAACAATATTATTTATAATTTAAGATAATAATTACACAAATAAATTAAATTAAAAAATTTCAGTGACACTTTCTCATTATTCTAAAACTATTACTTTTTTCATCTCTCAATTATATTATAACCTAAAAAAGTAGCAATATTAATCTAATTATGCTGATATTTTTAATAATTAATTACGTTGATTTTGATAGGAAGTTTTAATCTAAGTAGAAATACTTTAATCTAATATAACCTAGAAAAGTACCAATATTATTATGTTAATTAATTATTATAACCTAGAAAAGTAGGTTGTTATATCTATTGATTGATATATTAATTATTAATTAAATATAAAATTAAAAATATGTAAGATAATATAGTAATAAATAATGATATGTATATTATTGTAAGAATAAGTTATATAATAAAAAGCATTATTTATAAGGAATAGGCAGTTTATTACTAAATAAATACATGATATTTCAAAAAATGGGATAGATTTAATTTTTAATATGATATTTTAATGTGTATTAAAAAAGAAAAGTTTATCTTTATTATATCTTTTATCATTAATAAAATTCTTCGTTATTTTTACAAGAAAAAGAAAAAAAAAACTAAATACATGATAGAAAAAATATATGGTGAAGATTATGAGACGTGGTCCTTTACTTTAATATTGTGATATCTATCAACTACTACAGAGCGAAAACATCCCATCTTCGTCCATGTTACGGAGAGACCGAACACAATATAATGTAGGGTGGTTATTATGGATCATCAAGGAGTGAGATCCGATATCCATCCAGGTTAAAAACGTACTAATTCTTTAAAGATTCATCCCTAACTAGCATACATACCAGATAGTATAAAAATAATAAATAATAATCACAAACAATCAGTTTATTAAGCTTTAGATATATAATTCAATATATAGAAAGCAACATACACAACAACATATATAACAAATCAAATTCATATAAAACTCCTATAATAAACTATTGAGTTACTTGTGATAATCACTCGACAGTAAACAAATTTATTAAAATATAAAACATATACAACTCAATAAAAATATAAATACAAATATCTCTATCAATTGAGAATTCTATTCTAACTATTTATTGATGTCTTCGCTTGCTACCTCTATAATAACTCGGTTCGACATACAAACCTAACACTACTTAATATAATGTGATTAGTAACCAAAGATCAGTAAAATGAACAAATGGTAGACAGTTAATCGTGAGAACTACAATCAACCATGAGCCACCAATAACCAATAGTGGAAAATACACTCAACCATGAACCAAAAACAACCAATGTAGGAAATACACTTAATCACATATCATAAACAATCACTGATTTGGGAACACAACTAATATTACTCAACCTAATTTCATAGTATTGTTCTCACAATATTTGTAAAATAATTAAGAGCTTTCAACACTCAAGTATACTATTTTACCCATAACAATGTATAATAAATATTGAAATACACTTAAAGTAATTTGTGATACATAAGAAATTTTTAGAGTAAATTTTGCCAGAGTTTAGATGTAGAAAGTATGCTTGAAAAAAACCAAAAGATAGGGGTATTTATAGAGAAACCAAGCACCAACAACTACCCTTACCGAGATCTCACTGAGGGTCTTTATCGATCATCATGTCGGGGGTCCAATGAGAGGTTCAGTGTAGGCCTCGTCGAGGGCTTTGTTAAGGGCATCATCAAAGTGCCAAAAATTCAAATATTTTTTTTCCAAAATTTTCAAGTTATTTTTATAAATACTTGCACTCAAAATGAAGCAAAAATTGCAAATCATAACCAAGTAAGCATACTAAGAAACCAACATCGTGGTGCATGTACAATATGCTTTCAATCATAATGTACCTAATTATGTGCATGTATGTATTACTAATCAACAACAACCAACCTTACACAGAGAAAACCTGAAACATTTACTACTAAAATATATACATATTAGAAAAACTAAGGCTATAGGGTTTTGGCCCCAGTTTTTCAAAAACTGAGGCCATAGATATAATTTATGCCCTTAGTTTTTTTAAACCCGAGACCATAGACATAACCTATGACCTCGGTTTTTATAAAACCGAGGCCATAGATATACTTTATCAATTTTCTTTCTTTAATTTACACCAAATACCAAATTGTTTTACCAAATTTTTTCCTTCTCAATTTTTTCTCTTTTACATTAAACACCAAATTTTTTTATCAATTTTTTTCTTTTAATTTCTTCTTCTTCTTTTTCTTTCTTTTCTTTTTTCTTTCTTTTCCATTTTCCATCTTTTTTTCAATTTTTTTCTTTTTTTAACGTATATATATTACTCATATAATTTCCCCTCGTGTGAAACCTTAGCATAGATGTATATTCTCTTCTCTGCTCGAAACCCTCGCGTTGCATTCCAACCTCGCATTGCGTTCCAACCTCTATTCCATTCTCGTACTGTGTTCCAGCATCTGTTCCACTCTTGCACCGCGTTCCAGCCTCTGTTCCACTCTCACCATAGTAGTTCCTTCTCCACTACTTGAATCTTTCTGGTAACATCAACTCATATTTTTCTTTATAAATAACTCTCGGTACCAAATCTCGATCGGTACGTAGAGGTTATTTCTAGGTACCTAAAGGCTTACTTACGTTGAGAAATTTGGATGCTGGATATTTCTTAGATGGGTTATGAAAATTTGTTAGGAGGGTCGCTTGGTATGGTTTGTGGAACGTGTTGGTCACCTGATGCTTGGCTTGGTGCTAGTGCTGGTTCATTGGGGTGGTACGCTGGTGCGTGGTGCTTGGCCTGGTGTTGGTGTTGTGTCTGTTTCACCCTAGCTAGCATTTATGTAACAATAAATAGAGAGGACCGAAAACAATAGTTTTAGAAAATTTTATTGATATATTATTTACCAATTAACTTGTAATGAGTAATTGTATATTTTTCTGTTTTTGTTGCAATCTGCAGTTTCACCATAGAAGTTTTAGCTGGCCACTATACTATCTCACCATAATTGTGCTTAATTAGCTTCATTAATGAGAGAACCGCACAAGCTATTGATGATAACAATTCATTTTTGATAATTTTTGCTTGAAGTCCCTTGTTAGATTATTTATATAGTTACACTGCAGATTGTTGTTGCTATATTATTTTTTGGTAAGTACCTACATGCACTGTGTTTTGAGCATATAATATTTATTTTGTTGTTGATTTCTTTTTCCTAGATCAGAATGTAGTGCATGGAGGTATGAAACCTGAAAATCTTTTGGTAACTTGAAATGACAATGTAAAGATTTCAGATTTCAGTATTAGCTAGGTTTTTGAGGTAATCATATTCATCAAACCTTTGCCACCATACAATAGCATTGTGTTGAGCTTCTTCTAGTGAATGTTTTCTACTAGGAAAATACATGTATATTTTTGATTTCCTAATATTTTTTAACATTGTCTTATAGGAGGACAAGGACACACTTAGATGATCCCTAGAAACTCATGCATTCACTGCACGTATGTGCCTGAATATCGTATAGGTTTGAATTAGAAAATTGCCTTTAGTCTTATTGTTTAATACTTTCATTGTATATGTGGTGTTTCCCATATTTTCCTGGTAAGGAATGTCAATTGTTTCTATTGTTTCAATTTTGTTAACTGAAACAATGGAAGTACCTATATGCCTATTTTCAGAGCCTTATATGCACCCTAACCAATAGATAAAAATAAATACCTATGTAAGTACCTATGTGCACTGTGTTTTGAGGCTCAAAATAGATAAAAATAAATATTATGCTCAAGTTATTTTTATTGTACATTGTGTTTATGGTTCATTCTTATTACTTGCTTGCATAGTCTTATAGGTACACCAGGCACCAACGCACCAGGCACTAGCTCACCAGGCACCAGTGCACTAGGCACCAGGCACGAGTGCACTAGGCACCAACGCACCAGGCACAACCTACTAGCGCAATAGGCTCCAGCCCACCAATGCAACAGGTACCAAACGCACCAGGCAGTAGGTGAATTGTGTTTTGAGTCTCAAAATAGATAAAAATAAATACTATGCTGAAGTTATTTATATTGTACATTGTTTATTAATTTTTAGTGTATAATAAACTCAATAATGTAATTATACTTTTAATTTTAATATAATATAATTTTTAATAAATTTATTATAATTTATTATAATTTATATTAATTTTTAATATTATAATTAATATATAATTGTATTTTTTTTAATTTATGTATACCCTATGACCTCGATTATTAGAAAACCGAGTCCATAAGGGTACCTATGGACTCGATTAGCATATAACAAAGGTCATAGATACACCCTATGGCCTTGGTTTTTTAATAACCGAGGCTATAGCTATACCTTATGACCTCAGTTTTTTAATAACCGAGGCCATAGGTCATTACTTATGGTCTCTCTCATTTAGGTCTCGGTTCTTATAACTGTGGCCATAAACCTACGATCACGGTTAAAAAACAGGTCATATGTATGTTTTGTAGTAGTGAGTAAAATAAACAAACTCAGTGTCAAAACACTACACAACGAAGTATAGACTCATATCAAACATGAGATGATTATGAAGATTACCTAAATATGTTTGTTCCCATGAACAAAACATCGATACATCCTAACACTAGAAAAACACACCTACTCTAAATGCATTTTATCTTATATGCTCCATCCATCTTCTTGGATCAACTAATCCACACTTTGTCCAATTAAAACGTGTGGGTCTCAACGCAACTACAAATAGCACATCTAAAGCTTGATGAATTAAATCTACACCTGTAACCTACACACACACACAATAAACACATATCATGTGAACATATCATACAAAAACAACATATAGTCTATCCAAATACAATCGTATTACCCTTATGCAGGTATGCATCAATAGGCAAAGACATACAAATATGTAGTAGAAACACGCACAACATACAAAACTCCTTTAATTTCATGTAATCCTTCCCTTAAGTGAATGAAAATCAGGCAATAAGATGCAGTGAAATCCTACACTTACCACTCATGCAACACATAGTTGTGCATAAATTTTTCCTCCATTTTGTACAGAACTTCAAAAGAACACCTCTATATAAGGAAGAAAAGATATATAAGTAGCTAGTATAAAATAATCCTAACACTCATGCAACATAAAGAAAAGATTAAAGCAAACAAACAAGTTGTAACACATTTAGAAATAAAGATTAAAGAAGCCCACCAAACTCTTTCTTATTAAACAAATAATATTTTACAAATTGTATTTCAACAAATAAAAAGAAACAACTAAAAAAACATAAAAAAGAGTTCGATACTCTATGTGACCCTTTCCAACATCATCATCGTTGTGGAAACCATTTCGAGTATTGACCAAAATCTATAGGGGTAGTAGATGGTATAGGTGGTGGAGGACACAAAATAGTTGTAAATAACTTGGGTGACAACAGACTTTGTTTCATCTCCACCAAAGTTTTTGAAAAAGGAAGAGAAAGAACCAAGATGGGAATCACTAGAGTAAGTACGAACTCTAGAACTAGCAGGTCGTAGTCTAATAGAGATAGAAGAAACTGGTAAGCCACGAATAAGTGGTGATGGAGTAGGATGGTAAGAAGTCGGCATAGTCTGGGCAAGTGCTTGAACCCTCTGCATATCCATGTAATTCTGATTGAATAAGTGTAACTCAAGAAGGAGATTATTCATTATACTAAGAGACTTATTGATGCATGTTTCGATGAACAATCAATTTAAACATTACTTTAAATTACTTAAGATGTCATATATTTAGTATATATCAAGTAAGGGTCTTTCCTATAGAAGATTTTGAAAACTAACTTTTATTTACTAAAGAGGTGGTTTTGTTCTATAAACTAAAAATTAAATCTAATAACTAAATATTAATTGAAATAAAAACAAAATATAAAGACTATAATAAAGATTCAAATACAAAAATGATTGTAAGATCATTCTCCACCATTAGTATGTATTGAAAAATAACAAGAATATATCTTATTCTTCTATTCTTTGATTATATCAACTTAGAGAAATTTACAAAAGTAAAAATCTTCATTTCTTCTTACAGAGATTCGTTGAATTAAACAAACTCTTAATCCAAATATTTTAAATAAATAACCTAGAATAATCTCTCTTAATTTAATCTATTAAAATTATTAGTTTTTAAAGAAGTAGATTGGATTAAAGTTAAACATATAAGTTCAGTTTAATTATCTTGAGTATTAATTCTTATTGCAAGCAATTTATCACTAATTATGTAAACTGATTAAGCACTTAAGGTGGATACTTTTATATTAGGAACAATCTTGTATCATGTCACACCAAGAAACAAAATTCTATCTCACTATATACTACATAAGTAGAATACATTGTTGTTAGAAAGTCCTACACAACTTTTGTGGATGAAGAATATGCTTAAAGAATATGGCTTTAAACAAGGTATAATTATTTTTTATTCTGATAACACTAGTGCTATATGTATTACTAAAAATTCTATTCTGCATTCTCAAACAAAACATATACATTAGACATCATTTCATTAAAGAACTAGTAGAAGATAAAGTTTTATCACTTGAATTTGTGACTACTGCAATTAGTTGACTTATTCACTAAAGTACTTGATACCCAAATATTTGAATCTCTTAAAAGTGCCTTAGGAATATGCACTATTGATTAAATTTTTCTAGTATTTTTTTTAGAATATATAAAAAAAAGGGAAGGAAAGTAGACTTTCATTAACTTGACATGAACATTGCATACTACTTCTATTTTTTTATTATGCATTATGTAATGACTTGTGCATTTACATATTTATCACATCTGGTGATCATTTTCAACATGAACACACTCAAACACTTATTGAACATATAAGTATATCATGCTAGAAGTTTATAATTAATTAAGTGAGATTTTAGCACATGAGATAATCTTGATTGTGAAAATTATAATTGAACTTTATCTTTCATTATATTAAATGATGTTATAGAAAGACACCTAGTTTTGAGAGTGCTATCTACTATGATGTGTGAAAGCTACCACAGTGAGCAAAGATAGCTATCTTACAACTAGTGTGAATGTCATCATACTAGGTATATTGGCTCATGCATATTTCCTTTGCAAAAGAGTCATAAATAGTTATGCAAAAAGAAAAAATAAATAACTCATTCCTCATAAAAATAATCATCATAAATAATGAAAGGGAATTAATTAATAAATTTCTCTCTTAGTAAGAAAATTTTATTATGTGCAAGTATGAATTCAACTAATTTTTTTGCATAATTAGTAATCCTCTTTACTTTAAATTTTTCATAACTAATCATAAATAGACTAATTGACATACTATTGTAGTTCCATATTTACCTCACTTTTGGTGACTATCGTTAAGTCACTATATGTGTTAGTATATATGTGTGTCTTGTTTACATATGTTTATGTTATTGAAAAATAGTCACACAAATTAATTTTCGTATTTGTGTGCAATGTTGCATTCATGTTTAAGTCAATCTAATGCCCCTATTGATAAAAAAAAAATTCATTTATCAAATTTCATAAATTTTTGTCCTTGTTACCTTATTTTAGGAAGTCATAAAATTTAGGGGCAATTCATTCATAACATACTTCTTCTTCCTCCTTATATTAGATTTAAGCTTCAATGTTATATTATTTATTTGTATGACAAAAAGAGAAAAAATTAGAATATTAAAGTTAAGGGAGAATCAATGTTGAATTTTTATTGAAGTATTACACACAATGAGAGTTATGTTTTTTTTAATTCTAGCTGATAATTACTCACACTCGTGAATATTCTTAGCTTTTTATATTGTTATACATACTGAACTAATAAACAATGAGTTTTTTGGGATAAGTTGTTTGGGTATTTATGTTTTTTAACTTACATTGTAAACACGAGCTTTCAAGATTCAATCAAAAATGGTTTCATCGAATCATAGGATAATATCACTATGTAAAACTTTATTTTTTCTGTGAGTGTTGGTGATATTAGTGAATAAAACATATAAATGTAATTTTAGTTTCTAAGTCTCCTTAAATAATATTTTCAAACCGAAGAAACTATCGAGCTTCAACTATTACAATTCAGGTATATCTCTATCCTTCAAGAATACCTAGTAAGTCTAGGGGCTATTATTGGGTGTAAAATAGTTCCCACCATGTGGCGTAATATAAGAGATTTTCGTCAACAAGTAACTAGTTGGTTAGCCTAGTCAGCACTGAATCATTAGATAAACATCAATATCAATTAAATATCTAACAAGATAAACGAATGGTATTCAAATTCTTAATTATCTGATTAAAACTTCGACATTTAAATATAAGTCTATTACTATAGGTAAGGATCATTAGTAAATATATTTTCTCCCATAAATATTCACCACTACTCTTTATTAAACATAACTTGACAGAACTTCATAACCGACAATAACTCGAAACATTGAGATATATAATCTCTTCCTAAATATCTCTCTGTCTCACAAGGAAAAATACTAGTTTCCTCATTCTTCTCACTAGTTATACTTACTTAAACATTAAAGGGTCAAAATTTGACACACCTCTATAGTGATACAAGGTCCTAACATTGTGTTATAGAATCATTGATATCAAACCTCTTAAGATGAAGTAAAGGATTATGATGATTCAGATAATGAAGATGAAATCTCTAATTGTGTGAGGTTTAGTGTTAAGGCTAAATACTTTAATATCAACCATGAAGATGTAGCTAACACCAAGAACACAATATTGTTGATAAAAATGCTACAATCATTAACATTAAATTTTATTAACATAATGAAATAATGATGTTTATTTTAAATAAAGGGTCAAGGATGGAGGATTTTAGTTTTATTATGTCAAAGAATTACAACATCTCTTATTGGTTTATATTTTCTGAAGAACTTTAGTGCCAATTAATACAATCAATCATTAAGACGAAAAAGAATATCGAGCGAACAGAAAAGGTTCAAATGTATTCCCACGTAGATCATCTACTACAATCGATACCTATCTTGACTTTTCAATTAACGTTTTGTTGTATTTAAAATTTGAATTTTCATTTTTGTTGTATTTTTTTTATCTATTTGAATGAAACTTTTTTTATTTCTATAAAAATATATATATATATATAAAATAATGTTATTCTTAAAAAAATTTGAATTTATCCTTGAAAAATATTATTTTAAAAAATAAATTAAATTAACATTTATTTTAAAGTTATAAGACTAAACCTACCTAGAGTCTAGATCTCTTTTACTTTTCATTTAAAAATTGTTATATGTATTTTTTCATTCTTTATCTATATACCTGTTTCACCTTTCATTGAACTCCAAAATTTATTAATTAGAAAAAAGAAATTATTAGAAACCAAAATTTGATTTTGGAAGAAAAAATGATTTTAATTTTTCATAATTTTTTTTATTTTAATTCACAGATGTTTAAAGTTAGTGAGAAGTGTAACGAATCGGTGAGTAATAAGCATAATTATATAATGTAAAAAAAAAGACAAATACGATTGAAATGACATATAACAAACAAATAATTTTGGACAAAAGATCCTGGCTCTAACATATAAAAAAATGGGAATAAATTGCTTATATCAAATAGTTGCACAATTATTTTGACCCTATTTTTAAATTTTCATGTTTTTTAAAATATTTTTCAAATTATTGAGTGCAAATTGATGAAATGGAAGGTGTTAAAAAAGTTGGATAGAACTGTAGTCATGAATTTTAAGTTATTAATTTGACAAAAAATAATTATAAAATTATTTTTTTAATATGAAGATAAATTAATTTATAATATTTTATTTATTTTTTAAAAATAAAATATGTAGTGTTACATGTATCTTAAAAAGCATTATTTTCAAAGAAAGATGTTTGATGCAGCCGACAAGCCAGCCAGTACTATGCTAAAACAACATTATCCAACAAGATTTATTATTTTTATTTTTTAAAAAAGGACAAGATATATATATTTTTTATTTTGGTAATCAGCAAATTGGATCCTTCAAAAAAATCATTGTAAATTTATGGCAACACATTATCTTTGTTTCTTATAACTTATGAAATATTAAAAAATTGATTAATTTAATCCTCGAAAATTAAAAAAAGTGAGATTATTGATGGGAGCTTGAGGATCCAAGTAATTATTAAATAATTAGTTAAAATGGTTTATTTGTCCCAGTTTCTTCTGGCGATAGCTAGCTGTTCAACGGAAGAATATCCTTGACTTTATTAATTATTTCATATTTTTCTTCAAGTATTTGAATCTTTGAATTAGAATTAACACATCGCCTTTTCTTTTGCCATGTGAGTCATTGATATATTATATTTAGATAACATTACAGATTTCATTTCTTAGAATGGTAATATAGCCAGTAACATGTATTCAAATCACCTTAATTTAACCATTTATTTTCAAATTTTTAACTTATATGATTAATTAAGTCGGACATTTAATAAAAAATAATAATATATAGAGGGGTTTAACGGTAACTTATAAATATTACTACTATTATTATATCATAAAAATAACACAATTATATAAATATAATTGATTTAATGCAATTTTATTAAAAATTATTATAAAAACTCAATTAATATCAAATCACATTATACTATCATTTTTGATGATAATAAACTTGTGATGATTAAAACTTTTCTATTTTAATTTTGTATGTTCATCATGCCCATGACTTGAGTTTGATTTGTAAATGACAGTTTGATTTTTTGACATAGTATTGAAAAATTAGATGAATATATTTTTGTAAAGTTTCACAACATCGTGCAGTGAATGTGCTTTTGCTACTATCTACAAATGCAAGTGAGTTCCTCGTAACTCTACTCATGAACTAAATACATTTGCACCACCAAAGAGTAGTTGAATTATGAAGGGTTCAATTTGCACAACAATGAAGGGTGTATATTCCCGTTACAGCACCTTTCTAATTAAGCTCTAATATTGAAATAGACAGTGTAAGATTCATCCTTGAAGCTCCACAATGGTTGCAGAACAAAGTTTCTTTCTTGGCCTTTAGTCACAAAGCTGATAGGATGGTATGCAGTCACTCCATTGTTCAATACAAAAGTAGCCGAAGTACTAATTGCACCTTCTTCATCTTCAAATTCAGCCATTGGTTTGTTTTTGAGCACCAAATTCATAACATCCTCTTCAGTCTCAGTATACATATAGCAACCTTTGTAGGTCTCTGATTCCAGGGATACAGTTCCAGTATTTCTATCCAATCCTATAACATTGAACACTGAAGATCCATTGGCAGCAGAATTAGAATCTACAACTACAAGCTCTTTATTTACTCCCTGTGGCACCACAACCATTCCCGGATAAGCAAAAGGTTCGAGCATCACTGACTTGCCAATGGCATCTCTAGGTGAGTTAAATTCTAAAGATTTATCCAAGGGCAACAGTCTGAAAGTGCCACCAACTGCAACATCAGTGCCCGATTCTTCAATTTTTTGAAGTTTGAGCACTTTGTTCAAGTTTGTAATTGCAACTGTGTAGCCTGAATAGTTTTGAGTGAAAGAAGCCAAGTAATTGTTGTATTTGGGAGGGATTGGAATAACAGAATCTGAAATAGAGGCAGCAGACCCAGTTTTAATGTCCCAGTCACCGCTACTATGAGCTGCTAGCAGTATATGTCCATATAAAGCTGCTTGAATTGAGGCATATTCAGGACGATCATCTGAATTTATGCAAAAAATTTAGTCGATTATACATTATTCATTACGATGTTTATTTGGCTCGTAATTAAAGATTGGCATGTACTTTGATTTATTTAGGTGGATTATCTAATGATCATACCTTGAATATGCTCTGTTCTTAGAGTCATTGGTAGCTTAAGGGTTAGTTTGTCATCAGGGCTCCATTCTCTAGTGACAGTTAAGAAACTACCTGTACAAGTCATGGGAAAGTCAGGGGAGGATGAAGAAAGATTCAAAACTATGGAAGAGGGGAGGATGAAGAAAGATTCAAAACTATGGAAGACTAAGGAACCAAATAAATTTATTTTTCCTCAAAGTAATATAGATAAGAGGAAAATACTGTGATTGTATCTCAATTCTCATACCTGGATCTGACATAGACATATCTTCATTGTTTAATGCTGCTCTTGCACCACTTGAATCTGTCCATGCTGGAACACGCAAGTTCAAGCTAGATGATATTCTTGACCCCTATCATCATATCAAGAATGAGAATCTACAATCTTTCATATCAAGTTTCAAAATTGATTCTATTTTTTCATGTATGAAATGGTTTATTTATGATCATATAGACGGATAGTTAGTTCTATAAATGTGGCTCTGCATAATGTACACGTTAGGCGTTATTTCAAAAGGTCATAAATAATTGAAGTCACTTTGAATGTACCGTCTGCGAAGAAAATGTCAAAGTCACTCGAAGGTTAGGATCTGATGAAGTAATAGGATCAACTGTTTGAGTCAGCTTGATCTGTCCAGAGTTCCAGTTTAGTGAGCTTGATATGTACTGGATGATGTAAAGACCAGGTTCTTCTCCATCATCTTCGAAATATATAGAATCGCCCAACTTTGAGAACGATTCAATTCCTATAACATATAGTCAAGATAGATATAATATTAGTATGATGAAAAATAACATAATTGAGAAGAAGATTGTTTTTAAAAGCATAAGCTGCATAACTACAGCTATTTCTTTTCTAAATTCGGACAAACCACTAACTAAGAAAGTAAATATCAGACATAGAGGTATTAGATTCATGATCTTACCTGTACCATAGCAGCACCAAAAAGAATCAAAAGGAGTACCCCATCCATGGAAACTTCTGGCTTTAGAAGATCCTTGGTCTAATGGGAGCATGTATATCATCTTTCCAGGATCTGTACCTCTTTGAATACCCATCACACCATTTGTATGTGCCCTCTCATAATAGTCTGCATATGCCACTTCTTTGGTCCATCTAAATAGGGTGCGAGTGACCTACAGAAATGTCTAACTTGTTTGTAAAGGCCGTCAAGAAGGCATATATTATTCAAAAATGAAATATATTTGAAACCTCAATACGAAATTGTTATAGCAATCACAAAGAAATTGGAGCAACAAAAGATCAACCTATAGACATGCTCATCAGTCTTTAAAAAATTAAAAACAAGCATACCTTAAGCATGTTGTAAGTTGTACATGATTCTTCAGTCTCACTAGTTAGTGTGGTAGCCAACCTCTTTGGGTCGCTCCTGCTCACGGATGAAATTTAGTAACTTGAAGAGACAGAAACCCTCCTTAACCATGAATATTCATCCAATTGGAATTAACTATGCTTTTATTTAACGAAATTACTAGTCAAATATGTGTTACAATTGTACCAGAACTCAGAGGTTGATGTCCCTCCTGTTGCGTAGCGGTGAGAAGAGTTAACAATATCCACAAAGAACGTAGGTATTTCCTGAGAACTCAAAAAGTTGAACAAAAAATAGATTTAAAAAAAATTTCTTATGCTCATATTTTATAGTTTTATAATCACAAAAATGAGATATAATCAAGCACAGGCAATTAGACAAATGATCAGTGGGTGAAAATCAACAATAATTCAATACTATCGAATAGAAAGTGATGTGAATAGAAGAACAAACATCGTATGAATAATAAAACAGGGGTCAAGCTTTGTTTTTTGACCATTGTAGGTAAAATACTCTATCGTTTAATAGAAAATTTACCTTGTAAAGAGGATCACCAATCAGTTCATATCGCTTTTGAGAACCAACAACAATTGGAATGTGCGTGTTAGCATGAAGACCAGATATGTCATCAGCCTATGAACATAGGAAATAATTTTGCTGAGATGAAATTGCTTCTTTCTTAGAAATTACAATTAAAAGCTTTGAATCATTTTACTCATGATTTTTGTTCAGATCAGAAACTATAAGAGCAAAATATGCAAAAGAGAAACAATTTGTTTCTTAGAATTGAGAAAGAAAAATTACTCTTGGCCTATGTATCCTCTGAAACAACAAAGCAACCTATAGTTAAAAAAATGGAAATTGCTATTACCTGCACTGCTAGTATACCTAGGAAGCATGGTTTGTCAAACAGATGAGCTAACACCAAGTACTTTGGATTGTTCTGATCACAGCATACAAAAATGTTGATGTCATCATAATTCAACAAGGACATTAGAGAAGACAAGCAGTTACAAAGAAAGAAGAGGAGCCCAGGTAACTTGGAAATAATTCCATACCGTTATATTGAATAATTTATAAAGAACATCATTCATGCCACCAGTTTCTTCATTCAATGAAGTATAATGTCTTTGAACTGTGTACTTAATTATCACGTTTTGAACGCGGTTGTAGAAATAGTCAGCCATCCAAGAAGCCATTTTCAAAGCTTGATCATTAGCAGCAAAAGTATATTGATCCAACAGACCAGCTAAGATCTGTCATTTAAAAGTCAATATAACTTTTCTTGAGGCTAAATATATTGTTGCAACTAATAGTGTGAAGTTATTAAAGCGTACCTTGTGAATTGTGTAATAAGGAGCCCATACATATTGTAAAGCTTCAAAACGATCAAATAGCTCACTTGGAAAAGCAGAGAGATATCCTGAACCTATTTTCTTCTGACATAATGCAAGACCAGTCACCAATGCAGACATTTTTTCTTTGATGTCTTCATTATGGGTGCTAGCCCACATTAATGCAGTTGCACTTAAGTAATGCCCTAAAATAAATCAAGCCAATCATTATATACCATCTACTAATAGTCTAATATGATTAACAAGATCAATATCTTTACAACGTACTATTAATTTTTCATTAAGAAGATATTAACCAAATTGTTAAAATTTTCTATAAACTATGGAAAAATATGAATGTCTTACATACACAAAATTTAAGAAATTCGGAGTTGTAAACGAGTCCATGTAGCATAAACCAATACATCAAAAGTAGAAAACCAACCTACAAAATGACCTCGAAGCTCACAGTCAGATTTTTCCCAGCCACCATATGAGGAGCCAGGTGTAGGCAACCCTGCAGTCTTCCTAAAGCTCCAAAGTAAGTTATCAACATCTAACATCAGTAGATATTTAAGATTGGTTTGCTGAGCCTGCCAATGGAAAGAATTTGGATTGATCCTAACATCATGTAGTGAGACCTCCTTGAGAAGACCTCCAGGTACTTCATACCCATCTCTATTTTTCAAATTTCTATACATCAATGTCCATTCAAATTCATCTTCTTCCCTCAAAAGCTTCCTTGGTATCAAATTTTGCCAAGCAGAATCATCAGTTGGTGTCAAGTGATAATGTGACCTCATTTCTTGTTTCCAAGTTTCATTTTTTGATGACAAAAGCTCGTATTGAAAAGTATGAGAACTGGAAATGGTATTTGTACACTCCTTAATTGATGTCCCAAACCCAATCAGAAAAGAGACAGTACTCAAAGCTAAACACTCAATAAACACAAACTTCTTCATTTTTGCTAGAACCCAATAATAAGTAATCACCTGAAATCTGATTGAATAGGGAGTAATCAACTTCAAAACCACTTTTTTTATATTTTATTTTGAAAATAATGAAAACTCAATTATAAAGAAAAAATAGATCAGAACGTTCGATTTATTAAAAGCATTAAAAGTAATGTACTAAATTAAATCATAAATGAAATCACAAGGCTAGAAAGGAATACTTTTGAACTAAAAAGCAAATGAAACCAATGTTTTAGCAAATACCCGGAAGAAGCGACTTCAAGTTGAGTGAGGAACTCAAGTCTTAAAATCCGTAAGCGGAATATGAATTCAGAAGAGGGTGATCGAGAGAGAAGCTGAAGATAGTTAGTCGTGGATAGTTACACGTGAGCTCTCATGTAACAACTACGAAGCAACAGGCACTATGTTCAAAACCATCCCGTGAAAGCAAAGAAAGGATTGTTATTTTTCATTCCGCTTAAAAACAAAAACCAAAAAACAAAAAAATAATAATAATCGTAAAACAACCACACACTTTATAACCATATAAATAATATTTTTTTTTATATTATAAATTTTAAATAAAGATGATAATTCGTATGTGTTAGTGTTTGTTTTTAGTTGTATATTCAAGAATAAATTAAAATATATTTTTTTTATGAAAAATTAAATTATTTTTAATCGATAACGTTAAAAGAAAACTTGTTTTTTTATGAATATAAAAAAATAAAAAATATTTTGTTTTGCATGGACCCAACCTTCTTTGTCTTGAAAAAAAATGTTAATTTAGAAAGAAAAAAAATGTTAATTGAAACGCAAAGAAGGTTGGGTCCATGCTCACAAACAGATAGTCGACAGAGAGGGAGAAGGTTACAAAGGACAGGAGATAAGGTAACTGCTTTTGCGGATGCAGTGTCACAAACAGGGAAAAACTAATAATTTTTTTAGGAATCCACTTTAGAATTCTGAATCCGTAATTTATGCAGTCAATTTTTCCGAGTCCTACTTGTTTAGGAGATGTTGACAAATTCATCGTTTGTGTATTTGCAATTTTCTTTTACGGTTTTTTAAATTTTGAAAAAAAAATTCAAATATTTAAAATAGTAATTACTATTCAACTTTTTAATTATATAATTTAATTAATATTTATATTTTTTATTAATTAAATAACAAAATATTAATATATAAAATATTTACAATTATTTAAATTAAAATTATTTTATAAAAGATTATTTATCTTAATTAATATAAACAATTATCATTTTTTCTTTTCTTGTTAATTATCTCAATTTTTTTATTAATTAACTAATAAAAATTCTTAGTAGTTAAAATATATATAATTATCTAAATTATAATTATTTATTTTTTATATAATATTATTATTTTAAATAAAAAAATACTTTTAGTTGATTATATTATCTTATTTTTTATCAATTAAATAATAATTATTAATAGGTAAAATATTGATAATTTTTTAGATTATAATTACTTTATTTATTTTAAGTAATATAAATAATTATAATTTTTTGGATTAATTATCTTTTATTTTTTTATTTTTGAAAATTAAGTGATAAATTATTAATATCTTAAATATTAACAATTATCTAGATTAAAATTATTTATCTATCTTTATCAATTTATTTATCTCAAATAAGATAAAAGAATCATCTTTTCGATTAATTATCTTAAGTATTATTTTAATTAATTAAATACTATAATTAGATTATTAAAAATTAAAATATTGATAATTTTTTATATTACAATTACTTATCTTTTTGTATATAAAGCTATTTATGTTAAGTCACATAAATCATTATCATTTTTCGTTAATTATCATATATTTTATTTTTATTTTTATTAATTAAGTAATAAATTTTTAATAACTTAAATATTTATAATTATCTAGATTAATATTATTTATCAATTTTTATATAATGTATTTATCTCAAGTAACATAAATAATTATAATTTTTTAGTTAATTATTTTTAGTCTTTTTTATCAATTATATAATATAAATAAATTTTTAGTAACTAAAATATTGATAATTTTTAAATTATAATTGCTTATCTTTATTATACAAAATTATTTATCTTAAGTAGCATAAACAATTAATATTTTTGGTTTATTATCTTATATTTTATTTTTTATTAATTAAATAATAAATTATTAATAGTTAAAATATTAAAAATTATTTAAATTAAAATTATTCATCTTTTTTTAATAAAAAAAGTTATTTATCTTAAGTAACATAAGTAATTCTCATTTTTTTAGTTAATTATCTCAATTTTTATTTTTTTATGAATTAAGTAATAATTATTTATCTTAAGTAACATAAGTAATTCTCATTTTTTTAGTTAATTATCTCAATTTTTATTTTTTTATGAATTAAGTAATAAATTATTGATAGCTAAAAAATTGATAATTTTTATATTATAATTACTTATTTTTTAATACAATTTTATTTATTTAAGTAACATTAAAATTTTATTTTTTGGTTAATTATATTAAGTCTTATTTTTGATTAATTAAATAATATAAATTAAATAATAAACTATTAATATCTAAAACAATGACAACTATATACATTAAAATTATCTATATATTTTATACAGTATTATTTATCTTAAGTAATAATTTATTAGTGGTTAAAATATTAATAAATTAAATTACAATTATTTTTCTTTTTTATACAAGGTTGTGTATCATAAATAACATTAAAAATTATAATTTTATGGTTAATTATCTTATATCTTTTTATCAATTAAGTAATAAATTATTAGTAGCAAAAATTATCTAGATTAATATTATTTATCTTTTTTCATACAATGTTATTTATATTATGTAACATAAATAATTATTTTTTTCATTTAATTATATTAATTCTTATTTTTATCAATTATGTAATATGAATTAAATAATAAATTATTAATATCTAAAATATTAATTATTTTATATATTATAATTACTTATATATTTTTTATATAAAGTTATTTATCTTAAGTGACATGAACAAATTTTTTCTCATATTATTATTTTAAATCTTATTTTTAATCAATTAAATAATAAATCAACATACTATTAATAATAAAATAATAATAATAATAATAATCTTTTTTTAAAATAATAATATAAGTATCTTAAAATAGTTAAGTTACTGAAGATAATCAGCTCCCCTGATGGAATAGCAATAATGTATCTTTATTAATTTTACCTACTACTATTTGATATAAAAATGCAATAATAGATAAATCTAGCAAGGAAAATAGGTAATGTTAGATAAATAAAAAAATTTAAAGGCCCTTAAGGACAAGGTAGAGTAATAAATGACGGAGAGGAAAAATGAACCAAGAGAACGTGTTGGTAGTTTTAGGAAACCTAATCCTCTTTTTCAAAATGAACCAAAAGAATGTGTTTGTAGTTTTAAAAAACCTAATCTTTTTTTTTTTTTAATTTTGCTTGTTATCAAAGAAAGAGTCTTTCATTATAAAAGTTTTATGAGATAAATTTTTTTTTTGTTAGTTTGATTCAATAAACACATTACACTTATATTTACATTTAATGTTATTTTTTAACGGGTAACGATTTGGCGTGTTTTGTTTTATCTTGTCTTAATTCTTTATATGTTTGGAACATGATTTGATATTTTTAGTTTAAGTGTTATTGTCATTCAAATTTTAAAGATCAAGTCATAGAAATATCTAATTATGTTAAAAATATTGCAATATGTAATACAAATTCATGAGAATACTTTATCATAGTAGTTGATCAAACATTAACGTTAGATTAAAGCATTGTATATAAAGTTTAAACATATTATGAATAGTCGATCAATCAAGAATCAATCGTGTATCGATCTAAGAGTTTGTCTAATTTTTTAATTCTCAATTATCATGAATCGATCGATCGAGTTTGCTTGTAAATTCTCACGCAAAATGATAAACATGGATACAAAAATTTACACATAGAGACTTGAAATTAAGTAAGTATTTTGGTAAATATCTCAGGGGTTTGTATAAGCACTCCTTTATGCCCTAGAATCATTTTGAGAAAGGTTAAAGAGATTTAGAGAACTTAGAAAGAAAAAGAGAGACAAGGAAGAATAAAGATTTACTCCATTGAAGATGTAGAAGGAAACTTGGTGTTATTGGACAACTTTTTGGGTTTAAGATCCTTTAAGGTATTACTCTCTGTTTACCAATCTATTGTAAGCATTAAAATCTAAGTATATCTTTATTGGAGGAATGTGAGGCTTAAATGATATTAGATGATGCTTCTATGGAAAAGAGAATAGATGATTGTAATATTATTAAGTTGCATAAGTTGCATTAATCATTCTTAATTGAAAGAAAAATATTGCTAAGTGTTGATTTATTATTTTCTTTAGTCAATTTATTACTTGTCATTATATGGTTGCATTTATAATTATTATTTACAATTTATTTTATTTGATTCTCTTTTTACTCATTGTTTGATGGGATAACAACTAGTTCACCAGTGATTATATTTATGTTAATCTAAATAAGATAGGAAAAATCAGAATAGATCTAAACATCTTATTAATTAGAACAATCATATATATAATTTAAGAACTATTACAACTGAATGATGTAGAAAAGTTTTTTATTCCCGTGTACAAATGATTATCATGATAATTTGATGTATTTTTAATTTTTTGATTTAGTTATTCTTATAATTTTTATTTTAATTAATATAAATTTTTATTTTTTATAATTTTCATATTAGTTAATATAAATTTTTATTTTTTATAATATAAATAAAACTTATTTGTAAAGATTACAAAAAGAGCAAAAATTTAGTGTATGGAAAAAATAAAAAAGGGAAATAAACTTGATGGATATGACCAGGAATACCTAGAATAATAATAATATTACAATGATTATAAGCTATTATAATTTTGGCTTAATATTTAAAATATCAATATAAGTGAAGATATTGAAATATAATTATTATGAAAATATCAAAGATATTATCGTTATTAATAAAAATTTAAAAAAAAAATCACGAAAACTATAAAAATTCTATCAAAAATATAAATAAAAAAAATTAAAACTTTATAAAACATCAAAAAAATTAAATACTTATATTTTATATTTAATACATGTATTTTTAAATACATAAAATATTTATATTAATTAATAAATTTATCAATTAATTAATATATTATAGAATAAGTAGTTAAAATTTTGAAATAATTAAATAGATTATCTAATTATAATTACTATAAATAGATAAATCTTAGTATTAACAAACATGTTACAAATAAAAAATATATATTATCTTGAACAAAAGTGAGAAAATAAATAAATTGAAATAATTGTTCATAAAGAATAAGAAAAAAAGAAATAAAAAATTTATATTTTTGATATTTTGTTCGACATTTTAACGATATTTAAAAAATAATATTTACAATATTCAAAACATTTTAGTAAAAAAAAAGACATATAAATGACATTTAAGCTATAATAATGTTTTAATGATATTTTTGATAATTTATTTAAAAAATACGAATATATCGATATATAAAAAGAAATTATTATTATAATACAAAGGAATCGTAAAGGTATGGTTTGAAATGTTTAGAAAATTGAAGCTATCGTCGTTGCTGAGTAAATACTTGCAGTAATGGCAAATATATTTTAATTTTTCCAAAGTGGACAAAATATCTAGAAACAGGAAGACAAAAAAAAAAAAAAAAAAACCTCTATTTAGTTCTTGCAGTTTCACTGAAAATTACAGCACGGTGTTTGTCATTCCTTGTTTCAGTGGGATTTTCTTTGAATTATGACAAATAAAGATCACATTCATTCTTAAAGCAAATTAAAAATAAAAATAAAAACATTCTTCCCTGGAGAAGCAAGTGGATACATCAGCTTCCTTCACTTGGGAAGCAAAACGGTATCTGTCGTTTTCACCATAGTCATCATTTTCTCATATTTTGATATCTCTGCTTCGGCCGTGAATAAAAATATCGTCACGTATTCATTAAAACAAAAAAAAAATTAATGTAATATTTATAATTAATATAAAAGATACATTTTTAATCTTTTTAAAATTAAATATTTTATATTATTTATATAGATTATAAAATTTATACCATATTATAACTAGTTAATCACTAAGAGTACTAATGATTCTCTAAAAGTAACTTTTATAAATAACAAAAGTATTCAAATAAAATTAAAATTTAATAAAAATATAAAAAATTTGATCAAACAACATATATTTTGAAAATGAGGTTAGTGTATAAAAAGAATCACATATTAATTAAAAAAATATATAAATGTAATATTTATAAATAACATGATAATTATTATTTTTTTAAAATAATCTTTTAATATGTAATCTTGTAAACTTAATTATATAGAAAAATAATAATCAAAGTATGTTATATTTGATAAAAGCATACTTTTGAGAGTATGTAAAGTTAAGCCTTCCACTTATATTATAATAAGTTTAGCATTACAAAAGCCGTCAAGGTCAAGGAGTGTCATTTTTGATAAATTTGTTTGAACGAATTTTGATGGGCAGATGAAAGGTGGGAATAACTTGGAAGACAAACTAAACAGGGTAGATTAGTTCACTTTCAAGTGAAGATATGTAAGAATTTGTACAGAAACAAAGTTACTTTGACTACGTCACTGTAGCGGACCATAAGAACAATAAAATACATCCGATTTGGTTTGAAACAGTAAAAACCATTGGCATATTCTCAAGAATCTTTAGAAGAATTGTAGGCATTATAAGTAATACGTTAGTCAAAAGAGTAAATAATTTTTTAAAGATATATATATATTCACCGGAGGAGGGTATTGGATGGGATGATGCAACAAAAACCTTACACTTATATATTCACTGAAAAGTACATCCAAGAGTTTTTTTTTTTTTTATTTCTTCTTCCGGTAGAATCATAAACCTAAACTATATATCTATTAATTAATTAAAACATTTACAAATCAATAACCTTAAATATAAAACTTTTATTTATGATATTATATTAAAAATTGTTAGGAAATAAACTCTCACAACAAAATTAAGTTACATTTAAACTATTAAGTAAATAACTAATATTACTTTTATACATCTATTATTTTTTTTAAATATTGATTTTATACATCATATAAATCAAACATTTATTATTTAACAATTGAGATTATTAAGCCTTAAACATAAGACCTTCGGTTCTAATATCACGTTAAAAATTAATAAGAGAATAATTCTCCCAAAAAAATATAAGTTTTTTAAAAAATAAATCTTCAAAGAACTTTTAACATATAAACAAATACACTCAAATGAATCATTCATTGTAAGTTGATAGATGTATTTAAGTATTATTGAACTTTCTTCTAATATCTTAACCTGACAATTAATTTTCAAGAAACTCCAACATGTAATATTTAACTTACATAATTCATAAAACCATTATTATTAGCTCTTTTCTTAATAACTGAAACAATCTAATGCCAAGATGCTCAAATAATTCCTCCAATTTACTACTTGTGGCACACAACAAATAATTAAAGGAAAAATAACAAAACTCAACGATAAAAATAAAACTAATTCGATTTAGAGGGTACAAATTAGTACAAGGGTATCATTTTAATTTGTTATGAGTTTAAGAGAATTAGATTTATTGTGTTCAATTATTAAATGCCATCACGGTCCATGGAGCTGCATATCCATGAAAATAAGGGGAAAATAGAAGAAAAAGAAAAGAAATGAATGTATATGACGAGTAGTTTTTCTCTCACAAACACAATTAAAATGAAAGCTAAGATAATTAACCAAACATAAATTGGCAGTCTAGTCCTGAAACAGAATCTTATGAAGATCCGAAAGGAAGAAGTGGTATCCTAATCGGTCAAACGTATATAAGCTAGAAAATGCCACGGGACATTACATATTACAGAGCAACAATTTCAATACTTGAAAAAATGTCTAGTTATCTGAGAAATGTCCTTTCCTGGCTGCAGCATTCCAAAAGCATGATGCAGACCTCCATCTGCATGGATAGAATCAACAGAGCAATACTATCAATACTTGGCACCACTGTTGTTCATACTTTGCATATGTAAGAGACTTAGTAGCAAAACAACATCAAGTAGAGGCAGTATAATATACCTCATGAGTCAACCGATCTTCCTGCTCCGTGAGGTGCAATTCTGGACGAACAGCAGGGTAACCCTGAAAATGCATGGATCACAAGTGACACAATAAGAACTGGATATTGTATATAGGTTTCTAGCTACATGGCTTGACTTATAAAAGTGGGGTAAAAATAAATTAAATTACCTGGATCTTTGCTTTCCTTGTTGCCAATAAGCGTTACCTATAAAAAATTATAAATGAACAACATGCTGATATCAAACAATTTCCCAGTAAATAAAAAAATAGATAATATGTAAACTTTATATAGTGTAAGCAATATGAATTATTCTATCCTAAAAGGAATGTAAGTCTCATACTACTTATAAACATTACACTAATATCTTTCTTAATCAATAAAGGACACTCTTTTTATACACTAGCATAATGACAACATGATCAAAAGGCATGCTAGATGAATGAGCAATAACCAAACACAGAAAAGATATCAGATAGTATTGACCCATATAAAATTGAAGTAAAATTTTATCCTTATCACAATCTTATGCTGGGCAGAGTTTTTGATACAAAAAGCCAAGATTAATATTGGAACAAAAAAAAAACCTCTTATTATCCAATATAATAACATGAATTTAAAAGTGAACCCATTGATAAGGTTGATGCCTCCGACAGTCGCCTCTTTCACCAGCAACAAAGTAAATTTATAAATATATCTTTCTTTTTTTTGGTAGCATGCTTACTAACTACAGATATCTGTATTCCCTCCAAATAAATGAAATGAACGAAAAATATAGTAACACTCATATATCTTAAATACAATAACATATCCTCAAGCACAGTAAGGGGAAAACTAAGCAACCTTCAGGTATCAACCCTTAACATTATTGGTTTCTTGCATCTTTTGCATTTTTAGTTGAGCCTGAGTTTCTGAATTTTCAAGCACCTTGCCATCTCCCTTACTTTCCCCTCTTAAACTTACACTAGCTACCTTACTTCTTCACTTTTCTTGTACCTTCTTGGTGTTGATTCTATGCACTCATGACTATCAACATCGTTCTCTGGATAATTGTGTCAATAATGGTCTTCCATTTGTCTATATCTATTCTCAATTCCCTGCCTTCTATCCCCACTTTCATGATGGTCACTCGTTTCCCTTCCACATCAGTCCCTCTTCACTCTTTCACCGTCTCCTTCAATACTTTGATTATATCATCTTATTTTATAAAATTCCCATGTCTCATGCCATCTATTACCATCATCTCTCTCATTTCACTCTCTTTCCACTTCGTCTTCATTAGTTTTTACTTGATATACATTCCTATCTTGGTTTTCAATTTTCCTCCTTCCATCAACATACTTAGTATTTGAGAGAGTCTTACTAAGAGAGTTATAGCGTATCAGCGTCCAAAGGTCCTGAATGACCTGACAGGACTTTCTATTTATAGAACAATTAAGATACATGTGGTTACATTCTATTGGAAAAGTACAAAAATTAGGATTTCTACAAAGCCCTTCTTAGGGTTTGAAACATAGCTGACACGTGGTCGACCACAATCTTTATTAATGCCTAAAATAGCTTTGATACACAGCTTGTCATATGAGTTAATGTACTATGCTGATACAAACAGGGTAAATACAGAAAGAATGAGCTGAACACGGGCCTGGCACGGATTGATGTATATGCCCCAAATACATGCCTAAAATAGGCTATACTTGATCTCACATATATGTCCCAAATACATGTCTGTCACGGGCTAAACTCGGGCTAAATGAGCAAGTCACAATGTAGTAAGAACATGCTACGTTTGGACTGTTCTCGGGATGTGCACATTAGGTTGATAAGGCCATACACAGGAAGCCAGTCGTCCACCCTTATCCTAAACCAAACACTTAGCATCTCTGATACTTGCCCTTTCTCCATCCTTATCACTCCTATAGCTGGCCGGCCTAGCCTTTTCATATCCTTATCATCACCGTGATGATCATCACATCTCTCGTACCTCTTAGTCTTATTTCCTCTATCAGATTTTGAAGGATCACTTTCATGACCTAGATCACGACATGTGTCTAACCTGGAACCATTTGTAGCATTGTTATGATGTCAATCTTATCGATCTCTCAGTTCATCACTTGACTCACTGCTGTAATTTCTAGCCTTACCCATCAATAGTCCAAGCTTCCTATCCCTGACTGATTGAAATAAGCAGCTATCAAAAAATGCTTATTGGCGCAAAATATGCTAAAATCTAAATCTCTGTCATAACAGAAAACATGGAAAAGACAGTTAAGTAATCGTTAACAATCTATATCATAAGAATCATTCAATATGAGCATAAGATTCATTCCCCATCCTCATAACGAGTTAAACATAACCAGCATCCATTTCAAAGAAAGTGGGGAGGGAACAGTATCGTCTTGTGGGCTGCCTCAAATGGTATTCTGAAATCCTCTTTTAAGAAAAATCATATTTTACCCTTGAAAAAAATAACGGACTAAACTGACTCTATCTAAAATTACTTAGACTAAATCTTTACAAACAAAATGTAACAAACTATGCTAAGATCTTCACAATTCATCAACAATATCATATAGTTTAGTACCAATTTTTTAACTATTAAACCCAATGCAAAGAGAAGTAATGCTTAAGCGATTCAACACCCAAGAAACAATAGAAAAGGGGGGAGGTAGGGATAAGTACCTTATGCAAGTCTTTCTTTAATAATGAAAATGTTAGGGCAAAGCTAAATCCTAAACACTTCTCGAGACCACAAGGTCTCTTCTTTTTAAGGATTTAGGATTCTGGGGTGACGGTGTTAGTAATAAGATATGTCGTATGCGAAACAGAGTTTATCCCGCATATGGTAACGTTTTTAAAAAAAGGGCTTATTATGGGTTGTGGACTTGTGGGCTTAATTCAAAGCCCAATCCATACAATTGTTTGGTCTTGGCCATAGAAAGATCAGAATGATTTCGTCTTAAGGGACCGTTCAATTTCTTTCAATAAACTTCTCATTCTAAAGATGAAGTTTTGTGACTAAAAGACGTCCCTGAATCTAATTGGCCTTTATGACATTCATTGTCTCAATGTTACTTGTTTGGTCTATCTACATCAGATTCAACTAGATATAGCCATTCTCCAAGCTACAGGAAATTCAACTATAAATTCCACTCAATTTGAATGGCCACCCTTCGAGCTACAAAAAATTCAATTGCATTGCTCTCCACTCAGATTCAACCACCACCTTCCGAGCTGCAGAAGATTCAATTGTATTTCTCCACTCAGATTTGGTGGTTAAATCACATACTTCCTCATCATCCCAATCTTCAAGTTACTTAGTAACAGGATCTGTAATCCTTTTTGGGATGTTATCATATACCAAGCTTAGATACATAAACCTTCGGGATCCATCTTGAGTGAGAGTGTTGAATGCTAACCATTTCACCAACTTTCTTATCATCCCAATCTTCAAGCTACTTAGCAACAGGATTAGTAATCCTTTTTGGGATGTCATCATATACCAAGCTTAGATCTATAAACCTTCGGGATCCAGCTTGAGTGTGAATGTTGAATGTTAATTCTTTCACCAACTTCCTCATCATCCCAATCTTCAGGCTACTTAGCAACAAGATCAGTAAACCTTTTCAAGATGTCATCATATACCAAGCTTAGATCCATAAACCTTCGGGATCTAGCTTGAGTAGGAGTGTTGAATGTTAACCCTTAATTCAAGAAGAAAATTGAAGGCAAGATGATCTCCTTCAACTATGTTTCATCTAGACAACAAGTAGAAAATATCTTAACCAAAGCTTTGTTTCAGAGAGTTAAGTGCAGCACTTGGTTTGAAAAACATATATTGCCTAGCTTGAGAGGGAGTATAGAAAATCAATCTAGGCATATGATTGGTTCCTAAACAGTCCTTGATTTTCAGGATATAGTTTCCTGATTTTCAGGGTGTAATCAACCCTTGATTTTCAAGGTGTAATCAACCCTTGATTTTCAGGATGTAGTTTCCTGATTTTCAGGGTGACTTCCAGCTTTATTTCTCACTTTGTATTAGTATATCACAGCTGTATTTTAGTGTATTACAATTGTGTATTTTAGTTATAACATTAGTATATATATATATATGTATATATATATATATAATTTGTATCAGAAAATTATAGAGAATAAAGAGAATAAGAATAATATAACTTTAAGAGAGCTTATTTTCTTTGTGAAGGCCTTTAGGCCTTGGCCTTTGGCCTTTGGCGTTTTCAACTTCAATTTACAATATACATGATAACACTATTATTAATAAGTTGTCATAATCAACAGTCAAGGTTCACCAATACGACCATGACATTTGATGAGGTCTCCATGGAGTGTAGTAAGAGCTTCGTCAATGTCTTATAAGTTCATTTTTTCCCGATTATTTTTCGTCTTTCTGTTTTATTTTGTCGCCAGATCTGTGTTTTCTAAAATCTTTTGACTAATTATGAGTTATAATTTTCTTAGGATTTTGTTGGTTTTAGGGTTTGCTTTCGTTTGTTTGCTTTGGTTTTGAAGTAATATCTAGGGGGTCAAATTGGTATGTAGAAGACATTATGATAGTTTGTTTGATTTTATACTTGAGAGGGAACTCATAATTTTTGTTAACTTGTCATAATAAATATGTTTTAATTGATTTTGATGAGGTAAATCTTCTTGCACATTAATTCCTTGCAAATTGTAATTAATTTACCCTGCTAGTGAAGTTGTGATGAAAATTAAGGTTCTTTTACGGTGGATGGTGTAATAATAATTACATTTTGTTTCAATGTTGAAGGTTCAGGATCTGGTAGTTCTAAATTAATTAAATGTTAGGTTTTCAGTCTTGTTTGAATGAAATAAGGTTAGGAACAGTCCCTCCTACAATGGTTGTATTTCTTTTGTTGTTTTCCATTTGAGTAATTTTCTTGTAAGTCTTAACATGTGTTGTAATATTAAAGTTTGAAAAATAAAGTGTCATTTTTTTCATATTGGTTTGATCCACATGCCATCTTTATACTAGGAGCTGAAGAACTTAAGGCCTCAACTTTACTCCGCTGCTGAATATTGTGAGAAATGTTTTATTCATAATGAGTAGAAACAAATGTAAGATTATATTTTCTGGCATACAAGTGATGCATTGTTGTTGGATCAGATGTAGTTTTATTAGCAAATAATTCTTAAATCCTAATTGACTCTTATCATCGTTATTAAATTTTAGTTTAACAAGGGTGTGCCCTACTGCTCTATGACTGTGTCATCAGTGACTCAGTGCTTGCCTCCGTTGATTATCGTCGAATTACTTAATCTCATTATGTTTTAAATTTATGTATCCATTATCTTAAAAAAGTTACTTCGAATTTATGTACAAAAGTTTTGCTGCAGTAAAATTTTTAAAAATTATGTTTTGGTAAGATGAGAGCTATAGCTTTTAGTTCCTTTTCCAGCTAATTGTTTATCTATTTTTTTTTTAGATGAACAAGTTTCAGTAAGTAAGAATGCTCGTTTTGATCCCCTCGTACACACTGACACCGGGAAACATCATATTCAGCCTAGAGCTCATCTTCAGCCTTCAAGTATGTGGTTTTTCTCTTTGTGACTTTAACTTTCATTCTTACTTTTAGTTGGGATATCATTATTTTATATTTTTTCTGCTCATTCATATTTAGTCTGATATCTTCTTTGCATGCATCAGCAAAATGAAGCTCTTTTTGCCTTGTAATGTTATATTAGATTCTTCTACATCGAAAACTCTTTCTTCACACTTAGGTGGCGTTTGGTTCGTGGATTGGGATCGAAATCAGAATCAGAATCGGAATGGAATGGAATGGAAAGAAAACAATGTTGTTTGGTTTGACTATGGGAATCAAACTCGGAATCAGGATTACAGTGTTTGGTTTGCCACTGGAATGAAATGGAAAAAATTGTAAATTAACTTAATATCACTACATTCAATAAAGTTCAAATAATGTCATTTAATTACTATTTTTTCGTCAAACAAAATACATTATTGAAATCATTATTTTTCTAAATAGGATTTAGGGTTTTGAGGTTTGTGATTTGGGATTTAGGGTTTAGGGATTTAGGATTCAGGGTTATATTTGTGGGTTAAGGTTTAAGGTTAAAATTATTATTTTTCTAAAAAAGGTTTAGGGTTTTAGAATTTGGGATTTTGGATTTAGGATTTGGAATTTGGGGTTTAAGGTTTAGGGGTTTAGGGTTTTGGGATTTAGGTTTTAGGGTTTAGGGTTTTGGGATTTAGGATTTAGGGTTTAGGGCTTAAGGTTTAGGGTTTAGGGATTTGGGGTTTAGGATTTGGGGTTTAGGGATTTGAGGTTTATGGTTTAGGGATTTGGGGTTTATGGTTTTAGGATTTTGGGTTTAGGGTTTAGGGTTTTAAAATTTGGATTTAGGGTTTAGGGTTTAGGGTTTTAAAATTTGGATTTAGGGTTTAAGGTTTTGGGTTTTGAGTTTTGGGTTTTGGGTTTTGGGATTTGAGTTTAGGGTTATATTTGGGGTGAGGGTAAAATTGGAAAAAAAAGTTTAGATGGGAATGAAATCATGATAATCGATTTTATTCCGTCCTCCCATTCCGCCCAACCAAACACACAAAATGGAAGGAATCAATTCTGATTCCTTTCCATTCCTTCCACCCAAACATCAGCTTAGAGTTAGAAACAAATCCTCACTCCTAATAAAGGGTACTAAAGTCTGTTAAAAACCGACTTTAAATGAAATAATTTAAAATTTAAAGTCGGTTCACATGGTTAACCGACTTTAAACTTCTTCTTTTTTTACTCATTTTTTATTATATTCAAATTAAAATCTTTATTCGATCACTAAATAATAAGAGAAAAAAATAAAATCAGTTTAATAAATAGTTTAAATAATACAAATAATTGAAAAATAAAATATTAATTAATAGCAGAAAAATTGTCATGATATTATTCGATGTTATTCAAATTCTTCTCCTGATATTATAATACAAACCTACATATATAATATAAAAATTTATACACATAAATAATAACACATAATAACAGAAATATAAAAATTTATACACATAAATAATAACACATAATAACAGAAAAAATATGAATAATAAGTGCGTAGGATTAATAGAAATACTTACAAGAGTAAATGAAGTAACAAAATGAAGGAAATGAAAAAAAAATCGTGTTTTGTAAGTAAGAAATGAGTATAAATTTTTTGAGTATTTTGCTAAAAAAAATAGGGGATCTAAAAGATTAGTTGAAGAGGAAGAAAACTCACTAACAGAGGCTGAAATTGGTAGTCGTAGGTGGCCGAAAAATGAGAAAGAGTGAAAGAGAAGTGGAAGTAGTTTTGGGTTTTTGAGTGTTATATAACGCTTAGAATAGTTTCTGTCTGGAGAAGAAAGAAGAGAAAGAATTTATCCACGTGTGTATTGTCGGTTAACACTTGAAACCGATGCTACGTCTTACATGAATAGTATCGATTTTACAATGAACCGAATTTACATGTTGACTTAAATAACTTTTTTGTAATAATGTCTAACTTTAAATATGGCTTCACATGCACATCTATTTGCTTCAAACAGGTGAGTGCGGATAATAAAAGCTATAGAAAGATTTGGAAGTACCTACTTTTACATCTATATTCAAATTTCTAAATAAGCAATATATTTATCATTTGATTACTTGTTATACAATGTTTTATATCATAGGTTGTTATTTATGTTGATATCTTTAGTTTTTACCTTGGAGCTTGATAAAGCAAATTTGAGTTTATTTGCAAGATGAAATAATTTATTGTTGTTGACTGCTAATTAACTTTTTTTGTTGTTTATTACTGATTTTGGGATTCTAACTTATTCTTAACTTCTTCTTCCTATTCTTTTTTATTTTGCTACGAGGAACGTACAATATCTTTGGTTAACATGGGACCGTAGAGTAATTACTATCCATGAGGTAAATCATTGAATTGTAGCCATAAGATAGGATGATTTTTAGTAAAAATTGTGATAATAAGAGACATATAATAAAAATTATAACTTATAATCACGATTATTATCATCGATAAATTTCAAAATAATTTTTTTTACTGCATAAAATTATTTTCATTAATAAACTTTGTCAAGGAAAGAGTTTTTCTTACAATTTATTTTATCAAAAAATATACTTTCTTTGTAAATATTATTTGAAAAATATGTTTTTTATGAATATTTTATCAAAAAATATATATGTTTTTTTTTACTAATATTTTGTCAGAAAATAAAATTTCTTCGATAAATTTTATCAAAAAATATATACTTTGACAAATATTTTGTTGGGAAAAATATATTTCTTTTGACAAATATTTTATCGGAAAAATACGCCAACAAACATTGTTGAAAAAAAAAAATCTACGAGGTGGTAATGAGACGATCGTCCGAGAAAAAAAATTTGTGGTGTTCGTAACTTAATTAATTAACTTCTGAAAAACTGAATAACAAAGAGCCAAGCATAGATTCTTTTAAAAGTAGATGACAAAGATTTGTATTCTGTTAATAATGAGTCAGACATCGTCCGTCGAATCACATTTAAGAGATATTTGAACATGTAGCTTTTAATTTCGCCTGCTGCATCAGCATCCAATTCCTCTCCAATAATAGAGATTCTTAATTTTATGATCGAGCACCCGATGCTCTTCAAATTGCTAAATGACAATTATTATTATTATTATTATTATAATGGTGTGGTTACTTGGAATAAAAAAAAAACGATACTATGATATGAGAAATATGAGATTTAGATTATGAGAATGCATGTAAAGTATTCCGTAATATTTATTTATAAGAGAAGAATGTGTGTATAATAGAGATAATTAACGCCCTAAATAAAATATTACTATTAAGGAAAGGTAAACTACATGTCATCATTATTATTTTAATACTTTATTCCTCCTGCATTTTTTAATGATTTGGTATTTTTTTTAAGTAAAAATAAATATTTTTATTATTGATAAATTTATCATTTATTTACAGATGATACATAATTTTCACACCCTTAAATAATAACCAAATTAAAATAATTATTTCAAATTAAATTTTGAAATCTTCCCAGCCATGATTCAATTTGTTCCAGTAATAATTACAAGTACAAGAAATAATAAGATTAACGACATATATTTAATCTTAATTTTGATCAGTGACATTTATTTAATCCTAATTTGGAACAATAATTTCATCCATCATTTACATATTGCCTTGGATGGGACAAAATTCTCAATAGAATATTTGATTTTTTTTTAATAGAGAAAGGATGTTTTCTAGATAAATTAAAATTTTGATCAGTGACATTTATTTAATCCTAATTTGGAACAATAATTTCATCCATCATTTAAATATTGCCTTGGATGGGACAAAATTCTCAATCGAGTATTCGAATTATTTTTTTATAGAGATAAGATGTTTTCTAGATAAATTAAAATTGATTGAATTTTTAATAACTTAATTACCATAAAATATTAAATATATTTTTTATATATAATTAAATATAACATGTTTAATCTATAAAAACAAAACTAACACTTAAATTTAGATTACAAATTATCCTTATTTGGAGAATATAAGAGATTTTAAACGGGATATAAATTTAAGTTTTTTATTTATCTCATTAAAAAAATACATATAGATACATAATATATATGTATTTGATTATCTATTGACGTCAGAACTAATCTAATTATAATAAAATTACAAATATCAACAAATTGTTATTATCAAACCGTATAATATGTTCCCTAATTAAAACATGTAATAGTCATCAAATCTTGTTTAGCATTCTTATACTATATAACATACCAAGGTAATAGTTACTAGGTCGTTCTCACTGGATTGCATTAAGATAGTCTAGAACAATAGATAAGTATCAAAGGACAAGATTTTTACAAAAGAAATACCAAATAACATCACACACAACATGAACAAGGTATAACAAGTCATTTGGTTTGCGTATTTAATATCTGAATAATATTAAATAATAATTATAAATTTGTTTTCGTTGATTTAATAATTATTGTATAATATATCATAATATTAAGTTTTTATAATTAAAATATTATATTCTATTCATATTTATTTAATTTAATTTAATATTTTTACAAATATATGATATATTTAAAAAATTATAAGATATGTTAATTCTAGAAATACAGGATGAGTGAGGATAATTACTATGTAGTTAATTTTTGACGAACCACGGGGTATTCTCACGTACCTTTATATTTTCAATTAACGACATTCATAATCGAAACACATGTATAGTTTTACCCCTATGACTCTTTCAAATAAAACTCAACTATATAGTACATTACATTCACGAACTAGAAAAAGTATTAGGCAATGATCTAAAATAAACTCGAATTTGACATTATTCAACAACATATATATAAATTGTGATGATTTTATAACAAAAATTTGGTAAAGATGCAAGAAGTATGTGTGGGTCAAGGGAAAGAAAAAAAAAATGAATTTATATAACTGTATAAAAATTTGACATGAATTACTAACTAAATTTATTGTTATATATGTATGTAAAGAAATTTCATATATTTGTAATTAGAAAATTTTGAAACGAAAAAAAAAACCCTAAACAATGCACCATAACATATACATTCTGAAATATGGATTATTGAAAATATTTATAATATTAATATAACCCGGATTTATTTTGTAAGTTTATCTAAAAATATTCGAATAAACACTAGATGTGTGTGGGTGTATAAAGCAGATTAAAAAGTATTATCTCACTTTCTAACAAAATTGCATTTAATATAATATTTATTATATATATATATATATATATATATAAATTTATATCTAAAATAAAATTGTGTTATATGAAAATTTTAAATTTAAACTCATCACTCAAAAATTCAATATAAATTTAATAATTTAGATATATATTTTTAAATAATATATATAACATATTTATTCAAAGAAAAATAAATAATAATGATAATAAATATTTATTATTATTATTTGTAATATTTATTTTGGATTTAAATATTGTATTCCGCGCTAAACTAAATTACTGTTTCTCGGTTATGGTAGACCGTTCAGGTTTTGAACTGTTGTCATTCTAACAATAATGTAAAACACACATTAGTTCTTTTTCCTAATTTGAGTTTCTTATTTTATTACTATTATTACCTTTTTTTATATTTTTTTGTTTAGATTTTTAAATTTTTATTTTTATTTAAAAATTTATACATTTGATATAATATATTATTTAATTTAAGATTTTTTATATATACGTTAATATATTTAAATAATATTTTTGAATAATCAATTAATTGATTATCTTAAAATTTTATTTGAATATTTTTTAAATTATTTATTATCAAAAAATATTCTTTAAATATTATAGATATATTATTACACATATAAAAATCTCTAATTAAATGATAAATTTTATTGAATTGATAGTTTTTTAAATATCAATACTATTAACGTATTATTTCAAAAATCTGGATAAAAAAAATATTAAAAGTAGAATCGTTGTAATGTTAAGTTAGTAAATCATCTTTAGTTCTTTAACTAATTTATTTTCTTTCATAATTTTATTGAAAATTTTGTGCTCATGCTTTAGTATCATGATTTTATTTTTGGTATTATTTTGTATCTCAATTTTATATAATTTATAATTTAATTAAATATTTTTTACATATATAATAATTCATATATAATATTTAGATGATATTTTTAGATAATAAATTAATTAAATAATATTTAAAATATATTTTGATATAATTAATTATTTATTTATTTATAAATGACTTTTGAATATTTTAAATATATTATTATACATATTAAAAATTATTTAATTTAATTATAATTTATATTATATCGATATTTTTTAAATAGGAGTATTATTAAAATAATTTATTAAAAAATTGGATAAAAAAATATAAAAAAATAAAATGATAGTAATATTGAGATAATGAATCCAAAATTTTGCTTAAAGTTTTACTTTCTGGAGAGAAAGTTGTAATCATTGCTAATGTATCTTTATCAGACACCATACTTGAAAATTATATTTAATATTTTGTAAAGTTAACCTAATAAACTAAAGCCTTAAACCCGTGATTTCAGAACATCTTGTCCCATAATGATAATCTTGCTTTCAACTTTTTGTATCGACGACTGTAAACTAATATAGTCTAATGCAACTATTTTCAAAGTAATAATCTTCTGCAAAGAATTGAATTCCTTTTTCTTTTCTTTTAAAACTTCTTTAGATAATTAGTTTGAATGCAAATTTAACATCCATCCTTAAAATAAAATAAAATAAATAAACAGGTATTCTTATGGATAAAGAATATTTTTAAACATAGATAATATTCTGCAGCCTTAAGTATAAATATACTTATTATATATAATCTAGCTAGTCTTTAATTTATTGATTTTTTTACCTTCTACTTGGACATAGACCACTGGATAGCCCAACATACCATCCGAAGAGCCCGTTGGTTAGCTCAACACAATCGACGTTTGGATGCATTATTGAAATTATGGATCAACCAGCGACTGTAACCAACGATCCCGTGGCCTTGCTAGAATTAATAAGCTCGTTTTTCAATCCAAGAGTCGATTGATACAAGACTGTTACATTGAGTGTAGAGAAGACCCACGATCCCGTGAGACAGCAAAAAAATCAAACTAGGGCGAAATTGCATCCTGACCTTATCACATGATTGATAGTCTTGAACGACAATTCGAAGAACAAGCTCGTGTGATCAAATCTATACAAATACTTCTAACCTTGAGAGTTATGTTAGATTAATGATTGTACCTATTGTTCTCTACACACTCTAAGCCATCCACAAAGGCATTTAGATTTTACCATGTAGACATGACTTGTAGTATAAATGTGTAGAGATTGGAGTCATTTTGAAATTTTTGAAAGCCTCGTAATTACAATCCCTTATAAGGTTTACTCTCATACTTTTAGAAACTCAGGCCTAACTTTGACGATAAAAGGGGGTGGTAAGAACAGAATCTGTATGATAAACTTTGAAAAACCCTATCCGAATTTCTTTAGAGCGAAATTCGGTCACAGCAGTATCTAAGGATGGAAAAGGACTCTGATGGAGTAAGTAAGCCCGAACAGGTTCAAATTGATCATGAAGAGCCATGAGAAAAATAACAAGACGCTGGTGATTACGGTAAGTTGCAAATATATCAACATCAATCTTGTTCGTCCAAGTTGGTTCAGAGAGAGCGAGTTGATCCCAAATAGTATGCATTTTAGAGAGAAATTGGTTAATGATTTGATCAGCCCTTTGGCGTTTGGTATGAAGAGTTGTTAGAAGTTGATATTGGTTGGCCAAATCTGTTATAGTGAAGCGAGCCTCAAGAAATTCCCAAACTTTTTTTAACAGTGTCAAAACTCCCAAATTCACTATGGATGGAGGGTAAGGTGGTGTTACAGAACCACGTAATAATTTGATGGTGTTTACTCTACGAGTCTTCAAGGTGGTCAACAAATAAGGAGTTGTTTTCAGTGGTTTCTTGGATGGATATAGAGATGTCACCAGTTATGAAACGCCATAGCTTGTGTCCTTTCAAAAAACTTTTCATTGCTTGTGCCCAGGCTAGGCAGTTAGTATCATCAAGGGTGGTAGAGATTTATTTTGGGACATCATTTCGGTCCATTTTAACAAAATAATGGAGGAAATATAAAGCAAATATATAGAAATAGTATAAATAAGATATCCTTAAAAATGAAAAGAGGAGTTGAAGTGAGCCGGGTTGGAGTGAGCCGAGTTGAAGTGAGCTGGGTTGAAGTGAGCCGAGTTGAGATGAGCCGGGTTGGGGTGAATCGGTTGAGAGTGAACCGAGTTAGGGTGAGTCGGGTTGGCTATGATGAAGATAGGCAAAATTTTGATAGAAATTTTAGAGATATATGATAGACTCTGATATCATCTTAGAAACCCAGACCTAACTGTGAACCCCAAAGCTAGCTTATGAGTTAAAGGGTTGCCCAGACTTATAAGCAGCACTATTGCCTTACTCTTAGCCAATGTGGGACTTAACACAAACAACTCTCATTATAAGAATTAAACATGTTGTCAAATTTTTAATACATGTTCAACATATATTCAACACATGCATATATATTTTTAAATTTATTTAAAATAAAAATATCTTTTCATAAATAAAGATAAAAAGGTATTAATACTAAAATTAAATAAAGATGAATGCAAATGATTCCTAAAACTTTCTTGGATTTTTTTATTTTATTTTTATAATTTGATCAATTTATGGTTTAAACTTCATAATTTGATCTTATAATTTGGTCAATTAACTTTTTTATTTATATATATTTCATCCATAATTTTATATCAACTTCAAATTGAGTTTTAAAACTGAAAAGATGTGGTTAAATGATAAGCTAAATTGATTCTTGTTCTTCTCCCATGCTTCCCACTAATTCTTGTTATTTTGTTATGCTTCCCGTTGTGCTATTTTGATGTATTTTCTGTTTGCTTTGTATTACACCAGCTGGAATTACAATTGGATTTGTATCTATATAATAAAATCTTCCTTTTCTACTTCTCCTTATAAGAAAGTAGAGTTTACAAGCTTCAGATATTCTATCTTGGTATCAAAACTTTTAATCAGATCCAACTATGTCTTTAGCTTCCACTCAATTTTCTTCGTCCTCTGGTTCGATTGGATCTGGACAAAGCTCAGCAATGACTTCCATTCTTGCCTATCAGATGCTTAATTATACTCTGCCTGTGAAATTCGATTGCACTAATTACGTTCTATGGAGATCTCAAATTGATAATGTTGTTTTCGCTAATGGATTTGAAGATTTCATAGGTGGATCTTATATCTATCCAGACAAAGAACTAAGTCGAGGAGTGATCAATCCAGCTTTTGTTGCTTGGAGAAGACAAGATCGAACAATCCTCAGCTAGATCTACTCATCTCTCACACTAGCGATTATGACACAGATCATAGGTCCTAACTCCTCTCACGCTGCTTGGAATACGTTGGAGAAAACCTTCTCGTCTTCCTCCAAAGCCAGAATAATGTAGCCCAGACTCGAGTTACAGTCCACCAAGAAAGGATCTTTGTCTATGATAGACTATATCATAAAGGTCAAAGGAGCTGCAGATAGCCTAGTAGCCATTGTAGAACCTGTCTCAGAACAAGATCAGGTTATGAATCTTTTCAGTGGACTTGGATCTGACTATAACACAGTTGTTACTGCTATTAACATTAGAGATTACAAGATCTCTATTGAAGTTGTTCATAGTATGCTTCTAGCTTTTGAAAATCTTCTTGAGCAACAAATCTCGATTGAACAAATCTCCATTATGTCTGCCAATTATGCCTCATCCACTAATAACAAAAGTGGTGGAAGGAAATATAATGGCGGTCGAGGAAAAAATCATACTCCAAATATCAACTACTATACCTACAGAGGTCGTGGTCGCGGGAATAGATATGGCCAGAATGAAAGACACAATTCCAACAATTCTGAGAAGCCACAATGCCAATTGTATGGCAAGTTTGACCATACAGTTCAGATCTATTACCATAGGTTTGATATCTCCTATCAATGTTCTCAGAAGAACGATATTCCTTCCTCAAATGTTGGTAATTCAAATTCTATACTTGTTATGGTTGCATCTTCTAATAATCCTACAGATGAAACGTGGTATCTTGACTCTGGAGCAAGTCATCATCTGACTCATAACCAAGAAAATCTGATGAATTATTCACCATACACAGGCACATATAAGGTGACAATTGGTAATGGTAAGCACCTATCTATCTCCAACATTGGATCTCATTGTTTACTGTCTCATTCACACTCTTTTCATCTCAAAAAGTTTTTCCATGTTCCCTTTATATAAGTAAACTTGATAAGTGTTTGCTAAGTTCTGCTCAGATAATAATGTCTTAATTGAGTTTCAATCTAATAATTTCTTTGTGAAGGATCTTCTTACGAAGAAGGTGCTTGCTCAAGGCAACCTTGAGAATGGACTTTACAAATTTCCAGCTTTAAACAACAAGAAAATAGCTTATATTGGTGTTAATAATCCTTCTACACTTTACTCTCATCACTCGAATGTATTTGATACTAAAGTCCAATTGTGACATCACAGATTAGGTCATACTATTATTTACATTGTAACCCAAATAATGCATAGTTGTAATGTTCCTTATGAAAAGAATAAAACTGTTGTTTGCTCTTCTTGTCAACTTGCTAAAAGTCACAGATTACCTAATTGTCTTTCACTTTCTTGTGCTTCCAAACCTTTGGAGCTTATTCATACTCACATTTAGGGACCTGCATCGGTTAAATCCACATCCGGTGCCAGGTATTTCATCTTATTTTTAGATGACTACTCATGATACACATGGTTTCATCCTCTCCAAACAAAAGATCAAGCTCTTCCTACTTTTAAGTAGTTCAAACTCCAAGTATAAAATCAGTTTGATGCTAATATCAAATGCTTACAGTCTGATAATGGTGGAGAGTTCAGATCTTTCATGACTTTTCTTCAGTAGTTTGGGATATTTTATCGATTCTCTTGTCCTTATAATTCAGCTCAGAATTGGAGAGTTGAAAGGAAGCACAAACATGTTGTTGAAACCGGGTTAGCTTTGCTAGCTCATGCCTCCTTACCAATGAAATTCTAGTAGTATGCCTTCTAGACAAATGTTTTTCTCATAAATAGAATGCCAAGTATGGTTTTCCAAAATACTTCACCTTATTTCATTCTTTTCCAAAAGCTTCCAGATTACAAGCCACTTAGAGTCCTTGGCTGCTTATGTTACCCATTCATTCGTCCTTACAACAATCACAAGTTGCAGTACCGATCTGTTCCATGTCTCTTTCTTGGCTATAACCTTCATAATAAAGGTTTTTTGTGTCTTGATTTTTTGAATGGATGAATGTATCTTACCTCTCATGTTGTCTTTGATGAAGGGAAATTTCCTCTGGCTAATGCTCATTCTCTCTCCCCAACCAAAGTCACTTCAGCAGACACTTTTCCTCCAGCCATCATCACTTCTTTTCCCTTTTCAAACTCATGTTCTAATGGAAACCACGAGTCATCATCCTTTTCATTACCTTCCATGAGTGTCACTTCAGACTCTGTGAGCATTCTTACTATTACGTGATGCAGATTGGGGGGGCCAACCTGATGACAGACGCAATTCAAGTGGCTATCTAGTTTATCTGGGAGATAACTTAGTCTCTTGGTCCTCTTCCAAGCAAAGAGTAGTGTCTTGAAGTAGTGCAGAGTCTGAGTATCGGGGCCTTGCTTTAGCCACTGCCAAGATCATTTGGATGCAAGCCTTATTACGTGAACTCTATGTTTCTATTCCTGCAATTCCTTTGCTCTGGTATGATAATGTGAGCGCCTTTCATATGGCGAAAAACCTTGTATTTCATGCTAGAACGAAGCACATAGAAATAGATCTGCACTTCATCCGCGATCAAGTTCTATGTGGTAAGATATTGCTGCAATTTGTTCCTACTGCAGAGAAGACAGTTGATTTCATGACAAAACATCTTCCAAGTTCAAGATTCTTGTCTCTTAAAAGGTAATTTTGTATCACTCGAGAACCGTTTCACTTTAGGGGGATTATAAGCTAAATTGATTCTTGTTCTTTTGTTATGTTTTTCATTGATTTTTGTTATTCTATTATGCTTCCCGCTATACTACTCTCATGTATTTTTTGTTTCCTTTTTCTTACACCAATTGATGTTACAGTTGGTTTTGGATCTATATAATAACATCTTTCTCTTCTGTTTCTCCTTAGATTTATATAATAACATCTTTCTCTTTTAATTCTACTAAGAAGAGAGCAGAGTTTACAAATTTTATATATTCTATCATTGAATGTTCGTAGTGTGCAAATCATATAGTTATAAGATTAAATAGTGTTTCTAATTTTATTTTATTTGTAATTATTATAATGTCAAAATTAAATAAAATATAATTAAAAAAATCTTAAGCTATTTCATTTAGCTCTATTTTATGGAAAACTTCAATTTATTCCACTTTCGTGACAAATATTATATAATGATTAGTTTAAAAATAATTTTAATAATATTTTATTCAGTGTTAGTATTTAGAAAATGAAAGAAACTATAGGAATATTGTTTAAGTTTAATTTAACTACAATCTGACTCTAAATTAAACACCTAACTACTTACGGTTAATTTTGAAAGTTGAAATCTAATTCAAGTTCACCTTAAATTTTAAAAGAACCTGAATCCTTAAAAAAAAAATGTCCTCTTAATCAAGTAATTCAAAGCCCATCTACATAGATTAGTGTATTACCAAAAGTATAAAAAAAAATTAAAAAATAAATACCACGCGATCTACGGGAAAAAAAAAAACAAATGTCGGTGGTTCCTTGAATCAACGTGTAATAGGGATCCAATTTTGCTTTTACTCACAAAAGCTCGTGGATGTATTTACTCAGCTTTTGATAATTATAAGTTCAGCTTTTAATAGAATCAATTAAAATTATAATAAATCTAAATCAATAAGAAAAGGAGTGTAAAATTTTAATTTTTCTTTGTTTATGTTTATTAAAATCTGTAAGTAATCGATATAAAAATATAAATTTATCTAAATGTTATTTTAAAAATAATAAAAAATATTTGTAAATTACATTTTGTTAAATTTTATATCTCATATTTTTATACATAACAATTTCCTTTCACTTTGATAAAAAAAATTAAAACAACACTTTTTAGTTTAGTCTTTCTTCTCTATTTTCTTTTGATTTTATGACTTCTTTTAATTAAAGTTAATTATAAAAAATTAGATTTGAATTTCTTATTATTTTCTAATACAATATAACTATTATATATATATATATATATATATATATATATATATATATATATATTTGTTTATAAATATTTCTTCTATTACTCTTTAATATAAAATTTGACCATTTTTTTTCTTATATTACATATTATTTAGTTACAAATAAAAATTACTCATAATTTATACAATAATAAATAAAATTCTGGGTTGGGTCACTGCTCATATTATTATTGTAAAAAGGATTTTGATTTAATTAGAACAATGACCCTACCCAAATCTTTTGCGTCACAAATGTCTTTACATTGTTTTTCTTCTTTCTTCAAAGACATCAAAGGCACGAAAAATTAAAAAAAAAAAAAAACTCAAATGGGATATCCACTTAAGGCATATAATACTTACATAATATATATTTTATAAACTAAAATATCCATTACAAATTTAATATATGCACTTCAATTTTTTTTTAACCAAATGATGAAAGGATAAATCCACTTAATTGAAGATAACAATATTAAAATATTTGCGATATTTCTATCAATTCTTTCAATTTCAATAAATTTTACAATATTTGTTATTATTTTTTAAATTTAAAAAATTAATATTTTAATCTCTTTACCCCTTTTGCAAAGGAGAAGGTGTGGACATAATATTTAAAAACTTGTCTAATGGATCAAATTCAAAACTAAATCAACGCCTATTTTTTTGTATATAAATTAGTTAATTTTAGTGCATGTCTTAAATTTATTAAAATTCAAAAATTATAGTTCTGATTTTTTAATATGTATATTTGATGTATATTTATTATTTATTTACAAATTTCAATTAGTTCATTAATTTTTATTTTCGTTATTCACTCATGTGTTGATTTGGAATATGTTACACACTTTAAAATCTTCTTAATAAATTTTAAGTTTTAATATAATTAAACATTTCAAAATAACAATAAAATATATATTAAAAATTCTTCTTAATTATAAATTATATTTTTACAGATAAATTTTGATTAAGTTTAAAATTGTAACCTATCGAATTTAACCCAATATTATTATATAAATCCGTTTAAATGTTTATAGTCTCATGGGATATTTTTAAAAAAAACTTTCAAGACTAACTTTTAAAATAAACCAATCAAGCAATCAGAACACTCTCGTACTTTTTTTAACAAAAAAAAATGAAATTTATTAAATAGCTCTTTCTTTTTATATTGATTAGAGAAAACCGTCGAGTCTGAGTTCTTACTCAACATACAACTAATCGTTATAATTAACAGTTCTCTTAAAAATATTTGGCATGGATAACCTAACTTACACCTATTTCATATTTATTTTACTTTATTAACGACCAACATGAAGAAATTACTAACCACTTCTTAAACATGATAGATATTATGGGGTGTTATTAGTTGATTTTAAAGTATATTTATAATTAATTAGATTGTTTTTTTCTTTTTATATATATTTATTTTTTAAATTAATGTTAAATTTCATTAATTTAAAATACTATATTATCAAATAATACATAATTAATACTTTCTCCGTATTCACATGCCCTTAACCCATTTTTATGGATTTCGATTTTAATAGTCATGTATTACAGTACAAGAGATCTCTATCCACTTTATTGCGTTAAAAACTCAGAGTAGCGTATTTCAAGTGTAGATTACACCCGTACACCGTATGAGTCAGTATACAACAAACATGACTACTAAAACGCAGTTTTGAGGTTGGAAATTGTAGAAACAACTAAGCTACCGCCGTTATATATGTTCTACCGTTATTCTATATACAGCTAGACAGAGATAACAGAGTTAAAAGAACTAGAAAAATCATTAACTACTTCTTACACGTGAAAACTCCACGTGTGGATCAGAACTCCGTGGACATTTCACAATCCGGTGACGACGGCATTGACGGCGGTGACCTTAACTTTTGGAAGTATTCATTTATGTCATAAGCTTTTCTCGTTGCCTCTTCCGCAAGCTCTCCATTATTCATTGAAGGAATACACGGTGGGCGTAGGACCTCCGTTAGTAGGTCCCAACTTAAACCTTGAAAGAAAGCATGTTCTTTGATCTCACAGGCGCCTCTTGCATAACCCAATCTCTTGGTGGGGTCCTTCTCCAGCAACCGTTCGATCAAATCCGTTAACAAATTGGGTTTTCCAATAAACTCTGGCTGTTTCGTTAACACATTTCGGAACGTTTCTTTTCTGTTTTTTCCTTTAAACGGTGTCGTACCATACAACATTTCGTATGTTAAGATTCCTAAGGCCCACCAGTCCACGGCGAACTCGTGCCCATCCCCTCTCACCACCTCCGGTGAAACATATTCCTCCGTTCCAACGAATGAGTTGGATCGCTCTCCGTTCGAGAATCTAATTTTTTTTCGAGTCACTGGACTAACTCGGGCCGATTTAGCTTTCTTCAAACTCGTTACAAAGTTCTCACCAGGCATAACCGGAATCCAACGGGTCAGATTTCGCCGGTGACGGTTCCGATTAATTTCCGGTAAATTTGGATCTTTCTCAGATGAAATGTATGTGTTTAGGGTTCGGTGCTTGAGACTCCGAGAAAGGTCAAAGTCCGTGAGAGTGACGTGACCGGATTGTTGAATGAGAACGTTCTCGGGCTTCAAATCGCGATAAACTATGCCGATGGAATGAAGGTGTTCGATAGCACATATAACTTCGGACAAATAGAAACGAATCACGACCGGAGAGAAAACACGGTCAACTTGATGGTAACGGAGGACATTGAGATCGCCGCCGGAGCAATAAGGAACAGCCCAACCAAAGAAGTCATCAGTCTCAAATGAGCCCAAAAGAGGAGGAAGAAAAGGATGAGACAAGCGAGAGAGGACTTCAATTTCCCATCGAACTCGTCGTTCGGCATCAAGCTTTGTGTGGAGAGAGGACTTGTCTACGACCTTGAGTGCAAATGGGTTGCGAGCGGAAGGGTCATTGGTTCGATCATAGACCAAAAAGACTATACCCATGGCTCCTTGGCCGAGTACTTTGAGAGCTTTTAAATTGTCCGCTTCGAGCTCCGGCGATGGAAGTAACGGTGTGTCCATGTTTTCCTCTTCTTTTGTTTGCCACTGTTTTGTGCTTGGGGAAGAAGAGAGAGCGAAAGACAGAGATAGAGAGGAGACAACAGAGATGATGTTGTTTTTTAAAGAGAGTTTGTTCCTTGTCTTTTATATAGGAGAAGGGTGAGTATTTTCTATTTCGTACTTGTTAAATTTTATTTTTGGAAATTAAGGAGAGAATAAAGCTGCTTATTATTTGGAATGATATCTTTATTTAGATAGTCGGGTTTTTCCGTGTACACTTTTGTTATCCCGACATTCAATCCTATCTCCGTTATCCGTCATACCCATGTAAGATGTATAAACTTGAATTTAAAAATTATATATATTCACAGACATAATTTTCAAATTTATATAAAACGATACTTATAAAATTTATAACCAAATAATCCTCAATAATATTTAATATATATATAATTGAATAGAATCTAATATTAAATATATCTGAATGATATATAATTAGATAATATTGAATATAAAAATGATGTATTGATTTTTTTATAATAATAAATATATATATATATATATATATTAGATATACATAATATTATTTTTATAATTAAAAAATTTAAATATCCTCCTTTTTTTCTAATTTACTTATTAATCATATTTTTTTAAAAAAATTACATAAAACACTGTTCAAGTTTTAATTTCGGAGAACCTGCAACCCTTCAACTATACCTAAAATTTGTCGTTCTGTATTGACTAGTGGTTACGGCCTACAACACCCAGTCATCATCTCCGGTTAGATAAAAAAGTACGATACATTTTTGCATTATTTTAAGCAAATGATACTTTAAAAGCGGCGGTAAAATTAACCGCCTTTATAAAAGTAACTTTCAATTTAAATTCCTTCTTGTGTTTTCCTCTAGTGGTTCAGAGAGAATTGATTTGTAAAGAAATATTTAAATTTTTAACCTTTACTTCGAAATAATATTTAGTTTATAATATTTTAAAATATATAATTTAACTTATAACATTTTAAAATTTAATACTTTCATTTTAATTTAATTTAACAGTTTTTTTCTTTAAATGTTAGAAATCAAATTTTATTTATGTGAAAAGATTATGCATCAATTTTTGTTAAATTACGTTATAACTATTAAATTTTAAAAATTTATGAAATAAATTTATTTGAGGTAAGATTAAAAAATAACAAAGTACAAAAACCATTAAAATAGGAACCGTAAGAATTTTATAAAAAAGGGTTCTTTGTTTTAACAACTACTATATCATAAAATCTAAAACTTACAAAATATATATATATATATTATAGTATCATTGTTATTCTTTTTCTAATTGCATTATATCTTTAACAGAGACTGATCACATGTCTAATGAAATTGTTACCTTCACAACACTTTGATTAATTAGTTCTAATGGGTTGCACAAAGCAATGGAATTTAATTACCTGCATTTTTCAAAACAAAACAAAAAAGTTGACTTCAATAATTTAAGGAATTATGTGGAATTTGTTATAATAATGAATAAGTTTACGCTAACAATGCAATTCAAAACTATAAGACTTTTTTAATGACCAAGTCAAAAACAAAACCAAACGAACAAAATTTGGATCCCTTCATCTACTAATTAAGATTGTGTACTTATATAAATGTTTGTAATTAAATTAGTGATACCACAATCCTCGTACTTAGGTAATTGAAAAACTTCATTGATGTATTTCTTACTATTTAGTCCATTTTTCTTCAAGATCTATCTAACACACGTTATTGTTATTATTATTATTATTATTGTTATTATTATTATTATTATTATTATTTCTAGACCAAATTAGTTGATATAATGTAAAAAAAAATTACATATTTTCGTCTCCTTTTTTTCACATCATTCGCTCATTGTTTTTAATTGATTTTCACTAACATGTAAATTTAATTTAGGATAATAAATATTTTTTACTAAAAGAAATGTAAGCGCATAAGGTATAAAAAAATAACGTGTTATTAATTATATTTAAAATATACGCCTAATTATTTAAATTGATTTCTTTATTTATCAAATATTAATTATTATTTTCAAAAATATAGGTTGCATACAGCCAACAAATGACAAAATAAAATCAATGCTCGGTTTTGTGACTTTTTCACATGGGGGGCTCCCAATTATACGTGCACTAGAGTTTTTTTCGAATGAATGTTGTCACCTCTCTCATCTTTAACGATAAATTCTCTTTTCATATATTTAGTGTAAATTATTCATTTTTTTCAGTGAAATATAAAGTTAATATAATTATACTTAATAAAATAAGTAAGAATATAATTAGTGATAAATATATTTAAGAAGTAATTAATGAGTTAACATTTCAAATGAAACTAAAAAAACATAATTAACGGAATAAATAATATTTAATTAAAATTTATCATTATCAAATATTAAAGATAATATGTGTATGTTAACAAGAAACAACAAATAGAGAACATGAATTGTTGACTTTCAAGACAGCAATTAATGAGGTGTGTTGTTAATGGATAGAAGAAATTCGTAGTGGAAATTGTCCAAAGTATAATTAGGATTTGAACCCCAGGATTAAGGGTGGCCTCTTGTTATATATCTTTAGCTTATCTGTAATTTCAAGTCAAAACTCCATGTCCACTGTCCTTATTAGTTGTAAGTTGTAAACATGCATTTAATAATTTATACATCGTTAATTTCCAGCGATATGGTATTGAGATTTTTTTTTTAATATTGGGAGAAAATATATTCTCTTATAGAGAGATAAGAAAAAAGAAAAGAAAATTAGAATATATTTTTTAAGAATAATATAATAAAAAAATAAATAAGAGTGAGAAAATAATAAAATTCATAATACACAAATGAATTTAAGATTACAAGTCTATATCACTCATTAAAACACATATATTAATTTTGTGTGATTCTTTTTTTTCACTATCAATATAATTCATGTTTTATTACTTTAATGTAGGATTAGTTTCAAGTATCGTAGAGTAGAGTTTATTTGATCATATATGTTACCATTTTATATAACAAACATATTGTAGTGATTCGAATTCATCTTAAATGATGCGCTGTTGGATCAAATGTTGAGTAACATCACCTAACAATAATAGGAAGTTATTTCACTAGGTAACAGTAATGTAGAATTGAAGGGTGAATATGTCAATTTTTTTTAAAATAATAATGTTTTAACTGAACTAATTAAGGACAACATGGAAAAAATATTTATTAAACAGAGAGTAACATATTTGAACATGAAAATCCTTCTTCTACTTTTTTTCACTTTATTCTTTGTTAATTCTTTTTTTGAATATATTTCGAATAAAGATGTAAAAAGCAAATTCTCTGGTCTAATTACATAGATTATTTAATATCTATTTGTGTTATATTATTTTTTATTAAATTTATATTATAATAATTATGTATTATTTTTTATCACATTTAGATTTATTAAAAACAAATGAGATATTTTAATTAATAAAATTTTATTATTATCTTATTTAATTAGAAATTAAATGATATAAAACGATATACACTTTAAAAATTAATAAATTATATTTCCGTTATGCCTCTTGTCGAATCACAAGCACTAGGCTCATTTTAATTTGTTCTGTTTGATAAGAGAGCAAGTGTGAGGAAGATGGAGATGAAGGCGAGATATTATTCTTGATGTTATCTAATTAATAGTAAATTTTTTTTTTGAATATAATTAAGAAGTACTAATTTAAATGATTGTACTTTGCTCGATTAATCATTAATTTTTAACTTCATTTTTTTAATTATTTATTTTTCTAATATTATTTAATAATAATTTTTATATGTCAAGGTATTAATTAAGAATTTGATTTTTCTTTTATATCATGACATACTTTACCCTACTAATTTGTGAGTGTATATATTTTCTAACAAATGCTTGAAAAATCGATAATATCGTAATATTATTATTATTTTATACATCTTAATATTAAAATATAATATTTATATTTTTTTAATATAAATTACTATAAATTGTCTAAAATATTGTTAAGTTATGGTTTTCATTAAATTCTCGTAAAAATATTTTAGATATTGTTATTAAAATATCTTTAAAATATCAATAACAAAAATATTTATTTATTTATAATAATTAATATAATTAAATAATATACTTAATTATTTTAAATTTTTTAATTACTTATTCTATAATATTTTACAATAATATAATTATAATTAATATGATAAAAAATTATTAATTAAAATAATAAAATTTATTTTTTAAGTTATAATTAATTATTATACTAATATTCAAAAAAAAAATTGTGCACAAAATCGGCATGTTTATACATTAACCTTATAATTAAATAAAATTTTAACTGAGTTAAAGATATATATATATATATATATATATATATATATATATATATATATATATTTGCTTACAGTTATAATATTTACACATTTAAAATTAATATTTAATTTTTTAACATTAATATATTTAAATAAATTATATATCTTTTAGTAACAAATTTATTTACTCTATTAGAAGGAAAAAAACGAAAATATAGAAATCAACTCGTAATGGCATGGGTAGGGAAATTTAGGGAGTTGGTGGAAGAAATCACCAAATTAAGAGTAGAAAAAAGAAGATAAATAAATTGTTATTTTTACTATTATAAATGAATTAATTATATATATATATAAGTAAAAGTATTATTTTTTAAAGTTGTAACAAAATTTTAATTAACGTTGTATCATTTAATTGATTAATAAATTTGAGCATATTTTATATATATCATTTGTATTATTTGTATTTTGCCAGCTCACTTATCTTATGAGATAAAAAGAAGTTATCTATATATAACATCCGATTTGGTAAGATGGGAATTTTAAATATTTGCATACATGATTTGTTTTGTTTGTTCGTGTTTATGTCATGAGTCATAGACAGTACAACTTCGAAGGCCCTCTCGAGTCTATAACGAATATGCGGATAGACACATAAAACATAAGATTATTGAATTAAAAAAAATCAACAATAATTAAAATTAGGACATAATTTAAAAAAAATGGTGAATCATTTTACTTACAATTAATGGTTGAGAATTGAGATTAGTCAAAATTAAGGAGCAAATAATAAATTTAATTCCAGTTGCATTTTATATAGTTGCTAAATGTTTAGCACATATGATACTCTTTATTCCGATCTCTAATAATATAATTTATTTATTTTTTAAGAGAAGTGAGGTCTACAAGTATTATATTTATTCTAAAAATAACATTTATATTTTATATTTATTTTTTATTACATTTTAATCTTATTGTTATAAAAAAGTTATTGCATGTGAATAAATAAGTATTTTTTTTATTTTTTATTATATTCTTTTAGTTACGATTTATTTAAATTAAAATAATTTATATCTAATATAGTTGAAAAAAAATTAAAAATTACTTTATTCTTATACAATCAAATTTTAATAATAATATGTCTAAAATATTATAAAAAAATGTAGGACCTAACTATCTGTTTTATAACAAATATAGGAGCATGTTAGTATTTATTTATTATTGAAAATAATAGTTTTATTAATACTCTGTTATATTATTTAAGATATAATTCAAATTTGAAATACACACTAATTTTCTTGAAAGAATTTCATGCCCATCCCATAAAGATGTTATGAAGTGAAATAACGAACTTATTAAGGAGCATAACTTTTGTTGATAAATATTAGTGAATACTGAATGCTTAATTGTTTTCCAAACCATGTTTGAAATTACCCTTTCAAATTATTTTACTCATAGGTTTAATCTCTTAAAATAAAACTTTAATACCAATATAAATAAAATTCAATTTAAGTAATATTAATATTATTATGTTTTATTTAAGCAGCCAAATTAAAAAATAATAATAAATATTAAAATAAAATTTATAAAATTATGAATTGTAAAAAAAATAAAATATTTCATTGTAATCTCTAATGCGTGTTCGAGAAGTGAGCATTAATAATATTCTTGAAATGATATATGTATTATATTTAATATAAACACTCGAATCAAATAGAAAAAATTATTTCAATACGATTTTTATTAATATTAATCAAACATAATTTCAATTTTTACACTAAAAGTCAAACTTATAAACAAATTGTGACCCAATATTTCTTTAATTTTGAAAAATTACATATATACACATAAAAAATATGAAAAATAATAAAAATAGAACTTATACAACTAATAATTATTAAATTAGTATCATTTATATATAATTAATATATATTTATTATTAAAAAAAATTGACACATCATTTAATATTTAACATAATTAACAATAAAATTACTATTTATTTAGACTCATTATCACTCTTTAATTAAATATCATTTAACATTATTAAGTTATTTGGACTCATTTATTTTTATTATTTTTTAAGCTTATATTGATTAATGTTAAAGCATATATGCATATTGTAAAAAGGTAACAAAGAGAAGAAAGTTTTCTTTATTTTCCCTGGAAAGGCTCGCATTATATGGCTTGAAATATTGTATTCAAATCTTGCCGGCTCACCTGTTTCTCAAATTAAATAAACTGAACCGGGCAAAGTGGGTACCTCCAATTTATGAATGTGTATGAAATCAAACGTTTTATGGTTTTGGTTTAATTTGTTTTAGATTAATTTTTGTTTATTAATAGGGATGTAATTAAATTTGTTTCGTTGGCGGGAAAATTCATGAAAAAATTCAATTTTAATATAAATATTAACATTAAAATTAAAAAGCTAAAAAATATTATATATTTATATAAATTAATAATTAAAGTTAATGATTTTATTAAAAGATAATAATTATGTAATATTCAAAATTTTAAACTTAATATATTTAATTAATAAGTTATTTTAGAAAATTCCCGCAATTATTTTAGTAATTATTTTAACAAATGATGGGATAGTTATCTCATTTTATCTCATTAACAATATTTAACCTACAATACATTAAGAAATTATTATTAGAAAATTAACAATTAATTAATCAACCATTTGCAAGCCTTTTGATCCCTTCATAAATTCCCCTCAAAATACAAAATTAAAGGAAAAGGAAAAGGACCAACTTACAACCCCATATATTCCAACTTTAGCTTACAAATTAAAGAACTCGCGTAGTATTTACTTTTGTGAATCTTTAATGTTGGGAACATAATAACCCCACAAAATATATAAATTTAAATTGTGCTCCTAAGTTAATATATTAAAATTACTTTTTTAATTAAGTTTTATAAAATGTGTTTATGTCGGCCATCCATCATTAATTTGGTGGTGGGAAAAAAATGTAAGCTTCCACCTAAGCTTAGTGAAAGGAAAAGGAAAATAGTACTGGTAATTAATTATGTATATTCCACCACCCACACAAAGTTTTCAACATTTGTACTTTACAGAAAAAGCTTCGTATACTTCATGTGCACTTGTCGGCCATATATGATTAATGATTCTACCATTACTACTGGTTTTTTTTTTTTTAATGAAAATAATATGAATTAAGATTGTGGGAGTAAAGGGCGCTAATTGAATCTTGAAACTTTAACCATCAACGCTCCAACCTTATAAATTGGATCATCAAAACGTAAGCAACTAACAGTAATAATCATTTATGCTTCTTTTTTAATTTTATTTTTATATGATTTCTTTACTTCAAAATAAAAAAAGGATGTCACAAATTTAATTGTCAATTTTTTTAATCTCTTTCAAAATTTAACAAAATATTATTATAAAATTCAATTCATATTTGATTTTATTCATATTAATTCTTGAAAAATGCTATGTAATAGATTTTTAATGTGTTATTTCCTATTATTATTCTACTATAACATTTAATTTGATTAGTTTTATTTATTTATTTCATTCCCTCTTAAATTAATAGTTTAAATTGAATATTTTTATACAACATAATTTTTATTTAATAATACTCTTAGTAAACCCACGAATATATTATATACCTCATATATTAAGTTATTAAGTTATGTTAAATAATTGTTGAAGTATTTAAACTTTATTCAATTTTACATAAAAGAATCAATTTTTTATTCTATTTATACAACAAAATTTAATCATGTTCTACCACGTTAGTTAATTAATATTGATAATTAAATTATATCAATTAATTAACATTATTTAATTATATTATATTAGTTAATTAAATATAATGTAAATTAATTATACGAATTAGCTAACGTGTAAGAACATAATTACAATTTTTTTATGTTTAAATGGAATAAGAGTCGGGGTATTTTTATATAGAGAAAAAAAATGAAACAACTTTATATAAATAATGAACCTCCTATATAGTCACTTTGTTTAGTTTAAAGGGTATTTTTGTGTAGAGAAATAAATCGAGACACCTTTATATAAATGGTGAACTTATTAAATAGTCATTTTGTTTAGTCTAATGTGTTATTTAGTCCCTTTGCTTAAAAGAAATATTCTTATTTTTTTTTTGTGAAAAAATGTGTCATTAAAGTCTCTTTTTTATAAAAAATGTGTCTGAAAAAGTTAAATTTGTATACAATTTTTTGTTAAATATAACAAAATAACATATATGTCACATATTTGTTTATATTTTTTGATAATTTTATACAAAAAATTAATATTTAATTAAAAAAAATAGTAAGACTTTTTAAGTAAAAATTTCTTTCAAAATTAAACAAAATTTTCAATAAATTTAAAAAAAAATTATCATTGTTTAATATCTTAAGTCACACGTTAGACAAAAAAAATTAAGTTTGATCGAAAGATTAGTTAAAAAAATTGACTAATTTTTTAATTAAAAATTATTTCATTAGATATATGTCCATTGAATATATATATATATATGTATATATCATATGTGATATTCTGTTATATTTAACAAAAAAATAGATGAAAAATAAATTTATTCTTATCTGACACGTTTTTCATAAATAAAGGGATTTAAAAACACATTTTTTAAACAAATAGACAAAACAACCTTCTAAGATCTAAACAAAGGGATCTACGTGACTATTTTCTCTTATATAAAATAAACCAAAGTTTAAATACTTAATAACCTATTTATCTAAATTAAATTAGGAACTTGTGTCACGATAAATGTGTGTTTGTGAAGTATTTACTCTCTCATATATCAATTAATGTTGTTTTCTTTAATCATTTTCTATAAATTATTAGTGTTAAATTTCACATTGGTTAAGAGTAAGACATCAGTTTTGTTTATAAGTTTGGGAAACTCTCTAACTCACAAGCTAATTTTTGAATTCAGAGTTAAGTTTGGGTTTCTAAGTTTATCAGAACTAGTCTCTTTGCTTCTTCACCCTCCATTGTTCCTTGTACCGTAAATCCGGACTCTAACCGATGTGAATGAAAGATGTTAAGTCTCATATTGGCTAAGAGTGAGACAACAATACTGTTTATAAGTCTGAACAACCCTCTAACTCACAAGCTAACTTTTAGATTCAGAGTTAGGCCTGAGTTTTTAAGTATTAGGATGCTTCTTAAATTTGTTCAACAATTTAATAATTTGACACTTTAATTTAGTAGTTTTAATTAGTATTTTAAAGTCTAATAAACCTATGAATGTATAAGCTAAGAAGTTTATTTGTGGTTTGTTTGACATTAACTTTTAAAGCACATATACGATGGCAATGATATTGATGACAGTAAAAAGCTTTTAACGACAAGATTTTAGCAATAGATAATTTGTTGAGATATTAGTCTCTAAATGATAAAACCAATGCGATATATGACGGTGATAAAAACTTCTTTTGTTTAGAGTTTTTGAATGACATAGTCATAAGAGGGTGTATCTCTAAAGTTATCACCAGTCAAATTATCAAATGAAATTCTAAGTCTCTAGTTTACTAACCTAATGAATATCTAGAGTACTTCTTAAATAACATAGTCGTTTGATTGTAAAAGAGTTTCAACTTAGAGTGGTTTCAAAAGTCTCCTTTTGGATATACTGTTCATCTATTTACATATAGAAGGATCGCACATATAAAATTGCCCTATAGGGATGTACTAAAATTAGGATGCACATACATTGGTTTCTTGACATGTCAAGGTTCAAGTGCGTGCGACAGTATTGAATCTTCCACATACTTTGAATATGAGCTCATATATGAGTGTGGAATGGGCTTGTTTTCAAACTGTTGTGTCCCGTGATTCAGGTTGGGGAGGGTTATGTCTCGGGCTGGATAAGCCTATGTTTCGAGCTAGTAGAGGTCGCATATGGAGTAAGTGAGTGTTATGTCTCAAGTAGGGAGAGTTATGTTTTGAGATGGTAGGGATTTTTGTTCATAGATTAAAAATAATTAATTGGACTTCAATTTAAAAAATCTCTTATTGTATGCGATAGATTCTCTTGTTCACTACTACAAAAAGTTATATTTAAGTCGGTTAGAAATTGACTTTAAAACCAATTTAAAGTCGGTTCAACACGTGATACAACTTTAAATTTTTTATTTTTATTTTTACAAAATTTACTCATTTTCTGTTATACTTAAATTAAAACATTTATTCGATCACTAAATAATAGTAGAAAAAAACAAATTTTATTTAACAAATAGTTTAAATAATACAAATAATTGGAAAATAAAATATTAATTGATAGTAGAAAAATTATCATGGTGTTATCTTATGTTATTCAAGATCATCATATTATTCTTCTTATGTTATAATACAAATATATATATATATATATATATATATATATATATATATATATAATACAAAAATTTATACACATAAATAATAACACATAATAACAGAAAAAATATGAATAATAAGTATGTAGGATTAATAGAAGTATGTATAAGAGTAAATAAAGTGACAAAATGAAATAAATGAAGAAAAAATGATGTCTTGTAAGTGAGAAATGAGTATAAAAAATTTGAGTATTTTATTCAAAAAATAGGGAATCTAAAAAATTAGTTAGAGATGAAGAAAATTTACTAATCGACGTTGAAATTGGTGGTCATAGGTGGTCGAAAAATGAGAAAAATTGAGGAGATTTTAGGTTTTTGAGAGTTATGTAATGCTTATAATAGTTTCTGTTTAAAAAAGTAAAAAGAGAAAATAATTTATTCACGTGTGTACTGTCGATTCTACACCGAATCGATTTTAAATTCATTATAAGTCTAATTTTTTTTTTAAAAAAATCAACTTTACTTATCAGCTTTGAAATGTTAAGAAAACTTGTAAAATACTAATAAAAATCTAACCAACTAAAGTGTCGACATTAAGTAATTTACATATACTTGAGTTGACATGCTTAATTTCCATACACGTAGAACTCATATCGAGTAAATTTTATTTGTGTTTATTTATTTTTCATAAATATAATATTTAATTTATTGGTTTGTTGGGGCTATTTATAGTTTATTTTTTGGTTGAGATGTAATAAAGATAAATAAATACATTGGGATATATAGTGTTTTTAGTTTGTATTGTGATTGGGCCGTAATTTTTTAAAGAACGAGGTCAGAAAATTAAATTTTACCCAATGCCAATTACATATTCGACCGTTGATAAAAGCTTTACACATGTTTTCATATAATTTTAAGGTTATAATATTATTTGAAAATGAACTGAGGCGACCAAGCGTGATATTTAACCTATTTACTTACATAAGCTTCAAAATGTAAGAATTGTTTCTTACACTTTTATTTTCTAATCATGTTCTGGGTAGGTTATATATATTTAACTTATTAGTTAGGTCAATATACACTTTATCTAAACAGTATTTATTCCCTTCTCATTTCAATTCTGAATTCACCCCATCTTCCACACCCTTCCACGCCTTCTTTATTTATTTTTTCCTTTTTTATGCAAGTTTTTTTAATATATTTAAAAAAAATAGTTTTTCTTACTTTATTTTTCAGAAAATTTTACTTTTTCCTTTATATTTTAAACTTTCGCTGATTTTTTTAATTTTTTTTTCTATTTATCTTTTTTTTTGCAAGTTCTTGTTTTTTTTTCTTTTTTGCAATTTTTTATAACTTTTATGGAGGAAAATTAATGTGTATATAACTAGTTATCCATGATATGATGTTTATAACTGATAAATATGTATTTATATTAGAAAAATATAAACATATACTCATATTATATGTTTAATATGTGATATCATGAAAATATATTATTATAATTATTTTTTCAAGTTTATCATCTTAATACATATAAATAAATAATAAGAGCAAGAAAATTGAATAGAAAACTACAATATCTTATGGAAATGGCATTTATTGACTAAATGTTTTATTGAATAGTCTTAAGTGTAATTATTATTATAGAAACAACACTAAAACTCTAGAATAATCTATTTTAAAATAACAATGAAGAATAATTTATTTTAAAATAACCTTTATTAATATAATTAATTTATCATTTTTATAACATCTTAGAAACCATAGATTATAAAATATTCTAGAATCTAAATAAATTGGTCTATCCATGTATAATATATATATATATATATATGGGTTGTATTATGTATAGAGTAAGTGAGTTGAGAGCAATGAGATAGTGTGACGTGGTGTAATGTTACGTGTGTGATGAATATTTTATTATTAAATAAGTGTAATATTAATTTATAAAAGTGTTTGGTTTTTACGTATATGATTTTTAACTCAACAATTTGGTATTAGAGCGGAATGATTCAAGACTAACAAAATAAGTAGTTGAGGAGAACTATATTAGGAGAATATTATTTGAAACAAGCAAATGATCATGAAAGATTATGTCAAAAGAACGAGATGATCTAAGATCGAGCAAAGTGATCGAGAAGAGCCACGTGTGAATTACAAAGCTATTAAATACTGGTTTTGCAAAAACAATCAGAACCTACGTGGAATGGTATCAATCAAAGGTTAACTAAAATCTGATTATACTCTAACACATTCGATCGACGAGAACTAAAGCTTGTAAGTTTTTTTTTTCTTAAAAGAGAGTATATCATGTTAAGTTATAATGTTAGATTTTATAAAATTTGGTGAGAGATTTATTAGGTGCTACAACTATCAAGAATAGTGTGACATCATGGTAGCATATTCCCAATGAAAATGTTTTGATAAGATTGTTTATGAAGATAAAACCATAACATCTATCCAAGAAGATATAAAAGCATATCATAATTAAAAGTTCAAAGTAAATAAAGCTTTAGACTTGATAAAAGTCTCATGTCTAAGAGTGTCGAAGAGTTTGCTATCGAAAATACATGTAGTCACCAAAGGAAATATGAGACATTATTACAAACGTGTCTAAAAATAAAGATTTAGGAAAATTCTTTATTATACTAATATACTTTATGAGTTCAAAGAAAAAGAAGTAAACATAGAAAACTAGAACAATGGGGAGTAATCAAGTAAAAAACAAGAGATATTAAATGAGAATGTAAATATAGGAGAATTGAGTGATGGTAATACAATTTATTAGAAAATTGGCCCATTAAACATAAAAGCACCAACAACATGAGAAAATAAAAATTCAATAGAATGACTAGAAGAATAATAAAAATAAGATATAGGCTATTATGTGTAATTAAAGGAAAAAATATTATATTGTTCAAAGTTAATTTGTGATGTCAAGGAGATAATGGAGGAAATTGAAATTTATTTTACAAGATAACCTCAACCAATCTAAGATAATTATGAAAGAGTCAAAAATTACAAAAAAGAATTATAAAGTAATAAGGCTATTATCAAGGGGAATCATAGACAAATTATCACCATTTTTTTCCTTTCATTTTGAGTAAGTTTGTGTCGGGTGAAAGTTTTGAAAGAAACATTGACAACTCTATATAATACTATATTCTAAAATAATAACAATAACTTTTCTAGAATAATACTTATTAATAAATTTAATGTATCATTTATAAAATATCTTATAAATTAATAAATTGTATCCTATTCTTAACATTACAACTAACCAATTGTACTATTGAAAATATACAAATGGCATGTTGTAAACCGGAGAACAAAGTGCACATAATTTTTTGAAAATTCGATGAAAAGGTAGGAAATTATATAAATGGATTAAAATTTTAAAAAAATGTGGAGCATGTATCAAAAATTAGAGTATTTGTTTTATAGAAGTCTAACCATATTGCTTATTGATACATTGACATTAGTTTGATATTAGATAACCATTTGTTGTTTTGGCATCATCTAAATTAATATTTAATATTTAACAATACATAATAATAAAATACTAAATTAGTGGACTTTCGCTCACAATTATAAAATCAAATGCCCTTTGCTACTTTATCAATAAAATAATATGCAAATGCATGTTATACGAGGACTGTGGTCAATAAAAGCCTATATAATATGAAAGTATTTGTCTTGAAAAGGATATCCATTATTCTACAGTAACTTGTTTGGATTTGTGGGAGGCGCATTTCAATAGGAGTAAGAAGTGATTGATGTATTTAAAAAAATAAAATAAGGAGGTGGTATCACAAGTTTTTTTTTATTAACTTATTAATTTTATTTTGAAAAAGTAATAACAAAAAAATAAATGATTAATTTTTTATTTTATTCATATTTTTTAATTATTATTAAAATATCATTTTTATAGATTATTTTTAATAATAGACAATAGTAATTATAAAATTAATAAAATAAAAAATAAAAAATTCTAAAATTTGATTACTTGTTTTTGTACTATAAATTTTTATAAAAAAATAATTAAATTGTTTCAAAAAATAACAAAAAAATTAAATTATTTTAACTTAAATAACCAAAAAAAACTTAGATATATTTGTTTCTTGAAAGAAAAAAAATTGAAAAAAAAGAAAGTGTAGTATTAGTGGTGTTATACTAGCATAAAGAATGATGCTATAGTATTTTATTTAACTATATTGAAATATTCAACCATAATTTGTTTTATAAAGGTTGTTTCAAAAAGTTTATTTAAAAATTGAGTGGTTATAGTAAAATTTAATCTTATTGTTATTGTTTATAATATTTTTATTCTCTTAACATAAGCATAATGATTATAAAATTAAAATTTAATTTTTGTTGTTGTGTTATTAATCTTTAATAATAAGAGAATCAAATTGCTAAAAACTAAAAAAGCAATCAAACTGTTAAAAAATAACTAAACAACTAAATTATTAAAAAAATCTTAATTATTAAAAAATAACAAATATAATATATTGTTAAGGGATCTGACTAATTATCCTATGAGATATATTTATTAATTTTTTAAGAAATTATTAGTTACCAATTAACATGAGGAGAGAAGATAAAAGGGAGAAAAAGTATACACATTTTCTTTCTCTTTATATTTATATTTCTCATTACTACAAATTCTCTATTTTAATTAACCTAGTTAAATATATCAAATTTAATATATATATATATGACATGATTATAAGGATATGTTACAACTATTTTATAAATTTGTATGGCCAATTTTGTACTTGAAATATATATATATTGGACCTTGGGACCCCTTTTGGGAAAATTCTCAATTTAAGATTTTTTTTTTTCAATTTAAATCTCTTAACAAGTTATCAATCCATATTAATATGGGGTATTAAGTTTTAGCAATATATACTTATATTATATTATATAGGTATGTAGTAGAATAAAATGTGTATATATATAAAAAGAAATAGAACAAATTAATAGCTTGAAAAATGTTATAAATTAAAAAAATATTTTTGATATTTTAATTTTTTTTACATATTTAAAAGACATAAAAACTTAGAAGTATCAAAGGAGCTGCATTGATTAAGCTCACTTGAGCATTTTAAGTGTGTTGTAGTTATTTTTTCTTAATTTAATTTTTAAACGAGTTAAGTTAAAATCATTTTTATTTGAGTTGAGTTGGGCTACTCATGAATATTTCATTTAATTTTTTTTACAATCATATTTATTTTTTATTAAATTTTTTAAAATAGATTGACTTATTTTTTTTTTAAAAAAGTTTATGATATTAAATAGATTGACTTATTATTATTGTTGAACAAGTTTTGATAGTTTTATGATATCAATTTTTAAATGTTTGATAACGATGTGATAATTATATTATAACGAGTTAAATAAATAAATCAATAATTTAAGTTTGTTTATTAATGAAAAAATTTGATTGTTTAAGAAGAAAAAATTTGTTTGTGTAAAAGATTTCCAAAAAATCAACTAAAAATGTGTTTAAAAATATTTCATTCTCTTAGCAAAAAAAAATGTTCAGTAAAAAAAATTATTAAATCAAGGAATGTGTATATTTTAATTATTTATTTAACTTATATTATTGTATAATAAATTATTTGTATAATATATATTGTATATTATATTTGCATACCTTGTTGTAATTGTTTATATAACTTATATTAACATAAATAAAATTATTTGTATCATACATATTGTATTTATATATTATGTTTATTTTATTATCCTTTTCTTTTTATTTCTACTTGTTATTGGTTTTGTTATTTTTATTTATTTAGTAAAAAAAATGAGTTGCGACATGGTTTTTATGTTGGCCGAACATGTGGCACTTTGGGAAACAATTGGGATGAAGAAAAACACAAGTACACAAGTCCTTTATTTGAATATATTGTATTATATTTTTGTTGCAATGAATTTTTAAAACACCATAATATACTTTTCAAATCAAACTTATACAAATTTTCTCCTCTTATTCCTTAATCCTAATTTTCTCTTGCATGAAATATTAATTTGTTTGAAAAAGAAGTGAACAACATGGAAAATTGAGCTCTGAATTTTGCTATGATTTTTATGTACTTTTATTTTATTTTATCACATTTTCTGTTATTTTTGATTTAATATATGTTATTTTACATTTTATGTAATTTATTTTAGTTTATTTTATTTCCAATTTTTGTGATCACATGTTTACTTTATTTAGAATTGCTATATATATATTTATAACTATTTGTTGAAACGTCATATATAAGAAGTGCATATGAATCTATCTATGTGGTTAAAATTGTCTAAGATGATGGACAAATCAATCTAATTGAGTAATCACATTGAGCATAAACAAATGAATAACTTTTCTCTTTCTTATCTTTCTCTTTAATTTACATTTGTTACATTGATGGTAATATTGATTTTAGATTAAGGGTGAAGGAAAAGTTACAATAAATTTATACAATTTTAATTTTTTTAAACATGTATTTGAAATTATTTTTATTTATTTATTGATTTAGGATAGTTATATTTAATTTTAATTTTTTTTATAAAATCATCATGCTTTATAGTTTATTAAAGCAAATGATTGAATCTTTACACTATTGGATTAATATCTTGAACATGTCATGAAATAATATAATAATTAGTTTTTTTTGTCATAGTCTGTGTTTCATGCTTGAATGTTGAAATTGCGATAAAATTATAATTAGTGTTTAGGAATTAAATAGTGAAGACTATCTTGTCAAAATATTTTGAGCCTATTTAATGGAATTCGAGGTGCTGATCAAGTTTATGTTCTCAAATATTCTCAAGATTTTTTTGTAAAAAATTAGCAGTCCAAAGACAAAAGATAGATTTGGAAGATCAAATTAGGGTTAGGGTTTTAAGAAATTTGTTTCCTTAAGGTTATAATTTGATAATACCAAAGGTTGGGTTTTAAGGACTTTGTTTCCTTAGGATTTTAATCCAATCATCTTTAACACATCCCTAGCGAATCGATTGTTCCTATTCCTTTGAGTTCATGGGTTATTTTTCTAGAGGGTTCACATCATTTGGTATCATAGTTTTGGTTGTTGGAAATAACAAGTAGTCAAAATTAAAAAAAAAAGAGAGAACCATAAGAAGTCGACTTGAAATTCTTCATCAAGACTTTTAATGACCAATTTAAGAGACTAAATGCAAGGTTGGATGATTTATAATCCTCTTCTAATTCTAAATTACATAAAAGACATGAGTTGGACGAAGAAGATGTTGATTCTAATGTGAAGGAGAAAACAAGTTGTAAATGGGACAAAAAGGTTATGGTTGTACATACAAATAGAGAAAACAAAAGTGTCAATTTATGTGATAAAGAAATGCTACCATTGGAGGATTTTTTTGACGTTGAAGTGGAAGAACATATGCATGGAGATTTACTTGTCATAAGGAAAGCCCTAAATATACAGCTTAAGGATGAAGGAAATGAGGAGAACCGTGAGCATATTTTCCACATAAGATTTCATATGAAGGATATGTACGTTGATTTTTGACAGTGGGAGCTACATTAATGTTGCTAGTACCTTGTTGGTAGAAAACTTGAATTTGAAGTGACAAAAGCATCCCAAACCGTACAAGCTACAATGCTTGGATGACTGTGACAAAGTGAAGGTCAACAAACAAGTTTATATTCCTTTTTCAATTGGAAAATATAAAGATAAGGTTCTTTGTGATGTGATACCAATGTATACTGTTCATATTTTGCTTGGTTGACTGTAGCAGTTTGATAGAAGGGTGACTCATTATGGGTACAAAAATCATTACTCTTTTGTAATGAACCACCAAAAAGTTGTATAAGCCTTTTTCAAACCTTTGCAAGCTTATGGGGACCAAATTAGGATAGAAAGAAAGTGCAAGTTGAGAGAAAAACACAAGTGTGAGCAAGAGGAAAATCAAAAGAGAGTAAGTGAGGTCAAGAGGAAAAATTGAGAGAAAGTTAGCAAACATGAGAGAAAAATAAAATAATGAGTTTAATTGTCGAAAAACATGAGATTAATAATACAATGATGAAAAGACAATAAGTACTTGTACTTATGAACAATAATGTTTATCTTTCTACTAACGATTTTAACTCATCTTTGCCTAGTGTTGTTGTATCTTTATTTTCAGGACCTTGGATCTACTTCCTAAAGAGATTTCTCATGGATTACATCATTTGAGAGGAATTAAGTATCAAATGGACTTCATACAAGGATTTGTGATACCAAATCAATCTACTTATGGAGCTAAGATTCAAGGACAAATCTTTTCGAAAAGGAGGGAAATAATGAAGATCAAGGTTCTCATCAAGTTGATGTTCCCAAGTGATGATCAAGTTGATGTTCCCAAATATTCTCAAGACTTTTGCAAGGAATTGGCGGTCCAATGACTAGAGATAGATTTAGAAGATCAAGTTGGGTGCAAGGATTACTTTAGGGAGCAATTGTTGTTTTAATTAACTATGGTGTTTTTATGTTTTATTTATCATAAGTCTTTTTTTAGTGTTTTATTCTTTAAGGATGGATTAGGCCAATCCACAACTAAATAAGCCCATTAGGCTCATTTTGTCTAGTTTTTTTAGGGTTTCTTGCTTATAAAAAAGAGCACGTATATAATTTGGAAGGAAGACCACATATCATTAATAAACAGTTTATTTCATAAAGCTTCTTACTTTGTCTTCTTTTGTTCTTGATTGAATGCTTGAATTCGACTTATCAAAAAGAGTGGTCATCTTTTATAGCATCTTAAGGTTAGGGTTTTAAGGACTTTGTTTCCTTAGGGTTCTAATTCAATCATACCAAATGTTTTTTAAGGACTTTATTTCCTTAGAGTTCTAATCCAATCATCTTTAACACCTTCCTAGCAAATTGATTATTTTTATTCCTTTGAGTTCATGGGTTCTTAAGGTTATTCACTTAGAGGGTCTACATCACTATTATTATTCCATTATGAGAAATAATATTTTTGTGCTACTCCTTTAAATACTCTTTTTAATTTTCAAATTGTTAGAAGATATTTATAGGTTTTGTATTGAGTGTTAAGATTTTTAACATCTGATAAAGTATTATATACTTCATTTTATTGCTTAGATTGAATAATTTGAGTTGACATTAAAAATATATGCTTATTTTATTCATGCATGACTTCTAAGGTATATATAGGGTTCCCTAAAGCTAGTACAAAAGAAATTCAAAAAATTTCACTTATCGAAATCCTACAAATATGTACATATTCTCTAAAATGATAATATCTTTAAAAAACAAATATATTAAAAAAAGAGAAAAATAAATTGTATAAACTAAATACTATAACTTAAAACGTTTTTCAAAGTTGTTAGAAATGACTATTACAAATAAAAAATAAGAAATAAATCTCCTTGAAACAATTGCATTTTTATTCATCTCTAAAGGCATATACATGAAACTTATGCTTAATAATTTTGATTGATACATAAAATTAATATTTGATTTCTTTATAAATCCTTCTATTTGATTATTTTCTTGGAATCAAATATTACGTACTATTTTTGGGTATTTTCTTCTTTAAACATATGCAAACTTATTAGTTAAATTTTTTACATACACTCCATTCGTATATAGCTTTGATTAAGTGCTTAAACCTATAGAATTAGTGTAATCTTGAGAGTATGAATTGTAAGGATTAAAGTTAAAGCAAATTTTGATTCCTAACATTCATATTGGGTGAATTATTATTATATTTTAGATTTAGAATATGAATTTGTGATTTTCAACTAATGTTTACAATAAATTATGAATTTTGGGGTTGTTAGTTTAACATATGCTTTTGATTTTAATTATGAACTTAAAAGATACTAAAAACATAAGAAATTTTCTATTTTACTTTTTATTTTGTTATCTTTTGTTTTAGTTTTTTCGTTTTTAAGATTAATTCATATTTTGTTATTTCTTTTAATTTTTGCATTGAGCCTGATTTTTATGGGTATTATCACTAAAAGCTCTCATGAGACTTAAACTTATCGACTAGGGTAACCTAGGGATTTGAATGCTTGTACATACTCTAAATACAACTATAATGATCTATGAAAGTGATTTATGATTTTTTAATTTATTTATTTTAGTTTTTATTTTGGTTAAAAGTTTTGATTAGTGCTTTAAAACGACTAAATATTATGTGATTTATTTGTACTTTAATATCAAAATAGATTTATATTTAAATAATTTTATTTTTATTTTAGTAAATCTATGTTCTTAAAATCATGGGTATGTTCTATTGTTTTTTTAGATATTTTTAGCTTCAAAAAGATTCAATTGATAAACACCTAAAAGAATTATACCTTAAAGCACTTAATTACAACTAAAAAGAACAAAAGAATAACATATGTAGCAGCCAAAATGTAAGGAATAGATAAAGTTTAAAAAAATGCAGTTTAACATGTGCCAAAACGGTGGAAAAAGTGTGTCATAATGCAACCATCTCATGTTGTGATTTCACATGTACCAAAATCAACGTGGGTCATAACATGAATAAAGGTGGACCACGATATGTGTTAATATTACCCTCACGGTCGACTATTTTCTCCCATTTTCGTTACCTATATAAGCACCATTCTTTCTCTTTACAAAACACACCTCAACACTAATGCCTCAGTTTCAAAGATTTTCATTTTTTTGAGTTTTTTTGTATTTATTTTTAGGTTAGTTGTTCCACTACCATATAAAGATACAGATATAGATAGAAAACCCTCCAATTGTAATGTTGATCCAAGGATTTAAAGAAGGAAGTAACAACAAATTCAGAGATATGGAATCATTTTTATCAAGAAGTGGTAATCTTATTATTATGTATTTCCTTTCTCTTTCTAATATGTATATATGGTTTTAGTCTCTACTTTCAATAATTGAAATAACAATTTTATGTTTTAAATAAATAAAAGTTATGATTTATTTCGTATTCATATTCCTCTCATCTTTAATCATAAATTAATGATAGGCTAAGTCTTGATTTATGATTAAAAGAAATATTTTAGAATTAAGCATTAAATTAAAGATGAGTTGATATTTATTTGTAATTAAATAACATATACCTTAGTTATCAATTTTTAGTCTCAAGCCCAGGGAAGTTATCAATCAATTGAGATCTCGATATATATAAAATTCTTAAGGCTTACAAAGTAATCCATTTCAATCTCTACCAAAGAAGAATTGACTAATTGATTATGGTTAGAAACTTACCACACTTACAGGAATTTTTATTTAAAACAACAAGTCTAGGTTATATTATAATCATTTAATTTGTTTCATCCATGAAAGGTTATGCTTGTTAAAATCCCATATATTTGGTTCGATTATAGTTATTTTATCTATTTTCATTTATTGCTTTTATTTATCTACTTACTTTCTTTAGATGTTAATTTAATTTAGAATTTACTATTATGTTTCACAACATAGTAAACTGTTAGAATGTTTAGGACTTGTGGCGACACATGGCAAGTCGTTGCATCACTCTTCACGTAGGGAGATTGGTTGCCACACACGAAATGTGTGTAATGAATACACAAGTATACGTATCGTAACAAATAATATAATGATAAAAAAGATTATTCATATTGAGATTATTTTATTAGAAACTAATTTTTAAAACTAAAAAAAATAAAAATCAAGTTTTTTATGTTTTTATATTTTAAAGAAGAAAAATTAAAATAACTAAAAGTAAATAGGAATAACTAATTAAATTAGATTTGGTAACTAAGAAGATATATGAGAAAATATCTAGGAATACTTAATATTCTAATTTTCTAAACATGCGAATCGATAAAATTTCCTCAATATAATTATTAATTTATTACATGATTAATTAAATTTAACCTAACATGTATTTCTCTCTCAAATAAACAACACACTATATAGTAATTAATTCAATCAAGATCTCATGCCAATTAAATTGCACACTACTTATTAAGTTCATTAATTATGGATCAAATACATAAGAATTATACATTTTTGCCTAGAAATTATGTATGTTATTTAATCAAGATAAATAATTAAATAATTCTCTCAAATATATTTAATTGTCTCTATAAATAAATTATTGATCAAACAATTAATAACATAAAAATTAAATTAAATAATATAATTAAATTAAATTTATAATTTGGATAAAATATTAGATCATCACATGGTTAAAATTGAGTTTATAAGGTTCATAGATTAATAAATTAATTACACATAATTGTGTTCATAAAACTCATATTTGTCATAAAAAAGACATAAAAATTGATAAAGAAAATAGTAAAAGAAGAAATATAATCAATATCTTGAATTATAATGTTAATCTCCTCTTTAATCTTCACTAAAATTGTATTCTCTCTTGATTTTTTTTCTCTTTTTAGCTCAAACAATTGACCAATATTATGCTAATGACAACCTCTTAGGGTTTTATAGGGTGATTAGAGGCTTAAATATAGCTCAGGGACAATTTGGATCGTCATATCAAGGGTTGAGATCAAAACAAGCAAATTGATAACGTTAGACAATCATAACACGACATATGGCACACAGAATTCACTAGGCGAATCAAAACGCGATGTGTACTAGGGGAGATTGGTCTAAGTCAAAGTATGTTGAGTCAACACCACTCAATGCAATGTGATTCGCTATAACAGATGGCCTGTCGCATGGGTGAAACATGGGGAGCAATTGTGTGGCGACACGTGATAGTTTGGTTTGATCGATCTCTAAACTCGGATTGGACGCTGTGTTGACACATGGCATGTGGTTCGTCCTCCTCACACGCGATGGAACGCGATTCACTATCTGTTCTTACATGGCATTTTTGTGGCTTGGTTAGTTAGCTCCTCTACTTTCATGGAATACCACGTGCCAATTTCTAATTGGTTATACGTTAAAAATTCATAAAAAAAAAATAAAAAAATTCCAAAAATTATATTGCCCCCCTTTTCATTAAAAAATTTATATTTTAATATTTGTAACCCCAAAAATACTATTTATTGAATAAAATAAGTAAATATTAAGTAAAAAAGTACGCCAATGATTATACTTTCATAGAGTCATCAACAATCTTAGATTAGTTGTCTCTGTTGGCGTAGTGTTAACGTGGCTTGCCTAATCAACTCCTCTACTTGTATGGTGCCACATGGTAGCTCCTGATTGATTGTGCGTTAAAAATTCATAAAAAATCAACAAAAAATCAAAAATTATAGTTTCACCAATTTTCGTTAAAAAGTTTATATTTCAATATTTTTAACCCCAAAAATATCATTTATTAAATAAAATAAGTTAATATGAAGAAAAAAAATACGCTAATGACTCTACTTTCATAAAGTCATCAACACACACATATAAAGAGACTATTTTGCATGAGTTTGAGATGGTTTTAACTAACATTTGAGAAAAAATAATTTGGATCATGAATGGGGGGAAATTCCATTGAGCTATTATGTTTGCTCTTTTGTTTGACCAGGTTTATGTTCTCATTACTTGATCCTTTGGAAGGAATCTAGATGGTTAATCGACAAGAATTCTATAGTCCTATTTTGGACTACCAATTGATTGACAATCATTTAATTGAAAGGACAAACATGCTTCTAATGGATCTATTAATCCATTCTTTATTTGAAGATCATTTACAAGTGGATAGATGGCACTTGTTGTAGTCTTTTAAGGACTCCTACCTAGATATTATTTTGGAGATTTGATTGAAAATTATTGGGACTAGTATAGACACTAGAGCATGGACATAGTTAACTATAGGAGGAGTTACGACCAATGAAGTTTATGATTCGCTACGGGTGTTCGAGGAACTAAAGGGTATAGGCAAGGCCATATGGGCCTCTTTTATATTGTCGCCACAATCTACTTTACTTTGGAAAGCTACTCAAAACAAAATTTCCATGAATTGCCAGTTAAAGAATATGGGACAATCCTTTCCTTTAAGATAACCCTTGTGTGGCTTAGTAAAGGAAAATATATCTCACCTTTATGTCAGCTATCATTTTACTAGTGCTCTTTAAGATTTTTTATGCTACTTCTTTGATAGGTAGTCGTATATAGATTCTTCTATCCTTGATTTATGGATATCTATAATGGAAGTTGACTTTGGATCACAACTTAACAATTTTATGAAAAACATGGATTGTTTTATGTAATCTGGGTGATATAGAGAATAATAAATTATTGTCATTTTGGAAACAAAAAGATAACTTCGAGTTTTGCATTTGTCGTAGTTTGACAATTTATTTGTGAGACAAGTTTATCATGATGCGATTCCATGAAAAATACAATAGATGACTTGGATTTTTGCACATATTAAGTGTCTCACAACAGGATCTATGAATTATAGCGATGGTTTGGAAGACTCCAACTTCGAGATGGATAAAGGTCAATACAGATGGTATTGCTTTTGAATCACCAGGTTTTTCTGGATGTGTATGTTTTTTTTAAACCTCAAGATTATTTATTAAGAGATGTTTTTGCATCCTGCTTGTGATCTCATATCCCTCTAAACAAAACTTACGATTGCTATTCACGCGATGATGTATGCTACTAACTTTGAATGGAAGAAAACTTTGGTTGGAGTTGGATTCGATTTATGTGTTGCTCTTTTTTGGATTGAGTCGCTTTTGATGCCATAATTATGGGTTATATTTAAATCTTTATTCTTTTTTTTGGTGAGTATGGGATGTTATCCATGAATAAATGGTTAAATAGCTTTTAAGGAACCTAAACTTGAATTCATTTTATACAAATGTGTATGAATATTTTTTCCTATAGAATGGTACACAAACTTTTATCATTTTGCAAAGTTTTTTTTGCTTAAATTTTGTTATGTTAATAAGTTAATTATTGATAATTAGTATTTAATAAACTAACGTGACATAACTTAATTAAAAAACTTATGTTTCAATGAGATAAAAATTTAAATATCATTGTATAATTAGGAAAAAAATGAAAGCTCAATTGTACAAAATGGAATAAAATTTGAATAGTTCAAAAGTTGTTTTGTCAATAAATAATTCTTCCTAACAACATTATTTGTTCGGTACCTTAGTGATACATATTTTAAGCAAAGGTTATCTACGTAGACACTTATATTCTCAAAGTAGTATAATAATAGTCCCTTAAGAAATACAAATGATTTAATTTTATATTTTAAATTAAGGATTTTATCACATGCTTGACATATATAATACAAGTAAAGTGTAATTGTGTCATTAAGTAGATTTGATATTTTAATAGTATCCATATCTAACAAAAAAGTACTTATATGGATCAATATTTTTATAACAATATTCTAATAGTTTTTACATTTAATTTTAGGTAAATTAGTGATCTAAAATTAAGATTTAATTGAAAATTTTATCATTTATTACTCACATGGAAAAAATTTAAGTATAAACTTATCTTTAAAGACTTTTTTGGAAATAACCTACCTCAAAGTCTTTAACTTGTCATTTCATTTGTAATTTTTTGAATGAACATCACTTAACGTGATTTCATAACGTAATAAAAAATCATTAGGATCTTTTTTTGCAATCATGTCATTTATATTCTATTTTATAGACTATATATCCTCTAATTTATTATATTATTTTCTATATTATTTAATATATTTTGTATTAGTTCTCAATTTATTTAATCTTTTCTAGTGTTCATGTTTTACATATTCTTTCTTATGTTTTTACATATTTTTTTTAAAAATGAACTATTTTTTTAAACTTAAGTACTTGACTATTATCTTATCTTATGTACTTCTTGTTTACTATGGTTTAGATTGTTCATCATTTTTATGTATATATATTATTTCTAATATTAAATAAAAGCCATAAGTTTTTATCACAATACCATTTATAATACTTTAATTTTTCTTAAGAAACTATAATGTTTGATATGATTTGATTCTTTTAATTTTTTTTTCAAAGCTCTCAATTTTTTAAAATTTCATTTAGTTTTATGTTTGAATTGAACTTTTTTTTTCAATTAATAATATTTTAAAGATTTTTTTTTAGTTATTTTAAAGATTAATTTATCCTTAATATTTTATAAATTTATATAACATATGCTAAAATTTTAAATTAAATTATAATTTTAGACTACTAATATATTTAAAAACAATGTATAAATTATTAATGTAATTCTATAAAAATATAAGTAGATATGTTTACTCTTTTTGAATATAAATATTATTAAAGTATTAAATATTTTGAGTGATATAGTTAATTTTAATTTAAATCATATGTAATGAGTGTGTAACAAAATCTATAATTTAAAACATAAAATAGATCATTTGTATATATTAAAATAGATGAGAAATATTATTATATTATTTTAAAAATTTGATTACCAACGTACTTATCCACTATCATTACTGGCCCAAAATGGGCTGATCAGTTTATAGTCCAATGGGCCACTAAAATCTGCTAAAACCTACCAAGTAGTACCCATATCGATTAGTATTTATATCTAGGGTTTCTTTTCGGGACCAGGCCACCACAAACAAAGCTTCAAGCATTTTACGTTTATGCTTGCCGTTGCAATCTAGTAAATCAATGGCTGCCGCGGCGATTCAAAGTATAGAGCCTCATAACGATGTGAAGCTCTTCAACAAATGGAGTTTCGACGATGTTCAGGTTTACATTAAATTTTTTATTAGTATTGTCCCTTAATTGTTCTCAAAGGCTTCTTCTGAATCACACTACTCTGCGCTCATATAAAATTTAATTTTATCAAGTTTTAATAAGAGTGGATGTGGATAAGCGTTAGATTTGGGATGTTATCAAAGTAAATTATTGGTTTATGAACTTTGAATGAAACTGTGTTTGCTGGTTTTTAAGTGAATATTGCTGTTTTTTGGTTCTATTAGTGCTTGGTCATTAATTCTGTATTGTCTGTTTTTCATGGGTTATTTACGTCCCTTTGATTAACAATTAGTAATTGCTTAAATTTCGTTAATTTGTGTTACTTGATTGCATATTTAGCTAACTGCTTTTCTGGGCATGTGCTTTTACCAAATAAATATGATTTTTTAGTTATGTCATTTCACACTTTTAAAGTGATGCAAGGGATTTGGGATTTTGTCTAAAGTATGCTCTTTGGTCTGTCGAAGTTATAAATGTGCACATGATGGGCTATAATAAAAATTTGCTAGTGACCAGTCATGACCTAATCCAACGTAACCCGTTGCCCCAAGTTTAAGTGAGGAAAAAATGGTCCTATGTGGTCGAAGTAGTCAATTTAAAACAAAATCGTCAATATATATGCGTATCAATGTTGAAATCATTTTTAATAAATAAACACAATTTATCAATTTTTAAACTTTGTCACACTAAAGAACATATTTAGACAAAAAAACCCATGGGATGTAAATTTGTATTTTTAAACTTCATTATGTGAGATGTTCCTTTTATTTTTAAAGCAACCGCTAAAAGCTTAAGATCAAATACATAGCGATTCCCTATACGAACAGCAATTTGTGAAATAGATAAAGGAAAAAACAACAACTTGTATACCCCAAACTGCCCACAGATTCCAGCTTCATCTGCAATAAAGCAGCATAATAAAGAACCACTAGATCGAACATTGACTAGCCTTATCACTCTTAAAGAGAGCCCAAAAATTACCATGTTTGGGTTTTCTCTCGGTGCAATCAAATATTAAATAGAAATACATAAAGATAACAAAATAAATTTTAAAATAATCTCCCAACTCAACACCTCAGATCTGAAGCTGAGACCTATAAGCGAAAGAATCAGAATCACCTAAAGCCTGTGTACATGACCTTAATCAAATCATATAAAGATACAACAAGCTCAACCATAAGATAGCCTCCTCGACATTTGTTTCACATCCTCATCCCATAAGCTTTTATAGCATGAGTGGTTATCCCATTCTCATCAATATGGTATTTCTTCATCACTTGTGCACCATGCTTTCTTTCTTTTTTCTTTTTTCTTTTTTCCCCACCCCCAAAATTGGTTATCATACAGACTTTGGAAGCCCCACCTTGTTTGCAAACTCAGAAAATGCTAGTTCATCAGAGTTTTTATCCTTTGACAAGCTCCCATCGATGAGAGAAAAAACATTATCCTCCTTTTCAGCACAATTTGCCAGCATCATTTTCCCTAATGTCACATTCATACAAGGAAATACTACTCTCAGATTTCAAAGTAGCATTCTTACCTTTGAGGACAATCATCTTGACATTTTTTTAGGGGGGGAACCTGTTATTGGTTTCAGAGCATATCCATTCTTCTTTACTTGCACGACCCGCAAAGTCAAGATTGACTTCCCATCCTTTCTTACAACCTATCAACTTATGTAACTCTTCCACATTCATTACTAAAAGTATGTATTTCTTTTCATAAAGCATGTTAATCCGCATAGGATCAGATTTGGTTTTATAGACATTCATACTCCCGGGACAAGAGCCCCTTTCTCTAATCAAATTCAAACTCTAAAATACCTCAAAGCTGTTCTTCCATTTCAAAATTTGCAGTTTTATCTGTTTTGTGATTTTCAAATTTTTTATTTATTTTTCCACTATTGCAGTGGTGTTCTTTGGAATGATTTTTCCTATACATTTGTGATTTTGGTTAGGTAAGTGACATTTCATTGGCGGATTACATTGGTGTTGTACCAGCCAAGCATGCAACCTATGTTCCTCACACTGCTGGGAGGTACTCAGTGAAGAGATTTCGGAAGGCTCAGTGTCCAATTGTGGAGAGACTTACTAACTCTCTGATGATGCACGGGCGGAACAATGGGAAGAAACTCATGGCTGTCAGGATTGTCAAACATGCTATGGAAATTATCCACTTGTTGACGGATTCAAATCCAATCCAAGTCATTGTTGAAGCTGTAGTTAACAGGTATTTACTTGTTGATCTATCTGTTTATTATCAGTTTGAGGCTTCTAGTTACGCCTGCTTTGGCAAGTATTTGATTCCGTTTTGTTAAAGCAATTGCTTTCTGAATGAAGTTTGTTGCACATATGGGAATTTCTTTTTACAAATACTGTTTATAAACGAGTTTTTTGGCACTTAACATACAAGGAAGAGGAATGCCAGTTGCACAAAAAATACACACTATTCACACACACTACTCAATGCATGCACCTGGCATGATTACCTAGAAAAATCGATTAGTTTTGACTTCTATGTACATGTGGCTTACAACATTTGTTTTGTGCACACATGAGGAATGCTAACTCAACAAATTGTTACTTCTAATTTTGCACTTGCACCATTTTGCTTGTCACAATCCATCATAATCTTGGAACATAAATTTTAAGTACAGTATGGCATGTAACAAGTGATTGTGTGCAAAATTGGGTGGAAAAGTGTGCAAATTTTGATTTCTAAAATTTCTAGTTTTGTTGTTTTTCTTTAATCAGTGGACCACGAGAAGACGCAACTCGTATTGGCTCTGCTGGAGTTGTTAGACGCCAAGCTGTGGATATTTCTCCCCTGCGACGTGTCAATCAAGCTATTTATCTTCTCACTACTGGTGCTCGTGAATCAGCTTTTAGGAACATCAAATCTATTGCTGAATGTTTGGCTGATGAACTCATTAATGCTGCTAAAGGATCATCCAACAGGTGATGAGAATCTTTTATCTCTATTCTGTTTTTTTGCTTTACCTGTTTTCCCATCAACTCTTTGTGGTTTTAATATCCTTGTAACTCCTTTTCTTATGCAGTTATGCAATCAAGAAGAAGGACGAGATTGAAAGAGTTGCGAAGGCCAACCGTTGATTTGAGTGTTGGGTTACCAAACTTGTTGCTGCAAGAAGAAACCTTTTTTTAAAGGCTTTTCAGTTTAGTTATTTATGTTTTACTTTGTTGAATTGGAAGTTGAAGTTTTGAATAGGTTTGAGATTATAGATTATGTGGGACATTTTATCCGTGCTTTGCTAAATTTGTGGAATTAAAATTATTGCAGCAATCATTGGTCCTATGCCAAATCGTGTGGTTGAATGTTAATTGCATGCGAATTTGGACTCCCGTAATCACAGTAAAATAACTTTGTAAGTTGATCAAGGTTTTAAAATAGCGGTTGTATGCTTGGAAGCATTCTTCTCACCGAGGGGTAGGCTTTATTTTGAAGAGTATTGAAACAATTGTTTAACTTTTGTACGTGTCAACCTATAAATTTTAGTACTGAATTTTGAATGTTTTCTAAAATTAAATTAAAGGTATTGAGTAAATAGATTTTTTGAGATTGTTGTAATAATATTACCGAAGTTTTATTACTCGTTTTATTAAATTCTTTAATTTTTGTAAAAGTATTAATTTTATTTATTTTGTATTATTAAATTTTATAAAATGAAAAATTATAAATATGTTGTTATTTTGTTATATTTGTAAAGTTTAATGGTATGAAAATAAATATTTGTAAAATTTAATGTTATATGAAGTTAAAAAAATGGATTACCTTTGAATAAATAATTACTAATATATGGTAAGTGTTATGTTTTTTTTAGACATAAATTATTATTAAATAGTTAAAATTTAACATTAAAATAATCATGATAACAACTCAATGTGATTTTAGGAATTTTAATAGGGAAGAATATAAAATAAAGTAAATGTAAATTTAACTATTAATATTATACAAATTTTTTTTAATTTTACTACTTGTTAACTTATCTTTTAATTAATTCTTCTAGTCAAAAATTAACAAATTTGTTGAAATTTTTTATGTTATTGTACTATAAATGAAGTTATAATATCATTTTTTGATATACTTTTATTGAAGATTATGATCAAAATAGATGACATATAGAATGAAAAAACACATAATTTTAAGTCTTTTACTCAATAAGTTAGTTTTAACATAATATGGTTTTATTGAGATACTAAGATTTATCACGATTTTCCATCTACTTATTAGAAAACAATTTTTAAGATAAATTTTAAAATTTATAGATTCATTGCACATCAATTTCGTAAGCCTCAACCAAAAAATCTAGTAACCTTAAATAAACTATTGGAGCCTAAGTCTTCACTTGTTGGAAAGAAAACGCTTACGAAGATAAACTTCATTATAAGCCTTAAAATAATAACTTAAACCTATTATTGTTAATACAAATTTGTGTATATTTAATATTTCTTAGTTTTTTAAAATACAAAAATTATTTATCATTCTTAAAGTAAGTGATGATGTGTTATTGATTAATGCAATTATTTTCTTCACAAACACGAGTACATAATACTTTAAGTAAAAGAGCAAGCATTGTGATTGAATGAGAGTAAGGATGATCATTTGTAATACATGGGATTAGGATTAAATGACATGATGTATCTATATGCATCATTTGTCCTTTTCATTTGAAAACATTGAATGATTTAAAAAAAAAGTGCAAAAATATATGTAAATCTTGTATTCCTTTTGTGTCTTTGTTAGCATTTTTGTGTACAACACATTGAGTCTGTATTATTTTAGTGTTTTTTTCTTCCTCTATGTAAGATCAACTATTGACGGTTCAATATTGCATACACTCACACAACTTTATATGTTTGCATGTTATACACATTAACGGGGGGTTGGAAACATGTAGTTGGAATGTTAGGTTGTGTTTATGCTTTGAGATGTTTTTTGTCGATTTGTCAATATTTTTGAAAAAGTATTTGGCAAATGTTTCAAACAAAAACAATCTTTTAGAGCTCGTTGAGGTTCTCGCCAAGGACTCATCGATGTGGCTATTATCCATGATGTTGTAGATATTACTCTTGCCAATGTGGTCAATATAGGCTTACTAATATGGTTAGTGAGATACCGAGTAGCCCAAGGGTTTTCCATACCCTATTTGGAAATTGAAAAGTTATCTAAATTTCATATGATCAATACTTTTAATGCTTTTGGGTACTAGTGATACGTTAAGTGGTTAGCCAAATCTCTGGGTTAATTAAAACAAAAATTAACACCAAGATTTAGGTTTAATACAGGTATATGGGCATGAGACCACCTTTACATTAGGTTATTACAAATACTAATAGTTAATGATTTTGCCATATAATATAGTGGTGGCCTCTAGAGGAAAGCTAAATTCGCTGATCGGATCACAGTTGTTGTGCAAATAACAATGGAGGTAGCTGTGACACAGTTAAGCGTGGTACTCCAATTGTGAGAGATACTAGTTATTATCATCTTTAGGTTGTTGATTTGCTTTACATGGTGAGTTGTTTACTATCGTGTGGTTTCCTTAAGCAATCATAGATGTTATCACATAGTTGTGGATCCTATGTGGGTTTACTATGTTTGTATGATAACATGTTGTGTTAGAAGAATTGGGATTACATCCGAATATATTAATATATAAGAGGATTTGATTATAATTGAAAAACCTTTATTTTTTTTATATCTTTCTATCTATCACATGCTTTATTGCTTTCTTGTTATCACATGATTTCTATCTTTCCTTTACCACCTTATGCCTATCATATGCTATCTACATGTATCTTTATTTCTATTATTTTGATGCTATGTTATATGTTAATTATTAAAATGTTTCTTTTATTTGTTAATATTTCTGGTGTAGACAAGGCATGAAGTTGTGAAAGCTATCATGAATGCCAATATGAAGAAGGTACATTTGTGTGTCAACATGTGCTAGGAATGACTACCCAAAAAGTAATAACTTATGAATAAGTTTGACATACAATCTAACTCAACTATTGAATGAGCTAACTACCTTTATGGATGTTATGAATGGCAAGAAAGGAGAAGAAAATGTCTTTATGACTCAACCTTCCCCGTGTAATAGAACAAAGGCACCAACAAAAGGAAGGGCAAAGTCAAGTCAAAAGAGAGCTAAAAAGTTCAAAGGTAAAAAGGGAAAAAAGAAGAGTATATCAAAGGATCAATATGGACATTTGAAGACGAATTTTCCTCATTTTTTGTTATTGAAAAAGGACATGAATAAAAAGAAATGTAAATATGACTTACTTGTTCTCGAATTATTCATGGATGTATGTGATACAACACATTGGATAGTTGATTCATGAATGTATGTGATACAACACATTGGATAGTTGATTCATGAATGACTAACCATCTTTGTGGTTGATTAGTTCATTGATCAAACTTCTAGATCCATACTTCACAATGCGAGTAGTCAATATATCTCATATCGGTTAAAGTAGTGTGAGAAGTTAGGCTTAAGTTTAGGAATAATAAATATTGTTTATATCATTCCTAACTTTACTAGAAATTTTTATTTTTATTTCTAAATTGTAAGAACAATTTTATAAAGTTTCATTTAATAATAAGAGTGTGACTATTTATAAAAATCCAACTTTTGTTTGTATGACATTTAAAGAAAATGAAGTTATATGTATAGTTATCCCCTCTTCTAAGCCGCCGTCAGAACCATCCAACATATTGAAATCATGGGTTTTGATCTTCAATCTTAATGAATAATGTATATCACTTGTGCTATCTATATTTCAGATGTTTTGATTTGACTACTCCTTACTCCTTTTCTAGTTGGATTTATAATTTCAGTCACTCGACATGGTCCACTTGTTCACTCACCGTTTCAAGTAAATCACTCGATGCTCTTTGACGATTAACATGCTTGCTGCACATTGCCACAATCATTTCGAGTGGCTAGTTTCCCCCGAATTAAGTCAGGGCAAGAGAAAGAAAATAAAGGATATATATATATATATATATCTTGATGAAGATACCTATATATGGTGCCTAAGACTTAGTCATACCAACAAGATTCAAAGACTATTAAAGGATGGTCCTTTGAGAAAACTAAGTGTTGGTAAGCTCCTAATTTGTTAATCTTGTTTAAATGGTAAGATGACAAAAAACCCCTTTTGACAAAGGGTAAAAAAGCCAAGCAACCACTTGAAATGTTACACTCAAATGTCTGTGGACCCAAGAATGTTTAAGAAAGAGGTGGTTATGAGTACTTCTTTATATTCATAGATGAATACGTGGGATATGAGTATATTTACCTAAGGTAGCATAAGTTAAAAACTTTTAGTAAATTTCAAGAATTCCACCTAGAAACTGAAAATTAACTAGGTGTCATTAAAGACATTACAATTGGCTCATCGTGGGGAAAGCCTTGGCATAGAATTCAAGGATCACTTGCTAGAGCACGATAAAGTCTCACCACTCATAGTACTTGGTACACCAAAACAAAATGGTGTTGTCAAAAGGAGAAATATAACCTTGTTAAAGATGACTAGGTTAATGATAAGTTATGCATCTTTACCCATATTGTTTTGGGATATACTCTAAAAAATTTAGATACATACTAAATATGGTTTATTCCAAGTCTGTCCTAGAGACACTAGTGGAATTTTGGATTGTAATTAATCCTATTTTGCACCACATCTATATATGGGGATGTCTAGCACACATGTTTAAAAGGAAGACTAGAAAGTGATAACAGAGGCATGTTTATTGGATAACATAAAGAAACAAAAGGAGACTTGTGCTATAATGGTGAAGAGAATAAAGTTTTCATGTCAATTAATTCTATATTTCTTGAACATGGTTATATAAACAACAATAAACATCAAAGCAAGGTATTGCTTAAGGAGTTAGAGTTTGATAGGATTAGACAACCCCCATATGTCAACGTTGATACTCGATAAAAGTAGCAAATTATGATCCATAGTCATGATCTACCAAAGCTTTATTGTAGTGAGAGGATAATTAGATTTCCCAATTAGTACACAGGAGCTAGTAAGGCACAAGTTGTTGTGTCTGATAGTCACACAGATGAATCATTGTCTTATAACCAAGTAATGAAGGATATTGATAAAGATAAATGGATTATAGCTATGAACCTTGAGATTGAATCGATGTATTCCAACTTTATTTAGGAGCATGTAGACAAACACGATGAGGTTAGACATATTGGGTGCAAATGGCTCTACAAGAGAAAAATATGAGTAGATGGGAAAGTGGAGACTTTCAAAGCTAGACTAATAGCATAGGATTTTACCCAAAAGAATGGGGTTGGCTATGAGAAAACCTTCTCGACAATAGCTATTGTCCATCATAGTCTCTCTCAATTACAAGATTTGGCAAAGGGATATTAAGATGACATTCTTGAATAGCTATCTTGAAGTGACCATTTATATGGTCTTACCGGAGGGGTTCGTAGTGGAAGGAGAAGAGAAAAAGGCTTGAAAGCTTGAAAGTTCCATTTATAAACTCAAGTAAGCATCAAGATCATGCAACATTTGGTTTGATGAAACCTAAAGACCTATGGTTTAGAGTATAACCTTGTGTTTACAAACTCATTAAGGATGCCAAAGTGGTTTTTCTATTGCTTTATGTAGATGAAATACTACTTATTGAGATTAGTGTAGAGGTGGTGTCAGATGTAATGCAATGGTTGGCTATGAAATTCCATATGAAGAATCTAGAACATGTAAGCTATATTTTGGACATATAGATCATTCATGAATGTAATAACAAGATCTTAACCCTGTCTCAAGAATTGTATATAGACAATGCGTTGTCTAGATTCTCAACACAAATTCCAAGAAATGTAACTTACATACTAGAAATGGGATTACCCTAACTAAGAAGTAGTGCTTGAAGACACCTCAAGATATAGAGGATATGAGACGGGTGCCACAACATAGTAGTTGGAAGTCTGGTGTATGCCATGTTGTGTACTAGACCTGATAAATGTTGTCATTAATATAGTTAGTCGATATCAGTCCAACCTAAGATTGAATCATTGGGTTTCAATCAAGTGTATGATTGTCAAATTTTGTAAAATTTAAATAGCTTACAAGTTTATAAATCACTTGGTAAAAAAAAAAAATACTTTCAAGGTCAATCTAAAGAGAAACTACGTGATTTTTAAATAATTCAATAAAATTCTTAAAAATGAAAAATAAACCTACACATCCTGTCACAATGATTTTGGTTTTGAAATGTCTAAATTAATAACATAAATTAATAAAAGATAAATGATAAATTGGTTTATACAAATTAGCATATATGCATTCAATGCATCAATGTAGACAAATGAGATATTTACTTAGTTGATTATGTTTGATAAAATCAATTAGGTTAATGAATTATAAACTCAAATTATTGATTTTTTTTATATGTATAAATAACACATTTGATGAGACCGTTAGTTAATTAAATTAAATTGTATGTGTTTTCTAAGAAATTATCAAACTGATTAATTTGTCACACTTGGTGGGGCCGACAAACTTAACTTCTTTTCATAAATTAGATTTTAGATTATGTAATTGAAACCTAACTTTCAATTATAAATCTATTACAAAAATATGTTCTTAAGATATTTTCAGTAACAAAATCATGTAAATTTTTTTGAAATAAAATATAATTTTAAATTAGATCTAGATTCATTTTTATGAAATCTTATTTTTATATTTTAAATTTGTTATAAAAAAATACCATCAATACATTTTTCAATAATAAACTTAATAAAAAATATTGAATAGAAAATAATCTTTGTTGAATTATTTTTAAAAATATTTTCCTAAATAACTTATATAAACATATTAACATAACTAAATTCTCATTATGATAAACAACCAAACATGTTAAAAATAATGAATGGTTAGTAAATTATTTGTAACAAATTCAAGAAATATAACATTGTTTACTAAAACATTGGAATCAAAATTTTGATCAACTTCAAGTTTGTAAGAATTCCCACTAATTTTATTCATGTTCTTTAGGAGATAAGGCTAGAAACCCGAAAGTTTTAATTGTTTCGTCATACACTAGAATGTATGTTTTTATTATATTTTATTATAATTAAATTATTAATATTATAAGCATATATTTTTTGTTGCTCAATATCAATGGATTTCATTATTTTAGTAGTTAAAAATTAAATTTTTACCAAAAAAGAATTTTTAAAACTAACAATAAATCCATGGGTTTTCAATTTTGGACAAAAAAGGTGGCTCAAAGTGGGTTTAAATGGAGATCGATTCACCAACCTAAGTACATTCACTCATTTGTTATTTAACTCTACCTGTTCTAAAAAGAAAGAAAAAATTTAAAAAATAACTAAATTAAAAAAAAAGAGAATTCACATTTTCTTTCTGTATGTAAATTCTTTATATGATTTGTCACTCTTATAACTATAGGAATCAATGTCAAACATTTATGTTATTACCTACTAGGTCCTAATTGTGAGCCTAAATAGATTAAGTTCGCTTGTGTGCCCATCTATGACTGAAAATGCCAAAAAACCCGAAAGGTGAGTCTCTTGCAAGATGAACATAGATCTCACATAATCCAAAGGACATTTAAGAACTTTCATCTTTTGATAAACCAACAAATCCTTCCATATAGAGATTTAGTGACCCGGATAATCCATTAAACAATCCTCCCACATGTCATGTTGATCTTTTAACCCTACACATGTTAAATCTAATGCATATTTAGTAAAAATTAGTGCGGTAAAAAATACAATTTTCAAATTGAAAAATTTGTACCCAACCAAGGCATTTCAGTGCCTTATTTCCAATCTTTGGATGTTTTGTAAGTCAAATTTCTTCAATCATGCACATTGTTGCTCAGCAAGCACTAATGGAGAATACTGTTACCATTTTAAAAATGAATGGTTGATGCTTTATGGGTCTATAAATCGAGTTTCTCAACCAGGGAGAATAGATGAGAAAAAATATTTGAAATTTAAATTAGAGTTATTTATATTAGTTTATTATTATCATGTAAGATCTTATTTTAAATCTATTTTAGTTTCAATGTATCTTTTAATTTTAAATATTGTTATCTTGTAGATAAGCATATAAATAGGATATCACATGTAAGTTTACAAATTCTCAATTCTCACATCTTTAGTCTATTTCTCCGTCTTTTATCTTCCCAATCCACATCATAAACTTAGGAGCAAGCCTCGTATGAGAATGCAATATATCTCAGGCCATAAAAAATTCCAAGAAGAATCAAGAAAAAATGCGATGGACAATATCAAAAGACTAGCTCTGACGTAATAATATTTGCCTCGTTTTATTATGACACGTTGTAATTACAGGACAAGCTAGAGAGTTTACAAAAAGCAAACAAACCTCACTATTTGTAATCCTTCTTATTCTTCTTTTTTTCTTTTTATTTATTTAAGAAGCACAATATGTAACAAACCCATGATAAAATAAAATGTTTCATAAGTAGATTTCACATTGTATTCCTAAAAAAATATTTCAGAGAACAGCTTTTCCTATAACCCATATTCCTACATATACACTTACTGTATGGCCAGTGCAATATGCTCTTTTGAACGTTGAGAGAGAACAATTGATTCATCATTCTGCATATTTCAGTGGCTACGCTGCATTTCATATCTCACATGTGACGTCTTAAGCCAATGTTCTTAACCAACGCAAAGCTCCAATTAGGGCAGCATCCAATACTGGGGATTTTTTCTCAACCCCTGTTGAACAAGATCAATGCCAAATAACCCGACATCAACACATCAACGAGTTTCACGGTATACCATTATTTTATTATTATATTTATGAGTTTTACAAAATTAAACAAGACAAAAAGGAAAAGAATATAGAGAAAATAATATTTACAACTATCCTTAAAACTTATAATCACAAAAATAACATTTTTATTTTCAACTCATGTATTTTTCACTAAAAAAAAAAGCATAACACAACCATTTCACATTGAATGCTAATTAGTTGGCCGTTATTTGAATTGAACTCTGGACATTCAGACTCATTCAATACTAAACCACATCTAATTTAAACATGTTCAATATTATTGTATTATTTTTATGATTATAAATTATAAATATATTATTTTATGTAATTTTCTAATAATATAATTAGATCAGGTATGGAACCTCCTCTACATAAGTTTGGCCGAAAATAATTATTGTTCGAAGAATGAGATATAAAGAAATGAAACAACCACGTAAAATAAGAACTAATTAGAAATTCATGGTCAGCTTCAACAGGACTTGTTGTTAGATGCAAAAGCAATATTAGTTTATAGAAATTAAGAAATGTAGAGTTATTTGTAGAAAGAAATATGATCAATCTTGAGGAATCCGAGAAATGGTCGGTGGTAGATATAGGATATTAAGACACCATATAAACCATGGTTTTAAATTGTTATTGTGAGGCTCGTCTTAATAAGCCTTATCTCTCCAACAGGTTTAGCCTTAAATGGATTACTTAAGGCTTGCACCTTTTTCTTGATCGAGGCTTGCACCTTTTTTATTGAGAGTTGCACAAGTAGGTGCTAATGAAGCTATTGAGGCTATACACCTCAAAATTTCTCCATTTTTGAGATTATTTTGTTCTACGTGGGTTGAAAATCCCATGTGACCCAATAATACTAGGTTAAAAACTAGTTTTTCGAGCACAAATTTGTTAAATATTGGCTCAAAAAGTAACTAATTTGTGGCATGATTTAAGAAAATTAGTGGCGTAATTTAAAGTTTAAATTATGGTACAATTTAGGGAAAGGGAGCCTTGCTTCATCTATATATAAGAAGGAGTTCGTGCATTGAAGAACAAACCAAAGATCAGAAAAAATCAGAGAGAGTATAAGCAAACTAAAAGAGAGAAAATATTTAATGAATTTGAGGAAACACTTGAAAGATATTATTAGTGAGAAAATCTGTATTTGTATTCTGTATATTTTCTACTCAGTTCAAATAATATCTGATGCCTTCCGTGGACCTAGGCGAATTACCGAACCACGTAAATTTTGTGTCTTTACCGCTTTGATATATTCTTATATCGCTATTTATTACTTCCGCGCACAACAAATTGGTATCAGAGCCAAATATAGCAATATTATATATCAAATCGAAGCTCTCGACGAGACGAACGCAACGGTGAAAGAATTGCTCAAATTGGAAGTCAAAATCATCGCAAGAAGTCATCAGAGTGCTGCTGCCAACAATTGAGTCAACTCAGTCACTAGTGATATTTGGATCGAGTTGGACCTATGCCTAACTAATTGGACCATTCTGGATTCAACCGTGGACTCCGTTTTTTTCAAATAAGGTATAAAATTTGGAAAAACTATTTTAAGTTGTAAGTGCAAAATTTTTGTTATCCGTTTGTACTTATGGCTGATAAAAGAGAGATCGAAGAAGGTAAACAAAATGAATTTAAAATTTCTGGCAAACCAAGTAGTTTTACTCGAAGAACTATGTTGTCTAACACAAAGTTTGAGGTGGAGAAATTCGACAACACTAATAACTTTGGCATGTGGCAATGTGAAGTATTAGGTTTATTATTTCGAGAAGGATCTAATATAGCTTTGGAGACCAGGCTAGGAGATTATTCAAATGAAAATTGAAATTATGTCAACCAACAAGCTTGTGGCACAATTCGACTGTGCTTAGTAACAAATCAGAAGTACTTTGTCATGAAAGAGAATGTAACCGCAGTTCTCTGAAAGAAACTAGAGGACAAGTACATGACGAAAAGTATTGAGAACATACTCTACTTGAAAAAAAAACTTTTCCGTTTCCAGTACAAGAAAGGTACCCTTATGATTGAGCACTTAAATAATTTCAATAAAATTTTGGTCGATCTGCAAAATTTAGATGTTGAAATTATTGATGAAGATAAAGCTTTGTTGTTGCTGAATTCATTACCTGAGAGCTATGAACATTTAACCACAACCATGTTATATGGAAAAGATAAGGTTAAGTTTGTAGATATTTCAAATACTTTGGTAAATAACGAGTACCGGAAGAAGGATCAACATGATCACAGAGACTCAATATCAGAAGCATTAACAGCAGCCAGAGGTAGGATTAACAAAAAAAAATCTGGCGGATCAAATAATAGGGGACAATCCAGATCAAAGTCCAGAGGAGAGTCATCCAGAAGACGTCCTGCGAAGGACGAGTGTGCCTATTGTCACCAGAAAAGACACTGGAAGAAAGATTGTCCAAACAAGGACAAGTCAAATACAAATGTTGCAGAGAAGGTCGATGAAGATGAAGAATCAGCCTTTTCAGTTTCATCATCAGAAACCTACTCAAATAAGTGGATCCTTGATTCTGGATGTTCTTATCATATGTGTCCAAACATACATTGGTTTTTGAGTTTTGAGGAGCTCGATGGAGGAGTTATGCTTATGGGCAACGACAATACCTGTCAGACAAAAGAGATCGGAACAGTACGACTAAAGATGCACGATAGTACAATCAGACGACTTACAAATGTAAGGTATATTCTTGACCTAAAGAAAAACCTTATTTCTTTAGGTGTTCTAGATTTTGATGGTTACAAGATAACATTGAAAAATGGAGTCTTGAAAGTTGTACGAGGTGCATTTGTAGCGATGAAGGGTACTCGAAAGACGAACTTGTATTCCCTAGATGGGAGTACAGTTACAAGAAGAGCAACTGTCTCAAGTAGTTCTAAAAAAAAGATAAATGATTCTTCCTGCCTGTGGCACATGCGCTTAGGGCATGTCGGTGAAAAGACTTCGTAAGGCTTAATGAAGCAAGGTCTTTTGAAAGGTGCCAAGACTGGAAATTTGATTTTTGCGAGCATTGTGTAATGGAAAAACAAACAAGAGTCAAGTTCGGCACTGTCATTCATTGTATTAAGGGATCTCTTGATTATATTCACACGGATGTTTGGGGACCTTCAAAGAATGCTTCACTTGGAGGTAAACGCTGGTTTGTGATTTTTATTGATGATTTCTCTAGATATGTCTGGATATACACCATGAGTCACAAAGATGAAGTTCTGGATATCTTTTTTAAATGAAAGAAAATGATCGAGACTCAGATAGGCAGAAAAATTAAGAGGCTCAAATCTGATAATGGTGACGAGTACAAATCTGATCCCTTCTTCAAAATTTGTCAAGATGAAGGGAAAATCAGATATTTTTCTGTTCCTCGTACACCACAGCAGAATGGAGTTGCAGAACGAATGAATCGTACTTTGGTTGAGAAAGTTCGATGTATGCTATCTCAATCCAAATTAAGCAAGGTATTTTGGGCTGAGGCTTTGTCATATGCAACTCATATAGTCAACAAACTTCTTGCGACTGCATTAGATGGGAAAACTCCTAAAGAGGTATGGTCTGGACAACCTGCTTCTGATTATGATTCATTGCGAATATTTGGATGTCTTGCATATTTTCATGTTAGTGAATCCAAACTGGATCCTAGAGCAAAGAAAACTGTTTTCTTGGGCTTTAAGGAAGAAGTTAAAGGATTTCGACTTTGATGTGGTGAATCCAAGAAGATCATCTTAAGCTGAGATGTCACATTCGACGAGTCTGTTATGTTGAGACAAACAAATTCAGAGAAAGAGAATGAAAGTCCAAATACTCTTTCTCAGGTGATGCTTGAGACTCCGAAAGATCCAGAAAAGATTGTACCGACTACCGATCGTGGTGAAGATGAAATTGATGATCAAGAAGAGATCTCAGTTGAGGTGTAGGTTTTCTCACCATCACTATCGATCAATCAACAGCCATAATCTATTGTCACTACTCGACCGAGAAGGGAGATTAGGAAGCCTACTAGATACACAGACATGGTAGCATTCGCACTTCCAGTAATTGATGATGATATCGCATGCACTTACAAAGAAGCTGTGCAGAGAGTTGATAATATGAAGTGGAAGATGACAATGGATGAAGAGATGAAATCTCTACACCAGAATCAGACTTGAGAGTTGGTTCAACTTTCCAAAGGAAAGAAAACTATTGGCTGCAAATGGGTATATGCTAAGAAAGAAGGTGTTTCTGGTAAAGACAACATCAGATACAAAGCCAGATTGGTAGCAAAAGGCTATGCTCAGAAAGAAGGAATAGACTACAATGAGGTATTCTCACCTGTTGTTAAGCATTCATCTATTCGGATACTATTGGCTTTGGTAGCACAGTTTGATCTCGAGTTAGCTCAACTTGATGTCAAAACAGCTTTTCTCAATGAAGTCTATTCCTGTGGACCTAGGCGGTTACAGGGAACAAGTTTCAACACTGCTTGAACTTGATCAACATCTCTCGAGCTTAGAGCGCTTAGGGCATATTTAGAGGTAGCGTTATGAACTTTTTTACCAAGGTGAAGATCGTTGAATATTGGCTCTAAAAGTAACAAATTAGTGGCCTAATTTAAGGAAATTAGTGGTCTAATTTTCTGGCTTAAATTATGGCACAATTTAGGGAAAGAGAGCCTTGCTTCATCTATAAATAGCGAGGAGTTCATGCATTGAAGAACAAAGCAAAAATCAGAAAAAATCAGAGAGAGCATAAGCAAACTCAAAGAGAGAATACTTAATGAGTTTGAGAGTTTTCTGTGAGTTTGAGAAAACACTTGAGAGATATTATTAGTGAGGAAATCTGTATTTGTATTCTGTATATTTCCTACTCAGTTCAAATAATATCTATTGCCTCCCGTGGACCTAGACGAATTGCCGAACCACGTAAATTTTGTGTCTTTTTACTGCTTTGATATATTCATATACTGCTATTTATTGCTTCCGTACATAATAAATAAACACCCAACATGAATATGTTTGACCTCGAATATCTCAATTCTATCCATTATTTTCTTTTATTATATTCTTCAGTGAGATTTTATTTATATTATAATACTTCTTGATTTGCTATCATGATTATTTATTGTTAAATTATGACTAAATTGTTATAATTTTGTTATTTATAAATGTTATTTTATTATTGTTTTCTAGGCTTATAAATTGCATTATTGGAGAAAATTATCTTATAAATTTTGAAAAAAAAGGACTTATGCCTCGCCTCATGCAAGAATATGCATATAGACATAAAAATATCTTTTATATATGAACATTAAAAAATAGTACTATTTAATACCCCTTGTCTCCAATTGAAAAACAATTATGACATATATGTATCTCATTTAAGTATAAATATGTTTAGATTATTGAGTTTGTAGTGAACTCTAGAGTGATAAAAACTTAAAAATTAAAATCCACATGATATAATTTTTTTTTCATGTATTTACTTTGTCTATAAATTTATATATATTACACCTAAAAATTTCTTTATCAAAATGTGAGGGGGGCTAGTGCCTCTCTTGGCTCCTAGGTAGATCTGCCTTGACGGTCATGTTTTGCTTTTGTACAAACTCTAGTTATGGCACCTTATATCAATTTTAAAATCCAAAACAAATAAAAATAGATCAAGTTCCATAAGAATTAGAAGGAAACAATACTACTTGATAATTGAGTACTTTACCAATGTCTGCAGCCACACGGTGAGCACACATTACTCCTGAAAAGGATACAGCTATAACGCCTTGTCCTGGAAAGCAGCTATCACCAACACAGTAAAGACCATTTATGGCCTGCATTATATAACTTTAGTCAGCCCAAGCAATTATATTTTTAAATTATGAGTCACACACAAGAGGCTGATCGGCTTACTGTTGTATTTAAAGGCATCCCAAGCAAGCCTTTAGGTATTCCACGAGGCACAGGTCCATAGGTACCCTTATCACGAGCCAAAAATCTCATGTGTGTCTTTGGTGTTCCAACCTACCGAGATGAGAGAAGCATAGATATATCAATTTATGAATCATAGAGATATCATGTGTATCTAGGACAAGTTTGCTACACAATTTTTCCCCCCTCTCTTGCTACACAGAATTAAATGCACCGATTGTATAAATTTTGTACAATCATATGTTTAGCTATGAAGTCAAACCGTATTATAAAGAATAAACATATTACGATTATGTAGAAATTTTGACCAACTAAAAATATGAGTCAATACCGTATTATAACTTGACTTATTCTGTCTGAATTTTTAATTTTAAAATTGTGTTTTGATTTTTCTTTCCCTTCAAATTTTAAAAGCAAAAAATATTTTTATTTTAAAATTTAAGAAAAATATAAAAAATAAATTAAATATTTAATTAAATAAATTTTTATAATAAACTTATTTTATCTAGTAAGAAAATTCCATATTATTTTAAATATAAATTATTTTGTTAAAATATTTAGCATCAATTTTATCGGACTAAATTATATAGGTTGTAATCAAACACTATACAAACTAATTATAAAACAATTTGTTACAATTCAGTCCAATACGATTATATTTAATCGATTTGAGACAATACACCAAACATTCTAATGGAGTATTAAATAAGGATTTATTGCCAATAATCACTTTTGTAGATGTGAAATTAACAGACAACATCGTTCATGCTGATTGAATAATCATCGATATTGATACCTTCATACTTAGATATTGACCTTCATAGTAAAACCAACATCAATAGCTAATCATGATAAAATTGTAAAGGCATAAAGATAATTCTTTCTCTGTTTTCCATAATTCACAAATTGTCCTAATCTCAAGAATAAAAACTGTGAATGGCAGGCTTGCAATGAAGAACTGCAACAATCAAAAAGGTCATCAAAAAGTTGTTCAAAATCTCATTAAAAACAGCATATCTTATGTAGTAATATTTAACAATAGTTGATTATGAAATGTCTTGCAGAATGACAAAACGGGATTTGAGCTTTCATTCAGAAACATATGCACATAATGTAAGTTTCAATCTTGACATGTACCAAATTTCACACCATTTTTTTCTTTTTAAATGAATCCGTTTGAAGTAGACAGGTCTTCACATCAAGCTCAAAGAGATCAATTTGTTTACTAGCCCAAGGATTTTTCATTACCTCCCTAAACATGATGAATGATGTAAGCCCAGGAAATAGTTTACTCTCTAATCTCCTAATGATTTCATCCACCACCTGCTCCTTTTTTGCTTCATAGTCTTTAACTGGGAGACCCTAATGAAAAAGAAAAACACAGCATAATTTGTCATGGATACATCATGTATAAGGACACTCCCAAAAGACTAGAGAGATGAGGAGAAATTAGGAATCAGGATCAAGAACAATGCACTTACTACCCAGTCATCAATAGATGATGTCGTAAATATGTGAAGAATGTGCCGTCCTTCTGGAGCCAATGAAGGATCAAGAACAGTTGGAATACTTAAAAATATACTCCCATATGGTTCTTCTAGCTTTCTCCAATCATCCTAAACGAAAGAAGCCAAGACATTTAGGATTTGTGTACTTATAACAAAAGAGGAGTACAATGGGAGTCATTTTCATTCCAGTATTAATTCTCTTTCCCAAATTTACCAGGTGTAATTACAAATGTTAGAATATTAGATATTTTATATTTAGTTTCCATAATAATTTAGGAGTCCTATTAAGAGTCTTATTAGAATTATGATTAAGGGTAGTATTGTAAGTATAAATGGTGTACTCTTCCATCATTAAAAATGAATAATTCCAATGTCTTTATTTAAATTTCCAATTCTCTTCCCAACCTATTTCAAAGTAGGTTTCATTCCATATTCCTAAAGTTCTATTTTTAATCAAACCTAAAATATACTTTTTGTGAGTGCTCAATAATGGTGTCTATTATCCTCTCTCTCCTTTAGCCTCTGTCTATGTTTTCAAAAAAGGATACAAAGAACGAAGAAAAAGAATTTGAAACTCGTGAAAAGACTCGGCCTTGATATCTCCATCAAAGAAACTTCTTGGTCAACTTCAACTATAGCTAATCTATTAATGTCTCCTCATTCAATTACAACTGTCAATGACTAGGTGTTATCCTTAGTTTTTATATTAATTATTATTTTTAAAATTATACTTAAGTAAATTAATATTTTATTCTGATTCCTTACCATTATTAGTAAATGCATAGAAAGGGGATGCTCTTTCAATCTCTTTCATCTCTAATCCGATTTATTTTATTCATATTTTGATTAAATTTCATTAAGGATTAATGAACACATCCTTAGTAGAAAATTAACTAATGAACCTCATACTAATGCCTTAAAAACTGTGCAAATGAAGTTAAAAAGGAATCATTTTGAAGTACCTCCAAAACAAAATGGTGGCAGTCAGTATCTGGTGGAAGAACCTCAGCTTTAACCCCATGTTAATGGATAAAAAAGACGGTGCCTTCATGATGAGTGCTCAAAAAGCACTAAAATAACCATGATTTTATGCATATTAATTGATTAAAAATATATATATTTATATGTTTTATCATATATTTATATAAATTTGTCTTTTTCGGAATCATGGGTATTTTTATTGTTTTTCAGGTATTTTGGCTTAAAAACGCAACTTAAAAACTCAAAGAGGAATACTGGAAGCAATACATCACAAATATATTAATAAATAAATGGGAAAAGCTCAACAAATATGGAAAAATTGGACAAAATCCGCGGTACTGTTCATCCGCCCCGTCATGCTGACGTCATCAAATGACGTCAGCAATCACTAATCCGCGTTTTTACATTTTTTTCTCTACTTTTTCTCTCCATCCTCACCTATAAATACCCCCTCTTCCCTTCACTTCAAAACACACCTTCAAAACCTCCAAATACATTCTTTTCTCTCTTTCTTTCTCTCTTTTCTTAGATTTTTAGTTTTTCTTATGTTTTCTTAGTTAATTTCTCTTAGATTTAGAGTTCTTCCCTTTTGGGGAAGAACTAGTTATGTTTTTGTAATATTTTAGCTCTTTGATTCAATAAATGGGAGTGCAAATTCCGCTTGGAGTTTTTCCAGCAACGGGAATAGCGTCGAAGTTCTGTAAGGATTTTATTTTCTTTACAGTTATTTTTATGCTTTATTCTTACATGTTATATTTAATTTGTCTGTGGTTAAATTTAACTGTGCTGGCTGTTTAGTAAAAATGATGTAATAATGACGTTGTTATGCTTGCGAAATATTAAATAGGTAAAAATCTCTAAAATGAATTGATTTTATTTTTATTCATGATTTTATATTAAGAATGTTAGAGAGAAATATATTATTTTTCATTACAAACTTAAACTTGAAAATTAGATTTTAAGGTTTAGTTATCCGGTCTAATTTAGAGTAGTGCTCTTTTATTTGATGGTACAATCGCCCGGTAGTTAGAGTGAAGCTCTATTTCAAAAGTTTTTATAAGAATTATTATCTGAAAATGTATTGACAACATGTTTTCGGTAGTGGTTTTAAAACTTGAAAGTTAGTACTCGGATAACTAAATTCTTAGGTTTAATTTGGACACCTTGAATAAAGTTTAAACTGTCTAACCCCACCAAAGGTGGCATTTAAATGGTTCATTTTCAATCTCTTAGAAAAAGGAATTAATTTAATTAGGCAAATTAGTTATCAACCCCACCCATAGGTGTTAATTGATTTGTTTAGTTAACAAATAATATCTAACCCCACCAAAGGTGGTATTCATACAAAAAAGGGAGAATCAATAAATATCAAGTTTTAGAAGTTTGAATAATAAATTAAAAACCACATACATTCCTTCCTTAGATCGACCTTGGGAGTATACTTATCATTTTCTTCGAAATGATTCGTGCACTTGCGAGAGTTTTATAAATATTAAAACCAAAGTATTTGCAAGAATCGGCGATGCCGGTTTTTGGTCATCAAGTTTTTGGCGCCGTTGCCGGGGATTTGGTCATCAAGTTTTTGGCACCGTTGCCGGGGATTTGGTCATCAAGTTTTTGTTTGGTCATCAGGTTTAAGTTTGTAATGAAAAATAATATATTTCTCTCTAACATTCTTAATATAAAATCATGAATAAAAATAAAATCAATTCATTTTAGAGATTTTTACCTATTTAATATTTCGCAAGCATAACAACGTCATTATTACATCATGTTTACTAAACAGCCAGCACAGTTAAATTTAACCACAGACAAATTAAATATAACATGTAAGAATAAAGCATAAAAATAACTGTAAAGAAAATAAAATCCTTACAGAACTTCGACGCTATTCCCGTTGCTGGAAAAACTCCAAGCGGAATTTGCACTCCCATTTATTGAATCAAAGAGCTAAAATATTACAAAAACATAACTAGTTCTTCCCCAAAAGGGAAGAACTCTAAATCTAAGAGAAATTAACTAAGAAAAGCTAAAAACTAAGAAAACATAAGAAAAACTAAAAATCTAAGAAAAGAGAGAAAAGAATGTATTTGGAGGTTTTGAAGGTGTGTTTTGAAGTGAAGGGAATAGGGGTATTTATAGGTGAGGATGGAGAGAAAAAGTAGAGAAAAAAATGTAAAAACGCGGATTAGTGATTACTGACGTCATTTGATGACGTCAGCATGACGGTGCGGCTGCACAGTACCGCGGATGAACAGTACCGCAGATTTTGACCCATTTTGTCCAATTTTTCCATATTTGTTGAGCTTTTCCCATTTATTTATTAATATATTTGTGATGTATTGCTTCCAGTATTCCTCTTTGAATTTTTAAGTTGCGTTTTTAAGTCAAAATACCTGAAAAACAATAAAAATACCCATGATTCCGAAAAAGACAAATTTATATAAATATATGATAAAACATATAAATATATATATTTTTAATCAATTAATATGCATAAAATCATGGTTATTTTAGTGCTTTTTGAGCACTCATCACTTCACATATGCTTTCTCAAAATTTGCCTCTTCTTGGGGAAGCTCTTCTCCTTTTAACAGCTTCCCTAAAATAAAATGTAGCAGATTGTATATCGATTTTCACTATTATAGCATGCTTACAAGCATGTCAAAGAGAAACAAGAATCCACCAATCGAAAAAGAAAATAGAAAAAATCTTCATAAATACGCAAGACTAAGTTACTAACCAAAGGTATCCCATCTAGTAGCGTTTGATATAATTGTTTTGGAAAAGTATTCCCTTCCATCTGAAAGCCTAACTCCCACCTACAGGCAGGGAAGGAAGAAGGAAAGAAAAGAAAAGAGGAAAAAAAAAACTATCATCTCAGCATAAGCATTTTGATTTCTTGGCATCAATTACGCAATTGTAAAGTTGAACTCACAGCTCTGCCCTGCTCTATTATAATTCTATTTACATTTGCCTTGTAAAGTATCTGACTACCCTGGTGAACCAGGCCTGTCGCTAAGGCCTTTGCAATTTCACCGACTCCACCGACAGGATAGTTAATCCCACTGTAGTGCCTGTCACACAGAATCTGGTGCAGTTGCAAGTGAGAATACAAGATAAAGAAATAGAGGAATCCTGAAATGATAAGTTAAAAAACTAACCATGCTTGTATTGATCATTGGTGTCTGCAAAGCATTGACTGTACTCACTAAAAAACACTGTACGTCCACCAGAGGCAAAATTATTTATACAAGATCAATGGAATAGGTCACTTTTGAAACGGTAAATCCTATGAAATAAGAAAAGGATATAAAGTTGTCAAAACTTCAGTATGATCAAGCAAGTTCACCCCACCTCAGCATCTATAAAAGACAACAAGTCAGGATCCTTTATGTATTTCCGAGCTATGTCTCCAGCATTTTGAGGCAAATAGTAGGCTGCAAAGGACTAGAACATATTCAAGTAGTTGTACAAACAGAATAATTTTGAAGGTAAGGAACAAGTCTGCTCGCCCTCAATTTGAGAAATTGTTAATATTCGGTGTTTGATTTTCTCAATTCAAAATATTAGTATTTAGTTTGAATAATTATGAACATTAAAGTTGTATAAATTAGAAGAACTAAATTTAACAATTGAGGAAGAACAGAACAATCAAGAAAGTATTTACTATAAACAAAAGAACGTGTAGCAATGGAAATTACCAAGTGTCAGGCATTCCAATGGCTTCTGAAAGAACTGCCCAAAAAGATAAATAGGCTCTTCTAGGGATTTCAACTCCAATGAATTCAAGGCATTGAAAACCTATCAAATAAGCGCATTCATTATTAAGTAAAAATTTAATTAGTATAGGAAAAAATGAGGGAAGTTTTTGCAGTTTAGGGAAAAGAAATGCAGACCTTCCAACATTCACTATAGAATTTGAGAATTCCTTCCTTTTCATGGGGAAATGTACCAGTAAGTTCAGCAATGAATTCACTGTATTCTCGATGCACTCGAACAGAAATAGAATTAGGAAGATGAAAATGAATTGTTGTTGGATCGGGGACCACTTGCATTTCACAACCAACTGCTGCCAATGCTCGAGTTATTAAATTGAGATTTCCCTGTAAGAGCCTAGGTAGATTATTAACTTAAATAGCCCAAAGTGATAAGCAAAAAGAGTGCAATTAAGACTAAGATACTTTTAAAGATTTTTACGAACTTTTAAAAGACTTTTAAGATTTTAGAGCAAATGTCGGAGAGAAATTTAATAAAATAAAAATCATTATAAATCTAAGAAGTCTTTGGGGCAGAGAGAAGAACAAGTTGAAAGTAAGCATAAGTTTAACTAAAGGGTCTATCAAAGTTTATAAAAATCAGCAAGTTTTTAATTTTTTTTTAAATCAATGACTATTTTAATATACCCAAATTTTTAAAAATCTTTATAAAATCTTAATTGAATACACCTAAATTTTTAGTCTTTGAAAATCCTAATTGAACGACCCGCTAGGGTGTGCTTCTCTTAGAAGAGATTTCAAAAGAACAGGTTTAAAATTAAGTAGATTATTAAGTGATTTTCAGAGAAGCATCTATTTGTTTGAGATGAAAATGGTATAAGTGGTTTTGAGTAGCAATTTAATAAATAGTTTAGGATGGGAATATAAAATAAAAACTACTTTTTTAAAAAGTAAGTATTATTTCTCTTAAAAACACAAATAGTGCTTCTTAAACTCTTGAAAGCACTTCTCATAGAGATTGCCAAATCCTCTTGAAAATGCTTTGATTCATTTGTAATTTCAACCCAAAAGAGAAGTGGTTCCAAAAGACACGAATAATACCGGATCAATCGAATACATTCTCTAAACGAGCAAGAAATGAGATGTGAGAACAACTGCATTATTTCCAATTCAGTCCTCGAGGATTGACCACTTTTAAACATCAACCCATCTAATTAAGCTGAACAGCAACATAAATAACCATTAAAGATCATACAACGTCATACAAAAAGTTTCTTAAAAGTAATGAAAAGATTTATCATGGAGACCATGCTAATTCACACCAGTAGATAATATAAAGCAGAAAGCAATGAGGTCCAACTCTTCCTACATATTCTGTTCATTGGAAAAACGCAAATTAAAAACGAAAACAACAAAATAACACCCTTAAAACTTATAATCACAAAACTAACATACCTTACGTGTATCTTATATATTTTTACCAATAAAAATAGTTTGGCACATAATTTCATTTTAAACGTCATCTAATTAGACGTTGTTCAAATTGAACTACGGTCATTTAGACCTATTAAATGTTGAACATCATCCAATTAGACCTCATTTAATATTATTGTTGTGTTATTTTCGTTATAAATTTTAGGTTTGTTGTTACAAGTTTTAAAGGTATTATTTTTTATAATTTCTTAACTATTATAAATTCAACATCATAGTAAGATTCCATTCTTAAAACACAATAGCATAGCCAAGCTCAAACACAAAATCACTTTTAACATTTCTATCTCAAACATCTAAATGCTTCTCTTAAAACACTTTTTAACTAAACCACTTCATTTAAAATCACTTATCTTGAAACCACTTCTTTCTATACAAACGAGCTCTTAATGTCCCAAAATAGAGTCCTATGACACAAAAACCATTCTATACATGTATAGTCGTGAAAGCATGATATAAGTGCTTGGACTCATAACCACTCCCTTGCATCCAAGGGCAAAGCCATCAGACTACATAACATTACTATATAATTAAAATGCGGATTTTACCTTATTACTGCTACTAGGAATACTAAGACACACAAATTTATCTATAAATTTGTGATTAAATCAATTACGGTTTGTCACTTGACAATTTAACTTTGGAAGTTGAAAAGTTATTTAGTTTTCAATAAAATTCTGATACGCCGTACACCATAACTGGTGTGAGTCTGTGCAAATTTATATACATTTAATATTCCTCGCATAGCTACTATTATATATCAATGGCAGAACAAAATCAACTATAGTATTTCAAAAACTGACCTTGTCACCAAAGCCAAACATCACAGAAGACCCAACATCAAAAGTGTATCCATCCCTCTGGTAATACCCAGAACTTCCACCAGGAATCACATACTTCTCCAAGACCAAAACTTTGGCTCCCTTCACTGCCAATTGAGTAGCTGCAACCAATCCTCCAATTCCTGACCCAATCACAATGGCGTCATATACGTTCTCCTTACCACCCCCTTCTTTATCCACCACACCATTCATTATCAAAGCTGTACTCGACCCAACAATCATCTTCCTATTTCTCGAATTCGCCCCACATGACCCTGATTTCTTATAAAATGGAAAACCTGTTTTGAAAAGCCTGTGATCGCTATGAACTGAGGTTCCAGCACACCCCCTAGAAATAATATTATGTTTATGGGTTCTGGTTCTGGTTCTGATTCTTTCCTGCTGCACACCATTTGCAAGAGCAGAGAGCTTTTGATTCTGACTTGGGGATTTTGAGCTACCAAGTAGCTGGATGTTACCGTATAAACTGCGCTGTACAAGCATTGTGTGAGAATTGGAGATGAACATCTCATTTGCAACCTGGTAAAGCAATGAAGAGAGAAATGGAGACGGCAAGTGGGTATATATCTATAAGCCTTTAGTTAAACATTTTTTTTTATCTATCGATAAGTTACACCTTTAGTCAAAGATCACTTTGTTATATGGTTGCAAAAACTTATTAATTGATTCTTTTTTTAACTTTTAATTTATGATAAATAAATTTTTATTTAATTTTTTTGAGATTTTTTTATTTAATTAAATGCATTATCATATTTGTTTTAAAAAAATTCTCGAGTTTAAGTATACTCGGTTTAAAGTTTATAAGTGTTGATAATATTCATAAACAAAATATATAAATGTAATTTTAGTTCTAGGTGAGTCTTTCAATAATATTTTTCAAGTCGAAGAAACTATTGAACTCCAAACGAACACGTCTAAGGTATATTTTAATTTTTATGCACGTTAAATTTTATATTAGATATATAGGAATATTTTGAACTTAGGTTACTCAATCGATCGAGACATGTCTAGATCGATTGAAATGAGTAGATCGATTAAGAATCAATTTTTCTTGATTAAAAAGTTATTGATTTAACTTTCAATTGAGGTAGATCAATCGAGATTTAGTGTAAAATTGATTAAGCACTAGATTGATCTACTTATCTCATAATTTATTTTTTAATATCATAGATCGATGGATGATTGATTAGATTGATCAAACTCGACCTAAATTGATAGATTGGTCAAGATTTCAACTTTAACTTAATTGTTTACTAAAGCAGAACATTCCAAGTATCATTTTCTCCCTATTATTTAGGTTTCTATGAATTGTTTAATGGACATAATTGTAATTGAACTTTAACCTATCAATAGGGCTTCAATATTTCCCATAGAAAGAACCTAATGCTACATACTTTAATCAACTATAAGATCATTAATCTTTTCATCTTAAGCTCTATTTCTCAAATTATTTTACAAAAATAAGATCATATTTCTTTAGGATTCTTTCTTTAATTAAACTATCAAATATTGATGATTGTATTTGATTAATTGATAAACCTAATTAATTTATGATATTTTGATTAAATGTTTATATAGTTTTTTCTTTTTTTTTGTTCTTGAAATATTGGATCAAATAATTGTATGTGTAATATCATGATTATTTGATTTGATTATTTATTTTTAAAGAAATTATTTTTATTAAATTTGAGTTTAATCTATTTATTTTAGGGTTATTAGATGATTTCATATGAATTGATATATTCTTGAATTTTCTAGTTAGCGTTTTTCATTATTGAATCTACTCTAAAACGCACTTTACACTTATGTTATTGTGCTAACTTTTTAGGTATTATCTGAACGGGTTCGATAACTCGTGTGACTCGAGCTTCTCAGAATGTTGGCTCATATTTGAACACCTTGTTTATAGAGACTATGAAAAAAAAGCTTATAAGTAGGTTACATGAGAGCATTACCTTGGTAGGTAGCTTGAGTCATAACCTTGTAATCAAATATTATTTTTATATTGAATAATTAGGTGGTTCGATAGACCAATGATTTATTTTTACTTAAAAATCTCGTGGATTATTTTAATTTTTTGTATTATTTTATTTATACGTGATTCCATGTCTGGTCATGTATGAAAATTTTAATTTGTCATATTTTTCTCTAATTATTTATTTACCTCATTTAGCTAATTAGATTCGTAACTAAAAAACTTTTAATTGATATCATAGTAGGTCATTAGACTTACTTAGTGTTTTCCTAGGATCTTTTATGGATCATTTGAGAGAGATTCTTCTACCACCTGTGCACCTTATTTTGATGGGTCTAATTAACCATACTGGAAGGCTCATATGAGAGCTTTTCTATTATCTATAAATAAGCGTGTTTGGAACTCTGGGCTTTATGGTTGGAAACATGTTACCAAAGATAATGTAGTCACTCCTAAGCCTTGAAAATATTGGACCACTGAAGATAAGACTAGTAGTCACTGAAATTAGAAAGGTGCTAATGTTATCTTCAATGTTGTGTATGCTAATGAGTTCTATCATATTTCTCATATTGATACTCTTAAGCATGCTTGGAATATTTTAGAGGTTGCCCATGAGGACACCATACAAGTTAAACAAACTCAACTTTGCATGTTTGGTACTCAATTTAAAAATCTCAAGATAAAACCTTTTTTTTCCAAATTTTATGCTAAATTAAGTAATATTGCTAACTCTTCTGCTAATCTTGGTGAGAAAATTGAGGCATTCAGGTTGGCCAGAAATATACTATACTCATTACCAGATCACTTCCATGCAAAGTTCACTACCATTGATGAAATTAAGGATGTATACACCATCAAAATTGAGGAACTTGTTGGCTGACTTTAAACCTTTGAGATGAATTTTTGAACACTTCCAAAGAAAAAATGCGTAGTTTTCAAAACCACCATGATTGATGATGGTGATAGTCAGAGTGGTGAGGATGATGAAGAATTCATACTCTTAGTAAAAAGACTCAAGTAAATCTTCAATCAGAACAATTTATAGAGTAATTGGCAACCAACCTATTCAAGAGATAAGAATCAAAGAGAACTCAAACCTATGAGTTTCAAAAGTAAGAAATCTAAATCCATTGGAGCTCAATTTTTTGAATGTATTAGTTATGGTCATATTGCAATTGAGTCTGCTAAAAAAATAAAAGAAAGGTAAGAGCTTTCAATGCTATCCTTACTGACTTAGAAAGTGACAATGATAATCTTAATGACTCAACAAATTGCGGCACCAACTATAAGCATTTACTTTAACTATTGGTGGACACTCTAATGAATCTGACATTGGTTTAGATAGTAAGGGAAGTGATTTTGAATTCCTTCTTACTAAATTTAATGCTAATAACATTGAGGAACTATTTAGAGATTTAGTAGGTTGTAAAAAAGAAAAGAAAAGATAGATTACTAGTAAAAGAAACCATGTTGAATGACAAACTCAAATCCTATGAAGCAAATTCCTCCATGTTAGAAAAAGAAAAAAAAAGTATTGTTTGAATGTATTGATGGTTTGAATTTAAGCCTTATAGATTTCAAACGAGAAAATAAGAATCTTGTGCAGGGGCTGGAACAATCAAAGGAAACTATGAAGAGATTGATTATTAGAGCTAAAATGTTAAACAAAGTTCTTGGCAATGGAAAACCTTTTGAAGACAAGAGATGACTATATTATATAGATGAGCACTTTATGCCATCATCTTCAAATACATCTGAGTTTGTAAAACCCTTCAACCCTTCTTCACATGCCACACATTCACTTCCAATATGAAAGATCACACTTGTAAGATATTTTAACTCTGCTTCTACTGTTATTAATTATGCACAAAGAACTGTTGTTCCTATAATAGAAAAATTGTTAAGTTTGTCCCTAATTGTAATAGGAAAGATCATATAAGACCAAAGTGTAGATTTTTGATGAATGTTAAAAAAATTAATAATTCTTTCCATGCTTCTAGTTGTAGGACTCATAATATCATCCATCTATGAATATTATGTCCAATAGAAAGCATTAAGTCGTTGGTTCAAAGAGGCAAGTGAAATTTAACGAATTTAATTTTAGGATTAATTATCATCATCTTACTATGCATGTTGCATCTTCATTAAGATGAATGTGAAATCCAAAGGTAAATCTAAGAAAATACCTATGACAACTAAGATAGTTAATTTCCAAACATTTCAATTAGCATTTTATCCCTATTATTTACTGTTATATGAATTGTTTAATTGACATAATTGTAATTGAACTTTAACTTAGCATTAGGGATTCAATCATTTCTATAGAAAGAACCTAATGCTCACTACTTCAATCAACTATAAGAGGAGCAATCTTCTCACCTTAAACTCTCTTTCTCAAATTACCTTGTAAAAATAAAATCATATTTCTTTAGGATTCATTCTTCAATGAATCTGTCAAATATTAGTAGTTGTGTTTGATTGATTAATAAGCCTAATTAGTTTATGATATTTTAGTCAAATATTCATATAACTTCTTTTTTATTTTGTTCTTGAAATATTTGATCAAATAATTATGTGTAATATCATAATTATTTGGTGTGATTATTTATCTGTAAAGAAATTATCTTTATTGAACTTAAGCTTAATCTACTTGTTCTAGGTTTACTAGATGATTTAATATTAATTGATATATTCTTAAATCTTCTAGTTAGAGTTTTTCATTATTGAATTTTTCAAATGTTTTCAATTGCCAATTGAAAGGGTTCGATAACTTGTATGGCTCATGTTTATAGGAACGTAGGTCCAGATCCGAATACCTTGTTTGTAGAGACTGTGAAAGAAAGTAGAGGCTTGTAAGTAGGTTACTTAAGGGTATTACTTTGGTGGGTAGTCTAAGTCTTAGACTTATAATGGAGCATTATTTTCATAGTGAATGGTTAGGTAGTCTAGTGGACCAATAGTTTTCCTTTTAAGTCATTGTTATGACCTAAGTTGTTTCCACATAAAAATCTCGTATGTTATTTTAATTTCTGAATTATTTTATTTACACATGATTGCATATTTGGTTGTCTCAAAAAATTTAATTTGTCATATTTTTGCTAATTATCTATTCACCTTTTCTACCTAATTAGGTCTGTGACTAAAAACTAATTTCATTAGGGTTGGAAACTTATGTCGTAGCTTGATTGACCAAATTGAACCCAAATCGTAGAACTCGAATTGAACACACATTAAGTTAAATTTGGGCCAAATTCAAGCCAGCTCAAATAACTATAAAAAATCGAGTTGTGTTCGAGCTAGTCTATTAGCCAAAGAAAAAACTATAACACAACAATTTATACCATAGGTTAAGAACTTAAAATTAGAGCAACTCTTTTCTTCTCATATCATATTTCAATTCTTACAAAGAACATCTTATCTTTCAAAATAAAATAGAAAGTCATTATCTCAAAATTTATATGGGTTTTAAATAAGTCATAACATGTTCATTTTTTTTATTTTAATATTAGCAAATTCAACCACAAATAAAATTTCAAAAATGAAAGAAATAATGTAAAAGCAATAAGCAGATTATAGTATGAAAGAGGTACATTACTAACTACTATATTATTTTCATAACTAGCGAGCTAAGGTTAGTAATTCTATTTTTTCCCAAGAGAAAGGTAATAACTGTGCATTTAGAACAAAAATACCCTATTATATATGGTAAATCTGTATTGTGTGTTCTAAATTTTGATTGTTAACTTGTAAATATGGTTCAATTTCAATCAAAGAAGCAATATAGGGGTGAATGGAGATGACATAACTAATGGAATGGAAAATACAGTAGTGAGAGTGAAACGACCATTGACGTTATTCCAAATTCACAAAAAAAAATGGATATGGGCACACTTTAAGACTTTCCCTTTGGATTCTCATAATATTCCATGAAATAATTGTAAGTATTGTGGTCAAATCTATAAAAATAGATATGCGAATGAAACAGGTACTTTCTCACATCATTATAGTAAGTGTGCTAGGAAGGACATGCACAATGTGAGTTATATGCTTATTAACTAGTTATTATAGCATAATAGATGTCTGTGAGGAATTGTATTATCTCTATGGACATTGTTACATACATAAGTTATTCATTGTGTTAATTTAATATTTGTTCAAAAGACTAGTTATTGTAATATTATTTTCCTCATTTTTGATGTTTATGTTCGAACTAAAGAGCTTTAATTATTAAACATATTTTTTTATTTATAAAAAAGAGTTCAACTAACCAAAAACACATGCAATTAACAATTTGGGCTATTTTGGATCAGTTTAGACCATCTCGTTTGTGTTTAGTTTGGTTTGAGCTCGTCTTTGTTGGTTCAGATTAAATTTGATTTAGATAGAACTAGATCAATTTAAACTGGATTAGTTCGAATTAACTCGAATTGACCCTACTCAAACTAACTTATCTCGCACGAATTGAACCTACTTAATATATTTTTAGTCCATTCAAAAGAGTGCTTCTTAATCCAAAAAAATGTTAATAAAGATAAATAATAATATTTAAATAATTTTTTATTAAAATATAATTGAAACTCATTGTTTAATAATAACAAAAAAATAGATAGTATAAAAAATTCATAAAATATTTATTTTAAAATTTAGTTATTATTATTTTACTTATTTTTAATAAAAATATATATTTAAATAATTTAATGTTAGAATATTATTATTTTTAAAATAATTTTCATATAAAAATTCATTTTTATTGTTTTTAATGGCTCTTGTTTTATTAAAATTTAATTAAATAATAATAATAATTAATATTTTAATAATAATTATTTAAAATAATATTATTTGTTCCTAACTAACCTCTTTCTCAAAATAAAAGACTAAAGAACAACTTTTAAATTTAAAAAAAACTAAATAATATGAACTTTATAATCTAACATATTTCTCGTAACATACTTCGTTTAAAAAAGAAATAAAATTGCACCATCGTAACCAATACACTATTAAATCTTTTCATCTTTCATATATGAGATTTTTTTTTTGCTCCAAAATGACCAAAATGCTTGAAAATTGAAAACAATTTCGTATATGTAAATTTTATGTCCATTTTTGGTGCTATGAAATTACTTGGTCTCAAAATTAGGTTCTCTATTTTAGTAGTATTCCAACTTAATTTTGAAAGAATCTACAACCTGGTACACGTAAGGATAAAGAGATACAAACCCCTTAAAATCTCGTCCCTAACTACAATAAATAGAAAAGAAAACACTTAATAACAGAATACAACAACAACAATAATTACAATCTCAAATAGTGAGAAAACTATGATCAACAAAAATATTATTTAGTCAGCAGTAAGTAAGTAAATATAACTAAATCATTCTAATTAGAGTTTAAACTTTAATATGTTGTAACATACACAGTTTAAACTCAAATTGTACTAACAGAACAATCATGCATATATAAAAAAGAATGTAACAAGATAAACTAACATATAATTCTTATCTATGTGGTAACATTCTCGAATTGTTTATGGCAAACACTTGGCTGTAAATAATTCATTAAAAAATAAAACAATTACAACTCTGATCGAAATAAAACTATCAATACCTTTATCATTTGAGACCTTTGTTCGAACTACCTATTACTTCCTTAGCTTTTTACCTTCATAATAACTTGGTTCGATACATAAACTTGACTTTCCTCCAAAGCCAACACCACTCGACTTGTTGTGATTAGTAATACAAAATAAATAATGTGAAATGAACAATCAAACTTGAGGACCACCCTTAATCACAAACAACTAATAACTACTGTGGGAACCACTTTCAACCACGTACTACATATAGCTAATTATTTGAGAAATACAACCCAACTCAGTCCCACAATGTTGTGTTTCACATATGGAGTAATATAGTCAAGATCTTAACATTGAAGCACTTATTTTACCCACAACGTTGTAGCACAAATACTTAAACACTCTTAAAGTAATTTGTGAATCAAATACAATATTTAGAGCAAATATTTGCAAAATTACGGCACAAGAAAAATGGTTTAAGAGAGACAAAAATAGGTTATGTATAGAAAGAACCAGCCACTAATAATCACTCTTGCTATGGTCTCGCCAAGATTCCTCGTCAACAACCTCATCAGGGTCCTGACTAGGGGTCTATCGAGGCCCTTGTCGATGTGCCAAAAAGCCTAATTTTTTGAACCAAAAATTGCCTAGTAATTCCATAAATACCTACATACTGATGAGTGCTTAAAAATTACTGAAATTATCATGATTTTATACACTTTAATTGATTAAAAAATACATATATTTATATGATTTTATCATATTTTTATATAAATCTGTCTTTTCGGAATCACAGATATTTTTATTATTTTAAAGATATTTTAGCTTAAAAAAGTAACTTAAAGACTCGAAGAAAAATATTGGAGGAAATACATCACTAATATATTGATAAAATAAATGAGAAATAGTCAACAAAGATGGAAAAATTGGATAAAATGGATCAAAAGAGTAAAAAATGTCAAAAATGATGAAATCGTGCATGCAACAGCCCAGTAGCGTCGAGCAACATGTGCCTCAAGGTCCAACCACACCGAGCAACGTGCGTGCATCGCCAAGTCACGCCGAAGTCATCATGCACACAATGCCCAATCCACGCGTGCCTACACCCATCTACACCCAGTCTGCGCGTTTCTGCTCCATTCTGAGTGCACCGCCGCGCCCCACCTACCAATGACGTCAGCGATGGCATCATCATTCACCTAACACATATTTGCTACATTTTTTAACATTTTTCTCCCACTTTTTCTTCCTTTTCTCACCTATAAATACCCACATTCTCTCCATACCAAAACACACCTAAAATCATCATCTTCTTTCCATTTCTTAGTTAGTTTTCCTTAGTTTTAGAGTTATTCCCTTTTTGAGAAGAACTAATTATGTTTTTGTAATTTATTTGCCTTTTGATTTAATAAATGGAAATGAAAATGATGTTTGCATGTTTTCCAGGAACATGAATAACATCAAAGTACTATAAGAATTTTATTTCCTTACAGTTATTTTTTATGTTTTATTCTTATATGTTATATTTAATTTGTCTATGATTAAATTTAACTTTGTTTACTATTTGTAAATATGATATAATAATAATGTTGTTATGCTTGTGAAATATTAAATAGGTAAAAATCTCTAAAATGAATTGATTTTGTTTTTATTCAAGATTTTATATTAAGAATTTTAGAGAGAAATATGTTATTTTTCATTACAAACTTAAATATGAAAATTAGATTTTAAGGTTTAGTTATCTGGTGTGATTTAGAGCAGTGCTCTTTTATTTGTTGGTACAATCGCTCTATTTCAAAAGTTTTTATAAGAATTATTATCTGAAAATAGACAACATGTTTTCAGTAATAGTCTTAAAACTTAAAAGTTAGTACTCAGATAATTAAATTCTTAGGTTTAATTTGGACACATTGAATAAAGTTTAAACTATTTAACCCTACCAAAGATGACATTTAAATGGTTCATTTTCAATCTCTTAGAAAAAGGAATTAATTTAATTAACCAAATTAGTTATCGACCCCACCCATATGTGTTAATTGATTTATTTAGTTAACAAAGAATATCTAACCCCACCAAATGTGATATTCATATAAAAAAGAGAGAATTAATTAATATCAATTTATATATTTAATAGCCTAAATAATATGACCAAACATAATTAATTTAGTTATTATATCCATAAATACTCCATTATTATAAATGATAAAATTTGCATAAATGTTTATTGAATCTATGTCTATGTTTATTTTTATGTTATTAGATTAGAAACATAAAAAATCCAAATATCATGACATAATGTTTAGGATTTAATTTTATTTTTAAAAGTTTGAATAATAAATTAAAAATCACATATATTCCTTCCTTAGATCGACCTTGTGAGTATACTTATCAATTTATATGAAATGATTCGTGCACTTGAGAGAGTTTTATAATTATAAAATCAAAGGATTGGTGATGTCGGTTTTACCCATCAAGTTTTTGGCGCCGTTGCCGGGAAAAAAATAACGTTTTTAAATTATTTATCAAAATTTTAAAAAACATTTGTGTTGTAAATAATTGTGATTTTTTTATTTTGATTTTAAAAAAACAAATTTCAAATTTCGTAAAAATATATATAAAAAAATAATAATAATAAAAAAAATTCAAATTTAAAAAAATAAAAAAACTGTACATCGTGAATAGTAAAATAATTTTGAAATTTGAAATTTGAAGTAAAAAAAACTTTAATAAATTTTAAATAAAAAACCAAAAAAAAATAATAAGTAAATAAATAAATAAATAATTTATGTTCGTGAATAATTAAAAAAATTTAAAAATAAATATTTCTTTTTTCATTTTAAAAAAATTAAAAAAATTAAAAATAAATATATTTTTTCTTTAAAAAATAATAAATAAACTTACCTTCATGAATAGTAAAACAAAAAACAAAAAACAAAATTCAAAATTCAAATTTCATAATAAATAAATAAATAATTTTAAATTTCATAAAAACAAAATTATAGGGTGAATAGTAATATAATTTTGAATTTTGAAATTTGAAAGTTGAAATTTGAAGTAAAAAATAATAAATTTTAAATAAAAAAATAAATAAAAAATTTATTTTCAATTTTCAATTTTATTTTATTCTTTTACCTTTTTCAATTTTTTTAATTATTTTTTTCTTTTATTTTTTTTGGTTTAATTTACTAACTTAATTAATTTAGATTTTTATTAACTTAATTAACCTACATTTTTATGAACTTAATTAATTTAAATTTTTACTTAACTTAATTTTAAAAGCATAAAAGGTAAAGATCTAAGAGAATTTTATCTAGAAGACTAATTCTTAGAAGCTTTTATGCTACTAGTCTTTCCTCATAATTCTGTTCTATTTAGAAGGATGATTTTTTAGGAGCTTGTGCACCATCATTCTTTCCTGAGAGCACTCTTGATTAATAATGATTATGTTATTTTAACTTAGATATTGTACTTAAAAAATGAAAAAATAAAAAATAAATAAAGAATAAAAAAACAAATTCTGAAATTATCTCCAAAATTTTAAAGTTTTAATTACAATCTAAGGAGTTAGTTGTTTTGTTAGATCTAGGTACAATTGTGTTTTGATGCCTTAATTGTTTGATTTGCACCTAGACGTGGGTTATCTAAAACCCTCAAGCATGCTCCTGGTTTTAAGTACAGAAAAATTTGAAAATTCTTAAGGCATTCCTAAAAAAATATAGGTAGACAACCTTATCTTACTTGTAGGTTTGATTGACTCAATGATGTGGAGACATTGAGTTTACTTAAAATGAAATCCCCAAGTTACCTCTTGCTAAGACTTTAAACGAAGTGTTGAATGAGAGATAACCCATCATTTTAAGTAATTTTCTTTTATTTGTTATTTATTTTAGTTTAATTGCATGTGAATAATTTTAAAATTGTTAAAACTAAAAATATTTGTTGAGATGTTAGAAGTTCACAACGATCTATTTGTGTGCACGTTAATGAACATGATGGATGCACCTGTATTTCTCCATTATTATTTGCACATTTTCAAGAAATATGTAATCTTTCTTTTCTTTTCTCTTCATCTTTAATTTATAGTTGTTACATTGAGGACAATTTAAGTTCTAGGTTAGGGGTGGTGAAAAATTACTATGCTTAATTTCAAAAAATAAAAATAAAAATAAAAAAATAATTTATTTTTATTTTTAGGTTCACTTTTTCATTTTTATTGTGTTTGGATTTTTTTATGGTTTAGTAATTTTTAGAATTTTAGAATTAGTTTCAAAAACTTTTCTCACAAAAATTTAAGTAAATAGTTAAATTTTTTACATTGTTAGATTAATTTTTGACAACATATCATGCATTGTTTTTAGTAATTCGTTAGTTTTTGTCATAACTAATATTTCTTGATAAGATATGGAAATTATATTAAATCCAAAATTGGTGTTTATGAATTATTTTTTTAGAGACTACCTTTGTGAGATATAATTTGAGCCTAATTTCCTTTATTAAGAGTGAAATATATATTTTTTATACTCCAAATACATTTCTTATTTCTTTAAATTCTTAGATGATCTCTATAGATATTAACATTGAATGTATGAATTTTTTCTCATCTTAATAGAGTGTCGTATACTTTTTTTTTTATTTTTTCTTAGATTAAATGATTTAAGTAGAAATTGATAGTATATGTTTTTATCTTATTCATGTATGACTGCTACAAAAAATAGACATATATGAAGTTACCTAAACCAAAATCAAACAGAAAAGCCACAAAATTAATCATTTATCAAAATCCTAAAAAATGTACAATCTGTACATGGGTTGACTCTCTAAAAAATTATATATATTGAAAAATATCTTCATAAAAATATAAAAAGATAAAGAATATATAGTATAATCTACATATTATGACACACATTGCCTACAAAGTTATGAGTAAAGACTAATTACAAAAGAAAGATATATGAAGTAATTCCCTAAAAAGTCATTGCACTTTCTTCATTTATAAAAGGCATATATCTTGAAATTTTTTCTTAATGAGCTTGATTTATGCATGAAAATAATTTTTATATATGATATCTTTACAATTTATACATTCGATTTCTTTCATGAGATCAATGTTAAAAGAACACTTTGAGTCTTTATTCTTTATACATATGCAAACATATTAGTTCATTTCTATACATAAAATCTTTCGCATATAAATTAGTATAAGTATTTGAACCCATAGGATTCAGTGTTTTGAGAGTATTGACTTGTGAGGAATAGAGTCTAAGAGAATTCAGATTCCTGACATTAAAATTGGGTAAAATTAAATTGATACATTTTATTATTTTGTTGGGTTTCGACTAATTATTATAACAAATCATGATTGTTTTCTTATTTTCTGTCTAAAATCTAACCTATAAATACGTCATAAATGATTCTAAAAAGAAAGTATCCAAATTTAATAGAGATTGAGTGTTAACCAAGTTGATGTTTACAAATATTTTAAAGATTATCAAGATCCTACAAATGGAATTATTGGTGCCGCGACACGAGACAAATTTGAGCTCCTATACAAAAACCTGGGACTAGTCTATTATGGCATGGAATTATTGTTGCCGCGATGAGAGACATATTTGAGCTCCCATACAAAAACCCATGGCCAATCTATCGAAACATGAAATTAGTAATGCTGCGATGTGAGACTTATGATCTCACATACAAGAATTAATAGCCAATCTACTATGGCATGTAATTAATGGTGTTGTAGTGTAAGACATATTTGAGCTCCCATAAAAAAACCTACAGTCAATCCACTGTAATATGTAATTCTTATGGCTCAACACAAATTAGTTTTCATGGTAGCTTGATTCTTGTTTGTCTGGACTTATTTTAGTTTCCATTTCTTGCCTTATTTTCACTCTTTTTTTCTCATTTTAGTCCATAGATTCCTTCAGTAGCTTATGAACCTACATTACACAAAATCCCTTCCAAAGTAACAAAATTCCTAGAATAAATTATAAAAATTAATTCTTAAAAATATAGCAAAATATGGGTCAAAAATATGATAGTCTACATGGTTGTTAATCTACCTGGATACTTTTCTAAGGATGTTAGTCTACTTGGTTGCTCTGCTTGGCTAGTCTACCTAGCTAGCTGCCTATTTGTAATTCATGTTGGAGTGCATCTTCTAGGTGGATAACCAAATGCTTATTCTATATGACTTCTACTAAGGTATGATGATCAAGTTCTTCCTAGGTGGTCATGTCATCTAGGTGCATAACAAATGTATATGCATTTCTAGGTTCCACCCAACTCCTTCATAAGGGAGGAGGTGGGACATCCTTGAAAACACATCTTTTCTTTATCGTAGAAACTCATCTAGTGCATTCTTAACTTCTTGAGGTAAGAAGGTGTCAAATTGCATGGTCTTTGGAGGTTCCTCTTTTGATAAGATAAGAATTCTAGTCTTTTTCACAGGCTCAATCAATGGAACGTGCCTCATTCTGGAGCCAAGCTTTTACTCGAGCACTTTAGAGAACATCTCGTATGGATCTTCCCATTATCTAGCAATCATCATGGCCATAGTTGGTTGTCTAGAGACAGAGAAATTGTGATCTTCTTGAGGGACTTTGTCATCATGGAACACGTTGGGAGTAAGTATTGGTTCTCGAGAATTGGTTGGATTGTTTGTGCACAATAAGAGCAAAAAGTTCTTATAAACACTTTAGAGCTCATCTTTGTATTTTAATGGATCAAACGTACTCTATAGGAGAAAGATGTGATGAACTCAAATGAATATGACGAAGAACACGACGAATGTTTTTCATTATTTCGTCGCTCGAGTCGATTATAATATCAAATTTAATTCTCACAGACGACGCCAGATATTGAATCAACTTTTTATGCTCACTATAATTGCCACTAAGGCTGTGATTTTGATCTTGATGTACATGAGCAAACAGTATGGAGATAGGACATTAAATTTAAATTATGTCTTATAAGATTTAACTAAAAAAGTAAGAGATAAATTTGTATTTATGTTGAAAATCATATCTTTAATGTTAAATATGAAAGCTTAATTATAGATTTCGTTTAATGAAAATATCGTAATATTCTATTGAATCAATATATTTATGATTATACATATATAAAGATATTAAATTATAAATATTTGGATCAACCAATTAAACGGTATCATTTTAATTTGGTGAAAATTTCTCTCAAAACAAACTTAATTTTCCCTTTTCACGTTAGCATGTGAAAATTTTACACACAGTCTACATTAAAGAATTCCTTTAACTCTTCATCATTTATAAAGTACTAAAAATGATCCAAGTAGGGTGATTTCCATTTATAATATTCTCTTGCATGATTCTCAAAATACTTTTTAGAAAATTAACCAATTCAGATATGCTTATTCATTAAATCTAAGCAAGTTCACAGTTGTGTTATAATTCTGTAAAAGCTGAGGTACTAATTGCAATCAAATAATGTCGTACTAGGACTCGAAATTATTGTAATGGAAGCAAGAAGAAACAGAAGACTATCTTTCAATGGATATCAACAACTCCAGGTGACTCATTTTTATAGTTCTTATTATTATTATTTTTTTTGGAAAATGTGAATATAAAAACGAAAGAAAAAAAATAGAGGGAAAAAAACGTTTGGTTGCTATGTGAGAGGAACGTTGAATTGAATGATTATTGCAATTACGATAAGAATATATTTTTTAATAGAAGTGAGGTAAGTGACTTTTATCGAGGATATATTTGTAAAATCACGTCTCTTTTCTTCTTCTTTCATGGCCAATTCTCTCAATTTCTTCACATTTCTGATCTTTCACGGACTATTTCACCTCCTGCTCATATTCCTTCAAACTCTCTTATAACTCCAACCCTTTTCTGTACCTTCTAATCCCTCTGTTCTCGCTATACAAAAAAAAAAAAAAAAATAGCATTCTAGAGTTATCTCTCCTTGATTTGAGTCATACTATTTGTTTAATTTTCAATCTTTTTGTTGGGAATCTAAGTTTGCCCAGAAAAGTTTTGCCCTTTTCTTCATCTGCTAATTGGGTCCGAAAAGGTGGACTTTAAGCTTTTGTGTATAGATTTGCGTTAAACAATTTAACGTGACTGAGAAGAAATAAAGATAAACTGAAGTGATTTTACAAATTTAAGTTGGTAAATATTTGAGTATGTTTTTATCGTATTTACGAATATAATTACAAAATATAAATATTTTTAAAACATTATCTCTTATTTTATTATCATAAAACTTAATAAAGCATCTAAAAGTTAGTTAGTTGTTTGAAATTCTATATCCCCGAATTACTTTTTCTTTTTCTTGGTTAATTTTAACATCTACATTTTCAAAATTTATAATCTGAAATTTCACCTTCTACCATTATCGTATATACTATTTGGCTTGGCATATCCCCAAACTGCTTACTCTTGATTGTTTTAAAGGCTTTTATTTCATATCTAGATAAGTGAAGTCTCATTAAAAAGAATGTGAATAGAAATAGAAAAAATGTAAGAAAAAACGTTTGGTTTCTATGAGAGAGAAACGATGAATTGAATGATTAATTAGCATATTAATCTTTTTTCTTCGGTTTTGTTTTGGCTTTTAAGGGCTAGTAGAGGGGGAGTTAGATATGTTTTTTAGGGGCTGAATTTTAAATATTTTTTAATGAAAGGTAAATGTTTTTATTGAAATACTAAGAAGTTAGAATTCATGATACCATAAATTCTTTTAAATTTAAACATACATTTTTTTAAGTCATATTAGAACATGAATCTAAAACTTTGATTTAGTGTATTATAATTTATAATAAAAACTATATGACATAAATAAAAAGACAAAAAATAATAAATTAATGAAGTATGAAAAATTATACATGTAATAATTTAATTAATAAATTAAAAGTTAATATAACAAATTGGTAGTTAAATCAAACACATCAAATTTATAAGTGTTAAAACTAAAACTAAAAAAATCTAAAAAATAAGATATGATTTAAGATTTTAAACATTATACAATATTTAAAAATATATCTTGATAAACAATATAAGATTAAAAAATTAAACAAAGTAAATTAAAAAAATTGTACAATGAAATATTAAAATTTTCTTAAAAAGAAAACTTTTAATAAATTACAAATATTTCTAGAATACAATATCAAATAATATAATATTATTACAAAGAAACAAAGACCTCATATCCTAAATAGCATGTATATATATGTATATATATGTATATAATTAAATTGTTCTAAACTAGTTTATGAGTTATACATGTACATATAACATATATAAACATTGTACATAATTTACAAAGTATACATAAACTAAATATGAACATGATGACCTTTTGAATTGGTTATGCTCTCTCTCTCTCTTCCTAAGATGACCTTTTATACCAAGTAGGATTTGATCATGTTATTTTCATATTATGGTAAGGTTGTTTATGCCATTCAAGCTACAAGGCCACCCACAAATATGTATACTCTATGTACAAACTAATATATACTCTCTCAATCTCTTTCTCTCTCTTCTCTTTTCCTCTTGCTTTGTATTCTCTCTTATTTGTATCCATTTTACGATCAAAACAATATAAAAAGATATAATTGTTTCTCTTTTGTGTGCAAGCTTCTTATGAGTTGATAAGTAATAAATTATACATATTTTTACACATTAATTCTTCTATATTTACACTTATTTCATTACACAAATATGTATACTTTATTGTATATTTGATCATATTCATTATTTATTGTATATTTGATCATAAAATATGAGTTTTTAAAATTTTAGAATTTTTAATGATTTTTTTTATTAATTTTACTTGATCGATGGATGTACTTTTATAGGCTACATATGTACTTAGCAAAGGAAAAACAAAAATGGTTCCATTTTAGTAACTCCCGATGCCAAACAACCCCAAACTAGCGTTGTTAGCTAGTGCCCCATACAATATATCATCTCTCTAGCGTTTTTAGCTCCCTCATTCGCACGTAAATGTCATTCTTCTTAAAGATCATAATGCCTCAAGCTTTCACACCTAATCCACTATTCACATACTAATCTCCTTGTTTTCTATGTGGACACATGGGATGTGTTTCAAATTGTATCATCAAACGACCCCTATTTAAATTTGAGTATAAAAACCTACTCTGCATGAGTTTAATACCTACAAAACACCTATTTGAACGAAATCAGTGGCAAAACCCATAAAATTTGAGTGAAAATAAGAGTAATTATTTTGGAGCATCAATGAATTATTTTTGACAAATTCTAGAACAAGGTTAAAGATTTGTGCATTTGATTTATTTGGTTTCATTTTCTCATCAAAATATTAAGATTATTATCTCTTCCCTTTCTTAATAATTATGAATTATTTAGTTATTTTTATGGATATGTTGATTTTAGGTCTAGTTAAATAATTTATTGTGATTATAGGCAATTCTAAACCATAGATTATAATTTAATTTGAATTATGTCATGGTTTAATTAAAGTTTCAATGTCTAATTTTTTAATGTATTTAATTTCATGTTTGAATATTAATTCTTGAAATAGTTGTACAACTAGTTCGATATATAGTTTTGCTTATTACTAGATTATGAAATTAATATGAAATTATTATTTTTTGTAATTAAAGTAGCAAATTATGATTTTTGTTTCATTGGAATTAAATTCTTAGATTAGAAATTATCAACGATATTAATTTAATTTAATTTAGTTATTACTTTTATATTATAATACAATAAATGAATTACATCTAGTATTTATAATTCTAAATTGTTGATAAGTGCAAAACTACAAGTGCATAGTATCATAGTTTTATAATAACGTAATAAGATATCGTTCTCAAGGATTGGTAACTTATTTTTAACAAATACCAAAATTATACTAATCTCAATTTTATGTAAAAAAAGTCATTAATCTTGTTGTAATTGAAATTTAAAATAAAATCAAGTTAAAGAAAATATGCAAAAGAAAATAAAGATGTTATTCAAAGATCAAATTAATGGGAAGAAAACTTCTAGGAAATCAATTTTACCTAATTTCTCATTATGTTTTACTCATCTAGCTAATTGAATTTAATTCTCTCTGTTCGTTCGCAATCTCCAAAAAAATCCAAAAACCTCTTTCGATAGTCAATTGGAAATATTCTTATTCATTAATTTACACAAGAGTATGTAATTTAATAAAGTAAGAAAGCATTAAGACCAATGATTTTAAAACTACACAGGTTCATACAAGTCTTTCCATCTCTATATTTACCTATGCCAAAATATTTTAGATATATCCTATAATTTCCTCTTTTGATAGTAAATCACAAGATTAAAATTATCTAATTAATGACCAGTTAATTAGAAGCATTAAACTTAGAATAAATCAAACAAACATGAAGATAAATAATTTAAATTAACATAGAAAATCAAGCATAGTTTAAAATTAAATTATATATATTTTTTAGAATAAAGAAAAATTAGTTAATGCTAAAAATTAAATTTAACATAAATTGAAAGAAAATTAAATCAAAAAAAGAATCTACTTTCACGTTAATCTGTTGCGCTTTAATCTGATATATATATATATATATATATATATATATATATCACCGTTTACCAGCGTTCTTTTTTATATATATCACCTTAAATGATATGCTTCTAAATTTTGGAACTTCATTATCTTCATATCTGTAATAAAATTTCAATAATAATAATCAAGTCTAAACTCAATAGATTAAAATAAATAAAATTAGACTAAAGTTTAAATTTGAGAAGTGATAAATTATACCAAATTATGCAAGTCATCAAACATTCCCAAACTTAGAACTTTATTTGTCATCAAACAAAAAGAAAATAAAAAGAAAGACAACTATAGACAGTGCCAACAAGACCTCATAGAGAATTGTCATCACTCACCAAACCAAGATCTGAATTTAGATTTCATCACTAATACTCTTTTTACATCGAAGATAGCAAGAATGTCCCATCATTTACTTCAACCTAAATATAAGTCTTTGAGTGTGTGTGTGAAATAGTCAATTTAACTCCAAACTACCATTAAATTCAGATAATAGTAGAACAACTGAAATAAGAAGAATTCTCTCAAAACTTAACTCCATATGTCCAATTTTCAGAAATCTTCTCCACTAATGTAATCAAATACCAAAATCAGAGATCAAAAGGTCTTTAATCAGGGTTGTAATGAAAGGCCACAGGGTGAGGGCTAAGAAAAAAATTAATATGAAAAATCAAAGAAAAAAGAATATCCACATGATTCATACCATAGTTTTTTCTCGACAATATGCTCATATTGATGATAATATTGTTGACATACTAAATAAGTGGAGTCCTTTTTTTCCTTCTTTTTTTAAGATGTGGTTGCCTTAATACTCGTAGTCTTTACTAATTTCAACCACTTTAACCATTTTTCAATTTCTACATTTCACCATTTTTTTTCACTTTTTGATCAAATAGAGCAAATGTAATATGGATTATTTAATTTGAATTAACTTTCTCTTTAAATGCAAATTTTCACCATTTTCTCAAAAATTTAAGGTAAGTTCATGGTTTTTCCAACTTAGAATGAGAATAATTTATGTAGTTAAAAGAACAAATAAGACTTATGTAAAATAAGGCTCAAGTGGTTGACTATAGAAGTACCATGTAATGATGGTGTGATAATTAGGATGCGTGAGAAAACTTTTTGGTTGTGACAAAAAAATTCCTAGATCATTTCTCTAATATTTGGTATCAACTAGGATTTCGTCTTAAGGATCCATCAACAGATTCTAGAGCAAAGCAAGATTGAACTTTCCTAACCAAGTTAATTCAACTTCTTATCTTTATAGGCAAAATGGATGTGAGAAATGTTTTACTATATGCTCAATTATTTTCAAGGACATAGATAATCAAAATACCCACAAAACTTTTACTAACATAATAACAGATTTTGATTTTTTTTCTCAAATCCATCCTCAATCACAAATTTCATAGTCATAGCGAATTCAATCATACTCAAATACATGGTTGATAAGAGAATTCAACAACTCAAGATAATAGGTTGACACTCCCAAACTTAAACTAAACTATGCCCTCATTGTAATTCAAAAGTGAGACAAATTGAAGAAATGAAAGGAACTTCCCTAGTTTATGGTGGATTCACATTAGTTTATAATTTTTAGCTTTTTATTCCTGTAAAATAAGAAAGCATCAAAATCCAAATTATTCAAATAAAAAATAATAAAATAAAATAAAATAAATTTTTATGGGCTGCCTCTCATAAGCGCTTGTTTTATAGTCTATAACCATACTTTTCAATCTTCATCAATTAGGATTTCGAAGATGAATAAATGCACAATTCTTCTCCACTTATTCTACATAATAGTGATTCAATCTCTGACCGTTAACTCTGAATATATTCCTTACCTTGTCCTTCAAGTCTTTTGCTCCAAAAGTGAAAACTTTGTCAATTGTATAAGGACTTGTCCATCTTGATCTTAACTTACTTGGGAAGAATTTTAGTCATGAATTGAAGAGCAAAACCTGTTGTTCTGGAGCAAACTCACGCCTAAGAATCTCTTTGTCATGCCACTTCTTTGTCTATTCTTTTTAGATCTTTACATTTTCATAAGAATCATCCAAGAACTCATCCATTTCATTTAATTGAAGAAGTCACTTTTCCCTTATTGCTTTCAAATCAAAATTAAACTTTTTTATAGCTCAATAAGTTTTATGCTTTAACTTAATAGGGAAATGATATGCTTTTCTAACTGAAAGTAATCCATGAAAATATCTATTATATCTTCCACCATATAAGAAAAGATAACCATTATGCAATGTTGAAATGTTACTGAGGCATTGCACAATCCATATGGTATCCTTCAAAAAGAAAATGTTTTGTAGGGGAATTTGAATGTAGTTTTCTCTTGATCTTTGGAGGCTATGGTAATATGATTATACCCCAAATAACCATAAATGAAGCAATAATAGGGATATTCGGCCAACCGATCCAACATTTGATCTATGAATGGAAGTGGAAAATGATTCTTCCTTGTTGCTTTGTTTAACATGCGGTAATCTTTACATACATGCCAACCCGTGACTGTTCTTGTAGGAATAAACTCATTGTTATCATTTTTCACCACCATCATTTCACCCTTTTTTGGTACAACATGCATTGGACTCACCCATGAGCTATCTGAAATAGCATAAATAATTCCAGCATTGAATAGCTTCAAAATTTCAACTCTTACAACTTTCTTCATTCCTAGATTTAATCTTCTTCGAGGCTTAATTGATGGTTTGTAAGGTTCCTCCATTAGAATGGTTTTCAGTACGTATGACAGATTCACTTACTATATGATGATTTCTATATTTATGCATGCTACTAGCCTGGACAAGAGCTTATGTGATACACCGTCACTAGTGTGTTTTTCATAAATTGTTTTTTCTTGGATGAGTTGAAATAGAGCTTACAAAAATATTCTATCTATACATACACTCACCTTAAATGTTTGTGCCCATTGTCTCTTATGGAAAAGGATATTGTTGTTTGGTAAGGTTGTTTATCTCCATAAAATTTTATTATTTGCATGTTCCCTATTTTTTTGTTCATGCATATCCCTTTCTCGTTATTTCTTTATCTTGCATAGTGTGTTAATTGTCAAATTTTTTGCTATGTCTAATGGTTTGATCCTTTACTAGTATTTTTCCATGCTAGTTGCTCTGAAATTATTTTTACGTGTGTTTTATTTTCTTACTACTTCTTCTTCTATAACTATTTATATTAGCATCATGTCACAAACATTCATCATGTAGTATCAAAGTATTAGGATTTTCTATTTGCGGTCCTAAAAAATTACGAGTGCAAGGAATTTCACAACGAGCACCATAGATCTTAGAGGTTATTTAGAGATCACCGCCTTTAGGGTGGATAAAAGTCAACACAGATAGTGCCACTTTTGGTTCACCTAGTCTAGTAGGTTGTGTAAGGATATTTTAGACATAAAGATCCTTTTTCAAATGTTGTTTATGTATTTCACTTGGGGTTACATTCTTTTGAGGTAGAGCTTGCGACAGTTATTCACACGGTATTTTATGCCACCACCTTTGGGTGGAAAAGGCTTTGGTTGAAATTAGACTCGACTCATTTGGTGACTCTATTTCACACTAGCTCAACATCGATGCTATGGAGATGGTATTCTACTTGGGTTGACTGTTAGAAAAGATTTCTCACATGAATTTTCATTATCCCATATTTTTAGAGAGGGAAACATTATAGCTGATTATATAGCCTTTAAGACACTTAGTGACGTTTGGTTTACAAAATGGAAAATGAATGAGAATAAGAATATGCATGAGAATATGAATGAAATTGAATGGAAAGAAAACAATATTACTATTACATTGTTTGATTTGACCACTAGAATCAAAAAAAGAATCAGTATTACAGTGTTTGGTTTACAATTGGAATGAAATGAAAAACACTACATTTTACCTTAATCCACTATATTTAGTAAAGTTTAAATAATGTCACTTAATTGTTATTTTTTCATTGAACAAAATAAATTATTGAAATCATTATTGGAATGGAATGAAAAACAATACATATGACCTCAATACCTTTATATTCAGTAAAGTTTAAATAATGTCATTTAATTATTTTTTTGTCGGATAAAATAAATTATTGAAATTATTATTTTTCTAAATAGGATTTAAGGGTTAAGATTTTGGGTTTTTGGGGTTTAAGATTTGGGGTTTTGGATTAGGGTAAAATTGGAACTAAAATTTAACATGAGAATGAAATCATGATTCCTTAAGGGAGGATGAAATTCGTATTTCTTCTCTTTTAAGAATTGATTATATTTCATTCCCAATTTATAGCACAACCAAACATAAAATTGTAAAAAATCAATTATATTCACATTCACATTCCTACAACCAAACATAACATTAATATTTATACAACGATATGGTGGTGGAATGTCCCATCGTTCGTTAATGCTTTTGTTTTTTTGGATATTAATACCATACCTTATTATAGATTTTGCTTAAAAATGATTTGTTAATACCTTTTTTTTATCATTTTAATAATACTCGTAGTTAATTGGATAAATGAAAAAGGGTGTTACATAGGTATCAACCTAGTTGAGATGGTGCACCTCTAAGGTCAATGTTTGAATATTAGTAATCAAAAATGACGAAATCATGACCTATTTCATTTTTTTTTTTGGGAGAGGGGGGTGAAGGTATTGAAGTTACAAGTATCAAAAAGCAAAATGCTCCAAAAACTACAACAAAATAGCTTGAAAAAGGGCATAATGATCAATGAAGGGTGATGGATTTTACAATTCAAATGATGCATCATTGTAAGAAAGAAGTGTGATTTCGAGTCAAGTATAATCACTATGAAAGGTCAGGTTGAATGGAGTTTAAAGAGGTATACGAACTGAAATTTCTTGCATTTGCAGTAATCACATGTAAATCATATTTCCCATCAGTGCTCACCATCTGATCATTACTGACAATTAACACATAGTACCTTATTGCCTTCTCATCCAAGCATACGGGGAAAATTTTATTTCTTTGACCAGTATACCAGTACTCAAGAGCCAGACCCGTACTGAAGTTATGCAAGGCTAAAATGCCATTTATATGGCTTTAATTGACATAGTAATGTCTTGCAAATGAGGTATCTGGCATCATAATCGGGAAATTGTCAGATAGAGCAATTGTAGTAGTGCTCTTCAACAAAGGGGTCCACTTTTGTCCATTATCAATCACAAAGGCAACTTCATAATATGACCTTGAAATTCCATTATCAAGTTTATTTAGCTGGACATTGTTTAAAGCTATCACCAATAATCTCCACAAGAACACTTTCCACCCTTGAAATGGTGAAACCGGCTATTATCCCTCACAATTATCTCTCTTCCGACTATTTTTGATATCAGTTTTGTTGCGGTGTGGCAGTCCACACACACCCTAAGGTTCTTTGTTATTCGAATTGTCATACCAGCTTGAGTGCTAATGATGCCAAATGCTATGGCAAGCCTTTCACTGTGACCAAACAATAAGTTTTTCTTTTGCTTCTCGCCAACATCATGTAGCACCTCACTTGTGTCAGGCACATATCCTTCCCGTTCCATTAGCTCCAAAAGAACTTTAAGAGCCTCATTTATTTTATCATAGTATGGGTGCGATTTATCTCCTGCCATAAAAGCATGAACCTTGTTTTTGACTTCAATCCAACTGCAAGCTGGCTTCTTTTTCATTCCTTTTTGTCTCATAGAGGTTCTCAACTTTGTTGCATCGTTCCATCTCCTGGCAGCAGAATATATGTTCGATAGTTGCACATATGCCCCCGTGTGTTCAGGATCAGCTGTAAAAATTTTCTCAGCAACCTTTTCAGCCAATTCAACATTCTTATGAATCCTACAGGCAGCCAACAATGTGGACCACACACTTCCAGTTGGTTCTACATGCATATTGGAGAGAAAATTATAAGCTTCCTCTAACCTTCCTGCTCGACCAAGAAGGTCTGCAACAGCAGCATAGTGCTCTAATCCGGGAGAAATTCCAAATTTCAGGGTCATACTGTCAAAATATTTCCAAGCTTGACTGACCAATCCAGCATGGCTACAGGCAGTCAATACAGCCACATACGCCACATAATTAGGCTTTACTCCCTCTTTTTCCATAAGTTCAAATAATGAAATTGCATCATGAGCATGGCCATGTATAGCATATCCCATAATGATGGCTGTCCATGACACCATATCATGTCTCTTTATTTTATCAAATATCCACCTAGCTATCCTAACATTCCCACATTTTGCATACATGTCTACCATTGAGCTTGCTATATAAACATTTTCGTCAAATCTGGCCCTAATTATGTATCCGTGGAGCTGCTTACCCAAATGTAGTGTTGTCAGGTGGGCACAAGCTGGTATTATACTTGAAAATGAAATTTCATTGGGCTTAATTTTAGCCACCAACATCTGACGAAAGAATCTGAGGCCTTCATCAAACAGACCATTCTGCACACATCCTGCAATGATAGAATTCCATGAAATGTCATCATACTGTGGTAAGAGATTAAAAACTCGAAATGAATCTTCAATACGGGTGCACTTTGCATACATGTTTACTAAGCTACTTCCAATAAATACATCCCCAACAAACCCATGTCTAATGGCATATCCATGAATCTCCTTTCCCTTAAGAATGTCAACATACTCTGCAAAAATAGGAAGAATGCTGGACAACGTGAAGGAATCAGCCTTCAACTTGGCACTACACATCTCCCTAACCATTGCTAAAGCCTCTTTATACACACCATTTTGGGCATTTCCGGCAATTACAGTATTCCAAGAAACAATATCCTTATTTGGCATTATATCAAAGACCTTCCTCATATTATCTATTTGAAGGACTGTTTTGTCCTCCATTTGCAGTGAAATATTATCAGCTTTCCCATGAAAATTATCATCCACTTTCCTGTAGGCAATATTTTGTGGCAATAAATCACCAGATGGATTCAAATTAGCATTTAAATCTATGTCCATTACCCTTTTTTCCAACTTGTCTATCATTTGATAGGAATAATTATTCGAGGTTTCACATTTACCCAATTTTCTCTTTACATTTCCAGCAAATAATGGTGTCATCTCCTCCTTTTCTAACTTTTCATGCTTAATTCTACCAGTCCACGCAGCAGAACTAACTAAGCTAGTTTTACCTTTTGTAACTTGCTTCAGTTCAGGAAATTCTTCGAGCACTTGAGGCGCATTATATTTTTGTCCACTATTCTGAAACAAACTCTGAAACTTGGAATACATATTCATAAGGGCATTACCTGTATACAAGTCTGTTTCCAGACCAAGCCGAACAATGCAACCATGCACAGACTCGCCCAACCTCAAGTCCTTGAGCAACGTGCACGATTTAAGGACAGAAGGGAACACATTGTGATCTGGGTGTTGGCCAGAAGCTCGCATTTGGAAGAAAGCAGCCAAGGATTCACGAGCAAGGCCATGGTAAGCGTAGCATTTGATGATGGATTTAAAAGCAAGAGTGGAAGGGGACTGAAGGGTGCCAAAGAAAAGGTGTGAGTCATGAAGAAGGTTCAAATTTGAATAAACAGAAAGCATTATGGCCATGTGAGAAGGACATGGGCCTCTGGTTCTGAGGATATGTGCATGAAATTGTTTGGCATGTGATTGGGATTTGATGGTGCTGAGGTAATTAATGAGGTTTTGGAAGGTGAGCCTTGCTGAAGACGATGGAGTTTTGTCAAGGAACATTGAAGTAATACTCTATGTAAATGATTACAACAGCAGAGAAGATACAAGTCGAGAAGATTTTCAATTTCAAGATTAGTTCTTCATATCGAAATCGCAGTAGGGAAAAAATTTCCTCTAGTTTTGAATCTTCGCTGACTACTGGAAATTTAGAAATACATATACAGTATGAAATTGATGTCTAAAAATTGGGTTACTGCTTAGATTTCAGAAAGGCAAAGTTTGTACAAATATTTGGTTAAAATATGGTTAGGATTGAATAAAAATTATATAATTATATATAAATTGTACTCGAGTCATTCTAAACTATATAGAAATTTAATATATTCTATCTCATTTTTTAATGTATAGATTAATTACGATATAACTTAATATAATTAAATATTACATGATAATAATTAATATATGTGATACAACTGAACAAGCCATAAATGGCAACACTATCCGCATGACAATTAGGAATGAAAAAAAATTCTAGGCTTCATCCTTTTAACACTTAGAAATCTTGTTAATTGTTATAAATAATGTTTATCAATTACTTTAAATAGGCATATGATATTGTAGAGAATAAATGCAAAGAGTCAATACATTGATTTATAAAGTAATTTATATAACTGATTGAGATGTTAATATTAGGCTTAATTATGGGTTGGTTGTTATATACTTTCCTTTTCATGCTTGATTCGTGAAGTATATAAAGGCTTTCAATGTATATGTTAGAAGATATATAAATAACAATACTCACTACTATATTTTTTTTCCAACTTTTTCTATTGTTATTTTTCTAATTTCATAATGTGTTATAAGCATAAGATTTTCATTCAAAGTCCATGTTCTTATTATTATGTGTGAAATGACAAAATCAAATTATTTCATGAAGCTTTAAAGGATGGTAGATCATACAAAAGTCACATGTCTTTGAATATGGTAAATTTATTTCTTATCTTTCATCTTATGAATTTTAAAGATTTTAAATCTATGCCTAATTTGTTATTAATATTAACATTGCATGCATGTTTTTATTAATGTTTTTCGAAAATATTTACTTTAATTTACTTCTACTTAATATATTGAAAAAAATAATTTGAATGTTATGATATTTCTTAATACAATAAGTTCTTACGTAAAAACATTCATTTATTTGATGTGTAACATGAATTTTTTGATTGGATATTATCTTGTAGTAATTTAATGGTTTTGTAATAAATATTATCTAATTATTGAATGTTTTGAAATCCTTCATCCATTTTCTTTATCATTGGATTGAATTCAATCAATTATATTTTCTTTTACATTAAACCTATCAATTTTAAAATTTGTTTTGTATTGCTTTTTCCAATACAAGCCTATTAAGTTTCTATTATTATTATTTACAAATTCATTGGCATATTATTTGGTTATTACCATTATCTCTACTTAACAGCATTGATACAATGGATATTCAATTTATAATTTTTTTCGATTTATCGGCTATTCTTCGGGCCAATTCAAATGCATTTAATCATAAAGTAATTAAATTTCTTATCCCAAAAAGCCAATATGGTGTTAGAAGGGGTATATAAAGTGTCATAATGTGTCATTTTAAGTCATGGAATACACTTGTATATAGAATATATTTGATAAAATATTTTAATACTTAAAATAATATTAGAGTGAACGAGAAATTGAGTTTCAAATATGACTTATTGAGATGGAAGAATATATGTTTTAATTCTCCACTTAACATATAGACTTTTGGTTACTTTGTAATTATGATCATTTTTAAATTTATGTCTACACGATGATAAAATAATTATGATATTTATATTTATATTATGACAAAACGGTTATAATATTTATGTCTATATTATGACAAAAACGATTATAGTGATTTATTATGCATTATAACAAAAACGATTAATTATGACAAACAATTATAGGAAATGAACGATTATAGTATATATGATTATAAATTTGCTTCTAGGTATTTGTAAAACTAATAGAAAAGACTAGAATTTAGATTTTAAAAAATGAGAACTCTTAAAAGTTTTTCTTTGTAAGAGATTTTTTCTTTCTTTTTTATTATACTCCCTTTAAAGTTAGGTTCAGTTTGGTGGAGTTTAGACACTTTTTTAGCTCATCGAAGTAGTTATATCGGTGTACATTTGATACTTGTATATTATTTAATCTTGGAAGATAATAATCTATGATTCTTTAACACTCATGATGAGAGAATAAATTTGTCTTAAGAAAATTATATGAAATATGAAACTCGGTACTTATTTTTTAACTTTAAATTAATTTTTCTATTCATATTCTTTGTAATTTATATTTTATTATCTTTCATAATTTTATAATTTATATTTTGTTAATCAAAATTATGTTAACATTTTTTTGTTTATCCTTATATTTTACTAACAATATTAAGACAAATTTTCTCCAAAGGACAAACAAGTTGATACAACTTAATTCAATTGCAATTTTAATGTTATTTGTGAAGTCTATTTTTCAAGATTTATTTGGCATCTTAAGGTTTAGGTTTTAAGGATTATGTTTTCTTAGGGTTCTGATATGATCATATCAATTATTAGGGTTTTAAGGATTTTTTTTCTTAGGGTTCTAATTTGATCATACCAAAGGTTAGAGTTTTAAGGACTTTGTTTCCTTAGGGTTCCTAGTGTTGTTCGCCTAGAGGGTTCGTATTATTTGGTATTAGATCTTTGATTACTGAAAATAAGTTATCTATCTTCATCTATCTTTGTTTAAGTTCTTGATTAAAAAAATTGATCATTGGTTTTTGTGTTTTACAAACAAAAAAAAACTATCTTGATTTCAAATTTGATTGTTTTTCTTTCCTTATCTTTGTGGAACGAAAATATTCTTTTTTTGGGATTTTGATTTGTGATATTCTTGTTATTCTTAATTATCCATCTAGGATTACCAAACTTCTTTTGGTTTCTACATTTTCTTTTAATTTTGCATGTTTTTGTCTTTGGTTTTCGTTTCGTAATTCTCTTTGAATTCTTCCTATCTTTTTCTTGTTCTTTATTTATATTTAATTCATCTTTGACTCGGGTAACGAAATGATTGTTATAATATATCAAATCGAAACTTGGTTTGATTCTTATAAGTATAATAGGTTTTTTCCTCTATTCCTCACTTTTTTTAATCCAAAATTTCATTGTTTACACCACTTGTCAAGGGGTTAAAGTTTTGTCACATCTTTTGCGTTGTTTTCGGTTTTTGTTCATTAGGGTTGTGAATCTGTTTTTTTTATTTTCTATTCATAGTAGTACCAGCAGTCAAAAAAGAAAGAAAGAAAGAAAGAAAAAAGAGAACAAGGTAGCAGATTGTTCAAGGCTTCAATTCTTGTTTTCTTGCTTCAATTTCTGGTTCTTGTTGAAATTAGTTTTCTTTTATTTTCTTCTAGTTTTCTATTATTTGGGTTAAGCAAGATAAGAAAAGAAAGATCTTGAAAATATTTCTAGCACAAGATTACTTTTTTCCTAAATAGATTTTCTTCTTTCTTTCCTTTCTTCATATTTTTTGGGTATTTTATAGTAACAACAACAGGTAGTTAAAATTAAAAAAAAAAGAACAAAGAGACACACTCTTCAAGATTCCAATTCTTGTTGAAGTTGAAAACATAAGTAAGAAAGATGGAACATGGTGCATGTGTGTGCCTTTTGGTTTAACTATGATTTGAGGATGAATGTTTTCAAAGAGTAGAAGATTAATGGAGATTGAGGTGTTGATCAAGTTGATGTTTATACATATTCTCAAGATCCTACAAAGATCAAGTTGGGTGCAAGGATTAATTTGGGAAACAATTTTGTTTTAGTTAATTGTGAGTCTATTATGTTTTATTTATCATGAGTATGTTTAGTATTTTATTAATTAAAGATGGATTAGGCCTAATCTATAACTAAATAGGCCCATTTCATCTATGATTATTTTCTTTTAGGGTTTCTTACTTATAAAAAGAGAAGTTGTGTAATTTGGAGGTAGACCATATATCATTAATAAAAAGTTTATTTCCAAAAGCTTATTGCTTTATCTTTTTGTGTTCTTTATTGAATGCTTGAATTCAACTTATCAAAGAGAGTGATCATTCTTTGTGGCATCCCAAAGTTTGGATTTTCAGGACTTTGTTTCCTTAGGGTTCTAATCCAATCATCTTTAACAGATTCCCAGCAAATTGATTGTTCCTATTCCTTTGAGTTTGTGGGTTCCGAGGGTTATGCATCCCTAGTCAGTTTAGCTCTATCTCAAAGTTTGGAAGTGTCTTGTTATCATCCAAAAATTCATAATAAAGATTAGTTGGTAAAGGTTTAAGCTCTAATTTGAGTGGCTCCTCAATGGATAGTTTGAGCCTTGAGTTTGTCTTAAGACATTCCAAAAATGCATTTGATACACTTCTGAGAGGTGTGTCCTCCAAAAAGCTCACACGGTCCACAATATCAGCATTTGATTCCATATTTTCAACATTAAAATAGGTTGAGTTGTTTATGTCATTATTTATAGCATCATGTGTTAAAGTTTTAAGTGAGAGTGGTTCAATAAGTTTTGTTAAGCTACTAATAGGAATGTGTGCGCCTATGTTTGTGTCATGGTATTCATTAGCATGTGTACTCACAGAATTAACAACTACATACTCTAAAGCATTACTAAGGCACATGTCATAAAGCACATCAATGGTTAGCTTATTAGTAACACCTATTCGAAAGAAATCACTAGCATTAATTGTATAAGAAAATTTAATTGCTTTGAACATATTAAATGTTAATTGTTCATCTTGCACTGTTATTATAAGCTCACCTTTTTGTACATCAATGAATGGTTTTTTGGTTGTTTCAAATGGACAACCAAGTAATGTCATGGTCCCCTTCAATTTATAGGACAATGAAAATTGTCAGAAAGATCAATTTTCTATTTTTATAAGCATATGTTCTACCACTCTCTAAGGTATTTTGATTGACTTGTGTACTATTTGCAATGTTATTGAAGTAGGTTTGGCATTATCAACCCTAATAACTTGATAATGGCATGAGGTTAATGTTAAAATCCAATTCACATGGTGGTTTTCCAAAATAGATCTTCCCAATAGTGTAAGGGATGTCAAAACTACTTTGATCTTTCAGTTTTTGTGGTATTTTTCTATCAAGAATGGAATACAACCTCCAATCAAGGTTATTGTTTCATGATCTACAAGCCACCTTTTCTTTGATAGTATATCTTTTATGAATTTGGCATAAGATGTATCTATTCAAGTGTATCTACAAATAGTATATTTATATGCAGCTTCTTGATGATTTCTAGGAATTTTTAAAACTCTCAATTGAGAGAAGAACTTAAAGAAAAATTATAAAACTAAAAAAATAAGAAAAATAGAAAGTTGGAAGCTTTGGGATATATTTCTAAGGAGCTGAGAGGTTCTTTTTATAGGTGAGAAAATGCTACAAAAAGAAGATAAAAGTGGATCGTATCGTCAGGTGTTGTAGCACACTTTTTCCCCCACTGTGGCCTACATCAATCTGGTATGTGTTTCATTCATGATCCAAAAGTTCCACGTTGCGACTCACATTAAAGTATCTCTACAGCAAGCATTATTCTACACATACTTTACCCCCTTATAAGCTTAGTTAATACATATGTTTTTACTCTTTTATTGTTCTTTGGTTGCAATTGAGTGCTTTCAGGTACAATTCTTCAAGTCTTTATCAACTGAATAATTTTGAAACCAAAAATACTTGAAGAAAAAAAAACATACCCATGATTCTAAATACATAGATTTTATAAAATAATAATAAAATTATGCAAATATAAATCTATTTTAACACTAAAATGTTTATAAATCACATTATATTTAGTGTTTTTTAAGCACTTATCACATACATTTAAGGAGAGTGCAATATGAGTTCAGGGAAGGTTGTGCTTTCTCTATTGCATATTTTTGTGTGCTTAACCAATTATTATTTACCTATGTAAGGATAACTTGATAGTATTTGGTAAGAATACATATAGTTCTACATGATTCTTTTCACAAGTATGTGTTGTTTTGTATACAAGTGTAGCTCAGATTGTAGAGCTCAATTCGAAACTATTTGGAGTCTAGACATGAAACATAAAATGGTTCATCAAGATGGATGTATTGGTACATCAAGATGGATGGGGCACAACATGAGGTTGCACTGAAGTTAGGTATGGTGATGGTGTCTTGGTATTGAGTCCATGTTTGTTCATGAGAATGAACTCTTAAGGGTCATCGAGCATGAATGTACCATGTCAAATGTTGTTTCTATTTCGTGTTGTATATTGTTTTTCCATGGAAAGCCAAATAGGGAGATTGTAAGTCCTTTTATTTTAGTGTTGCCATTTTTGTATGCAACACACGAAGTCTATGTTTTTACTTAGTGTATTTATCATCTTTTATATCTGTCAATTACTAATGATTCAATACTTTACACACTCATATACATTACACATTATATGTTTACATAATACACATACCATTTGGGGTTTGGAGCATGTATTTAGTATGTGTAGACTATGCGTTTTTATTGTTGTTTTTGTGGGTATTTTTTAAAAATTACTCAAACAAATTCACACAAAAAATAGCCAGTTTTGTGAGTTTACCAAGGTGCTATTGACTAGCTGAAAAGGACTAATCGAAGTGGTCAGCAAGCAATTGCGATTATTACCCTCATCGAAGGTGGTTATTACCCTTGTTGAGGTGGTTGATGAGGCATGCAAAAACAAATGGTGGTTTTCTAGTTTCTTATTAGTTATATGTCAAGTGTGGATCTATATTAGTCATGATGTGGTTTTATGAAAAAATATTTATGTGGGTTTAATTAAAATGGATGAAACACCAACACATAGTTTAATTTAGTTTCAAGTGCATTAGAGTTTCCATACCCTAGACTACCCACTATACGAGCCATTGATAATTATGTTATTTTATGTGGTGGTGGAGCTTTAAAGGGGTGCTCAATCTACTTTGATCATCGGTGTTATGTAGACAAGGGTGGATAAAGCTTAGGAGTAGTTAAGCCTTATGATCCAATTGAACAACTTGTAGGTTTTATATTTCTTTTAGTTATGAACTAATTGTTTTCTTATTAAAGTAAATTCCTTCCTGTGGTGGTTTACCTAATAACTTCTTCATGTTATCATATAAGATTTGTTTCTTATATGAGGTTACCATGTTATATTATTGTGTAATGCATGCTTTTATCTGTGTTAGTTCAATAAAAGTGATTACCAAATATGTTCACACATGGAAGGTAGTGATTGTGAATCAAAAGCATGTTCTTTCTTTATTGCTTTCCTTACATATATGTTTTTTTGATATTCACTTTGTTTTTTTCTTATGCTAATTTGCTTGTTTATTATTGTTGTTAAATTTTCCATTACGTGTGAAAGTTGTTGAGTACTAGAGGTTCTTGCATTACCTTCCTCTTGGTTGTACACCCAGTACAAACTCTTATATTAAAATAATTCTCTATTTCTTTCCTTTCCTAGCCACCATTCCATTTTCTAGTAGTATAGAATTAAGCATCATATAACTGGAGGTAGGTATTTTTTAGGTTTCAATCCATAATTGGAATGCATGATATTGGTGTTGCTTTTGTGTGTGTATGGCTTCATTATTTCCTCAACAATAGGTCTAATTCAAGTTAATTTTGCTTTAGTAAGTTTTCCTATTATCATTGTTCTGTACTTTACTTTGACATCTCCATTATATTAGACATTTAATTGAGTAGTAGAAATGTCGTGTACCAGTGCAAAAAGTTTTGTAATTGTTTTGTAATAATTTTCAAAAACATTTCGCTTTGATCACAAGCCTATTGTTACCCATGTATCTATTATCAGTCCTTTAAGACCTTTTTTATAAGATGTTATTTGTTTATGAACAAAACTGAACTTTCATTAACTCGTATTCATGCATATATAAAAGTCCTATTGAAAAATTATACTAAATCCTAAATATACACAAAATAAAGAATATAGAATAAAACTAAAGCATATTCTTAGAACAAGACTAAGAATAAAATATATGTATAATATATACGCTTTAATTCTCCTCTTAGATCATAAATATTACACAAGCCTAATTTGAATAGTGAGGTATGAAAATAACTTACTACAAAGCCATGAATCATAATGTTAGGTAACTGATAAACCATTCTTAATGTATATAATTTTAACGACATTAGCATCCAAATTGTCATTTATTTACTTTCTATCAAGTTCAATGTGTTTAGTTCGGTCATGTTGCACCTTAGCAATCTCATTGTTGTATTATCACAAGACAAATTAATAGGCTTTTTAGGACCAAAATTAAGTTCACTTAACAAAATATTTAAGCAAGAAAGTTCTATAATATCGTAGTAAAGAGTGTGATACTTTGCCATTGCAAATACCACATCCATGTATCGGTCACTCAAATTATGTATGAACTAACTTAACACATTAATTACATATGACAATCAAGTTACAAATAAATTATTTTTCTACTAATCTCTAATATTTCTTGTTATTAGTTGGGATCTGGTTAGGATATACACTAAAAGCCATGATTTATATGAGGAGGAGTGTCTATAGTAGTTACCTAACCTTCCTAAATTACTATATGTAACAATCATGTTATTAACATAAACTAGAAGTAAATAATAACAACACCATTCCTTTTATAGGAAAAAGTATGATACTTGAAACCATATTCCTTCATCAAAGAACACTACCTACCAAGCCATACTCTAAGTGACTCTTTGAACTCATATAAGGCCTTTTTCAACCTACATACCATTAGAAACTCATGATGAGAAGCCTTGTACAACTTCTCTATCAACATTTTATGGAGAAAAAAGTTCTTCACATCAAACTATAATAATAACCAATCTAGACTCACAATAATAGAGAGTACAAGTAGTATTTAGCTTGGCTACCGAAGCAAATATATCGTGATAATCAATTTCATAAGTTTAAGCATATCCCATGTCTACAATTCTAGCTTTATTCCTTTTCAGCTTCCCATCTGAATGAAACCTAACATTAAACACCTAATATATTTTTTGTAAGTCCTATCATTTTAGTGTGGGCATTTCTATATGCCACTACTACAAAACTGGGTATATAAGTCGATACGTAAAGTCGGTTTTTTCTAAAAACCGACTTTAAATTAGTTTAAAGTCGGTTCGATGTCGAACCGACGCTATCCACACTACGCTACGTAGCGTCGGTTGACGTGGCGAACCGACGCTACACCTGGACGTAGCGTCGGTTGACGTGGTGAACCGACGCTATCCACGTAGCGTAGCGTCGGTTGACACCTAGAACCGACGCTATCCTACGTGGATAGCGTCGGTTGACACCTGGAACCGACGCTATCCACGTAACATAGCGTCGGTTCGACACGTCAACCGACGCTACACACGTGGATAAATATTTTCTCTTCTTTCTTCCTAGACAGAAACTATTTTCAGCGTTCCAGAACTCTAAAAAATCGAAAACTTTCTCCTCCATTTCTCCTCCACTCTTTCTCATTTTTCGGCCACCTACGACTACCATTTCCAACATCGTTTAGTGAGTTTTCTTCCTCTCTAACTAATCTTTTAGATCCCCTATTATTCATATTTTTTTCCTGTTATTATGTGTTATTATTTATATGTATAGATTGTTGTATTATATATGTAGGTTTCTATTATAACATAAGGAGAAGAATATGACGATCTTGAATAAAATAGAACAAAACCATGGTAATTTTTCTGTTATTAATTAATATTTTATTTTTCAAATATTTGTATTATTTGAAATATTTGTTAAACTGATATTGATTTTTTTCTGCTCGAATACAGGTTGAATATGAATAAATTAAAAAAAAAAAAAAAAGTTAAAGTCGGTTCACCGCGTGAACCGACTTTAAACGTAAAGTCGGTTCATCCCGTGAACCGACTTTAAACGTAAAGTCGGTTCACACCTTGAACCGACTTTACACTTTAAGTCATTTAATTTAAAGTCGGTTCAGCGAACCGACTTTAAATTAGTTTAAAGTCGGTTAAAACCCGACTTATATACCCAGTTTTGTAATAGTGTGCAAAATCATCCACTATGTATGATTGATAACTGATGATTAAATATTTCTTGTACTCATATAGATTACACTTTGTATATTTGCATGATATACATAAAACTTTGGAGGTTTAACCATGTATTTGTTAGATTTAGGTTTTGTGTTTGTATCGCTAATTCTTGAGTATTTGTTAGAAATTATGTAGCATTATTCAAAATAGAAAACTATAATTTTATTTTCCTCATTGAAATTTGACTAAGGTGTCAGTGAGCCTCATTGAGCTAACCAAAGTGCACTATGTGGCTTACTAAGTTAGAACTTGCGAGTGTTAATTGATGGTAGTCAGTAAGCACTCTAAAAGTTGAAGAATTTTCTATAAATATCCCCTCTTTTTGTTTGTTTATTAATTAGAAAATGGGAAAAACTCTTAAAGTTTGAAAGCTTAGGTTTTGGAAATTGTGTTTTTAGTTTAGTGTATTAGTGATACACTTATGAAAGTATTTAGTGAAAACATGTTTTGGTTGAAATTTAATTTAATTAAATTAAATACCAAGACATAGTTTGTTATCTAGGTTCATGATCATGGGGTTGCCCTAACATAGGTTGTTATTACATATTATGCCATTGGTGATTATACCACATCACCTCATGATGGATATATGGAGAAAAGCTAGATCAACTTAGGATATGCTTTTTTGCTAATATTTACTCCAAAATAAGACTAATAGTTAGTTTAGAATGGTTAAATAACTCTATTTCATACAATTATCAGTGATCTTTGACATTATTATAGTATCCTGTGATTTGCTAGCCTTGAATAAAGATTGTGCATGTGTTGTCACTTTCCTAAATAAAAATTAACACCTCCTATTAGCTAGTAGTTTGAAGGACAAGATGTTGAGATGATGTTGGGATAGAGTCATATATACAAAAGAGTTTGCATTAAAATTTATGCTAAAATTAAAAAAAAAATGAAGTTTTCATTTATTTATATGTGTTATTTGATTCTTCACTAGTAAGACCCATATCCATTTGAAATAGAGTAACCCTTATTTTGGGTGACTGATATGGAGACATCTAGTAGGGACTATATAGGACTAGATCATAGTTGTTTCACTATATCATTCGATGACCATTTACATGATGATCTTAATCCTAAGCAGTTTAGTTATGCCCTTGTTGTAGTATCTTGGTATTTGACTTATTTTGTGATGCTCGAACTATAGGGCTAAGATACCTTCTATCATGGTATCTCAATGTTTATGGTAGGTTGGAAAGTTATATCACAAGATGAGGAATCGACTCTATTTATTCGTATATGTTAGATACTAATTCCTTTGTTTAGAGATCCAAAGCTTGAATGATTTATGCAATGTATAATATGATTATAATAGTTATTTATACGCATCGTAGTACTCATGGAGAATGAAAGAGTCCATGACCCAGTACACTACCAGAGTAAGAAGATGCAGATTTCTTAAGAACTTAGCTCAACTCCTACAGATAGGAAATCAAACACTTACCTAGTATAAATAGTAGAAGCATAAACATTATAATATTAGATAAGCAAATAACTTTGAACAATGGATATTATATAAATTCAATAGAAAGTAGGCAAAACTATAAAGGTTTTCTAATAAGAGTTTAAGCTTTTAGTATGTTGTAACATACACACCTTAAGCTCAGATTGTACTAACACAACAACAGATCTTACATAACAAGCGATATAACAAGGTAAACCCAAATAGAGACCACATCTATATAGTAACATCTTCAAGTTGCTTAAGGCAACCCTTTAGTAACAAATAATTTACTAAAAAATAAAATAGTTATAACTTTGATAGAAAATAAGATCATTATTACCTCTATAAGTTGAGACCTCATTTGTAAGTGTCTCCTGCTGTTCTTTACTTGCTGCTTTAGTAACAATTTAGTTTAACTCTTGAACTCGAATATGCTTTATAAATGCAGTACAACTCTGTAAATAAGGTATGATTGATAACCTCTAATTAGTAACAAGAAGTTTAACTACTTACAATCTCAACGGACACACAGTCCACTACATATATTAAATCTCGTAAGGGAGACATAAAGTCAAACCACGTACGCATACAACCTAATTTTTTTTTTCTAAATTCGCTAAATGATCCACACCCAAATGTAATCTCTCTTAAATGATTTCAAAAATAGTTATAAATCTTGGTATGAATTTTGGTAGAGTCCTAGTAGTGTAAATAAGAGGTGTCGAGAAGAGAAATAAGTGTTATATTTATAAGGCTTAGAATGCATACCTTTCCAGCCACCTTGCCACCTCACCAAGGGTAGTGGAAAAGGTAGTAGAGAGGTCCATGGAAAGCTTATTAGAAAGGTACTTAAAATTTGCATTTTTTCATTTCCAAAAATGATGAGTACTATGCATAAATACCCATACCTAAAACATGCCAAAGACAATAAGAAAAAATGCCTGCTCCTTCATGCACTCGCTCGAAGAAAATTCACACTCAACCTAGTATGTATACTATGAAAACTAACCCTGTGATGTGTGTAAACATGCTTGCATATAAAGTGTATCTAACTATATACGTGTGTGAATTACTAATACTCAATAACAAACCTTACATAGGAAGATAGTACACTAAGTAAAATAAAATAATCATCGGGTTTTGTACATGGAAAGTCAACGCATAGACATGAGTACATTGTGACTTACAATCTCTCCCTTTGGATTTTCTTGTCAAAACACTGCCTTACTAAGTACATAAACTCATCAACCATGAGATGATTATAAATATTCCTTAAATATTTTTGTTCCTATGAACAACACAATGACATACACCAAAACCCAAAAGATACACCTACTCGAAGTGCATCCATCTTGAGTACTTCATCCATCTTTATGAAACAATGCTTTCACTGTCAAACTATAACATGAGGGTTTCAATACCACTACACATTACAAGCACAAAGACTTCACTCTACACCTGCAACAAGTACACACGTAACAAATATACACCCTATGAACATATCATATAGACCCTGCGTGAAGTCTGACCAAAAACTACCATGTTTCCCCAATGTAGGTACACAACGATAGGCACAAAACAAGTAAACATGCACAACACCCCTTAACTCTATGGAACATTCCCCTTGAATTCATGCAAGTAATACAACAATACATAGTGAAATCCTACACTCACATCCTATGCAACAAATAGTATAACAACTAACATATAATTATGCATATATACTTCTCCCCCTTTTGACACAGAAAGTCAAAGGAACATCCTTATATGAGCGAGAGAAGCCATGCAAACATGCTATAATCCTAACTCTAATGCAAGACGGTAAGTAAGATTAAAGTAAAGACAATAAGAAGTGTCATATATTCCAAAAGAGAAAGATAGAAAAACACCAAGATACTAATAGGGTAGGAGTATGTAACATGCAACAAACTCAATTCATGGGCAACCAAAGATAAGTACAAATAGAAAACATCTTAATCTACCCAAGAAAACATATGTCGTGCATTATAGCAATAGTTATTAGGAAATGAATGACAAGCAAGAAGAATACAAGAAGAAAGTAGAAGCAGAGAAACATAAAGGTAGACATGTGAAACCAAAGATTACATACAATGCATGCGACATGTCATACTAATAGTCTTATTTATGTATGGTTCATATAGTGATACTTCAAAGATAAGGAAGAACCATATGAACATGAAGCATAACAAAAACTCACAAATGGGACAAATAATAGGAAGTAAAATAAACACATCAATTCCTTTGATAGACATACACATATGCCCCTAAAGTATGCATGTGATATAATAAATGAGTTATGCATTCTACTTGAAAATCCCCCAATACAAAGGAATCTACACACAGTAGTAAACACAAAATACAAATAAGGAAAGCAAACAAAAAATGTTCAACAAATTAGAGGGTTCGTAGAGGAAAAACAATCAATTCAACACAAAAATCCTCATATCCATCAATCTATGATATATTCGTGTAAAGGTATGACTAAATTTTTGATGTCATGCATAGTGTGTAATATGCAAAATTTGTTTACTCTATATGCCAACATGATATGCTTATATGACCAAGAAAATTGAAATATACACTCAAGTTGAACCAAACTTCATAAGTCCACATTTAGTCTTTCTCTACACTAATGTAAATGTAAGACAAGAAGAAATCAATAGGTCTTTTAATGCTTGAAATAATAGACCAAGATTTTTGGATAAAAGAAGACATTTAGGCTAAACACATCTTTGTTTAACCAAAAAAAAAATAGATAAGTTCATGCCCAACACAATTATACCCTTAAACATGGGTTCTTTTATCTTTAATTCTCAACCTTTAATCAATGAAGTTATGAGAAAAGTACATAAAATTCGAAATTTTAAGCAACACTTCCTTATAATACTTATCATCATTTCACTTTTCTTTCCTCCTTCATTTTTTTAAAAACACAAATCTTAACACTTCATTTTCCCCTTTTTTTTGATAGAGAGAAAGGGGTAAAATGAACAATCCCAAGACAAATATGCTCAATAAGGGTATAAAAAGTAAGTAGGAATAAATATTTGAGTTAAGCCTATATATAGGTGCAATGAAAAGAGGGGATAACATAAAGGCTCAAAGGGGAGTTTGAGTATAAGAAAACATTGGTGCTAAGAAAGAAACAAGCGGTTCAAATAAGGCCTATTCCTCTTTCTATCCAAACAATTCCAAGGATTTTGCCTCGAGAGACACTAACAGTAGATTCTAGGGCTTGTTAGATACATATAAATCATCAAAGCAATAGATCCACATAAGTTTTGCAAAATAAATATACAAATTCATAATGTAATAGCATATGCATGAGTAAAAAGTGCAATTCAAATAAATTTTTTTCCATACATATGCTCAATGAATACACAATTCAAAACAGTCGCACTTCTATTCAAGTCAAATGCATGCCAACCATATACCAACAATGATCCCTCTAAAATTTGTTTTATATGCAATATGTTGACAAAGAGAAAATTTGTGAGTCTCATAAAACACAAACATAAAGATAACAAGTGAGATGACAAGGATGGACTCAAAATAGAAGAAAGACCAAAAATAAGGGGGAAAAGTATCGAAAGAGATCAACATTAATAGTCACACCAATGCTAGTCAAAGGAAAGAAATAAACTGACTAACTAGTGAACAACACAAGCAACATCCCTAAGAGAAGGGAGAAATACGATATGCTACTAAAACCACTAATCATGAGAGAAAGGTATAGAATCCAATATATAATCATAAGATATGCTAAGATAGCCACAACATCACAACTACCAGGAATGCTAAAAAAATACATAAGTTGAGATAAAACATTAAAAGTAAGACAAAATTCCTAAAGATAGGTGAATAATCTATATGACATATATATGCACATGGTAAATCAGAGTAAGCACAAAATATAAGAAAGGTACAGGTATGAAATAGCACATCAAAATTCTCCAAAGATATATATAAAGCTCAATAGAAGTAAGGAAAATTAAGAGTAAAAACTAACAAGTGCCAAGTGGGGGATCAACACACAACATTCTTGGTATAGGAAAGAAGAACATAGTAAAATAGGTAAGAAACACTAGATATGTCATAGAATATGAATGACCAGACTACAAAAAGCATAATCATAATAGTTTGACTCTACATGTTTAACATGTGGTGTGATGCTCATTCAAACAACTAGAGAATAAGTAGCAAGTAGTAAGTAGGGAAAACACATATAAGAAGCATGTCAACGCAACTAGTAGGGAAAAAATAGTAATGGATTAATAACAACAAATATGACAATTAACAAACTATGAAAAACAAAGAAATTGTGAGAATTGATACAAAGAAGAGTCAAATAGAAAAACACAAATAAACTACCATAAATTCACATACAGAAGAACGACAAACAAAGAGAGAAAGGAAAAAAAAATCTACCTCAAGAAATCACTCAAAAAAGTGATAAAAAAGCATCCCTCCATTTAAAGAATTTGAGAGGGTAACTAAGCTCGAAGATAGTCTTTGACTCATATGCGCATGAGGAGTATATGGGACTTGTGGTTTGTTTTGTTTTTAATTTCTAGAATAACTAGATAAATTGGATGAGGTAAACTATTTGAGGAATATTTATTTCTTTCGACTTTGTGCCTTAGGGCATAATGCAACTTGTATGAACATGCTCAGATGAGCCATAGTAGCTATATCCAAACAAAGGAGATGGAAGAGAGCCAGATGGAGGACTCGAAGATGTACTCCTCATAAATCTAGGACACTGCCTAGAAATATGGCAATCGATGCCATACTAATAAAAAGTACGAATAATAGAGGTTAGAAAATGGGGTCCCTTACTCTGAGAAGTAGTAGGCAGAGGAGAAGAAGATGAAGTACTCACATTGATTTTCACACAAGGATGAGAGGTCAACCTTTTATGGTGTGGTCGCAAATGCCTAAGCTCACCATAGTGGTGGCAAATAGGAATAATGGTAGGTAAAGGAAGTAGACCATTATTGATGCAATAAGAAGTGTTAGGCTTAGGTGAACAGTTCACCTTGATAAAGGAACTAGGCTAGAACGTGACACCCGACTTACCTTTATGCCATTGACTTTAACTTAGAATCTTGATTAGTAGAATTCACAAACTTAATAGTAGTACAAGTAGAAATATAAACCCTTTAATTATACACAATATCGTATTTATCACCAATACCTTTTTTCTTAGCTTTTTTTTATATGAGATGCTTAAACAAGAGTGCATTGAATGAATCAAGAAATTCATCCTACTCATCTTCATCATCATCAACTTTAGTCGTGGTTTCTTGAACTTCTAAGGTGGTATTGAAAGGTTAATGACATTGCTTAAAGTAGAGAAAGCACAAAAGTTAATTTCATCCTCATCTTTATAGTTAGTATTATCTGAAATAGTAACCTTAGCCTTCATCGCATGCTTATTCATGCATTTTTATTTTTGATGACAATTTATTGTAATATGACCAGGCTTCTCATCTTCAAAGCATCTGATCTATTTTAAGTGCCTTTTTTCCTGGATACTCATATTCATTATCTGAGTCATCATCAACTTTTATAGATTTTAAGTTGGTAGAGCTCCAAATATCTTTTTCAATATCCACAAAAGAGAGTTTCTTCTTTTTAAAGAACCTTGTGAATCTCGGAGGAGCCAAACTGACTCTTCTTCATCAAGTTCAAAATCATCATCATACATAATTGGCACATTAATATCTTAATGGAGCCATTACCTTAAGTTGTCTTTAAAGCCAAGTTCTTTCCCTTTTTGGATGTAGATTACTCTAATCTTGACAATAGGTGATGTAATTTGAAGGCTTGTAGGTCCCCAACTGGCTCATTCACTGTAAGCACACCAAGTTTATACATAGATTCAAGTACAATTACTTTGGCATGAATCCGATAGGGTAAACTAACAATGATCTTTTCAATATGCTTTTCTTTACTTATGGGTCTACAAGTTGTAAGAACAACTGACAATATTTGATAACTATGCATAGAACATGTCAAAAGTTTCATCCTCTCACATGATATAGAGGTCAAGATCTATATTTAATTTTACATCTGGATCTTTTTACTTACCACTACTCAAGAAGAAATGGACAAGAAAATGCTTGCTTTTTTGATGCATGATCCATTTTCAAGTAGTATGGATACGAGAAATGGGGAGAGTATGTTATCTACTAAGCCACCTTTAACAAAGGTTTGTATTTGAAGAACTGATATTATCATTGTTGTGCTTCTATACAATTTCGTAAGTATAAACAAGTACATTTATTTTCCTTTTGTAAATAGCACTAATATCGATTATCCGTACTATCAAGAAAGCTAATTTGAAAAACCTATTGGGTGGATTTACTTTCTTCTTTTTGATTTCATTGAACATATATTTTGTTGAGATTACAAATTGATTAATATTAACTATGAATATTTTGTAATTTTGTATTATCAATTGAAATTTGTAGTTATTAGAGTTAATAATTATCTAGATACCTAGTTATATTTTGTTATGCTCTCTAAAAATAACATCCCTAATAACCTATTCATATATTCACTATTAAAAAAAATCTACACCATTTCAAATTCAAGTAAGACTATTTAGACCAATTCAATATTTAATATTATTGTGATACTATTTTTGTTGTTATAAATTTTACTTTTTTTAAAAAAAATTCCTAAGAATTTATTACATATTGACATTAAGAATAGCTAAAAAATGCTCGGCCAAGAAGAAAAGAATATTCAAAAACCTAAACTGTTATTTATCATTTTCCTTCAAGTTGTACAAATAGCACGAGGTTAGGATTATATGAAGTCAAAAGCATACACAACTCAAGGAGAAATTGAGGCGAGGGTGTTCAAAAATGATATATATCAATTCAAAACATATACAAATCAAAAAATGTTTTGTTTCAACACCCTCCCGTTCCTTCGGGTCCCACTTCTGGGCATCTTTGGAATATCATTTTTGTTTGCCGACCATACTCAAATTATCTACCATCTTTCTCACAAGATATTTGGACATCCTCCACTACATTTTCGTTGAGGAAAACCTCTTCTTCGTTAACATCTTGTATGACTTGGAGAAGTTCAAAAGAAGTGGCAGCTGGGTCAAGCTCTCGGCAACCCTTTGGAGCATTTGGAGCTTCTTGACCCGTAAGCAAGTATGAAGGAACGCTATGAGAGAACTGAAACATCTCTTCCCTTGGAATCCTTCTCACCACTTTGGGGTCCAAATGGCGATGAAAAGTTGTCTTGAAACCAGCCACTTTGACCAGGGGAGTAACAGTTACTCCGAGTTCATCGTAGTCTTCAAGAACCTCCACCATGTCATACTTATGAATTACTTCATCTGCTGTCAGTTCATTCCAGTCAGGCGACCAGTTCCTATAAAGTGCCCAAATATCCCCCTTCTTGGGATATATATGTATGGCTCCACGTGCACCTTTTGACCAACGAACCATGTGTGAAAAGGAATTGAGATCGTCATTAATTTCATATCGGCCTACTCTGAAATCTCCACATGTTTTTGAGAAACCAGAAGCAACCCAATTTAGAGGGCCCAATTCATTGTTAGTTTTTGAGTTGAGCCAACTGATACGCACTTTAAAAGGATCCAATGCAACCATGCCCTGAATCATGGCATAATATCTAGGCATCCCATCATCATCATCATATACAGCCCAAACCTGATTATCTCCGAAGCAGCTTTCAATTCTATCCTTGTCAAAATCATGAAAATCTGGATCTGGTACATTTATTGACCATGTTTTTGGGTCTATGCTTGTGCCAGAAATTCCACGATGTTTCTTACCCTCTGACTTATCTTGTACATCATTTCTAAAAGTTTTTGCAACTATCTCACATGCTTTCTCATTCTCATCACACTCTTTACTGACTCTGGATCTGGCAACAGCAGCTGAATTCAGTTCATTCAATTTCTTGCAAATTCCCTTCTTAGCCTTCTCCATCAGCATATTCTGAATTTGGGCTTGGGAAATATCCCTAGTAAGGCTAAGCTTAGTGATTCCGCTCATCCTTTCTGATCCAAAATTTCCCAGTTTAGATCCCAAAACATTAACTGCGCCTGCATTTTCATTCAACTGATTTGATGGATCTAGCTTATAGCTGCCTGCACAAACATCAACCATACCTCTTCTCTTTGCAGCATTAAGTTGCCCGATAGATGAAGCTCCAGTCCCCTTCCTAGATGAATCTAGCTTCCTCCGCAAGGCTTCCTCTCTTTTCATTGCAGCCTGCGTCTCCTCGCGCTCTCTTTTCCGTTTCTCATAAGCTTGTTGAACAACAGTTGCTGCTTGAGCAGTAGTTGGAGCCTCAGCTGTTCTTGAGAATGGATTCCACTGGAAGTTAATTTTGTTGTGCGGACCAGAATCACTGATTCTCCCAGCTCCTGCATTTGGAGAAGCAGCATTGGTCTTTTCTTTATTAAATGAATTCTTATTCCCTGCTTGATTATTTAAATTGTGCCTTTTCTGTGAAACATTCCATGGGGTGGATGATTTAGAAGCATTTGAAGGAGGCGGCACAGTTTCTACTGCAAAAAATGCTTTATGGCAATCTGGACATAAAAGGTTATGATTGAGATAGATTCTGAGGTACTCGTATTGCATCTTGCATCCATAACACACCGTCCAAAAAGTTTTGGGTTTAAACTTCTGAGATGCAGGAGTTGATGAATGACCTCCTTGAGGGGTACTCTTTTGAGTCTTGGTGCTAGATGCTGTGCCTTTTTGGAAATTGTAAAATCCATTCACACCAGGATATCTAGATGAGCCTTGGCTTGTAGAAACTTTTTGGAATTGTTTTGCATTTCTCTTCAGGTCATAGGTTACTCTTTTGGCTTTATCAGACAACAAAGTCCATGCCTCTGAAACTAGCTTAAATGCTCCTTCAGCTCCTACAGATTTATTCTTATCGGGATGAAGCATGAGGGCCAGCTTTCTAAATTTCTTCCTCACTGTATTGTCATCTGCTTTTTGATCCACACCAAGTATCCTATACCAATCCACTTCCCCATTTATTTTGATCTCAGCAGAAAAGTACACATCAAGAATTTCCAACATTTGAGAGATTCCCTCAAGGCCAGGGAACAAATTATGAGCCTTCAAAGCAAATTTCTTTGCACCCACAATATCATGTGCCAAGAACTTATTCTCTGCAATCTCTTTTGCCCTGGTGGCCTCATCTTTGTTGCACTCCATTTCCCAAGAATTTTTATTTAGTATTTATTCAGTTTATTCCTAACAGGAAGGTCATTGCTTAGTCATAAAAGTCGGCCACCCCACCTCAACACTTGTATTCTGAGCTGTTTCATACTTCAAAAGACAATGCCCTTGGCGGTATAAACCCTGTTTGTCAAAATATGATTGAAGTAAGAAAACCGACATTGAAGAAGCCAAGGAAGAATAAACATCAGCTTTGCCATGGAATAAATATCAAATTGACTAGAAACCGTAGATACAACAAAATCATCATTAATGACAGTTTGAAAATGACAAAAATAATTGAATATGAATTTCGATGCATAACATAGGTATTTGCTTTGAACGTCAGAGTTGGACATTATTTCATCAATGAGTTTGAAGTATAGATGAACCCAGTAGAAATATAGCAATGAAACAAAACCATATCAAAAGTATGGCCCAATGAGAATAGAACAACATCCTAGTGAATGTGAGCCAATCGATTCAAATTTAGCTCAGAAAAATTACAGAACTTTATAAAGAAAAGGGTAAAACTTCATTTTTTACCATCAAACTCCTTAACAACAAAGGTACCCCAAACTCATCTGTTTAAAACCTACCACCAAAGTTCAATTTGTGTAACAGAAGTAACCATTGCAATTATCTCCAATGGAGGCAAACAGAAAAACCTTAAGGAGAATGTTTTTATGAGACAGAGACATTTGATTACTTTGAGAAGCATTCATGTCATCTCTTAAGACGTAAAGAAAATACCTAGCTCACTTAAAACTAAAATTAATGCTAGATGTCTTTTTTGATAAAACATCATCCCGGTGTCCCTTCAAATTCATATTGAAAAACCTTTGTTCTTTACAGAACAGCAACATCACTAAATCCAAGATTGAAGATTCGAACTAGGGTCCTTAAATGGTCATATTATTCCCATCTTTCTTAATTTTCTTTTTTTATGCCACTTTCCTCTTAAACTAAGAACATTCTAACTTTGGGTGGTCTTTAAGTCATATTATCTTTCCTTTCCCTTACTTTCTGTTTGGTTGCAGAGAAAGAAATTAATCAAGAAAATAACAGTCAATTTGGAGAACCAATCTACTGGTTTATTAATGCTTGGTAAAAATACCCATTTCATATAAATTTAAACTTGTGGCATTAATAGGCCTTGAAGGTTCTAGCAACATTTTCTTTCCATCACTTTTCATTGTGTTTGGCCATTACACGGAAAACTCTAAGAAAATAAGACAAACAATCACACAAGAATCCAACCTCGGTCTTTCAGATAGATTTCGTCTGTTTTATCTTTCAAGCATTTCCTTCCCTAGCATTGTTTCCGGAAAGACGGACGGAAAAAAAGGAAACTGTTAATCTAATGGTCCTTCACAGATGAGTGACGTTGGTTTCTTCAAACATTTCCGTTTCTCTCTCTCTCTATCTCTCCACCCCCCTTCTCTTCTTTTGCCACATAAAGTCGGAGAAATTCAAGGTTCTAGATTGATGTCTTTCTTTTTCTTCTTTTTGATAATCAGATCGATTCCTTTCTCATACTAAAAAAATGAGAAAACACGAATGTAAACTCTCACCTCCCGATTTTCTCCCAGAAAACTTCGATGGTTTATGCTGTATGTTGATGTTTTCTAAGATTAATTGAATTGTTACATAGTAATAATGTATTTCACTATTTTCTTAATGTCATTAATTTCACTCCTTTTCTTGTATTTTGATTTAGCTTCAAATTAAATAAGTATTTCTTAATGTCATTAATTTCACTGGATGTGAGTTTAAAGATTTTTCGTATAGATTCTCAAGAAAATAGACTCTGCAAAAGAAACTGAACTACAGTATAGGTTTTCTTTTTAATTTTTACACATGTCAAAAGATCCATTAGAAGGGTCTCCAAATCATTAAATTGAAGTGGTGTATCTGTCTGGTATAAAACTTTCTTAAACTTTATGTGAAGCTCATGAGACCAAAGTTGACCAGTCAACTTAAGGGAAAATGGTAAAATCAGTATCAATTTAAATCTTTTTAAATATACAGATTTATAAATATTTAGAAAAGTTGGAAATTTAATATAAGAAATTCAAAAATTCGTAACACTTGAAAGAAAAAAAGAAAACCAAAACAGATTCCCTCTCCTCAACAAAGACTCTGAACCGACCAGCCCCTCCAATTCCTCCCTCCCTTCCCCTGTCTTTTTCTACGTGAGAACCAACCACCCTCCTATGGTCTAACCTCTTCCAAGCCCCTAAATCCTTCATCCTCTCAATCTCCCCATTCTGTCTCAGTTCTCTCATGGTTTAGAACACATTCTTTGAAGAAAACAGGGGCAACACAGAGATATAGAGAGGGGGAAGTCTTATTTCAATTCACAAATTAAGCATATGGGTTTCACAACTTTGATAGTACATGTATGGTTTGAATGGGATTTTGAGGGTTTGATAAAGAATAGGGTTTGAAATTTTATGGCTTTCAATGTTCTAATTTGATTATATAGCCAGGAAACTTTTTCTTTATATGCCCACCAGATACCCTATTGTACAACTGACAACTAAAGCATGTGACTTGTACAATTGAGCAAGAAATGGGCATATAAGAAAAGTTTTCATTTTTGGGCTAAAAGTGGGCATATGGAGAAAATTTATCTTTTATTTTGCATTTCTTTTTCATTTTTGTGTTTCCTAGATGGCTAATTAGACAGTAAGATTAATGTACTTGGTTGGATTTTGTTTTTTGGTTGATGAGAAGGTTAGGAATTTTGTATGTTTCTGTACCTTTGAGTTTAGATATGATTTCACTCTTAATTTTAAAGAATTGATGGTTTGAATCAACAAGAACTTTCAGTACCTTTCATGACTCTGAGAAGAGCTATATGCTTGTTGAGAATCAAAGATGCTAGAAATTCTGGTATATGCTGTTGGCGTTTGGGACAAGCATGGTTTCAAAAAACATTTTGAAGCTAGCCTTAAGATTTGCCTCAAGGTGTTTTTTTTTTCCAATTGGACAACCTTGAGACTAGCTTATTAGAGGTAAAAATATACTCCTATTGTTATTGAAGCTTACGCCTTTTTCCATGCACTGAGGCTATAGCATTAAGGCTTTTGAGGCTTATAGCCTCTATTTCATGTTAGGAAAAGAAATTTGGTGGACTTAAATGCAAAATTAAGGCTCCACTTCAATAAAGATCATTACAATTTCGGCCCAACAACCTAAATAGAAGGTGAAAAAACAGGGGTTAATTTAAAAATTATAGAGAAAATGAAAAAACTAGGGTTTTTACGATGGAACTTCTGCATCAACCCCTTTTCTTCCTCTTCCTTTGCTCTGCTTGAGTTCCTTGCTTTTTTCTTGGGAAACAAGCTCCTAAACTTCTGCATCAACCCCTTTTCTTCCTCTTCCTTTGCTCTGCTCGAGTTCCTTGCTTTTTTCTTGGGAAACAAGGTCCTACTCTTCCATCAAGTAGCATGCAAAAAACCCAAGCAAGTATGTTCTTCTTTTCTGATATATCTCTTATTTTTTCTTTTTCCTTGCTATTTCTTATCCGTTTATTCTCTTATTTCTTCTCCTTTTTTTCCTTTTCTTTCTTTTTTGTTTCTTTTTCTTTGTTTTTGTAAGTCATGTAAGTCTCGTGTGTCTGTATTGGCGTACCCGTGTACAAAATACGAAATCTGTTTATTTTACTTAGTGTTTTATCTTCCTTTGTGTAAGGTTAATTATTGATGATCAGTATTGCACACACTCACGTAGTTAGAAACACTTTGTATGTTTGCATGCATAAACCACGGAAGATGATTTTGTTAGCATACATGCTAGGTTGCGTTTCATGTTTTTATTCGTGTTCTTTTGCAAGTATTTTTGGAAAATTATTTCGCAAATTTCAAAAACAAAAAACAATTTTTTTTGTGCTTGGCCAACGTGTGGGTAACAGTTATTACCCTCGCCACCTTGGGCAGTGACTGATCCACAAGGCACTAAACAACTTAGAATTTTTATAAGTACGTCACTCTTCGAAATTTTTTAGTAATTAGAAAAACGAAGGGATATTCTGGAGATTTTGAAACTTGTTTTCAAAATATTAAATTTTCTAATTCCAGGTCGCTAATACTTTCAGTGTATTTTCGGTATTAGTGATTCGAGAGTGTTTATGCAAAAAGTGTTTTATCGGAATTTGGATTAATTAAAAGTTAACACCTGAGACTTAGATTGCATGCTTAGATCCCTGAGTTTTATACAAGTCATACCCTTAGTTTTCACGATAGTAATGGTTAGTGACTATTCGTACCACTAGGTGGTGTTCAGGGTTCGAAGGAGAGCCAGATTCAACGTTGGATTACAATAGCTGCAGAGGCAACTAGTGAGGGCAGCATAAGAGCAACTAGGGCAAGTATCCTACTAGCAGAGGTATTTGAGTTTATATTTCTATTGAGTTGTAAATTGTTTTATTTATTTATTGAATTGTTTGTTGCCGAAGAAGTTACTTCATAGGCAAAGGTCTATATGGGTTTACCTTATTATATCGTTATGTCTACATGCTCTACTATTTAGTTAATACAAGCACAATTCTATCTAAGTATATGCCAACATATGAAGATCTTATTATGATTAGTTGGCAACACTTTGTATGTTTGCATGTTTTACACATACCACGAGAATTGGTTCTATTAGTATGCATGCTTAATCATGTTTTGTGTTTTTGTTCGTTTTGTTTTGCGAATGTTTGTGAAAAATTACTTAACAAATTTAGAAACAAAAACATTTTTTTTGTGTGCTCATCGAGGTGTCGTCACCCTTGACCAATAAGTGAATAACAACTATTACCCTTGTTGGTAAATGGCTATTACCCTTGCCATCCTAGACGACGAGGAGGGCAGTGAATCGTTGACGAGGCACTAGGCAACTTGAAATTTTCTATAAATACCCTTTCTAGATTGTTTGGTAATTAGAAAAACATGGAGATATTCTAGCATTTTTGAAACTTATTTTCAAAAGATTAAATTGTTTTCTAATTCCAGTTCGCTAATATTTTCAATGTGCTTTTAGTATTAATGATTCGAGAGTGTCCATGCAAAAACTATTTTATCCAGATTTAGGTTAATTAAAAGTGAATTAATACTCGACTTAGGTTACTTGATTTGGTACCTAAGCTTTATATAAGCCATACCCTTAGGTTTCACAATACTGATCATTGGTGATTGTTCATACCAAGTGATAGTCGGCCTTCGAATGAGAGCCAGATTTAGTGTTTGATCACAGTAGTTATAAAGGCAAATGAGCAATTAGAACAGGTGGCTTGATTGGTAGAATATTTAAGTTTATATTTCTATTGAGTTGTAAATTGTTATTATTCATTTAGTGAATTGTTTGCTACAAGGTGGTTGTTACCACATAGGTTGGGATCCATATGAGTTTACCTTGTTATATCGTTATATTTGCATGCTCTATTGTTTTGTTAATAGAAGCACATTTCTATAGGAGTATGTGCCAACATATGAGGATCTTATTATAATTGGAAAACACTTCTCTCAATCTATCATATGATGTCTGATTTCTTCTATTCTTCTTTCCTGTTCTGCCATGCTTACTAATTTCTCTATTTAGGTTGTTATTTCTATCTTAGTACAAATTAAACTACTCACTTATCTGTTTAATTTATTTTTGTTGCTTTCTTCCCTACGTTTTATAATTATGTGATTTCCTCTGTTGTCTGTTTTCTGTTTTCTGATGCTTGCGAGTTGAGTGTGAATCTCTAAGAGTTGATAACTCCTTACCCTAGTTGTTTATCAGATTGTGGACTTTTTCAATTTTTTTCTTCTTTGTTTTTTTATTTATTTTGCTTGATGAGTTGCTGGCTTGCTGCCAAACTTTTTTCTTAAATTTTTTATATTAATTATATTAAGTTGTTGCATTATTTGGTTGTAATAGCATGCCTTTTATTTTTCTATTTTATTTTATTATGCATACAGGTTTAATAACTAATGAGTTAACCTTTTTCTTGAAATTGCTTTAATGTTTGACATACAACAATGCAAGAAAAGCTCTTATTTTATTGATTTACTTTCATAGTGATTTCGTTTCATAGTTTGTGATTTTTTTTTAATTGAAATAGGTGCTGATTTCTGTTAACTATTTTGTAGAACTTGAAAATGTCAAATGTTGGAAAAGTGAAGGTGGAGATGATGTTTACTTAACTTTATCATGTTTTAGATGTATAAGTGGTTGTTGGGTTATATTATAAACTATGTGAGGTTATTAGGATTATTATAATGTTATTTTGTGATAATTTGTCATTTTATTGTTTATTTGTAAGGTATGATTTTTATTTTGGTATCTTCAATTTCTCAATCATATAAGTTTATTCTAAAAAATTTAAATATTCTATGTTTGTTTCAAAACAAAGAAAGTCTCACATTCAGGGAAGAATAACAAAGCTGACCTAAGAGCACCCACAGAGATGAACGGCACTGCTCCGTGTTGACAGTGGCCAGTGAACTCAAGCTGGTGGAAGTCGAGGTAGGCTGGTGGAACTTGGATGAACGGAAAGAGATGGAGAAGTTAGGAACTTAGGATGGGTGAAAATGCTGCTGCCTACTGGGAGATGAAGGGATGACGAAGAGCTGGGAAGCCGATGAATTTCTTGCCGACGGGCAACAGTAGTCATCAAGTCTTAATCAAGAAAACATCCTTATCACAGTGACTATTTTAGTTATCTAAACACAACAATATAATCGTATAGGAATATCCATTTATGACACGCCCACAAAAAAATTATTATCCTTATTTTCCAAGCAAAAGTACATATTCCCAATGAAATCAAGTTAGCCAAAAAAACAATTACGAAAAAAACCAAACCCAAACTCCATAAGAGAAATCTCAGATACTCAGACCCATTAACAAACCCATCAAAGGCACCGCTGCCGGCCCGGAGGGAGGAGGTGGGGAGGAGAATATCAGTTACATAGAACTGACAGAACCCAAAATTACCAAACAGTGAATGTACAAAAGAATAACAAAAAAATGATTTTCGGCTCTTTTCTATATATAAGTACAGGCTCACAGAATAACAAAGGACAAAAAGAAACTTAAATCTTTGATGTAATGTAACATCACGTAGAAAACTTGCATTGCTGCACAATTAATAAAATATCAAAAAATAGGGGAACATCAACGCAGCGAAGTTAACCAGGAGTCAGATTTCAAGAACATCTCACGAAAGCAATTCCTATACCCCAAAACCAATTAACAACAACGGAAAGAAACACTGAATATTGTTTCCCAAAACGAATTACAAATATATATATAAACTAAACCTAAGATACTACCCGATATAAAGTAAGATGGATTCGAAACCAAAACCATTATAGAAAGAATAAGGGTTTCACAATACCTTCTGATTTCAAATCGCGTCTTGTGGATGCGACTGGAAGCTTGCAGCGGCTGCAACAGTAGCAGTACGCAGTGGAATCTTGCGAAAACAAAGCAGAAAACGGCGGCCTCGGCTGGGTGTTTCTTATTTCGTAAATGAATCATGTGGGAGAATAATTCTTCCAACCAATTCCAACTCTTTTGCTATAAATTCTGATTTTTGAATATTATTTAATTCAATTGTTTTTGAATTATAAAAGCAAAGATTTAGATTTTTTATTTTTTATTCAATTTGAATTAAATTTCTAAAATAAAGAATTCTTTTATCAGATGTTAGTAAGGTTTAATTATATTTTATATTATAGGTGATAAATTATAAATATATTCAAGTAACAATAATTATGATTATAATGTAAAATATAAGGATTAAAACATGTTTAATCGATAATTATTATTTAATATTTTTAACATAATTTTATCACATGTATTTTCACGAGGATATTATAATAAAATATTGAGTTAATTAATTAAATTTTATGCACACAATATATTAAATGAGTTGTAAAAATACCCAAAAATTTTAAGTAGTTGTAATTATGTTCATAAGAAAATACATGTGATATAATTTATTAAAAACTTAAACAATATTATTAATGGATATGTTTTTATTATTATACATAATGTTATAGTAACAACTACTTTAATATTTTAGACGTTTTTTACAACTCATTTTATAAGTTCGGAGTATAAAAAATAATTAATCCTTGCTATTAATAGTGAGCAAATTAACAAATATATTACCAAACTTAGATTATTTGTACAAATCCACTACTTAATTTTAAATTATAACAAATTTATTATCAAACTCCTTATTAATGTTACACATATATCACTTTTGTGATTAATATACCACAAAACTTATTATAAATATTACAAATTTATCATCAAATTTCTTTTTAATTGTACAAATCTACCATTAAAAATATAACGATAGAGATAATTTGTAAAATTTATAACGAATTTGTACAAATATTTTAAGTTTTGTGATTTATTTGTTAGTTTTCTATAATAATTATTTAATTTTTCTATTTGTTAGGAAGTTTAGGTAAAGAATGTCATTTCTTTAGTAACACTTTCTTAATGGAGTATAAATCATGATGAAATTAGTTAATGCTTTTTTTAGGTGACTATCATGGTACAAGAGTGCATAGTTATAATGGTGTTATTGTGCTCATATTTGTTAACTAAGGCTTCATATTTCCTATTTAACTTGTAATCATTTTTTTGAATTTATTATTGTTTTATTATAGTTTGTATATTGTCTTTTGTTTCTAGTTTCCTTTACTCTAGCATTTGATATCAAAGCCCGATTAGACCTAATGAATAAAAAAGAAGAGAAGAAGTCACATCTTTATCACTCATAACAATAAGAATAGTTGATAGTAGACAACAATATTGTGCAACATGTAATCCCTTGCTTTGATGGTCACCATTGGAGCATGTTAGTTGAGAATTTCCTAATATCCAAGGAGTATTGAAGCCTTATAGAAATGGGTTTTGTTGAACCAAGAAGTGGAGCTTAAAGCACAATAAAAGAAACTCAATGAAAAGGACTTTAAGGCGAAGAATTATTTATAACAAGCGATAGGTCCACTCTCAATAAAGGCACTTTCAATGAGATTTGGGATTTAATAAAGAAGTATAAAGGCTTAGTGAAAATTAGCGATCTCAATTTCAACTCTACACAAAGATTTTGAGGTTCTTCAAACGAAGCAAGGAGAATCAATGAATGAGTATTTCCCAAGAACAATGGCCATTGAAAACAAGATGAGGTTACATGTTGATATAATGACTATTGCCACCATAGTTTGGAAAATTCTTCGATCAATGATGAGAGAAAAAGATTTAATTAATTATGAATCATGTTAGTTAGATAAGGTTGTGAAAATAAAATGAGTGAAAGTATAACAAATTAAAAATTCTCAAAATAGTCAGACATGCAATTACATATAAATAAAATAATGCAAAAACACAAAGATTGAGGCACGAGATTTTTATGTGGAAACAACCTAGGCTACACCAATGATCTAAGAAGAAAACTGTCAATCCACTAGATCACCTAACTATCTACTATGAAAAATAAGGTCTAATTATAATATTATGACTCAAACTACCTACCAAGGTAATGTCCTCAAATTATCTACTTATAAGTCATTGCTTTCATCATAGTTTCTACAAAAAATGTGTTCTGATCTGAACCAATGTTTCAATGAATTCAAGTCACCCGAGTTAATCGAACTCGTACAGCTGACACCTAAAAAGCTAACACAATAACACAAGTGCAAATTTGCATCATAAAGTAAATTTAATAATGACTAATTCTAACTAGATGATTTAATAAATAAATCAAATAAATCAAAACCAACTAACAATCCTAGAATAATTAGTTTAAGTGCAAGTTAAACAAAGATAACTTCTTTAAAGATTAAAAATCAAACTAAATAATTATGATATAACACACAATTATTTGATCAAGAACAAAAATAAGTTATGAGCTATAAAAACATATGACAAAAATATCATAAACCAATTAGGTTTATTAGTCAATCAAACACAACTATCAATCTTTGAAAGATTAACTAAATAAAGAAGCCTAAAGAATTATTATATTATATTTGCAAAACAAGAGAGAGATTAAGATGAAGATAATAATGTTCTTATGTGATTAACAAAATTGTGAGATATTGGTATTATTAAATAGCATGAGTTCAAACCTAGGTCAAAGGTACAAAACTATCCTTAAAAGTATTTATAAGAGCTTTAAAACATAAGGATAATGTATTAAAAATATTAATTGGCTCGAGTAAAAATTATGTTAAATTTGAAAACCTCACCGCTCGATCGATCTAGATTAGCTTGATCCATTAAGTATGGTCACATTCGATCGAGCATCTCTCGATTGATCTAGTCAAGCTCGATCAATCGACTATGAATAGTTCAATCGATCTAGTGAAAAATTAACTAATTTAGACTTAAGTGGATCAATCCAGTCACTAATCTCGATCTATCGAGTTAATGCTTTGATCAATCTAGTTATATTAAAAATTAATTCAATCATTTTTAATTAAGATTGATCGATCTAATCATCACTTGATCAATTTAGTGACCTATTTGAACAATGTTCCTATATGTTTAGTATGAAATATACCTTACACGATAATAGAGATATACTTGAGATATGATCATTGAGGCTTGATAATTTCTTTGGCTTAAAAATATTCTTGAAAGATACACCTAGAAATTATTATTACATACAAATATTTTGTTCACGAATATTGTCAATACTCACAAACCTTACAATATCCCCCTTTGGCATATTCATGTGACAAAATCTCTCTCTCACTACATAATGCTCAAAGGAAAAAAAATTTACATAGTGGAATTATCTTATGATCCAATGAATCATCTTCATTTGAATCTTGGTAGCTCTTGTTTACAATGTAAAACAAAAAAAACCAATGAAAGTTTGTTTAGTTATGGATCTAAATATATAGTCAACAGAAATATGGTAAATTAAAATTTTGTAAGTGACCAAACAAATAATCATGTATATTTAAAGTAATGCAGAAATAAAAATATCAACACACGAGATTTTTAGGTGAAAATAAGTATCAAATTAAGAGGTTATGACTCAAATTATCCACCTAAGTAATGTCCCCAAGTAACCTACTTACAAGTTAATGTTTTCACCATAATCTCAACAAAATGGGCATTCAGATTCGGACCAACATTTCAAAAAAATTGAGTCCTAAGAGTTAATTGAACCCGCACAACTGTCACCTAAAATTTTAGGATATAAACAAAAGTACAAGTGTGTTTCTTAGAGTAGATTCAATAATAAAAAACCTTAATTAGTTTATTTAAACAATATATTAGATAAATCGAAAACATTAACAACTCGAGAATAATCAATTTAAAGCACAATAACACAATATTATTGTAGGCTTATTAATTTATCAAACACAATCATAAATATTTGATAAATTAACTTAATGAAAAATCCTACTTAAATTTTTTTAGCAAAATAAGAGAAAGAATAAAAGATAAAGAGAATAAGCACAATTAAGCTCTTGTGTAGTTAGTTTCAAAGGTGTGCTTAGGTTTGTAATTATATAATATTTTGAACCATTGGGTTAAATTGGAATTACTATATTGTTAATAAATGAGGACAATATAATATCCAATTCATATTAGAAATGAGTTTTAAAATCAGATAACTGGTTACTCAATCGATCTTACCAAGTGCTCGATCAATCGAGTACAATAATCGATCGATCGAACATCTTCTTATCGATCAAGTGATCAACTAATTAATATCCAAAATTGGTGGATTGATCTAGTGATTTAACTTGATCGATCTTGTCCTTAATTGATCAATTGATCGAGTTAAATCCTTAATTGATCTAGTTATGTATTAAAATTAATTCAATCAAGTTATACTACTCGATCGATCTAGTCACTACTCGATCGATAGAGTAGCATATTTTCACATTATTCCTATTGTGTCTAATATAGAATCTAACATGCATGGGAATAGAAATATACTTGATATGTAATCGTTAAGGCTCGATAGTTTGTTCAGCTTAAAAATATTCTTCTAGGATACACCTAGAAACTAAAATTACAATTATACGTTTCATTTACAAAAATCACCAACACTAACATAAATCTTACAATCTCCCCCTTTGGCATATTTTTGTGATAAAACCTCTCTTTCACTACATAACACTCATAAGAAAAATAATTTTTTTATATAGTGGTACTATCTTATGATCCTATGGAACTATCTTTGGTTAAACCTTGGTAGTTTTTGTTTACACTAAAAACAAAAATAAAAACTAAACAACTTGTCCCTAAAGACTCATTGTTCATTATTTCAGTATATATAACAATAGGAAAGCGAAGAATGTTTAAAAGAAAACTAAACAAATGATATTAATTAAAAAAACTCCCATATGTCAAATATCCTAAAAAGAATTCAAAAGTAAATAACTCCCCTTAAATTAACTATCCCTTATTTTTAATTATCTTGTTTTTAATTTCTAGCCAGATTTTTTAATTAGAATATACCAAATTTATTACACCAAATTTTATCTTCCCTTTTTGTCATATGAACATATTAAAATAAAATGTTGCAATAAATATTCAAATTTAGTAACAAAAAGAGTAAGTATAAATATTCAAACACAATTAGAGTAGTGTATTGATTAATAATAGTCAAGTACATCCCAATCAAAATCAATAACATTATAAAATAGCATAAAAAATTAAATACATTAATCATCAAATCATAAGAAAGAACTCTGCAAACAAAATAACCAAAATAAATCACTATTTTGTTAGAGGAAGCTCTAGGTCTGTATGGATGACATGTATCTTGGAAAGTATTTCTTCTTGGGATTGAGTAATGTGTAGCATTCTTTGATCCATTTCACCCATCATCTATTTCAAGTTCCCCAATCTTATCCTTACTTTATTTTCAAATATTTCCTGACAAGAAGGTTCAAGATAGAATAAATTCTCCATATTCTTATCCTTGAAGAAATCATTTGTAGCTTCTCCGCCACTAGTACCATCTCTAGCGGCTTCTTCTCCAATGGTTTGAACACCAACGTGCATCTGCCTCTTTGCAGCTTGAGCATATGATCTAAAGATTGTTGACTTTACAAAGTCACTCATTAACCGAACAGTATTTGGACCACATGTGTATTGTACACCAACAGTTAGAATCAATTAGATGATAAGGCATCCATAAGGGAGTTTAAAACCATTACATAAAGCTTGAGATATGTTCAAGTTGCTTCTAATCCAGTACCCACACCATCATTTCCCACTATAGCTACAAAACCAATTTCTTTCATGATGGATTGACATAATAGTGTCAATATACAGCTGACAATGTTGTAGGTGAAGCTATGGGAAAGAAAACAACTAAAAAGACATATGAGATTTATGAAATATTATGTGCTAATTCCCAACAAAAAATGCAAAGGTAATGATAGTTGGAGTTGATGAACTAGGCTCAAAAAATGAAATGGCTATGCAATTTGTAGAACTAACTAAGCAAGTCAAACTCCTCGCTACTTAAAACATGCTTACTCAAGAGGTATATGACATTTGTGGTGCTTATTTACATGATGATAACCTTAGTTCTTTGGCTTTTAATTCTTATGTAGGCAATGGATATGAACAAGTGAACCTGATGTAGTCATACCAACCTAAGCCCATGAATGATCAATATGAAAATACATAAAATTCTAGTTGGAGAAATCATTCCAAATTCTCTTGGAAGACTAACAACAATCAAACCTATGCCTAAAACACCATCCCTAGCCAACACTTGAAGCAAAACCTACCACTCAAACAACCTAGGAAACCAACCTTAGAAGAGAATTTTAATGCATTTACTTAAGTTAATAGAGATAATTATGAAATAAATGAGCAGCGGTTGAATTCCTTAGAGGCTATATGAAAAAGGTGAAAACAAAAGTTGAGCAACTAGAAAAATAGTTGCAAAAACAAGACAATGGAATATTTCCTAGTCAACCCGGACAAGTGAAGGCTACCAAAGTCCTTCAAAGTGGTAAGGTTCTTGCTATGATTAGAAACAAACAAGTATACATCATCAAATTGCACAAGTGATAAGTAAACTAAAATAAAGGATTATAGTATTCACGAGGATTACTAACAACTTGTATTACTATTTATTAGTTTGTTAGTCAATTAACAAGGGGATTTCAGAAGGTTGTTTCAAAAGAAAATATCATAAAGAAAAATATATAATATAATATGCATAAATTGAGAGAAATATGTGGCCATGTGACTATCCTACAATATTACCAATTACATCATGAATCAATATTTAGTTTCTCAATCCGTAATTACTATCGCATCCTAGAATCATCATTGAATTCTTAACTTTAGCTTTGAAAATCTAGATGTACTTAAGATTTTCCACTTTGTCTTACTATTTATTGATTAATGATACAATCTATTAACCAATCTAGATCTTGAACAACCTTAGGCACATTTAATAGAATTAATCCATTTACTACATTAAGTTCTAAAAAGGAGATGACTAAATTTTGCAAGATCATAACCATTGGTAACCTTTAACGAAGGTTTTCAAGCCTACTTGTCATGCACAATCACAATGTACCACTTTGACTAAAAACATCATTGGTTACATACTAACATCTTAAACTAGCATTAAAAAAAATTATGCAAGGAATTAATTAGCTACTCTAATTCATACATACATAGTTTTGAAATTTAAGCATAGAGACAAACACATCAAGAATCAAGAATTGAAACTAAAAATTCATCATAACATTTAATCAATCATGTCATATTCTAAGGTTTGGAAATTGTCTACAATCACATAATTAAACTAGCTAGACATAGATTCTGAAATAATTGTCATTAAAATAATTACAATCAAGAAAGAAGAATAATGACAACTCTACTTTTCATAGAGTTCATTAACCATTACAAACTAGCTATTTGTCTTAATTTGAAGTGAATATTAGTTTCAATACTTATCTTATGTATAAATATTTTAATGTAGGAAAATATACATCAATTGGAGCTCAAAAGAAAAAAGAAATAGAAATTTTAGGGAAATTACAAAACTACCACTAACTTGATTGATCGAGCTTCGCTCGAGTAGATGCTATCATCATAGTTCAATCAACCCACAAGGGTTTCAATCAATCCAAAAGGGACTTGGTTGATCGATTTTTTCTTGAACTTCAATAGAGTGCTCTCAGTTTGAAATTTTTTGTAGTTAGATCGATCGAGAAAGGGTCTTAATAGACCAAGTAGGGAAAAATTTAACACATTAGCATTGTTTTACATCCAACTTTTAATATCAACCATTGGATCAAAACTAATATTATTTTTAAACCAATTGGGCCAATTTTAGACCTATATTAATAGTAGATTGGAACACAAAAAGAAGATTGGGGGCAACATGAACAACAATTCAAAGAAATTGGAAAGAGCTATATATTGATCAAGTTAAGAGCTAGATTTTGTCACAAAATTTTGTAATTTTTTCGTATCTACTTTAGATTCTTTACATGAACTTATTTATGTCTTTGTTGATTATATTTAGAACAATGAGTAGCTAGGATCATTATTTACGATTTTTATTGAACCTAGCTACGTAATATGTGATCAATTCAAATTTATATATGTGATTTATCTATTCAATTGATATCTTAATTAATCTTATATTTAAAGTTTCAATTAATAGTCTATTAATTGTATAATTTTGAGGTTTATTTGTAGCGTGAAAAAGTAGAGTATGGATTATTCATAAATTAATTAACATGTGTATTGAAATAGTACAAAAGTATGACTAATGTATATGTAGCATGATTATATATGACTTTAATTGTCGTGTAAATGAAATAAGATGAAAATGTGATTGTTTATGCGAAGTCATAGATGACTGCTTAAAAAAGAATCATTGACATCTAATATCATGTAGTCATATATCATATTTAGAGAAGTCATTTAGAGATTTTTTAAACTGTATGTGAAACGGTTAAAAGATTCTAAAATCCTAAGTTTTTCTAAGTGATTGAATCATACATTTTGAATAGAATTAGTTTCGTAGTAATTATTAGTTATTGATAGAATTTATCTTATTGCTAGCTAAAATAATATTATGTTTGCTTAGTACCAATATTATACTACGAAAGATCCCACTTTTTGAGGATCAATACTTGTGCTTTCGTAATATATTACTTGCATGACCCGTAAATTTGTAGACCATATATTATAGCACATTATAGAAAAAATAAAAAAAAAATAGTATTCTCTAGTCTATTGTGCCCAAACATATTTGAAGAAAAATTGACAAAAGCATTAAAATTAATCTAGAAGAATAATTTCACTAGAAGCATAAGATATCCTGAGAACAACAAAAAATTTTGGAAGAAAAAGTACTACAAAAGCATAAATGTACAAGTACGTTATGGTCTACTAAAACACTAAGCTAAAGTTAGGCTACTAAGCTAGATCCTAAGTGTCACCTTAGACTCCATGAAAGATGAAAATGTTTCCATAGAGTCCTAGAGTCACCTCTATACATTATTTACCTTTCTTCACTTTAGTTAGCTATTCATCCTATACGACAACCTCTTAGAACTCATCAAGTCTCAAGGTAAATCTTGTTAAGATTAAGAATCGGTCAAAAAGTAGGTCCAAGTTATGTATGACTCAATTTCTTATGGAAAAGTTAAATATGCATGCTGGTACGGCACTAGTGTTTGTCAACCACATGATTGTTGGACTCTACGTACTCCTACATCACCTATTTCCTAGCGATTGTGGAGCTCACAATTGACCCATAGACTTCTTCTTTCTCAAGTGCCAAATCAAATATCTTACTAGAAGCAATCTCTCACAACTAAAAACAACTTGGCAATATTGACGAACTTCTTTTAGTCATCCTTAGATCTCTTTAGAGTCCTCTTAGCAGCCTCCCAGGATAGATAACTTTTATGATAGCATGAAATTTCCAAGCATAAATTGGGAAAGCACTAAAATCACATCAAATAATCACCAAGTTATTTATGGTATTCTATTTCACCTGGACTTTTGGTTCAATTAAAGTTATGCAAGCAATTTCATCTGGTCTTCCTCAAGCATTAAGTTCATACATTCACTTGAGTATTGAGTACGTTCTATTCATCGAGAAGACTAGAAATTCAATTACTCGTAGAATTTGCATCAAGAGATCCAAGTCATCCCTTCTAATTCTAGTCATCCAGCCAGATCCTACCATAAACTCTAATAATTGGCTAAATAGACTTGAGAATTAATGAGACAGATAAAGGTTTGACCTAAATATAGGTTCACAAGCTCAATCTCAATCATTTATCTAATTCATGATCCAAGGGCTTAAATTGGAAAAGATAATAGAGAATCTAATTAGATAATAATAAGAATTGAGAAGTCAAAATTTATCGGATTCACATTGAATTATTTTGTCAAAATTTGATATGACAAAAGTTTGATTGAGACATATAATAGGCATTGGAAAGCTAAGAACCTCCAAGTTATTACTATGCAAAAAAAAAGTGGGATACTAGCTAGTTGCATGTTTCATTCAAGATTCCTAAACCTAGACACAACTACATTACTGTGCCAAGTGAAGTAGCTAAATCATCTTGCCTACTAGAGACGGCCTAGGAGACTGAAGGGATGATGTTGTGAGAAATTTCACCAGGTACGTATGGCACCTTTTTATTAGTCCATGTCATCTTTCAATAGTCAAATATATACGATCAATGCACGATTAATCTACTATCAATAAATATTTGAATTCAAATGGAAAGTAGTTATGGTAATTATTCTTTAACTTAAATAAAATAAATATATTAATGATTTCATATCTACATATATGAAAAATAATTGATATATCAATTAATATCAAAATAATATCTTATTTATATATTATATTTATATTATAAATCAAGGCAAGGTATGCATTTTTATGTTATCTATATCTTCTAACTAAAAACTCATATCCACTTTGACTTTCTTCCGTTAAATATTTTGAAACTGACTTAAGTATCAAAATAAATATGACAACCTCCAGTGTCATTCCTTTGAATTGTTTGCTCATCTATTTCAGAATCCAAATAAGTCATTTTAGTGGTGAACACAATAAGAGTAGAAATCAAACTCAATGATGCTTATTCTACTAAACTAATTAATTTATTGAATTTATTTTTAATTATTTAGTTATTTAACACATGTTTTTAAGTAAAGCCTATTAAAAATATATATGTAACAATAAAAGTATCAAATCTAATTATTCAAAATGTTGTGTTTAATGTTAAAGTATCTTTAATACATAATTAAATGCATATATATAAAATATAATATCAATACTTCAGTTTTGGTTAAACATAATTTCAAAATTGAAATAATCTATCTCGTTCCATATTCAATCAATTATTGTTAATTTAAAAAAAATCATCAATTTTTTTCATATAATTAATCAATTTCAATTATCTACTGATAATAATGTAAAGTGTTCATCCCTAGCTCTAAGTTTCTTTTTCTCACACTATTACTGTGAAACCCCATAATTTTGTGATTAGTTATAAAAGTTTTATGAAAAGAAATTTTAGTAAAAACGATGTAGCAACGTATTAGGAATTTTTATGTGAAAAATTAGATTTTATAGAAAATCTAACTTTTGTAAAAGCTCATCACCATGCTCGCCATCGTAAGCCGGCAAGGGTGGCTGGCAAGCACTAGTCGGGACTTGGATTTGTAAATAGTCAGGAATTAGCCTATTTTCACACCAAAAATTTCAACTCTTTTTCTATCTCTAAAATGTTTTCTCTCTAAGTATTTAAGGTTTTGATACATTTCTAAGTACAATTCGAAGATAAAAATATCCCGATGTTCGAGTTTGGAAAGATGGAGTGTGGAGATGAGAAATCATTAATTTTTATTCCAACAAACTCAAAAAGATAAAATTATTCCTTTAAGTATTAATTTTATGTTACGTAAATTAACTTATATTATCACTAATTCTTGAACGAATATGATTTGTGATTAGTTTATGCTAAACAAGAAAAAAGAATTAACGTTAAGCTTAGGAGCGTGACCAAACAAGTTTCCAAGTATAAGTTCTTACTCTAACTTTTTATTCATGTATTGTTTCATGAAAATGTTATGCATCATTTATTATGAATATAGAAAAAAACATATGCCATGATTTTTATGAGAAATGTTATAAATGTTTAAATACTCATCATAAACATTTTTATATGTATACATGGAAATTTTATATAAAATGAGTATTAAAAGTAGTATATGTGGCATTTGAAATTTTATACATACATCATGAAAATGAGTTTTTATGGGGAGTGTTATACCTATATGTACATCTTGTAGAGTATGGTACCCATGTCCTACTGGTTGCAACGAACTATTTTTCGATGGATTATAAGTACGCATTGTATTCACATGTATCTCGATGTTTTTCGGTCTATGAGTCTTGGAGTTTGACAACACACGAGTCTTAGAGTTGAACCTCTCACTATGTCTCAAAGTGGACCTCCAATATAATGAGGACGTTGATCAATGCATGTGCCATATGTATCTCGAAATATGACAATACGTGGAGTCAGAGGTGGACCCACATGCATCTCAGAGATTGATCATGCATGTGCCCATGTATTTTAGAGTTGACTAATGCAAATGGATGTTGCATATCATGCATATGGAATGTTATTTGACATAGCATATTTTGTCTCATGTGAGCATACATTGGGATACTTGAATATACACTTCACTTGATTACGGTAGTAAAAAAGTACAAGTATACCGGATTTTGTAAGTAAATTTCTCTACACATTATACCATATTATAATAATGATAATATTATTTATATTCATGAATTTTATTCATTATAGTATGTATCATAAATATTTGTTATGATATTATTTAGAATGAACTCTTACCGGGATAATTGTAACTCACCTCATTTTTTCCACTTCTCTCTAAATTAAGTCAAGGTAAGATATGGTAGCACGTGAGACAACGTCAAAGAAGAAGTAAAGTGCATGTTTATTTTTATCTATTTTTTTATGATATATCCTGTAATTTTTAGAGACATTATTGAGTCTTATGTAAAAAATCTCTAGATGTTTTCTTATAATGTATTGTTATTTTCATAATTAAATAATTTTGATAAAACTTGTATTTGAATAGGGATATCCTAAAATTTAATATTATATTAAAAAAATTAATTTTTTTAAAAAATATGATTTAAAATATCTATCATTTTTATCTCACGATTTCATTTTTCAAAAACCGCCTAAAATTTCTTATTTAGTTCTCTCTTCATTTCCCTAGTCATAAATTGACAATAAAAATAAATTATACTGCTCAATGCACCACCATGTTTATCAATACAAAATGTTTGTTACACATAATAAAGATCTTAACGTTATAGATTTTATACAATCATATATTTAACAATAAAATCAAATCATATCGTATAATATAAAAAATACATAATTATGTAAAAATTTAATATAACCAAAGAGTGGACCTAAAATGTATTAAACACTTGTCTTAATCTATGATTTTTCAATACTAAAATTACGTCTTAATTTTTTCTTTCATCTTAAATTAAAAATAATATTATTTTCATTTTAAAATATAATAAAAATATAAAAATAAATTAAATATTGATTTAAATAAATTTTATAATAAAATATTATTTTAAAGATAAATTATTTTATTACAATATTTATAATCATGATTATATTATACAACTTATCAACAAAAGACTAAATACAATATAATTTCATTCCAATTATACTTACTCTATACAATACATGTACCAAATATACCCTTAGTGTGATCTAAGAGTACGACTAGGGCTGTTCATCGGATCGAAACCGTTGATTTTCTTGTCATTCGATCCGATCCGACCATCCGCTCGGATTGAAACATCTTAATCCGCAACCGATCTGATCACCTCTTACATCCGCTCAATCCGATCCGTAAACTATTCGAATGACATCCGATCAATCCGACCAATAAATTTAATTAACTCTATTTTTTTTATTTTTAAATAATTTTTTTAAATTTTTACATAAATCATAACATAAAATTATTTGACTTAAAAAAAACATTAAAAAATTAAATAAACGTATATTAATTATATATATATATATTTAATTTAATAAATATATATTAATTAAATATATAAATAATTAATTTCGATCGGATCGGATAAATCGTAGTGAAATTCGCCATCCGATCCGCACTTAACGGATGGAAAAAATCTTCATCCGATCCGACCATCGAATTGGATCGGATCGGATGAAAAATCAACGGATCGGATCGGATTGATCGGATGATCGGATTTTTTGTACACCCCTAAGTAAGACCCTATCATGTTCCCTCTGTTTTAAGCCGAGTTGGAATCCAATAAGTGTTGTTTGATCTTAAAACATTTCTCAAGTACATAACCTAATACTGCAGTTCATATACACCACCAACCAACAGTACAAAAAACAGTTGAAAGAGAGAAAGGTCCAACGGGAATAAAAATAACAAATCTTCCAGCATATACTTGACATACATTGACCATTTGACCATTAACCAGTTTTAAGATGCATGTATAAAATATCTACGGCTATTTATAAGAATTTTGCACCTTACGAAATAGGAAAAATAACACAAAATACTTCAAACAATATTATACTCTTGAAATGAATAATTGGCATAAAGCAACATCAAGCTGATAAAGTTCCTAACTAATATCCAATCCTTTTGCTTTGTAGGTCTTCGCCCATAAAAGTTTTCCTATAATGATAGTTAAAATGGAGCAAATATTAATGCACTTCATATGGTTACACACTCTTTCTCGGGAACTTCTAGTTGGGGAGGAAGCATGTTCAAAAAGCTCCCTTGAGCAGGTTGGTTGGCAGCCCTCATGGTCTCATCATCTGTAACAAACGATGCTGATTAGCCCCAGAAAATATCTAGGAAAAGAGAGAAAATAGAAAAAAACATTGGACAACAGGAACACAAAATCATGAACATTGAGTTTTAACTTTATCCACGATTCATAATTAACAGTCGCCATTATTAGCCAAAATTGAGTGCTATCAATAGAAATGGAATGGACTTCATTGCTGACCAAATTCATTGGCTTAAGTTATTAATGGGAGAAAGATCCTCAAACAAAATCTCAACTAATAATTTGTTGGTGCAGGGGAATATAAAATAACCATTTAATTAAAAAAAAAGGTGATATACTTCTAGAGCTCCAAGATACATATGTTCATATTAGTCGCAGAAGAAAATCGGGGGGAAATATACATTCAATCAACTACAAATAAGTTCCATGCATTTAAAATCTGCTACTGAAACACTCAGGGCATACCAAAAAGGGTCTTGATGGAAGTCCTCTTAGGTTTTGTGCTCTTCTTCAATTCAGCTGCATCAAGAATTCACTTATAATACATTTAAGCATATCATCAAGGTGGAGAATCCAAACAGAGATAAATTAGATAATACTTTTTTATAAAGAAGATAAGGTACTGAAAAGTTGGGATTGTAAAAAGATGATGAAAGATGCAAGGTTGCGAGTGCATTCCCAACAAATAAACAATATCTAATTTTCTTGTTCTTTAACTTAAAGAGAGGTACATATGGGTAAAAAGTTGCTACCAGGTTAGAGATGGCTTCGGAATTTAGTATTTGGCTTTTCAGCAAGCAATTTGATAGACTTAAAGTAGGATGTACATAATTTATAGAGAAACAAAGAACTTATATGGATGAAAAGGCGGCAAATTCTGAAAGCAGCACTAAAGTAGAAAAAATTAGAAAGGAGAAAGGAAGTCCAAGTAGACCAATATCAAAAGCCTTGATTTCATGTATCAAACCAGAACTACGTTGAGAAAAAAATAGATTGTCATTTTAGGCTTTTCCATTGGGAGATTATAACTAAAATTCCTTTGCGACCAATGGGAAATGGGCTTGAGGATAAAAGACATAATATGAAACCATAATACATGGCCAGTAATTACTAAAACAAGCATAAATGGATATATGCTTTTACAATAAAGGAACAGCATAAATTTACCCCACTCCCTCAGGGACAGGGCCAAAAGAACTAAATAACACAAACTAACTTACTTCAATAAAGAAATAGCTATTATAAATTTTTTTCCATTAACCAAGAGTATGCATTAACCCATAATGATAGGACCCAAAGCTATTAAAATATAAGCTGTAACCTCTTCTAATGGTACTTAACAGTTGCACTGATTTGTTATGAAATACATGATCGTAACAGAACTTATCACAATACTGACAATGGATAAAGATGGGTCATTAAACTGAAGACTTGCAGAAAGTAAGTTCACAGTATAATAGAGAAAAATATGCAAATGAACAATCATGGAGGGAGGATTGTACCGATCCCGGGTACTTGATTGTCATTAACAATTTCAAAATTTTTGTAAGTGTAACCAACAAAATTGATATCCTTTGATGACAGCATCTGCAGCAAGTTCACAACAGCAACAAAAGCATTAGCAATAGTGAACCATATTTTACTATACAAATACAATAATATATTACCTCACATGCTCACAAGTCAAAACGGAATTAACTCATCCATAATGCTACGTAATGAATAATAATCAACAACCAACCTACCACTAATAAGGACAACGGTCCTATCAATAAAAGCATGTCTTATGTTATAGTAGCTTTGTAGAAAATCATTGTTAGTTATGGTGCAAAACAATAGGTTGGGATAGAAACTATTGGAGAACTGTAAAATGTTCAAGTTTGAAGTAAAGATGCAGTGTTTGATAAATTTGAAGTGTGAAATTAATGCATTGATGTTTAGTTATTTCAGAGAAAATGGCAGCCACATAGTTGTATAATGTATATTGATGGCGGTAGAGAGGAAGCACCCAATATAAAAGACCAAATTTTCTGGGAACCATTTTTTTCAAAAGCATTCACCATATTTCCAAAATCACTAAATAACTTCCAAATTCATAAAAAACAAGTGTTATAAGATAATCACTAGACCTCTACCTCAATACTAAAACAATTTTAGAAAATAGAAAAGGCACACTTAAGGTACACAACAAAAACATGAATTGAACTAAAATCATTCAATTTAAACAAGACCATCAACAAAATCTAAATAAAATATAGCAGATTAACTATCATAAAGGTCCTGTTAAAAAGTCTACTATAATCCTATTAATTCTTTTATCCAATTGACTCCATGTTCAAACTTTCCAATTCCAAAAATTACTAAGAGCCCTTGAGTTTTTCAAAAACAACAAAAACACCCTAAATTTAGAAACTAGGCAATGACATCTGTTTTAGAAACGGTCAATTAATGTTTTATGGCAATCTCTTCAAGGGGATGTTCTTGACTTCTTGACCTCTGTTTTTCTCTCTTTTTTTCCTCCTTTTCTTTTCTTTTCAAATGACTCCATCGAAAAAGTCTGAAACAGTGACAAGAAGGGCACTATTGTTGGAGGTATTTGTAATTGACCTATCCAATTTACTCCATGTTCCAAATTTGATAAAATTTGGTACATTAAGGGGATTTTTGTCCAATTACTAAGAATCAAATGATATTTAACTCGTGAGATTGAAAATAAAAGATATAACTAAGTTTTTCCTGGTCAAACGTATGAGTCAATTATTATTTAATTGGACCAAATCCTCTTTGGAGATCCAATTTGAACAAATCTGAAACAACTCAATGAAATCTGAAATAACATGAAGCAAATTGCATTTAAATTTATAGGGATCTCTAGTTTAGTCAGTACCAATATACCAATAATAGAAACATTTACATAAACGAATTAACCATGAGACTATTCCAACTTCTGAGTCAGCAAGCAAAATTAGCATTTAATAAAAATCCAGGTTTAGAAAAAAGTCATCTCCTCAAGCTGATTAGGTATAGTCTTGGTGGAGTAAGCAGAACCCAATATTTCCATAACAAATATACAACACAGTACCAAGCTTAAAATGTATAGAATGCAATATATTTGCACCAACCTTTCTCCATGGACCTGCTTTTGTTGAGGTTTGAATTTGGTTGTCAGCCTATATCAAAAGATCATGGTACGAAAAAGTTAAAACTGACAGGAAATTTTACAACTGTTGGGGTTGGATGAAATTATAATGATACATACAGGAGAACTTCTAATATACCTCCTCAAATTTCTCAAAATTCTGAGTATCTAACTCATCATTGACCTCAGGAATAAATGCTGCTTTCATTTGATACAGTTTTTCCCACTTGATGCCGTTAAACCATGTGTGAGCCTGAGCATTAGGCCAGGAGACCAGTTAGTTACACCATTTACTCATACAAATAGGCATAGATAAAAGAATTTAGAACAGTAACACACCATACAACACCTTTATTTCGTCTGTGCCCCTTTTGTTCCTAGTCTCTGCTCAACATTACATAGAAGTCTACTGATAAGATCTTTTGCCTCTGGAGAAAGTTTTGCTTCTTCTGGAAATTTCAAATGTGTTCTCCAATTAACAATCTGCATGGTGGAGAACGTCTCAAGCAAGGAACTGATATAACAATGTAGGTGCAAATTGACAAATTGTTTTCCAAAAATAAATGACCATGCAAAAAAAAGATAAGTGCATCAAACTAAGGAGAAAGACTAAAGAAAAATAGTCAAAGGGAAATTTTAAAAAAATGACGAATAAATTTGATATAAAAATAAAACGTACCCTACTGCAATACACATGTTAAATCAAATCTAATAACGGCAGATTTAAAAAAATAAAAACTACATGGGATCACAACGGAACAAAACTAATTGAATTTTTTTTGAAGGACTTGAAATAAAATGTAAGATTCTTGTGATTTGTGTTGGTATTCTCATATACAAAACACAGTATCTGTATTTTACTTGGTGTTTTTGTTGGTCTCTACGTAAAATTGATTAATGGTGGCTCAATATCACACACACACATAAGACACATTTTGAGTTTGATCACATACATTGTACAAACATGCATATTTGGAGGATATGTTTGCATAGAAAATTGGCTTTTAGTTTGAAATCGGTTGGTCCAAATCGGTTCAGGGCAAAACCATATCGTTTTAGTATTTCGGCCGGTTCACCCAGTTCCTTGTCCGATTGATATTGTTTTGTCTTCCTTACCGACCCCTTCATTGAGTAGTTACCAAAGGTTCGCTAGGGCTCACTAAGTAGTCGACGAGAACCTGCTGAGTATTTGCTGACTAGTTGGAGAGGCTAGTTAGGTCTCGCTTACCACTCAACGAGTGGTCAACGAGATCTGTTGAGTTTCTATACAAACCTCCCTATTGATCTTGTTTTCTCGACCAAAAGTTTAGGGAAGCTCTATCTAGTTATTTCTAGAATTTCTCGGTCCATTTTTGGTCTATTTTTCTATTGAGTATTGGGTCCAGAAAACAATGTGTCATTTGTAGAACATAGAACATCAGAGATGGTCTCTCTCATATTTTTAGTGAAGTGTAAAAATTTGAGATTGAGTGAGAATTTATTGAGAGAATACATAATTAGTTAGTAAAGAGTCATATTTTTTATAGCTTTCACTGTATATTTGCTCGATTCACATGGTGTGTGTGATTGCCTATTCTATTGCATATTATTAGCCTATACAGAAACTTGTGAGGCACACCGTTACTAGTGTGTTTACCGCAGATTATTTTTTCTTATTTGATGTTTGTTATATTATGTGTTGAATTGAACAATATGTTTTTAATATATATTCTGTTGTGATGTACTAGATTCACATTGTGAGGCCATGCTTGGTCAAGTTAGAATATAGCTCACAAAAAAAATTTCATGAGTTGATGTATTCATCTTTCTAGGTCCCTATTACTTATTTGGGTCGAAAGTTCAAGTTAGCTTTGTGCGATTGTTTCGACAAATGAAACTTCAATTGGTATCAAAGTGAGATCACCCTTGCTTACGCTTAACTATTGGCGTGCTCGATTCTAAAGCTCTTTCTACATATACACACATCATTGTATGTTTGTGCCCTTTGTTTCTAGTGGAGTGGGCTATTGTGTGTTATATGATGTTTATCTTCTTGCACTTGTGATGATTTCATAAGCCCCATTTTCTTGTTCATACATCTTTGCTTCGTGTATCTCTCTTTAAAGTATGCATTTTATTATCATATCAACATGCTACGATTGATAATGATGCTTTCTATGTGCATGTTTTGTGAAGCATGTGATGTATGTGTTTATTGCATATCTTGTACTCACTACTTCTTGCAATGCATAGTGTGTTAATTGTTACATTTGTTTTCCTATGCCTAGCTTTTAGATCATTTACTAGTTACTTTGACATGCTTTATATGCGTTTTCTTGCTTTTTTCTTACACCTTTTGCAGGTTTTTGCATAAGTATTACATCACATGATTTTATCATATATTGTCAAAGTATTAAGATCTTTCTTTTTACAGTAATATCATTCATTGCCATAGAGTGCATCTCTTCGGGCCTACTAGGTTGTTCTTTCTTTTACTTGATATTTCTTGTGTTTTTCTCAATATCCTATTGAAATACTCATCATTTGCATGATATTTATTATCTTTTGCACTAGATGTCTTTTTGAGAAAATTAAGGTGTGTTTTTGCAAGCTTAAGTACATGAGTATGTCTTCTCTTTTCTCTGTACCTGTTGGTTGTTTTAATTTGTCACGTGCATACATGAACTGTTTACTATTTCCTTAGTATGCTTGTCATGCATACAATGTTGTGACTAGACTAGTATTTCCTTAATTTGATTGGAAATTATTTTATTTTCATAATAACAATCTTGTATTATGTCTATTACCCTCCTTGTTTCATGGACGTATCATATTCACCTACTTTTTTATAACTTCCCTCTTCTGTTCCAGTTCATCTCTAAAATCACTTCTTATATAATTGGATGTTTTGAACTAAGAATCATCTATTTTTCAACTATGAATATGATGCTTTGTTTGAGTTGAATGATGTATGCGATATGATATAGTAATCATGTGAAATAAGTATAACTTTTTTTGAAGTAGTTGATCAATAAACTTCTATGTCATATTTCTGTTCTTACTCGTTTTTACACGCCTTATGTTTTGATTTATTCCTACTTGAGTGTTTGTAGTCATGGTGGTGTGATTCTACATGGTACAATAGTGAGAATGGCCACGATTTTTTGTGGGAGAGTTTTATTTTGGTATTTTCATGGCTTCAATTTCTAAATAATTGAGGGATCATTCTGAGTTGCTCATAAATTTTAATTCAGAGCTTGTATATACTAGTTAGGTGTTTGAACTTTGCAACGGGATATGACATATAGTTATTTTTAAGTATAACTTACTGGTCCACTTTGTATTTTTGTAGTTATGACAAATATTAATTAATGTAATACAATGCTTCTTATAAAAAAAATATCTCAGTATATTTGACTTACCAAATTAACATTCTACTCTTCTAGAAAAGATGAGTAAATTAACAAGTGGAATGGAAAATTTCAACAAATCTATTCTGTATTATTACCCTGTTCAAAGTGACATAACTTTCAAATATTTTGTGGAACTAAACAAAGACGTCATACATATATATAAAGATCCTACCCAAGATCGCATTATCACAACCAAAATCTCCCAAGGATGCAAACCGCTAGACCAAGTGCTAAAGGATTCATTGCTAGTTTGAATTCAAGGAAGATTCAACGCTCAATAAAAGTTAACAGCTTCATAAGAACTGAAAAATAAGAGCTTTGTTAGAAAAAGAACTGTTGGTAACTATTAAATAATATAAATGAAATATTAAAGCCACATCCCATAAGTTTGAACTTTTGAGAGAATTAGTGTATAATACTTCTACATGTGATAGGCTTTGCAAAAATACAAGGAAACCTATTATTAAGAAAAAATTAAGTGATGATACTTTACAAAGACGAAATAACCCTAAGTTTAAGAGAAGTATTAAATAATATATGAAATGTTAAATTCACCACATATAAGCTTGAACTTTAGGGAGAATTGGTATCTGAAACTTATACAGTAACCTTTAGTCACCAATACCTAGGGGGTTCCCTATCCTAACACATTGCATAATGAAAACACAACCTAAGAGACTTTGGTCCCCTAAGTAGAACCGTTGGACCTCGAACGATTGGTTACTCTCCTCTAGGACGATAGTACTAACCCAAAAATGTACAAGCCCTAGACCCCAATGCATAGAACTTAGCACACGGAGAAGTAACCAAGTATGTTCAATACCTAGTTCGAACGAGACCTATCTTGAGAATCGCCCCAACGGTCTTGAACACTGTACAACACACTTGTTACATATCCATACTTCTAGGATGTGTGCCCAACACAAGGCACCCCATATTAACCTTACATAGCACATCCCTAAGGGCTTGGTCTCCTCTAAAGACCTAAAGAGGTTTCTAAGTTCTTAGATATCACTGTTGTTACCAACAAGAACCTTTATGACAACGTTATCCAATGACCAAGGTTTTCTAGTCACCTTTAACCCTCTATCAATCCTACTATTTAAAAAACTCTAGACAGGATTCAGACCTGCTTTGCAACAACTAGAAATCTGCTCATATATATAGTTGGAATGATCAAACCCAAAACCATAGGCATGTACAAGCAGCACTCCAGTATGAAGAGAGAGAAGTAAGCAAAAAGGAAAGGTAAAAAAAAGTCGTCATGCCCTAAAGATATTAATATATAGAAAACTATGAAAAGGAAAAAAGTGTTACTGTGATTACCTTCCTACATGTTGACATGGGCTCATCAGAGTAAAAGGGAGGATAACCTACTAGCATTTCATACATGATAGAACCAAGAGACCACCTGGAAAAGCATTGCCAAAATTTAACTCCTACGTATCATAGAATACAGACAAATACAAAGGGGGAGAAAATATTGATTACGGACCAGTCACATTCCAATCCATATCCTTTCTTCAGCAGGACCTCTGGGGCAATATAATCTGGAGTTCCAACTGTAGAATAAGCCTGTAATATCAAAGAATGTTTTTGAAAATATACATCATCATTCAATCAACCCTCATATATTTCTACAAACATGATCTACAGCAGTGGCAAGACACAAAAAAATGAAAGAAGCCCTCCATGGAAATTACTGAGAACACTGCAAACAAATTTCCCTTCCCCATATGTTATCTTTCCTCCTCAGTTTCCCTAACAATTATCATCCATCATTTAAAACCACAAAAAGGGAGCTTACAAGCATTCTTCTATTTCTCTTCCAATGCTGCAGTTGCTCTTGTTGTGTGCGCTTTGACAGTGCAGGACGCCCATCACTCTGAAGAGCCCCACTAAGGTTGCTTGCTAGAGTAAAATCTTTTTCTTGAAGATTACTGCAGTCTAGAGGTTTGCATAATCCAAAATCCGAAAGTTTCATATGACCACTTTTATCAAGAAGCAAGTTGTCAGGCTTGATATCTCTGTAAAATGTAAAGAAAAAAAGGGCTAATTCTTAATTATATGGACAGAAACGGACACAAAATCCCATGATAAAAACCAACAGATTCATGTTATGAGATTGCATCATGATTTACCTATGGATATAGTTATGTTTATGAATAGACTCAATCGCTAGGACTGTTTCTCCAACATAAAACCTGGCCTCATCTTCAGTCAGAGTATCCTTCCTCATCAATAAAGTCATCATATCTCCACCAGGAAGATACTCCATGATGAGATATAAATATTCCTCATCCTGGAAGGAACAATAAAGCCTGACTATGCAATTGCTATCAACTTCTGCCAACAGGTTCCTTTCAGCTTTTACATGTTCAACCTAATGCAATACATAAAAGTTTATTAGTATGAATAACAAACAAAATAAATGAGTTAAATTATCTGTCTGGTTGGATAAAACTTAGAAGGATACCTGGCCTCTGCGAAGCATTTCTGATTTCTTTAGCTTCTTCATCGCATAAACATGACCAGTTGCCTTCTCTCTACAGATTTTAACCTGTAACGGGTACATGCATTGCCAGATTAGCAAGAAACTGTACTCAATCCATTTTCATGAGATCAATAGGGAACAGTCACACAGGTCCGACGTCTACTGTGTGAACAGAGTGAAGTAGGAAATAGTAAAAGCAAAGAAATATAGGGTGACACATCATGTCCAAACGTAATGAAATTTTATCTCTCCAAATGAACCTTTTCCCATCATTGTCAATGGTTAAAGAAAAGAAACATAAGGCGACGCATTGTGTCCAAAAGCAACAAAGTTTTACCTCTCCAAATGCACCCTTTCCTATCATTGTTAATGGGTCAAAGTCATCAGCACCCATCTTATGCCTTTGAATACGCATGTATTCTGTCTCCTTTTTCTCTAAATACTTGAGCAAGTTGTTCTGCTCTTCCTCGGAGACCTCAGCATCAGCCATCTTCTTTTCCAGTATGTAGCGCCTGTATTGAACGAACAGAAAAACAGTTATTATAAAATACAAAAACAAATAATACCCACATATGGTTAGATAAGTTTTATGAAACAATAGAACTGTAGGCAAACAAATGATTGGAACAAACAAACATCTAGAACATTAATAAGAAAAAATAGTTGAACAAGTCCACTGTAGAAGACACTATGCGGATAAAAAACCATGAAGCTTCTGAAGCAAAAGATTCACCACCTCAGGATGAGAACCATGTAAAAGACAAGTCAACCATTGACATAGGAACAAAGCAATTTTTGGATTAAGGTTCTGAAGCCAAAGTGCTTCATGAGAATCGATGTAAAACAATGGACTTAAGAACTTACGAGTTGCCTAGACAAAATGCTTGTTGAAAGAGGTTTTTAAAACATACCTCTCCTTCCTGTCCTGCATGCTTTTCATTTGCTTCTTGTAATGGTTTTCTATATACTCTTTTGCAGCTGCAGCCTTCTGCTTGGTAACATTTGACAGGGCTTCTTCATTGCACGGCACTTTTGATCCCTCTTTTCTTGTGGTTGCAGCTCCCTTGTTATTTGATGGCTTTGACTTCCATTTGGATTTTAACTTATTGAACCAACCCTTCACAGAATCCATTTCTTACAACGATAAATACTTGTGAGATAACACCTTCATTATATTCCACCAACTACTAAAGTGCATATAAAGCATCAAGAAGGCATCGTGTTTCGCATGTAGAAACAACTAACTCATGCATGATCTCTCATCATTTGTAGACAAATCCAATGAATATGTTCTGCATTAGTCAATAAACCAAAAACAGTCAACTAACCAGGAGTAATTATCTTGTACTTTCAATGCTTATAAACAAAATAACCACCATCTACAAAAGAGCAGGGTCAAATTATTGGAGAACAACAATAAAGACCACTCTTGGAGTCATGAATGAAACCACGACTAAGTCTATTTGGTTGATTTTATTACTCAGCTACACTTTTTATTCTCTCATAATACGTTACATGGTTCAAAAGTTGTCTTCCATAAAGCAGTTCAAAATTAATATGTAAAACAAAGATAGATGCATTAATTGCCAATGAACTGTAAGAAAATAGAGAAGAATATATAGTCATAGACTCATAGTAACACTCATGGAAAATACACACTCTGAATTAACTTTGAATAAATCCTAACATTTTAAACGATTTGAGAGATCAATGGAACCAGCTCGGCTGCTGATAGTAAAGAAGCAAACAAAGTATTTGTAGAAATGGGTTCTCTTAGGAAAATACAGAACATAAATTTTCAAAACTGATAGCCAAACAGAATTTCGGATCATTTCATTTTGATACTTCAAAAAAAGACCAAATACAGCCGTAACGTAAGTAAATATGCTCACAAAAAAACCACACTGATGATTTGCATAATTTGAGATAATTTATCACTTTTTAACTTTAACTTTAGTCTAATTTTATTTATTTTTTATTTAATTTAGACTTCATTATTATTGTTTAAATTTTATTGTAGATTTGAAAATAATGAAGATCCAAAATTTTAGAAACATATCATCTAAAGACTCTTAAATTTAAATTAAGATTTCTCTAAATATATATATATAAGAAATTGAGAAGGGGGAGAACGAAACAAAAAGGGAAACAGAGAAAAGAAACGGGTTGGAGGCGAAGAAAAAAAAAGATACAATGGTGCAGAAACAAAAAAAAAGAAAAGAAAAGGGAAGCTAGAACAAGGAAACGCAAAAGCAGATTCTTAATGCAATTCAATTTTCTTTCAATTTCTCTCCGAAAATTATAGTGAATTCGTTTACGTTAAATTTAATTTTTAGCATGAACTAAATTTTCTTTATTTTAGGAAAAAATATGTAATTTAATTTTGAACTATGCTTGATTTTTTATGTTAATTGAAATATTTCGACATAAGTAAATATAGAGATCGAAAAACTTGTATGAACCTATGTAGTATTAAAATCATTGATCTTAATGTTTTTTTGTTTTATTAAATTGCATATTCTTGTGTAAATTAATGAACAAGAATATTTTCAATTGACTGTCGAAAGAGGTTTTTGGATGTTTTTTTAGAGATTACTAACAAATCGAGAGTATTAAATTCAATTAACTAGATGTGTAAACCATAATGAGGAATTAGGTGAAATCGATTTTCAAAAGTTTTTTTCCCATTAATTTGATCTTTGAACATCTTTATTTTCTTTTGCATATTTTCTTTAAATTAATTTTATTTTAAATTTCAATTACAACAACGTTAGTGACTTTTCTAAATAAAATTGAGATTAATATAATTTTGATATTTATCAAAAATAAATTACTAATCAATGAAGACGATACCTTTCTTATCACTTTATTATAAAACTATTGTAATTTTGCACCGATCACACACCCCTAACAGAAAACCTCTCATTCATTCATATTACTCCAAACAAAACATAATATAAGAAAACAAAACCACTACTAGAACTTCAAATCAAAATTCCTTCCAAACACCACGACGATTAGATGCATAAATATATTATTAAAAAAAGAAAAACCGACAATATCCAACTCCAAAATCGCCAATTGAGACTCAACACGGTCAAGAACACAAAATGCATAAACATAACCCAAATAAGTTATTCTAATTCCAAAAAACTCCATCGGCACATAATATCTAAACCAAAAAATCCGATCAACCATCGTTAAACTCGCCTAAATTGAAATAAAATCCATCAAGCCAAAACAAAATCAAACACTCAAGAAACTTCCAATTCTCTACTTATTAACTGTCATTTCACATCAATCTATTTAGCCTGGAATCTAAAAAATCCATTCGAAAAATCAGAAGGAAAAATATAAAAGTACTTACTAATTGCAGAGCAAAGGGCAAAGACCGCAACAACAGCATTAAACAGTAGGAAACCCTCCACACAGAGATTCAGAAAAGGAAAAATTAAAAGGCTTCCAGAATTTTGGGGATTAAAGAGAAGATTTGAAGACTAGAGAAAAGCACTTGTGTTGTCATCATTCTCCCTCTCTCACGCGTATTTGCTATCCTTTTCAATTTTCTCTCGTTCTCTCTCTCTCTCTCTCTTAATTTATTTTCTATCAATTTTACATGGCTTTTTCGAAAGTTTCAATAAACTCCATGATATTTTAAAATAATAAAAAATAAAAATATTAACAAATGATGAGACAATTTATAATTAAATCCGATGAAAATATCTAAAAAGTAAAAATATTAACAAAATATGAGATCTTATTATCATGTCTTCTTATAGTTTTTCAACTCTTTGTTTTTATAGTTTCTTGACTTTTGTATAGCAAAATACATTAATATCATAAAATATTTTTATTTTTATAAATATAAAACGTTAAATTACTAACTAGTTTTAATTTACTTTAATATTAGTGTTTTTTTATATAAAAATAACAACACCTTTATATATATTGCTTTTCTAATAATGGTTTTTTATAACCTCTTGACTTTCGTATAGTATGTTTACCAAAATCAAAAAATCATATTTTTTTATGTTAATTATATTTTCAGATTTATTTGAAATTATTTTTTAAATCTTATAACTAATTATACTCTAATGTTTTAATTATTAAATAAAATTATTATTAATACAAAATAATCATGATAATAAAAATTTATATATGAAATATTATCAACTTTTTGTAATCTTGTTCTATTATATTGTTTTGTTTTCGTACTTGATAACAGTGCTTTTGCGATTTTCTGAGCATTTTTTCTTCTTTTCGTTTACCAGGTTTTGTTTTTCGTTATTTTTTTTTTTTTGTAAAATGGATGTTAAAAATTAATTTTTTAAATATTATTTAATTTTAAGTTATTAATAATTTATTTACTATAATTAAATTTAAATTTTAGATCGATTTAAAATCTATCAGCTTAAAATTTATTATAATTTAATTTTTACTTAAAATCGACTTTAAATATCTACTTAAATATTTTTATTGTATTTGTGAAATTATTTAAAATAAAAATACAATAAAGTTTATACATAAACACATTAAATTAATTAATTAATACTATTTTAAAATTAAAAATAAAATAAACATGTAAAAATCTAAAGTATTAATATAATTTTAGTATTAAAGTCAAATAATATTATTACATGATACATATTTATGAATGAAATATATATATTTAAAACTAAAATTAAAAGATATAGAATATGATAGATCACATATTATATGTCTCTATTGATAATAAGGGAATGTATTGGGTAACTAGGAAAGACATGTGGCCCACCTCAATATATCATCAAAACTTATAGATGAATTATATAAATTTATAGATAAATTACATTAATAAAATAGAAATGTATTCTATTTAAATTTTAAAATTTAAGTATTTAACACTCAATATATCAACAAAACTTAATAATTTGAATATATTATATTAAAATGAGATACACATAACATATTTTTTAATTAAAAATAAATAATAATTGAAAAGTAACTAATATTATATTTTAGTGTTTATGTGTTAATCCTATTGAACATAAATCTCATATCTTCCATTATTGGTAGACATGTTGATTTAGTATCACTTATTATATTTTTATTTTATTATAACCATAAATAGTTAGGATAAACAATTCTATTATGTGATAATTGATGACTATGTGAAAGAAAAGTTGTCGGTACATCTTTTTACTTAATATTTATTGGTTTATTTAATAAATAGTACTTTTAGGGTTAAAAATATTAAAATATAAATTTTATAGTGAAAAATGATGAAAATATATCTTTCAAATTTTTTCTGAATTTTTTTAATGCATAACCAATCAAAAGAATACACGTGTATACCATGCAAACAAGGAGAGCCAATTGGAGTATGTTGCGTGTACAATTGACTATTCGTCACCACATGGATGCCACATAAGCATAGGAGAGCCAATCGCAGCATAACGCGTGTATTGGGTGCGTAGTCAACAAGCATGCCATTATTATGGGATTCATCCATTTTTCCACTAAGGCACCAAGTAATCTATATCAACGAATCATAGAACACCACATGGCATTGACTAAGCACACATTGATCAAGACCAGTCTGCCTCGTTATACATCGCTCGTTGATTCGTCTAGTGTTTCCCACGTGCCTTGTGTCGTGATATCATTAGCTAACACTTTTTAATTTTCCTTTTTTCCATCTCAATCCTTGATTTAAAGTTAATTTGAAGGTTCAAATTCCATCTAATTGCTCTAAAAACCCTAATTAACCAAAATTATAAATCTTTTTAATAGTTTTTGATGCCAAGAAGAGAGAAAAATACAACAAAATTTAAAAGGAGATACAATTTGATAGAGATTCAAAAGGAGATTGGTATTATAATTAAGAAAATTGATTGTATTTATACTTCTTCTCATTTCTTTATCAATTTTCATATATTTTTTTATAAAAAATATGAGATTTATGAACAAAATCATGTCTAATTAATTTATTAATCTAAGGATCTTATGAACCCAAATTTCTACTATGATAATCTAATATTTTACCTCAATTATGATTTTAATTTAATTGTATTAATTAATCCATTTTTTATGCATGCTATTAATTGTTTGGTCGATAATTAATCTATACAAGTAATTAAATAAATTTAAGAGAATTATTTAGTTGTTTATCTTAACTAAATAATATGTTTAATTTCTAGGCAAAGATGTATAATTTTTGTATATGTAATCTATAATTGATGAACTTACTGAGTAGTATGTAATTTAATTGAAATGAGAGTGCGATTAGGTTAATTACTATTTGATGTGTAGTAAATTTAAGTAGGAAATATATGCTAGGTTAGATTCAATTTATCATGTAATTGATTGGTAATTATATTGAGAATATTTTAGTGATTCACATATTTAGAAAATTTGGGGATTAAGTATTCCTAGATATTTTCTCATATATCTTTTTAGCTTTCAATTTTAAGTTAATTAATTACTGCTATTTATTTTTAGTCTTTTAATTTTTCTTTCTCAAAACACAGCAAAATTGATCTTTACTTATTTTAATTTTAAAATTAGTTTTTAATAATATAATCTACGTGAGAATGATCTTTTCTTATTATTATATTACTTGTTTGTGATACGTATATTTGCGTGCCCATTGCACAAAATTTACGTCAATCAATTTTTTTGCATCATTGTCGGGGATTATAAACATTATAAATTAATTTTTATTTTATTTATTTATTTTTAATTTTGATATCTCTTTAGTGCTATTAGAAACATATATGGCTCTATTGCATAAGCAACGTCTATAAGGAAGAAATTTTGCCTTTAGATCTCGAAATCAAGCACACTTTAAGATTAATAAGGAAATAATAAGTTATCACCCAAGTGAAAGAAATGGTTATTCCATTAGAAATAAACAATAATGAAATAAATTTAAACAACCAAATTCTTTTAATGAATGATAGGGATAAACCTATGAATGAATATGCATTACCTATATTAGAAGGGCTAAATCCAAGTATTACATGGTCTAAAATTCAAGCTAATCAATTTGAACTAAAGCCAATGATGTTTCAAAAGTTACAAAAGAGTTGGACATTTCATAAATTACTAATAGATAATTTTCATTTACTTCTCAGATTATTTGTTGAAGTTAGAGATTTAATCAAATTCAATGACTTGATCGAGAAGGCGTTTAGGCTTAGATTATTCCCTTACTTTTTGGGAGACCGTGCTCGAGTTTTGCTAAACTCTTTGTCACCTGATTCCATTACAGTTTGGAATGATTTGGCGAATAAATTTGTGTCAATCAAGGTGGTAATCAATTCAACTATCAACCATTTACACCACCTAGTTTTTAACAACTACGACAATCACAAATGCTTTAATGGGGATGATGAAAGACTTCATTTGTTCAGTAAATACAAAAAGTTTCCACTCAAGAAACTTCAATTCAAAATTTAAAGACCTAAATGGATCAACTTTCCTAATCCATAAGTCAAAGGCCTCAAGGTAACCTTCCAAGTGACATAATTATAAACCCAATAAGATAAGGTAAAGAGGATTGCAATGCCACAACCTTAAGGAGTGGTAAAACTCTAGAGGAGAAACATGAGACTCAAAAGGGATGATGAGGAACTAGTGGATAAATAGAGCAATCGAAAGGTAATAATTCAGCCAAAAAAGAGCAACCTCTACAAACCCACTGCTCCTTTCCCTCAAAGACTACAAAAGTAAAATTTAGATACGTAGTTTTCAAAATTTATGGATGTCTTCAAGAAACTATACATAAATATACCATTTGTAGATGCACTTGAACAAATGTCTTCTTATGCCAAATTTTGGAAGGACATCCTATCTATGAAAAAGAAGCCTGGAGATAATGAAAAATAACCTTGAATAAAGGTTATACTACCTCCCATACTAGAAAACTACCCCAAAAATTGAAAGATTTGGGTAACATTGACATTTCTTGCACAATTGGGAACAATAACTTTAAGAAATCCCTATGTGACTTAAGTTTAAGCACTATGAGCAAGTAACATTTAAAATTTTTAAAGCATCTGAACCCTCTGATATTGATAATGCTAATGAATGCTTTAGAATATATGTTACTGATCATGATGATAACTTAAAAGAATATGTTGAATCACTCATACTTAAGACTATTGCATATGATGTTATAAACAATGAAGGAAACTCTCCAAGAAATAACTCAATCTATTTTAATTTTGAAAGTATGGAATCAATAATTGATATTGTTGATTGTGTGAACTATTTGGAGGCTAGACCTCCCATGTGTATACCTAATATAATTATGAAGAAATGTGAGATAGGATCTAAGTTCAAACCATCTATTGAAGGGCCACTAAAGTTAGACCTCACACTTTCACCCTACCATCCCCAATCAAGTGGGCAAGTGAAAGAATCCAATAGAGTGGTGAAAATAATATTATAAATACATAAATTAGATGAGCTACGATGGAGTACAGATAAGAATGTCAAAAAGTACAAAAACAAATATAGCACGATAAGAGAATTGAGAATTGAGCACCGTGTTTTTAAAATGAAACATAAAATTTTATTAAATAATTAAAGACTAAAACTATTTCCACACAAACTTAATATTAAATAGACACAAAGGGATGTACCTTAGAAATTGGTATGATCGTCTAGTCAAGGACGTTAAACATGACGCTAGTTAGAGGCAACCCAATGTTATTTTAATTATATATTTTTTTTATAGATGAATAAATTTGGAGAGTAATGACTCAACAAAATTAAGCATTTCAATGACAGATGTGGTGTGCCAAGACAAAGAGATTTTTTTTTCCTTTTATTTTTTCATATTTATATGAGTACATTGGGGATTGTTTGGACATACGGATTGACTTTGTGCCTAACTGATGAGTGCTTAAAAAACACTAAAATTATCATTATTTAATGAACTTTAATTGATTAAATGGTTTTATATTTGTATGATTTTGTCATATATTTTATGTAAATTTGTCTTTTTGGAATCAAAAGTATTTTTATTATTTTTTAGGTATTTTCTTTCAAAAATAACTTAAAGTCTCGAAGAAAAATATTAGAGACAATACATCACAAATATATTGAGAGAAAAATAAGAAAAAGTCAAAAAGATAGAAAAATTGGACAAAATTGGTCAAAAATGCTAAACTTTCGTGCGCAACAAGCCATTCACTTCGAAGTCCCATGCGCACCAACACATGCCAGCATGAAGCAAGCACACGTCCACACATAGCCAGCACAAGCTTGTGTCGTGTCATGTGCATGCCAGATACCTATCTACCATAAATCCCATGCCCCACATGCGTGCCAGCCTATCCAAAATCAATTTTTGAAATATTTTCCCACATTTTTTTGACTTTTTCCTCATCTATAAAAGAACCATCTCCCCCATTATAAAAAACACACAATTTCCTCAACTCTTTCTCTCTCTAGAAAGTTTTCTTAGTTTTTTTTTAGTTTTTAGTTTTAAAGTTCTTCTCTTTTTGAGAAGAACTAGTTATGATTTTATAGATTTTTAGTTTTTGATTCAATAAATAGAAATGCAAATCCGTTTAGAGGTTTTTTAGAAACAGACCTAGCATCAAAGTTTTGTAAGCATTCTTTTGAGGTATAATTTTAAAATAAATTCTATACAGTTATTTTTTATGTTTTATTCTTATATGTTATGTTTAATTTATCTGTGATTGAATTTAACATAGCTAGCTGTTTGTAAATATGATATAATAATAAAGTTGTTATGCTTGCGAAATATTAAATAGGTAAAACATTTCTATAAAATAAATTGATTTTGTTTTTATTCAAAATTTTATATTAAATTGTATAATTTTTTCGTCTAAATCTATATTCAAAATAAGAAATTAAGGGGACGATAGAATGATATAAAGTACCTCCCTCAAACCAAATCAATTGGGTATGTGGTAGACATGGAAATAATCTACCATTTGCATAGGCTCCACTTTACCATTCTCCTTACATTCCAAATCTCCATCTTCCCCATGTGTTCACAAATCTTAACAGATTAAATAAAAAATGCTAAATAACTGGGATGAAAGAAACCCAAAATATAGATAGTAAAATACAAAACTTTAGAGGGAGGGGAAAAAAAGAAGAGAAATATAACTTACAGTTGCGAAGTAGAAGAAAGGTTTTGAGAAAAAGGAGTAGTTGAAAATAAGAGAAGAACGACGAGGAGGAAAAAAAGAGCACCATCGCTACGCTAAACATGGGCTTTATTGATATCTTTGCCCTCATTTTCCTTCTGATTTCCCTAACCCACATTAAAGAAGAAGACTAGGACCAGGCACACATCAGGATTAGGCATTAGGCACAACAAAGATCTATAAACATGTTTTAAGATCCCAAAAGTGACAAACCCTAAATTGAAAATTGATAAGAGTGATAAACCCAACAAATCAAAATAAAGTCGGAGTTGAGAAACCAGCTACCCAGGGAAGAGGAAGAAGATGCAGATCGTGTAGCTAGCACTCGGCAAATGCTCGCGTAGCATCCAGAAAAAGCTCACATACGTGGACCTAGAGGTTTGTGTAGCCTGAGAGGGCATGAATCCACCGTTGGAGAAGGCTATGCTACCGTCAAATTCGCTACCACCACTACTACAAAAAGAGGTATATAAGTCGATATGTAAAGTCGGTTTTTGGAAAAAACCGACTTATAATGAATTTAAAGTCGGTTCGGTGTAGAACCGATGCTATCTACGTAGGACGTAGCGTCAGTTTACGTATCGAACCGACGCTACACACGTGGATAAATTCTTTTCTTTTTTTCTTCTCCAGACAGAAACTATTCCAAGCGTTGCATAACTCTCAAAAACCCAAAACCTCCTCCACTTATCCTCCACTTATCCTCCACTCTTTCTCATTTTCTGCACCGGTTAGTGGGTTTTTTTCCTCTCTAACTAATCTTTTAGATCCTCTATTTTTTAAAGCGAAATACTCAAATTTTTTACACTCATTTCTCACTTACAAAACACCATTTTTTCTTCATTTTCTTCATTTTGTCACTTCATTTTACTCTTCTAAGTATTTTTATTATTCATATTTTTTCTATTATTATGTGTATAAATTTTTATATTATATAATGTAGGTTTATATTATAAACATCAAGAGAAGAATACACCGTGGTATTTTTTCTGCTATTAATTAATATTTGATTTTTCAATTATTTGTATTACTTAAACTATTTACAAACTGATTTTGGTTTTTTTCTACTCGAATACAAGTTTTTATTTGAGTATAATAGAAAATGAGTAAATTAAATAATAATAAAAAAAATTTAAGTCGGTTCACCGCGTGAACCGACTTTAAACGTAAAGTCAGTTCATGCGTTGAACCGACTTTAAATTTTAAGTCATTTAATTTAAAGTCGATTTTTAACCGACTTTAATGCCTCTTTTTGTAGTAGTGCACCAGTGATAGCCTTGTCGAAACCTTATATTGATTTTTTATAAAAAAAAAAAAGAGAAAGAGAGCAACAAAGCTACAGTTAGGAAAAGAAGAAATAAAAATAAAAAGAGATCGAGGATAGAAAAAGCTGGGAAAAGGAAGAAATAAAAAAAGAGGGGGAAAAAGGAAAAAAAGAAAAAAATTAGTATTTAACTACTACAAAAGGGGTATTTAAGTCAATATGTAAAGTCAATTTTTGAAAAAAAATGACTTATAATGAATTTAAAGTTGGTTTGGTGTAGAACCGACGTTACACATAACATCGGTTGATGTGTTGAACCGACGCTACACGTGGACGTAGCATCAGTTGATATGGTGAACCGACGCTATCCACGTGTGTAGGGTCAGTTGATACGTAGAACCGACACTATGTACATGTGTAGCATCGGTTCGACACATCAACCGACGTTACGAACTACGTGAATAGTGTCGGTTGACACGTAAAACCGATGCTACACACGTGGATATTTCCTTTTATCTTTTTTCTTCCCTAGATAGAAACTATTCCAAGCGCTGCATAATTCTCAAAAACCCAAAACTTCATCCACTTCTCCTCTCATTTTCCGGCCACCTACGACCACCAATTCTAGCACCAGTTAGTGGGTTTTCTTCCTCTCTTATCTTTTAGATCCTCTATTTTTTTTTAGCAAAATACTCAAAAAAATTATAATTATTTCTCACTTACAAAACACAATATTTTCTTCATTTTCTTTATTTTGTCACTTCATTTACTCTTGTAAGTATTTCTATTAATCATACGCACTTATTTTTTTTTTTTGCTATTATGTGTTATTATTTATATATATAATTTTTATATTATATATGTAGGTTTTGTATTATAACATTAGGAGAAGAATATGATAATCTTGAATAACATTGGACAACACCATGATAATTTTTCTACTATTAATTAATATTTTATTTTTCAATTATTTGTATTATTTAAACTATTTGTTAAACAGATTATGGTTTTTTTTCTTGCTATTATGTAGTGATCGAATACAAGTTTTAATTTGAGTATAATAGAAAATGAGTAAATTTTGTAAAGGTCTATTTGTAGTAGTATTTGATGTAAAAGAGATAAAATTAATATGGTAGGTATATGGCCTCGGTTTTTATAGGATATATCTATAACCTCGATTTTTAAATAACCGAGGCCAAAACTCTATGACCTCGGTTTTTAAAATAACCGAGGTTAAATTTCTGAGACCATAAGGCACTATTATAGTAGTGTTGTGACCGTTTTTAATTGCGATGAAAAGTTGAATTTGTAGCGAATGTTATTTGTATGTAACATTTATAGCCAAAAAATTTGTAGCAAAATACCATATTTCTTGTAGTGAAGTTGTGATTTAGGAACTTTGCGACGTGATTGTGCTGGTGTGGTAAAGTTGGTAGCTGATATGCCAAGATTTGGGCATGTTAATTTCTACCCTTTTTGCCAAGCTACATGCTATTGTTTGCACTCTCAATCTAGTTATTGAGAATGGGTGGAATAATGACGTGTTTGAAACTAATTCTAAACAAGAGAATTTAATCAATTCAGACATACTTTGTAAACTCATATGGTATTTTAGTTAATGAGATTAAAAATTGCATCAAAATAGGTAGCTATAAGGTGCAATTCAAAACAAGAGAAACAAATAGTACATCACACGTTATTGTAAAATTTTGGTTAAGTTGTTTAAATAATAGGATTTTTTAACTATGTGTTTTTGTTTTTCTTAGATTCGTGTGAAGTACGTAAGCTCTTTAATTGATTAATTAACATATACATAGGTCTTATATATTTAAAAAAAAGTATTTGGCCCGAAGCAAAAATAAACACTAGAAAAGAAAATATATATATCAATCTCTTCGTAATCTAGTTTCCAAGTTAGTAAAGTTAGCTAAATGCTATACAAGTTAAGAATAAGAAAGCAATGAAGTTAGTGGAGAAAAGGTGTTATCAATCAACACAAAAGGGTGAATAAACAAAATCATGTCTCCATCCACCATCTCTCTCTCTCTCTCTCTCTCTCTCTCTCGCTCAACCTCGTTTCATTTCCACAAAAGTCATACAGTCCCTACCTATAATATTTGTTTCTTTTCGTCACTTGCCCGTGTACCATCAGAACTCTCTTTCTCTCCCTTCCGCTATTTGTTCGTCGAAAAAGTCTTGTATGAGCACATGTGTTATATTTTATTAATTTTAAGAATATAATATTAATTTTATATAAACATTAACCCTGTGTATATATACACATATAAAATAATAAATGAATATTTTTTCTTTGATCTATGAACTTAATGCAGGTTAAACTTTGTATAGCAGTGTACGTACGGCTAACAATGAGCTAGCTTAGTCGCCTTCCACTTTTCCAGGAAACAAATATCTTCAAATTCCTGCCCAATTTTTCTCAGAAAGGAAACAATTCATTTAAAAACACCAATCAACGTTAGAAGGGTTTCTATTATATCCTAAAGAAACCTTAGAAGTGGAAAAATAAAAGTTTTTCTTATGTCGCACGTTACGCACTCTTTTGTATCCTAGGGTTTATGTTTTCGATTTTAATTAAGATTTAGAATTTAATATTTAAGGTTAATGTTTTAAAGTTTAAAATTTAATAATATATTTATAATTTATAAATAGGTTCTTATCGGCCAATATATAATAGGAAACGTCGCTTAACATATAAATCATATATATATATAGGTGACTGTCTATATAAGTCACAATCTAATAGCATATATATTTCTAGTTAATGTAATTAAATATATTTTTTAATTTTTAAAATTATTTATTAATTTAAATTTTTATATTTAATAATAACTATACTTTTAAATAATTTTAATCAAATGGTACTATTATTTATATATATATGCGCTCTCAGCTAGCTCTATATGACAAACCCTACTTTCTTATATACATATATATATATATCATCACCTATTCTCCGAATCCAATTCAAAACCAAAATATTAATTCTACATTTGTTTCGTTAAAACCAAACAAATCATATGAAAGACCCTTCAAAGCCCCAAAATACGAGAGAAAGAAAAAAATGAATAATTCATTTCAAGAAATCGAAAATTCAAATGCAAATGAAAGTAATTCAAGCTTCAACATCAATATCATCAACACAAATACCTCATCCATAGCTGCAGTACTAGCATCTTCTGTTTCTTCGTCGTCATCATCATCGACTCTGAGTCGCTACGAAAACCAGAAACGCCGAGATTGGAACACATTAGGTCAGTACCTAAGAAACCACCGTCCACCACTCACACTGAGTCGTTGTAGTGGAGCCCACGTGCTTGAATTTCTTAGATATTTAGATCAATTTGGCAAAACCAAAGTTCACGCTGAGTTTTGCCCTTTCTTTGGACACCCAAATCCACCAGCTCCATGTCCATGTCCTCTTCGTCAGGCTTGGGGAAGTCTCGATGCTCTCATAGGTCGTCTTACAGCAGCCTTTGAAGAAAATGGTGGGGCACCTGAGGCTAATCCATTTGGTGCTCGAGCTGTGAGATTGTATTTGCGTGAGGTTCGTGACTCTCAGGCCAAAGCTAGAGGTATTAGCTATGAGAAGAAGAGAAAGAGACCACTACCTTCTCCTAATAATTCTCTGTCTCCCCCTTCTCCTCCACTTCCTGATTGGTAGTTAGCAAGCTGTTTGTGATTTATTGATAAATTAATTATGAAAAATTAACTAAAATAATATTATAATATTTATAACAATAAAAATAATTTAATTTAGGGGTTATTAAGTTGAAGTTATATTTAATATTTAAAGTTTGAGTTTAATTTTTTACTAATAAAAATCTATAAAATTAACTATAAGTTTTAAATAAATATGATAAATGTCGTATTCGATTAATCAAATATTGAATTATCTTCTAAGCTTTTCCTTTTTAATTTTCTCATTAAACTATACATGTTTTAATGGAAACAGCAGCAGTATAGTAGTAGTATCTACTAGTTTTTATTGAATTTGATGTCTATATACGTGACACATGAATAGAGCTTTTGCTGACAGATATTGGATTTGCAAGATATGTTTTTTCTTCTTTTTCGTTCTCTTTGTTTTTTTTCCCTTGATCCTTTTAATTTTTTATTCTGACCAGGAAAATGAGCAGCTACATTGAGTAGTGTTATAATTATAAGGTAATGTGTGAATGTTAGATTGAATTTTAAATTTTAAAAATGAAATGTTAAAATAATTTTATTACCACACCGATAACATGGCGAATTATATTGAAGATGAATAAATACATAAAGTATTTTCCAGTTAACATTATTTAATTTGTTATATAGATTGGGTCTAGCCGTATTTTTTATGAACGGTTATCAAAACTATGGATATAATAAGGAATTTTTTTAATAATTTTAAACATTAAAATGAGAAGAATTTAAAAAAAAAGAGAAGTAAATTTTAAAAACAACATTATATATTATAAATATATCATAATTATAAGTGACAAAAAATATTTTTATTGATACAATTATATCTATCATTAACATTATGACACATCATTTCAAATCCATCACAAATTTTAAATATATATAAAAAATTAAATTTATATTGCAAAAACTAAAAAAATTAGAATAAACTAAATCAACTTAATTTAAATACATATTATTACAATAGCCTTAAATATAGTTTAAGTTCAAATTTTTGAATAAATTTTTTTCTAATTAAAAATTAGTCTATTACATATATTTATATTTAATATATATGTATCACATATACTATTTAGTTATATTTAACAAAAAATTTAATAAAAGTTAATTTTATTTTTACTTTAACACATTTTTACAAAAAATTAACTTAAAAACACTTTTTATAAGGTGTATTATAATCATGTTATTATAAAAAGTGAGTATATTTATTATCATAATTATTAAAAATGAGAACTTTAAATCTTATAATTATTATATAAAATGGACTTTTAGTGGACCAAATTTTACATTTATATGGTTTCAACTTTTATAATTAACATGATTAAAAGTACAAAATCTAAAAATTATGAGATTAAATTATATTTTTGCACATAATAATAATAATAATAATAATAATAATAATATGACTTCTAGTATTTTTTCTTCTTTTAAAATTAAGGGTATTATATAACACCAATAATCTAAATAATAAAATCAATTGTACGAAGGTAAGACTCATACTTCTTTCATTTAAAATTACAAGTTTGAATTACATCGTATAACATTTATCTATAAAAAATATATTTATTATCATTATTACTTTGTCTTTGAATACCTTGTAACTTTTATTTATTATGAACCTATATTTTCACCTATTGTATCTAATAACTCTTTGTCGTTCATCCAATAGAAATTCATTTATAACTGAAAACTATGATCACATAATTTTATAATTTTTTCACTTTTCCCATTTGTTTAAGTAATGGAGGAAAATACTTAACTTACCATATAAAAATGTACAATCTGTACATTGGTCTACTCTAAAAAAAATGGATTCTTTTATAAAAAAAATATAAGAGAAAAAAAATAGAAAAAAAGAGATGAAAATGAATAGTATAATTTATATATTATGATCCAAAAAACCTAAATAGTTTTGAGAAATTGTTTAATGCAAAAAATATATATAAGAAGTAATTGCATTTTCCTACATAATTATCTAAAAGACATATTACTTAATATTTTTAGTTGATGAATCTGATCGATGCATGAAAGTAATGTATAATATTTTATAAATCCTTACATTTGATTCCTTTCATGAGATCAACGTTAAAATAACACTTTGAGTCTTTCTTCTTTATATATATGTGAACATATTAGTACATTTGTATACATAAACTCTTTCACATATAAATTAGTATGGATGTTTGAACCCATAGGATTCAGTGTTTTTGAGAGTGTTGACTTGTGATGAATAAAGTTAAAGCAATCGAATTCAGATTCATGATACTAAGTTTGGATGAAATTAAATTGATACATTTTTTATATGAAATATGAAAATGATTTTCAACTAATTATTATAACAAATCGTGAATGTTTAGGAAGTTGAAATAATCTATGTTTAAGAATTTAATTATAAAATTTAAAAGAGATTATAAGCATGAGATATTTTTGTATTTCATTTCTTTATTTTATTTGTCTTTTTAGTTTATTTTAAATTTTAGTTAATTTCTTATTTTATTTTATTTATTTTGTTCTTATATTTTGTTAATGTTTGTGGGTATGATTATTGAAAACCCTCGTGAGACTTAAACTCATTCACTAGGGTAATCTAGTGGTTTAGAATAGTTTAATTTTTAGTTTTTATTTTAGTTTTTACCGTTTCTCTTACTAAAGGATTAGTAAGAAGCTGATTAGGGGTTGTGATGAGTACTTAAAAAGTATTAAAATTATCATTATTTAATTTACTTTAATTGATTAAATAGATTTATATTTGTATGATTTTATCATATTTTTATATAAATTTATCTTTTCAAAATCACAAGTTTTTTTATTGTTTTAAGGTATTTTCGTTCAAAAATAACTTAAAGACTTGAAAAAAAAATACTAGAGGCAATACATCACATTTTTCATCCCAGTTTTGGATATAATGCACCCATCACCACTTAATATTTAACCAAAACTGGTTGTACTCTAGCTTCCTTCACCTTGCAAGCAACCTTTTAGCATCATAATTGTACCACAAAACATTGTAACCTCTTCATTGAATTTGACCTATTTCTCTTACCTCATATTTCCATCATTTTTCAAGATATCAAGTTTAAGTTTTCATTAACATTTTCTTTATCCTTAACAACAACTACAACTTTACCTTTATTAGGATCCTCAATCATCTTGTACAATTTATCTCTCTTTTTTCTTTCATAATAACCAATGAACCTTTACTAGTCTTCATAAACCCATTCTTTGTAGAAAAACCATAACTCTTAGTTTCCAAACTACTTAGCAAAACCAAATTATTTCTCAAGTTAGGTTCGTGCCTCACATCACCTAATATCCGAACAACTCCATCAAACACCTTCATTTTCACAGTACCCATAACAATGACCTTGCTTCTTCAATCATTATCAATGAGCAAGCAAAGTATAAAATCCAATTATCCTAAAAACCATTAGTACCACTTATCACACCAATTACATTTTTGATAACACAAGTTTCAGTAACCTTTTTCATTTAGGAGCTTGTTGTTTCTTCTAATCAAGGTCTCTTATGATATTTAATTTTTCTTTACCATATAATTTATTATGTCCTTTCTTATGATAGTAGAAACACTCAATATATCTTTGATGAGGTTTGAATCAATTTTCATCTTTACTTGGATATCTCCTATGAGATATTCTACTTTCAATACTTGAGTTTGTACTTAAATCACTTTATGTAGCAAGATAATCTCTATATACAGAACTAGCCAATTGCATCTTATTATCAATTTTTAAGAGAAACGTTAACACCTCATCCCTCATCAATATAGTTTTTTCCTTAAATTGTGAAGACACCAATACATTATATGAATAAGACAATAAAGATAACAAAATCATTGCATGATATTCATCTTGTATCTTCACATCAACCTGTAGTAATTCTAAAATGCGTTGTCTGAATCTCAATGACTTTTGACATCACCATTGTCATCTATCTTCAAGGCATACACTTGTTTCTTCAAGTGTGCTTTAAGAAGCGCTTTTTCCACCCACCTTTAATGTTTTCATTTTGACTCTCAAATTTTCTATGGTCATAATTTTTTTAAACCAAGATCTCTTAACTATTAGTTCTGATACCATTTGTAAAGAACAACGGAAACACAAACCAACAAAAATAACAAAAATGAATAATACAAAAACAAAAAATCAACAAGAAATTCATAACACAAAATTTAATGTAATTAACAAACCAACATACAATTATTTTTTAAATATTTTACTAATATTAATTTTTGAATATAAAATATTTTCCTAATAATCCAAATTACATATTATATCTCAAGAATAATATTTAGAACTCAAAAATAACACTAGAATCCAAATCCCACCGATTACATTCAAAAATATCACATACAGATGCAAACTAAATGTACTCGTACTATTCTTTTCAACTTTTTTTCCTTTTGGATCACAATTTCTAATTAATATATTAACTAATTCTTTGGTTTATAAGACTTTACCTTTCCAAGCCTTTACAAATGCTTTAGGTACATTTTCTTTATAAACTTTTTGATATCTTTCAAACAAATGTTTTAGCTGTTGGTTTCTTTGTTTGTATTTTTTTAAAAACTATTAATTCCAACGATATGTAACACGTGTCGCATGTGCACAACCTCCGTTATCTTTGTTTTGGAATGGACGAAAATGATAAATTTGTTACAGACAATAATCTTTCAATAATAAAAAAATCTATTTACCGAATCTAGAATTATAAATAGCATGGCGCTGTGATCTTCAGTTTTTTTTCCCTGTGTGGCTAAGATTTTCTTTGAAAATATATTTATATTCAGTTATCTGTTGTGCTTTTTGTTTTCTTATCTTAGGCCAGCTAAAAACCTAACATTATTTTCTAAGCAAAAAGAAAAATAAAAAAATAACCTAACATGATTTTTTTATGGAAAAGAAAAGCCTTACATTTTACTCCAACTCTTGGTCAAAGACAACAAGCAAATTCTTTTTGAAAATTTGCGTTTTGATGAAGACCCATAATTTTTTTATTCTTTTTTGTCAAAATATTATCACTATAATACCACAATTAAAAAAAACATACTTAAAAGATAATATTTTATTTATTTTCTTTTTTTACAAACATATAATAAAAAGAAAATATCTTTTCTTAAATAAAATTATAATATTTTTTAAAAATATAAATGAGACAATTCCACAACAATTAATTTAAAAATAATAATATAAGCTGGATAATCAGGAAACATTGAGCCAGTCAAACTCTATATTATGGTTGGCGTGAATTGATGGTCAAATCATAGCAACATTTAATTAGTTAGAGCTGCACATGGAGCTATATATATCTATGCACATGAATAATTGACCATTAATAAAGTACTATCTGGAATTTCGTTGCAAACTTAGTCCACAAGCTGTATGCAATTGATTGAGTATACTTATAAAATAAGTCAAGCATCACTCTCTTCTTGGAAATTGACACATTTCTTTTTGTTCGTGGAAAATTATATAGGGCCTTTTATCGCTTTGGGTAGGGGAATATGTAGTTAGGAATTAGGATACAGCCTAAACCTAATCTCTATTTGTGGTTATTTTTTCCTATTCTGCGTCAGTACATGACAAAGAGATAGCTATAAGCAAATAGCCAGGCATGGGAGAAGCAAAGCAAAAATAAAACTTAATTTATAAAAATAAAAATAAATTTTATGAAAATCAACAGAGCAAATAAAAGATTAAATCTAACTTTTTTAGTGTATAAATAACTTAATTATTCTATTCGATTTCACTTTTAATTTTTAAACAAAAAAAATGTTTAATTAGGTTGTAAGAATAATAAACACCATTCATCCTCCACGTCAAAAACTAAAATTCTAATCCACCATTGATCTCGCTCCTCTCTAAACACCTTTCTTCTGCCATCTCTGAAATTTCACAATATTGCAGAAGTTGAAGACTCGTGTGGTGAAGAAGAATATGAATCTTATTTGGGGGAAGATTTAACTCTTATCGTTAGTCCTTAATCTTCAAGTCAATCTGGTAATTACTAAATATCAATTGTACATTTATATATTCAAATTAAGACAAATCTTATACTCTAGCCAACAGCTTTCTAGTACAATTGATATCAGAAAAATTCTTTATTTCATATCTCCACCCATAAAATATTTATATATAAAAAAATCTTATTTAAACAACAAAATGTTTTTTATAATTTGAATTAGTGATACTTAAGGAAAATAAATTATCAATTAATTTGATAACAAATTGTTTTTAATGTGAATAAATATGACAATATGTATACGACTTATACACATTCACATTTGATGACAAAATGGGATTTTGTGTGCAATTTAATATATGTTATGTGGCAAGCAAAGAGTGGTGTAAGTCATTAAAGTTCCTTACTAAATTATTAGATAAACATGACAATAAATTAATTTCAATAAATAAATAAATATATAATAATTATCCTTTAATCATCTTAAAGAGATTATTACGGATACATGTCTACGATGCTACAACAAGTCAATCCAATTTCGATAAAAAATACTTATAAAGTTAATTCTTTATCCTATATATATTAACATCTGTACGTAATTAAATAGAATGGAATGTAACTTCTTTTAAATAATAGAGAATCATAACTAAATAAGATATTTTCTCGTAATCATAGAGTGAGGCTGTAGATCCCCTTTAGACTTCATTATATTGTTATTAACTTAAGCATTGGAGGGCTTAAAAACCAACACTTTACATGATAGTTCGAGATTCTAACGATTTGTTTAATCTCGTAGATCTACACATGACAGTCCTATTTAATGTTAACAAAAATCAACATCAACATATGGTGTCGTTTGTATGAAAAAAATGTGTTCTATTTGACAAAAAATATCATAAATTGTAAGACTTTCTAAATGTTTTCTAGTTTCTTCATCTATAAAAAATACACGTGTATTTGAAAAGAGATCGAGAAACAGTAAGATTTTTTAAGTGAAAGCCTCATATAAATATGGTCTCTCATATATGCTAGCTTAACCTTCTAAACTTTTAAAATCTATTATAGACCAATCAATTACCTCCACTATTCAAACCTCGACTAACAACCTAGAAGTCTAGCCTACCAACTACTAAGCAATCCATTTGCTAATCCTAACAGTACTTATGCTATCTCCAGAACAACTTTGGTCCAAATGAATTTGGCTTTCCCTTGGCACCCTACCATTATATGATGCAAATAGTTACTAATTTTAGTATAATGTGATTCTAAAGGTATGGCACATCCATGCTCATAAACTTAACATGAAATGTACGTCAGGAGTGTTAATTCAATTTTAAATTAACCCAACCCTAAAAAAATAGATTTTGCAAACATAATCTCGAATCACTGATATCGAATAACACTCAAATTATTAGTGATCTAGAATAAGAAAACAATTTTCAACGTTCTTAAAGTTTCCCCACATTTTTCAACTAATAAAAACAATTGCAAATGGGGTATGTATAGAACATTTTTGGTTGCCACACTTTGGCGAGGATAATAGCTATGCTCGATGAGGTTTATAGCCATTACGATGCTCGTCACCTTCATTAGTAAGGGCTCGATGAGTACACTGAAAAGCATACAAAAATTATATTTTTTATTCAAAAATTGGCAAGTAATTTTTAAAAATACATGCAAAACAAGATAAAAGAAAACAACAAATATGCAACCTAACATGCATTCTACATGAACCAACTCACATGATATTTGTAAAGAGGCGAACATACACAATGCTTTAAATTCAGTGAGTGTGTGCACTATTAAATTGTGAGGAATGCTCCTTACAAGAAGGAAGACACGATACAAAGTAAAACAAATACACCCTATGTTTTGTACACGAATTTCCAACAAAGACTCAAAGGACTTATATGGCTTTTAAAGTAGGTAGAAAAATACAAAAAAATTAAAGCCATTAATCTGTACTCGGATAATAAACAGAGCAATTGTCATGTTTTCAAAACTTTTGGCCTTTTGCTCAATGAGGTCTAGATCTCATTAGTCCACTCCCACTGGTTAAAGGAACCAAGTTCCTGATAGTTTGGTCTACATCATCATTTACTAGTCAAAAGGAGTATAGTTAGTGCATTATCAACTGTATAATCAACAAATAGGCTTAAATTTGAACACAAAATATATCCAAAGAATATTCCTCCACAAGAGAATGATCTTAATTATTTTAGATAATATATGATATTATGGGATTTGAAAATATTCTCTATGAGCTTATATATATATCATTTCAACCATTATAAATAGTCTCATAATATAATAATAAGATCTAACTTCTCTAATCCTTTCTACTATTTTAGTTTATTTTTATAAGATAACTTATTTAGACATCAAAATAGATTTGATACCACTGATGTCATTCCTTTCGAGTGTTTGTTTATCTTTTTTAGGATAGAGTTGGCAAATATGTGGTAAACATCGTAAATGTAGAAATCTTCTTAAACAAAATATAATTAGCCAAGTTATTTATTTATAATGGTAAGTGATCGCCACACATGAAATGTATACAATGAATATGAAAATATACGTATAGTAACAAGTAATATAATGATAAAATAATATCGTTCCCACAAAGATTATTTTTTTAGAAACTAATTTTTAAAACCAAAAAAATAAAAATCAATTTTTTATGTGTTTTTATATTTTAAAGAAGAAAAATTAAAATAAGTATAAGTAAATAGCAATAATTAATTAAATCATATTTGGTAATTAAGAAGATATATGAGAAAATATCTAGAAATACTCAATTCTCCAATTTTCTAAACATGCGAATCACTAAAATCTCTCCAATATAATTATCGATTAATTACATGATCAATTGAATCTAACCTACCATGTATTGCTCTCTCAAGTGAACTACATACCATATAGTACTTAATTTAATCACACTTTCATGCCAATTAAATTGCATACTACTCATTAAGTTCATCAATTATAGATCACATACATAAGAATCATACATCTCCGCCTAGAAACTATGCATGTTATTTAATCAAGACAAACAATTAAATAATTCTCTCAAATATATTTAATTACCTCTATAGATAAATTATTCGCTAAAACATTAATAGCATAAAAAATAGATTAAATAATTTAATTAAATTAAAATTATAATTGGGGTAAAATATTAGATCATCACATGGTGAAAATTGAGTTCATAAGATCCTGAGATTAATAAATTAACTACACATAATTGTATTCATAAAGCTAATATTTTTCATAAATAAAGACATAAAAATTGATAAAGAAAAGAGTAAAAGAAAAAATACAATTAATCTCTTAAATTATAGTGCTAATCTCCCTTTGAATCTCCACCAAAATTGTATCTTTTTTTGAATTTTTTTTTATTTTCTCTCTTCTTTACTCCAAAAAATGATCAAAATTATGCTAATGGTGGCTCCTTAGGGTTTATAGGGTGATTAGGGGCTTAAATATAGCTCAAGTGTAATTTGGGTCTGAGTCAACACATGTTGACTCAGTGCCATATGGCATTATGTGATTTGTGGTAACAGATGGCGTGACGACACATGATAGTGTTGTTTGACGATCTCAAAACTCGGATTGAACACCGTACTTACATGTGGGATGTAGTTCATCCTCCTCACAAGTGGTGATCTACAATTCGTTGTCCCAGCTTACATGGCGTTCACGTGGCTTACCCAGTTAGCTTTTCTACTTAGATGGAAGGTCACGTGGAAACTCTTGATTGGCCTCGTGTTAAAAATTCATAAAAACATCCATAAAAATTCCAAAAATTATATTTTCACCCATTTTCCTAAAAAGTTTATATTTTAATATTTTTGGCCCCAAAATACTATTTATTAAATACAAAAATAAATATTAAGTAAAAAAATGTGCTAATGACTACTTTCATAGAGTCATCACACCCCCAAACTAAAATATTTGCTTGTTATCAAGTAAATCCAAGTATAACTAAATAAAATAACATGGGTAGTATATTCATTAATATACTTTTATTAGTACATGCATATTTCACGAAAACTATCTCTCTCAAAAGTTATACAATCCTATGATAATGAGGTTCACATATTCATCAATTAACGTTCCATCGATACAAGGATATGCAAGGTTTTTGACAAATTTATTCGTGTGTGTGTGTGTGCTACATATGATATCATCCAATGCACTCATAAAATCAACCTATATGAGTATGCTAATCAATTCAATCTTAGAACAAGTCTCATAAGTCTATTTTTCATATCACTTTCCACTAATATAAATATGCACTTAGGTCAAGATCAATAAGGATTTTACATGGTTGTAATGTAAGGATTAGGTGAGGGATCGATAAATGACGACATTTAGGCCATTTCCATACCTTAGCTTTCTTTTTATTTATCATGCACTTTTTAACTACAATTGAACTTTTACTTGATATTTCAGTGCACCCTCTTTTGTTATTCTTTTCATATATTTTTTCCACATATCTTTTCTCCTTTTCTTTTGTAACTTCACAACCCCTAAACTTATTTTCAATTCTATTTTATTTTTCTTTAGAGGGATAATTGTGTTGTGAGTTTTGCTTCTTCTTCTTTTTTTCTTTTCTTTAAAGAGTGGATTACATTTCACCTTACTCTATAGCATTGCATTTTTTTCTTTTGAATATGAAAGATATATCAATCAAGCGACCTAGGGAGTGGTAGAAGATGTGTTTGTGAAAGTATGCAAGTTCATATTTTCGATGGATTTCATTGTAATAGACATGAAGAAGGATCGTGACATTCCAATCATACTTAGTGGTCCATTCTTAGTAATTATAAGTGCACTCATTCCTGTATAAAAAGTGAGCTTATAATGAGAGTGCAAAGATGAACTGGTAGCATTATAATCCTTAAAGCAACTCAATTTCCAAATACTAATAATGCTAGTGATTGCTTTAGGATAGATGTTACTGATAGGTTGATAAATTAATCAAACTTATTGACTTGTACACACTTAAGAATGCTAAACATGATGTTGTGAACAATGAGATCAATTCATGAGAAAACAATTCAATTTGTTTTAATTCTAAAATTTTAGAATCTTTGATGCAAGATTAGTTTTTTGATTATGTGAACCTTTTGGAGGCTATGCTCCCCATATGTGTACCTAATGTTGTTGTGGAGTGTCATGAGATAGGTTTTAAACTTAAAGAATCCATTGAGGTTCCACCTAAATTAGAACTCAATCTTTTGCCCTACCATCCTCAAAAAAGTGGGCAAGCGTAAGTGTCCAATATGAAGGTGAAAAGGATGCTACAAATAAATGAAATGGATGAGCTACGATGGAGTACTTATGATAATACCAGGCTGTACAAAGAGAAAATAAAAGGAGAGCATGGAAAGAAAATTTTGCACCATATTTTTGAATTGGGACAAAAAGTGTTACTAAACAACTGAAGATTCAAACTATTTCTAAGAAAACTCAAGAGTAAATGGTTAGGTCCATTCACCATCACTAAGGTAACTAACCATAGAGCCATTGAATTAGAGAACAAAAACAAAGAGTGATATATGGTTAATGGGCATAGAATGAAACACTATCATGAAGATCAATTAACAAATGAAACATCCATAATAAACTTGGTGGATGCACCTTAGGAGTGGATATAATCGTCTAGCCAAGAACATTAATCATGGTGCTTATTGTTAGGTAACCTAATTTATTTTACTTATATTTTTCTGTTTTTATGTGAATAAATGTAGAGTACAATAGCACAATAAAAATTGGATAGTTTCAGCGACATAATGTGGTGTGCCAAGCCTAAATGTGTTTTCTTTCCTTTTACTCTTTCATACTTATATGTGCACATTGGAGAAAATTTTCAATTTAAGTGTTGGGAGGGTGGGGGGGGAGGAGAGAATTTTGTTCTCTACTTTAGTGTTTAGTATGCATTTTCTTTGTTTAAGATGTTTTTAATCATGATTTAGGTAGAAATTGATGAATACATGGAAACTAAATTCATGCATGCTTGATATGAAACACATGAAACCAATGATAACATTCAATGTAATGACTAGGATAAGGAATGTAACATGCTCATTAAGATACATTAGTTATGTGATATACTTGCTAGTTTTGATTGGATTCATTCATTTTTTTGGACACATATTAATGATTGATTTTGTTGTTCTCTTTTGGAGAAAAATTATGGTGAGTTATGCTAGTTGATGAGGTTTACCATGTTTTAGAATCTATTTCATCATTCCTTGAACCAAATCCTAAATAGTATTTATCTTGAGAAATCGTTTAGGCCTTAATTGGATCGATTGACCCTTTCAAGCTAATCAGTCACCCGTTTGAGCCTAACTAAGAAACTTACATATCTTTAATCCACATGTTAAGCTAGACAATAAACATTACCTTTATCCTTACACTTTTAGCTTGAATGAAAAAAAATGTAATAATGTGATATGCCATAAAGTAAGATTAAATGTAATGCACCCTATTTTTTTAAAAAAGAAGAAGAATAAAATGGAAAATAAATTTGGGGGTGTTGTGAAGTTATAAAAAAGAAAGCTAAGGTGTGAATAAATCCTAAATATCTTCATTTATCTATTCCTACTTAAGCCTTACATTACAAGCATGCAAAACCCTTTTGATCTTTAACTAAATACATATTTACATTAGTAGGGAAACATGTGATAAAAAACCTATGAAACTTGTTCTAAGACTTTTTTGATTTCATGAGTGCATTAGATGACATCATGTGCAACATATACATGAATCAATTCGTCAAAACCCTTCCATTTCCTTGTATTAATGGAATTTTGATTGATGGATATGTGAACATCTTTATCATTGAATTGTATAATCGTTGATAGGATTGTTTTCGTTGAACATGCATGTATTAATAGATATGTGTGTATGAGTGTATTACTCAAATCATTTTAGCTAGTTAGACTTGGCTTTGCATAGGGGCAAGCAAAAATTTAAGTTTGGGGGTGTGATAACTCTATGAAAGTATAGTTATTTAACCAATTCTGAACCATTTAATTGTCTTATTTTGTGCTAAAATATCTGGAAAAAATTTAATTTGTGTTTAATTATATCAATGTAGGTAAAACTACAACAAACGAAATGAAAAAGAGCTAAAAATGGGAAAAATCAACAACATGTCACAGTGAGCATTTTTCTATGTCGCGATGTGATGACTGCTTAAAAAGTAGTAAAATTACCATGATTTAATTCACTTTAATTTAAAGACTCAAAGAAAAATATTAGAAGTAATACATCATAATATTTAAAGTGTAGTATCTATTTATTATACAAATAAGTGAGAAAAAATGAGGAAAAGTCAAAAAATGGAAAATTGACAAAGTTGTCGAGGCACAAATGCCTACGCCAAGTCCCGCACATGACACGTCGAGCCATACACATCTATCAAGTCCCATGCATGCCAGGCTTAGCTAGCACATGCCTATGTCAAATCTCGTGCCTATTAGGCACGTCTCGTCTCAAATCTCACCCATCCGCACACGCCAACACCCCTACATGCAAGCCTGTTAGTTATGGTTTTGTAAATTTCTAGTTTTATATTCAATAAACGAAAATAAAAATCCTTTCAGAGGTTTTCCAAAAACGGAATTAACATCAAAGTTCTATAAGGATTATTTTGATATATAATTTTAAAATTAACTCTTTACAGTTATTTTTATATTTTATTCTTATATGCTATATTTAATTTGTCTATGATTAAATTTAACATGGTTGGTTGTTTGTAAATATTATATAATAATAAAATTTTTATGCATGTGAAATATTAAATAGGTAAAACATTTATATAAAATAAATTAATTTTTTTATTCAAATTTTATATTAAGCATGTTAGAGAGAAATATTTTATTTCTTATTACAAACTTAAATATGAAAATTAGACTTTAAGATTTAATTATTCAGTCTTATTTAGAGTAGTATCCTATTATTTATCGGTATAATCTCCCGATAGTTAGAGTAAAACTTTATTTTAAACGTTTTTATAAGAACTATTATTCGAAAATGTATTGACAACATTTTCAATATTGGTTTTAACACTTAAAATTTTGTATTCGGATAATTAAATTTTTAAGTTTAATTTGGACACTTTGAATAAAGTTTAAAATGTCTAATCCCACCAAAGTTGCATTTAAATGGTTCATTTTCAATCACTTAGAAAAAAAATAATTAATTAATTTAACCAAATTAATTATCGACCTCACTCACCCATAGGTGTTAATTGATTTGTTTAATTAACAAAAAATATCTAACCTTACCAAATGTGGTATTTATATATAAAAAAAGAGAATCAATAAATATCAATTTATATATATTTAATAACCTGAATAATAGGAACAAACATAATTAACTTAATTGTTAAATCCATAAATATTCTACTATTATAAATGATAAAAATTTGCATAATTGTTTATTGAATTCATATATATATATATATATATATATTTATGTTATTAGATTAGGAAACACAAAAAAATCAAAATATCGTGACATGATGTTTAAGATTTATTTTTGTTTTTTAAAGTTTGAATAATAAATTAAAAAGCACATATATTCCTTCCTTAGATCAACCTTGAGAGTATACTTGTCATTTTACTTGCGAGAGTTTTACAAATATAAAACCCAAGTATTTGTAAAAACCAGTATTGCTAACCCGATATTAATTTTGTTTCATCACAGTGCACATGGAGGAAAAAATGAAGCAAGACCTATACATCAATGTTTTTTGTGGCTCGACTTACGATTTATGGCTCAAAAATAAAAAAAGGCTCAACTGCAATGCACGGGGAAATCTAGCTATGATGCACAAAATTATAGGGTAGAATCTGACTCAAAAATTGTATCTTCTATTTTTAATCTCAACCCTTGGATCTTTTAGGGTTTGATCTAATGGTTCATATTAGGTCATTTTCCCTAGTAATTAACCCTTATGAGGTAGAAATTAAAGACACAATTAAGAATCCAAAAACCTAGTAGTTGTCGAGAAGAGAGAAAAGAGATAAACAGTTCAAAATAAGGTTAAAAAAGACAAATTTTTGAAGAATTTAAGAAAATATTAGTGTTATAAATCAAGAGATTGAGTGTATCTCTTCTTTTTCTCCCTTTTCTACCAATTTACATGTCTATTTTTATGAAAATATATGAGATTTATGAACTTAATTATGTCTAGTTGATTTATTAATCTAGGAGTGTTATGAACCCAATTTTCTACATATGATATCTAATGTTTTACTCAAATTATGATTTCAATTCAAATATATTATTTAATATGATTTTTATGCTATATATTATTTGGTCAATAATTGATCTATAAAGACAATTAAATAGATTTGATAGAATTATTTAATTATTTGTCTTGATTAAATAACATGCATAGTTTTTAGGTAGAGATATATGATTCTTATATATGTGATCCATAATTGATGATCTTAATAAATAGTATGCAATCTAATTAGCATGAGAGTGTAATTAGATTAATTATTACAGTGTGTTGTTTACTTGAGAGAGAAATGCATGGTATGTTAAATTCAATTTATAATGTAATTGGTTGGTAATTAATTTGGAAGAAATTTTTGTGATTCATATGCTTAGGAAATTGGGAGATTGAAGATTCTTAGATTGTTTTCTCGTATATTTTCATAATTGTTGAGTTTTTATTTGGTAATTAGTTGTTATTTAATTTTATGTTTTTATAATTTGTTATTATCCAAATAGTATTTGTAATAATCATACTAATACTCAGTTATAAAGTACATAATTCCTTGTATGATAGATGTATGTGCTTAGGTACATTATATTACTTGCACCACTTGTATATATGCATCTAGTGTGTCATTGATCAAGATATAAAATGATTTTCATCCCTATTGGAACTTCTTCTTTTAGGTCTACTTTTTCCTCTACTTGATGAACTTACACTTGAGTCTTCTCAGATATCAAGAACATCTTTACGTGTAAGAACTGTCGATTTGATAACATTATTAGTTTTCAAAAGTGTTGTCAACATCTCATCCATGGTCAATGTTGTTTTTCCAACGAGCAATGTTATTGTCGGTGTATTATATGATTTCAACAATAAGCACATTAAAATCATTGCTTGATCTTCATCATCTATCTTCACATTAAGACTTAGAAGTTTAGAAATACATTTATTATATATGTTTAGATGATTTCAAATGTCATCATCCCGACCCATCCTCAAAGCAAACAATTATAAATAAAGCCTATTTATAATAGACTTTAACATACTCAATTTTTCTAATTTTTCCCAAAACTTTGATGTAGAAGTTATATTCAACACATTATATTTAACTTCAAAAACCGAACTTAATCAAATAATGCTCACTATCTTTGTTTCTATTTCTTTCCAATCATCTTACTTTCTTTCCAATTATCTTTCTTAATGTCTTATGGGTTTGTTTTTTTCAATGTCTTAAAGAAGCCCTTGTTAGACCAATATGTCTTTCACATTACTTCGCTATTATTAAAGTTAATTTTTCCATCAAACTTTTCTATCTCAAATTTTATTGTTGTCATATTTTTCAATTCAAGACTTCCAATCTTTGCTTTTGATACTAATTGTTGGGTACATCATAAGTGTAAAAGTAAATAAAATAAATAAGAACGCAACAAATTCAGATGGTTTGACCAATTTGTTTGATCCATACACTAAAATCTTAATATTTCACTAATATCAATTCTTATATGCATTCTTTTACCCAATATTTAATACATATTATATATAGAGAGAGAAAGAGAGGGATACTAATTAGCTGAAAAAAGTATAGAAATCAAAAGATAAATATTGATTCTAGTGTTCGAAGCAAAAAACGTTTTGCATTCCTTTATTTATTTTTTTAATGCCATTTTCTGAGATAGAATTGCCGCCAATGCATGAAAGTTTTAGAAAATATCAGTGAAAGCAGTAACAAGAATATTTCAGTTGAAGATATTAAAGACGTCTTGTATCTTCAATTTATTTAGAAAAAAAAAAAAATATATTTTTAAAATTTAAACCCAAAAAATATATTTTTATTTACTATCTAAAAAAATATAATACATTATCTTACATTAAATATCTATCAAATTAAAATATATTCATTTAAATTTATTTAACATCGTTTAAATAGAGTACTAACTTTATAAATTTCACGGATACTATTTTTTTCTATTTTCTTTATTTTTTCAAAGATGGCGTCTACTATATTATATTAAAACGAAAAGTACACAAAATAACAGTAGAAAAGGGAAATTTCTGAAGAACCTTCCAAACTTAGTATGTTCGTAGACCAAATGAATGTATGTCGAATTGTGTATCTATATATAAGGACGAGTTGGCAGTTCCATGCTTTGTTCAATCAGAGAATTAATTATAGAAACCAAAGTATCATAATTGAAGATTATACTCATGGCAACACAGGAAGTTAAGGTGTTGGGATTTTGGGTGAGTCCATTTGTGAGCAGAGTGATATGGGCTCTGAAGCTCAAAGGTGTTGATTTTGAATACATCGAAGAAGATATATTTAACAAAACCCCTCTTCTTCTTGCACTCAACCCAGTTCTTAAGAAGGTTCCTGTTTTGGTTCATAACAAGATACCCATTGTTGAATCCTTCCTTATCTTGGAATATATTGATGAGACTTGGAACCAAAACCCTTTGCTTCCTCAAGATCCTGCTCAAAGATCCATTGTTCGCTTCTGGGCTAAATTCGCTGAAGAAAAGGTATATATTATACTCTACTAGAAGTTATTTTATTTGGACACTTTAGTGAAGTATTTTTTTTTGTAAAAGGCAAATATATTAGTCGATTTTTAAAATTAGGATAATTTAATTTTCAAAGTAAATATGTAAAAATTATACACACTCATTTAACTTTCACTTTGGAAATGATAATTGAAAATTTCACACACCTAACCACTTTATTATAAAAAATTTAACTCATCGTTGTTTATGAAATATTGCTAAAATTGGACTCCAATAACGGTGATTTCGGATAAATAGACCTGTAGCTTAAAACTATGTTAATTATGAATCATTTAATAATCCCACCTTATGCTGGGGAAAGAAACAATTCAAATAATGAACTACGTATATATATATACAATAAAGCATCATAATCCTAATTAATTGATTGAAAATTACAAGCTTACTGTTTCATGCCTAATCTCTAATTGTGTCGTTGCTTATGTGTTACTAGATTTTGGAAGCTGCTTTCAATGCTCTGTTTTATGTAGGAGAAGAAAATGAAAGGGTAATAATAAAAGTAATAGAGGCCTTGGAACATTTAGAGGGACAGCTTAAGGGAAACAAATTCTTTGGAGGAGAAAGCATTGGATATTTGGATCTTGCCGTTGGTTGGATCTCCTATATGTTGCCTGTTTTTGAGGAAGTTGGTTCCATGAATATTTTAGACCATATTAAATTTCCTTCAATCATACAATGGATGAAGGAGTTCACTAGCCACCCTGTGATCAAAGACAATCTCCCTCCTCGAGACAAAATGGTATCTTATTTTCATAAGCGCAGACAAGAAATATCATCCATTCCTCATGAATGGATTAGAATTTAAACTGAAGCTCAACCTTTTATAATCTTTAATAAATTAATGAAGGCAGAATGCAAGTTACCAATGTGTTTTCAAATGAGCAATTTAGTTATATTGTCTTTTCTTGGGCACTTCTACTGTGATATGTGCTATTATTTAAAGCTGTTCGTTAGTTGCTAGTAATAAATAAATGATATTATATTAGTTGAATAAGTAGAACATATATGTTGAATTATATATATATGTGTGTGTGTTTTAATTCTGACAACGTAATATTCAAATGACTGTCACGGTATGTATTACTTGTTAGTGGGATACTTACAGATTTCTCTTGGTCAGAGGCGGATAACATACAAAAAGAACATAATTGAATATCATAAATCACTACGTTTTACACCCTATTACAATGATTATATTAAAATTTCAATTGAAGGGATTCGGTGTACATTAGATTATTAGGGGTGAAGTTGTAGCATTTATTAGGATCAATATTCCCATGATTTTAATTGGTGCTTCGGTCCTGGAGATGATTGGAACCCAACATAGATAAGAGGACATTTGGAGCTATTTATAAAAGGTTAAGATACTCTCCTGTTAGATGTTCCATTACTTTGTTACTTAAATATATGGGTATATTAATCCTTCGAGATAGAACATTTTGTAACATATTCGAGATGTTCAATAACAAACTAGTGGTATTATGGGTAATCATTAGAAGAATAGGAGACATCAATGAGGTGTGTGCACGAAGAGTAGAATAAGTTATGTCTTAGTATGTCATGCGAAATCATTTACTATTGTGTGATTATATTATCCGAAGTTTAAGGGCTTTTAGGGAATAACATTGAGGTTAATATTTAGAAAAAAAGGAAAAGAGTTCTACGGGGCTTAAATATTGTGTGCCTGATAATATAATATTAAGTGCCAATATGGTTGCAAATGTTTGGCTATAAATTGTAACATTTTTGAATAATAGTCCTTATAAAAACTTTTGAAATAAGAGTTTCACTCTAATTATCGGGTGATTGTACCAATAAATAAAAGATCACTACTCTAAATCAGACCAAATAATTAAACCTTAAAATCTAATTTTTAGATTTAAGCTTGCAATGAAAAATAATATATTTTTCTTTAACATACTTAATATAAAATCTTGAATAAAAACAAAATCAATTTATTTTATTGAAATGTTTTACCTATTTAATATTTCGCAAGCGTAACAACGTTATTATTATATCATGTTTACAAACAGTCAGTTATGTTAAATTTAATCATAGATAAATTAAATATAACATATAAGAATAAAACATACAAAATAATTATAAATAATTCATTTTAAAATTTATACCTTAAAAGAATCCTTACAACACTTTAATGCTAATTCTGTTGCTGAAAAACCTTCAAACGGATTTACATTTCCTTTTATTAAATTAAAAGCTAAAAATTTAAAAAAACATAGCTAGTTCTTCTAAAAAAGAGAAGCACTTTAAAACAAAAAAAAGCTAAAAAAAAAAAATTCTAGAGAAAGAGATGAGAAAATTGTTTCTTAAGGTGTGCTTTTTACAATGTAGGATATGGCTTTTTATAGGTGAGAAAAAAAGATAAAAAAAAGTGGAAAAATATCTTAACTAATGATGATATACATGTATTGGATAGACTAGCATACATGTAGGGCGTTAACATTCGTAGACATAGGCACTGATGCGCTCATGGTTGCCTATAGAATTATAGCGTTAGTGGATGCAGACATTTTTCTAGTGTGATGAGCACGTGGTTGGGCAGTTTTGTCCAATTTTCCATTTTTTCCCTTTTTTTCCCTTTTCTTATTTTTTTCTCAATATATTTGTGATGTATTGCCCCCAATTTTATTTTTAGAGTCTTTAAATTATTTTTGAAGAGAAAATGCTTGAAAAATAATAAAAATACCAATGATTCCGAAAAGACATATTTATATAAAAATATAATAAAATCTTATAAATATAAATCTTTTTAATCAATTAAAGTACATTAAATGATGAAAATTTTAGTGATTTTTAATCACTAATCACAACTCCCAATCATCTTATTGCTAGTCCCTTAGCAAAAAAAATAAATGATTAAAACTAAAATAAAAACTAAAAATTAAACTATCTTAAATCATTTCCATAGATTGACATAGTTGGATTTAGTGTATGCAACAAGTCTTTAAACCCTTAGGTTGTTCTAGTGGACGAGTTTGAGTCTCATGAGGGTTTTTAGTAATGATACTCACAAACATTGAACTAAATGAAAACAAAATAAGAAGTTAACTAAAATTTAAAATAAAGTAAAAAAAAACTAAAATAAAATAAAGAAATGAAATACAAAAATATCTTATGCTTATAATCTCTTTTAAATTTCATAATTAAAATCTTAAGTATAGATTATTTCAACTTTCTAAACATTCATGAGTTATTATAATAATTAGTTGAAAATAATTTTCATATTTCATATAAAAAATGAATAAATTTAATTTCACTCAAATTCAGTGTCAAAAATCTGAATTCGTTTCGACTCTATTCCTCACAAGTCAATACTCTCAAACATACTAAATCATATGGGTTCAAACGCTTATATTAATTTATATGCGAAATAGTTGATGTATAAAAATGAACTAATATGTTCATTTATGTATAAAGAAGAAAGACTCAAAATGTTATTTTAACATTGATCTCATGAAAGTAATGAAATGTATAAATTATAAAGATATCATATATAAAAATTATTTTTATGCATCAATCAAACTCATTAAGAAAAAGTTCAAGATATATGCCTTTTAGAAGTGTAGGAAAAATAAATGCAATGACTTCTAGGGATTTATTTCCTATAACTTTCTTTTGTAATTAGTCTTTATTCACAACTTTGTAGGCTATGTGAGTCATAATGTATAGATTATACTATATATTCTTTATCTCTGTATTTTGTAAGATATTTTTCAATATATATATATATATATATATATATATTTTCTAGAGAGTGAACTCATGTACAAATTGTACATTTTTGTAGGATTTTAGTAAGTGATTAATTTTGTGGTTTTTATATATAATTTTGGTTTAGGTAAGCTCAGATATGTTTTTTTTTGTAGAAGTCATGCATGAATGAGATAAAAACATATACTATCAATTTCTACTTAAATAATTTAATCTAAGCAAATAAAAATTAATAAAAAAACATATACGACACTCTATTAAGATAGAATTTTTTTTATACATTCAATGGTAATACTTATAGAGATCATCTAAAAATTTGAAGAAATAAGAAATGTGTTTAGAGTAGAAAATATATATTTTACTCAGAATAAAGAAAATTAGGCTCAAATTATATCTCACAAGGGTAATATCCACTATTTGATTCCTAAACACCAATTTTGGGTTCAATATAATTTCCATATCTTATCAAGAAATACTAGTTATAACAAAAACTAATTAATTATCATATACTCCATGATATGTTTTCAAAAATTAATCTAACAGTGCAAAAGACTTAACTATTTACTTAAATTGATTTAAAGGCACGATAATTTTTTTTGACAAAAGTTTTTAAAACTAATCTTAAAATTCTAAAAATTACTAAACCACACAAAGAAAATAAAATCAAACACAATAAAAATGAAAATTGTTAATTTTTTTGAATTTAAGCATTGTAACTTTTCACCATTCCTAACTTAGAACTTACATTATCCTCAATGTAACAATTGTAAATTAAATATAAAGAGAAAAAAGAAGAAAAATTACCTATTTCCTGAGAATGTGCAAGTAGTCATGGAGATTCTAAGACTCCCACAACAATGAGATTCTTCTTCATATTTGGAACATCCGTCAAGGCTCTGGTTGAACTATCTTGATTCTTTAAACGAATTATATCGATCCCTAAAATTTTACATGGATAATCATTACCCATGAAAACAAATCCATCATCTAGTTCTTCAAAGTTAAAGAACCACTCTTTATTAGAAGACATATGAAAGATACACGCAGAATTAAAAATCCAATCATCAGGATGGGATGTTGTTGATGAACCAACTAATGTAAAATTTGAATTTGAATTGCTTTAAGCTACACATGTATTAGACAACACAACTTTTTCTTTCTTCTGTAGCTTCAGACATTTTTTCTTCCAATGACCTTTTTCATGAAAAAACACATTCATATTTACGAAGCCTTCCTATTGAATGAGATATACCTCTTCTTCCTTTCTATTGAGTTTACGGACGCCTTCTTACAGACAGTTCCTCTATTGCTTCATTCCTACTTTATTTTTTTTATCTTTCTTTCTAATTTCATAACTATACAAAGTAGTGCAAACTTCCTTAAAAGACATTTTATCATTCCCAATGAGTAAGCTTGTAATAAGGTGATCAAACTCATTAGGAATGGAGGCTAACAACATCAAGGCTAAATATTCATCTTTAAAAGTTTCATTCATATTTAACAAATCTACTACTAATTGATTAAAAGCAGTAATAATATGGTCGTTTATTGTGGTACTTGGAAGTTATTCAAAATGAAACAACTTTTTCTTCAAATGGAGCTAATTCTGTCTACTCTTCATCACGAGCTTGTTCTCCAACACCTTCCATAACTTACTTACGGATGTCTCCTTTATTAACGTGTACTTTTGTTCTCTTGATAGATACTAACAGATTGTACCATATGTCAATCAATTGATATTTTTCCACTTGACTTCATCTGGTTTCTCTTCTTTAATGGCAATATATAGACCTTGTTGAAATAGAGCATCTTGAACTTCGTCTTGCCACATGCCGAAATGATCAGTTCCATTAAATTTCTCCACCTCAAATCTTGCATTCATAACCATTGTTCTTCTTGACGTGGATAGTTAGCCCTTGTTTGAAAGAGACTTTTCCTCAACCAATTCTTCATATTACAATAACTAGCAACTATATTCCAATAGTAAACAAACGGAATACAAAAAAAATGGCCAGATAGAAACTTTCGACTCTGATACAAATTGTTGAAAAAATCGAGTATATTTTTCATATTCTAAGTAGTTACTATTTAATTATGATTTAAATGAATAGAATTCAAATTAACATAATAAAATAATGCTATTGAAAATATAACGCTAAAAGAAATTAAAGTAGATATTAAAGTAGAAAAATAAAACACTAAAAATTTAACGAGATTCGGTATAAATGTTACCTATATACTCGGATATCGTTGACCACTTCCACTATCTTCTAATGGATGAACTTCAAAATTATAATTAATTGAACAAAATTAAGATAATTAATTAACCTTTTAAAAGAGAAGAAGATCTACAAATTATTAGCTATATTTTTCAATTCAAGACTTCTAATCTATACTTTTGATACTAATTGTTGGGGTACATCGAAAGTGTAAAAGTAAATAAAACAAACAAGAACGCAACAAATTCAGATGGTTTGACCAATTTGCTTGATCCACACACTTAAATCTTAATATTTCACTAATATCAATTCTTATATGCATTCTTTTACCCAATATTTAATACATACTGTATTTCAATAATAATATTAAGTTTGGAAAGTCATTTTACACCCAATGCCTTTACACAAAAGAGGCAAAAAATAAACAACCTAAATATACTCAAAATTTTGTTTGATTTTTCTTTGACATACAACAAACACTTTTATGTATGTTTGCTACTGCATGCCTACAACTCAAATATCAAAATATATAGGGAGACAGAAAGAGAGAGAGAAAGAGAGAGAGAAAGAGAGGGGTGCTAATTAGCTGAAAAAAGTATAGAAATCAAAAGATAAATATTGATTCTAGTGGTCGAAGCAAAAAAACGTTTTGCATTCCTTTATTTATTTTTTTAATGCCATTTTCTGAGATAGAATTGCCGCCAATGCATGAAAGTTTTAGAAAATATCAGTGAAAGCAGTAACAAGAATATTTCAGTTAAAGATATTTTATTGTTTTTGTTCAGGAATTCAAGTAGAAGATATGAGTACGTTACTTTTTGAGCATTATAATTTTTTCTCAAAAAAAAAAAATTTGTGTTTTATAAAAATTAAAATGAATGATTTATTAAAGACGTCTTGTATCTTCAATTTATTTAGAAAAAAATATAAAAAAAAATATTTTTAAAATTTAAACCCAAAAAATATATTTTTATTTACTATCTAAAAAAATATAATACATTATCTTACATTAAATATCTATCAAATTAAAATATATTCATTTAAATTTATTTAACATCGTTTAAATAGAGTACTAACTTTATAAATTTCACGGATACTATTTTTTTCTATTTTCTTTATTTTTTCAAAGATGGCGTCTACTATATTATATTAAAACGAAAAGTACACAAAATAACAGTAGAAAAGGGAAATTTCTGAAGAACCTTCCAAACTTAGTATGTTCGTAGACCAAATGAATGTATGTCGAATTGTGTATCTATATATAAGGACGAGTTGGCAGTTCCATGCTTTGTTCAATCAGAGAATTAATTATAGAAACCAAAGTATCATAATTGAAGATTATACTCATGGCAACACAGGAAGTTAAGGTGTTGGGATTTTGGGTGAGTCCATTTGTGAGCAGAGTGATATGGGCTCTGAAGCTCAAAGGTGTTGATTTTGAATACATCGAAGAAGATATATTTAACAAAACCCCTCTTCTTCTTGCACTCAACCCAGTTCTTAAGAAGGTTCCTGTTTTGGTTCATAACAAGATACCCATTGTTGAATCCTTCCTTATCTTGGAATATATTGATGAGACTTGGAACCAAAACCCTTTGCTTCCTCAAGATCCTGCTCAAAGATCCATTGTTCGCTTCTGGGCTAAATTCGCTGAAGAAAAGGTATATATTATACTCTACTAGAAGTTATTTTATTTGGACACTTTAGTGAAGTATTTTTTTTTGTAAAAGGCAAATATATTAGTCGATTTTTAAAATTAGGATAATTTAATTTTCAAAGTAAATATGTAAAAATTATACACACTCATTTAACTTTCACTTTGGAAATGATAATTGAAAATTTCACACACCTAACCACTTTATTATAAAAAATTTAACTCATCGTTGTTTATGAAATATTGCTAAAATTGGACTCCAATAACGGTGATTTCGGATAAATAGACCTGTAGCTTAAAACTATGTTAATTATGAATCATTTAATAATCCCACCTTATGCTGGGGAAAGAAACAATTCAAATAATGAACTACGTATATATATATACAATAAAGCATCATAATCCTAATTAATTGATTGAAAATTACAAGCTTACTGTTTCATGCCTAATCTCTAATTGTGTCGTTGCTTATGTGTTACTAGATTTTGGAAGCTGCTTTCAATGCTCTGTTTTATGTAGGAGAAGAAAATGAAAGGGCAATAATAAAAGTAATAGAGGCCTTGGAACATTTAGAGGGACAGCTTAAGGGAAACAAATTCTTTGGAGGAGAAAGCATTGGATATTTGGATCTTGCCGTTGGTTGGATCTCCTATATGTTGCCTGTTGTTGAGGAAGTTGGTTCCATGAATATTTTAGACCATATTAAATTTCCTTCAATCATACAATGGATGAAGGAGTTCACTAGCCACCCTGTGATCAAAGACAATCTCCCTCCTCGAGACAAAATGGTATCTTATTTTCATAAGCGCAGACAAGAAATATCATCCATTCCTCATGAATGGATTAGAATTTAAAAGGTTAAGATACTCTCCTGTTAGATGTTCCATTACTTTGTTACTTAAATACATGGGCATATTAATCCTTCGAGATTGAACATTTTGTAACATATTCGAGATGTTCAGTAACAAACTAGTGGTATTATGGGTAATCGTTAGAAGAATAGGAGACATAAATGAGGTGTGTGCATGAAGAGTAGAATAAGTTATGTCTTAGTATGTCATGCGAAATCATTTACAATTGTGTGATTATATTATCCGGAGTTTAAGGCCTTTTAATGGAATAACATTGAGATTAATATTTAGAAAGAAAGGAAAAGAGTTCTACGGGGCTTAAATATTGTGTGCCTGATAATATAATAATGTTTGCACTCAGTACACATATACAAGTCAATAGGACAAATCTCATATATGTCTTATTATACTTGTATCTGTGTGTTGTTTCCAGTTATATTTTGTTTTATTTTACTTAGTATTCTATTCTTTTTTATGTAAGGTTTATTACTATAGATCAATAATACACACCCTTATATTTAGAAATATTTTGTATGCAAGCATGTTTACACATTATAGTGTTTGTTTTCGTAATGTGCATCTTAGATGAAGTATGCTCGCTCGTTGACATTTTCACTTACATTTTTAGTTCATTTATGGTGTTTGTATTTATGGATAGTACTCAGCAATTTCGAAACAAAAAATTATCTTTTTTAGCATCTTGCCACCACCCTTTCCACCACCTTTGGTGAGGTAGTTGGCAAGGTGGCCGTCCGAGGCTCTATTAATACCCTCATTTCTTCTTATTTGATATCCAAAAAAATGTAATAGAGTTATGTCAAATTGACATATCATTTTTTCTATTTATGGATTACTAATATCTTATGTGTTGTTCGATATTAGTGATTCATGATTGTGTGAGAAAAATTATGCTCGTTAGTGGTGAGTACTCGAGGTGGTTTTTGCAAGTTGTTTATGTGAGGTGAGGCATGTGTCGACTAGTAGCTTACTTCGTGCAACTTTTATATTTGTGAACCTTTTTGTGAGAGTGGACAGAGCTAAATTCGTTGAGTTCTCACATCTTGGACTATGTGTCCTAGGTTGTTTATTGGGTGTTCATATTCGAGGGTGGTTTTGTTGATTGTGCACATCATTCATTACTGATCCATGGTTTTTTATCACAACATATTTGGTGGCATCAGCTTTGGAGGTGAGTTAGGATCGTGTGTTAAATCGAGTAGTTGTGTGCTTAGGTTTGTATTTATAGAACATTTTGAAGCACATTACGTTAAAGCAAAATTGTTATATTATCCATAAAATTAGTTAAAGTAGTAAAAATTCAATCCAAATCATAAGAGAAATACGTTTTAAAATCGTATAACTAGCCGTTCGATCGATTAACCAAATGCTTGATCGATCGAGCACATTGGTTGATCGATTGAATGTAGTCTCAATCGATCCAGTCAACATTTAATTAATTATTCAAGAAGTGGATTGATATAGTGATTTAACTCAATTGATCTAGTCCTCGATTGATTAAATAAATCCATCGATCGATCTAGTTATGTGTTAAAAATAATTTAATTTGGTTATATTGCTTGATCAATCTAGTCATTACTCGATAGATTAAGTGACCTAATTTCATATTGCCCCTATTGTGTTTAATGTGAAATTTAACATGCACATGAATAAAAATATACTTAATATTTGACTATTGAGGCTTGATGTTTCTTCGGCTCGAAATAATTCTTCTAAGCCACACATATAAACTAAAATTACAATTATATGTTTTGTTTCAAGAATATCACCAACATTGACATAAATCTAACAATTGTTAACTCTTAAATCCCCTTAAACTCAGTGGCATTTTAATGATGTGAGTTTGCTATGCAAAAATTTAAACAAGGCACGAGAAGGATATTGGTTAGCATATCACTAAGTTTCTCCTTAGAAGGAATATGAAAAATTAAAAATTTTCCAATATGCTATCTCTCATAAAGCAAATGTCCAACTTGACATGCTTTATATGAGCATGACAAATAGGATTGACATTTAAAGCCACTATGCTCATGTTGTCAAAACATATTACAAGACATGGAAGAAGAGATATTTTAAGTTATCTTAGAGGGATTCAATCAATGTGACCTTATCTATAGCATTAGCCAATGCATTATACTCATCATAAGTATTAGGGTATAAGACAACATTTTGTTTCTTATTGTACCATAAAATAGGATTTCCATCCAAATTAAAAACTAGTCCACTAGTAGAGTGTCTCTCATCATAGAAACCACCCCAATTATAATATGTAAATCATTGCAAAGAAAGTTTGGGAGATGGTTTAAGTATCACTAAGGTATCTAATGATATGTTTTACAACATTCCAATATGGTTGCAAAGGTTTGGCTATAAACTGGCACATTTTTGAATAATAATCCTTATAAAAACTTTTGAAACAGATATTCACTTTAACTACCATGTGATTATACTAATAAATAAAAGAGAACTGCTCTAAATCAGGCCAGATAATTATATCTTAAAATCTAATTTTTAGATTTAAGTTTATAATGAAAAATAATATATTTCTCTCTAACATCCTTGATATAAAATCTTGAATAAAAACAAAATCTATTTATTTTATAGAGATATTTTACCTATTTAATATTTCGCAAACATAACAACGTTATTATTATATCATGTTTACAAACAGCCAACCATGTTAAAGTTAATCACAGAAAAATTGAATATAACATATAAGAATAAAACATAAAAAATAATTCTAAATAATTCATTTTAAAATTTATACCTTAAAAAAATCCTTACAATACTTTGATGCTAATTCCGTTGTTGAAAAACCTCCAAACAGATTTGCATTTTCAATTATTAAATCAAAAGCTAGAAATTTACAGAAACATAACTAGTTCTTCTAAAAAAGAGAAACACTTTAAAACTAAAAAATAAAAAAATAAAAATTTCTAGAGAGAGAAATAGATGAGAAAATTGTCTCTTAAGATCTGCTTTTTACAATGAAGGGAGTGTGGCTTTTTATAGGTGAGAAAAAAGCTAAAAAGGTGAAAAAAATATCTTAACTAACAATGATATACACGTATTGGACATGCTAGCATACATGTAGGGCACCAACATTCGCGGCCGAAAATGTGTTGACGTGCACAGGATTCATGGAGTGGATGGGTGCTAACATATGCGTTGATGCACGTAGAATTTTGGCCTGAAGGGTGCATGAATGCCTACAGAATTGCAGTGTGAATGGGCGTGGATACGCACAACTTGCAGCATGAGTGAATGCGGGTGTTGTTTCGGCAGTTTTGTCCATTTTTCCGTTTTTTGACTTTTTCTTATTTGTTTCTCAACATATTTGTAATGTATTTCCTCTAGTATTAATATTTGAGTCTTTAAATTATTTTTGAAGTGAAAATACCTGAAAAAACAATAAATATCCTAGTGATTCTGAAAAGATAAATTTATATAAAAATATGATAAAATAATATAAATATAAATCTCTTTAATCAATTCAAGTACATTAAATCATGAAAATTTTAGTGATTTTTAATCACTCATCACAACCCCTAATCAGTTTCTTGCTAGTTCCTTAGTAAGAGAAATGATAAAAACTAAAAATTAAACTATCCTAAATCACTTCCGTGGATTGACAGAGTTGGATTTAGTGTATGCAACAAGTTTTTAAACCCTTAGGTTGTCCTAGTGGATGAGTTTGAGTCTCGTGAGAGTTTTTAGTAATGATACCTACAAACATTGAACTAAATGAAAACAAAATAAAACAAATAAAATAAGAAGTTAACTAAAATTTAAAATAAAGTAAAAAGACTAAAATAAAATAAAGAAATGAAATAAAAAAATATCTTATGCTTATAATCTCTTTTAAATTTCATAATTAAAATCTTCAGCATAGATTATTTCAACTTCCTAAACATTCATGAGTTATTATAATAATTAGTTGAAAATATTTTTCATATTCATATAAAAAATGTATAAATTCAATTTCACTCAAATTCAGTACCAAAAATCCGAATTTGCTTCGAATCTATTCCTCCCAAATGAATACTCTCAAAAACACCGAATTCCATGGATTCAAACACTCATACAAATTTATATGCAAAATAATTGATGTATAAAAATGAACTAATAGAAGAAAGGCTCAAAGTGTTATTTTAGCATTGATCTCATAAGAGGAATCAAATGTATAAATTAGAAAGATATCATATATAAAAATTATTTCCATGCATAAATCAAACTTATTAAGAAAAAGTTCAAGATATATGCCTTTTAGAAGTGTAGGAAAAATAATTGCAATGACTTCTAGGGATTTATTTCCTATAACTTTCTTTTGTAAATTCACAACTTTATAGGCTACGTGAGTCATAACATGTAGATTATACTATGTATTCTTTATCTCTTTATTTTTAAGCTATTTTCAATATATATATATATATATTCTAGAGAGTGAACTCATGTACATATTGTACATTTTTGTAGGATTTTAGTGAGTGGTTAATTTTGTGATTTTTCTATTTAATTTTGATTTAGTTAACCCCATATATGTCTTTTTTTTGTAGAGGTTATGCATGAATGAGATAAAGACATATACTATCAATTTCTACTTAAATCATTTAATCTAAACAAATAAAAATTAATAAAAAAACATATACGACACTCTATTAAGATGGAAAAAAATTATAAATTCAATGGTAATGCCTATAAAAATCATCTAAAAATTTGAAAAAATAAGAAATATGTTTGGAGTAGAAAAAATATATTTCACTCAGAATAAAGAAAATTAGGCTCAAATTATATCTCACAAGGGTAATCTCCACTATTTGATTCCTAAACATCAATTTTGGGTTTAATATAATTTTCACATCTTATCAAGAAATACTAGTTATGACAAAAACTAATTAATTACCATATACTCCATGATATATTTTCAAAAATTAATCTAAGAGTGAAAAAGACTTAACTATTTACTTAAATTTGATTTCAAGACATGATAAATTTTTGTGACAAAAGTCTTTAAAACTAATCCTAAAATTCTAAAAATTACTAAACCACTCAAAGAAAATAAAATCAAACATAATAAAAATGAAAATTGTTAAATTTTTTGAATTTAAGCATGATAACTTTTCAATACTCCCAACTTAGAACTTACATTTTTCTCAATGTAACAATTATAAATTAAAGATAAATAAAAAAAAGAAGAAAAATTACTTATTTCCTAAGAATGTGCAAGTAGTGATGGAGAAATGTAGGTGCATCTATCATGTTCATTATTAAAGTTTACACAGACCGATCATTGTGAACTTCTAATATCTCAACAAATATTTTTAGTTTTAACAATTCTAAAGTTATTCACATGCAATTAAACTAAAATAAAATAAATAAATAAAAGAAAATTACCTAAAATAATGAGTTGCATCCCATCCAACGCTTAGTTTAACGTCTTAGTAAGACGTAACTTGGGGTATTTCATTTTAAATAAACTTAATGTTCTCACATTATTGAATCAATCAAACCTACATGTAGGACAAAGTTATCTACCTATACTTTTTTAGTCATATCCTATAGATTTTTAAAATTTTCTTTACTTAAAACTAGAGATATGATTGTGAGTCTTAGATAACCCATGTCCAGGTACAAGTCAAAGAACTAAGGCATCAAAAAATAGTTGTACTTAGATCTAACAAAGAAATTATCTCCTTTTATCACAGATTGTGATTTAAAAACTTTTAAATTTTGGAGATAATTTCAGATTTTTTTTCTTATAATCCCTAAGTTAATAACATAATCAGTATTAACCAAGAATGTTCTTAGGAAATAATTGTATGGCAAAGCCTCCTTAAAAACCATTATTTTAGACAGAACAACGTTCTCAAAAAAGACTAGTGGCCCAAAGGCCTCCAAGAATTAGTCTCCTAGACATAACTCCCGTAGATCTTTACTTTTTATGCTATTAAAATCTAAGTTAACTAAATTAATAAATTAAGTTAAGTTAAAATCTAAGTTAATTAAGTTAATAAATCAAGTTAGTGAAAATCTAAACTAATTAAGTTAAGTTAAAATCTAAGTCAATTAAGTTAATTTAAAATCTAAGTTAATTAACTTAATATGTTAAGGTTTTTTAAAATTGAAATCAAAAGTTAAAGTTAAAAATTAATTAATTAATTTTTAAATAAATTAAAATTATATGAAAATTAAAAATTAAAGGAGAAATAAAATTTAAAAAACTAAAAGAAATAAAAATTAAAAATAAATTAAAAATTAAATGAAAATTAACTTAAAAAATTAAATGAAAACTAAAAGTTAATAATTTTTTTCATAAATTTTTATTTTTAATTTTTTTAAAGAAAATAATTAAATAAACAAAGTTTAAATATATATTTTTTAAAAATTTATTTTTTTTAACACAAAATAAATAAATAAATCACAATTATTTTCAACACAATAAGTTTTCAAAATTTTGAAAACTTTTTTATAAACAATATTCCTTTTCCGGAAACGACGCCAAAAATATGTTGAGTAGAACCAACATCGGATTAGCAATATTGATTCTATAAATATTTTCATTTTATATTTGTTAAAATCTCGCTTGTGCACGAATCATTTTATAAAAAATGAAAAGTATAATTTCAAGGTCGATCTAAGAAAAAAAGATATGTGGTTTTAATTTATTATTCAAAATTTTAAGAATGAAATTAAATTCTAAACATTATGTCATGATATTTTGGTTTTTGTGTTTCCTAATCTAAAAACAAAAAAAAACCTAGATATAGAATCAATAAATAATAATGTAATTTTTTATCATTCATAAAAGCGAAATATTTAATGATATAATAATTAAGTTAATTATGCTTACTTATATTATTTAAGTTATTAAAGATATAAAATTTTATTTATTGATTTTTTTATATGAATACTACCTTTGGTGGGGTTAGATATTATTTGTTATTCAATTAACACCTATGGGTGAGGTTGATAATAAATTTGGTTAACTAAATTAATTTCTTTTTTCTAAGAGATTAAAAAAAATATTTAAATGTCACATTTGATGGGGTTAGATATTTTAAATTTTATTTAAGGTGTCCAAATTAAACCTAATAATTTAATTATCAGAGTAATAAATTTCAAGTTTTAAAACCATGATTGAAAATATGTTGTCAATACATTTTCGAATAATAATTCTTATAATATTTTTGAAAAAGAGTTTCAGTCTAAGTACGAGACGATTTTACCAACAAATAAAAGAGCATTACTTTAAATTAGATCGAATAAATAAACCTTAAAATATAATTTTCAGATTTAAGTTTTTCATGAAAAAATAATATATTTCTCTCTAACATCCTTAATATAAAATCTTGAATAGAAACAAAATCAATTTATTTAACAGAAATGTTTTACCTATTTAATATTTTGGAAGCATAACAATGTTATAATTATATTATATTTACAAACAACCAGCTATTCTAAATTTAATCACAAAAAAATTAAACATAACATATAAGAAAAAAAACATAAAAATGACTGTAAAGAATTCATTTTAAAATTATACCTCAAAAGAATCATTACAAAACCTTGATACTATTTCGTTAATTCCGGTTTTGTAAAACCTTCAAATGGATTTGCATTTTCATTTATTTAATAAAAAACTATAAATTTATAAAAGCATAGTTAGTTCTTCTAAAAAAGAGAAGAATTTTAAAACTAAAATCTAAAGAAAAAAAAAATGTTTCTTAAGGTGTATTTTTTACAATGGGGGAGAAAGGCTTTTTATAGGTGAAAAAAGTGAAAAAAAATATATCTTAAAAAATGATGATATACGTGTATTGGACAGACTAGCATGCATATGGGGCGCTGACACATGTAACTGGGGGAGATTCACGGTCGAAAATGTGTTGACGCACACATGATTTGTGGAATGGATGGGTGTTAACGCGTATAAAATTTTGGCATGATGTGCGTGCGATTGCGTGGGTTGTTTGGCAGTTTTTCTCATTTTTTCCAACATAGTTGTGATGTATTACCTGCATTATTATTATTAGTCTTTAAATTATTTTTGAAGTGAAAATACCTGAAAAAATAATAAAAATACGCATAATTTCAAAAAGACAAATTTATATAAAAATATGATAAAATCATATAAATATAAATCTTTTAAATTAATTAAAGTATATTAAATCATGACAATTTTAATGTTTTTAAACACTTATTATTACACACAAGACCCCTTGTGTTAGAAGGCCGCCTCTAGATTGGGCCATGATGTTGTTGACCTCTAGCTATGAATGTTTTTTCTTTTATTTTTATAACCTTTTAATATGTTCTGACGTGTATTTCTTATATGATCAAATTATGTATATATAATACTCTATATATACATAAACCTCTAAAGAGTTATACACATTATACAAAATTTTCTAATTTCTTTCTAGTTTTTCTTTTCATATATTGAATTAATCCTAACAATATTAATACTTATTCTTGTTAATAACCACCTACTTTCCACTAGCTTGGCTGGATCAAATCCACTCCTTACTGTCATCTCCGAGCTCTTTAGGTTTGCTGCTGTAGACTCCACTCCTGCATCATCATCATCATGCTTAAAAATATAAAATTATTTTCAGAATCAATTTGAATAAATATATAAAATGTGAATTGGTGTGGCCACTAGTGGGATTCGACTTTCAAGGGTAATATGTGGTGTTTATTTAATTGGAGGTAAATGAATGGAATCTAAGGAATTATAATATCATATTCACGATTGTAGTGGGCACTGATTTTTAACTTTGAAGCTTCAATTGTATGAACCAAATGGAGTAGAGAAATCACAAAAATGAGCATCGATTGGGACTTTAAAGAGAAAATAATAATAAATTAATAGAAATCATTCACTCACCTTTGTCAGCTAGCTAGCAATAGAGCCATGTAAGTGCAAAACTACAAATATTTGGAGAAAATTAGCAGTGTGTCAAAAGTACTGATTCTAAAGTTTAGATTAATTTGAAAGCAATATCTACCATTGATGTTCATATGTTTATTAAGATTAACTATGGATTTTTTCATATATTCATTTTATTATTTCTTTTATGTTTGGTTTATTGGTGTTGGAGGACGATATATATGTAAAATAATTTTATCAATATATATTTATTTTATTATTTCTTTTAAAGTACCAACGGAAGTTAATATCTTGGATGACGAAGTGCATATTTTTCTATTACTTAGTGTGTAAAACAATTTTATATCATTGTGAAAATTGGCTATTAAGTTGTTGATATGATTAATTAATTTGATTTTAATTCATTTTCAATTTTATGAGTTATAAATTACTCACATGTTTTTTTATAATTGTTATTATGTCATTAAATTGTTAACTTTTTCATAAATAATATTACGATGACTTGATAAAGAATCATTTAAATATTATGATTAGATTCATTGATCTTGTATATAATTAAGAAGAAGAGAACATGTATCCAAATTGTGAGACAAATATTTGAAATGATGAAAAACACTCAAGACATAAATAAGTGGATTACTGCGTATGCGTATAATAGATGGTAAGTAAATTATTGTAACCTTTGTGAAAAATTATGTTATTTGATCAAAAATATTTACCGATATATATTTATTATAAATTAATGGAAGTACCATTGGATTTTAATTGTATATGAACCATTAAAAATACTATATATTACTTGGATTCAATATGTGGTGAAGTGTTCTCCAATATTGAAAACATTATGAATGATTAAGTTATATTTTTTTTATTAACTTTATGTTTTTAGAAACATTAAGTTTTCATTTTCTTTCACAAATAACCTCTATTTACTTTTCTTTCTTTAATATATAAGGTACATATTGTGTTGAATGATCATCAAAATCGAAGGGCTCAAGGTTTGCTAATATGATATAGAATGAGCGTAAGTTATGAATGCATGGTTCATTAACCTCTATAATTCAACCTTTTTAGATTTCTCATATGTATATAGATTAGAAGTACTTACACTAGTTATTGATCATCTTTATATAATATCTTTTTAATTAGATTACATTAACCTTATAATTAATTTTTTATTCTAATATGTAATGTCTTAAGAAAAATGACTTGGTGACTTGTGGGTATTATGTCCTTATGTTTATAAGGATAATTATTGAAAATTCACTAGCTTCCATGATTGATTAACTTGTTAATAATTTAAATTATTTTTTGTATTTTCTCTTCAAGTTTGAATTTTGATTTCAATTTTTGCTTTAACAAAATAGGTGGCTAGTTAACAATAATTTAAAATATGTGTACATTGAAGCTTAATCATGAAGTAACTTACACCAATGGTGAAATTGATGAGATGCAGAATGAGTGAGTAGAGTATACAAACCAGTTCTTAAAGTGATAGTTAGCTAATTAGACCATCTATATGCTATTATTTACATTTTTGTTAGATTAATTTAGATTGTGGACAATTTGATTAGTATAATTATTGGCTAACTTTTTGTATGTATTTCATATTTTGGAACACTTTAATTAGCTAGCTAGTAATGTTTTATTATTTTTTGGTGCATAAAATCTCAAATATAATTATACTTTTAATTTTAATACTGTAATAGAAAGATTTATTGTATTTTATATTGAAAATAGGTATTGATAAATGGGGTTAATTAAGATGTATATGGTTATGGTTTAAATGTAAGCCGAGACCAAATATAAGTATAAAAGGTCACGATTTAAGTGTCACCGAGACAATAGATGTACCATTTGGTCATAGTCTTCTTAAAAATTGTGACCAAATGATATACCTATAGTCATGATCTTATGAAAGCATGTGACCAAATGCAATGTCTATGGTCACGATTTTATTGAAGATTGTGACCAAATGGTATGTTTATGATCATGGTATTTTATAAGACTGTGATCAAATGTTATGTCTATAGTCACGATCTTTTAAAAGACCGTGACCAAATTGTATGCCTATGACCTTAGTCTTTTATAATACTATGACCAAATGGTATGCCTATGGCCTTAGTCTTTTATATGATTGTGACCAAATGATATGTCTATAGTCTCGATTAAAAATTGAGTCCATATGTAAGAGTCTATGATCTTTCTTCTTTAGGCCTCGATTTTATAACCATGGTCATATATCTATGGTCAAGGTTAAAAACCGAGGCTATATGTTAATATTGTAATAATGCTTACTGGTAGCAACACTTCCTTACTATAGGGCTTTGTTTCTCAATTGCATGTTGTGTTTCCTTTAAAGGATCTTGGACCCTTGAACTATTTCTAGGGTGTAGAAGTAATACCTACTAATTGGTGTGTTTCCTAATGAGTGTAAGACAATTGCAACCCTTTTAGTTTCAGAAGGAGTATTATCTAAAAATGATGGAGATAAATTGTGTCCAAAGTTGGCTTCTTAGTATAGGAGGCTTTACAATACTATTATTGTATTACAAACTCATAATTGGCCTTCTCATTAAGCATGTATGTCAGTATCTATATAAACCTACCGATGTTCATCTTTAATCATTGAAAAGAATTTTATGTTATCTAAATGATACTGTATCTTTTGGTTTGAAATTAACTAAGTCTTAGTCACTTGATCTTGTGGGATTTTCTATTGCAGACTGGGTTGCATGCCGAGATGATAGGAGAAGTGTTGGTGCATAATGCATTTTCCTTGGAGATAATTTGGTATTTTGGGCCTCCATAAAGCAAAGAGTAATGGCTAAATTTTTCAGTTGAATTTGAATATCATGCCTTGGCATTTTTTTTCTATAGAAAGCAAGTGGACCGAGTCATTACTAGCCGAGCTTGGTATTTTCTTACAACAGATACCTTTGTTGTATTATGACAACATAAGTGCCAAGTATATCTTACCAAACCTTCTAATTCATCAACGTACAAAAAATATAGAGATTGATATACATTTTGGTCTAGAACAGGTGTTATGAAAGGAAATAGTCATAGAATATTGGCCCTCTAAATATCAACTTGTAGATATAGTAATTAAGGCATCATTGAGACAAAGATTCTTAGAGTTAAGCAGCAAGCTATAATTCATCATATAGATAGATTCTTAGAGTTAAGGAGTAAGCTATGTAATGGCTAGCCAATAGTCTATATGTTAGAAAAATCGAGTATATTTTTCCTAGTCTAAGTAATTACTATTCACTTATGATTTAAATGAATAGAAATCAAACTAAATGAATAGAAATCAAACTAACCTGAAAAAATAATGCTATTGAAAATATAATTCTAAAAGATATTAAAGTAGAAAAATATAAACACCAAAAATTTAACGAGATTTGGTATAAATGTTACCTATGTTCTCAAGCGTTTTTGACCATTTCTACTATCTCCAAATGGATAGATTCTAAAATTACAACTAATTAGGAAAAAAATAAGCTAATCAATTACCTTTTTAAAAGAGAAAAAGATTTACAAATTTTGAGATATCTTAGAAGTGGAGAAGGGGGCTTTATTTATAACCCAAAATACAACACTCACATTCATTCCTAATCAATGTGGGACTTTTTCAAATTTGCTCACTAAAGAGCTATATAAAAAATCTCCACCTTAGCAATTTAGTGATTCTTAAATGATTTCTTCAATTTCTAGATCAACGACACCATTGCCAACTCAAATTTTCATGATGTTAATCAATTCCAGAAAAAATGTTTGAACTTGATTGCCATTACCACCTTGGTCATCATATCTGTGGGATTTTCTGTAGTATTAATCTTCTGAACTAATACTCCAACTTCTTCAATAATATCTTGACGAAATGGTAACAAACGTCAATATGCTTTGTATGTGCATGGTAGACTTGGTTATTTACAAAATGAATAGCACTTTGACTGTCAAAAGACATCTTAATATGTTTTTGACCAACTCCCAAGTCTTCAAGAAAACCTTGTGACCAAATAGCTTTCTTCACAACCTTTGTGACTACCATATACTCTGTCTCTGTAGTAGACAAAGAAACTATGGACTATAAGGTAGACTTCCAATTGACTGGTGCTCTAGTAAGAGTAAACACATAACTAGTAGTTAACTAATGCTTATCTACATCTCCTGCTAAAATACTAAACCAATATCTATAGTATATAAAATATATCGTAGAATCTATTTCACAATCAACCAATGTCCTTTACTAGGATCATGCATGTACATTCTTATAGCACCGACCGCATGTGAAATGTCAGGTCTCGTACACACCATTGCATACATCAAGCTACCAACAACATTTTCATATGGTACCTTTGCCATGTATTTTTATTCTGCATCATTCTTAGGAGATAATTGAGAACTAAGCTTGAAATGAGGAATAAAGGGAGTACTTATAAGTTTTGTTTGTTCATTCATACCAAAATGTTATAATACCTTCTTCAAATATTGACTCTGGGTCAAACAAAGCTTCCTCTTCTTCCTATTTATGCTTATCTCTATGTCGAGAATCTTCTTGGCTTCTCTTAGATCTTTCATCTGGAACTCCTAACTTAGTTGAGCCTTCAAATTCTCAATTTCTACTTGGCTCTTCGATGAAATCAACATATCATTGACGTACTATATGAGATAGATGAAAGACTCATCTTGTAGCTTGTGAAAATACACACAATGATCATGTGCACTTTTAGTATACTTCTACTACAACATAAATTGATCAAATCATTTTTACCATTTCCTCGAAGATTGCTTCAATCTATACAATGATTTGTTTAGTTTTCAAACCCAATTCTTTTTACTAGTAAATTTAAACCCTTCCAGTTGAGACATATAGATTTCCTTTTCCAAGTCACTGTGTAGAAACACGGTTTTCACATCAAGTTGAACAAGTTCCAAATCCAAATGTGCTACCAAGGCCAACAAAATTCTAATGGAGGAATTTTTTACAACTGGAGAAAATACCTCATTATAATTGATTCCCTCCTTTTGAGTATAGCCCTTAGCCACCAACCTTGCTTTATAGTGAACACCGTCTTTGTTAGGAAATCCTTCTTTCTTTGCATACACCCATTTGCAACCAATTGCCTTATTTCCATTAGGTAGTTGTGTCAACTTCCATGTCTTATTCTTCTGAAGGGACATAAGTTCTTTGTCTATGGATTCCTTCCATCTTTCAACTTCAAGGCTTTTGATTAATTCTTTATATACGAAAGGAACATCATCATGCATAAATAAAAGTGCACAGACTACCATATTCTTAGTCTAATCAAGTAGATCTTCCATATCTTTGTATCGAGAAGGCATTTTGAAATTTTTTCGTCATGGCCTATCAATTGCAGTTTCTTCTTATTGATGTCAAAGTTCTTGGGTTAAAATCTCTTCTTCATCCGATTCATCTTTTACCAATGAAGGATTAACTTCTATCTTATCTCCACCAATTGGATTAACATCTCTATTTTTAAACTCCATTTTCTTTGGAGTTTGCTCCACTTACTGCAAAGTGCTATCAATCTTCTTAGTTACCTTTCTCAGTAAGGTAGATTCATCAAAGGTAACATCTCTCCTAAAGATTATATTTTTTGTTTCAAGGAACCATAGTCGATATCCCTTAGAACTAGTAGGGATTAAAAAAAAATAGATTTTGTGGCTCTTGGATCCAACTTTACATGGTAGTATGCAATAGAACGAAACACATGTAAGAAATCATAATCTCTAGTAGGTTTTCCAAACCATACCTCCATAGGCGTTTTGCCTTCAAGAGTAGACGATGGTAGACAGTTGACAAGATGACATGCATATGTCACAGTCTCAGCTCAATACTACTTCCCTAACCCAACATTTGACAATATACACCGAATCTTCTCCTACAAAGTCCAGTTCATACGTTATGTAACTCCATTTTGTTGTGGTTTTTTTAATAGTGAAGTGTCGTACTATCCCTTATTCTTCACAAACTTTCATAAATGGATCGTTTGTGTACTCAATTCCATTATTAGACCTCAAATACTTGATCTTTCTACCAGTCTGTGTCTTGATCATCTTCTTCTACTTGAGAAAATTCCCAACACTTCATTCTTCTTCTTCATGAGATACACCCAAACACTTTTAGAGAAGTCATTAATGAAAGTGACATAATAACGTTTGCCATTAATGGATGGAGTTCTTGTTGGCCCCCACACATCCGTATGAATGTAATCTAAGATGCCTTTTGTATTATGAAGTACAGTGCAAAAGCTTACTATTTTGTACTTTCCCAATACATGATGCTCACAAAATTCCAACTTGTCGATTCTCATGCCTTTTAATAGGCCTTGCTTTATAAGAATATGTTAAGATTTTTCACCAATATGTCCCAAACATATATGCTATAGCTTGATATTTTCTGAATCTCTCTCTTCCTCTAAAACTGCTACTGAAGTTGTCCCAATAACTGTACTACCAAGGTAGTAGTACAAGTTATTCTTCCGAACACCTTTCATTGCCACAAGTGCTCCAAAAGTAACCTTCAATGCCCTATTTTGTATGGTCATAGTGAAACATTTTGAAACATCCGTTAAGACTATAGTTAAACCATCTTGATTATTTAAACGAATTTTATCGATCCTTAAAACTTTACATGGATAATCATTACCCATGAAAACAACACCACCGTCTAGTTCTTCAAAGTTAAAAAATCACTCGTTATTAGGAGACATATGAATGGTATATGCTGAATTAAAAATCCAATCACCAGGATGAGATATTGTTGATGAACCAACCAATGCAAAATCTGAATTTGAATTGCTTTAAGCTACACATGCTTCAGACAACACAACTTTTCCTTTCTTCTACAGATTCATACATTTTTTTCTTCCAATGGCCTTTTTCATGAAAAAATTCACATTCATCTTTATGAAGCCTTCCTATTGAATGAGATATACCTTTCCTTCCTTTCTATTAAGTTTGTAGACGCCCTCTTACAGACAGTTCCTCTATTGCTTCATTCTTGCTTTATTTTTTTTTTATCTTTCTTTCTAATTTCATAACTATACAAAGCAGTGCAAACTTACTCAAAAGACACTTTATCATTTCTAATGAGTAAGCTCGTAATAAGATGATCAAACTCATCAGGAAGGGAGGTTAACAATGTCAAGGCTAAATATTCATCTTTAAAAATTTCATCTATATTTAACAAATATACTACTAATCATTAAAAGTAGTAATATGATCGTTTATTGTGGTACCACATGCCAATCGATTGATATTTTTCCACTCGACTTTATATGCTTCATCTGGTTTCTCTTCTTTAATGGTGATATATAGACCTTGTTGAAACAGAGCATATTGAACTTCGTCTTGCCATATGCCTTAATAATCGGTTCCATTAAACTTCTCCACCTCAAACCTTGCATTCATAACCATTGTTTTTTCTGACGTGAATGGTTAGCCTTTATTTGAAAGAGACATTTCTTCGCTCATTTCTTCAGATTACAACAACTAGCAACTATATTTCAATAACAAATAAATGGAATACAAAAAAGTGACTAGGTAGACCTTCGGCTCTGATACCAATTGTTGGAAAAATTAAGTATATTTTTCCTATTCTAAGTAATTATTATTCATTTATGATTTAAATAAATAGAACTCAAACTAACTCAACAAAATAATATGATTGAAAATATAACGCTAAAAGAAACTAAAGTAAATATTAAAGCATACAAATAAAAACACTATAAATTTAACGAGATTCGGTATAAATGTTACCTATGTTCTTGGACATTGTTGACCACTTCCACCATCTCTAAATAAATGAACTATAAAATTACAACTAATTCAACAAAATTGAGCTAATTAATTACCTTTTTAAAATAGAGAAAGATTTACAAATTTTGAGATGTCTTAGAAGTAGATGAAAGAGTTTTATTTATAGTTCGAAATATAACATACATCCTCCTTCTTAATTAATCTTATAACACTATAGCTACACATGTAATGATTAGATAGGTTACATTGTAACTAACAAATCTATATAAAGACTATTTGTACTCATTTAATAATGTAATTCATTTTTCACTCTATTTCTTCGTGATGTTATTGTAATCTATACTTTGATGTTTATCAAAATAAAACAAAAAAGATGAAAGAATACAATGCTTTAATATTTGATCACATGTTTATGTTTATTATAATTCTAGCTTCAAATACAAACTATACTAAAAAAAATCCAAAGTCAAGTACATACTTGTAGGTTTAATTAATTTGTATAGAATAAGCGGGAGAGTTTCATCTTTAACTATTTTCACAAACAATTTTTTTTTCTGAGGACTGTTTTTTATTTTATAATGTAAATAACTAAATAATATAAAAATTAGATGATATTTTATTCTTCCTTGTTTTGTCTCTCATGATTTCATTTATACAATCATTTATATAATCAAAGTGTCTCTCATGATTTCATTTATACAATCATTTATATAATCAAAGTGAAATAATTTTTTCCATCATTGTCTACGAGTTTTACTTTCTATATCAATGAATAATATTTAAACTTATAATAGACCAATTAATCATTAAAAATACCTAAAATTTCATCCCTTATAATATTTTAATATAAAATTAGACACTTTATAGATCAAATAATAATGGATGCAGTTTAAATTTATGAGATTTTAGTCTTAGCTAAATATATATATTTTTATATGTACCATTGGCTAACTATATATTATTATTTTTATTTTTTGCAAGTAAATTCGTTAACTATAATTTCGTCTTGAAAAACATAATAGTATTAGCATCATATTTTATTTAAAATAAAAAATCGATCGATGCCTTAAATTTGATTTGATTAATAAGCCATGATGAGAGAATATAACTCTGAATAATTAAGAGAGATACAATTGTCAACTCTCTGTCACTTTTGAAACTTCTGCATCATATCAACTACCTTTCTAACGGTAAAATAAAATGAAAATCATCAAAACATGATTTTGAAATTACCTAATATCTCTTCTAATTCAAACGTTTAGACACTTTTAGAATACCGAATGTCTTAAAACTTCTCTAGATGTAGGACATTCTCATTTTCTCTAAATTTTTACCAAACTAAATTATGGTATACCTTCAAATGATATATATTCATGATGTATTGCTTGTACATGAATATTTGACGAAAATTAAAAACTGCGTCTAACATAATATCCAAAAACAATTCAATAAAGCTGTTCTGGTAACTCTGGTGTTCCCCCAGCTTTAATGAAAATATCGAACCAAAAGTCCATGTTGTCGTCAATAATATTATAATCATCATAGCTCATGAGTTCCATTGAATTGAATGGAGATAGTGGATTTGATTCAATTGGGTTCTCAGAAAACTCAAATTGGTTGCTGGAATTCTCAGCTAAACTTGTTTCTTCTGACCAAAAACTTTCATCAACCTCAGGAAAATAATTTTCAGAGCTGGTTTCTATGTTGTTATCACCAGTATTGTTGTTTGTTTCCTGAGAAAAAAGTGATATTGAGGAAAACTCATTTGATTTTGAGGATTGTGGCTCTGATATTGATGTACTACAACCTGAAGTACTACTCTGATATGATTTTTCTGGAAAATTATTTGAAGTTGATGATGATTCAATTTTGGAAATGGAAATATTATTCATAGTCACATCAGCTGGTTTGGTTTCTGAGATTGATGAGAAGTTGTGTTGGGTTTGTTTCAGCCTTTTCTTCAAGTGGGTGTGCCACACATTTTTTATTTCATTATCGGTCCTCCCTGGTAATTTTGCTGCGATTGATGACCATCTGAGAATCAACTACAGTTATTAGTTATTATTTAATTATATATTTAATATATAATTAGTTGTTCAGTTATATATATGTGTATATATACTAACACATATGCTTCCTTTTCTAACCGAAATAGATATAATATGAACAGATAATGTATAACTTAAATTAATGGTTTAGATATTATGTAAATTATAAATTTAAAATTAATTAATAACTCTTAAAATCAAAATTAAATATAAAAACAATGGTAATTTATTTTATTTCATTAGAACATTTTCATCACATAATTTTTATACGAAAAACATAAATCATGAGAAATTTTAAACTAATTACTCTTTAGTCACTTGACTTTATAATTATGTGACTAAAATATTTATTTTTTATAGTAAAAAAAAAAAATACATTTTAGTCACATAATTATGAAAAAAATGAACACTTTAATTATATAACTATGAAGTTACATGATTAAAAAGTGTCTCAATTTAAAATTTATAATAATTTATGTATTTTATATAAAAACTACATCACAAAATTGTCAAAATGATACAACTATAATTTTTCTTTCAATCATTCTATCAATTTATTGCATGATTGTATATGATTTTTTCAAAAGTTTTGTATAAACCATTTGTATGGAAACCATATACATATAGAAGAGATAATATCAGTTGAAACAATTTATGATGTAATTTTGTTACATTATTGTATATTAAAAAGAATGATATTTTTTATTTTTTTTATTTATAGATTATATCATTAAATCTTAACCGATGAAATATTGGTACAATAATTATAAAATATAGCTAATATTTATGCACTACTACAAAAATGGGTATTTAAGCCGATACGTAAAGTCAGTTTTTCCAAAAACCGACTTTAAATTGGTTTAAAGTCGGTTCGGTGGCGAACTGACGCTATCCACGTAGGACGTAGCGTCGGTTGATGTATCGAACCGACGCTATGCGTGGACGTAGCGTTGGTTCTAGGTGTTACATAGCGTAGTAGAGTCGGTTGACGTGGCGAACCGACGCTACACCTGGACGTAGCATCTGTTGACGTGGTGAACTGACGCTATCCACGTAGCGTAGCGTCGGTTTACACCTAGAACCGACGCTATCCACGTAGCATAGCGTTGGTTCGACACGTCAACTGACGCTACACACGTGAATAAATCTTTTCTCTTCTTTCTTTCCAGACAGAAACTATTTTCAACGTTGCATAACTCTAAAAAACCGAAAACCTCCTCCTCCACTTCTCCTCCACTCTTTCTCATTTTCCGACCACCTACGACTACCATTTTCAACATCGGTTAGTGAGTTTTCTTCCTCTCTAATTAATCTTTTAGATCACCTATTATTCATATTTTTTCTGTTGTTATGTGTTATTATTTATGTGTATAGATTTTTTTATTATATATGTAGGTTTGTATTATAACATAAGGAGAAGAATATGACGATCTTGAATAAAATAGAACAAAACCATGGTAATTTTTCTGTTATTAATTAATATTTTATTTTTTAAATATTTGTATTATTTGAACTATTTGCTAAACTGATTTTGGTTTTTTTTTCTGCTCGAATACAAGTTGAAAATGAATAATTTAAAAAAATAATTTAAAGTCGGTTCACACCTTGAACCGACTTTAAATTTTAAGTCATTTAATTTAAAGTTGGTTTTTAACCGACTTTAATGCGACTTTTTGTAGTACGGATGAGTCACACTATTAAGTATAATATCATCCTACTACTCATGTATAACATATTAATAGTGAACTACTCCTTTGTATAGAAGCACAGTATAACTCAGGACATAGGACATGTTTGCATTTTCATATTTTATTATATTCACATGTGAAAACGAGCTTGCATGACTAGCTATATTAATGTGATTATCAATTTTCATCGTAGTTAGTGTTCTAATTTTGAGAATCTTATTTCCACGGTTCAACTCGGGATATATGACTACCTATCTCTAATATAAGTAATGTTTTATATTTATTAAATAAAATATTATAGTAAAATTTATAAAGATTATGATGTCTAATATTTCCAACAATTAGGTTAATTTTTTTTAAGAATTGAAAGATATATAACTCTTAAAAAAAACTTAGTATATATATTTCAAGTTTTGCCCTTTAACCCCTTCCTATGTCTTTAACATGATGCTAGCTAGAGATTTTAATCGTTAAATATATATATATTAAGCAATAATTATGCAGTTTTGAAATATCTCATATATTGATAAGGGAAATCAATTATATACATACACAATTGAAAATTTTTCTAATCAAAATTAATTATAAATTACCTATTTCCAAGCATTTGGTGTAAGGTGATGATAGTTTCTTCTTCTTCTCTAGTAAAGTTTCCTCTCTTAATATCTGGTTTCAAGTAGTTAATCCACCGGAGTCTACAGCTCTTCCCACATCTTAATAGTCCTAAAAGGAATTTCCAAACATGGGATGAAATTAATCAGAATAAAAAACAAGCCTGTGTATATATATAGATAGAGTCACGATACTCCAGCGCACAAAGCCAACCACTATACTTATCTGCAAAAGTTAAGATTGGCAAGTAAAAAATTGTTAACGATATATTGATTAATTACCAGCTTGTTTTGGAAGTGCACGCCAATTGGAATGTCCATGGTTTTGGATGTAATGAATAAGAATTTGGTCTTCTTCGGTACTCCAAGGACCTTTATTCAGTCCCATCTTTTCACAGCAAGCAGCTCTCACCATTTTGATCTCTGTATGTATAGTAATTGATTCTACTATAACTACTCCTAATTAGATAGTCGTTATTATTACTCTCTTAGCATCGTTTCCAATGTTTTCAGATTTAAGATCCCTTGGCTCAAACGTTTGCTCAAGACGAGGTTGGTTATTTATAATGTCCTCTAGCCCAATAAAGAAGACTATACATTGGTCTAAATAGACTGTGGATCGATATAATCATTTATTCATAAGCACATGCTGTTTCCCGGAAGCTGGATTCTCTCTCCCACACGCAATAAACAATTTTTTTTATTAGTTAACCAAGTTTATATTTGGATAATGATAACAAATGTTAATTTTATTTGGAAGGTTTGAATCCATAATTTAGAAAATGTTAAAAGTTGTATCTATTATTCTCATGTATAATATTATTCGGTGATAAAAGTGGGTGATATTATATTTTAATCAAATTGCTTTTTTAATTACAAAGCTTATTGGACTGTTGTACATTTCAATTTTGTTTTGTCTTTTAGTAACATATTTTTGGGTGGCTAAGATGTCTTGCCGTGAAAAAAGAAAAGAAAAAGAAGAAGAAAGATATCTTTAATTTAATCCGTTAAAAAAAGATTTCTTGCAGTCATTTTGCTACTGAAGGCTCAAAATTACAAATGTATATTATATTGGATATATATGGTTAAAAATAATTTAAATAATTTATATTTTATATTTAATTTATGTATATTATTTAAATAAATGAATATATATTTATATATATATAATATTATATTATATGTGCATAATTATATATTATAAACATATTATTTTAATATAATTCAATTATAACTAAATTGTACATTCATGCTATTTAAAGTTGTAACTGCATACTACTAGATAGTAATAAAATTATAATACTTAAACTGGAAAAGTGCACAATGTCATGCATTTATAATAGAACTATAAAATATATGGTTCATTTTTTTTAATCAATAAGAAAATAAAGTACAGAATGTAAGCCACTAATGCTAGTATTTGAAGTAGCCAAATAAAATTTTACTAGTGTTCGTAGGAGTATAGAATATGATGTGGTGTAAATTAATTATAATTTTTAAAACTTTTTGTTTCATTGTTTTAATAAAAATAATAGTAAATACATTCTTACAACCAAATTTTGAAAGCAGTTATAAAAATAGGATTAAATTTTGAATTATTATTTTCATATCATCAAATTTTAAAATTATTATAAAAATACAATCAAATTTTGTTTTATTACTTCTATATAATTAACTTTTATAAAATATTACAAAAATACTATTGCCGTAAACCATTAAACTTGAGTTAAAAGACAAGTTATATGTATGCATGTCAATGATATTTATGTTAAATTTTTAAAATTTAATAGTATAAAAATAATAAAATTTAATAGTATTTTTATAAAATTTATGAATTTTATTGATATGAAAGTAATAAATCAAAGTTTGATAGTATTTTTGTAAAAACTCTCAAAGTTCGGTGGTAAAAAAACTTATTTACTCTAAAAATAAATATATTTTTCAAAATTTGATGAAAATGATATAATTTGTAATTCAGGTCCACTTTCATTATAGTAAACAGACTTATACAAACATAGTGAATAAGAAGCAAACTTTTTTACACTTTTGTAATACTTATCATACCAATGCTACCCTTTATCCACAAATATATCAATATTTATATCTAATTTATATATTTTTACTACAAAGAAAAGCATAATAAAATATTTCACATTTAACAACGTACAGTTAGATGTTATTCAAATTTAAAATTATTCATTGTTAAATTCCAATCAATTATATTAGACTTTGTTATTGGTATGTTATTTCTTTTGTTATAAACTTTTAGGGGTGGAATTTTCCTATTTTTAATCGGTTTTCAAGTATAGGTCCTACCATTAAATAATGTGTGAAAGTTCTCCACTCGTCTATACCAAGAGGAAGGTGTTACAAACACCTCATATGAAGAAGATATCAATTAGTATATCACATATGTAGATAAGGAGAACAAAGAATAATAGCCGGTTAATTAATCACACGATAGATAAGTCAAAAAATCTAAAAACAAGGAAATTAATGCTTTCTAATCACAATCAATGCCTCTCATATGTGAACATATTTGATAATATATAATAACAGAACATGTCAGCAAACATAACAAATAATAGAACGTCGTAAACCCACACATGAACCAACAACTATGTGTTTACATCCACGAAATACTAATGCCAACCACCAAATCAAAATCAATTCATTATAATAAGCAAATGAATAGTTCACAACTAAAGAATTATAAACTTATACCCTTTTTGGGTGGAGCACTACATTTAATTACGCCTAAGCTTCCTCCGATACTTTCTCCAATAAAAATACAATACAAATAGATCTTGCTCTTGTCTAGAGTTCCACCACCACATGATGTACAAATACCAATGAATGTATAGTGAAAAAACATAGGGTATGAAAACTCCCTTCAATATGTACCAATAACTGTCTTAGTGTTTAATTAACTCAATTGTAACTAACCAACCTATTTTTGTAAAATCACATCGTTTACCACTAATACAGAGCCACACTTAACATACCTCTGATATGGGATATTTATATAAACCTTAGCAGCATTCATGGATCTTATCGCCTTCTTGCCAACCACCTTGGTGAGGTCCCACCAATAACCTTGGAGGGGTAATAGATGCCTCTGGTAAGGATAATGTTGGAAATTTCTCTTCAAAAACCTCAATGAGCTCTCACAAACAATTCAGCAAGTTCATAAAACTATCTTTTTTGTTTGAAATGTTGACTAAGTTTTCCCTAAAAAATAGCAAAATAATAATGCAAACACAACCTAAACATGACAATTGCATGCTTCAAACCCCATATAGTGTGCATATCATGAAAACATTCAAAGTATAATCTATATGAGTGTGAAATAATGAACCTTCAGTAATTGAATTTACATAGAGAATGACAAATACATTAAGTAAAAATAAAAACTTGGTGTTTTGCATATGAGAATTCCATCACTAAAACTAGAGGACATACATTATCCCACATTGGCTTTCCATGGAGAAAACACTGCATAACCAAAAGAGACACAATCAAGACACCCCCAATACACCTAACTCTAGTGCATACTGATGAGTGCTTAAAAAACATTAAAATTATCATGATTTAATGTAATTTAATTGAATAAATATATTTATATTTGTATGATTTTATTATATTTTTATATAAATTAGTCTTTTCGGAATCACATATATTTTTATTGTTTTTTAGATATTTTCATTTAAAAATAACTTAAAGACTTGAACAAAAATAGTGGAGGCAATACATCACAAATATGTTGAGAAAAAAATGAGAAAAAGTCAAAAAGATGACAAAATTGGACAAAATGGGTCAATGTGATAAAAAATGTTAAAAACACTCAACACAAACTTGCACCGAGTCCCGTGCATGCCCGACACATGCTTGTACTATTTCCCAGGTGCGCCAGCACACACTTGTGCCTATCCCACGCATGCTAAAAGCTCGTCTTCCGCAAACGCGTGCCAGCCCATCCAAACGTGTCCAAAATGAATTTTTGAAATATTTTCCCACCTTTTTTGGTTTTTTCCTCACCTAAAATCACCCTTTCTCCCATTGTAAAAAACACATAATTTTCTCAACTCTTTCTCTCTCTAGAAAGTTTTTTTAGTTTTTTTTAGTTATTAGTTTTAAAGTTATCATTTTGAGATAAAACTAGCTATGTTTTTATATATTTTTAGTTTTTTATTCAATAATCAGAAATGCAAATCCGCTTAGAAGTTTTCCAACAACAGAATTAACATCAAATTTCTTTAAGGATTCTTTTGAGGTATAATTTTAAAATGAATTCTTTATAGTTATTTTTTATGTTTTATTCTTATATGTTATGTTTAATTTGTCTGTGATTGAATTTAACATAACTTGCTGTTTGTAAATATGATATAATAATAATATTTTTATGCTTACGAAATATTAAATAGGTAAAATATTTCTATTAAATAAATTGATTTTGTTTTTATTCAAGATTTTATATTAAAGATGTTAGAGAGAAATATATTATTTTTCATTACAAACTTAAATCTAAAAATTAGACTTTGAGGTTTAATTATCCCATCTGATTTAGAGTAATGATATTTTATTTGTTGATACAATCGTCTGGTAGTTAGAATGAAACTCTATTTCAATTTTTTTATAAGAATTATTATTCGAAAATATATTGACAACATATTTTCAGTCATTTTTTTTAAAACTTGAAAATTAGTACTCAAATAATTAAATTCTTAGGTTTAATTTGGACACCTTGAATAAAGTTTAAAATGTTTAACCCCACCAAAGGTGGCATTTAAATGGCTCATTTTCAATCTCTTAGAAGAAAAAATTAATTTAATTAACCAAATTAATTATCGACCATACTCATAGGTTTTAATTGATTTGTTTAATTAACAAAGAATATCTAACCCCACAAATTATGGTATTCCTATAAAAAATAGAGAATCAATAAATATCAATTTATATATTTAATAACCTAAATAATATGAGCAAATATAATTAGCTTATTATTATATCCATAAATACTCCACTATTATAAATGATAAAAAATTGCATTATTACTTATTGAATCCATATTTATGTTTTTTTTTATATTATTAGATAGGAAACAAAAAAACTAAAAGATTATGATATAGTGTTTATGATTTAATTTTGTTCTTAAAAGTTTGAATAATAAATTAAAAACCACATATATTTCTTCCTTAGATCGAACTTTATGCTTATCATTTGTTATAAAATGATTCATACACTTACGAGAGTTTTACAAATATATAATCAAAGTATTTGTAAGATCGAAATTTTCGGTTTTGTTTATCACATATGTCTTATTATGGTCCATCCATCTTGATCTATGAGCATATCCATCTTGTTGAATCAATCCATGTTGCATGTATGATCCACATATAGCTCCTAATTAAGTTGCAAGGTATGTAACAATAGTTATATCCTACCCACATGAAACCATGCATAACTAAGAAGAGCATTATGAAAAACTACATGTACTTTAACCAAATACTATCAAGTTATTCATACATAGGTAAACCATGATAGGCTCAAAATACTTAAACATGCAACAAATAAAACACAACTCCTAATAAACTCATGCTACACTCCCATAAGTGTATGCATGTCATGTAAGTCAGCAAGTTGTATACATAAGCTTCTCCTTTTTTGGCACAAAAAGTCAAAGAAACACCCTTATATATGGGACAAATACATAGAAGATGTAATAATCCTAATAACTCATGCAACCACTACAAAATATAAACACCAATTATTAAACAATAAACAATCTACAAAAAAAACCGAGTTTTATTAATAAACATTTTTTATTATAAGAGACTTTACAACTCAAGATAACATTACATAAAAAAAATAAAAAAAAATCATGTATATGCTTCATTCAGATCATGCTCTACTCGACTAGACTAGTCCTAACATTAGACTCTAACCTCAATGTCACCTCCAATATAGCTATGAAATAGATCAAAAAGGGGTTGGTAATAAAGAAAGTATGTCCTCTAGGGTCATAAGTGAGATATCCACCAACCATGTTTGAATGATACAAAACACTGAAGTCAGCACCAATGACGTGTAGACGTACGTTAAGCTACCACAAGAATGAACTGAAGGGCAAGAATAAATAGAACTAGGAGAATTGTACAAACAACTAGGATCCTTTAGTCTCAGCACACAATTATTAAGCTGTATCATATTTGGGCCAAGAAAGGAAAAATCTTGTATGATGATAGCAAACTGACAACTCAAGTCCAATCTAGTAGCACCAAGCTCTTGTTTAGTACCTGTAAGCTCCTATCTTAGTAAAGAGACCTCCAGGGGTTGATGAATTGGAGGAGAAGAAATGGAATGACAAGATGAATACACAAAACCACTCTGAGAGAAGGAATCAAGGTGAGGAGTTTTCCAAGTTTGAGAAGGATGATTAGAGGGATTCACGAAGGTTGACAAAAAACTCCTACCAGGACAAACTTCTCCAAAAATAAAAAGGTAAAAACATAGACTCACTCCAGTGGGTGATCAAGCACTGATAGTGAAAGGTAGTGTGGGAAGCAGTAAAAGAACGAAAGATAATGGTTCTAAAGATCATACTAACTAGATCAATAGGCTCATGCACTATCAAGAATGGCAACCAGAAAGTGGCAGGGAGAGTCACATAAAAGGTAAACGAATGTCAACTAGAAAGGCATCCTAAATACTCCAACTACAATTGCTAGTGAACGTGGTGGCATTTGTCCCTTACCCAACTAATTTGTTAATAACCCTCAACAATGAGATAAACAAATAGCACCAACAAAACTAGATATAGAAATGAACAAACATCAACAACAACAAAAATTATACTGCAAAAAAAATGGCTATTTGCGTTGGTTTTGTTCACAAAGAATGAGTTTTCTTTTGTAACAATTGATGCATGTTTATGTTGGTTGTTCATAACCATTGATGCAAAGTAAATTAAAATAAAAATAAAAAAGTATTATGCATCTATTTTTCCCAAAATCAAGGCAGATTTATATATGTTGTTAAACGTAATTGACACAAATCTTTGTCAGTTTTTCTTACAGTGGACGTAAAGTTATTTTAATATATCAGCACCCTATCCCCCTCTTTCTCCCTCACTCACTCTCTCTCTCTCTCTCTCTCTTTGTTCCCAAACCACAAGCCTAGCGGGCCTTCCCATCCGAAGTGGCCTCTCTTTTCCCATTTACTCTTTTCTTTCTATTTTCTTTCATTTGTTTACTTTGTGAAAATTAATATTAATCTCAAATAATATTGTAAATCAATTGGTTGTAGAAAGTTATTTTTTTTTTTGAAATATTCTAACTTACTTTTATTAAATGTCCCATTTTTTTATTAGTCCCAAATGTAATTTTTTTGTAGTGTGATTTCCCACTTGAGCCATTCATATATAATGTGGATTTAATCATAGAGTATGTTTATTTCAATTCAAGTAGTTTTTATGTTTGTTTTTAATTTTAAAATAATATTATCATGCAATTTATGTATAATTTTATGAATTATTTTTTATAAGTAAATATTCATAAACATATTTTGCATGGGTTGTTGTTACTTTATACTTTAAAGTTATTATATAATGATATGATATATAATAGAAATTTATGTTTTAGTGTAATAAGTAGATACAATTTAGGCATTTCATTGAAAGAATAAATTTTATTATGATTTATGTTTGTTATTATATTGAAATTTGAACTACACTTATAAAGAAGAATTTTATTCATAAAATACAAAGGCTGAGGATGTGATTCCATATCCTTGTGTTAAGTTCAACAAATTGAAATTTTTCATAAGAATAACGTAAGAGATCATCTAATTTATAAAGATATTTTAACAATTTATGATATTTTGTTTTTTAGTGAAGAAAATATGGAAGTACATGATCTTAATGAAATGTCCCATCAATCAAAGAGGCTGAACATTGATGTGTAGAAAGATATATATGAAATGATGCATAATGTGTAAAATGAAATTGTTCTAGACAATCCATAATTATTGAAATAAATATTGGATGATAAAGAGAAATCATTTTATACACATAGTAAGAAAACAATACACTAATAAAGATGTATAATGCCAAATCATAACACTAGATATTAAATAATGGATTTAGTGAAATGTTAAAGGTAGTTATGGACTTGCTATCATATAAAAATGAATTGAATTTATTCATATATAAAGTTAAGAGAACTTTAAATAGTTTTGACATCGAATATGAGAAGATTTATGCATGTTTAAATAATTGCATTCTTTGTATAAAGGAATATATGGACGCCCCATATGGACAAGTTTGCCGTTATTTAAGGTGAAAGATAGTTTTTGATGGAAAAAAATGTGAAGAATGATGTGCTAGCAAAATTTTTATTGTACTTCTCACAAATTCCATGATTTTGGAGAATGTATAAGAGCTAAGAGACATTAAAAATATTGGCATGGCATTTAGAGAATAGGTCGAAAGATATTTTTTATTTCACTCTTGGGATTCTCATTCTTGGAAAGTAATTGATGACATTAGATTTAAATTTGCAAATGAACATAGCAATCTTTGACATGTCATAGTTGTTGATGAAATTAATCCATATAATTCCCTAAGTATTTGGTATAGTTGTTGGCTAGTTGTTATAGTCACATATAATTTTCCTTCTTGGATTTTCAAGAAGAAATATTATGATGTTAACTTTGTTTATGTTTGGTCTAAAAACAATAGTTTGAACATTGATGTGTACATGTATCATTTTATAGATGACCTTAGGACCTTGTGGGATGAATGCATTAAAGTGTATGATGCTTACAAAGAGGAGTATTTGACATTTAAAAGAGTGTTTTGTTGGGTAACTAGTGACTTATGACATGTGATAGTTTATTAATACATGCAACTCAAGGGTATAATTCTTGTTCTATTTGTAGTGATAATACTTATATGAATTATCTTCAACACATAAGAAACATGTATTATAAAAGAGGTAGAATATTCTTTCCTCTTAGACACAAATTTAGATTTCCAAAGAAAGCTCTTAATGGATGCGAACTCCATTTTTTAGCTCCAATAATCAAATATGGAATAGAGATATTGCATAAAACTCAAGGTATGACATTTAAGATACATTTGAAATCAAAAGGTTGCTATAAAAGTCAAGGGTTGCACCCAAATTAAAAATGTTGCTAAAAACAAAGATGTAAGCCTAACGTGCATGAGAATAGAGATATACTTGAGATGTGATAGTTGAGGCTTGATAATTTCTTCAGCTTAAAAAATATTCTTTTAAGACATCTAGAAACTAAAATTATAATTATATGTGTTTTTCATTAATATCTTCAACACTCATATACACCTTACAATTTCCTGTGTACAAAATATGGTGTTTACTATGGATAGTACTTGACAATTTTTGGAAAAAAATGCAACTTTATAGTACCTCACCAACAAGCTCGCCATAGACACCCTTTGACTTTTGGTGTCAAAAAGGGGGGAAATTTTTTGTGCATAGCTATATGTTAGTTACTATGTTGTATATTTCATTGGTTGTGAGTGTAGGATTGCAGTACATATTGTTGTCTCAATTGGAGTTACTGCTAACTTACAACCCAACATTCCTATTTCTTGGAATAGATTTAAGACATACTTTTTCCGTGACAAAAATATTCCTTTCTTCGATCTTGTAACCTCAATGCCCAAAAAATATCTTAACCTACCCAAATCCTCAATCTCAAATTTTTTTCCAAGAATTTTCTTAAGTTTATGAATTTAATCAATATTACTACCAATAAGAATGATGTCATCTATATAAATAATTAATATTATGATGCTCTCATTTTTAGAGTGTTCGTAGAATATCATATGATCCCCTTGACTTTATGTGTACTCAAAAAAATGAGCTGCCTTTGTGAACCTTTCAAACCATGCTCTGGGTGATTTCTTTAGTTTATACAAAGACTTCTTCAGCTTTCATACTTTCTTTAGTTCAAACACATCTTCAAAATCAAGTGACAAATCCATATACATTTCTTCTTCTAATTCTCCATGCAAAAAGGAATTCTTCATATCAAGTTGGTCAAGATGCCAATCTAGATTTATAGTAACAGATAAAAGAACCTGAATTGAATTCATCTTGGCAACATGAGCAAAAACTTTTTGAGAGTCAATTTTGTAAATTTTTATAAATCCTTTTTTCTTAAGTCTTGATTTATATCTCTCAATTGTTCCATCCATTTTGTGTTTCACTATAAACACCCACTTGCATCCCACTAGTTTTTCCTAGAGGAATATCACCAATCTCCCATGTATCATTCTTTTTCAAAGATTCCATTTCTTCAAAGATAGCTTTTTTATCTTGGAATAGTCTCACAAGAATTTGAGACTTTTTCTATTGGCAATTAGAACATCAATACAGGAAAGATCAAGAGGATCAATCAAATCAAGTTTCCTACAAAGGTAAGGGACTAAAGGATTACTTGCATTTTTCAAAGACTTTATACCCAATTTAGATGATTGGTGGTGTTGATAAGATTATGCCTTATTCCTTCTCGAATAAATGTTTTACTTCTTTATCTCTATCTCTTATACACTCAAGTTGTGTTTTTGGAATCAGAATGAAGGCTGAGAATTTTTAAAGATTATAGGCTCATTTGGCATAAAAGTATTAATAGATACCAAGTCATTATTGGGAACAATATGAGGAACACAAAAATGAGAGGTGTTTGAGAAATATCAGAAATGGTAGACCAAGCCAAATCTTCAACATGTCTACTCTCTCCCTGAAGAGAAGGGTTGGTAAAGAATGAAGTATTTTCAAAAATTTACATTTTTGAAGATAATAACATACATAACTCTTTTGAGTAGAATAATATCCTACAAAAACACAACGAAGTGCTTTTGGATAAAAAAATTCCCTATTGTGATGGTGTATGTGACCAATTCTACACAACTAAAGATTTTGGGTGGGAGACAAGAGAAAAGATGTTGGGATGGATATTTCTTTTTAAGGTTATCAGGAGGAGTTCCAAAGTTCAAGATTTTAAATGGAATTCTATTGATAAGGTATAGCTTTTCCCCAATAATTTTATGGAACTTCCATAGTTAACATTAAACCTCTTACTACCTCAAGAAGATCTTTATTTTCTTCTCAACTATCCCATTTTGTTAAGGCGTATCAATATAAGAACTATGGTGTATAACTCCATGAGTTGTGAGGTATGAACCAAGAACTGAAGAATAATATTCTCTCCCATTATCAATTCGAAGAATTTAGATCTTGTCTTCAAATTGAGTTTTAATTATTTGATAAAAATTCTAAAAGTTTTGGCAACAACTTTGGACCTTTCTTTAAGCAATAAAATCCAACTTAGACAAGTATGATTATTACTGAATATTATGAATCATATAAACCAAAAAAGGTCATTGACATATGAGGGACCTCAAGAATTACTATGAATTAAGGAGAAAGGTCGTGATTGTTTATACTTTTGTGCAAGAAAACAAGCACGATGGTGTTTGGCTAACTCAAATATGTCACATTGAAAATCATTGGGATCTTTATTTTTGAACATTGTAGGAAACATTTTTTTTAAATATGAGAAATTTGAATGACCTAATCTTTTATGCCAAATTTTTATCTCTCAATTAAGATAAGAGGAACTCAAGTAAGTATGACATGTGTTATTGGATCCTTGGTTTCCTTGTAAGATAGGATCCTTTGGTTTTTTAATTATTTCATTAATCATTCTTCCATCCTTTCATTTTGTCACCCTAAGCATCATACGATTGTTCCATGCCTATATTGTCTTTAATTGAGTTATCTCTGCTTGGTAAGACTATAATGGGTGCAAGTATGGATAATATAGGTCACGAGCTAGACCTTGTAGTTCATGTATATACCTAGGCTGATATTGGTTATAGTATTTATAAGGATCAAAAGGTATTTGATGTTTTTTTTCTTGGTGGGCTGGTCTAAGTGGAGTAGTCAAAGTTTAAAATGAGCTTTCAACCTCCTCAAAGAAACTTTCTTGAAGCAAACAAGACCTTAATTCCTTGTTGTCATTTTGTGACTTTACGAAAGCTTGTTGTAACTCAGCTACTTGCTTTTGATGCCTCTCCATCATAGAATCCTTTTCGAAGATTTCTTCTTCAAAGCTTTGGCTGGTAGAGTTGGTAGGGCAAGGTGTAGTCCTTGCGGTTTTGGGATCTTTGTTTTTTCAAGCTCGTTCAATGAGATAATGTGTAAGATAAAATCCTACATAGAATGAGATGCAAAATGATCTAAGGTTATCTATGTTGAGGCCAAATTCTAAAGTAAGATAAGGTGGATCACCTTATGGGTGATCCCTTACTTGATTATAGTTGGAACAATGACTGGTCACTTTTAAGTGGAGTGATATTTCTATTTAATGAGGTAATTCTCTTGGTTATAAAATGAAAGGCCTCAAATTCTTATAGCTAGAACAAAAAATATTTAGGCTCTATAATGGGTGCTAATTATTTAGAGAATAATTAGTGCTATAGGATTTTTTTGTGAGAAGATTCAGATCCTTTATTAGTAAAAGAGGTTGGATATATATAGGTATATAACCCTACAAGTGTCACAATTAGACTAATGGATGCTTTGCTCGAGGTGTAACATAGAAAGTTTGGCTTTATTTGATCCGACCGCTTACCATTGGCCGTGCGTATGTGGTCTGTATAATATAATTTTCCTAATTCAAACCAAGTACTTAAAAAAAGATAACATGTAGCTTGTTAATAATCATATTTTAGGTTAATATTAGCCAAACTATTTACCATACCACGTCGACAAATCTCACACTATTTTGTATGCTTCAACCCATTTATTCTAGCTATATGTGAAAATTGGGCTACATTCAAACCGTCATCATAAATTTTATATGATGAGGAAACTAGCTCGCTTAGGTCATTATTTTACCATGTGGACAATACCAAACAGTTGCAATTAACAATCTTACAAAAAATTCAAACAAAACTACTTTTAAAATAAAATATATTGATGCTTGCGAAAGTTTTTCCACACTAGTGCTATAAATTCAATGGAAGTTGTCCAATACGAGATTAAGATTGGGAGAAATTCATAATTGCGTATGAATTTAGAAAATTTAAAGACGTTGTTGGGATTTTAGCTTGTGCTTTAATGGATGGCATAAAAGAGAAATAAAATGAAACATATTCTTATGTAGATATTCATATATATATATATATATGTGTGTGTGTGTGTGTGTGTGTGTGTGTAATAGTTATAAGTGCTAAATAATTACACAAGTATGTATATGTGTTGGGCATATGAACCGAGCAAAAATATCAAAAATAATAAAAGTGAATAAGTCACAAGAAATTACAGTGGTTTAGTAAATTAGCTTTATCTACACCTAAAATCATAAATAAATTTACTAATATCACTTCTTGATAGAAGAGCCTTAACCTAATACCTAACAATCTACATTGAACATATTGGCTTGTGAGTAGTTGAAAAATATTGGCTCAAAATATTATGATATAGTGCCCATTCAATTGCTAATTAATATTAATCACAATAGCTTTTGGTTTCCAACTTAACAGCCAAATGTTTTCATTTTAATAATTTGGCTTTTGAACCACTATTCCTAACAATATTTGGCTCAAAACATAAAAGTTTATTAGTAGCAAGTATCATATCATGAAATATTCATATATGCCCTCATTGCACACCATTTGTACGTAGAGTACACCGACCATTTCATATTTAACCAAAGACAACTTTACTTGAATTCGCTCTACCTTCAGAGTAACCTTTTAACACTAAACTTGTACCACCATTTTTCTTACTTCTATTACCATCATTCCCACAACATTTAAAGCTCAACCTCAAGCAAGATCCCAATCAATTTATTATAAGTTACCTCTCTTTTTCCTTTTCAAAATAACCAAAAAACTTTTACCAACCTCCATATATTTATTCCTTGATAAAAAATCATATCCTAAGATATCTAGTCTACTCAATAAAACCAAATTAATTCTTAAGCTAGGTACATGTCTTATACCACTTAATGTCTAGACAACTCCATCAATATCTTTATCTTTATAGTACCCATACCAATGACCTCACTCTTTAGACCATTAGCACTACAACATGACCAGCATCACAAGGCTTGTATCTATCAAACAACTCCTAGTTTTCACATATGTAAAATGAATAAGTAGAATCCAGAATTCAATCATCTTGAAAACCATCACCACTTGTGAGACATTAAATTATTTTTTATATCATAAGTTCCAGTTAACTTTCCTGATTTAGCACTTTTTCATTTCTTCTCATCAAGATCTCTTATGACCTTTAACTTTCTCTTTAATACCTTTTGATGTATCTATTCTTATGATAATAGAAGCACTCAATACCACATCTTTGATGAGGCTTGAACAATTTTTCCTCGCTATTTGGATATATCCTCATATATCTACATTTTTTAATACTTGAGCTTGCTTTGGAATTACCCATTATTGTAGGATGATCTCCATATACATAACTACCCTGTTGCATCTTATTACCAATTTTCAAGAGAGCCATTAACATCTCGCCCACTATCAATTTCCTATTTTCTTCAACCAATGAAGACACCAACGAACCACCTGGCTCAGAAAATGAAGACAATAAAATCATTGTTCTATCTTCTTCTTTTATCTTCACATCAACCATTAGCAATTTAAAAACACATTGTCTGAACCTATTGACATGACTTACAATATCATCATCTTCATCCATCTTCAAGATATACAATTTCTTTTCAAATACACTTTAGGCACAATAGAATCACAAAAAAATAATGAAAAAAAATCAAATAAAATGCCTAATCCACACTCATAGTCACAAATAAATCTATTAATATTACTTGATACAAGAATCTTAACTAAAAATGTCAACAGGGTTAAATTGAGTTGGTGAGTGTTTTACAAGAAATAAAAATCAAAGTATTATATTACACCCAAAATCAAAAATGACATCGATGGTTATAAATTTGAGAAATCACCATCGAGTAATGGTTATCAATTCGAAGCTCCAAAATCTAAATTTTAACATCTTTTTTATTTAAAATGGTTCAAAAAACCCAAATTTGTGAAGGATTTTGACATCCTAGTTTAAACCCAAAGCCTAATACATCTTATATCGAAAGAATAATATTAGTAACTAAAAATAACAGTCAAATCCAAAGCCCCATTACACTCTAATCTCACATAAATACCCAAAACAAATAACACAAAAATACTCCTATTGTTCTTTACATTTGGCTACGGATCATATTATACACATATATCAAAACCATTTTTTATAAATCTATGGTGGGTTCAATATCATCATATTTTTTAGGGTTAGTTACATTTTATGCCCACAACGTATGAAACAATTTACAAAAATAACCAAAACTTTGACTTTGTTGCAATTATGCCCACAACATACGAGTAATGATAAAAGTATACCCAACAACATGTATTTTAAAATTATAATTATGCCCACAATGTATGGATAATGATACAATTATGCCTAAATTTGAATATTTTTATCCTTAACCATACATTATGAGTATAATTTCAACTAAGGGTGAATAATCCGATCAATCCGTTTAAATTTGAAATTCGATTCGATTCATTAGATTCAGATCGGATTGGATTGATAAATTTTATAATCTATTGTATCTGATCCAAATCGAATTACTATTATATTATAAATAAATACATATTTTATTTTATAATATGTCACATTTAAATATTATACATAATATAATTATTTTAAATTATTATTTTCATAATTGTACAAACATATTTCTTATTCTTTTAATTTTTTAATTGTGATTATAAATAATAATATTTGTTACAAAAATATAAATTTAAAATTTAATTTGTATATGTCTTGATTTATATAAAACAATAATTCATAAAAATATTTTAATATTAATCTAAACTTATTCAATTCGAAAAAATTCGATCTATTTGCACCCAGATTTTAGTTCAGATTATTATATTATCAAATTTGATTCAGATTAAAAATATTTAAATTTATTCTAATCAAATTGGATTCAAATTAGTCAAAAATAAACAATTTTGATTCACTTATCATCCCTAATTTTAACAAAATAAAGTTTTTTGATATTTTTACAAATTGCCCCCAACGTAGTAAGCATAAAATGTAATTAGACTTATACTTTCCAAATTCAGCTCTTCAAAATATGCTTTGGCTTCTTTCAGTTAGCTAACCATGCCACCCACTCTATTATTAATTAATAATAATCATATTAGCTTTTGGCTTGCCAACTTCTCATCCAAACGTTTTCTTTTTAATTTGGCTTTTGAGCCACTATTCTAACAATGTTTTATACCATACAAGTTTACTAGAGGAGAAGATTTAGGAACAATTGAACGAAAAAAAGGAATTCTTGAAAAATGACTAACATATTTTAAAACAATACTAACTCATCATTCATTGTTAATAGGGGCATATCGTAAAGCACATTTTGCGAGTTACCCAAAATTCAATCGCTGACTGCTTTCCCACAAGATCTCCGATATAAAATCTGTTCTTACTACTTTTCTCCTTCACAGTTTACCCTTTTCAAACCCGACTTGATGCGAGGCAACTCGATCTCCAGTAATACACGCAATCTCTATCAATCTGTTGTTGAAAATATCCAATGCTTTTGAGGCAGAGAGAAATGCTAAGAAACTGTCATTCCTGGCATATATTTGGGGAGTATTCTAGCTGCCACTAGTCCAGCAGCCAATGCAGCTCCAAATGAAGCATGCAATCTCACGCAGTAATATTTAGCCATGAAAATCTTCTGCTTGTTCTGTAATGAAATTTATCAAAATCAAAATCTTAAGGCTGTATGTGTTGAATATTGACTTTAAAAGTAACAAATTAGTGACATAATTTAAGAAAATTAGTGGTATAATTTGTGACATGATTTAAAGAAATTAGTGACATAATTTAAGAAAATTAATAACCTAATTTAAGGCTTAAATTATGACACAATTTAATAAAAGAGAGTCTTGCTTTATCTATAAATAATGAAGAATTCATGCATTTAAAAATAAGACAAAAATCAGAAAAAAAAACAAAGAGAACATAAGCAAACTCAAAGTAAGAAAATACTTAGTGAGTTTAAGAATTTGCTATATGTTTGTAGAAACACTTTATATATATTATTAGTACGAAAATCTATATCTGTATTCTGTATATTTCCTACTCAGTTCAATAATATTTGTTACCTCCTGTGAACCTAGGCGAATTTCCGAACCACGTAAATTTTGTATGTCTTTTTACCACTTTGATATATTCATATATCGCTATTTATTGTTTCCGTGTACAACAAATCGGTATCATAGCCAAATATAGCAATATTATATATCAAATCGAAGCTCTCGACGAGATGAACGCAACGGTGAAGCAATCGCTCAAATCGGAAGTCAGAATCACCGCTAGAAGCCACCGGAGTGCTGCTTCCAACAACTGAGTCAACTCACTGACTTGGACCGAGTCAACTCAGTCACTAGTGATATTTGGACCGAATTGGTCCGATTTTCATCCATTTTTAGCTAAGTTGGACCTATTCCTAACTAATTGGACCATTCTGGATTCAACCGCGGACTCTGTTTTTTCAAATACGGTATAAAATTTGGAAAAAAACACTGTTTTAAGTTGTAAGTGCAAAATTTCTGTTATCTGTTTGTACTTATGTTGATAAAAGAGAGATCGAAAAAGGCGAACAAACTGACCTTAGAATTTCTAGCAAACCAAGTTGTTCTACTCGAAGAACTAAATTGTCCAACGTAAAGTTTGAGGTGGAGAAATTCGATGGCATCAATAACTTTAACATGTGACAATGTGAAGTATTAGATCTATTGTTCCGAGAAAAAATTAATATAGCCTTGGAAACCAGGCCAGGAGATTATTCAAATGAAGATTGAAATTATGTCAACCGACATGCTTATGGCACAATTCGACAAGCTTAGGAAAAAATTAGAAGTACTTTGTCATGAAAGAGAATGTAGTCGTAGTTCTCTGGAAGAAACTAGAGGACAAGTACATGGCGAAAAGTATTGAGAACAGACTCTACTTGAAGAAGAAACTTTTCCGTTTCCAGTACAAGAAAGGTACCCCTATGATTGAACACTTAGATAATTTCAATAAAATTTTGACTAATCTGCAAAATTTAGATGTTGAAATTATCGATGAGGATAAAACTTTGTTGTTGCTGAATTCATTACCTAATAGCTATGACCATTTAACCACAATCCTGTTATATGGAAAAGATGAGGTTAAGTTCATAGATGTTTCAAAAGCTTTGGTAAATAACAAGTATCTGAAGAAGGATCAACATAATCATAGAGACTTAATATCAGAAGCATAGACGGCAACCAGAGGTAGGACGAAAAACAAAAAAATTGAAGGATCAAATAATAGGGGCGATCCAGATCAAAGTCCAAAGAAGATTCATCCAGAAGACGTCCTATGAAGGACGAGTGTGTCTATTGTCACTAGAAAGGGCACTGGAAAAAAGATTGCCCAAATAAGGACAAGTCAAATGCAAATGTTGCACAAAAGGCCGATAAAGATGAAGAATCAACCTTTTCAGTTTCATCATCAGAAACCTACTCAGATAAGTGGATCCTTGTTTTTGGATGTTCATATCATATGTGTCCAAATAGAAATTGATTTTCGAGTTTTGAGGAGCTCGATAGAGGAGTTGTGCTTATGGGCAACGACAATGCCTGTCAGACAAAAGGGATCGAAACAGTACGACTAAAGATGCACCATAGTACAATCAGACGACTTACAAATGTAAGGTATATTCCTGACCTAAAGAAAAACCTCATTTCTTTAGGTGTTCTAGATTCTGATGGTTACAAGGTAACATTGGAAAATGGAGTCTTGAAATTTGTACGAGGTGCATTTGTAGCGATGAAGGGTACTCAGAAGGTGAACTTGTATTTCCTAGATGAGAGTACAGTTACAGGAAGAGCAATTGTCTCAAGTAGTTCTAAAGAAAAGACAAATTATTCTTTCCGCCTGTGGCACATGCACTTGGGGCATGTCGATAAAAAGGTTTTGTAAGGCTTAATGAAGCAAGGTCTTTTGAAAGTGGCCAAGACTGAAAAGTTTGATTTCTACGAGCATTGTGTAATGAGAAAACAAACAAGAGTCAAGTTCGGCACTGCCATTCATCGTACTAAGGGATCTCTTGATTATATTCACACGGATGTCTTGGGACCTTCCAAGAATGCTTCACTTAGAGGTAAACGCTAATTTGTGACTTTTATTGATGATTTCTCTAGATATGTTTGGATATACACCATGAATCACAAAGATGAAGTTTTGGATATCTTTCTTAAATGGAAAAAAATGATCGAGACTCAAACAGGCAAGAAATTAAGAGGCTCAGATCTGATAATGGTGGCAAGTACAAATCAGATCCCTTCTTCAAAATTTGTTAAGATGAAGGGATAATCATACATTTTTCAGTTCCTCGTATACCACAACAAAATGGAGTTGCAAAACGAATGAATCGTACTTTGGTTGAGAAAGTTCAATGTATGTTATCTCAATCCAAATTGAACAATACATTTTGGGTTAAGGCTTTGCCATATGCAACTCATATAGTCAACAGACTTCCTACGACTGCATTAGATGGGAAAACTCCTAAAGAGGTATGGTTTGAACAACCTGTTTTTGATTATGATTCATTGTGAATATTTGGATGTCTTGCATATTTTCATGTTAGTGAGTCCAAACTGGATCTTAGAGCAAAGAAAGCTGTTTTCTTGGGCTTTAAGGAAGAAGTTAAAGGATTTTGACTTTGGTATGGTGAATCCAAGAAGATCGTCTTAAGCTGAAATGCCACATTCGATGAGTCTATTATGCTGAGACAGACAAATTCAGAGAAAGAGAATGAAAGTCCAAATACTCTTTCTAAGGTGATGCTTGAGACTCCAGAAGATCCAGAAAAGATTGCACCGACTACCGATCGTGGTGAATTTGAAATTGATGATCAAGAAGAGATCTCAGTTGAGGTAAAGGTTCTCTCACCATCACCACCTATCAATCAGCAGCCACAATCTATTTCCATTACTCGACCGAGAAGGGAGATTAGGAAGCCTACCAGATACACATACATGGTAGCATTCGCACTTCCAGTAATTGATGATGATGTCCCATGGACTTACAGAGAAGCCGTGCAGAGAGTTGATAGTATGAAGTGGAAGATGACAATGGATGAAGAGATGAAATCTCTACAGCAAAATTAGACTTAGGAGTTGGTTCAACTTCCCAAAGAAAAGAAAACTATTGGCTACAAATGGGTCTATGCCAAGAAGGAAGGTGTTCTTGGTAAAGACAACATTAGATACAAAGCCAGATTGGTAGCAAAAGGCTATACTCAGAAAGAAGGAATAGACTACAATGAGGTATTCTCACATGTTGTTAAGCATTCATCTATTCGGATACTATTGACTTTGGTAGCACAGTTTGATCTAAAGTTAGCTCAACTCGATGTCAAAACAGTTTTTCTCCATGGTACTTTGAACGAAGAGATCTACATGTCTCAATCGGATGGCTTCAAAGTTCCAGGATGAGAGAATTGGGCTTGCAAGTTGAGCAAGTCAATTTACGGTTTGAAGCAATCACTGCGACAATGGTACAAGCGCTTTGATAGCTTCATCAGAGAGCAGAAGTACACACGCAGTCAGTTTGATCATTGTGTATACTTTCGGAAACTCCAAGAAGATACATGCATTTATTTTCTCTTATATGTTGATGATATATTGATTGCATCTAAGAGCAAGGTGGAGATCGACAGATTGAAGGCTTTGTTGAGTTCAAAATTTGAAATGAAAGATCTTGGAGAAGCTAAAAAAATTCTTGGGATGAAAATCACAAGAGATAGAGTTGCAAGCACAGTTTGTCTGACATAGACTCAGTATTTGAAGAAAGTACTACAAAGGTTTGACATTGATAAAAAAACCAAACCAGTAAGTACACTGCTTGCTCCTCACTTTCAGTTGAGTGCATTGATGTCACCTAGCACCACCGATGAGAAGAAGCAAATGGAATGTGTTCCATATGCAAATGCCGTTGGTGCCTTGATGTATGCAATGGTTTGCACCAGACTTGATATTTCGCATGTTGTTAGTATGGTGAGTCGGTACATGCATAATTTGGGTAAAGGACACTGGAAAGCAGTGAAGTGGATTCTACGGTACATCTATGGTACTGTGGATATTGGTTTGAAGTTTGAGAAAGACAAGACTAAAGGCAAACACTGAGTCAGATATGTGGATTCTGATTATGCTGGAGATTTGGATAAGCGTCGATCTACAACTGGTTATGTGTTCACAATGGTAGGAGGACCAGTTTATTGGAGATCAACATTGTAGTCAACTGTAGCTTTGTCTACTATAGAGGCAGAGTATATGGCTGTAACAGAAGCATTCAAAGAAGTTATCTGGCTTCTTGGTTTGACCAAGGATTTGGGTATTGTTTAGAAGAATGTGGAGGTTTTCTACGACAGCCAGAGTGCCATTTGTTTGGCAAAGAACCAAGTTCATCATGGTCGCACCAAGCACATCGATGTTCGATTTCATTTTGTTCAGGAAATCGTTGGAATTGCAAATAACCCTGCAGATATGCTTACAAAGGTGGTTACATGGATCAAGTTTCAACACTGCTTGAACTTGATCAACATCTCTCAAGCTTAGCTAGGGCGCATTTGGAGGCAGCGTTATGAGCTTTTTCGCCAAGTGGAAATTGTTGAATATTGGCTCTAAAAGTAACAAATTAGTAGCATAATTTAGGGAAATTTGTTGCCTAATTAGTGGCATGATTTAAGAAAATTAGTGACATAATTTAAGGCTCTAAATTATGGCACAATTTAGGAAAACAGAGTCTTGCTTCATCTATAAATAGGGAGGAGTTCATGCATTGAAGAATAAGACAAAAATAAAACAAAATCAGAGAAAGCATAAGCAAACTCAAAGAGAGAAAAAATACTTAATGAGTTCGAGAGTTTTCTATGAGTTTGGGGAAACACTTGAGAGATATTATTAGTGAGAAAATCTGTATCTGTATTCTGTATATTTCCTACTCAGTTCAATAATATCTCCTGCTTCCCGTGGACCTAGACAAATTGTCGAACCACGTAAATTCTGTCTTTTTACCACTTTGATATATTCATATACCGCTATTTATTGCTTCCGTACACCTTTAATCTTATGTTACATAAACCTTTATTGGACCTTGAGAGTCGTAAATTTTTAGACACATGTATGGGTATCGAACACATTTATTTTTATATAATTTATGTATATTTACACGAAATTGAAATATTTGAGTACCTATACCCATGTCCATGTCACGTGACTCATGTCGTTTGCACACAGGTTTCAAGAAAAATGTGGAGTTCAAGTAACATATCCTTTAATTGAAAGGTGGACATCCCTTTTTGTATAGATATTCTTGTTTTTGTAAGAGGAAAAACCAATTAGATTAAAACCAAATGTTTGAAAATTCAAGCCTTTTAAGAACACATCACAAGTTAAATGCTCACCTCATGATTTTCTATAACAAAACTCATAACAAGTTTTGCCAATGGCATGGTCAGCGCACAAAATATCTGGAATAATCAATAAAGAATGAGAGTTATTTCAGAGTATACCTAAAACAAATACTATTGCACAATAAGAATAGAAAGAGACCTTATCTAGAATCTATCAGGCATAATTTTCAAAAGTTTAAATTTATCATACAATGGAAGGAAGAGGAAGAGTGCCACTTAGACCAAGCGCAAAAGTCAGAACATAGAGTGCAACAATTGTCAAAATCACTATCGCACTACCTCTTTCAGTTCCAACTCTAACCTGTGTAAAAAGAAATGACAAAGAGTAGTTACACCAGTTTGCTTCAGTAGCTAATTTAAATAATTTAATAAATGAAGCATATTCACCAAAGGGGACATTTTTCCAACAGCCTTGTCTCCTTCTATCTGAGTTGTAGAAGTTAACGTTAGTCCACACACTAACTTCATAGGTGCTTAAACAGAATAACGATGTGCAAAATAATCGGCTTAACTTATTACAAAGCTCCAAACTTATCCTCGACTTACTAAAGTAACCAAATTTTAAAAGTTGCACTAAAGTCCCCAAACTTTTTAAAATATTTAACTTGGGTCCTATTTTAGCTAATCGTATATGTAGTATAAAATGCACACATGAACTGCACCTAGCTTATAATCAACGTGGGCAGTTTATCACGTATGGAAAACATTAATAAATTAATCACGTGTTACTAGCTACAATAGGACCTAAGTGATACCTTTAAGAAGTTTGAGGATGCTAGCACAACTTTTGTAAGTTCAAGAACGTAACGTGAATGAAGTTGTAAATTTGGCGACCTTCGAAGGAGTTTAGCCAAAATAAAATGTAAAAAGGGAAAAAAGAGTTTTTAGCCAAAATAAAATGTAAAAAGGGAAAAAAAGAGAATTACCTGATGAAAGTGACTACAAAATAGGATTAATGTTGTTGTAAAACCAACAAGAAGAGATGCAGCAAGAACACGAACATTTAAGGAAGGATTCTTCGTACCGCTGTCAAAAGAAAGAAATAGGCCATATTAAAGACTGAAACAAGAAATTTGTTGTTGAATTGGTCATCCCTTTAACTAACCTTGTGCATCCTTGCAATAGGTAAAAAGCCGAAGTAGCAAATGGACCAAATGCTGAGAAGCACAAAGGTTCTCCCAGTCCTTGGTAGCTTAATCGAAATGGTGGGCACTGCAATTAGTATAATAAGAGAAAAAAAAATCTTGTCACCCACACAACATAGCAGCCAAGCATCAGCATGGAAAACAAAGTGACAGAGTGGTCAACTTATTCTGCATTCATGATTATAGGTAAATATGTGTTGAGTAACATAGCAAGAGGGGAATTAGAAATGTATACATTATGTGTTAATGTCAGAAACGAGGCTGAGATACAGAAGAAATAAAAACTATTCCTCTGATGACAGGTCTCAAACATATTGATAGAAATGGTTGAACAAATGAATACTATACTAGCTACTAAATAGAACATCGGTAAATAAAGATTTGTTACAAGCACCTTCTGTTACATCCAACCATCAAACAGATGATAATGCTATTATGAGAGAATGTTGCATATAATGCAGAATTGATACGTGGTGGAACAAGTTCATTATAGCTTTTATTTTTTATAAAAATGAATAAAGAGTAAGAAGTGGAGACAAAATTATTACTAACAAGGGATATTCAACATGTAGTATATAAGATTTTCTCTACTCAGGCAGTGCCTTTCAGTTAATATCTATTGAAAGAAAATTTGCACCCACTACCAGCGAATTTAGTGAATTCATAAGTAAGATGAAGAGCAAACAAGAGTGGAGCCTAATTGAACCTTCAAACAAAATTAAGTATATCCATCTCTTACGTACCTGATATATATAGCCACAAATTATGGCACAAGTGAGTAATAATATTGCTTGTTTATTTCCTGCCTGAATGGCTGTCCGAGCCAGCAAAACGAAGCCAATGACAAGCAACGAGTACGCAGCTTGAATGGTCCCTGTACGGCTTCCCAAACACATTACAGGGAACAATTGGCCCATTAAAACATGAATCAAAATGTGAGATGTTGAAGGAAAAATTCAAACAATTTAGTGACATTGAAAATAAAGAGAATAATGGAACTTACCTCCCAAGTAAGTTTACAACTGATTCTTTTTTATTCTTATCGGCGCCTGTATCAAAATCGTAAACATCATTGCTGCAACAAGGCAACATATAAGAATTTTAGTAACGTAAAGATGGAGGCTAATGGATTTATGCAAGTAAGTCTACCAACAGTCGATTTCTGTTGAGAAAAAGAAGAATTGCAATGAATACTTAATATGGAATAAAGAAGGACACGTGAATAAAAAATGATGATGAAGACTAAAAATTTCAATCACACTAGTGACTAAAGGAATATCAGATCTTTCTTTTGATTTTTTTTTTCATTTTCTTTCTTTTTTTAAAGTTATGAAAGATGAAAAACAGGTTGCTATGTCTGAATGGATACTACAAAAGTTAAGTTTTTAATTCTATAAACCTAGGGTTACATATTTTATGCATGAATTAGTCCAACAAAGGTCAATTCTCTGTCAGGAAAAAACAAACAAAACAAAACCACTAAGAGAAAGGATCTTGCTAAGAAGGAAAGAATGCCAATGAAAAAAAATGCCCTTGCACAGGGGTGGGGTGAGAGGGAGTGGGGTGGGTGTTACAAAGATGAGGATAATAATACTAACTACATAACCAAAGGATAGATGACAACTGAATGGGCCACAGTCCAGAATCAAGCTTCTGTCAACTGAGAAGGACACCTCTATTGCTATTTGCTAGATAGAGAATCTAATCATAGTCATGTGTTCAAAGAATAAATGTTATCACCCTGCACATGTAAACAAATATACCATTAATACCCAACAAACCTTGTATAAAAAGATAAGCCTTGTAGTGTAGAGTGTAGACCCTTCAGTAATACTAGCAGATTAAAGAGAATGCTCAAACCTTTCCGTGGTTTACTAAGACTAATGTTTTCAAGATACAAATCTTCCAAGAGATATTTCTTTACCTTAAATTTAACCATGTTATTATCATAACTGAAGCAACCAAGAGAACAAAATAACGCCCAAATGAAAAAGTGCCAGTCTGCAAGTAAGCTGCTGCACTACCTACCTGTTTACGCAAAGTTGCATAAGTTACAGATGTAGTGTATCTCATATAAATTGTATGCTAAAAGGATTGCGATGGTGAGTTCATAAACTAAATGAGCAAAGAAAGGCACAATTGAGATTTGAGCCGTTGAGATTAAAAAAAGAAGCACAACTATATTCAGATTGCAGTTTGCAACTATTAACGGTCTATAATTAGCCTTTACCATTAGCAGTGGAATGAGTATTCAGATTAGGTTTGGAACTCAATTCTCCATTTCCATAACACTGTTTTTGATAACATGTTAACTAAAAGTGTTAGTCTTTTCGTTGTTGGAAAAAAAAATTCTTGTCATTTTGTTACTCAAAAATAGTTTTTGGAAACAAAGAATTCAATTCTCAATGAAAACGAAAGATGCAAATACGTCCCTTGAGGTTTGCTTTAGAAAACTCCTTTAACTTTGAAAAATAGCAAACACAGCCCCCTCATAACTTTAGATTGAAAACTGTTTCTAAAAGTTGAAAAGACCCACCGTAAGGGGAACCAGTGCAACAGAGTATATCGGTAACTTTATAGCTCTCCATACCAAGGTAGTTGTAGAAACATCCAAATATTCATCCTCCTCATTCCTAGTGTCAGAATAATCTTCCCTATTCTTAGGTTGACTATAAGTAGATTGCTTGAATTCTAATTGTCTCGTTTGCTTCAAGTGGAGATTGTTTTGAGCATAATAGCAGAAATGTAATGAACGATTAGAGGCCAGATGAGACCTGGTACATGTCACAATTATTAAATTGCTTAAGCATAGTCCAACAACTCTTTCTCCTTCTTCAAGGCATATGGTTGAGGTGAATCAAACATAAATTTTAAACAGAATAAGATAATTGAATGAATGCATGCATGAACACACGGTGAAATAATGTTTGTTATGAAACATTGAATTCTTGATATTTTTTTAATTAAAAAAAACAAAAAAAAACAGGTCTATTACAAACTTAAGGTGGGCAACATACAAACAAACATTTAAACAACAAAGAAGACGAGCAGATTACGCAAAAACATCCACACAAGAAAGCTTACAGGGGATCTATAGAACAAAGCTATAATGTCAAGTCTCTCAACTGGACCAAACAGAAAACTGTGTGATTTTCAAAGCCCACATGAAGCAAGAAAGAAAACTTTCACCAACAGTACACCAAATTCATAGGGATCTAATAACTTATTAGTAATCATATAAATCTTTCCGTACCCATTGATGTACAAATTTTTGAGTGGTACTTTAAGAGTATCCAAAATTTTCAAAATGTACCCATTTGGTCAAAAAGAAACACGTGCACAAAAATGAAGGGTATTTTAATCATTTTAAATTTTTAATATTATTTTTACTCTTTTTCTCCCTTTGTTCTTTCTTTTTTGTTCCTCTTTTTCTCATTCTCTCGTTAAGTTTAGAGAGTAGGGTTTTGTAGAAGACGAATAAGAGTGAATTTATGCAAATAGATAGAGGTGTAAGAAAGAGAGGAGAGAGAAGAATAAAAAGAGAAAACAAGAGGAGAAAAAGAGGAAAGGAAGTAATAAAAAATATTAGAATGATTAAACTAAATAGATACCTTTCTAAAAATTAGTATACTTTTAAGGTAACCTAAAAACTTTAATAATGCTTACCAAAAGAATAATATGAATACTAGTAAGACATCATACGCAATTCAAGGGGACTTTTCTTTAAGAAGCAAAGGAATGAGAATATCACTTAAGGCCTATAGTAGTGTATCTCTTTTTCTTTTTTTCTTTTTTTCTTTTTTTTCTAAAGGGACACAGCCTGTTTTGACCAGCTATAGTAAGTTACTACTAGTAAAAATATTGTCAACAAAGGTCCACACAATCAAAATGTTAAAAATAAGTTAAAAATGATATGTGATACAAGATTAATATTTTGTCATGTTATTGTATGCCACTATCGTATTAGAACTTAATGGAGATATTAGAAAATGAATTAAAATGACATTCATGTTATTTTTATTGTAGCGTACTATTAATTATATGCATTGATTAAATGTGTTTAATATATAATGTTTTGTATAATATCATGTATTGAGCCTTTGGGCTTTGCAATGTGTATTTGGGCTGTTTTGTATTTGTTTTTTCAGGCCTTGTATGTTGAACTTGTAATATGGGCTCTAAGGGTAAAATTGCCATTTCCAAGATGCTTATAAGTACCCTATTAGGATTGTTTGAACAATGACTCATTTCATTTCTCTTTTTCTCCTCCTTCCTCTATAATTGTTTATGGTTTCTCTGGTTCCTTTTGAGAGTTTTGAGAATAAAATACTTTTCTTAGGGTTCTTGTGCCCTCTCTATTGTGTTAGGTTTTACCTCTATTGGTGTTCTTGTAATGTTTAACTCTCTGTAGAAACTCTGATTATAGTGGATATATGTGTATCCTTAGTAGTGGATTAAGCTATGTAGTTTTAAGGACTGAAGCACTTAAATATTGTGTTCATTTGATATTTTATGTTCTACTTTTCTTTATAATTGATTCAATAGTTCACTTAATCAATACTCTGTAAGTATTCTGGTGAGATTGAGGTCTAGAAATCGTAACAAAGTGGTATCAAAGTGAGGTTTGTGTCTTATTTGGCCTTCGAACTAAAATAGAAGCATTTTGAACGCACAAGATCCTCGTATTTGGTTTTTGGGTTGAGTCACTTGTGTGATTCAGAGATCTTGGGTTTCCTAGGGTTTTTGAGTTCTTTCAAAGAACTTGACCTTTGGATTTCAAGTACTCAAATTGGAGGTTTTCTCAATCCTTTTTCCTTCTATTACCTTTTATTTTACTTTATTTCAATTACCATGAATACACAGTACAAAGTAACGTTATTTGATAGCATAGGTGATTATGTTATTTGAAAACGTAAGATGAAAGCATTTGTGATACAATCAAAAGTACATGGTACCATTGATTTTTGCCTAAAAAGGCATCTGAGGGTGATAAGAAAAAGATTGCAAGAAAGGCATATTCTGCAATACTATTGAACTTGATTGATAAAACACTCAAGGAAGTTTCTAAAGAAACTACCACGAATAATGTTTTATCCAAACTTCTCTCTCTTTACCTTAATAAATCTCTATCTAAAAAATTTCATCTTAAACATCGTTTTTATTCTTTCAAAATAGATTCTTCAAAGGATCTTGAACAGAACCTTAATGATTTTAAAATATTAACAACTCATTTAGATAACATTGATCATAACATTGAAGGTGAACTCAAGCTATATTTTTCTGAATTCTTTACCTAACAAACATAAAGATGTTAACTCTGGTATAATGAATGGTAGAGATACTGTTTTTTCATTTACTTGTTTCTAACCTTAGGTCTAAGGACTTAGAAATAAATTATAAGAATAATGTGAGTGATAGTCTCTCTGTTAAAGGTAGGATAGAAAAGAAAGACAAGAGCTTTAGAGGTAAATAAAAAAAAGTCTAAATTAAGGTCTAAGAAACATGTTAAATGTTATTTCTGTAAGAATAATAATCACTATAAAAATGAGTATCCACTTAAGAAAGGTAAAAGGTCAAAGAAGATTGAGTCTGGTACTGATAGTGAGTCAAACCTAGTTTTTAGGTTATAAGAGTTCTGAAGTGTTAGTTGTGAGCTCCACTAGATCAAAAACAATTTGCGTCTTAGACTCAGGTTGTACCTTTCACCTGATACCCCTTAGGACTAGATTGGTAATCTAAAACTAGTTGATAGTGATACAATACTTCTAAGAGATGACTATTAGTGTTAAATTAAGGGTAAAGGTTCTATTAGACTAACTCTAAAAGATGGAAGTGTGAGAGTCTTGAAAGAAGTGAGATTTGTACCTGAGCGTAAGAGAAATTTAATTTCACTAGGTATTTTAAATACCATTGGTTTCACCATTAAGATTGAGAGTGGAGTTGTGAGAATTTTAAAAGGTTCTTTAGTAGCCTTTAGGACAGTCAAGGCAAATGGTTTATATTTGTTGCAAGGGTCACTCTAAATATTAAAGGTAAGGATAGTGTAGTCCAATCCTTAGATAGTCTATGTTGAGGCATAAAAGATTGGAAACATGTTAGTGAGAAAGGTCTAAGTGCATTAGTTAAACACGGTGTGTTGGTAATGAACCTCTAGGTAACTTAAAATTTTGTGAGCATTATATTTTTGGTATGCATACTAGAGTTAATTTCTCTAAAGGTCAGCATACTACCACACATGCACTTGATTATATTTACTCTGACTTGTGGGGACCTATTCCTATTCAATCCCACGATGATCGTAAGTAATTCTTATCCTTAATGGATGACTATACTAGGAGAGTACGAACTTCCATCTTAAGACAAAGATAAAACCTTTGTTACCTTTAAACATTGAAAAACTCTAGTTGAAAACGAAAAGGGGAGTAAGGTTAAAGTACTTAGAATTGATAATGGACTAGAGTTCTGTAATAAACTCTTAGACTGTTATTGTAAGGACTAAGGGATTAGGAAGCATGGGACATTTATAAGTATACCATAACAAAATGAACTAGCTAAAAGAATAGTGAGAATGTTGATTAAGTCTAGTATGTCCAAACAGTTTTGGACATAGGCTATTAGCATAGCCACTTACCTTATCAATAAATGTCCTTCCACTGCTATAGACTTAAAAACAACTGAGGAGCTTTGGAATGATAAACTTGTTGACTATGATAATCTTAGGATCTTTGGATGCATTGCATATAGTCACATTAATCAAGGTAAGTTGCAAGCGAGGTCTTTAAAGTGAACCTTTGTTGGCTATCCTTTAGGTGTCAAAGGGTATAAATTGTGGTGTCCTTTACTTAAAAAGTGTATAAATAGTGAGAATGTTGTATGTAATAAATCTCAATTTTAATGTGAATTAAATTTAGAACCTACTTTATCTATTAATAAGGATATCTCAAATGAGTTAGAGGTACCAACAACCCTTCATCCTCATAATGTTACAACTAATAAGAAAAACACTATTGATTATGATGGAACTGTTGAGGGTCTATTTGATCCTCGTGATAGTTCCCCTAAACTCACTAATTATTTTCTAGACAAATGTAGATCCAGAAGATCCAACTTAAATTATGCAATCCTTTGTGTCTTTATTGGCTTTCCATGTACAAAACACAAAATCTGTTTATTTTACTTAGTGTATTTATCTTTCCTTATGTTATGTTGGTTACAGACGATCAGTAATGTATACATGTATATAGTGAGCTACACTTTGAATATGAGTATGTTTACACACACCACATGTTTGATTTTTGTAGTGTGCATGCTAGGTTGAGTGTTGCGATTTTCATCGAGAGCGTAGGAGCGAGCCGGCGTTGTCGCTCATGTTTTTGTTTCGTTTTGAGTGTAGGTATTTATGAAAAATTACTTGACAATTTGAAAATAAAATAGTGGAGGTTTTGGCACCTCAACGAGGTCCTTGACAAGGGCCTCACCAGACCCTCAGTGAAGAGGTCGACAAGGACCCCTAACAAGGCTGCGGCAAGGTTGGCCGTTGAGCTTGGGTGATATCTATAAATACCTCTCATCTCTTTGTTCTTTTTCATCCAGAAAAATATAGCGGAATTTTATCAAATTAACATCTCATTTTCTATTTCCAAATCAAAATTACCTTGTGTCTTATTCGATATTAGTGATTCGTGACTATGTAAGCAAAAATGTGCTCTTGAGTAGTGAGTACTCAAAGCAATGTTTGCAAGTGATTTTATGTGAGAAGCATGTGTGGTTGTAAGCAATGTGGAAGCTGGAAGTTTCTTTCATACAACTTTTTCTTATTTAAGGAGCCTATGTGGCTATGAGTCGTGTGTCGGTTGGTAGTTGCTAGGTTGCAATTTTTTTTGTGTCAGAACTACACTATAAGAGTAAGTTGGGCTGAATTGATTGAGTTCTCATATCAGTGTTCTCAAATCATTGGTTGTTTGCAGTACATGGTTGACTGTGTTAGATGATTTGTGATTCGTGGTTGAAAATGGTTTACATGGTGGTTTTTGGCTGTTCATAATTAAAGGTAGTCATCAGGTTTGTATCTTTACTTCACAATACTGATCTAAGGCTACTATTCACACCACATTGAGTGGTGTTGGCTTTGAGGGAAAGTCAAGTTCGTATGTCAGATCAAGTTGTTCTAAAGGTAACAAGCGAGAACAACAATAGATAATTTGGACAGAAGTCCTGATTGATAGAGGTAATGGTGGTTTTATTTATGCTAGAATTGTAATTGTTTTATTACTTAGTGGATTTGGTTATTGTCAAATGTTTTTTATAAGCAACCCGTGCATGTTATCACATATTGGATATATGATTTATCTTTTCTAATGGATTAGGCTATAGTTTTAGAGACCGAACCACTTAAACATCGTGTTCGTTGTTTTTTTGAGATTTTTAGCTTTGACTTTCTTTAAAACTAATTCAACAGCTTGTTTAAATGGTACTATATAAGTATTCAGTGAGTTTGAGAGCTCGAAATCTTAATAGGTCAATATTTTGGTGACAAGCTAGTATATGTCATGAGATCTATAAGAAGTCCTTAATATATAAGAAGAAATCAACCATGAGAACTTAAGTGATGTTTCCATCTCTTTTGACCCTTTTAGATAAGGGTTTGGATCCTCTACTTGATTTTTTTCTCTGCTTAACTTTGGTGAGCTTTAACTTTCAGCCATTAGATTGTTTTAAAATTTATCTTGAGGCTTAAATAATTACACATCATTAAACAATATTTTAATGCAATTAAAAACGAATAAAACTACTGGCAAATAAAATTATTGCCTCTTCATCTGGTTACTGCCGTTCTATGTTCTTATTTCATCTTCTTAGTTCCAACCTTCATGAATCTTCTTATACGAGTCAGTAACATTTATTTATGAATTTCCTTCATATTACAAAGTATATTAACTCTGACAATAAGCTTATTCAACTTTTATTGCCATTAACCCATTCGGCATAATTTGTAGTAAAAAAAAACTTGATATAAATCTAAAAAGTGTAATAGTTTAGATGATAACAATAAAACATATAGTTCAATTAAAATGATTTTTGGAGCATTCTCGAACAACTATAGAATATTGTTTAACGATGTTGAATTATTTAAGCCTTAAGATAAATTTTAAAACAATCAAATGGCTGAAAGTTAAAGCTCAACAAAGTTAAGCATAGAAAAAATTCTGCAGAGGATCCAAGCCCATTAGATAAATGCTCTATCAAAAAACGACATTCTACACCAAGCATGAAAGGAAAACTTCCCTGAACTCTACCTTTCTTCCAAAAAAAATTTTCACAAAATCATGAAAACGCTTGTACCATTCAATGAATTAATAGAATAAATGAAACTTACCTGCTTAGATTTCTTTGCTTAAGGAGGTATTCATCAAGTTTCTCCAACCCGGACAATGGACTAAGATTACAGAATGTGGCTACCATTAATACCAGAGAAAAGTTACCTACAATAAGAGGACAACCTCATGTTATGGGACAATAAAAACGATCAAAATTTATCTACCAATGAATGTGCAATAGACTTCGGAAAATGGTTAACCATTGATTGACATAAAAGGAAAGATGCGATAAAATGCACAAATTAAGAATCAAGTAAAAATGGTATTACGAACAACAAATTGCTAGGAAAATTCTTTTTTTTTTCTCCTTTCTAAAATGAGATGTCTAAAAGAAGCTCGATGCTCACATGGAACTTTGAAGCTATCGACAGAAAAAAAAAAAAAAAAAAAGATAAGTAAAAAGAAGAAAGCTCACCCAGATCAACGTAGTAACGATGTGTGGCAGTGGATAAGGAAGAGAGAGAAACAAATGAAGGGAGATATATAAAATTAGAAAAATTAAAATAAATAAATAAAAAACTTTTGGAGACGTTACACGGCTAGAAAGGTTGTTTGCATAGTTTTTTTTTTTTTTTTGAGTAAATTTTTAGCATCCACAATTTGAAGTCTTAACAACCTTTCATTAACAATTACTTGCATAGTTAGTTGGCACGCTTAAAACCTTCTCTTATATTTGTTCTCGCTTTTTTTCTCAACACTTTCTCTCACTTTTGCCATGTTATAAATGTTTTCTCACTTTTGCCATGTTATAAATGTTTTATCATGAGCATGTACAAAACTGATTTTTTTTTTCTTTTTTTCCTCAAAATAAGATATTTTAGTGTAAGATATGGTAAATCAGATATGATAAATAATCGGATGCAATTGAACAGTCTAAAGTTTATGTCCTAATTACCTCAGTATTTTGAGAATGAGGTAGATTGGCTTATTTATTTATTTATCAAAATCCTACCCATTTTGGATAGGTAAAATTAGGCCTTGTCAAAAAGTTGCTTGGATAGGTCGTGAGAAATTACCAAAATTCAGCAAGGTTAAAAGAAATTTTGTTGGATTAATCCGATAATAATTGCTAGAAAGTATATTGGACGTGGACATTGATTACCAAAGCTCCAATCACATTGTGCCATTGTTTTATCATGTTATGTCAATGCTTTACTACATTTCAATGTCACATGCCAATGCGACAGGAAATGCTAATATCTTACCAGGTTGTTCTAATATCATATCACATTGTATCAATACCCACAGCATGCTATTACCTTATCACGTTATGCCAATGTCATACTACTAGATACCAATGCCTTAATCATGACATCTAAACTCCATATTGTACTAATGTCTTACCACAATATTTCAACGTGTTATTAGACATCTCAATGCATTTCATAGCTTACCATAAAATGCCAATGTTTTACCTTATTGTTGTTATATCTTAGTGGATATTGGTGGTAGAATTGTGTGTACTCCTAATCAAGGTTGGCACAAGGCCTTGGCCATCTAGGAGGTCGTTTAAGGCTCTAGTCTTAAAATGTATCGATCATGCAATGTTACAATTTTTAAATTTTTTAAATGTAATAATAAGTATAAAATTAACTTTTTTTTCATTTTTTATTTCCATTAAATGAAGTATAATTTAATATACTTTGGCAAGGAAATGAGTATTTATAAATAACATGTCTATATTTTCGTAATTTTTTTAATAAAGGTTGTAATCACTTGTAGATGACATCCCAATTAAGTTAACACCTCTAAGTACTTTCATCGTATAGCTTCTCATCTACGAATATAATTAAATAAAGAAAAGAACCTTTAGTGTGAATTCATACAAAAAAATACTCAATAGAACTTATATTTAAACTAATTGTTAGAATTAGAAAAATAAAAACATTTGTGAATGATGGTACATCCTATCATCATGTCATAATACAAATACTAGGAGTCTTCAATGCTCAACTATCAGCTACAACATTACTTTCTCTTTAGATATAAGTGGAATGAATCTTCCTGTAAGAGATATTTTCTAAGAAATCAACCCAATCTATATACCTCTCTATGGAACAAAAAATGATCTGGTATGAAATAGTCATAACAAAAGAAAAACTTGATTCTAATCGAAGCTTTCATCAACTAAAAGTGACTGCATACATAACAACATCAATTATTGATGCAAGCTTTGTCTTGAAAGTATGTGAGACACTAAGTGGGATACATAAACAACATATGACAAAGGATCTTGAAGTCCTAAACACCCCTACACATCCAACTAGTCCCAATAATCCAAAATTTGCACCATTTATGTTGCATTTAACAAGCCTGAAGATGGATTTTGCCAAATAACTACTATAATATTGGCAACTCAATGGCCTACATGAAATGCCCTATATTAGTAAATAATGGAGCACCTGAAGATTATTAACTCTACTTCTCATTATCCCTTGTTATGACATGCTAGCTTCCCAAATAAATTACCAAACCATGGTCACTGTAGAATTCAATTAAGTTTAGTTATCCTTATAACATCAATCATAGTTGGATATTTATACCTGAATGATTGAAATAATTTCTACTTTCCATAAATTATCGATCCATGACATGAAATCTATTACCATAGCATCCTTTTATAGATCTAAATTTTTGGTGTCTTTACAAGGTTGTTTTTTTTAAGAAAAAACTAAAATTTTCCAAAGTACACTTATAAAAATATGACTTCAAAAGAAGTAAGAAAAGGTTTCCTTAGATAGGAAACATAAGGAATATCTGGTAATTGAAAAAATAACCCTTTTCTTAACTTGTCAAACAGTAAGAAGTTTGATTTGAATGACATGCCATGATAAAATCGATCTAGAACACAATATAAAAAGGGCTCAAATGGTCGTGCCCCAACTCATGTTCTTCCTAACTATTTGTAAGTCTCACAATTGTGGCCCTTCCTTTAATTGTACGAGTCAAGATTGGTGTGTTAGTAATTTTCCTAATAGCTATCAAATGGATCTCTCAAGCAATATCAAGAAAAGAATCATCAAAATATTATGGTAGATGTCACCCATATGCCTACAAGTAATCCCCAACTAACACATCCATTTATGGGTTAACTAATGGACTATTTACCATTTCAATTAATAGACTATCCAGCCAGTTATTAGTTTACACACATAAAAAAAATCCTTGTCAATTAACAATATAGACTCCTCTAATAGAGTCAAATAATAGGACTACAAATCAAGCCAAAGTGAGTAACAAACGTAAATCCTCCAAGACCACCTCAATCCTTATATAAAGTAGAAACTTATAAATAAAAACTTGTTTGTCTCTAGTTATGCCTAAATCAATGGCCAATTTGTACGTGAAATCTTATCACTAATTATCTTAATTAATTTTAAGTTTACCATAATTATTTTTATTTTCTAGTATTTTTTTTGTTGCTCTTCGCTAGCTTCTTTCGTAATTATTTGTTTCAATACTCGAATCTGGCTATCTTCCATAGCCAACACCACCCAATGTGGTGTGATAAATAATGACCAGTAATTAGAAGTGTATCAACTCACAATATCGCTCGACACCGAGTCCACTATTAATATCAATTATTGTACGGGAGACGCACAATCAAATCACGTACTCACATAGATAACAATTTGATAACTAATCATAAAAATGATCCACGCTCGAATGTATGCTCTCCAAATTAATTTTGAAAATAGATAAAAATCTTAAAATAAATTTTGATAGAGTTTCATCTCTTAAACAATGGGTGGAGAAAAGAGAAGATAGTGGGGCATTTATAGGGCTCGAAGTGCACACCTCGCCAACCATTTTGCCAAGGTGGTGGTGATTCACAAAAGTTATTGCATATAAATTTTGTATGATTTATAAAATAACTCGTAAATGCATGCATCACTTATTGAAAATGATAAATATACGTCCACAGTCAATCTAAAAAGGAATCACGTGGTTTTTAAATTATTCAATAAATTCTTTAAAAACAAAATTAAATAACCAAAATATCCTATCATGATTATTTTTGGTTGAGTTTCTAAACTAATAACATAAAAATAAAGATATGTTCAATAAACATTTAGGCAATTAAATATTTATCATGTAATGAAGAATTTATAGGATATATTAGTTAGTTAGTTATGTTTGCTCAATATTTAATAGGTTATTAAATATATGAAATAAAATTATTGATTCTCTCTTGCTTTAAAAATAGAAGATTAATTAAATCTACCATTTTCTATTAATTCAAATCACTTACCCAACTTCGGCTAGGTCCAATAGTTAGTTTTAATTAAAATATGCTTCTTTTTAAGAGATAGTAAACTATTTAATTGTCGCCTTTAGTCGAATCTAACAATTTAAACTCATATCAATATGTCTAAGTTAGATTTATGATTTAAGTATCTGGAACTAACTTTTAGATTTTAAAACTACTGTGAATGATAAGTCATCAATATATCTTTTAATTATAATTCTTATAAAAATCTTTGAAATAGAGCATGCCTTGGGATGAGATTTAGATTGTACATATTATGAAAAATACTTCATCAATATATTCTTCTTTTACAAACTTTATTTTAATCTTGATGAATAAATAAAATATAATTCATTTTATAATTTTTTTTAATCTATTTTAATATTTCATAAGCTTAAAAACATTACTAATATCTCATACTATTTATAGCAAGATATATAAAATTTAATAAATGATCAATAAATTAAGCATAGAGCATATAAAATAACATTTAGAGATAATCTGAAAATAATACATTTAAATATATCTCAACAGAATTGTTTTAGATTTACTTCTGTCTTGGAAAACCTCTAAATAGAATTATCATGCAATTTATTGAGCTTGAAACTAAAACTATTATATGAACTAAATTTGTTCAACTCTCAAGCGAGAGAAGAACTTTAAACTATTAAAAGAAAAGTTAAAGAAAGGAAAAGAAAGCTAAGAAATTAGCTAGAAGAGAGCTAATGGAATATGTGATATATTTCACAAAAGAAATATGGTCCTATTCATATGGTGAGAAAAGATGAAAAAAGTGAATTTTTTAGCTTAGCGTTATAGTACACAATTTTTCCACATCGTGACGTACACAGCCTATATAAGATTTGAGCATGATCTACTCTCTTTGTATCGTGGCCCACAATATTTTCACACCACAACACACATATATATGGGATGCTTTGGATTCTTTCTTTAGCCTCATGCAGTAACTCATAATAATTTCATGCTCTAGGATATTTCAAACTACATCTCTTTGGAACTCTAAATTTCTTGTATTTTCTTTTATTAAGTTTAAAACATATGTAATTTTTTAAAAATGTTTTCTTACCAATTGTAATGGTTTCTTCAAGTACAATTATTCTAATTAAATTATTTTAATACAAGAAATAGTTGGAGAAAAAACAAATATACCTATGATTTTGAAAAAAATATATTTGCATAAAATAATAATAAAATAAGCAAATACAAATCTATATAATCACTAAACATAAATAAAATCACAATATATTAAGTTCATTTCAGCACTTATCACAACACCCAACTAGCTTCTTTCTAGTCTCTCATTAAGAATGGTGAAAAAATTAAAAATTAAATTATTAAAAATTATTTTCCTAGATTAATATGGTTGCATTTAGCGTAAGAAAACCCCTTGATTGCCTTAGTAAACAAGTTTAAATCTTGTGAGATTTTCAGATATGATACCCAAAAACATCAAAAGTAAAACAAAAATTGAAAATAAATAAAAACAAAAAAAAATAACACAAAAAAAGTAAAAAAAATAAGAAAAACAAAACTTCTCATGCTTTGAAATTCCTTTTAAGTCTACAATTAAAATCTATAGCATAAGTATTTTTGCAATCACTGTATTTTTATTAATATTTAGGTATTTTCGTTCAAAAATAACTTAAAGATTCGAAGAAAAATAATGGAGGCAATACATCACAAATAGTTTGAGAAAAATATGAGAAAAAGTAAAAAAAAATTGAAAAATTTGCCGAAATGGGTCAAAGCGGGCAAAATTGTCAAAAATGATAAGTCCCGCGTGCATAGCTAGCACACACCTATGTGCAGCTAGCACATACTTTCATCGAGTACCACGTGTGCCAATACACGTCTATGCCTATCCCGTGTATACTAACGCTCGCCTGCCATAAAGCTTGGCCTACACACGCGTGCTAGCCTGTCCAAACGCATCTAAAATCAATTTTTAGATAATTTCTCACTATTTTTTAGCTTTTTTCTCATATATAAAAGGACCATCTCCCCTAGTGTAAAAATCATCTCTCAAATCCCTAAAAATCTCTCTTCTCTCTTTAGCTTTTTCTCTCTAGTTCTTAGTTTTTTTTAGTTTTAAGGTTCTTCTCTTTTTGAAAAAAACTAGTTATGCTTTTATAGATTTCTTATTTTTGATTCAATAAACAGAAATACAAATCCGTTTGGAGGTTTTTTAGAAACGAAATTAGCATCAAAGTTCTGTAAGGATTCTTTTGAAGTATAATTTTAAATGAATTATTTACAATTATTTTTATGTTTTATTCTCATATGTTATATTTAATTTTTCTGTGATTAAATTTAACATGACTGGCTCTGTATAAATATTAAATAGGTAAAACATTTCTATAAAATAAATTGATATTATTTTTATTCAAGATTTTATATTAAGAATGTTAGAGAGAAATATATTATTTTTCATTACAAATTTAAAAATTAGATTATAAGGTTTAATTATCTAGTATGATTTAGAGTAATGCTCTTTTATTTGTTGGTATAATAATCCGATAGTTAAAGTGAAGCTCCACTCCAATTTTTTTATAAGAACTATTATTTCAAAAATGTATTTGAAACATATTTTCATTAATGGTTTTAAAGCTTAAAAGTTAGTACTCAGATAATTAAATTGTTAGGTTTAATTTAGACACCTTGAATAAAGTTTAATTAATTGACTCTGCCTAAAGATGTGATTAGATGGTTTGCTATTTTCTTAAAAATAAAGCTAAAATTTAATACTTAATTAATTAATAGTCTAGCCTAAAGATATTATTTAATTAATATTAAACAAAATAATTTAGGTCCCACCTAAAGATACTTTCCTACCAAAAAGAGAAAATCAACAAATATCAATTTATATTTTTAATAACCTAAATAATATGAGCAAACATAATTAACTTATTTATTATATCCATAAATACATCACTATTATGAATGATAAAAAATTGTATTATTATTTATTTAATCTATATCTATGTTTTTTTTACGTCATTAGAATAGGAAACAAAAATCAAAATATTGTAACAGGATGTTTAGGATTTACTTTTTTAAAAAAGTTTAAATAATAAATTAAAAACAACATATATTTATTCTTTAGATTAACCTTAGGAGTATACTTGTCATTTTTTATAAAATGATTCGTGCACTTGCGAAATTTTTACAAATATAAAACCGAAGCATTTGTAAGATTGGTATTGCTAACTCAATGCCGATCTTGTTTCATGAGACATTAAGTGATTTAATTTATAATTAATAGTATACCAGACCAAAGGTGCTACTTACACATATAAGAAAGAATCAATAAATCTAGGTTTATATTTTAGTAACCTAATTAATTGTATGAAACATTGTTAACTAGCTAAATATCACATTAATTTTTCACTGTTTAATTAATTGCAAGTTTGCTTGTAATTGTTGTAAACCAATCTATCCTTTATCTTTTATTATTTTATATTATTAGTTAAGGGTTTTTAGACTCAACAGAATGTTTAGGTTTATTTTTTATTTTTAAGAGTTTTTTTAGATTATTTAAAACCACGTATTTCATTTTTAGACCGATCTTGGAAGTATACCTATCACTTTTTACAAAGTGATTTGTACACTTACTAGCTATTTATAAATATACAAAATTTGTGTACCATTTTTTATGCATCAACCATCTAATTTAAAATTAATTAATCAGTAACTTCCTTGGTCGGGCTTCAAATTGATAAATGAAATTAAATTAAGCTCTCACTTATTTATGCACAATTAAGCATAGATGATATTTCTAATACTTAATTTTAAAATATTTTCTTTAATCACAAATCAAGATTTGATCCATCATTAATTTATAATTAAATATTTTAAGAACATGAAAAAGAAATGAATAAAACTCTTATTTATTCAAACCATAATATTGTTCTTCAATCATTAGAAGGAAAGCTAAATCTTCATATTACAAAAATTATCCAAGCATATTTAAATTCACAAAATTTAATTCAACTACAAAAGATATTAGATTACAAAGAGAAATAAAAAGATATAAAAATAAAAATATTCCCTCTTTGTAAAAATGATTCTAAATCTCTTAGTGAGTGGTCATTACTTTTTTTCAAATCCTTAGATCCTTATTATAATTGGGTAGTTTTCTCTCTATATATGTATATGAGTGGTGGAAGAATGGTTCTAGGAGTTGGTGGCTAATGTGTGGCTGAAAGATAAATGTTTAAGGAGGGTTAGGATTGAATTTATAGGCTAATACTAGGGGTCAACTTATTTGGAATACATATCAGGGTTTCTGGAAATATTTTGTGTAAGTGTTATAAGTGTTGACTATTTTCATGGACAAAATATTTACATGTAAACTTATTTTTAAGCTCCCAATCAAGTCTATCAAGCAAAGTTGAAGAAACGTAAGAATTTTAGATAGTTGTACTTCAAGTATATCTATTATAACTATAACACATAAGATTGCACTCAAGCATTTAATAACATATAGATCTGGAATTATTTTTGTTCCTAAAATATAGAATAAGTATATGTTGAAATATTATATAAGATATACCGTAAATTATAGGCCAAATTTTATTCTAAAAAATAGCATAAAATATACTTTAAAATAGCTCTTTTTTAAGTAAGAGTCTTTTTGATTAATAAGTATACTTTAAAATAACTTTTTTTTAAATAAGAGTTGTAAGGACTATGAGTGTTAGCTATTTTTGTAGACAAAATATTTATCTGTAAATTTGTTTTTATGTCTGTTATCAAGTCTATCAAGAAAAGTCAAACAAATGCTCGAGTTTCAGACAATTATACTTCAGGTATATTTTTAATAACTACGACACATAGAATTACATTTATGTATTTAATAACATATACTTATAAATCTGAAATTATTTTTAGTACTAAAATATGAAATAAGATATGATAAATAAAATATATTCTAAAATAAAATATGTTTAAAGATATTAGATAAAATATATTAAAAGATATTAACATAATATAAAAATGTGTTTAGAATATTTAGAATACAACATTATTCTTTTTTCATTAGTTTATATTATATATGTTTAACTCTATCCTATATTTTTTTAACTTTTTAAGTTGACGGTGGTTTCTTTTTGGAATTTTATAATCCATTTTAATTCAATTATACTTTTCGTCAACTTAATTTATCACTTTTAATACTTTATTCTTTAACAAAACATTTCTAAATTTTTGTCCATTAACTTATCATATTTTATAGATCAAATTTAAAAATTATACTAAATTGTGTTATAATAATTAGAATGAATATGTTTAAAATTTAAAATTTTTCCATTATTTAATCTCTTAATTTTTAAAAATTAACATAATTAATTTATTATATTTAAATTTAAGTTAAAATTATTAAATATAAAAAATTAGTTGAGCAAAAGTTACTAAAAGTTTATTGAATGACAAATGTTAAAAGTAATAAAATTTAATTAATATAGCGTATATTTTAAATTTTAATATTTAGATGTTAATTATATTTTAGTAATTTTATATCACTTATTTAATTTGAATTATTATATTTAATAGAAATAAAAAAATATATAATTTAAATTTTTTTTGGTTATAAATATATAATTAAGATAAAATAAAAAATTAAATAATATTTTTAATTTATATTCTATCAAATATAATACGATATTATTCGTTACTTTTTTAATGTGAAAATATAGATTTGGTTTGAACATCTTTTAGTGCGTTCAACTTTATCGCAATAGATTTTTTTTTCGAGATGCTCTGCTTCCTATTCAAGCATAATAATATTATTTTTATTTTTATAAATTTTAATAATATTAAAAATAAAATGATATATTTTCATAATATAATTATTATTATAATAAAATTATTTTATTTTATAATTAATTATAATTTAATATTATTATCTTAAATAAAATAAAATTATAGTAATAATATTTTGAGTTGTGTTATTATTATTAGCCCAGTTCATATAAAATTTTCTCTAAAATAAAAGGTCAACTTCTATGTTCTTCACATTTGACAGCATAAATTTAAGACGATGAAATTATTATTTTATAATAAAAATGTATTTATTAATAATAGAATTTTATCATTTATTAAAATAAACAAAAAGTCAAGAGTAACTGTCCTATAATAGAATTTCTCACTCCTATATATTATGCGCTGAGTCGAACTTGAAATGTGTCTTAAACTGAAACTCATAAGTTATTTCTCTCCACTATTTTCTCACCTCCCAAACAAGCAATTAGCGATGACAGAAGAAGCAAACAACATCTACGTCATCGGCTACGCTCTTCATCCCAAGAAAGTCGAATCCTACATCAAACTCGCACTCATAGACCTTGCGAAGCAAAACAACATTGATCTCATTGCAATCGATTTCAAAAAACCACTAATCGATCAAGGTCCATTCCACTGCATCATCCACAAACTCTACGGCAAACAATGGTACATTCAACTCAACGAATTCAAACTCAAATATCCAAATTCAATCATAGTTGATCCAGCCGAAGCAATCGAGCTAGTACGCGATCGAGCTTCGATGCTCAATGTTGTGAACCGTCTCCACATCTCACCTCAACACAAATTCCAAATCGATATTCCGAATCAATTAATCGTTCGCGACTCGGAAGAAATAACAAGTGAGCGTCAATTAGGTATGCGTTTTCCAGTAATTGCAAAACCCGTGAGTGTTGATGGGAGTGGGACGAGTCATGAGTTGTGTTTGGTTTTCAGCGATGAGGGATTGAAGAACCTGAAAAGGACACTAAAGGGGGAAATTGTGATTCAAGAGTTTGTGAAACACTGTGGGGTTGTATTTAAAGTGTATGTGGCTGGGAAACAAGTGAAGTGTGTGAAGAGGATGTCTCTGCCTGATAGTTTTGAGTTTGATGAGGAAATATCGGAAACTGGGTTATTGCCATTTTCGAGAATATCTGAAAAGGGTGCGGAAGAGATTAATTGTATTGAAATTGAAATGCCAGAGATTGGTTTAGTAGAGGAGGTGGCAAGAAGATTGAGGGAGGAATTGGGACTTCGTTTGTTCAATTTTGACATGATCAAGGATTGTAGAGATGAAAATGATAATCGATATCTGATAATCGATATCAATTACTTTCCTGGGTACGCCAAGTTACCTGGGTACGAGCGACTAATTACAGATTTCTTCTTAGACACAATCAAACAGAGTTAATCTTGTACTAACATGAGGGGAGACGGAATAAGAAGGGAATAAAAACCAAATTTTTCTTTCTTCGGTTTCTTATATTGGCAAAATCTGTACGAGTTTGCGACAAATTCAAATGGTATATTAAATTATTTTATAATTGATGTAAAATAAAGTGATAATAATTGTTTAAATGACAATTATTAGGTTTATGGATATTGATATTATTATCATATAACATTATTTATTTACGGAGAAAATAAAAGAATTAGAATTGATTTTTTTTATTTGTCTGTTTAGTTGAACTGAAAAATGAGTTAAAAATAAAATCGATTCTTAAAATAAAAAAAGTCGATTCTTAAAGCTTTAGAAATCATGATTTCATTGTTGTCTTAATTTTTTTTTTTCAATTTTACTTCTACTTTAAATATAACCCTAAATTCAAAATCTTTTAAACCTTAAATCTTAAATCCCAAATCCTAAAATTTTAAACCCAAAACCCAAAACCCTAAACTATAAATCTCAAATCTCAAAACCTAAAACCTAAAACCTTAAACCCCAAACCCTAAAACTCTAAATCTCAAATTCTAAATCCAAAACCCTAAAACTCTAAATCTCAAATTCTAAATCCAAAACCCTAAACCTATTTAGAAAAATAATAAATTTTACCATAAACCTTAACCCTAAATCCCTAAATCCTAAATCCCAAACCTCAAAACCCTAAACCCTATTTAGGTTAATAATAATTTTAATAATATATTTTCTTTTTAAGTAATAATTATTTAGAAAAATAATGATTTCAATAATTTATTTTTTCTAACGAAAAAATAATAATTAAATAATATTATTTAAACTTTACTAAATATAGGAGTATTAAGGTAATTTATAGTTTTTTTTTTACATTTCATTCCAATGGCAAACCAAACACTGTAATACTAATTCCTTTTTTGATTCTAGTGATCAAACCAAACAAGATTGTTTTCTTTCCATTCCATTCCAATCTCATTCACATTCCGATTTTGATTCCATTCTTCAAACCAAACGTTACCTTATGTTTTAAATCTCATTATTGTATTTAAATTTATCATTAGATATTAGATTATTTTCCATTATATAAAATAAGATTTAGCATTTACGTTAAATACAATTATTAATTTTACCCTCTATCACTATTTATGTTTCTCTCTTTCTATTATTCTAAATCTTTAAACTCAAAATTATCTTCTTTATCATAATTTTTTCAAATCATATATATACACGGTGACATGTTTAGATGTTCTTTGTTTAAGTAAAATATGTCATTTAGTATCGTACCTTAGAAAAATATATTTTTAAGTTTATATATATATATATTTATATTATAATTAAACTCATTTATTTGTTAAAACTTTGATAGGTAAAGACAAAATTAACTTATTTCCATCCAATTCTCAATTAAATATAACAAAATAGTACATGAGGGGAGACGGAATAAGAAGGGAATAAAAACCAAATTTTTCTTTCTTCGGTTTCTTATATTGGCAAAATCTGTTAGAGTTTGCAACAAATTCAAATGGTATATTAAATTATTTTATAATTGATGTAAAATAAATTGACAATAATTGTTTAAATGACAATTATTAGGTTTATGGATATTGATATTATTATCTTATAATATTATTTGTTTATGATGTGTTTGGTTGGAGGGAAAGTAAAGGAATTATAATTGATTTTTTTTATTTGTGTGTTTGGTTGAATTGAAAAATAAGTTAGGAATGAAATCGATTCTTAAAGTAAAAGAAGTCGATTCTTAATGGAGAATGAATTATAATTTCTTCTCCCTTTTAGGAATCATGATTCTATTGTTATCTTAATTTTTTTTTTCAATTTTACCCCCACTTTAAATATAACCCTAAACCTAAAATCCCTTAAACCCTAAACCCAAAATCAATTAAACCCTAAACCCTAAATCTCAAAACCCAAAACCTTAAATCCTAAAACTGTAAACCCAAAACCCAAAATACTAAACCCTAAAACCCAAATCCCAATACCCTAAACTATAAATCCCAAATCCTAAAACCCTAAATCCCAAATCCTAAATCCAAAAACCCTAAACCTTATTTAGAAAAATAATAATTTTAACCATAAACCTTAACCCACAAATATAACCTTAAACCCTAAACCCCAAATCCCTAAATCCTAAATCTCAAACCTCAAAACCCTAAACCCTATTTAGAAAAATAATAATTTTAATAATATATTTTATTTTTAAGTAATAATTATTTAGAAAAATAAAAATTTAATAATTTATTTTGTGTAACGAAAAAATAATAATTAAATAATATTATTTAAACTTTACTGAATATAGGGGTATTAAGGTAATTTATAGTTTTTTTCATTTCATTTCAGTGGTAAACCAAACACGGTAATACTGATTCCTTATTTGATTTCAGTGATCAAACCAAACAACATTGTTTTCTTTCCATTCCATTTCAATCTCATTCACATTCCGATGCTGATTCTATTCTCGCAACCAAACGCGACCTTATGTTTTAAATCTCATCATTGTATTTAAATTTATCATTAGATATTAGATTATTTTCCATTATATAAAATAAGATTTAGCATTTACTTTAAATACAATTATTAATTTTTCCCTCTATCACTATTTATGTTTCTTTCTTTCTATTATTCTCGTCATTTTGTATATTGTCCCTATCTTCCTATCTCTTTTATATCAATTTTTTATGATAATCAACAAAAATTTTATTCTCTTAACGAAATTATCTTCTTTATCATAATTTTTTCAAATTATATATATACACGGTGACATGTTTAGATGTTCTTTGTTTAAGTAAAATATATTATTTAGTATCGTACCTTAGAAAAATATATTTTTAAGTTTATATATATATATATTAATTAAACTCATTTATTTGTGAAAATTTTGATAGGTAATAATTTATTTGTGAAAAAATTGATAGGTAAGGACAAAGTTAATTTAATTTCCATCCAATTCTCAATTAAATATAATAAAATAGTACATAAGTCACGTACATGTTTATATTTTTTTGATAGATATATAAATAAAAAATTAATATTAAATAAAAATATAACTCAATTGTTTTAAGAAATTTGTTTCTTTCAAAGTTTAAAACAAATTTCAATAAAATTCGAACAAACTTTTTCTTATCTAATACACAAAGTAACTTATTAGATGATGAAGATTTTATTTAAGTTTAATAGAAATAATTTGTTAAAAAATTTAAGAATTTTGTAATTAAAAATTACTTTATCATATGTGTTATTCTATTATATAAAACAAAAAATTAGATATATAGTTAAATTTATTCTTTTCTATTATTTTTTACAAATAAAATGACTTAAGAACACTTATTTCAAAGGAAGGGACTAAATAATACATGAGACCTAAACAAAAACACTTATGTTAGTTCCAAAAAAATCAAATTCTTAGAAGAAAAAATAGCATACCTAAAAATAATTCAAAATGAGATGATTCCCACATTCAAATTTTGACCACCTTAACCCCCTTGGCCACTTCTCGCCATACTCGTTGTCACCTTAGTTTCTCCAAGTCATTCAATCCCAACCGCACTACCCTAAACCGTTGTCTAAAGCCAATGACATATGATCCACCAACATCGACCATCATTGCTAGCCCAGTGTCAACCCTAAACACGATTCATTATAAAATAAGATTCATACCCCTTAAACCCTTGTTTTGTTTGGTCCAGTCCAATTATGTATTGATGCACAAAAACTTAATAGTCAAATTTTATATTTATAAAATCTTTGCAAATGCACAAATCATTTGTTATAAGCGACAAGTATACTCTCAAGATCGTCTTTAAAGGAATTATAGTGATTTTAAAATATTAAATTATTTTCTAATTTAGTTAAGGAAATAAACAACAAATCCTAAACATTTTAACAATTTTTTTTATCGATGAAAACAACTATAAATTATAAATTATATATAAAGAAAGCAAGTAAATAAAAGTAGATAAATTAACTTATAGCTGAACCTAGGATGATGGACACATATGAGATTTTAACGAGAATAGCCCTTCATGGATAGAATAAATTAAATGATTTAAATAGAAGTTTGATTTAATGATTTAATTTTTTAAAAATAAAATTCCATATAATTATGGTGAGTTTTCAATTATAATCAATTTATCAATTTTTCCTTATCTTAAATTGAAATTGATTAATTGGTAAAGTAAAGAAATAAATAGATATCAAAATCTTCAATTAATTGATAACTTTTGTTAATCGAAGGTGAGATAAAAAATTGAGAAACCTAAGGTAGATACATTTTTTAATTATAAATAAAGATTTGGTTCAACTTAATTTATAAAAGAAAGTTATCTTTCAATAATTTAAATTAATACAAATCAATGAAATTAAAATAGACTATTATTCATTTTACACTACTAGCACAAATAATGTGTCTAACGTTTAATTCTAAAATATTTTCTTCAATCATATATCAAGATTTAGCTTATCATTAATTTATAATTAAAGATCTTAAGATTGTGAATAATAAATAAAACTAAACTTTTATTTATTTAAATTACAAAATTGTTTTCCAATCATTAACAACAGTGAGTAAAATCTCATACACTGATTACAAAGAGAAATAAAATATAACAATAAAGTTACCCTTTCTTGATAAAAATGACTCCAAGTCTCTAAATGGGCTATCACTACTTTCTTAAAATCACTAAATTCTACACTAAACCTAGTCCTATGAATGGTTGTAGAGAAAATGAAAACTACAAAATTATTCTAATATAATTCTGGTGTCTTTTACAAGAGAAATGTGGTTTTATTTATAGTTGAGCAAAGGGAGAGAAATGTGGATTGTGACGGAACAATAAACACGCGTTACAACCCATATTTTTCACCGCCGTAGTTGATGAGTGCTCAAAAAACATTAAAATTACCATGATTTTATGCACATTAATTGATTAAATATATATATTTATATGTTTTATCATATATTTATATAAATTTGTTTTTTTTCGGAATCATGGGTATTTTTATTGTTTTTCAGGTATTTTTGATTAAAAAACGCAACTTAAAGACTCAAAGAGGGATACTGGAAGCAATACATCAAAAATATATTAATAAATAAATGAGGAGAGGTCAACAAATATGGAAAAATTGGATAAAATGGGTCAACAAGGTAAAAAAGGTGGAAAACGCACACGGAGCCGCCCATCCCGCGCGCGCCAGCGCCCAGCCACACGCAACACGCCCAGACCACGTGCGCCAGCTCTTCACGTCTGTGCGCGCCTCTCCTACTCCCGCGCGCGCTGCTCCTACCTTCCATACGCGCATGTGCGCGCCACTGGTTCCTTCCGCGCACGCCGCTGCCATCTCGCCCCATTTTCGCGCGCAGCTGCCACCCCCACGTCATGCTGACGTCAGCAATCACCACTCCGCATTTTCACCATTTTTTAACATTTTTTCACCCATTGTTTCTCCCCATCCTCACCTATAAATACCTCCTTCTCTTCACTTCATTCCACACCTCAAAACACATCTTCTCTTCTCTTTCTTTTTCTCATTTCTTCGTTTTTTTAGTTTTTTTAGTTTTTCTTAGTTTTTAGCTTTTCTTAATTAGTTTTTCTTAGTTTTAGAGTTCTTCTCTTTTTGAGAAGAACTAGTTATATTTTTGTAATTTATTTGCTTTTCAATTCAGTAAATGGGAGTTCAAATTTCGTTTAGAGGTTTTCCAACAACGGGAATAGCATCAAAGTACTGTAAGAATTTTATTTTCTTTGCATTTATTTTTTATGCTTTATTCTTACATGTTATATTTAATTTGTCTATGATTAAATTTAATTTTGCTAACTGTTTGTAAACATGATGTAATAATAACGTTGTTATGCTTGCGAAATATTAAATAGGTAAAAATCTCTAAAATGAATTGATTTTATTTTTATTCAAGATTTTATATTAAGAATGTTAGAGAGAAATATATTATTTTTCATTACAAACATAAATATGAAAATTAGATTTTAAGGTTTAGTTATCTGGTCTGATTTAGAGTAGTGCTCTTTTATTTGTTGGTACAATTGCCCGATAGTTAGAGTGAAGCTCTATTTCAAAAGTTTTTATAAGAATTATTATCTGAAGATATATTGACAACATGTTTTCAGTAGTGGTTTTAAAACTTGAAAGTTAGTACTCGGATAATTAAATTCTTAGGTTTAATTTGGACACCTTGAATAAAGTTTAAACTGTCTAACCCCACCCAAGGTGGTATTTAAATGGTTCATTTTTAATATCTTAGAAAATGAATTAATTTAATTAACCAAATTAGTTATCAACCCCACCCATAGGTGTTAAATTAATTTGTTTAGTTAACAAAGAATATCTAACCCCACCAAAGGTGGAATCAATAAATATCAATTCATATATTTAATAACCTAAATAATATGAGCAAACATAAATAATCCACTATTATAAATGATAAAATTTGTATAAATGTTTATTGAATCTATGTTTATTTTTATGTTCTTAGATTAAAAAACACAAAAACCAAAATATCGTGACAAGATGTTTAGGATTTAATTTCGTTTTTAAAAGTTGGAATAATAAATTAAAAACCACATACATTCCTTCCTTAGATCGAACTTGGGAATATACTTATTATTTTCTACGAAATGATTCGTGCACTTGCTAGAGTTTTATAAATATAAAACCAAAGTATTGGTAAGAATCGGCGATGCCGATTTTCACCCATTAAGTTTTTGGCGCCGTTGTCGGGGAAGGAATAGTGTTTTTAAATTATTTATCAAAATTTTAAAAACATTTTTGTGCTGTAAATAATAAAAAAATAAAAAAATAAAAAAATAAAAAAAAATTAAATTAAAAATAATAATAATAATAACTATAACGTGAATAGTAAAATAATTTAGAAATTTGAAATTTGAAGTAAAAAAAAAATTACCGTTCATGAATAGTTAAAAATAAAAAAATTAAATTAAAATTAAAAAAAAAATGCAATCCCCAAATTACGTCTTGCTAAGACGTTAAACTAAGTAGTGGATGAGAGACAACCCATCATTTTAGGTAATTTTCTGTTATTTGTTTTATTTGTTTTATTTACTTAATTTTATTGTTTATTTTAGTTTAATTATATGTGAATAATTTTTAAATTATTAAAACTAAAAATATTTGTTGAGATGTTAGAAGTTCACAACGATCTGTCTGTATATACTTTAATGATGAATATGATGGATGCATCTGCATTTCTCCATTACTACTTACACATTCTCAAGAAATATGTAATCTTTCTTCTCTTTTCTCTTTATCTTTAATTTACAGTTGTTACATTGAGGACAATATAAATTCTAGGTTGGGGGTGGTGAAAAGTTACTATGCTTAATTAAAAAAAAAGATTTAACAATTTAAAAAAAAAATATTAAAAAAAAAATTAAAATATTTTTTTTTCTTTTTTATGTTCACGTTTTCATTTTTTGTGTTTGGTTTTATTTTTGTTTTGTGTGATTTAGAAAGTTTTGAAATTTAAAAAAAATATATATTTTCTCACAAAAATTTATCATTTCTTTAAATCAAATTTAAGTAAATAGTTAAGTCTTTTTTACTGTTAGATTAATTTTTGAAAACATATCATGAAATATTTTGTAATTATTTTTGATAATTAGTTAGTTTTTGTCATAACTAGTATTTCTTGATAAAATGTGGAAATTATATTAAACCCAAAATCGGTGTTTATGATTTTTTTTAGTGGAGACTACCCTTGTGAGATATAATTTGAGCCTAATTTCTTTTATTCAGAGTGAAATATATATTTTTTCTACTCCAAACACATTTCTTATTTATTCAAATTTTTAGATGATCTCTATAGGTATTAGCATTGAATGTATGAATTTTTTTTCTCATCTTAATAGAGTATCGTATATTTTTTATTATTATTTTTGCTTATATTAAATTATTTGAGTAGAAATTGATAGTATATGCTTATATCTCATTCATGCATGATTGCTACAAAAAAGACATATCTAGGGTTACCTAAACCAAGATCAAATAGAAAAGCCACAAAATTAACTACTCACCAAAATCCAAAAAAAATAAAAATTGTACAATCTGTACATGGGTTAACTCTCTAAAAAAATATATAGTATAATCTACATACTATGACCCACAGTGCCTACAAAGTTGTGAGTACAGGCTAATTACAAAAGAAAGATATAGGAAGTAATTTCCTAAAAAGTCATTGCAATTTCTTCATTTGTAAAAGGCATATATCTTGAAATTCTTTCTTAATGAGTTTGATTTATGCATGAAAATAATTTTTATATATGATATCTTTATAATTTATACATTCGATTTCTTTCATGAGATCAATGTTAAAATAACACTTTGAGCCTTTATTCTTTATACATATATGAACCTATTAGTTCATTTCTATACATCAACCCTTTCGCATATAAATTAGTATGAGTTTCTGAACCCATAGGATTCAGTGTTTTGAGAGTATTGACTTGTGAGGAATAGAGTCTAAGCGAATTCTGATTCATGACACTGAAATTGGGTGAAATTAAATTGATATATTTTTGATATGAAATATGAAAATGATTTTCGACTAATTATAATAATAAATCATGATTGTTTAAAGAGATTAAAATAACTTATGCTTAGGATTTTAATTATGATCTTAAATGAGATTAAAAAGTATGAGACATTTTTGTGATATGTTGTTCTTAAAAGTTAATTTTTGATTTTGTTGTAATTTTAGTTTTTAAAGTTGATTGTTTTTATTTCTTTTAATTTTTACATTTAGTTCAATTTTTGTGGGTATCATTACTGAAAACCCTCACGAGACTCAAACTCGTCCATTAGGGCAACCTAAGGGTTTAAAGGCTTGTTGCATAGGCTAAATGCAACTTTGTCAATCCACGGAAGTGATTTAGGATAGTTTAATTTTTAGTATCGCTTCTCTTGCTAAGGGACTAGCAAGAAGCTGGTTGGGGGTTGTGATGAGTGCTCAAAAAGTACTAAAATTACCATGATTTTATGCACATTAATTGATTAAAAAAATATATATTTATATGTTTTATCATATATTTATATAAATTTGTCTTTTTCAAAATCACGGGTATTTTTATTGTTTTTCAAGTATTTTCGCTTAAAAATGTAACTTAAAGAGGAATACTAGAAGCAATACATCACAAAAATATTAATAAATAAATGGGGAAAGGTCAACAAATATGGAACAATTGAACAAAATGGGTCAAAAAGGAGAAAATCGCGCCGCCGCGCCGCCCAGTTGCGCCGAGCCCCGCGCGCATAGCTCCTCATTCCCACGCGCGCCTTGCTCCAGTTCCGCGCGCGCCCCAGTGCACTGCGCCTGCCTTCCGCGCGTGCCAATGCCATTTCGCCCCATTTTTGCGTGTAGCCGCCCCACGTCATGCTGACGTCATCAATCACCACTCCGCGTTTTCACCATTTCCCCCCCACTTTTTCTCTCCATCATCACCTATAAATACACCCCTTCTCTTCACTGCATACCACACCTCAAAACACATTCTCTTCACTCTTTCTTTCTCTCTTTTCTTAGATTTTTTCAGTTTTTTTTAGTTTTTCTTTGTTTTTAGTTTTTATTAGTTAATTTCTCTTAGTTTTAGAGTTCTTCCCTTTTTGGGAAGAACTAGTTATGTTTTTGTAATTTATTTTCTTTTCGATTCAATAAATGGGAGTGCAAATTCTGCTTGGAGGTTTTCCAGCAATGGGAATAACATCGAAGTTCTGTAAGGATTTTATTTTCTTTGCAGTTATTTTTTATGCTTTATTCTTACATGTTATATTTAATTTGTGTGTGATTAAATTTAACTTTGCTGGCTATTTATAAACATGATGTAATAATAACGTTGTTATGCTTGCGAAATATTAAATAGGTAAAAATCTCTAAAATGAATTGATTTTATTTTTATTCAAGATTTTATATTATGAATGTTAGAGAGAAATATATTATTTTTCATTACAAACCTAAATCTGAAAATTAGATTTTAAGGATTAGTTATCCGGTCTGATTTAGAGTAGTGCTCTTTTATTTGTTCGTACAATCGCGCGGTAGTTAGAGTGAAGCTCTATTTCAAAAGTTTTTATAAGAATTATTATCTGAAAATGTATTGAAAACATGTTTTTAGTGGTGGTTTTAAAACTTGAAAGTTAGTACTCGAATAATTAAATTCTTAGGTTTAATTTGGACACCTTGAATAAAGTTTAAACTGTCTAACCCCACCAAATGTGGCATTTAAATGGTTCATTTTTAATCTCTTAGAAAAAAGAAATTAATTTAATTAACCAAATTAGTTATCAACCCCACCCATAGGTGTTAATATATTTGTTTAGTTAACAAAGAATATCTAACCCCACCAAAGGTGGTATTCATATAAAAAGAGAGAATCAATAAATATTAATTCATATCTTTAATAACCTAAATAATATGAGGAAGCATAATTAACTTAGTTATTATATCCATAAATACTCCACCATTATAAATGATAAAATTTGCATAAATTTTTATTGAATCTATGTTTATTTTTCTGTTAGTAGATTAAAAACACAAAACCCTAAAATATCGTGCCCGGATGTTTAGGATTTAATTTCGTTTTTAAAAGTTTGAATAATAAATTAAAAACACATACATTCCTACGTTAGATCGACCTTGGGAGTATACTTATCATTTTTTATGAAATGATTCGTGCACTTGCGAGAGTTTTATAAATATAAAACCAAACTATTGGTAAGAATCGGCGATGCCGTTTTTCGACCATCAGTAAGCAAATATTTAAATATTCAAGATTCTTAACTAACTTAAATTTATAATTATTATACCTGAATTTGATGGGTCCACCACAATCTTCTCTTCTATTTTTCTTCTTTTGTTACACCTATTATGCCTCAGCTATGCTCAAACCTCAACGCCCTCCTGACAATGGTGAACCTTATGCATCCGTACATAAATGGTATACAATAGTTGGCTTACTAAAGACGAGTAACTAAACTCCATTTTATTCATAGAATAATAATTATTACAACTTAAAATGAACTAAGAAACCTTGAAATGAGTGCTTAGTTGCTCATAATTACTGGATATAAAATTATTGGTTTTGAGATTTCTAGATAGAGGGGTTTTCTATGCTAGAGTAGAGAGCTCTAGATTTCTGTGTTCATGTGTCCTCTAAAATGATAATAAGGGTTCCTTTTATAGAATAAGAAATCCCTATTTATAAGACTAAAATTATTATTTTACCCTTGCTTTAATAATTCATCTTCCTTTCTACTTTAAAGGATAACCATTACTTTTTTCCTTGGCACATGCTGCCGACTAAGATGTGAGGTCTACATCTTTATTTCTTTTGTCGTATTCTACCGACAATTTATTTTCTTATTTTTCTATCGACGGTTCCTTTGATGACGTTGATGATGATGCATCTTCATCTTCTCAATATTTGATGTAGAGAATGCATTTGTGGTCTTTGGTGACTTTTCTAGCATAGATGCATAATACCTTCCTTATTTCTTGACCAATTTTTAGGTTATTGTAATTAAAATTGGTTTCATATTTGGTAATTTTTTCACCATCTTCTTCTAACAGAGCCATGCTACTGTGGGAAATGATGATGAATTTATTAGTTGAATAATTTACTTTAATCTCTATAGATTTTTCAATCTTCCTAAGTTCATGGTAAATTTGGCTTAGCATTTGACCTCTTAACATACAAAGTTCTGATGTGTTGAATTCTTTTTCTATAAGTGTCCTTGGTTTGGGAACTTCTTTGTTTGTATTGGAAATCTCTATCTTCATGAAGTGGTAGGGACTAATACTTCCTTCCTCATTTAGTCCATTAATTAACTAAAAAATCTAAGATAAATAGGTTTATCACCTGATTTAATTTTTCTTTTGAAATTCTTGATTGCTCTTTTAAAATTTTCTGGGAAATAATTTAACTCACTTAAATTAATTCCTAGATATATATTTTCTATTAGTCATGCATGAAATTCTTTATACATAAATATTGGATCAACACCTTCCAATATATTGAATTTATTTCCTGTAGAAAATTCCTTGTCTGTAGTATAGAATTTCATATCTTCAATATGTTCTTGGGTAGATTTTCTAACTAAGTTATAGAGACTTAACCATTGTGGTTTATTGAGATTTCTATATTGGTCATTTTCATCTTCAATGATTGAAGTAGTTCTAGGAGATGTCTCCTTGAATAGTACTGAATGCTTTACTATTTTTGATGTCTTTAAAGGAGATGTTTCTCTAAATAGCACTGGAGGCCTTGCTATCTTTCCAAGATTTGTAATTTTCTTGGAGTTGTTGGTTGTTGTTGTAGTATTTCAAAATAATTTCTTATTATCTCTTTTGGAGTTATTAGTTTTGGTGTTTTGTAGTTGGCATAACTACCTTTAGCTTCTATTATGTTGGTGAAGGCTCTATGAGTTATTCCATTAATTCCTAGAATAGATTAGCTAGGTTTTACCCAGTTGTTATACATTCCTAGTTTTGGGCCATTATAGACCATATAAACTTTTTTTGTTCTTCTTTTTCTGCCTCATCTGCCTGAATGAGCTTTATGGTTTTAGAAGTTTTTTGTGAACTGTTAGGTTCTTCCTTTTTTAATAGAGATTCCTCATTTGAGCTTATGGTCTCTAGAGGTTGTTTTGAACAATTAACCTTTCTTTTTTCTTTCCTATCTCTATAAGAAATTTCTCGAGATATAGCAACTCGAGTTGTTCATGTAGGATTTTTATTTCCTTTTCCTTTATCTTGATTTTGATATCAGGATGTTCCATTCCTAAAAGCATAAAAATAGTTAGATGTGCTAATTCTCTGGTGAGGGCATCAACTAAACTATTTTTATGGCCTGGAAGATATTCAACATCAAAATTATAATGGTTGAACCACTATTTCCATCTAACTAATCTTCCTTATTTGTAATCACCTGGAATATTAGTTCTTCAAAAATAACCAAAATTCTTGTTATCTGTTCTAACAATGAATCTAGAGCTTATGACATATATTGCGAATTTCTTAATAGTTTTTTAACAGCTAAATATTATTTTTCATTACTATGATAATTTAATTCTAAGCCTTGGAAAGATCTTGATGTATATCTACAAAGATATTCATTTTTGTCATCTACTCTTTCTTTAAGAACTACTCCCCAATATTCTTATGAAGCATCTATTTCAATTATCATCTTATTATCTGGTCCTAGATGGTATAAAGTTGGTAAATTTTTTACCTTTGGTTTTACTCTATCCATATATAAAGTATCTTCTTCTATCCATTTCCAGATATGATTTTTTTTTCAATTTTGCTTGTAATGGTTTTCTCATTTCTACAAGTTTCTTTATGTATGTTTTTGCATATGTTAAACATCCTAAAAATCTTTGTAATGTATTTTTATCTTTTAATTCACTAGGAGAACCTTGAATATTATTTAGTATATGAGGTTGTACATTATGTTTTCTATCTTTAATTTCCAACCCTAAGTATTTAATTTTTTGTTAAGCAAGTACTGCTTTCTTTTCAGAGAGTACAATGCCTTCTTTTCTACATTCTTGTAGAATATTGATCATATTCAAATAATGTTTATTTAATTCATTACTGAGAACCAAAATACCATCTATATAAATACAACAAATATCTTGTAAGATGTTATCCATATATCTTTGAAAAATATATGGAGCTTGTTTTTATCCAAATGGTATAATTATCCATTGGAATTGTCCTTGGGGACAACTAAATGTCGTTAATTTTTGAGATTCTTCATCCAATCTTATTTACCAAAATCGACTTTTGTAATCAAAACTCGAGAAGTATTTTTTTCCCTTTATTAATGATAGTAGTTCTTCCTTTTTTGGAATGAAGTAACCATCATCAATGGTTTCTTTATTTAGTGCTTTAAAGTTTATTACCATTCTCTTTTTTCCTCTTTTTTCTCAACTTATTTTTTAACTAAGAATGTTGGACTAGAGTGAGGTGAATTAGTTGGTATAATGATTTTTAATTCCAAAAGTTCTTGAATTTGTTTTCCAAATTCAATCCTGTGTTCTAGAGTATAAATTATTGGTTTTACTCTTATGATCTTGTTATGATCTCTTAATTTTATGTTGACTATTGTTTTAGATTTATTTATTTTTGGATCCAAAGGATTTTCTGAACGGACTATTTTTAATAGTTTTCTAATGTCTATTATGGCTTTTGTCTTCTATTATTTCATTGAGAAAATAGTTAAAGTTTTTCTTATTTTGGAGACATAAATGATATCTCCTTCTAAGGTTGTGAGACTTATTTTGTCAAAATTTTGTGTAAAAGATTGATATAAGTTTAGGAAATTATTTCCTATTAACAAATCTACTCTTGTTTCATGTTGATATATGGTAGGAATGTGAAATTTTTCTCCTCCTATCATTATATCATTTTTAATACCTTATTAAGTTTTATTATAGTATAATTAGTAATTCTTATAATTAAATCTTTTGGTTCTTGTTTCCAGTTGACTTTTGCAAATACATATCTACTCGATACACACACAAACTTTTGTATCTATGTATGCATGTAAATGATAAGTGTTATAGCCTTTAAATTTTAGTCCTACTTAAATGTAAGTACTATTTGGATTTGTAATACTATACAAATCATTCATCTTCTGATGAAAAATATTCATAATTTGAGTGTTCATATTCTTAGTCACTTATTTCTTTCGCAGTTTCTTTCAATAGATAGATATTGTAAGTATCATCTATATCAGATTCCTCTATTGGTTCTAATTTCATTTTGAAAGCTTCTTCTAAGATTTTTTCTTTTTATGGAAATTCCTTTTTATGTTGAAGTCTGTTTGGACATTCGTTCGCATAATATCATTCTTCATTACAGATCCAACATATGCATTTTTTCTTTTCTGAAGGGCAATAATTTCTTTTTTCAAAAGGTTTATAATTCTTTCTTATAAAATATATTTTCTTATAGTTTTCTCTATTAAATCTCTTTTTATAATTTTAGAAATTTTGTTTTCTGAATTTATATTTTTTAAATTTTTTATATTTATATCTTTGTTTATAAGATTTTATATTATATCCATATTTCCTTGGTATTCTAAAATTTCTTGTATCACAACAGATTTTATCTTTCCTCTTATCTATTTATATTATTTTCTTTCTTGGCATTTAATAATGATCTGATCTTTAAGGCTTTTTATTCTTCCTCCTTGAGTATCTGGTATAGTTTCTCTATTCCTTTGTTCCCAATTTTCTATTAAGGTTTTATATAGTGTTCCAGGTAATTTTAAAAAAAACATTCTTTTATAAGTTTTTTATATAGAGATTAGTAATTTATGGTAATACATTTCATATTCACAAATAAAATAATTTATATAACACATGTTACAAATTTCCATATATGCTAGATGCCATTTAACTTCATTGATTTCATTTTCATTGGATTCAATTATAGTTCTTCATTTATCTTCTCCAATAAATTCGTTGTATATTTCATTTATTACTATATCCAAGTATTCCATTCATGTGGAAGTATTTCCTTGCATTAAAAAATGTAGTTTATTTGTTAAGTTTGAAAACCAAACTTTAACATTTCCTGTTATTTTATGTGCTATAAGTACTCTACAAGTTGAATGATTTGTTTGGGTAGTTTGAGAAGTTTGTATGAGCACACTCATTCCACTAGCCCATTCATAAAAGGCTTTATTCCTATCTTTTATCCAATCTAAGTCTATAAGTTCAGACTTATAATTATCATGGAGTTTGAACTCTGGTGGAATACTACCTTTAGTTCCCCAATGCAACCCTTCCTCCATTTTTGGTGGTTATCTTCTTATATCTGTGGTATCAGGTTGTTTTGTTCTTTGCCTATTTCTTTCTCCTATATGTGGGTCAGATGTTCCTTCTTGGTAAGGGACTAGTAATGAAATTTGTTTCATATGACCTTTTAAGGTCATGTTTTCTGGTTCAGAATCAGTTTCACTAATTATTATCATATCATCCTCTTCTTTGTTAGTATAATTTTTTTTCTTATAATATTCTTCTATTTATTCATTGGTTAATGTCAATAAACTAACCAATGTTTCTATATCTCTATTTTCAGGGTCCATGAATTTTCTTTCTAATTCTTTTCTATATTCTATTAAATTGAATTTATCTCTTTGTTCTTAGATTGTTCCTCATTTCCCTTCTCTCATTTTTAGGAATCAGGGAATCTGATCTCCTAGATGGTTCTTATTTTAGTCCTTCTAAGGGATCATATTTATAACTTATTATTTCATTATTCCTATATATGTTGCATACATCTGTTATTGATTTTGAAAATTCTTTATGCATATCTTGTTGTAATTTATTATAACCACGTTCTTTTATTTCCTTTAGTAATTCTTTTTTGTATATTTATTAAATCTTGTAAATATTTTGTGTTTTATTCTTAGACTAAATTCATTTCCTCTGTTAATAATTGTACAGTTTCAAATAATGTTTCTTGATTTTTCGCTACACTTGCTAGGCTTACATTTACTTCTAAATGCATATTTTTTTATTTTATCTCTAAACATTATTTTTTCCCTAATATACAATCATGAACTAATGCCTTCATTATTTTGACTTCATTTTCTAGTTTTTTCACGTCTTCTTGGTTAGAAGTTCAATATATTGAACTATTATGACTATTTGTTAAAGAATATGCTACTAGATAATGTATTGAAAATGGATGATTTCTTTCTTTCATTAAATCTCATATTTCAAATTCATATGCTATAAATTTTAACTTTTGGTATTCTAAATTACAATGGATCATTCTTAATAAGGCATCTTCTCTATTTATTATTCTATTATTTAATAATATTATTTTTATTGGTGTATCTATTCTTTCTCTAAAATGAGCTTTTATTAATATTTGAATTCCTCCTAAATAGATGTATCCAATTTTTTCTTTATCTTTATGAGAAATTTTCGATAGCTTGTTTAATATAGTTTTTTATCAATTAATGATATATTATACCTTCTTTTTATATTTGTATTCTTAATACTCATTTCTTTATTACTTATGCCATAATAAATTATGTTTTTCTTAGGGAATAATTTTCTTAATAAAAATGATGGGTCTTTAAATCCATCTCATTCTTTAAGATTTAACTTTACTTTTTGAATTTCTTCAAATTTCTTTTTACTTATTACCATTTCTTGGTTTATTTTTTCTTCTTCCATTTTAGAAATGTTTTATTATTTTTTGAAACCTTAGGGGTATTTTTGATATTGAATATTACTATTTACTTCTGTTAGATTTAACTTATGTTTCAGGGGTATTTTTAAATTTTTTAAAACCTTAGGGATATTTTTGAAGATTCCTTCAAACTTGAGAGTATTTCTGATATTAATCCAAGTTATTTAATATTGGGAATTTGAAGGTTGCTTTTTGGTTAGCTTTTAGGTTGTTTGTTGGACTTTAATTTCTAATGCAAATTGTTTAATGATGAACATGGAACATAAGAGTGGGGAAGCAAAGTTGAAGGTCATGAATTTAGTTTATATATATTAGTATGGTGGTAGATAACAGTGATATAGTTAATATATATTGATTTGCATTAGTTTTGTGTGAGTGGTGTCGAAAACCTCTTAGTAAAATAGTTTAATGATTTGATTGTTGTAATATTTTATTGGTTAACAAATCTTTAATAATTGAAGCATAATTGATTAAATAAGTTGACTAATATCAAATTGATATCGTACCAAATGTATTTATTAGTAAATCTCTTTGGTATTTTTATATTTATATAGCTTTTTCTTAATTAGATTTTTATATGTTAAGATTACATAATTTTATGTATGATCATAATGATTTGATTTAATTATTAAATATGAATAAATTATTTTTATTGAACTTATGCTTAATCCTTTTGCTTTAAGATTTGATAGTTGATTTGATTTAAGTAACAAATATTTTGAATCATCTAGTTAAGATTATTAATTATTAAATCTATTCTAGAATACACACGAGTACTTATGGTTTTTGTGCTAACTATTTTCCAGTTGATTGGTGAACGATCTGATTGGCGAAAAGCTTAATGGAAAGTTGGTCTAGATACTGTTGACACTAATATTAGAAACTGTGAAAATAGAGAAGTGGCTTGTAAGTAAAGTATATTATGAAAGTATCCTATGAAGGGTAGCATAAGACTAAGTTTGTACTTGAACATTTGGTTTTCATAGTAGGAAGTTAGGTAGTCTAGTGGACCGATGACATTTTCCTCTTAAGTCATGGTTGTGATCTAGGTTTTTTCCACCTAAATATATCTTGTATTATTCTTTTATTTCTACACTTTATTCTTACATGTAATCGCATGCCTGATCGTTTTGTAGATTATTAAATTATAAATTGATAAAAATTAAAAATAACCTATTTACATCCTTTTAGGTTAATTAGGTTCATATTTTATAAACTTTCATATACAATTAAGGTTTGTTTATGATTTTTTTAAAGTTTATAAAAGTATATACAAATTTAAGTGTATGTAATTACTACTTTTTAAAAGTCTATAAAAGTATTAAGGTTTTCAAAATGTAAATAACTTTTAAAATTTTTACTTAATTAGATTTTTTTAAGTATTTTAAGCATTTTTTTATGTATAAATAAAATCTACTACCAATATTATCTTCTCCCATGAGATTTTTGGAGACCTTTTTTTAAACTATTTTGATTTTTTTTATATTTCATTATTTTTTCTCTCAATCTTTCTCTTTTTTTCCCTCATTCTTAATTTCTTTTTTTCTTTTCTTTTTTATATTTGATGACCTCAACTACCAACTCAAGATTGTGTTTTTTTATATCATCTTATAAAAGTATCAAGAAATAAAGTTTCTATAAAATATAAATTGATTTACAATTAACTATAATTTTTTATAATTTTATAATTCTCATATACTCACAATAATAATTTTTACCGTAAGTTAAGTTAGGCACATGCCCATTTTCAATTAATGCAATCCCATCTTTGTTTTCTTAATGAAAACTCTAGTTATTTTCACAACATAATAACATATAGAGTATTTTTGATAATTGTAAAATGATCATAAAAAAACTATAAAATAATTAAAGTATAGCAAGAAAGCGTGATTATGATAAAATTTAAAATACACTAAATTTTATAAAAGTACATAGAAGAGAGATGTCACTATTAAATTTAACAAAATATATATAGGATTCTTTAAAGGTGTATTAAAATCTGTAGACTTTTTATAATTTGAAATCTATCAAAGTCTCTCTAAATCCTAATTGATTTTTTAAAAAAATTAATAAAGTATATATTGATGTCTTTAAAAATCTATTAAAAGTTATATACTTTTTAAAATTTAAAATCTTTCAAATTCTTTCTAAATTTTAATTGAATACACCCTCCTAAATTTTGGATGACACTATACTACAAATAGGCAAGATTTTTATTTGCAATACTTACATTTTTTGACCTCTTATTACCTTTTGAATACTTCAAAAATTTTGTTTTGTTTTGATACACTTGTTTAGTACAAAACTCATCAGAACTTCAACAATTTTCGTAACTCACAATGTTGAAGCTATTGCAGATGTTACACCTTCAAGTAAAACTTTATACCAATGAAGTTGAGAGAGTAGTACATAACATTCTATGAAACTATCACTTCTTTATTTTTCATACCTCTTTTTTCTCCATCCTTCTCATTTTTATATTATTCCATTTTTTACCCATTTTCCTTGTTTTTTACTATTTTCCCTTTTTATAATTCCCTTTTCAACCTTCTTCCTCCTTTTTTTCATATTGAAACCAAGAAGGTAAAGCAGACAAATCCAGTACAAACAAGTTCAAAAAAATGTGTAGAAGGTAAGAGGGAATAAAAATATGGGCTAAACCACTAGTTAGGGTTAAGAAATAAAGGAATAACATTATGGCACAAAGAGTGGGGATAAAGGATATACAAAAATGGTGGCAAAAATGGATCAAAGGGATCAAATATGGTCTAAATCATTTTTCTATCAAAACAACACCTAGAAATATTTTTGAGAAACACTAAAGTTGGATTCTAAAGCTTGTCAGAGAAATACAATTCATTAAAGAAGGAGATTCACACAAGCTTCTCAAAACAACCATACAAATTTACAAAGATATAGCATGTGCAAAGGAATGATGTATTTTTGATAAAACGAACAAGAAAATTTTAGTCATACATGTTCTCAAGGAATGCTTATGTCAAAACATTCACACTTCAATTTAGACCAAATGTATGCTAAATATAACAACATGATCCCTCTAAAATTCATTTTACAAGCGATAGGATAGAAAAGAGAAGACCTGATAGTCTCACAAAATGCAAAAATGATAACTATCAAGAGAGAATATAAGAAAAGTCTTATGGTAGAATAGTGCCCAAAGAGGGAAAAAATGTCTCAAAAGATACAAACAACCAAACTCACATCATCGCTATTTAGAAAAAGGAAGGAGCTAACTAACTAGTGAATAACACAAGCAGCAAGAGCGTCACCAGAACACATAAAATAAACATGATATTCAAAAGTATGTCAAAAGTCCTAAAGATAAGTAAAATGTATAAATGACATATAAATGCACATGGCAAGTAAGAGTAAGCACATAAAAGTGAAACACTCATGAATACATGCTTGTAAAATATCAAAATTAACTTCAAAGAAAACAATTACACCACAGCAAAAGGAAAGAAGGTAAAAGAGGGATAGAAGCTAACAAAAGACAACTAGGGAAACACCACATAACATGCTAGGTGCAAGAAAGAAGAACCTAGGAGAACAGATGAGAACCATACTATACAATATGGAAAATGCATGATAAGATAACATAAATCATAATCCTAACACTTTGACTACATAAAGAATACATGAAATAATGCATATACACGAGGCCATGGACAAAGAGGCAAGTAGTATGCAAAGAAAACAAACATAAAAAAAGATTTCAAAGAAACTAGCATGTGAGAAATCTAGTGAAGCATTAGTCAGACAAGTATAACAACTAATATAACAATTAATATACTGTGTATGCCAAGAAAACAGTAAGAGAGAGTTAAAAATAAGTGTCAAATATATGAACACAAACAAAGGAATAAATTCACATATAGAAAAAACAAACAAATAAAGAAAGGAAATAAATGACTCAACCCCAACATATCACCCAAAAATAGTGATAAAATAGTATTCCTCCATTTGAAGAATTTATGAGAGGCAAATGAGCTAGGAGATAGTCTCTGACTTATGTGAGCACAAGGTATATGGAACTCGAGATTTGTTTAGTTTATAGTTTTTAGAAAATTTAGTTGAGTTATCCATATAAACTAGGTGAGCGGACTTCTTAGGCTAGATTTATTTCTTTCTGTTTTGTGCCTCATATGCATAATGCAACCTACAAGAATATGCTCAAATGAGCCACAATAGCTACATCATAATAGAGAAGATAGGGAAGAGCGAGATGGAAGACTTTGAGTTATACTCCTTGACAATCTAGGACACTACTTGGCAAGATGGCTAGCAATGTCACAATGATAACAAGTACGAACTGTGGAGTTGAAAGAACAAGGTCTCTAACTCCAAGGAGTAGTATATCGAGGAGAAGAGGAAAAATCACATATATTGACTTTCACACTAGGATGAGAAGTCAATTTTCTACAATGTGGTCTCAAATTCCCAAGCTCTACATAGTAGTGACATGTGAGAGTGACAGTAGGTAAAGGTAATGGACCACCACTTGAACGATGAGAAGTGTTAGCCATAGTTGAAGGGTTCACCTTGCTAGGAGAATCTGGTTAAGACTATGCAACATATTTACCTATTGGGATGGTAATGGTAGATATTAACTTTGACTTCATAGAACCACTTGTCGAAATTGAAACCCCCTTACCATACCCAATTCCATGCTTGTCCTTTGAAAACATAACATTGCTAATCATTTCTTTTAACATTTTTTAACCCGTAATCATTTTGTCATTGGAAATGGTGGAGTACACTAGTTCTTTCTCGCATATTCTAAGTTTTTCTTTCCAAGTCACAACCAAGTCTTCCTTTTATCTAAGGAAGGATTCACGATAAGAGGTCAAATTATTAAGAATCATGACACTCTTATGTAGTTGCTATATCTCAGCATCCATTATTTTTAAGAGAGTTAGTCAAATGATCCTTTGAACCCTCAAGAATAATTATCTATCTCTTTAAATATTCAATTTCATTCTTTAGATCAGGATCAGGCATATGATTGACCAAAGATTGATTAACTTTAACACAAGTAGGAACCATTAATAGTTACTTAAGCTTTTCAACTTCCTCATGATTTGAATTAAACTTATCTAGCAAATCATCATACCTTTTTTGAATGACCTTACACATACTTATGAGATCATATTGTTGTTTATCAATAGAGGACTTCCTTTTCTCAAGAGTTTTCTTTAACGCACTGATCTCTTGTTCTTTTTTTCAAGGTTCTCCATAACCTTTCTCTTATTCTTCTCAGATTGAATATACTCCAAAAATAAAGCAATGTCAGAATCGAGCAATTCATCTTTTTCTTCTTCAACTTCATTGTCTTCAGTAGTCTCTTCTTAAATATCTAAGATAGTAGTTGAAAATGTTGCTACTAGAGGTAAAGAAGGCCATAAAGTTAGTATCATTCTCATAATCACTACAGGTACTATCCCAAATAGTGACATCAACTTTCATTGTATGTTTATTTTTCATTTTAGTTTCTGAAAGCACTGAGTACCAATGTGTCCTTACTTTCCTCATTTGAAGTACTTTATTTTATTTAAATGACCTTTACTCAGTTTCTCAAAACCATTTTCTAAGTCTTCATCATCTCTAGTAGATCTTGAGATTTTGGAACTAGAAGTATCTCTTTCAGTAGTCCAAAAGAAGGTTTCTTTTTCTCAAAAAACTTGATAAATCTCTGAGAAAGGAATGTCATTTCCTTCTCGTCAGGTTCAAAATCACCATTATTACAACTCATAGAAGTGCTAATTTTATCATTCTTAGGACCACTTTCCTTGGTGGTTTTGAAGGCGAAGCTCTTTCCCTTTTTTGCACCATTTTGAACTTGTCTAGGCAATAGGTGATGAAGTTCAAAGACTTTTAAGTCACCAAATAACTCATTAACAGTAAGTTCACCAGGCTTATACATGGACTCAAGTACAATAACTTTGGCATGAAATCGATAAGGTAGGCCAACTATAATTTTCTTAATCTACTTTTCCTCGCTAATAGGCCTACCCAAGTTATAGGAGTAGTTCACAAAGATTGAAAAGCCAGCATAGAATTTTCCAAAGGTTCCACCCTCTTGTATGATATAGAGTTCAAAATCCCTATTCGTCTTCTGAATTCTTGATCTTTTGACATTTGATGTACCTTTATTAGTAGTTTCTAAAATATCTTAAGCTTTTTTTGAGGAAATATAACTCTAAATTCTTCTAAACTCATTAGGTGTCACAACCATGATAATTGCATATAAACCCTTTCCATTCATTTATTTAATATCTTATTTGTCTCTTGTTGTACGAAAATACTTGGTGAAAAGGATATCTTACCCTTAGATCCAAAGATTCTTGGTGTTTTGCAATTATTCTTCTATTTTTTTACGTATATGTTTAAAAAAGAAGAATAAGAAGTATATATATAGGTTATGGTGGCAAGGGAGTTCAAGAAAGTTTGGGGTTCCACCTTAGGTCTATTGAAGGTTCTAAAAAGGTCATTGATTAATAATTGTTCTTGTGAATGATGAAACCTAACATATCCTATGTCCTACCCTAACCTAAGCCTTACATATCAAGGTTTACAAAGCCTTTTTGATCTTTGTCCAATTGATCATCTACATTAGTGAAGAGTTGCTCAAAAGACCAACCTATAGAGGAATAAATTTAGGCTTAAGGATCATGGCTTATCTTAATTTGGTAGAATTTGAAATGACTAAATATGAGTATCACATTAAAACATTGGGAGTGTTTTGAAAGAGTTTGTGATGGTTTAGATAGCATTTGAGAAAAATTGATTTGGATCATAAATTGAAGGTTATTTCTTGCTAACTTTGAGACAACAAGCTTGTTTTGTTCATTGTTTTGCATTTTAAGCTTTAGAAAAGAGTTTTATTGTTAAGATTTTGTTTTCCTTATGTCAAAATTTTCCAAGTGTCTTAGATTTTACTTGCTTGAGGGCAAGCCAGATGCAAAACTTGCATGATTATTTGAGAAAATTTACATATTGAACTTAAATGGACATTGATCGTACTTTTTTGGGAAATTTTTTGTGCTATATTCGCAGGAGAAAAAAGGGAAAAAGAAAGCATTTTCTACAACTTGCCATAGCTTTGCTACAACATTACTACATCAAAATTTCCTTGAATTTTAGTAGCGAGGAGTAAAATAGTAAAAACAAATGATAGCTAGACTTGAGTCACTTACAAGTGCTTAAAAAGCACTAAAACTACCATGATTTAATGTACTTTAATTGATTAAAAAGATTTATATTTATATTATTTTATCATATTTTTATATAAATTTATTTTTTCGGAATCAAATATATTTTTATTGTATTTTAGGTATTTTCACTTCAAAAATAATTTAAAGACTCGAAGAATAATACTAGAGGCAATGAGGAAAAGTCAAGAAATGGAAAAATAATTTAAAGACTCAACAAATATGTTAAAAAAAGAGAGAGGAAAAGTCAAGAAATGGAAAAATGGGCAAAACTGCCTAGCCAAGCGCGCACCACACCGAAAAACCGAGCTCACATTTTGGAACAACACGTGCAGCTGCATCGAATCATGCCGTAAGTCTACACGTAGCCGTGCCCAATCACGCTACAAATCTGGGCTCAACCGTGCCGAATTACGCCGTTATTCCACACACAGTCGCGCACACATCACACTGAATTCTATGAGTGTCATTTCTTGAGTCAGCACCCACTCAATGCATTTTCGGAAGCGAATCCCCCCTAGTGGCGTGCGTAAACGCCCCACTCGCATGCTAGCCTATCAAATACGCATATATCTTCATTTTTAAGATATATTTCTAGGTTTTTAGTATTTTCCTCATCTATAAAAATATCTTCTTTGTCATTGTAAAAAACACACCTTAAGAAGCAATTTTCTCAGCTCTTTCTCTTTCTAGAAATTTTCTTTTTATACTTTTTAATTTAGACACCTTGAATCAAGTTTAAAATGTCTAACTCCACCAAAAGTGGCATTTAAATAGTTTATTTTCAATCTCTTAAAAAAAATGAATTAATTTAATTAACCAAATTAATTATCGATCTTACCCATATGTGTTAATTGATTTGTTTAATTAACAAAAAATATCTAACCCTACCAAGTGTAGTATTCATATAAGAAAGAGAGAATCAATAAATATCTATGTTTATTTTTATGTTATTATATTAGGAAATACAAAAATCAAAATATCGTGACAGGATGTTTATGATTTGACTTCCTTTTTAAGAGTTTGAGTAATAAATTAAAAACCACATATATTCCTTCCTTAGATCGACCTTATAAGTATATTTATCATTTTCTATAAAATGATTCATACACTTGCAAGATTTTTACAAGTAAAAAACCTAAGTATTTGTAAGATGAGAGATGTCGGTCCTACTCATCAAGTTTTTGGCGTCGTTGAAGGGAAGGAATAGCGTTTTTTAAATTATTTATCAAAATTTTGAAAATATTTAGTGTTAAAAAAATTAAAATAAATAGAATAAATGAAACTTTAAAAAATTTAAAAAAATAGAATTTTTTTTACGAAGATAGAAAAAAATTTACGAAAAAAAATTTTACTTTTAATTTTTAAATTTTCATTTTCATTTAATTTTTAATGTTTATTTTTTATTATTTTATTTTAATTTTTTAATTTATTTAGGTCTTAATATTCATTTAATTTTTAATTTATTTTTTTGTACTTTTTTTATTTTTTAAAATTTTTTAAATTTTTTAATTCTCTTTTAATTTTTTTATTTAAATTTAAATTTTATTTAAAAAAAACTAATTTTTAACTTTAACTTTTAATTTTATTTTAAAAAAACTTAATTTAACTTAGATTTTAATTTAAATTAATTTATTAATTTAATTAACTTAGATTTGAATAGGATAAAAAGTAAAGATATAAGGGAGTTTTGTCTTGGAAACTAGTCTTGGAAGCCATTATGTCACTAGTCTTTCATGAGAATGTTGCTATGTCTAGAATGATGGTTTTTAATTAGATTTTTCCCCACCATTCTTTCATGGGAACACTATTGGTTATTTCTGATTATGTTATTTAACATATAGATTATAATAAAAAATAAAAAGAATAAGAATTTATGAAGATATCTCTAAAATTTCAAAGTTTTTAAATCACATATGTGATAAAAGGAGATAGTTGCTTTCTTAGATTTAGGTAAAACTGTGTTTTGATGCCTTAGTTATTTCATGTCCATAATTTTAAGTAAAGAAATTTTTGAAAATCCATAGGGCATGACTAAAGGAATATAAGTAGAAAAACTTGTCCTACATGTAGGTTTGATTGATTCAATGATGTGGGGACATTGAGTTTACTTAAAATGAAATCTCCCAAATTACGTCCTGCTAAGACGTTAAACAAACCGCTGGATATGAGGTAACCCATTATTTTAGGTAATTTTTTTTTATTTTAGTTTATTGAATGTGAATAATTTTAGAATTGTTAAAACTAAAAATATTTGTTGAGATGTTATAAGTTCACAACAATCTGTCTATGTGGACTTTAATGATGAACATGATGGATGCACTTGCATTTCTCTATCACTATTTGCACATTCTCTAAAAATAGGTAACTTTTTTTTTCTTTTCTCTTTATCTTTAATTTCCAATTGTTATATTGAGGACACTATAAGTTCTAGGTTAGGGGTGGTGAAAAGTTACCTAACTTAAATTTAAAAAATTTAACAATTTTCATTTTTATTGTGTTTGATTTTATTTTCTTTGTGTGATTTAGTAATTTTTAGAATTTTAGGATTAGTTTTAAAAACTCTCACAAAAGTTTATCATTTCTTTAAATCAAATTTAAGTAAATAATGAAGTCTTTTGCACTGTTAGATTAATTTTTGAAAACATATCATGGAGTATATGATAATTAGTTAGTTTTGTCATGACTAGTATTTCTTGATAAGATGTGAAAATTATATTAAACCCAAAATCGGTGTTTAGGAATCAAATAGTGGAGAATACCCTTGTGAAACTAATTTGAGCCTAATTTCCGTTAGTCTGAGTGAAATATATATATTTTTCTACTCCAATCACATTTTTTATTTCTTCAAATGTTTAGATGATTTGTATAGGTATTAGCATTGAATTTATGAATCTTTTTCTCCTCTTAATAGATCTTCGTATATATATTTTTTATTATTTTCATTTAGATTAAATGATTTCAGTAGAAATTGATAGAATATGCTTTTATCTCATTCATGCATGACTTCTACAACAAAAACATATATGGGGTTACCTAAACCAAAATTAAACAGAAAATCCACAAAATTAATCACTAACAAAAATCCTACAAAAATGTACAATATGTAAATGGGTTCACTCTCTAATATATATTTATTGAAAAATATCTTAAGAAAATAGTGAGATAAAGAATATATAGTATAATCTACATACTATGACTCACATAGCTTACAAAGTTGTGAATAAAGGTTATTTACAAAAGAAATTTATAGGAAGTAAATCCCTAGAAGTCATTGCAATTATTTTTCCTACACTTCTAAAAGGAATATATTTTTAAATTTTCACTTAATGAGTTTGACTTATGCATGAAAATAAATTTTATATATGATTTCTTTATAATTTATACATTGATTCATTTTATGAGATCAACGTTAATATAACACTTTGAGCCTTTCTTCTTTATACATATGTGAACAAATTAGTTCATTTCTATACATCAACTCTTTCACATATAAATTAATGTGAGTGTTTGAACCCATATGATTTAGTGTTTTTGAGAGTATTGACTTGTGAGGAATAGAGTCGAAGCGAATTCAGATTCTTGACACTAAATTTGGGTTAAATTAAAATGATACATTTTTTATATGAAATATAAAAATCATTTTCAACTAATTATTATTAAATCATAACTGTTTAAGAAGATAGAAATAATGCCATAAGTCCGTGGGAAGGCTTGCCTAATCATGCCACAAATCCGCGTGTAGTCGTATCCAATCACACTACATTTCCACGTGCAGCCATCCATGAATCATGTTGAATTCTGCATGCATCAGTGCCTACATCAACACTCAATCACGTCGCAAATCCTGCGCGCATCAGTACATTTTCGACCACAAATCCCACCTAGTAGCGTGTTTCTGCACCCCACTTGAATGCCAGCCTGTCTAATATGCGTATATTGATGAGTGCTCAAAAAGCACTAAAATTACCATGATTTTATGCACATTAATTGATTAAATATATATATATTTATATGATTTTATCATATATTTAAATATATTCGTCTTTTCGGAATCACGGGTATTTGTATTATTTTTCAGGTATTTTCGCTTAAAAATGTAACTTAAAAACTCAAAGAGGAATACTGGAGGAAATACATCACAAATATATTCATAAAATAAATGAGGAAAAATCAACAAATATGAGTGCTCATGCCCCATCTGCGCGTGCCAGTGCCCACCTACGCCTCATCTGGGCGCGTCGCTGCCCATCTGCACCTCATCTGCGCGCGATGTCGCGCCCACACTAGTATGATGTCATCAGTATGATATCATCATTTTTTCATCCACTTTTTCTTCCCATCCTCACCTATAAATACCCTAATTCTCTTCATAACTAAACACACCTCAAAACACATCTTCTCTTCTCTTTCTTTCTCTCATTTTTTATAAGTTTTTCTTAGTTTTTAGCTTTTCTTAGTTAGTTTCTCTTAGTTTTCGAGTTCTTCTCTTTTTGAGAAGAACTAGTTATGTTTTTGTAATTTATTTGCTTTTCGATTCAATAAATGGGAGTGCAAATTTCGTTTGGAGGTTTTCGAGCAACGAGAATAGCAACAAAGTACTGTAAGGATTTTATTTTCTTTACAGTTATTTTTTATGCTTTATTCTTATATGTTATATTTAATTTGTGTGTGATTAAATTTAACTTTGCTGGGTGTTTTTAAACATGATATAATAATAACGTTGTTATGCTTGCGAAATATTAAATAGGTACAAATCTCTAAAATGAATTGATTTTATTTTTATTCAAGATTTTATATTAAGAATGTTAGAGAGAAATATATTATTTTTCATTACAAACTTAAATATGAAAATTAGATTTTAAGGTTTAGTTATTTGGTCTGATTTAGAGTAGTGCTCTTTTATTTGTTGGTACAATCGCCCGATAGTTAGAGTGAAGCTCTATTTCAAAAGTTTTTATAAGAACTATTACTCGAAAATGTGTTGACAACATATTTTCAGTAATAGTTTTAAAACTTGAAAGTTAGTACTCGGATAATTAAATTCTTAGGTTTAATTTGGATGCTTTGAATCAAGTTTACAATGTCTAACCCTACCAAAGGTGACATTTAAATTGTTTATTTTCAATCTCTTAGAAAAAAAGAATTAATTTAATCAACCAAATTAATTATCGATCTCACTCATAGGTGTTAATTGATTTTTTAATTAACAAAGAATATCTAACCCCACCAAATGTAGTATTCAATAAATATCAATTTGTATCTTTAATAACCTAAATAATATAAGCAAGCATAATTAACTTAATTATTATATCATAAATACTCCACTATTATGAATGATAAAAATTTGCATAATTATTTATTGAATCATATCTATGTTTATTTTTATGTTATTAGATTAGAAAACACAAAAACCAAAATATTGTGACAAGATGTTTAGGATTTAATTTTGTTTTTAAGAGTTTAAGTGATAAATTAAAAACCACATATATTCCTTCCCTAGATCGACCTTGGAAGTATACTTATAATTTTTTATAAAATGATGTTTGCACTTGCAAAGGTTTTACAAATATAAAACCAAAGTTTTTGCAAGATCGGCGATGCCGGTCCTTCTCAATGAAAATGGAAAATTAAAGACCCACTTTTTATAGGCCAACTCTTAAAGCTAGCAGAATACTCTCACCTCATCCTATTTAAACTTAGGAGTAACATATGAAAGGAACCTATTCTCTCATCAGTGAACATAGAGGTTGTCAAATATGGATCCAATTTTCCAATTTTTCTCTTTCTTCTTTAAGAGAGTAAACAGAGGTAAAAAATGAAGAGACATATTAGTTGAGGGAAGTAAGAGAATTTCAAATTTTTGGCTTCACTTGCATAAACATCAGTAGAGAAGAAGCTTCGTTTATAGTTTTTCTCTTTTCTCACTCTTTTTTATTTTAATACCTTGTAAACTTAGATTTAAATATGGGTTTCACTAATTCTAAACTTACATTTGATTTTGTAAGTTTATGTAAATATTGGTGATATTCATGAACAAACATATAATTATAAGTTTCATTTCTTGGTATGTCTTAGAAGAATATTTTTCAAGAAAAATAAACTATTAAGCCTCAACAATCACATCTTAGGTATATCTATGTTTCCATGCACGTTAGATTGCATATTAGACATATAGGAACAATATGAAAATATGCTACTTGATCGATCGAGTAGTGATTAGATCAATTGAGCTATATTATCTGTTAAATTAATTATTATATGACTAAATCGATCGAGAAATTAATATTTGTAAATTGAGATTAATGACTAGACCTATGCATGTTTTTGAAAATTAATTAATTGATACATTAGAACGATTAAGAGGACATTTGATCGATCAAACTGTGTACTCAATCGATTGAGCACTTAATTGGATTGATCGAGTGCCTAGGGCTTGATTTTAAAACCTATTTCTAATACAAAATATATTGGATTTTTACTATATTCTCCTTATTTCTTAAAACTCATTTAATTGATTTCATAAATAGGATAATAATTTTACTTTAACCTAAAGTGCTTCAAAATATTCTATAAATACAAGCATAAGCACACGATTGAAACCAACCATATAAGAGTTTAGTTGTGTTTATTCTCTCTCTTGTTTTGCTAAAAATTTTCAAGTAGACTTTTTCATTAATTTAATTTATCAAATATTTGTGGTTATATTCCACTAATTAGATAACTAGATGCATAATTAAATAAATGAACTTTCAGATTTTATGAACATGAGGAGCTAAATTAGATAGTATTATAGATGGATGAGTAATGTAGCCTCTATTTTTATTTATTAAAGTCAATAGCATGCTTTCACTACTACAAAAAAGGGTATAAAAGTCGGTTTTTAACCGACTTTAAATTCAGAGACTTAAATTGTAAAGTCGGTTCACGGCATGAACCGACTCTACACGTAAAGTCGGTTCATGCCGTGAACCGACTCTACATTTTATTTGTTTTAATTTTTAATTTTATTTTTCGTATAACAGTATATATAAATAACATAAATACACTAAATATAAATAATAATACAACAAATAATTAACAATATAAATATATTTAATTACTTAATAATTAAATTTATTACAAAAACAAATAATGCATATAAATAACTTCAATTACAAATAAAATAATGTCGTCAAATTATGCCATCGAGTAAGCTTGGTTGGCTTAGAATCTTGATTGGCCTTCAAAAGCATTATGGCAAAGAAAAAGCTGATCCATATAACAAATATTCTCCTACATACATGAGCACGTAAAACATCCATAAAAAAAGTAGTCTAAACTTCAGACGTACGAATGAAGAAATTAAATCATTATAAATATTACCATAAAAAAGAGATTAGCACGTACAACGACATTCGATGAACTCATATTAGCATTATTAATCATTTGTCTATATATGAAGTTATCTGGAATCTCTACTACTATTTTTTAATGCTATATATAATGAACTCTAAATATGAAATCAATTGCATGTAACTTCGATTTCTTGGCTAAGCTTGTGTGAGTTTTGGTGCCCTTAAACATATGGAACACATTCATATGCACCAAAACTCATACAAACCAAGAAACAAATCGGACCGACGTACACCTGATTTGTACATTTAGAACTCATTATATATCATTAAAAATACTAGCAGAGATTCCAGATAAATTCATATTTATAAACAATGCATTCCCCTAAATACATGAGCGATATATATGATTAATCATCATCAACCAAGTGATTTCAGACACAAGAATAGATATAGAAGGTCAAATCATTAAAAAATTTACTGTTATGTTGTCATATGCTATTCAAGATCATCAGAATCTTCTCCTGATTCTTCTTGCGATGATATAATTTGAACCATGTGTTCTGCCCATTCCTCTCGTAAGCTTATGAGATTTTTTAAGGACAATGCCCCTAAACTTGTTCCACAACTTCCATGCCCTATCAAGGTATAAAACGATTAGTTTTTATTAAATATTACAAAAAATAATAGAAAAAACTAATATGTAACTAAATATAACTCTTACATTTCAACAACTGATTTTGTATCTTTACTCAGTTCTATGGAAGCTGAGTCACAGTACCAAGCATGATTATTGAACATATCAATGATTACCAACATCCAATGATCTTGGCCTTGTTCAAACCTTAATGGCCAAGGGATTATCAACTTTTGATTTCTGCTAAGCGTTAATGCTCTATCACATAATTGTTTAGCTCTGATGCTAACATCGTTCTCTTGATATTGATTGACATATGAAGAATCATAGAACATTGCTAAATGTGATGAGTGATTATGTTGAAGTCGATAATAGCAAGCCCTATATATGTATATATATAATTAGATAATATAAATATAATTATATATGTTCTGCATAAATAAAAGAAAACTAACTAAATTGAGGACTCACCTTGTCCACACTTGAATTATACTTAAATCGATCATTTGATATTCAAATATTTGCAACAAACACTCGATCGATATATAAGTTTGGCCGATGTCTACACTAGAAATTTCAATAGGAAGTGGCACAGTCCACCCATCATTTATGCTAGATGCCCTCCCAACAATAGTCATCAAAGTGCCAAGATTTCTACTGAACTGTAACGCATAAGTATGACTATACTTTTTCCAAGGCTTCTTTTTGAATGACTTGGTGCACGATGATTGGCCACTAGTCATAGATTTAGCACGAGATACTTGCTTGGTATCTCTTAAATGTGCCGCATTTAAGAGTTTTGGTATAATAGACTACCAAAAAAGTATCATATATGTATTTTTAGTAACAATAAGATCACATTAAATAATAGTAGTAAACAAGTGTTATTTTTTAAGTTAAAAAATAGTACCATGTCAAAATTTAGAACAACTTGAATCGACGGCCAAGCCACATACTGTCCAACCGCCTCTTGGATTGTGGTAGCATCAGAAGGCACAGGTAGTGGACAATCATGAAACAATGATTGATCAATTACTATTCGCCAATGATTAGGCAAATATTGATTATGAATCATCCGATCATCGCTCAATTGTTGTACCGTTCCAATAGCAACATAGTCCGTTGACGAAGGATGTTTCAACAAACATTTCATATTCTGTAAAAGTTTTAAGTGTTATATATAAAAAATAAAACATATAATAAGAATTTAAAAATTAAAATCTTACCACGTATGATTCATCAAATAGAGGAGGACTCTCATGTGGGGTAGCTATTGGATGTACATTCTCACCAATATGTTCATCTTGGCTTGATTTATGGTAAGAATGTGCAGATTGCATTGGAGAAAATGAACCACTACTTGATTGCATGTGCATTCCTGGCATATAATGAGGACCAATAGGATGGCTATATCCCATACTGGATGTAGTTTGAGCACAATGAGATTGTGTGGATGGCATGCATGGCATGGATGGTGGCATGCTTGGCATGGATTATAGCATGCCTGGAATGGAAGGTGGTATGCCTGGCATGGATGGTTGCATGCTTGGCCAATATGGCATGCCCTGGTTGTAGCATGATGCCATGGCTGACAGTTGTTGTGATTGATGTTCTTTTAGAGTGGCAATCTCACTCATCACGGAGGCCTTAAAGGAGTTGAATTCTTCTTCAATTTTAGTGTATTTCTCCTTACTTACAGTCTGAGGCTTATGTTTTGGAATTTTAAAATACTCCATAGCACCATCATATTGGCTACCTCCCCTAACACGACCAGGATGCTCGCGTCCGATTGCATGATATAAAGCATCTCTCCCAGGCTCTTCGATTATTTCACCCCTGTATATTTTTTCTTGAACAGCTCTCTACAAATAATAAAGCACACAAACATATCATTCATTATTACATCAATTATTAAGTATCAGTCATGCTTTTTATAAAAATCAATTACTAACCAACTTATTTAATTGTTCTTCTCCTCGTTGACTCATCGGTCTTGCATTCTTCGTTTTGGGAGTCTTTGTTTCTATGTACAATTCCATTCGGGTAACAGGTCTACCCAATTCAGCTTCCTACATAAATTAGGAAAATTTTATTAACAATGACATGAAATTAAATTGAGAAAAATTAATATAAAAATATTTATAAAATTAAGACAAATTAATAATACCATTCGAAATCTAACTTCAGGATTTGAAGACCTCCTAGTACGGTTAGGAAGAATGTTATGCATTTGGAAATTCTGATGATCTTCTCTAATAATTTGAAATTCTTCTGAACGTCTATAATCCACAAAGTCTTTCCAAACTTGAGGTGTAATCCAGGGGTGTCCTTCAGGGATTTTGTATATCACATTCTCATCAAGTGTTTCCAAATATGGAAACACATAATTTTTCGCCAATCTAGAAGTCTTGTATTCCTTCCACGCCTTATTTGCAATCTTATAACACTTGCCCTGCCAATTGTCATCGACTTTGTAACGATTCTGTAAAAACACAGTACAAAAGATTAGATATAATACACCTAATATAATATATATATTGATTATAAAATATAAGAGACTTACATAAATGGTTATCCATATTTTGAAATTTTTTGCATCGGCAACCTCAGACCAATGATTTATATTGATTGGTATACTGGACTTTGCCAGTCGACCAATAGAAGATTTCAATTGTTGACCATTTTCCCCTAGTGGATTACTAGTAGCATCAAATTTAACGGGTATTCTATCATCTGGGTTAAGTGGAGCATCAGGTATATTCGTCCAACCCCTTCTTTTCAAATACCCCAATGGATCATTTGCATCTACAAGCTGAATATCCATGAAATATTTGCAAAAAGTGGAGAAATATAAATTAATTGACAATTTTAGGAACACACATATATACAAGAGTTATTACAACAATATAGAACATACATTATGTTTAATTAGGTTGTTGATCGTATACATATATTCCTTCACAATCACTACGAGTCCATGTCGAAGAATCATCATCATCAATTAGATCATCACGTACATTAGGCAATTTATTTGAAAAATTACTAATATTGGTTAATGTATCAAGCATAGAGTCATCATCTTCTACAACATCACAACGGTAAAACTCTTTTTGTGGAGGCGTTAACACAACATACCATATTGGATCAATTTGATCGCTCACGTAAAATACTTGCTTTGCATGAAGTGCTAACGTGAAAGGATCATCTGTGTGACTTATCCTGGATAAATTTACAAGGGTAAATCCAAAATCATCTATTTTATATCCAACATTGATAACATCTTCGACCCAATCACACAAAAATACTGTCTCATAGAAGACCTCATAATCCAATTCCCAAATCTCTTGTATTATACCATAATATGTTCTATCAGAAAGGACATGATTAGCATCTTTTGAACTGGCAAATTGCATAGTTTGTGCAACCATCTTCACCCCACTATTTTTATTTACTCGGACTTTGTCCCTAGCTTGAGTCGTAAACCTCGATCCATTTATTGGAAGAATACTGTTATCTATTCAAGTTTGTTTTAATATTTAATTTGTATGTGTTATCTTGATCATCAATAATGGAAAGTTTGTTAAAGTTAGATGAAGCTTGAGTAACGTGGGTTTAACTTAAATATAAGTATTGAAGTTAAAATTATTACGAGGAATACATAATTTTCTTGCATAACACAAAAGAATTGGCTTGTAATGATGTTTTTAGATTTATTTTTGGATAGAGATATGTTTAAATATTTAAATCATTTATATAACATTTGAATTTATAAAGATTTCTCTTAAATAAGTCAATACAATTATAACTTAATGTGTTATGTTTGTAACTTAAATTTTTTTCATTAAATTAATAATTTTTTATTAAAATAAATTATAGAAAGATATTAAATAATATAAGTTTTTAATTGAAATCAAAATAAATTAAATGTAATAGAGCAAAACCAACATGACCTTTGAAATTTTTTATCAAGAGATAAGATACAAATGACATTGAGAAATACATTAATATTTTTATTGAAGGTTTCTTAGTCAACAATTATTTTATAGGAAAATACAAACCATAATCCCACAATTACAGTTTGTTCATACTGTAGTGAATTCGCCTACTTCTTTCCAAGAAATTTAATAACGTTTATGTTTTCGTCAATGCCTGTTGTCAGTGGTGGAAATTATAGGTATGGTAATTAAATATTTATTTAAACATTAATATTATTTAAATATTTAAATATTTAATATTTTTTAATTGATTATTTATATTTTTAAATATATTTAATTTATTCAAAAATTATAAAACACGTGAATAAGACATGAATTTATACTTACATTATCTTATTCATGACATGCTATCTTTTTTTTATCAAAATATACCTGATGTTATAAGATAAATACGTAACTTAAAAAGAAAATGGTTAAACCTTGTGCCAAACCTAAACCAGCTATATATTAAGCTATTAATATTTAACCATTTGTAATATAAACAATTATTTACACGTCAGGTGTGATATATTTTTTAATTTGTTTATTTATAGAATATATTGAAAATTATGTAATAAAATGGAAAAAATATACAATAAAATTTAATCATAAGTTTTTTATTTAACTATAGATTTATTATTTATTATGCCAAAAACGATTTTTAAAATCGATTAATAACTGATTTTAAATACGATGACTTAAAATGTAAAATCGATTCAACGCGTGAACCGATTCTAAATTATTATTTTTACAAAATTTATTTATTTTCTATTATATTCAGATTAAAATCTATATTCGAAATCATTATATACTAGCAGAAAAAACCAAAACCTATATAACAAATAGTTTAAATAATACAAATAATTGAAAAATTAAATATTAATTACTTACTTGAGGATTAAATTCATTACAAAAAAATAATTTATATACAATACATATATATTTAACTTAAATTAAAAATAAAATAATGTCGTCTCTTTTGTCATGGATTTTGTGATATTCCTACTTTATTTCAAAGAGAGGAAGATTGGTTGGCTTAGAATCACTAGCATAATGACCAGGAAACTGAGCAAAAAATAACTAGTCCATATAACAATTCATTCCCCTAAATACATGAGCACGTAAACATCCATCAAACAAACAGTCCAAACTTCGGAGACATATGAATGGAGAAATTAAAATATTATAAAAATTACCATGATGTTGTCATATATTATTCAAGATCATCAGATTCTTCTCCTCATGTTATAATTTGAACAAAGTGTTATATCCATTCTTCTTATAAATCATCAAAAAATTGCATATCATAACTCCATTTGTTTCAACCAAAGAACTATATGTAATTAAATTTAAAATGAGAATGTAATATCACGAATTTACAAAAAATAACTTATATATGTTAAAAGATTAGTAAAAGAGATTACCACATCGACACCAGAGTAATATAATAATAACCTTATCTCTTCGAAATCATATTAACATTGAATTAATATTTTGTCTATAAATATAAAGCTATATGAAATCAAGCTGGTATTTTTAATGCTATAATGAGCTTTAAATATGAAGTCAAGTGTAACTCTGATTTCTTACTTGGGTTGGTTGAGTTTTGGTGCCCATAAACTTATGGAACAATTATTTTTTACCCAACCAACCCAAATAACAAATCAGAGTTACACTTGAATTCATATTTAGAGCTCATTATAGCATTAAAAATATCAGCTTGATTCCAGATAGCTTCATATTTATAGAAAAAAGATCAATACAATGCTAATATGATTTCGAAGGGATAGGGTTATTATTAGATCACTCCGATATCGATGTAGTAATCTCTTTTACTAATCTTTTAACATATATAAGTTATTTTTTGTGAATTCTTGATATTACACCAGAATGATGATTTTTGATGGATTTCTTGTACTTGGTTGGCCAGTGACTACCATGATGTTGTCATACAAGGGAACTAGGTAAAAGAGATGAGATGAAATTTTGGCAAAAAAAAAAAACAGGTTCATATAACAATTCATTCCCCAAAATATATGAGCATATAAACATCTATCAAACAAGCTACCCATACTTTAGACACAAGAATAGAGAAATTAAAGCATTATAAAAATTACCATGATGTTGTCATATTGTCACGTCCCGCTCGAATTGCCCCTTAAAATCCAAATAAATGGTGCTTGCTTAAAGGATCTAGACTTTTCTACATGAGAAGGTTGTAGAGTGGCCTAGAGATGTCTAGAATAAGCTAGAGTTGGATGGACCCAACTCAAGCTTTGAAGACCCTAGAATGTTCTAGAGCACGCTAGAGGGTGATAGAATGGGCTGGAATATTCTAGAACATGCTGGATGGTTTATGAAGGATGTAGAAGCCGCTGGAAGCTTACGAAACATCCCGGAACCTGCATGAAGGAGCTTGACAAACCTAGAAGACTCTAGAGTTGGCTAGAAGGTCCTAGAAACTTGTGGCATATTGTACATAAAACTAGAACTCTCTTGTACATTCTAGAGTTAGAATGATCTAGAAAGTTATGGCATAGCCTTAAGCTTGGAGCCACATTATAAATAGACCCATTGGTCTTCATTTGTATTCATCTTGGAAATTCCTAACAATCTTGGGAAATCTTGGGAATTCTTAACATCTTGTAAGATAAACTCTCTCTAGAGCAATACAAAGCATTCTTTACAAACTCTCTTTCTAGTCTCTTTAGAGTTTCATTCAGATTCAAAGGCAGGCTTAGTGCAACGGATGGTGCTAAGTGCCGCATGATCGCTACTTGAAATTTAAAGTCGTGACAATTGGTATCAGAGCTTTCGGTTGAAGCATTTCTACCTTTGGCATAATGAAGAACGTTGCTCCATCTACACCAAGCATCAATGTTCCACCTATGGAACGTGGGTGTGAGGAAGTTCGGAAACCATCAAAGGAATCTTGAGCTAAGTAGAAAGACATGCTTTCTAGCTTAGAAGCACGAGTTGGGAGTGTGTATGACAACTTAGGGGAGCTGTTCGACCGGGTGGAAAACTTAAAGGAACGTTGCAATGGCTTGGAGGTCGAGGATGTGGAGATCCATGCAGCGGTTAAGATGTCCCTCAATGAGCTAGACGGTGGGTTAAGGAAAGAGATTGAAGGATTGAAGGCCAAACTTGCCAAGGTAAGGGATCTCGTCCAAAGAGAAGTTGCTAATGTCTTGCTTAGAGTGGAGGACATGAGTGGTGATATAGCCCTATGTAAGCGGGCTATGGCCGTGGGAACTAGCACAACCACCGTCATTGAGGCTAAGAGGGTGGATGTTCCCAAGCCTAAGACCTTTAATGGTGTTAGGAATGCTAGGGAAGTTGAGAACTTCCTATGGGGGTTGGAACAATATTTTGAGGCTACTGGCATAACGGACCATGCCAGCAAGATCCGAACTGCTGCCATGTATTTTTCTGACACTGCTATGTTGTGGTGGAGACGGAAGCATGGAGATGTGCAATGAGGGGTTTACACAATTGACACCTTTTTTGACTTCAAGATGGAATTCAAAGGCCAATTCTTCCCCGTAAATGCTGAAGAGAAGGCAAGAGGCCGACTGCGACGGTTAAAGCAGACAGGTAGCATAAGGGATTATGTTAAGGAGTTCATAACCTTACTGCTTGAAGTTCCTGACACATCAGACAAGGTTGCCATATTCTTGTTCATAGATGGTCTCCAATCATGGGCTAACCTCGAGCTCAAGCGATGTGGTGTCCAAGACTTGTCTTCGGCCATTGCGATTGCAGAAAGCTTTATCGATTACTCCACAAACAAAGAGAGCTCAAAAGCCACAGACAAAAAGTTTGGTGGAGGCCAAGCCAAAAGTCAGGGTTCCAAAAATCATAAAGATGGCTCCTCATTCAAACCATGAGATAAGGGGAAGGAGAAGGAGGATCGTGGTGCCTCGAAGCCCTGTGTGAATGATGAACTAAAACCGGCATCGCTGATTCTTGCCAATACTTTGGTTTTATATTTATAAAACTCTTGCAAGTGCACGAATCATTTCAAAGAAAATGATAAGTATACTCCCAAGGTCGATCTAAGGAAGGAATGTATGTGGTTTTTAATTTATTATTCAAACTTTTAAAAACGAAATTAAATCCTAAACATCCTGTCACGATATTTTGGGTTTTGTGTTTTAATCTACTTACATAAAAATAAACATAGATTCAATAAACATTTATGCAAATTTTATCTTTTATAATGGTGGAGTATTTATAGATATAATAACTAAGTAATTTTGTTTGCTCATATTATTTAGGTTATTAAAGATATGAATTGATATTTATTGATTCTCCCTTTTTTATATGAATACCACCTTTGGTGGGGTTAGATATTCTTTGTTAACTAAACAAATCAATTAACACCTATGGGTGGGGTTGATAACCAATTTGCTTAATTAAATTAATTCCTTTTTCTAAGAGATTGAAAATGAACCATTTAAATGCCACATTTGGTGGGGTTAGACAGTTTAAACTTTATTCAAAGTGTCCAAATTAAACCTAAGAATTTAGTTATCCAAGTACTAACTTTCAAGTTTTAAAACCACTACTGAAAACATGTTATCAATACATTTTCATATAATAATTCTTATAAAAACTTTTGAAATAGCGCTTCACTCTAACTACCGGGCGATTGTACCAACAAATAAAAGAGCACTACTCTAAATCAAACCGGATAACTAAACCTTAAAATCTAATTTTCAGGTTTAAGTTTGTAATGAAAAATAATATATTTCTCTCTAACATTCTTAATATAAAATCTTGAATAAAAACAAAATCAATTCATTTTAGAGATTTTCACCTATTTAATATTTCGCAAGCATAACAACGTTATTATTACATCATGTTTATAAACAGCCAGCACAGTTAAATTTAATCACAGAAAAATTAAATATAACATGTAAGAATAAAGCATAAAAAATAGCTGTAAAGAAAATAAAATCCTTACAGAACTTCGTTGCTATTCCCGTTGCTGGAAAACCTCCAAACGGAATTTGTACTCTCATTTATTGAATTAAAAAGCTAAAAAATTACAAAAACATAACTAGTTCTTCCCAAAAAGGGAAGAACTCTAAAACTAAGAAAAACTAATTAAGAAAAGCTAAAAAACTAAGAAAAACTAAAAAAAACTAAAAATCTAAGAAAAGAGAGAAAGAAAGAGAAGAGAAGAATGGTTTGTAGGTGTATTTAGAAGTGAAGGGAAATGGGGTATTTATAGATGAGGATGGAAAGAAGTAAAAAAATGTTAAAAAATGGTGAAAACGCGGAGTGCAATTGCTGAGGTCATTGATGACATCAACATGACGTCATGGGGCGCGGCTATGCGCAAAAATGGGGCGAAATGGGGCGAAATGGGGCGAAATGGGCATTGGCGTGCGCGGAAGAGCAGGCGTTGCGCGCAGGGGCGCACGCGGAAGCATGGGACATGCGCGTGGGCACGCGCGGCTTGGCGCGGACGTGGGGCGCTGGCGCGCGCGGGGCTCGGTGCGGCGGCACGATTTTCTCCTTGTTGACATTTTTGACCTTTTTGACCCATTTTGTCCAATTTTTCCATATTTGTTGACCTTTCCCAATTTATTTATTAATATATTTGTGATGTATTGCTTCCAGTATTCCTCTTTAAGTCTTTAAGTTACGTTTTTAAGCCAAAATACCTGAAAAACAATAAAAATACCTGTGATTCCGAATAAGACAAATTTATATAAATATATGATAAAACATATAAATATATATATATTTTTAATCAATTAATGTGCATAAAATCATGATAATTTTAGTGCTTTTTGAGCACTCATCCGTGATGTGCTTTATATGCAATAGACCACATTGGGCACGAGAATGTCCGAAAATAAAGGCATTGAGTGCCTTAGTTGCTTCCACTCATGACCAGGATGGAGGCGAGTTAGACAAAGGTGCAAAGATGGGTTCTTTGCACCTACTTAATGCATTGCAAAGCTCCCCAAAGACCCCCCATGGGCTTGATGTACATAGATGCAACCATCAACGGGAAGGTCGCCAAAGCTTTGGTGGACACAGGTGCATCTCACAACTTTGTTTCAGTAGAGGAAGCAAAGAGACTCGGCCTGAAGGTAGTCCATGGAGGGAGATCTCTCAAAGCAATTAACTCGGCAGCACTACCATTGCATGGAGTTGCTTGTGGAGTTAAGGTCAGTCTCAGTGCTTGGACTAGCCAAGTGGACTTATCAGTAGCACCTATGGATGACTTCTCAGCTATATTCAGCATGGAATTCTTGGACCAGGTTAGAGCTTTCTTGGTACCATGTTCAAACTCTATGTGTATCATGGATGGACCAAAGGTTTGCTGGTACCGACGAACAGGACCACCAAACGTATGACCCAAGCTCTCTCGGCACTTCAATTCAAGAAGGGATTGAAGGGAGAAAAAGAGAGTTACCTAACCATCTCAAAAGAATACGATGAGGAGTCGCCAAAGCCAAGCTTGCTGACGGAAGTGCAAGTTGTCTCATATAAGTCCCATGATGTGATGCTAGAGGCATTGCCCAAACGGTTACCTCCAAGGAGGGAGGTGGACCAAAACTTTGAGTTGTATCTTGACATAAGACCACCAACAATGAGCCCTTATCAGGGAGAAAAATCAGAGTGGCCCAGTGAAAGCAACGAGGTGGATGATACGCTAATCTGAAAGATAGAGTTAGCAGCCTTGAGTAGGCCAAGTAGTCCTTTGTTGGAAAGGATCAAAAAAGGGTTGGAGCATGATAACCTTGCTCAAAACCTCCTTGCCCTCGTCAATGAAGGAAAAACAAGGTGATTTTGGCTGAGTGACGGACTACTCTATACCAAGCAAAATCGCATCTTTGTGCCAAAATGGGGGAGCTTAAGGAAGGAGCTTATCAAGGAATGCCATGATTTGTTATGGGCTGGACACCTAGGAATGAGGCGCACCCTTGCTTTGATTAAATCAATCTACTACTGGCCTCAACTACGGGATGACGTTGAAGCCTATATGAGGACTTGTCTTGTGTGTCAACAGGACAAGATAGAGTAGCATGCACCCAAAGGTTTGCTAGAGACGCTGCCTATTCCAGAGAAACCATAGGAGAGTGTCTCTCTCGATTTCATCACCTGCTTGCCAAAATCAGAAGGCTTTGGCAGCTTCATTGTAGTGATTGATCGCTTCAGCAAGTATGTGATATTCATACCTGCCTCAACGGATTGCACAGAAGATGAGATGGCATAGTTGTTCCTCAAACATATTGTGAAGCATTGGGGGATTCCATCCAATATCGTGAGTGATTGAGACCCATGATTCACAGGGAAATTTTGGACGGAATTGTTCAAGTTGTTGGGATCAGACTTGAACTTCTCTACAAGCTTTCATCCATAAAACGATGGACAAACGGAACGGGCCAACACATTCCTGAAGTTGTATCTTAGGCACTTTGTTAGTGCCAATCAACATGATTGAGAGAAGTTGTTGAATGTAGCCCAATTTTCTTATAATTTACAAAGGAGCGAGTCTACCTCGAAGAGTCCCTACAAGATTTTCATGGGGCAACAACCCATGACTCCTTATGCCTTGGCCACGAGTTATGAAGTAAAGAGTCATGCTGCCTTCAAATTTCCCAAGGCGTGGCACGAACAAGCCGAGTTGGCCTGAGCCTATTTGAATAAGGCATCTAAGAAGATGAAGAAATGGGTTGACAAGAAAAGAAGGATGGTGGAATTTCAGGAAGGAGATTTGGTCCTTGTTAAACTATTGCCCCAACAGTTTAAGTCCTTGTGGAAAGTTCATAAGGGGTTAGTGCGGAAGTATGAAGGACCATTTCCTATCCTCAAGCGAGTTGGTAAGGTGTCTTATGAACTTCAACTCCCTACGAAGCTTAAAATCTATCTAGTTTTTCATGTGAGCATGTTGACGCCTTATCTTGGAGACAAGGAAGACATAAGTCGGGGATAATCTAAGAGGGCACCTACCACAGTGGTAACCTCCTTCGAAAAAGAAGTGGACTCAATCTTGGCAGATCACCTAATCCGATGTAGGGGCGTACCAAGTTATCGGGAATACTTGGTCAAGTGGAAAAATGCCCCGGATATAGAAGCAAGCTAGGAACCTAAGGATTCTTTATGGAAATTCAAAGATGAAATAGAGAGGTTCAAGCTTGAAGGCACGACGAGGGTGTCGCGAACTTGAGTGGGGGAGGGTGTCACGTCCCGCTCGAATTGCCCCTCAAAATCCAAATAAATGGTGCTTGCCTAAAGGATCTAGACTTTTCTACATGAGAAGGTTCTAGAGTGGCCTAGAGATATCTAGAATAAGCTAGAGTTGGATGGACTCAAATCAAGCTTTGAAGACCCTAGAATGTTTTAGAGCACGCTGGAGGGTGCTAGAATGGGCTGGTATATTCTAGAACGTGCCGGATGGTTCATGAAGGATGTAGAAGCCGCTGGAAGCTTACGGAACATCCCAGAACCTACATGAAGGAGATAGACAAACCTAGAAGACTCTAGAGTTGGCTAGAAGGTCCTAGAACCTTGTGGTATATTGTACATAAAATTAGAACTCTCTTGTACATTCTAGAGTTAGAATGATCTAGAAAGTTGTGGCATAGCCTTAAGCTTAGAGCCACATTATAAATAGACCTATTGGTCTTCATTTGTATTCTTCTTGGAAATTCCTAACAATCTTGGGAAATCTTGGGAATTCTTAGCATCTTGTAAGATAAACTCTCTCTAGAGCACTATAAAGCATTCTTTACAAACTCTCTTTCTAGTCTCTTTAGAGTTTCATTCGGATTCAAAGGCAAGCTTAGTGCAACGGACTGTGCTAAGTGCCACACAATCGTTACTTGAAATTTAAGGTCGTGACAATATGCTATTCAAGATCATCAGAATCTTCTCCTGATTCTTCTTGTGATGATATAATTTGAATCATGTATTCTACCCATTCCTCTCACAAATCATCAAAAATTTACGGGTCATAGCCCGACTTGTTCCAACCAAAGAACTACATGTATTGAAATTCAAAATAAGAATGTAATTTCACAAATTCACAAGAAATAACTCATATATGTTAAAAAGGTATATTGGTAAAAGAGATTACCACATCTTTAATTGGAATATTGATATTTGTGATGATTTCACTCATAAACTTCATGACATAGTAACCACACATTACTCCATCATTTTGTTGTGGAACTTACAAAAAACAAGTGTACATTATTTTACATATTCGAACATCTTTATTATTCAATAGTAAAATCAATTAAATTATTAATATTCGCTTGTACATACCATAACTTTGTCCCATATAAGCTTATGAGATTTTTTAAGGGTAATGCCCTTACTCTTGTTCCACGACTTCCATATCCTATCAAAGTTTATAATGGTTAGTTTTTTATTAAATATTACAAAGAACAATAGAAGAAAAATAGTTAGTTATAACTCTTAGATTTCAACAACTGTTTTTGTATCTTTACTCAATTCTATGGAATCTAAGTCAAAGTACCAAACATGATTTCCATATAGATCAAGGATTACCAACATCCAATGATCTTGGCCTTATTCAAACCTTAATGGCCAAGGGATTATCAACTTCTGATTTTTGTTAAGTGTTAATGCCCTATCACATAATTGTTTAGCTCTGATGCTAACATTCTTATCTTGATATTGATTGACAAATGAAGAATCATAAAACATTACTAAATGTGATGAGTGATTAGCTTGAATTCGATAATAATATGCCCTATATAAAATAATTATACATAAATATAATTATATATGTTTTATATAAATGAAAGTTATTTATATATTGAGAACTCACCTTGTCCACACTTGAATTATACTTAAATCGATCATTTGATATTCAAATAGCCACAGTATATATTCAATTGATATATAGTTTTGGCCAATGTCTACACTAGAAATTTTTATAAGAAGTGGCACAATCTATCCATCATTTATGCTAGATTCCCTCGCAATAATAGTCATCAAAGTGTCAAGATCTCTGCTGAAATTTATTGTGTAATGATAACTACACTTTTTCCATGGCTTCTTTTTGAATGCTTAGTGCACGATGATTGACCACTAGACATAAATTTACCACGAGATACTTGTTTTATATCTCTTAAATGTGCCACACTTACTAATTATGGTATAATAGACTAAAGAAGAAGTATTATATATGTTAGTAACAATAAAAGAATAATAATATAATAGTAGTAAAAGAAGTTTTATTTTAAGTAAAAAAATAGTGTCATGTCAAAATTAATCACAACTTGACTTGACGGCCAAGCCACGTATTGTCCAACCGTTTCTTAGACCGTGGTAGCATTAGAAGGCACTGGTAGTGGAAAATCATATAGTAATGATTGATCAATTTATTTGCCAATAATTTGGCAAATATTGATTATGAATCATTTGATCATCGCTCAATTGTTGTACCATTCCAATAACAACAAAATAATCGATGAAGGATGTTTCAACAAACATTATTCTATAAAATATTTAAGCGTTATATATAATAAAAAATAAAAAATAATAGACTATCTACATAATCTTTAAATCTTATCACAAATGATTCATCAAACAGAGGAGGACTCCCATATGGGGTAGCTATTGGAAGTACATTTTCATCAAAACGTTCATCATGATGTGATGGATGGTAAGAATGTATAGATTTCATTGGAGAAAATGAACCACTACCTGATTGCATTTTCATTCTTGGCATAAAAGAAGGACCAATAGGATTACTATATCCCATACAGGATATAGGTTGGGCGTTATGAGATTGCATAGGTGGTATGCCTGGCATGGATGGTAGCATGTTTGGCATGGATGGTTGCATGCCTGGCCAACATGGCATGCCCTGATTGTAGTATGATGTTATGCCTGACATGTGTTATGATTGATAATATTTTAAAGTAGCAATCTCACTTAACATTGAGGCCTTAAAGAAGCTGAGTTCTTCTTCATTTTTACAGTACTTCTCCTTACTGACCATCTGAGGCTTTTGTTTTAAAAGGTTAAAAAGCTTCATATAACCATCATATTGGTTCCTCTCCTAACACAACTAGGATATTCGCATCCGAATGTATGATATATAGCATCTCTCCTTGGCTATTCGATGATTTCACCCATGGCTATTTGTTCTTGAACAACTCTCTACAAATAATAAAGAAAATAAACATATCATACATTTACATCAATTAGCAAAAATCATAAGGACTTTGTATCAAGTTAAATTATTAACCAACTTATTTAGTTGTTCTTCTCCTTGTTTAGTTATTGGTCTTGACTTCTTCATTTTTAGGGGTTTTTGTTTCTATATACAATTCAAAACGGGTAACTGGTCTACCCAATTCCGCTTCCTACATAAATTAAATAAATTTATTAACCTAGACATCAACTTAAATTTGAGGAAAATAAATATAAAAATATTTATAAATTAACAACTTAATAATACCATTCTATGTCTAACTTCAGAATTTGAAGACCTCCAAGTACGGTTAGGAAGAACATTATGCATTTATATATTATGATGTTCTTCCTTAATAATTTGAAATTCATTTGTATGCCTATAATCCATGAAGTCTTTCCAAACTTGGGGTTCAATCCAGGGGTGTTTTTAGGGATTTTGTATAGTTGTGCTTCATCAAGTGGTTCCAAATATGAAAACACATAATTTTTGACCAATCTAGAAGTTTTATATTTCTTTCATGCCTTATTTGAAATCTTATAACACTTGCTCATCTAAGTGTCAGGGACATTATAACGATTTTGTAAAAATACACTACAAAAAATGAGATATAATACAAAAAGATATAATATATGTAATTAGTTATAAAATAAAAGAGACTTACACAAATGATTTTTCATATTTTGAACTTTTCAACTTTATCAACCTTAATCTAATCATTTATATTGATTGGTATACTTGACTTCACCGGTCTACCAATAGAAGATTTCAATTGTTAACTATTTTTTCCTAATGGATTATCAATAGCATCAAATAGAACATGTACTCTATCATCTAGATTAACTAAAGCATGAGGTATATTCGCTTAATCCTTTTCTTTTCAAATGCCTTAATTTGGATCTACAATCTCTCATATCCTAAGATTCATGAAATATCTGCAAATAATGATAAAATAGAAATTAATTGACAATTTTAATACCAACCTAATATTAAATAATTTTATAATAATTTTATTATTTTATATTTACGACTCTACGTTGACAAAAAAAAAAAACATAATAATGCACATTATGAAATGTACCCACACACCAGCAAACCATTGTAAATAATACTATATACAAAATAATCATAACTACCTTAAGACATGGTGTGCAGTGACATACAAACTTGGTAAAAATGTGGGTGGGTACAAAATTGAGTGTTTCTAATATTACTTTCTAGATGATGGATGAGAAATTTAAAAAGGAATTATCCATTTGTTACGGACAAACTAATACGTTTGTTTCGGTAATTAATGTGGAAAGAAACTGGTGAGACGTTAAAATGCATACAATTTATTTATTTATTTTTTAATTGGTCTATATAAAAATTAAAACTTAATTCAAAATTAATGAATAATTTTCCATGTAATAAAAGTCAACAGCTTATATCAATTGAACAATGAAATTTTAATAGCCCTCACAAAATATCCCACACTAATAATTACTACACGACAATTTTTTATATTTATTTTCTTTTATTGTATATTCAAATAAAAATAATAATAATACATTATGTTCAATTAAAAAAATTTAAGCTAATAGTTAAAATAGGAAGTAATCAACTTACTACGTTTTTAAAGAGTATCGTATTATTGAATCGTATATTTTCTATTTTATATTAATAAAAATAAATAAATTAAAAATCAACCTTAAATCACAATTATAAATATATAAATTTATTTTATTACAAAAATTTATACAAAACCTACGTAATAAAAATAATAAGATACATATAATACAAAGTCTACATATATAATACAAAAAATTATACGCATAAATAATAACACATAATATACAAAAACAAATATGAATAATAAGTGCGTAAGATTAATAGAAATGCTTACAAAAGTAAATGAAGTGACAAAATGAAGGAAATGAAAAAAATATGGTGTTAAGTAAGTAAGAAAATTGGTATAAAAAATTTGAGTATTTTGCTAAAAAAAATAAGGGATATAAAAGATAAGTTGAAGAGGAAGAAAATTCACTAAACGATGTTGAAATTGGTGGTCGTAGGTGGCCGAAAAATGAGAAAGAGTGGAGGAGGTTTTGGGTTTTTGAGAGATAAAATGCTCTTGGAATAGTTTATGTCTGTGGAAGAAAGAAGAGAAAAGCAAATATGATTGGGTGTAGCGTCAGTTCTACGTGTCAACCAATACTACAATCTACGTGTTTTCAATTCATTTAAAGTCAGTTTTTCAGCGAACCGATTTTAAATTCATTATAAGTCGATTTCATCCAAAAACCGACTTTAAATTTCGACTTAATTAACCATTTTTTTAGTAGTGATTGTAAAGGCTCGTTAACAAAAGCATACATGAATACCAAAATTGCATATACTATGCATTGTTAATTAAATTGAAATAAAAATATAAAGGGTAATATATGTCATTACATTTAAGTATTAGGAATATTTTGGTCATCCAAAATTGGACACATTAATTATCTTTTTTAATATTGGTGCACTTTAGTCACCCTACTATTATATTTTCGACCACTTTAGTCATTTCTTGTTAAATTTTATTTTTTGAATCATTTTTTGGTAAAAAAAACTTAAATTAGATATAATTGAACCTCACTACAGAGGATTAGTAAATGTTTGAAGAGAAAAAATTTCCAAAAAAGGAAACAAGTCGAAAATAAAGTAATAACTAAAATGTCTGTAAAAATAATAGTAAGGTGACTAAAGTGTAATAAATTAAGCTATGATGATTATTGTATCCAATTTATGAAAGTAAAGTAATCACAAGTACACTTTTGTCAAATTAGGTTTTAAGTGTGATTAAGATTTTTATATGTAGTGTTGATAGTATGATAGATATGGGTATAGACTATTACATTATTACATTTTCATTTGTTTTCGATGTAATGTTTGTTATAAATAATCTTAGGGGTTGTTCATAGATTAGTATGGAAGTAAAACTCATTCTTTTTCTCTTTCAAGTCACAATTTTGAACCATACCAGCGTTTGCAAAAAGATAAATGTTGCAGTAAATTTCACCAAGTACGCATGTCACCCTTTGATTGGTCCATTTCATGTTTTTTTGTCAAAAAAGGTAATATAAATGTGTGTCAAATGAATAATCAATACCCAATCAATAGATAGGGTTGAATTTGAGCAAAGAGAATATTCCATAATAAGCTAAATATTGAAATCTATAACTATAAGTCTGCACCTAAGACTTGACATGACCAAAAGTTTGACAAAAAATCAAAAAACGGGTCAGATCCATCATGAATCTAACAAGGTAAGGGCCCTCAGTGCGACACTACTAGAGACTGAGCCATCTAGATTCTACAGGGTACATGAGGCCCTTGTTGACTCGATAGATGATGCATCTGTGCTTTGGATATGAATAAGAAGGTTCATGATAGGTAATATCTTTGCTTCAAAGGCATGGGTCACTGAATGGTCTATAGAGTTAGGGTGTACTAACTTACAAATAGAATGCACCCTTAATCGTTGGCTCTTTACTTAAGACCACAACTAATGCCGAGAATAGTTTAACAGGATTTGTGTTGCCTCTTAATTGGCCATAAATAGAAAGGACACCTTGGCTCAATCACCATGCCATTCTAGGTCTAAGAATCATTTTAGGTTTTTGAACCATGTCCAAAAATAAAATTGAGGTTTAGGGGATTTCGATAATGAGGCCATGAGTCTTTGAAATAATGGTGACAAAAATTATGGGAAATCATGCATTACACTAACACTTCCACAAAAGGGGGAAGTTTATCAATGCAATAATAAATATTTTTCTAAAGTTGGTAGATATCTCATGTTGAGGCCACTTGACAAGTTCAATCATTCAAGATATAGGGTTGAGAGACCGAAGGCTAAGCCAAGTAAAACCTAGACCAAAAAATCACCTTAACTTAAAAAATATTCACTCAAAAGTATCAAGGAATAGAAAGAAAATAAGGCCTAGGGTATTCAAGTAAAAGATCACTTGGATATCAAACCATAGATCATCTAAACAAATGAATGGATTAGCTAGAAATTGAGCTCTCATCTGACCAAATAGGCTAGGTCCTAACACCATTATGGCTGAGCAGGACCATGTGTGGATTGGCCAGGACCAAGAATGGCCTACTAAGACCATGTGTGGTTAGCCACAATTTAGAGTGGTTGGTTAGGACCAAGTGTGGTTAGCAAGGGTTGGGTGTGATTAGCCAAGGAGTGGTTGACTTGGAGGATGATTGTACAATTGAGGATGAGGTCGGATGAATAGATGGTCATCTAGATGGGCCAAGCTATAGGCTTAGAAATCAAGTTCCATCCTTCATGCACTCTCTCACATGGATCCTGGATTTGGACTATGTTCTCTACTAACACAATCTCTTATCCTTGCACATCGACTCAAAAAACCATGGTTCCCTACGTGGCATGAATTCTGAGAAGGACTACAACCTCATAAAAGGGTGAGAACATGATCAGGCTTAGAAATAATACTATAAATACAATTAAAATGAGAGTGTAGAAAATCATAGGAAAATGAGATATATGCATTCCTGCCTAGAAGTTCTATATAAAAGAGTCAAGTTTGTAGTTAAAACTATGCCCACCAAGTACATGCACTTTAGTGGGGAGATACATCAAGTCTAGACTAACCTATGACCCTAAGAAGTAAAAGATAGTGTGCTATTGTTTGTACCTAAGAGTGTCCAAAGATGCATCATCAACCTTAGTTTCCTCATAGTCATTACCTTTACAAAGGATAGAAATTCCATGCTTCTAGTGACCACATCTTATTAAAAATCTTACTTGAACATTCTCTAACCTAAGAAGCATTCCAAATTCTAAATGCCCCACAAAATTCTTCCTTAAATACTGCCAAGATCCTTTCCAAACCAACACGTGCCATAATGGCCTATTCTAACTCTTGAGTAAACTACCATGATCTACTCACCATAATATTGTATCTTCATCATCGAGCCTAGTAAGGTCAAAAATATCTTGAATAGTAGAAGGCCTAGGTGGACTCACATTATTGTAATTTGAGAAAATAGGCCATGGATTTGTCTTATCCACCACTAGATTAGATGGAATATCAATTGGGGCTAGGCATCTTTCTTTTTCTTAGGAGCCCTTGATCTCCAAACCATCCTAGTTTGTGTAGAAGCCTCCTCTTTGCTAGAGTCTTTGAGGAAACAAATGTCAATCTTTATCACACTCCTCTTTGAATGAGGTTTAGATCTCATGCTAGTTTCCTAGGATTAACAACATAGGAATAAATGACTAAAAAACATATACTATCCTTGTTTGGGGAGTTATTTCCCTCTGGATTGACTACTATTAGATTGAGCCCTGATCGTCACACAAATTGTATGTTTAATGAATACACACAAGTATACATATCACAATAAGTAATATATTGATAAAAAAATATTGTTTCCACGGAGATTATTTAATTAGAAACTAATTTTAAAACTAAAAAAATAAAAATCAATTTTTTTTGTGTTTTTAAATTTTAAGGAAAGAAAATTATAATAACTAAAAGTAAATGGAAATAACTAATTAAATCATATTTAGTAACTAATAAGATATATAAGAAAATATCAAGGAATACTTAATCCCCCAATTTTCTAAACATGTGAATAACTAAGATTCCCTAATATAATTATCAATTACTTATATGATCAATTAAATCTAATTTAGCATGTATTCCTCTATCAAGTAAACTATACACCATATAATAATTTATTTAATTTCACTCTCATGACAATTAAAATGCATACTACTCATTAATTTCATCAATTATAGATCACATACATAAGAATCATACATCTCTGCCTAGAAACGATGCATGTTATTTAATCAAGACAAATAATTAAATAATTCTGTCAAATATATTTAATTGCCTCTATAGATAAATTATTGGTCAAATAATTAATAGCATAAAAATCAGATTAAATAATATAATTAAAGTATAATTATAATTGGGGTAAAATATTAGATCATTACATGATGAAAATTGGGTTCATAAGATTCCTAGATTAATAAATTAACTAGACATAATTTTGTCCATAAAACTCATATTTTTAATAAAGACAAAAATTGATAAAGAAAAATAGTAAAAGAAGAAATACAATCAATCTTTTGAACTATAGTACTAATTGTTTTTTAAATCTCCACCAAAAGTATATCTCCTTTTGAATTTTTCTGTATTTTTCTCTCTTCTTAGCTCCAAAAAGTGATCAAAATTATGTTATTTGCGACTCATTAGGGTTTATGGGGTGGTTAAGGGATTAAATAATTTAGGTACAATTTGGAACGTAAGATCAACTTTAGATCAAGAGCTGAGATTAAAACAAACAAAATTAACAATGCTAGCCAATCATAGAACGACATGTGGCACACATAATTCACTAGGTGAATTAGAGTGCCCCACATGGTAGAGGAGACCGGTCAGACTCAATGTATGCTAAGTTAGCACAACGTGATTCACAATAACGGATGGTATGCAACACGTGGCACACACTATGCTCCTCACATGCGGCAATTTACAATTCGTTGTCCCTCCTTGCATGGTGTCTGTGTGGCTTGCCTAGATAGCTCATATGCTTGTGTGGCAGGCCACGTGGTAGCTTCTGATTGGTCATGCGTCAAAAATCTAAAAAAAAATCCAAAAAAATCTAAAATATTTCAAAAATTATATTTTCACCATTTTTCACAAAAAGTTTATATTCTAATAATTTTATCCCCAAAAATACTATTTATTGGATAAAACAAGTAAAAATTATGCTAATGACCTTTCTTTCGTAAAATCATCACACTCTCAAACTTAACTCTTTGCTTATTCTCAAGTAAATCCAAGTATAACTAAATAAAATAACATGCCTAGTATATTCATAACTATACTTTATTAGTACATGCATATTTTACAAAAACTATCCCTCTCAATAGTTGTATAATTCTATGATAAGGAGGTTCACATATTCATCAATCAACATTCCATCAATACAAGGACATGCAAGGTTTTTGAAAAATTGAGTCGTGTGCATGTGCTACACATGATATCATCCAATGCATTCAATTCTATTTTCTTTTTCATTAGAGGGATAATTGTGTTGTAAGTTTGCTTCTTCTTTTTTCTTTTTTATAGGATGCATTACATTTCACCTTACTCTATAGCATAACATATGATTTCATTTTTTTTTTCTTTTTATAGAAGCTAAAGGTGTAAGGATAATGGTAATGCTTATTAGTTAGGCATAAAATGTGACTTAAAGATATGAATGGTTCTTTTTTAGGCTCAAATGGGTGACTACGGATATCAACAATGGTTAGCTTGAAAGATTCAATCAATCCAAATAAAGCCTAAATCATTTCTATTGCTAAGCACTATTTAGAATTTTGTCTCAAGGGATGACCTAATAGATTCTAAAACTTGGTAGATCTCATCGACTCGCATAAACTACTACAAATTTTCTCTCAATAAGCACACAAAATTCAATCATGAACATGTGCATAAAAATTTAAATCAATTTAATCAAAACTAGTAATCATATCACATGATTAATGAAAGTATCTTAACAAATATGTTACATTCATTATCCTAGTTATGACAACTAATTTTTATCATTGAGTTTGTAAGTTTCATATCAAGAATGCATGTATTTAGTTTCCATATATTTGTTAATTTCTACCCAAATCATGATTAAAAATATCCTAAGAATTAAAAAAAATCCCTAAAACATTTAAAATGTATAGTAAATAAAATTTCAAACTTAAATTACACATTATCCCCAATGTGCATATATAAATATAAAAGGTAAAAGAAAAAAAAACTTCCTTAATCATGGCATACCACATCTATTGCTGAAATTCTCGTTCTTATTGTGTCATTGCTCTCCACATTTATTCACCTACAAAATAAAAAAATGAAAATATAAGTAAAATAACATTGGGTTGCCTTCCAACCAATGTCATGCTCAAGGTCCTTGAATAGACAGTTAAATCAAGTCCTAGGGCATATCCCTTTGTGTCCATTTACTTTTAAGTTTACCTGGAAACAGTTTGAGTCTTAATTTTTTCAATAATACTTTATGTTTTGGCTCGTAAACACAGTGCTCAATTCTCTTCTCATGCCATATTTTTGTTTTCTTTTGAAACTTTTTGGCATTCTTATAAGCACTCCACCATGACTCATCCAATTTATGTATTTCCAAAATCTTTTTCACCTCTCTATTGGACTCTTTCACTTGCCTACTTGAGTGGGAATGATAGGGTAAAAGTACTATGAGATATAAAATAAGTGGCCTTTCGGTTAATGATTTGAGCTTATATCCTATCTCAAAACTCTCCCCAAATGCATTTGATATACACATGAGAGACACGTCCTCCAAAAAGTTCACACGGCTTAAACTATCAACTTTTGATTCCATACTTTTAAAGTTAAAATAGGGTGAGTTGTTTTCTAGTGAGTTATGTTCATCTTTACAACATCATATGTTAAATTATTAAGTGTGGGAAAATCAATAGACTCTTTTAAGTTGTTCTCACAATCAATAACATTTATCCTTAAGAATTCATTAGCATTATCAATATCAAGAGGTATAGGTGCTTTAAAAATGTTAAATGTTACTTTTTTCATCTTGCACTCTCATTGTAAGCTTACATTTTTGTACATCAATGAGTGCCCTTTCGATTGTTGCTAAGAATGGACGACCATGTATAATAGGAATGCCACGATCGTATCCATGTCTAGCACAATGAAGTCTGTTGGAAAGATGAATTTGTCTACTTTTACTAGTATATCTTCTATCACACCCCGAGGTCTCTGGATTGTTCTATCTATCATTTATAATGTTACTGAAGTGGGTTTAGCTTTACCAACCCCTAAATTCTTGAATATTGATAATGGCATAAGGTTAATATTGAAACTAAAGTCATATAGTGCTTTCTCAAAATGGATGTTCCCAATAGTGCAAGGGATGTCACAACAATCTAGATATTTTCTATTTTTGTGGTAGTTTTCTATCAAAGATGCCACTACAACTTTCAGTCAAGGTTATTGTTTCATGATCTCCAAGCCTCCTTTTCTTTGATAGTATATCCTTCATGAATTTGACATAAGACGACATTTGATCAAGTGACTCTGCAAATGGTATGTTTATACATAGCTTGTTGAAAACATCAAGATATTTTGAAAACTGTGCATCCAACTTTTGCTTTTGTAGTCTTTGCGAGAAGGGAATAGTGGGTTTGTAGAGATTGTTTTTCTTTGGTTGAATTATTTCCTTTTCAATGATCTCTTTATCCACTAGTTCCTTTTCATCCTTGTTAATTTTCTACTTCTTCTTATCCTTTTGAGTCTTATTTTCCTGCTTTAAAGTTTTACTACTTCTCAAGGCTAATGATTTACAATGGTCTTCACCTTCTTTTCTTGGGTTTACAATTGTGTTACTTTAAAGGTTATCTTGAGGCCTTTAACTTACGGCTTGATAAAGTTTCCCCATTTGGTTCTCCAAGTTCCAAATTGAAGCCTCTTTAGTGGACACTTTTGTATTTACTAATTAGATGATGTCTTTCCTCTGTAGGTGGCTTTTTTTCTTGGGCTTGTGATTGATGTGGTTGTTGAAAACTAGGTGGTGGTAATGAATGATGTTTGAATTGATTACCACCTTGATTGTTGTTATTCCAAGAGAAATTTGGATGTTGTCTCTATTCTGAGTTATATGTGTTTGAGTATTGATTATTGTTTTGATTCACATTAACCACACAAAATGTTGAGTCAGGATTATCTTGATAATTATCAAACAAATGGGCTCCATCACAAAACACACATAACACCCTTGAATCTTAGACCTGGTTTATACTCGTTAACGAGTTTTGAGTCTTCAAAATATTTATCAAAGATCACTTGTAAGTGCCATGATATCATTTACCTCATTCATTCCGGCTACTTTTCTTGTGGTTATCATTATGTCCATTGAACATTGATAATTATTGCTAGTCATTTTCTTAACTATGCTTCTAATAGCATTAAATGATGTGTCTAACTTAAAAATAAATAAAAATTAAAAAAATAAACAACTAAATAAATAAAGAAAATAAATAAATAATAAGTCAGCAAAAAAAATAAGTAAATTAAAATTAAAATTAAAGTAAAGAAAAAATAAAAAATTATTTCTAATATTTATATACCCCAACAACTGTGCCAAAAAGTTAATCGCTACAAAAATTGTGTGTATAATGAATACGCAAGTATACGTATCACAATAAGTAATATAATGATAAGAAAAAATCGTTCACACCAATATTATTTTATTATAAACTAATTTTTAAAACTAAAAAAAATAAAAATCAATTTTTTGTGTTTTTATATTTTAAGGAAGCAAAATTAAAATAACTAAAAGTAAATAACAATAATTAATTAAATCAGATTTAGTAACTACAAAGATATATGAGAAAATATCTAGTAATACTTAATCCCCCAATATTTTAACATGTGAATAACTAAAATTCTCCCAATATAATGATTAATTAATTAAACGATCAATTAAATCTAACTTAGCATATGTTCTTTTCTCAAGTAAAATACATAAAATATAATATTTAATTTAATCACACTCTCATGACAATTAAATTGCATACTACTCATTAAGTTCATAAAATATGAATCACATACATAAGAACAAACATCTCTACTTGAAAACTATGCATGTTATTTAATCAAAACAAATAATTAAATAATTCTCTCAAATCTATTTAATTTCCTCTATTGATAAATTGTTAGCCAAACAATTAATAGCGTACAAATCAGATTAAATAATATAATTAAATTAACATTATACTTGGGGTAAAATATTAGATTATGACATTGTGAAAATTGGGTTCATAAGATCCCGAGATTAATAAATTAACTAGACATAATTTTGTCTAAAAAACACATAAGTTTCATAAAGAAAGACATACAAATTGATAAAGAACATAATAGAAGAAAAAAATACAATCAATCTCTTGAATTGTAGTACTAATTTTCTCTTGAATATCGACCAAAATTATATCTCCTTTTGAATTTTTCTATATTTTTCTTTCTTCTTAACTCCAAAAATTGACAAAAAATATACTAATTGCGACTTATTAGGGTTTGTGGGTGATTAGGGCTTAAATATAGCTCAGGTACAATCTAGACAGTTGATGAACGAAAACCGGCATCGCCGATCTTCGCAAATACTTTGGTTTTAATATTTATAAAACTCTCGCAAGTGCACGAATCATTTCGAAGAAAATGATAAGTATACTCCCAAGGTCGATCTAAGGAAGGAATGTATGTGGTTTTTAATTTATTATTCAAACTTTTAAAAACGAAATTAAATCCTAAACATCCTGTCACGATAGTTTGGTTTTTTTTGTGTTCCTAATCTAATAACATAAAATAAACATATATACAGATTAATTAAATATAATCTAATAACATAAAAATAAACATAGATACAAATTCAATAAATAATTATCTAAAAATAAACATATATACGGATTCAATAAATATTCATGCAAATTTTTATCATTTATATTAGCGGAGTATTTATGGATGTAATAACTAAATTAATTATGCTTGCTCATATTAACTAGGTTATTAAAGATATAAATTGATATTTTATTGATTCTCTCTTTTTTATATAAATACCACCTTTGGTGGGGTTAGATATTCTTTGTTAACTAAACAAATCAATTAACACCTATGGGTGGGGTTGATAACTAATATGCTTAATTAAATTAATTCCTTTTTCTAAGAGATTGAAAATGAACCATTTAAATGCCACCTTTGGTGGGGTTAGACAATTTAAACATTATTCAAGGTGTCCAAATTAAACTTAAGAATTTAATTATCCGAGTACTAACTTTCAAGTTTTAAAACCACTATTGAAAACATGTTGTCAATATATTTTCACATAATAATTCTTATAAAAACTTTTGAAATAGAGTTTCACTCTAACTACCGGGCGATTGTACCAACAAATAAAATAGCACTACTCTAAATTAGACCGGATAACTAAACCTTAAAATCTAATTTTCGGGTTTAAGTTTGTAATGAAAAATAATATATTTCTCTCTAACATTCTTAATATAAAATCTTGAATAAAAACAAAATCAATTCATTTTAAAGATTTTTACCTATTTAATATTTCGCAAGCATAACAACGTCGTTATTACATTATTTTTTTTACTAAACAGCTAGCATAGTTAAATTTAACCACAGACAAGTTGAATATAACATGTAAGAATAAAGCATAAAAATAACTGTAAAGAAAATAAAATCCTTACAGAACTTCGACGCTATTCCCGTTGCTAGAAAACCTCCGAGCGGAATTTGCACTTCCATATATTGAATCAAAAATCTAAATTATTACAAAAACATTACAAGTTCCTCTCAAAAAGAGAAGAACACTAAACCTAAGAGAATTGAACTAAAAACTAAGAGAAAAACTAAGAAAAGCTTAGAAACTTAGAAAGAAACTAAGAGAAACTAAAAACTAAGAAATGAGAGAAAAAAAGAAGAGAGAAGTGAGTTTTGAAGGTGTGATTTGAAGTGAAGGGAAGGGGGGTATTTATAGGTGAGGATGGAGAGAAAAAATGAGTAAAAAAAAATATTAAAAAATGTAAAAATGCGTATTGGAATTGATGATGTCATCAATGACGTCAGCATGACGTCACAGGGGCGGCTGCACGTGAAAAATGGGGCGAAAACGCGTTGGGCGCGCGGAGGGGGGCTGCTGGGGCGCTGCGCGCGCGCGCTGGGGCTGTCGCTGCGCGCAGCTTGGCATGCCAGCGCGCGCGGGCGTGCGCGGAATGGGGCGCTGGGGCGCGCGCAGCTGGGCGCTGGGGCGCTGGGCTGCGCGCACGGCTGGGCTGCGGCGCGCAATTTCCGTCTTTTTGACATTTTTGACCTTTTCGACCCATTTCGTCCGATTTTTCCATGTTTGTTGACCTTTTCTCACTTATTTGTTGATATATTTGTGATGTATTGCTTCAAATATTCCTCTTTGAGTCTTTACATTGTGTTTTTAAGCCAAAATACCTGAAAAACAATAAAAATACCCGTGATTCCGAAAAAGACAAATTTATATAAATATATGATAAAACATATAAATATATGTATTTTTAATCAATTAAGGTACATAAAATCATGGTTATTTTAGTGCTTTTTGAGCACTCATCACAACCCCCAACCAGCTTCTTGCTAGTCTCTTAGCAAGAGAAGCGATAAAAGCTAAAAATTAAACTATCCTAAATCACTTTCGTGGAATGAAACGGTTGCATTTAGCCTATGCAACAAGCCGTTAAACCCCTAGGTTGCCCTAGTGGACGAGTTTGAGTCTCGTGAGGGTTTTCAGTAATGATACCCACAAACATTGAACTAAATGTAAAAAGAAAAACAATCAAAACAAAAATTAAAATTACAACACAATAAAAAATTAATTTAAAAAGAAAACAACATATCACAAAAATATCTCATACTTTTTAATCTCTTTTAAGATCATAATTGAAATCTCAAGCATAAGTTATTTTAATCTCTTTAAACAATCATGATTTTATTATAATAATTAGTCGAAAATCATTTTCATATTTCATTTCAAAAATGTATCAATTTAATTTTACCCAATTTCAGTGTCATGAATCAGAATTCGCTTCGACTCTATTCCTCACAAGTCAATACTCTCAAGGCACTGAATCCTATGGGTTCAAACACTCATACTAATTTATATGCGAAAGAGTTGATGTATAGAAATGAACTAATATGTTCGCATATGTATAAAGAATAAAGGCTCAAAGTGTTATTTTAACATTGATCTCATGAAAGGAATCGAATGTATAAATTATAAAGATATCATATACAAAAATTATTTTCATGCATAAATCAAACTCATTAAGAAAGAATTTCAAGATATATGCTTTTACAAATGAAGAAATTGCAATGACTTTTTAGGGAATTACTTCCTATATCTTTCTTTTGTAATTAGCCTTTACTCACAACTTTGTAGGTAATGTGGGTCATAGTATGTAGATGATACTATATTTTTTATTTCTCTATTTTTTTTTTGATTTTGGTGAGTGGTTAATTTTGTGGCTTTTCTGTTTGATCTTGGTTTAGGTAACCCCAGATATGTCTTTTTGTTTTTGTAACAGTCATGCATAAATGAGATATAAGCATATACTATCAATTTCTACTCAAATCATTTAATCTAAGCAAAAATAATAATCAAAAATATATGATACTCTATTAAGATGAGAAAAAATTCATACATTCAATGCTAATACCTATAGAGATCATCTAAACTTTTTGAATAAATAAGAAATGTGTTTGGAGTAGAAAAAATATATATTTCACTCTGAATAAAAGAAATTAGGCTCAAATTATATCTCACAAGGGTAGTCTCCACTAAAACAAAATTCATAAATACCAATTTTGGGTTTAATCTAATTTCCACATTTTATCAAGAAATACTAGTTATGACAAAAACTAACTAATTATCAAAAATAATTACACAATATTTCATGATATGTTTTCAAAAATTAATCTAACAGTACCAAAGACTTAACTATTTACTTAAATTTGATTTAAAGGAATGATAAATTTTTGTGAGAATTTTTTATTTTTATATTTTTATATATATAGCATGGTAACTTTTCACCACCCCTAACCTAGAACTTACATTGTCCTCAATGTAACAACTGCAAATTAAAGATAAAGAGAAAAGAGGAGAAAGATTACCTATTTCTTGAGAATGTGTAAGTAGTAATGAAGAAATGCAGGTGCATCCATCATATTCATCATTAAAGTGTATACAGACAGATCGCTGTGAACTTCTAACATCTCAACAAATATTTTAGTTTTAACAAATTTAAAAATTATTCACATACAAGTAAACTAAAATAAACAATAAAATTAAGTAAATAAAACAAATAACAATAAAAAAAATTACCTAACATGATGGGTTGCCTCCCATCCAGCGCTTAGTTTAACGTCTTAGCAAGACGTATCTTTTTGGTGCTAAGGGTTACTCAGCCAAATGCAATCCATTTCAGCAATGTTGTTCGGTTCTTCCACATAAGGCTTGACACGATGGCCATTAACTTTGAACGTTTTTTGTGTCTTGGAGTCCAATAGTTCTACCACTCCATGTTCAGATACCTGAACTATTTTGAATGGTCCATCCCATCTTGATCTTAGCTTTCCTGGAAACAATCTCAAACGAGAGTTAAATAAAAGAACTTTCATTCCAGGGTGAAAAGTTTTAGGAACTAGCCTCTTGTCATGATAGCGCTTAGTACGCTCCTTGTATAATTTGGCATTCTCATAGGCTTCATTCCTAATTTCTTCCAACTCATGAAGCTGGAGTACTCGTTTTTCACCTGCTTTATCTAAATCCATGTTTAGCTCTTTAATTGCCCAATAAGCCTTGTGTTCAAGTTCAACTGGAAGGTGGCACGCTTTCCCAAAGATTAACCGGTAAGGGCTCATCCCAATAGGTGTTTTGTAAGCGGTGCGGTATGCCCATAAGGCATCATTTAACTTAAATGCCCAATCCTTCCTTGAGGGACGCACAGTGCGTTCCAGTATTCCCTTAATTTGCCTATTACTTACTTCCACTAAACTGGAAGTTTGAGGATGATATGGAGTAGCTACCTTATGTGTGATGTTGTACTTGTTTAGTACTCCATCAAAGAGTTTATTACAAAAATGGCTACCTCCATCACTTATTATAGCTCTAGGCGTTCCGAACCTACTGAATATGAAATCTTTCAAGAATTTCACAACAACATTAGCATCATTGGTTTTGGTGGGGATAGCTTCTACCCACTTGGACACATAATCCACAGCAACCAAAATGTATTGAAAACCATTAGATGGGGGAAAAGGACCCATAAAGTCAATCCCCCATACGTCAAAGAGTTCAACAACTAAATTAGATGTCAAAGGCATTTCATCTCTTTTGCTTATGTTTCCTGTTCTTTGACATCTATCACATTGTGCACAAAACATATGAGCATCTTTAAAAAGAGTGGGCCAAAAGAATCCAGACTGTAATATCTTACGGGCTATCTTTTCACCTCCAAAATGACCCCTACAATGAAGTTCATGACAAAAAGTCAGAATGCTCTTATGTTCTTCTTCAGGTACACATCTCCGGATGACTTGATCTTGACCAATCTTGTATAAATAAGGATCATCCCAGAAATAGTCCTTAATAGTTTTAAAAAACCTTTTCTTCTCCTGATATGAAGTGTTAGGTCGCAAAACACCAGTAGCAAGATAGTTTACAATATCAGCGTACCATGGGTTCGGACCTATGAAAAATAACTGTTCATCAGGAAAGGTTTCAACTATATCGTCATTACTCTCATCTTTAAGAGAATTAAAGTCAGAAATCAACCTAGACAAATGGTCAGCTACTAAGTTTTCACTGCCTTTCTTATCCTTGATTTCTAGGTCAAATTCTTGTAAGAGTAAGACCCACCTGATTAATCTTGGCTTGGCATTTGGTTTACTTAATAGGTATCTTAAAGCAGCATGATCAGAATGCACAATTACTTTAGATCCTACTAAATAAGACCGAAATTTGTCTAAAGAGAATACTATAGCCAAGAATTCCTTTTCAGTGGTGGTGTAATTCATCTGGGCATCATTGAGTGTTTTGCTAGCATAGTAGATGACATGTAAACGCTTATCCACTCTTTGTCCCAGGACTGCTCCTATTGCATAATCAGAAGCGTCACACATTATTTCAAAGGGTAAAGACCAGTTTGGTGCCATTATAACAGGGGTAGATGTGAGTTTATCTTTCAAGGTATTAAAGGAAGTAAGGCAGTCATTGTTGAAATCAAAATCAGCATCTTTGGATAACAAGTTACATAATGGACGACTTATTTTAGAGAAATCTTTAATAAATCGTCTGTAGAATCCTGCATGTCCCAAGAAGCTTCTTATCCCCTTCACAGATATAGGGGGAGGTAGTTTGGATATCAATTCAACTTTTGCTTTATCAACTTCAATACCCTTGTTTGAAATTATATGTCCTAAAACTATCCCTTGTTGAACCATAAAATGACTTTTCTCCCAACTAAGGGTTAGATTGCATTCAATGCATCTTTCTAAAACCAAAGTCAATTTATGTAAGCAATCATCAAATGAGTTCCCAAAGACAGAGAAATCGTCCATGAAAATCTCAATGAATTTTTCCACCATGTCCGAGAAAATGGATATCATGCATCTCTGGAACGTGGCAGGGGCATTGCATAACCCAAATGGCATTCTGCGAAAAGCAAATGTCCCAAAAGGACATGTAAATGTGGTCTTTTCCTGATCTTCTGGTGCTATGGGTACTTGATAATATCCAGACAGTCCATCCAAAAAACAGTAAAATTCGTGCCCAGCTAATCTTTCCAACATTTGATCAATGAATGGAAGAGGAAAGTGATCCTTTTTCGTATATAAATTTAGTTTCCTAAAATCTATACACATTCTCCATCCAGTGATTATTCTAGTGGGCACTAATTCACTTTTGTCATTCTTAACAACTGTTATCCCAGATTTCTTTGGTACCACATGCACTGGACTAACCCACTTACTATCTGCAATAGGATAGATAATCCCTTCTTCTAATAATTTAAGAATTTCCTTCTTAACTACCTCTTGCATGTTTGGGTTTAGTCTTCTTTGGGCCTCTCGTACAGGTTTAGCACCGTCCTCCAAGTTGATCTTGTGCATACACATTGTTGGACTAATGCCTCTTATATCCCCTATACTCCAACCTATAGATTTCTTAAACTGTTTAAGCACTTTGATGAGTTCCTTTTCTTGTGGTTTGGTCAAGGTTGAAGAAATTATCACTGGATAAGTTTCCCCTTCTCCCAAAAACACATATTTTAAGTGCTCAGGTAAGTCTTTGAGTTCAAGTTCAGGTGGATTGGCCTCTTTAATAGATGAAGAACTGGGTAGATTTAAAAGTGTACTAGATTTTGTCATCACTTCATTATTGTCTAGTTGTTCAAGGTACCCCTTTATTTCCTCATCTAAATCTTCTTCAACCTTTTCAAGTGTAAGAACGGTTTCAAGCTTGTCCTCTATTCTGGTTCGGAAAAAGGTGTTTTGGACAAGATTATCCAAAGGATCAACATCGAATATTTCATCAATGGCAGAAATAGAAGGGAAAGGTGAAGAATCAAAAACTTTAAAATGAACAGTCTCTCCTAAGACTGTCATTGTCAAATTTCCATCTTGGACATCAATAATAGTTTTAGTAGTTGCCATAAATGGTCTACCAAGCAATATTGTGTGCTCTCTGTCCAATGCTGGATTTTCTTGCATATCCAGAACCACAAAGTCAACAGGTATTATCAGTTTGTCTACCTGTACCAAAACATCCTCAACTATTCCCTCTGGATATTTAAGAGATCTATCTGCAAGTTGAAGGGACATAGTTGTGGGTTTTAAATCCCCTAGATTGAGTTGTAAGAATATAGAGTAGGGCATCAAATTTATACTAGCACCTAAATCAAGCATTGCTTTAGCAACCTTCCTATCCCCCATAGTTATGTTTATAATAAAACTTCCAGGGTCTTTCAACTTAGGGGGTAGTTCGTGCTGAAGTACAGCGCTAGAAATTTCTGATACTACTATTCGTTCATTCAGTTCATACCTCCTCTTCTTAGTGTTCAACTCTTTGAAAAATTTGGCATATGAGGGCACATTCATGATCACTTCTAATAATGGTAAATTGATATTTACTTTAGAGAGCATATTAAAAAGATCATTGAATTGCTTATCTTGTTTGGATTCTTTCAACCGGTGGGGAAAAGGTACTTGCATCTGGTGTGGTTCTGTTGTCTTTTGAATTTTGGGGGTGTCAGATGACCCCCCAATGAGTTTTTCAGAAGGCTTGTTAAGTTTAACACTTGTTTCTCCTTTTTGCGAGATTAGAGTATCGCCTTCTCTGTTACCTGAACTACAAGGTAGATTGTTAGAGATTTCAGGTAAACTGGTATTGACTACCTTACCACTTCGAAGGGTTCTAACATCCTTTGCTTGTTCTGGTTGACTGGACAACTTTCCTGGTTCTTTCTTTTGCATTTGTTCAGCCAGTTGCCCAACTTTAGATTCAATCCTTTTAACCGAAGCCTCCATGGTGTTCAACCTTTGATTAGTCATCAATTGGTTGTCACGACTAACTTGAATAAAAGCATTCAAGCTATCTTCTAAGGTTGGTTTAAAAGATTGGCCTGGTGGGTAAGGGTGGTTGTTATCCGACCTTAGTGTTGGATATTGGGTGTAGGCTGGGTGATTATAGGTGTTTGGATGATACCTTTGAAAAGATTGGACTTCCTCTATGGTATCGACACTAGAATCACAAGTATTTGAACAATTATGAGTACCATGCCCAATTGAACAACACACTTCACATACCTCTTGATTTGAAATTTGGTGGGAAGTGAGGAATTTCACTTGTTTAGTCAATTCAGCAAGTTGCAAGGTTATCTCATTATCAGAGCCGACTTCATTGACCTTTGCTTTCCTTCTACCACCTCTTTGTTGGGAATTAGAACCCAACAACTCATAAAGATTATAGGTTTCCTCTGCGGTCTTTTCTCCTACAGCACCTCCAGCAGCATTATCAACCATGTATTGACTCTGTAGTGTCAATCCATCATAAAAGAATTGGTTTTGTAGCTGTAAGGGAAAGCTATGATTTTGACATTGAATGAAAAGGAGTTTGAATCGTTCCCAAGCTTCATGAAAGGGCTCTTCATTCATTTGAGAAAATGTTGCTATCTTTGTTCTTAGATCAACAGTCTTTTGATGGGAATAGAACCTACCCATAAAAATTTCATAGACTGTCTCCCAAGTTTTAAGAGAACCTGACTGTAGAGTAATGAACCATGACCAAGCTTTATCTTTGAGAGTGTAAGGAAAACACCTCATCCTAAGTTGATCTTCATTAATTGCATGTAGTGGAAAGGTTTGGACAATAGCATAGAATTCTCGAATGAAATGCAAAGGGTCTTCATTAGGGATACCGTAAAAGGAAGGCAACAAAGAATAATGAATCTTTTTCAATTCATAATTCCTTGCAGCCTCTTGTAATTGGATACCGGAAGTTACATTGCCAATGATTGGCATTGTATATTCTTTCATCTTTTTCCGCCTATCTTCAGCATCTCCCATGGTTGTTTGTAGTTGAAAATGATCCTCCTCCTATTGTGTATCAACATTTTGCTTTTAGTAGATATCTCTAAGAAATATTTATAACTTGATAAAACGTAAAAGCAAAAAGTGCAAGGAACCTAATTTTTTTTTTTTTTTAAATTTAAGCGAATGGACAGAATTTTTGAAACAAACGAATTTTATTTCATCTGAATTTTTATTACACGCAAACTAAAACAAAGGAAAATACAATAATGGGTGACCTCCCATACAGGACTAAAATTTATCGTCTTCTAGTAAGACGTTGCTTGGAGATTGCAGAATGAAAAACTCAATGTCTCCTCTTCATTGAATTAGTCTTTGCCTTTTTGCAAATGTTCAACTAACTGTTCAACTTGAACTTCCACCTTTTTGATAGAAGCTTCCACAGAGTCCAACCGTTGATTGGTTTTAGATTGATTATCCCTACATACTTGAATAAAAGAATTCAAGTTGTCCTCCAAGGTTGGTTTATTGGGAATGCTTCTTGGAATAGGTGGGTGGAATTGCTGACCTGCTTGGTTTGAGCTTTGAGTGAAAGGAGGGTTGTTTTGCCTCCAAGAGAAATTTGGATGACTTCTCCACCCAGGATTATAGGTATTTGAATTGGGATCAAACCTGGGTCTCTGTTGATATGCTCCCAACACATTGACCTGTTCAGGTCCAGTTGTTTCTCCTTGATATGGACAGGCTTCAGTACCATGTCCCATGTTGCTATACAAACCATATTGATCATTATTGGTGTTGGTTTGTGTAGCGAGAAGGGCAACTTGCTTAGTCAGTTGAACAAGTTGTTGTTGAACTTCATTACTGGAGTCGATTTCATGAACTCCAGCTTTTCTCACTCGGGAGCTTTTCTGTTGGGAATTAGCACCCAAAATCTCAAAGAGGTTATACGTCTCTGAGGCAGTCTTTTCTCCTATTGCTCCTCCTGCAGCGTTGTCGACAATGAACTGACATTGTTGTGTAAGTCCATCGTAAAAGAATTGGTTCTGCAACTGCAGGGGAAAGCTATGATGGGGACACTGAGTGAGAAACATCTTGAACCTATCCCAAGCTTCATGGAATGGTTCTCCATCCATCTGAGAGAAAGTAGCAATCTTTCCTCTCAACTCTGATGTTTTTTGATGGGAATAGAATTTTCCCATGAATTTATTGTAAATGTTACCCCATGTCATCAGAGAACCTGGGGGAAGTGACATCAACCAAGCTTTGGCCTTATCCTTTAGAGTGTAGGGAAAACATCTCATCCTAAGTTGATCCTCGTTTAGAATACCGAGGGGGAATGTTTGGACCGTAGCATAGAAATCTCTCATAAAGGAAAGAGAATCTTCATTAGGTAACCCATAAAAGGAAGGAAGCATAGAAAAATGAATATTTTTAAGGTCGTAATTCCGAGCAGCCTCCCCCAACTGGATAGCGGCAGTTGCCGTGCCTATTACCGGTCTTGCAAACTCCTTCATCGTGGTTTCCCTAATATGTTGGTTTTCCTCCATTTCTTTTGGTTCTAATAAAGGATTAAGACTTGGTTCTATGTTTGGCTCAAAAACAGGTTGATGGGTAGAATCCAGTTTTGTTGACACTTGTTTAAATTTATGAAATTTATTTACATATGGTGTAAGGGGATTTCCTAGGGATCTCCTACCACGCATAGACTATTGTAAACGTAAATTTAAAACTCCTGTCAACAAAATAAAAAATTTAGAGAAAATTTACATGTTATTCAATACAAAGCACTAAACAAAACTAGTTAAACCCTAAAAAAAAAAAAAATTATTTTATTTTTTTATTTTTTTTGTAACATAATTAGTATTAACCAAGAGTGCTCCCAGGAAAGAATGGTGGTGCAAACGGCACCTTAAATACCATTCTTCTAGCCAGAGCAACGTTCCCAGGAAAGACTAGTGGCACAAAGGCTTCCAAGAACTAGTCTCCTAGACAGAACTCCCTTAGATTTTTACTTTTCATGTTATTTAGTTAATTAGGTATAAATTCAAGTAATGTTTTTTTTATTTATGAACGGTAATTTTATTTTACTATTCACGCTATATTATTTCTTATTAACTTAAAAAAAATTTATTTATTTATTTATTTATTTTTTTTATTTTTTTTACTATTCATAAACGGTAAAAAAATTTTATTTCAAATTTCAAATTTCTAAATTATTTTACAATTAAAAAAAAAATTTATTATTATTTTTTTTATTTTTTTATTTTTTATTTTTATTTTTATTTATTATGAATTTTGAAATTTGATTATTGTTAAAATATCACAATTATTTACAGCACAAAAATGTTTTTAAAATTTTGATAAATAATTTAAAAACGCTATTCCTTCCCCGGCAACGGCGTCAAAAACTTGATGAACGAAAACCGGCATCGCCGATCTTCGCAAATACTTTGGTTTTAATATTTATAAAACTCTCGCAAGTGCACGAATCATTTCGAAGAAAATGATAAGTATACTCCCAAGGTCGATCTAAGGAAGGAATGTATGTGGTTTTTAATTTATTATTCAAACTTTTAAAAACGAAATTAAATCCTAAACATCCTGTCACGATAGTTTGGTTTTTTTTGTGTTCCTAATCTAATAACATAAAATAAACATATATACAGATTAATTAAATATAATCTAATAACATAAAAATAAACATAGATACAAATTCAATAAATAATTATCTAAAAATAAACATATATACGGATTCAATAAATATTCATGCAAATTTTTATCATTTATATTAGCGGAGTATTTATGGATGTAATAACTAAATTAATTATGCTTGCTCATATTAACTAGGTTATTAAAGATATAAATTGATATTTTATTGATTCTCTCTTTTTTATATAAATACCACCTTTGGTGGGGTTAGATATTCTTTGTTAACTAAACAAATCAATTAACACCTATGGGTGGGGTTGATAACTAATATGCTTAATTAAATTAATTCCTTTTTCTAAGAGATTGAAAATGAACCATTTAAATGCCACCTTTGGTGGGGTTAGACAATTTAAACATTATTCAAGGTGTCCAAATTAAACTTAAGAATTTAATTATCCGAGTACTAACTTTCAAGTTTTAAAACCACTATTGAAAACATGTTGTCAATATATTTTCACATAATAATTCTTATAAAAACTTTTGAAATAGAGTTTCACTCTAACTACCGGGCGATTGTACCAACAAATAAAATAGCACTACTCTAAATTAGACCGGATAACTAAACCTTAAAATCTAATTTTCGGGTTTAAGTTTGTAATGAAAAATAATATATTTCTCTCTAACATTCTTAATATAAAATCTTGAATAAAAACAAAATCAATTCATTTTAAAGATTTTTACCTATTTAATATTTCGCAAGCATAACAACGTCGTTATTACATTATTTTTTTTTACTAAACAGCTAGCATAGTTAAATTTAACCACAGACAAGTTGAATATAACATGTAAGAATAAAGCATAAAAATAACTGTAAAGAAAATAAAATCCTTACAGAACTTCGACGCTATTCCCGTTGCTAGAAAACCTCCGAGCGGAATTTGCACTTCCATATATTGAATCAAAAATCTAAATTATTACAAAAACATTACAAGTTCCTCTCAAAAAGAGAAGAACACTAAACCTAAGAGAATTGAACTAAAAACTAAGAGAAAAACTAAGAAAAGCTTAGAAACTTAGAAAGAAACTAAGAGAAACTAAAAACTAAGAAATGAGAGAAAGAAAGAAGAGAGAAGTGAGTTTTGAAGGTGTGATTTGAAGTGAAGGGAAGGGGGGTATTTATAGGTGAGGATGGAGAGAAAAAATGAGTAAAAAAAAATATTAAAAAATGTAAAAACGCGTATTGGAATTGATGATGTCATCAATGACGTCAGCATGACGTCACAGGGGCGGCTGCACGTGAAAAATGGGGCGAAAACGCGTTGGGCGCGCGGAGGGGGGCTGCTGGGGTGCTGCGCGCAGCTTGGCATGCCAGCGCGCGCGGGCGTGCGCGGAATGGGGCGCTGGGGCGCGCGCAGCTGGGCGCTGGGGCGCTGGGCTGCGCGCACGGCTGGGCTGCGGCGCGCAATTTCCGTCTTTTTGACATTTTTGACCTTTTCGACCCATTTCGTCCGATTTTTCCATGTTTGTTGACCTTTTCTCACTTATTTGTTGATATATTTGTGATGTATTGCTTCAAATATTCCTCTTTGAGTCTTTACATTGCGATTTTAAGCCAAAATACCTGAAAAACAATAAAAATACCCGTGATTCCGAAAAAGACAAATTTATATAAATATATGATAAAACATATAAATATATGTATTTTTAATCAATTAAGGTACATAAAATCATGGTTATTTTAGTGCTTTTTGAGCACTCATCAACAGTCAGAATAGCTTCAGATCAAGGGCTAAGATCAAAACAAGTAAATTAACATTGCCAGCCAAACATAGAGTGACATATGGCACATGGAATTGACTGGGCAAAATAGAGCATGATGCGTGGCAAGAGAGACCATTTTGAGTTAACACATGAGGATTCAGTGCCACGTGGCGCAATGTGATATTTGGTAATGGATGATATGGCATATGGGTGGAAATGCTAGACGAGTAGTATGGTGACACGTGTTGTAAAGGTTTGACCACACTTAAACTCGAATTGAAGATGGCACCAACTTGTGGCATGTGCTACTTCGCTCGTCACATGCGGTGATTTACGATCTATTGTGCCTACTTGACTGATGTCCACGTGGCTTTCCCAGTCAGCTCTTCTGCTAACATGGGTGGCCATGTGGTAGCTTTTGATTGGTTCTTTGTTAAAAATTCATTAAAAATCCAAAAATTATACTTTCACCCTTTTTCACTAAAACATTTATATTTTAATGTTTTAGCCCCAAAAATACTATTTATTGAATAAAACAAGTAAATATAAAGTAAAAAAATGCACTAATGACTCTACTTTCATAGAGTCATCAAGCCCCCAATAAGTGACTCATTCCAAAAAAATGAGTCTATCACTTTGGCTTTTCAACATAGTAAGGCAGTAAAGGGAATCAATGATGTCCTCCTATTCAAGAGTGTTATCGCCTCGCATCCAACACACTACAAACAAAGAGAAAAAAGTTTGGACAAAGTAAAACATATAATAAAAAGACTAAGACACCTTACATTTTCTCTTAAATTCAATAGATCTAGAAGGAATGTCCAAAAATGAAAGATCAAAATTGCTTATTGCACTGAAAAGGGTATCCTTTCACCCTTTATTGGTGTCAAAAAACTTGTTAATCAAAATATAATTGCAATAGAACTTGTAATGGAACTAAACCTCTACTACATCCTTGTAAGTATGAGTAGTAGCAACACTTTAATGCCTCAATGTTAGCTCTCTACTTAACTCATTCTAGAGCACCTAACAACATAAAAACATCTTATAATAGTTAGGCATAAATTTTCTTGGAGTCACATAAAACATTAACCAAGAACTTCTACCCTATAGGTGGAAAAATAAGTTGCATCCCGACAAAATAATGATCAATAGCTCAAATAACGCTACTAGGAATATGGTTGCTACAAAATATGCCCAGAACTTGAAGCATTAATATGATGGACTCTAGGATTTTAAACATCTCCCTCAACAGGTCTAAAAATAATGATCTATCATCATAGAGTTGTAATGGTTCACAAAAATGAACTCAATCAGAACTTGATAGGTATAAGGGAATGCCAAGTAGGATGGAAACCAAGCCATCATCACTCAAAAACACAACTCATGTCAAATAAGTACTCGAATGACACCACAAACAGAACTAAATGAACTATGAGATTAGGATGGCCCAAGCCCATTGTATGATACGACCTATTCCTATCCATCGCTGGACAAACCATGGCCGACTAATGGACCACCTACCAAAAAACAGTTGGTCATTATACAACTAACAAGAAGATTACCGACTAGGACATCACCGACTAGACCATTATCGATTGGACAAGTGTAAGCTAAGACAACACCTTCGTGGCCACCAACGACTAAGGATGGATGGATAAAGGCTCCATTGGCAACGATTTTTCTAACCATGCCTTCATCCGACCTCCAATTGACCCCCAACATATGCTGCTGTTGCTAATCCTCATCCACTCAATGTGCACTCATGCTGCCCTTGCTAATTCTAGGATTATAACAATTATCTCCTCACCATCCAAGTACTTTGCACCCACAACACTCATATCACACTTCCATACACTACATGCAACCTAAATGACAAAAAATAAATAAAAAGGTTGGATGAAAATATCTTAAAGAATGCTCTCATCTTCCCACCATTCTCCTTTATCTCTCTAAATATATTCACTAATGATCGAATAGTAATTATGACGAGTCTAAGAAAGTGAGGCGCTTGCGTATAGAGTGGTTGAAAAATGATGTCATTCATCCCTCAAGGGCTATATTTTCTTGACCAAGCGTAGGTGTTAAATTTGAATTTCCTTCATAAGAGAGGCAAGAGTTAACTTCAGAAGTGTCAATATTGACTTCGACTTAATCTACTAACTGAGAGTCTAATTGGAAATCTGAAACACCACTAGTGGTAGGAACCCACTACTCACATTGGAATTGTTAGATATGGCACAAAATCCATCACATGTATAAGTCAATCATCACATGAGATTAGGCCCAATGTTTCTAGTGTGACTGAAAGGGTCACAAACCCAGATACTGATAGAACTACAATCAGACCTTCTCACCCATTTGTTCAAGGCTTAGAAGAGATAAAGAGGATGATGTTGAGTGTAGCTTTGTATATCCCAAGTGAGAAGTAAAGAGTTGTCTCAGTAAGTAAAAGCCTTATGAGTCAAGCTTAGTAAGTACTACATCATTAGATAAACATTACTATGGCATAATCTCTTTAAAGAGATGAATGCACATAGTTGTCCTCTAATTATCCTATAGACTATAGATGTCCACAATGCTAAAGCAAGTTTATCTGTATAGGTAACAAATGTCTCAGGTTAACTCTACTCCTTATATATATTCAATATTATATATGAATACATGTATCTCAGATCTCATAATTTCACTCACATAATAGAGAATCATGACCAAACACAATCTGTCCTCTTAACCATAGAGAGAGATCCAAATCTTCTCTAGCTTTATCATCTAATTATTGACATAAGCATCATAAGGTTAAACACACCAATCATGGTGATTCGAGATTCTATGGGATTATTTCATTTTGCATATCCATGGAAGAAAATCCTACTTAATACTTACAAAAGACACTATAACACCTTTAAAAGGAAACTCACAAATTGAAGAGAAATACAAACACTCAAAGAGAAAACTCTCAACTCACACTCAAACTAGGAATACAAAGACTTATTTTTTTTCATGGGATGATTAAACCAAATGCAAGGTAGGCTATTTATAGTCCTTACCATGAAATCTACACCACACAAATATAAAACTAATAAATAATTCTAGCCACACAAATATTATCACATTCTACACACTTCTCTTCTCTACATCCTTCAACCACTCCATTTATTTTTCTACATCTTTCAACCACTCAATTTATTTTTCTACATCCTTCAATCACTCAATTTATTTTTCTACATCCTTTAACCACTCTATTTATTTTTCTACATCCTTCAACCACTCAATTTATTTTTCTACATCCTTCAACCACTCAATTTATTTTTCTACATCCTTCAACCACTCCATTTATTTTCTACATCCTTCAACTACTCCATTTTTTTATACATCCTTCAACCACTCAATTTATTGAGTTGGTGTTGATTTTAAACATTCCCCCTCAATACCAACTCTCCATGAAGAAAAAAATTATTCATATTCATTTGTCACTATACATCTTATTCCCTCCAACTGTTGGATGTGCCATCTGATTCCACTAGTTATTTTAACCCACTCTCTACTGCTTGTTTCCTAAGGTGTGACCCCATGAAAGATGAATGATTTGCTTACCAATTATCATTCCATCCATACTCTTAATTGTATCCTTAAAATTTTTCCTATCGGCAAATTGTACAAAACTACATGCTTTCCCAAGTGGTATTTTATTATGAATTAACTCACCAAATTGGCTAAATACTTGTTTTAGCATGTCATCATTGACGTTTGGATCCAAATGAAAATTTAACTCATTAATTAGTTCAGAGAAACACCACTTGTTAGGTCCTCCACTTGCAGCAATTTTAGCCTTATCGCTCTTCTACTTTTTCTTCACAGTATCACTTCGATTCTTACATTGAATTTCACTCTTAGGATTCTTTGAATAGTCTTATCTACTATTCACAATATCAACAACCTCTTTCCAATGCTTTTACTTGAGATTCCCTCTACTCAGTTTCACATACCTTTCACCCCAAGCATCGATCAACACCGTCGTAGCACCTTCGCTCCAACAATCCTCTCTTCCACCACCTCCACTACCATTCCTCATTTGTTACTACTATAGGATTGGGAAGGGTAGGGTTAGATTGTTCTAACTCGTTTGTTGTTTTGAAGGTGCCGATGATGCCACCATCACTATTATCAGACCGTTCGACCTTAGAGATGACTCCAAAGATCTACTCTCCGACAAAAGATGTGATTGGATCTCATCATCTTCCTCCCATTGAATCTTATAATCAGTAACATTATCCATTACAACAATAGATCTTGTGCTATCATAACCTAATCTCCTTGTCGATCAATCTAATTTCATATCACCATCATACTTTGTAGAAGAGGTGCTTTGTTCATAGTTGGAATCCCTGTTACCCAAGTCTGTCTACCAGATAGATGGAATATAAAGCCCTTATCCAAAGTTCTTCGTTTTTGAATTTTCTGTCCAAGGGTCCATCCAGCAATTGTCACTAAGCTCTTTATCTCTATCTCTCTAGTGATCTTTACACAAAGAGAAATTGGTGTCTCTTTCCTCATCACGCCATCAATCATGACTACCAGTTTCTATATCCAACAAGAATGGCCTGAACACATCATTTTTCTTCTAGATATCATGAACCTTCTAACAATTTCATGATAACTTTATGATGTCTGAGCAATTGCTAAAGAAAATATTTGAGGTGGGAGGGTTTCCCACAATTGTCATTGTCGGCTTAATATGTCTTGGCTTTGGTAGAAGCCACTGTGGTGAAAATGGAATAGGATTATCAAATCCCAGAGCATCTTTGGCCTTTCTTCCCCAAGCAGAGGTATCTATCTCTTCCCACTGATTTTTGGTTGAACCATTGGCAGTTGTCTTTTTATCCCATTCAATAGGCAAATTATGATCAACAGTTTTCTCAAGAGTAGTTTTGCCAGCATTTTCCACAATTATAACCATGAAAGCTAATTCTTCTTCCTCTGTAGCGAATAATACTTCAACATCCCAACCATCTTCGCTATTCTCCTTAGAACTAGAAGTAGTTACATTACTTTCAAAAGGATTTTTCCTACTCCAACAATCTTTTTCCATGTGACCCATCTTCCCATAGTTGTAACATTCGCCATCAAATTTTCTACTATTACTACAATTCTTCCAAGCTCCCCTTGGACGAAATTCTCCTTTTCCTTGAGAAATGTTTCCTTTGTCACCATCATTTTTATATCCGCTACCATTGTATTGCTTGAAAGTTCCTCTACTTTTGCTAGTGTAGAGCGCTTATTCCTCACCCTTCAACAAGACTCCTCCCATTTGCTTAGTTAGAGCTTCTTGACCGGCTGGCAAATTCTCAAACTTAACAAGAGAAGGTTGTGTTGTCCATCCTTGTATAGCGGTAGAAAAACCTCGATATTTAGGTCTCAAACCATGGATAATTATTCTCTTTATCCTGGTTTCCTCAATAGGATCTTTCAAATATAACTTTGAAATTTTGCGCCATAACGACTTCACTTGTTGAAAGTACTAGGGAATCGTCATGTCGCGTTGCGCCATCGATAGTAACTTATTCTCGAGAAGTTTCACTCTTGTATCATTCTTCTTTGAAAAGAGTGTAACAAGTGTTTCCCATGCTTCTTTCGGTGTTTTGGCATCCTGAATATGCTCCAACATTTCTTCTTCAACTGTGGTCTTTAAAGCAAACATAGCTTTGCTTGCTTTAATTTAATTTCCACTTCTGTAAGATGTTGTTTGCATCTTTTGGTGCTGGTTGTGTAACTTTGTCACTACCAACAACCTCTTATAGGTCTTGACCTTATAGGTAAGACTTCATACATGTTGCCCATGTGTTATAGTTTTTGTTGTTGAGCTTCTTGATTCCTCCAACTACTTGAAGGTTACCCATCATATCGATAAGACTTCAACTATATTGAACAAGCTTAACTAAGAAACTTGTAGAGTACCAAACTCCTCACAACTCAAGATAGCTCCATTTAGAACGATCATTGACCGTCTTGCTCTCATACCAATTGTTAATTAAAATTTAGAATACACAACTCTAAATTTACTAATATTGGATCCAAACAAGTAGACAAAATACTTGTATTATACCCACAATAAAAGACACTATAACACCTTTCAAAGACAATTCATAAATTGAAGAGAAATACAAACACTCAAAGAGAAAGCTCTCAACTCACACTCACACTAAGAATACAAAGATTTATTTGTTTTTGATGAAATGATTAAACCAAATGAAAGGTAGGTTATTTATAGCACTCATCATACAATCTATATCACACAAATATAAAATTAAGAAATAATTCTAATCACACAAATATTATCACAATCTACACACTTCTATTTTCTATATTCTTCAACCATTCCATTTATTTTTCTACATTTTTCAACCATTCCATTTATTTTTCTACATCCTTCAATCATTCTATTTATTTTTCTACATCCTTCAACCAATCTATTTATTTTTCTACCTCCTTCAACTACTTCATTTTTTTCTACATTCTTTAACCACTCAATTTATTGAGTTGTTAATGATTTTCAACATGTTTATCCGTATAATTTTAGGAAAAATTTATATACTTGTTTGGTATTTAAGATTCAGTATTATACAAGAAAATGAAAGAAATAATATACGAGCATAATAACAGAGCAAAACAGATTTGACTTTTTGAAATTTTTTAATTCACGTAAGGTCAAGAGATAAGGTAACAGTGACATCATTAATGAGAAATATAGTGATATTTTATTGAAAGCTTTCTTAGTCAACAATTAGTTTATAGGAAAACACAAACAATAAGCCTACAATTATGGTTCGGATATAACAAAAAAAAAAATTGTTCATACTGGCGTGAATTCGCCTACTTCTTTCCAAGAAATTTAAAAACGTTGATGTTTCCGCTAATTGGCGTGTTGGTAATAACAACTATGTAGAATTTTTTAATAAGTGATATCGATATAATTTAAACATATAACCCAAAATAAGGGGTCAATTTATTATTATTATTACATTATTGTATTTTTCATTTCTTTCCGACGTGTTGTTTGTTTTAAATAAATTTTAACTTTCCCTATCATATTTTGATTTGATTTTTGTTCCCGATAAATTGAAGACTAATTCCTGGTAGAAACAAATTTACACATTTTTACACATCATTTATATTATAAAAAAATAGGTGAATTATGTCTTATATCCCGAAAGTTTGAGATGGGTTGCAAAAAATTTTAAAACGCATACGTGGTTGCAATTATGTCTAAAATATTAGGTATAGTTATAAAAAAATATATCCATTAAATAATTACTGTTTAATTTTTTATTTAACAGAATTATATGACTTGTATTTTAAGTATATTTTATTGAGAATATTGTGGTAAAATCTTAAGTGTATTAACTACTTTTTATGCTAATAACATATAAGATGATTTTCTAAAATTTTCATAACGTATAGAATGAATTGTAAAAATGATTACAATATTTAAGTAGTTACAATTATGCTCACAAAAAAATTATATGTGAAATATAGGTGATATAATTATTTTAAAAAATTAAACAATAATTATTGATTGTGGAAACAATTGTGACTACTTAAATGTTTTAAATATTTTTGCAACACACTCCATATATTATGTACATAAAAGGTAAGTTAATCCTAAAAAAATGTATGTAAATTTTTGCTCTATAAAATTTATTTTTGCTTAAAAGATATATATATATATATATATAATATTAAATTTTATAATCAATAATTTAATAAATTATCTTAAAAACATAATTATTTAAATCAATTATCCATATTTTTTCACAATTTGAAATTTGAAATTTGAAATTTGTTAACAAATTTTAAAATAACACAAAATCTAGTATCAATGAAAAATTATTCAACAATCAAATATGATCATATTGTATTCTTAATTTTAATATAATATTAACTTTTAATATTATAATTAATAAATTTATTGTAAGTTATGTTGAAAACATAGGTATTTAAATTTATTGAATGCCGAAAATTTAATAGAGTGGTTAACCGAGATACATACGATCACTATTTTAGAGTAAATTGAGACCCAATAAGAAGGTAAAATGTCACGCTTTTAGTTTAATCGGGATCAAATATGAAAATAAACGGTCACAATTTTAGTGTAACCAAGATCTAATAGTAATCGATACCAAATATGAATATATGAGGTCACAATCTTTGTATAATTGAGACCAATTATGAGGATAAAATATCACGATTTTCGTGTAATAAAGATAAAATATGAAGATAAGCTCACAATTTAACATTATAACCATGACCATAAACATATAATATGTCACGATCTTTTACAAGACCATGACTAAATCGTATGCATATGGTCACAGTCTTTCATTCAACCCTAACTAAATGATATGTGTATGATAATGGTTAAAAAATTATGACCATATGTAAAAGTCTATGGTCTTTCCTACTTACACCTCAATTTTTATATTATATATGTGCCTATATATCTACTATAATGGTTAAAAATCATAGCTAGATATAGTGTGATTGATTATATTTGTTGGTTAAGATCATTGGTTTACCAATTTTAACCCATATCCAACCCAAATATTGTAAAATCATTACATTTTATAACAACAACAAAAAATAATATCATTAAAACTTATAACCACAAAATAAAACTATTTATAACCACTTTATATATTTTCACTATTAAAAGGAATATAAAAAATTCTCCAATTTTCATTAACAAATTTAACAATTTTAAAACACAAAACAATAATGAGAGAGCCAAACACAGATGAATAACTAGAATAAGGAGATACAAACTCCTTAGAGATTCACCTCCAACTTGAAAGTAATGAAATAAATATAAAATAGAAGGAAATAAACTAGAAAGAAAAACATGATAGAAATAATTAATAAAAAAACATGTCAGATTAATTTAATGCATCAAAATAAACACTAAAAGGAATATAGAGTAAGCTAAGTAGATAATTAAAATGCAATATGCATGCTACAAGAGATAGATGGAAATAGAGAAAAATTGCAATATCATGAAGGTAAAAAGACTTTTCAATCAAAGTCAAAGTCCCATAAGTTGTACTAACTCAATTGTGAAGCATGTAGATATATCAATATAATGATGTAAATCCATATTAAACCCTTGCTTATATGGTCAAATTCTCGAGTTGTTTATAAAACCCATTCTGAAGAAAATAAGCCACTAAAGAGAATAAACAATATACAACATGATGGATGGTATAAATACAATACCTCTATCAGTCAAGAACATCTATCCTAACTATCTATACTACCCTCAATGGATGCCTCTGCAACAACTTTGATTCAATATAAGAATTTGGCTGACATATGGAGCCTTATTACACACAGTAGTATTATCGATCTCCAATGGCCAATGGTGATAAAAAGAGAGACCCACCTCAATAATGGAGCCAACTAGAAAACATAATCCCAGGAATACATCGATATAACTTATCCTAACTTGAGAATAATGTTTTGCTAACACAATTATGACTCACAAATACCAAACAAACAAACAAGGTAAGAGTGAACCATGATCAGAAAATGAGATTTCAATTTGAAAAAGCTTTTCCACACTTTTGCTACTTACCACAATAATAAAATAAGGTGTATTTATAGAAAATTTCTCAACTATTCGAGACCTCACCAACCAATAAGGATATTACTATGCAAGATGAGGGTAATACCCATTACACCCTTGCCAACAAGGGTAGGTGAGGGGTTGGTGAGCCCTTTAAAAATGATTATTTCATTTGAAAAATTTCCTAGTAATTTTTTACAAAAAAAAATAAATAACACAACCTAGCATGCATATTACGAAAGCCAAACCCTATGGTATGTGTAAACATGCTTTTCATGCAAAGTGTACCTAAGTAAGAGTGTGTAGGCATTATTCAATCATTAGAAACCAAACTCAAATAGTGGAAGAATGTACACTAAGTAAAATAAATTGAATTTGTATTTTGTACTCCAATATGGACACAAAGTCATTACAAGACATACAATCTTCCTCTTTGGCTTTCTATAACAAAACACTGGACAACTAAAACAAATGCGTATCAACATGAGGTGATCATGAAGATGACCAGATGTCTATTCCTATGAATAGAAACTAGACCCACAACCAACTCCCATATTGGGAATGCTGGCCAATTTCATTGTAGTACATGAAAAACTGGATGTGTCTTTAATCACCTTATAAAAGCGTTATCCACCAATAGATGTAACAAATTTTTCACTGCCTACAAAAGTACTTTTCTCCTTCCTAGCCACCTTAGAATTGGATCTTCTATGTTGAAATAAGGTCTCCATAATTAGGTCCAATTCACTAACTAAACCATCACCATAATCCAAAGCTACATTACTAACAGTATACTTAGCTAGCCTAAGAGTTATAACACTAGAACTACTTCCACCACCTGAGCTAGGATTTATACCAGTCTATCTATTAGTAGGGCTAGGAAAGGACATAACACCATTGATATGTTTATAGGATTCTAAGACCCAAATAAGAGCATAACCATTCCCAAAACCTAGCATACCTACTGATGAGTGCTCAAAAAACACTAAAATTACCATAATTTTATGCACATTATATATTTTTAATCAATTAATGTGCATAAAATCATGGTAATTTTAGTGTTTTTTGAGCACTCATCACCTACATTTAAACCACTACCAATTCTACAAGATTTCATGTCATGAGTGACTAAGCCACAATGATAACATAATCATGGAAGATGCTCATATTGCAAATCAATCCAAGCAATCTTAAAAATAACACCACTAGTAGAGAAAGGAAACTTAACTCCAAGCAAAAGAGGTTTCTTGAGTGTAAGTTTCATGTTAGCCTTTATAGCCTTCACAAGATTATCTTTTAGAGAATATAGATCAAAATCCATAATATTACTTGCTATTTTCGAAATCCTTACCACAATTTAAATTTTCCTCCAATTTTTGGGCATGTTGTGTAGTTCTAGCTAGCATGGTGATGATTCAAAGCTCATTTGTTATGGATGAACACTAGACTCAAGTTTCTTAACTATCATTAGAAAATTATTAAAATTCCACTTAGCCTTGCTTGGAATAAAATAGAAAAGGAACATTGATCGATCGAGGGCCCTAAGCTCAATTCCACCTTTCCTTACCCATACATACTGAAGCACTCTAAGGAGCACATCTGGATTGATGAATTGCTCAATGACAACACAAATTACGATCATAAGCTCGAACAAGTCTTTTTTCTCAGTAAGAAAATCTTAAATCTCTAGGGTAAAATCGAGATTGATATAAGAAAGCCACAAGTGATTAGGGTGTTGGGGAACGAGGGAATATTTGAGTTATAATATTGGGTTAAATTTTTTGTTTAACCTAAGCTCTTAAAATTTGTTATCAAATTTGGACCATTAGTTTGTTCCGCCTGTTTGTTTTGAAACATGCAAAATTACTTATATGTTTTTTGAATTTCTACATGTTAATGTAAAGTAGGCATAACACTACGCCAACTATCGTAAAAACAAGTGTAAATGCTAAATTGCTCTTATTTTTCTCAAAACAGGCACAAATTAAAAAAGAGGTTGTGATTGTTCATTGTTATGTAGTGCTATAAAAAATCCCTTCTGTTTTTTCCTATTTTGTTGGAGGTCCTATGTTTTTGAGATAATTGATAAACTGAATGACCATTAATATCGAGGGATATATAATTAAAATAATGACTTTATGTTATTTAAAAGTATAAATTTCTCTAAAAAATAATAAATACATACTCACACATTCACGTGTGCAAGTTTGAACCCACAATCTCTTATTACCTACATAAAGCACATGTCATTAGAGTACAAGAAAATTGAATGCCAGTCTTATTCGTTATATTAGAAAGTGAATCATCACTATACGAAATATAGGGAATATCAAAATATATTTTAGGTGGAGAATAGAAATTTTACCAAATATATTAGATATTCACCATTATATCTAGACTTTGGAAATTTTGATTACAAAAATAATTTTTTTAAATTAATAAATTTAACACTTCTAAAACTCATAATAAACAAATAATATTAACTCATACCATACCATTGATAGATCAATGAAGGGGTTATGCATGGTCGTAGCTCCCACCTATTTTTAATTATTCCCCCCAAAATTTAGCATACAAACATATAATATGTTTTTCCAACAAATAATAAGTCATATGTCATATATAAACATTGGTACTTATTTATGTCTCTTTCAAAAAATATTGGTACTGATTTATTGTAGATTGAGTTTAACTCCTTAATAAAAGATACAAATGTAATTTTATTAATTTATAGATGTCTTATGTAATGAAACTCAATCCAATATAAATAATAAAGAAACATTCTATAAAAACTAAAAGTAAAATGAGAATTATTAAATGTACAACTAATCACTACTACAACAATACTATGTTTCGTCGATTTTTTTGAATAGCATGAAACATAATTTTTATCCCAATTTTGAAAAATTTGGTATTAAGTGGTTGCAAAAAATATTGCATATTAATAATCAACTTAAAACATGTATCGATTTGTGCAAATATTTAAATTTTATAATGTCATTTTTATATAACCAAAAAATAGGATCGTATGCTATATATTGTGCATTATGATTAACACATATAAAAGCTCAGACTTTCATGTCAACTCAAAACCAATTTCCTTTTACAAAGATAGAATCCATAACACATCGATAGAACCACTTGCAAATGCCTTATATTTTGATTTTGTAGATGATCTTGAAACTAACTTTTTTAAGAGAACCAATTGACCAAGTTCCCACTAAAGAACATGCATTATCCACTAATACTCCTTCTTTCAACTTGGAAACTAGCCTAATCTATATTAGTGTATCCTATCAAAGAGTGATTCAATAGGAATCTTGCTCAAATAACGGTCGAGTTGCTCTGGATCCAAGCCTTGGTTTAACACATTATCATCAACATTGGTGGTGAGCTTATTTAGAACTACATTTCCCTTCCTTTTATCCTAGGTCGATTCTCCAAGCTCTTTAGAGCCCGAGCAGGAAGGTGAAGTTCCAAGTTTCCCTTGCACCGAGGCTCGAGGCACGCAGATGTTTAGTGGCTTTAGGCTGAGTACTGGCTTATCCATGGATGCTTTCTTCTTCTTTTTTAGAGACGTAGGGCGACCTTCTTATCCAGAAGATTTTCTCTTCTTCTTACCCTGAGACAAGCCCCTTTTCTGAAACACGAGGTATACCCTTATGGGAACTTTCTCCGATAGAAGCCATCTTACTTTACAAACGAGACAAAATTTGGACAGTAGTAGGCTTTATGGGATCTTCAAAAACAAAAACAAGAGAATATGTTATATTTATCACAACGCGCCAAATAAAAAAACCAAACAAAAAACATCGGGGAGAGAGCTTAGGCCTAGTTCAACATCATCAATAACCACTTCAAATCGACCTCTAAAGTCCATGGAGGGGTTTGACATTTAGGAGGATCTCAAGATTTTCAAGTGATCCTAAGGGGGCCTTCACCACACCATGCCTTATCCACCTGTATGCACCAAAACATGGGGTGTTCAATAAGTGCCTCCAAGGGGTTTTCTCTAGAAAATAGTTTTGGATATCACCCAACTGTTTCTTCGCATCAAGACTCAAGGTTGTGATTAAGGAACCTATATTCCTTATCACGACCTTAGTGTTATTCTAAATACTCCTTATTAACCTGGTGTCACTAGTAGGAGAATCCCACCGGCCTAAAATAGAGAAAAAAATACTTTTTCCATTTTTTCTCATTCTATAGAAGAGACATATTCATATCTTGAACCTTCTTCACAGATATATATATACCTTCCTTGGATCTGTAGGGTTCTATTAAGAATTTATGCCTCATTAAACTCAAGCATCTCTAAATCTATTTTGAGTTCTTAGCATATAAATTTCAGGTAGAGTAGGTATGTCTACCTATTAGGCATCGGTTGTCTTGGTGCAAGCAAAGTCCTAACTAAAAATCTCCTTATGAGAGGGTATAGGGGGAATCTCACCCGTAACCATAACACCTTCTTATGAAAGATAGTCCACCCTAATGAAGGTTGGTCACTATCATTGGCTCCCTCTAAAGGAATCATTATCTGAACTGAAGAGGGAATGCTATAAAGTTTCCTTAACCTTTCTTCATCCTCAAGCACTAGCCCACTAGTCTTAAAAATAATTGACCAACCCCTGGTGTGATCTGTTGGTTCCTTAGACCCCTTGTTTCTCATATTTTTCCTCCACATCCAAGATTGGATATTTAGGTTTGAGGAATGGTGAACTTAATTATTGGAATATCCTGAGGAAGAGTGATTGAGGTAGAGGGTGGAGACGAAGAAAAACTCATCTCGTTGGAAAAACCTGACCCATAAAACCCTGAATCATCATTAGTACTTGGATATTTGGGGGTTCTCCTAAGAGCTCGAGCTTGAGGCCGAGGTCTCTTTTCTATGCATGATCTATAAAAAAACACAAAATATAAAAACAATGGGGAACGAGGAGGAGGAGTACCTAGATTTGAGTTTGAAAATAAAACGAATTGATTCTTTAAAAACCAACATGAAAAGCAAGTATAAAAGCGTTAGACTCTCGAGATTTGCTCTCTAAAAACCTGAACAAATAAGACCATGGTCCAAACTGAATTCTTACCACTAAAATGAAAAACCTTTGATAACCCAAGCTGACGTGATAAAGCATTTTTTCTTCACTATTTGTTTATTGTGTAGGAAATGATGATAAGTCCTGGCTCTGGTACTTCTTTATATAATGGCAACCATTTTCTCTCTCCAATCAAATGACATGTATTTATTAAGAGAGTTGAACGGTTCATATTCACTGCCTGAGAATTACTCTTTCACCTCTGCTCAAGAGATCAAGTTGAAATAGTAAGGAGACTGAATGTTTGGACATATTGACCGACTTGGAGGTCGGTACGAGCTTACATAATCACACCAAGCTTTATGTCAAACGAGGTCTACATGATCGAGCCAAGCTCAGACAAATGGATTGACTTCGAGGTCGATACGAGCCTACATAATCACATCAAGCTTTATGCCAGACGAGGTCTATATGATCGAGCCGAGCTCATTTAACACACCATCAAGTATGAGGTTGATCTTAGGAGGTCACATCTCTTGTAAGGTTGACCACTAGCTCGAGCAAGGGTCGACCTCAATTCATAAATGTTGTACTTAAACCAATTATATCCCTCACTGACACATGCATATGTGTATACAGTCTATGATCAACACCTATGCATATAATATTTTATAGATAGATGAACATTTTATAGAATACATACATTCAGTCAATTTTCTCGAAATTCTCTCAGTTCATCAGATCAATTCCAAACATAGATCATAACTTTCAAGCAAGAGAAATTTTGAATTCTAAAATAGCATTTATTTATTGTATATAATTAAATTGATCTAAAAACAATATATTAATTTATATATAATTTAATTAAACTTAAAATAACATAGTATGTATAATTGATGTCTTATTTTAGAATAAATTTTAATTACTTAACATACGTACGTACTAAGCGTGAGACATAGCTTGATATACAAGACTTCAGTTTATATACATGTAATGGTTTAATTAGAAGTCCCCGCGTTGAATTATATAACTTGTTAATTTACATTCAGAGAGGATAGAAGCAATATATATTATTACAACGGACAAAATGTTGACTTCAATGTTAGGTATATGCCACTAGATGCTTGATATTATTCTGGGTATTATTTCTACAAGGTCTCTATTACACTTGTATATATAATAGTGGTATTCATGCCTCTGTTTATTTTCCATATATCTTAAGCAAATTCAAAGTAGTATTCAATAAGCATCTCTAATATTGAACTTCCTCCTCCAGTTTATTATTTAGATCCAAGAAGCACAAGGAGGTGAGTCTCTTTGTCCCTACTTTTACTCTTTATCATTAAACCACATCAGTGATTTATCCTTTTATATTTCGAAACATTATTGCTAGTCATAAAAAGTAGATTATTGTTACCATATAACTAAATAAGGAATATCTTTTTGGTTTCCTTTTGCCTTTTTTGGTACTATACTCCGTTTAAAAACTCAAAATCTATAACATCCAACTTCTTCAGAATTTAACTTTCTTAAAAATTTAAACTATTGAAAAAATAATTAACATTAATTTTATAAATTTATTACTTTATTACAAAGTTCTTCGCACCATACATACTAATAAAACACTTATAATTAAATAATTAAAAATAATTAACTTTAAATATAATTAGATACCAGCTCTAATAATTCATATGGCTTTTATATATTTATAAAATCTCTGAACGACAAATTTCAAGAGTATACATTAATTAACATGCCTTTTTATTTATTTATGATCCCCTTTACAACAGGGTCCAAACTATCTCCTATCGATCATATATATTTTCGGATTTTTTTCCCTCTTAATGGACATATTTTCTTGTTTTACATGAACACGTATGTATTCATCTTTCACATGTATAAACGCTTACATACAAGAAGCAAATTGTATGTATGTGTGGGTACTGGGTAGTCAAGTTTATTCTTTTTCGAAACTAATTATAGTAATATTTATGATTTTTGGTTTTTGATGAAGATCAATAATTCAACGGTCAGTAATGGGCAGATAGTATCTCCCTTTCAAGTTTGTCTCAATTTGAAAGTTGTTTGATGCTTGCAAATTAGAGGAGAAAAATACTTGTACCGTTGAAACTTAAAAGTTATTATAAAAATAACATTGATTTTTTTTAATTAAGTATCATTAAATTTTACAAATATTATAAAAATATTATTAATTTTTTTTGTAACTTTTATATAATTTAACTTTATAAATATTACAAAATATCATCTATAAAAAAAGTTAACCAAAAATTACATGTAAATTGAGGATATTTCTATAATATTTGTAAATTTAAAAGTTATGAAAGTAATAAACAAAAATTTGATGATATTTTGTAATATTTATCAAATCTAATGGTATAAAAATAAAAAAAATCAATAATATTTTCATAACAAGTCTTAAAATTGGGTAGTAAAGAAATAAATTTAATCATTATAATAGTAATAGTAACAATGAAGAAAATACAGGATATACGGATGAACCTCATGGTTTAATATTTATTTATCTTCAACACCATTTTCAAAGCTCACTAAATTAAGAAGAATAGGACCCCTCACGCCTTCCTTTCATGATTATGAGAGAGACATATAATAAAATTTAATATGTTTAGGCTATTACGATAACGCCATGATTTTTGAGGAAAAAGGACTAATAATTTATGAATTTTATCTAAAAAATAATGAACTAAGTGATAATAATTACCTTATATTTTTTAATGAACAACTTATTCAAGATCTTTTTTAAATATCCCCTCGTTCCTACCCACCTTAATAGTATAAACATCATGTTGAAAAAACATGTTGGGATGAAGTCTATTTATATACATAATATTGTATGTATATGTATTGATTCTATTAAGGATATATATCACGATGTATTAGAAAAATACAAGAATAAAAGAAAACAAATCTAAGAGCGAGCATAGGTATTAAAATATTTTTAAAAAATATATATGAAATAATATTTGTAAATAACATATATTTTATGTGTGAGAAATGAGGAACTAAAAATGAATCTAAGGTGGGTTAGTGGGTCATATTTAGCTATTATATCAAATAATTTATAAAACATTACATAAAATAACACATCTAAAATTTAAAATAAAAAATAACTCTTTAATAATATTAAATAGGTTTAAATTAAGTAGAATTTAACATTAAAAAATTTAAATGATCATAATTTAATTTAAATGGTATTTAATATTGAATAATGGGTTGAATTTTTTAATTAAAAAATATATTTAAATGAACTACAAAAGTATTATTTTTATGATTACTTTTAAGATAATTTATTTTTGTTTTTTTCCCTAATTTATATTAGTAGATTTTTAATGAAAAATTACTCGTAATATATTTTAGCAATTTTTAATTTTGACATTTTTTTTAAACTATCAATAATTAAGAAAATTTGATATTATTATAAATTTTATGTTTTTAATATTTTTTTATTCAAATATTATTATCTATCAAAGTCAAACTAGTTGATTTACTGTATAGAAAAAAATATATTTAATGAATGATTATTTAAAATAAAGAAAGGTTAAATTATTTTATTCATCATTAAACCTTATACAATTTAACACTTTAATTCTTTAAGTTTTTTCTTCATAAAATTATATTCATTATCTTTTTAAATTTAACACTATACATTAAATTTAAAAATAATTGATTAAATATGTTAAATTTTGAAAATTAAGATACTAAATAATACAAAAAATAAATTTTTTAACATGTTAATTCTGTTTAGTATAATGCAATCTAGTTTAATTTTTACTAAGTGTATTAAAATTAAATAAATATTAGATTTAATATTAACAAAAAATTAAAGTAATAAATTTGATAAAATTTATGAACAAACATATAATATAATTAAAATAAAATTTTAATATATATTTTTATTAAACATGCTCATTTAAAAAAAAATATTATAAGCCAATGAGAAATTTGAAATCAAACCTACTATCAAAGCTAAATTAGGGTGGGTGATCTGACAAGTCTATTAATATTTTAGAATTAATAACTTACGTTCAGAGTTTTTTATGATAATTTACTCTATCAATATTAAAAAAATAATAGTATAAGTCTAAATTATTAATTTTTATGTTTTTTTTCAATTTTGTTATATTTTTTAAAATTCATTTTTTAAAAAAATGATTCAGTAAATATTAATGTTAAAAGTGTTCCTTTTAAAATAAAATTAAAAAAATTAAAAAAAAATTAAAACTGATCATTTAAATTAAATTATAATTTTTTTAAATTAATAGATTAAATTATTAAAAAAATTATTGAATTCAAATGTTCCGGCAACTGATAATATACTTGCCCGACTAGCTAAACTACTCATGTCGTCATTATTTTGACTTATACATTAGAGTCTTTTTCGTTGGTCAAAACATAAAAGTCAATAATATGATCAAAATGTATCATACTTTACATAAAAATATTTTTATATTATTCATCAGAGAAAATTAAACCTTTATAAGGATTTTTGGAAGTTATCAAAAATACAAAAAAATTAACCAGCTTAAAGTAGTTGATGTGATATTTTACAGGTTAAATTAATAAATATATTATTAAATTATTATAAAAATTATATAATATTAAGTTATAAAAATAACATCTAAATATAATTTGTAATATAATAAGTGATTATTATATTTTTTAGATTTGTATAATTAATACAAATTTTGGTGATAGTTTAAATCACTAATAAAGAATTTGATGATAATTTTATAACAAAAATAGGAATTTTTATGATAAATTTTTATATCTTTAATTATACTTGAGTGTTAGTTTTATAATTTTATAAAATACAATTTTTATGATAATTTGATGGTATAATTGTTATTTTACCTTCCATGCAAATAAAAATAATTCAAAGTACTCACGCAAGATCAAAAAAATATACAAAGTTTTTATAGTGGTTTTGCCACGTAAGGTTTACATCTAATCTTCAACATCACCAAGCCTTTATTGATGATCCTTGTTCACATAGGGATTACAAAATTTCCCTTCCACACAAGTGTACTTGAGAGTTTCAAGAATACAACTGATTCCTCATGCACCTTCCTCAGTTTCTCACAGCATCAATACACCAACCTTTCCTAGAGTCTCTCTCGTTGGTTTTGATAGTTTTCCAAGTGAGTTACATAACACACAAGCCCCTGATTTATACTTAAGTCAATTAGTCCATTAACTAATTCACACAATTATCTTCTAGAAGCTATTTTAAATGTGGCTATATATAGGATTTAATCCCTACACTTAACTGAATTTAACTACCGTGAGACTTCTTGGAGCTATATTCCAACAATTCTCCACCTTAGCTACATGCTATGTCTCAATATCTTGTTGTTGTTGCCTTGTTAGTTAATGTCTTTTGTCACACTAACCAGTTGCTTGCACAATTGGAAATGGGTTGTTGTAACAGCCTTGGTGACCATGTTTACTGGACTGTGATTAGTATGTATCTTTTTTCAAATCCACTAGCCTTCTTTCAATCAAATCCCTAATGAAGTGAAATTTAGCATCAACATGCTTAGTGTAATCGTGGAACTGTGGATTCTTGGATAGGAGAATTTTACTCTTGTTATCATAGTGCACAATCATAGTTCTTTGTTCAAATCGTAGTTTCTAAGTTATTCCCTTGAGCAATAGAGCTTCCCTGATAGTTTGGCTGTAGCTAGATACTCAGCCTTTGTCGACGATAATGCTACCACCTGTTGTAATGTTGCTTTTCAATAGACCAAACCCCTAGTAAACTTGAACCGGTATCTAGTTAAGGACCTTCTTTTGTATATGTTACTAGCACAGTCGGAGTCTACATACCACACTACTTTCCCTGATGTCGTTAAACCATCAAATAACAAGCCTTCATGACTAGTACCCTTTAAATACCTGATGAACACCCATTTATTGCCTCCTAGTGAGCTTTGCCTAGTTTATTCATATATCTACTCACTAAACTTGAACAGTGAGCTAAGTCTGGACTAGTGCACCTCATAATGTATATCAAGAACATCAAGAAAACCACAGCATTGACATAAGGAACCTTACTCATGTAAGATTTTTCTTCCTCTGTCTTGGGTGAATCATGCATATATAGCAACTTGAAATGTTGAGCCAATGGGGTACTGACTTGCTTTGCATCTTCCATATGAAAAGATAACATCAGCTTTTTGATGTAAGCGTGTTCAATTAACAATAATTTCCTCAGCCCTCTGTCTACTTATCTTCATTCGAAGGATCTTTATAGCAAGTCCAAGTTTCTTCATCCCAAATTCCTCATTCAATAGCTTATTAACCTGTTGAATCTCTATTTTTCTCTGGCTAGCAACTAGTATGTCATCCACGTACAATAATATGTAAACTGTTCTATCAATTTTTTTTTTGTCATTATAATACGCACAATAGTCAAATTCACTTTTGCTGAAGCCATTTTTTATTACGTATTCATCAATATCAACACCTAGGATATTCTTTCAATCAATATAAATACTTTTTGAGTAGGCAAACCATATCCTTCTTGCCATTCTCAACATACCATGTATTAGAAAATCGGATATATTTTTCTTTATTCTAAGTAATTATTATTCATTTATGATTTAAAATGAATAGAACTCTAACTAGTTCGACAAAATAATTCTAATGAAAATATAATGATAAAAGAAACTAAAGTAGATATTAAAGCAGATAAATAAAAACTCCATTAATTTAACGAGATTCGATATAAATATTACTTAAGTCATCGGACGTCGTTGACCACTTCCACTATCTCTAAATGTATTAACTCCAAAACTCTAATTAATTGTGAAAAATTGAGCTAATCAATTACCCTTACAAAAGAGAGAAAAATTTACAAATTTTAGAATGCTTTAGATGTGGAGGGGCTTTATTTATAGTTCAAAATACAACTCCCACCTTCATTCTTAATCAATGTGGGACCTTTTCAATTTTTCCACTAAGGAGCTATACAACAAATCTCCGTCTTAACGACTTAGTGATTCTTCAATTGAGCTAATCAATTACCCTTACAAAGAGATGAGAAATTTTACAAATTTTGGAATGTTTTAGAGGTGGAGGAGAGGGCTTTATTTATAGTTCAAAATACAACACTCACATTTATTCCTAATCAATGTGGGACGTTTTCAATTTGCTTACTAAGGAGCTATACAACAAATCTCCACCTTAGCGACTTAGTGATTCTTAAATGATTTCTTCAATCTCTAGATTAACGACGCCATTGCCAATTCAAATTTGCAGAATGTTAACCAAGTCCAGACAATATTTTAACTTGATTGTTGTTACCACCTTGGTTATCATATCTGCAGGATTCTCGGTAGTATTGATATTTTGAACTAATACTCCACCTTCTTCATTAATCTCTCGCACAAAATAGTAACGAACATCATTATGCTTTGTATGTGCATGGTAGACATGGTTCTTTGCTAAATGAACAATACTCTGACTTTCACAAAACACCTTAATATGTTTTTGACCAACTCCCAAGTCTTCAAGCAAATCTGATAATCAAATCCTTCACATCTTCTGTAACTACCATATACTCTACCTCTATAGTAGATTGTAGTTGATAAAGCACTATGGACTGTAAGGTAGACTTCCAACTAATTGGTTCTCTAGAAAGAGTAAACGCCTAATCAATAGTTGACCTACGCTTAACTAAATCTCCTATATAGTCGGAACCACAATATCCAACTACACATTGACCAACAGTAATATCCTGCTGAAATACTAAACTAACATCTATAGTATTTAAAATATACTATAGAATCCATTTCATAACCAACCAATATCCTTTACCAGGATCATGCATATACCTACTTACAGCACCAACTGCATGTGAAATGTCAGGTTTCGTACATACCATTGCATACATCAAGCTACCAAAATGTTTGAGCACTAAGATTGAAATAAGGAAAAAGTGGAGTATTTACAGGTTTTGTCTATTCATTCATACCAAAATGTTGTAGTGACTTATTCAAATATTGACTCTAGGTCAAACTAAGCTTCCCCTTCTTCCTATTTTTACTAATCTCTATGTCGAGAATCTTTTTGGCTTCTCCTATATCTTTCATCTTGAACTCCTGAGTTAGTTGTGCCTTCAAATTTTTCAATTTTTTCTTGGCTCTTCGATGTAATCAACATATCATCGAAGTAAAATAGGAGATAGATGAAAGACTCATATGGTAACTTGCAAAATACACACAATGATCATGTGTACTTCTAGTATACTTCTTCTGTAATATAAACTGATCAAATGGTTTGTACCACTGCCTAGGAGATTACTTCAATCCATACAATGATTTGCTCAGCTTGCAAACCGAATTCTCTTTACCAGTAATATTAAACCCTTTTGACTGAGACATATAGATTTCCTCTTCCAAGTCACTATGTAGAAACACAGTTTTCACATCAAGTTGAACTAGTTCCAAATCCAAATGTGCTACCAAGGCCAACAAACCTTGCCTTGTAGCGAACACCAATTTTTTTAGGAAATCTTTATTTCTTTACATACACTCATTTACATCCAATTAACTTCTTACCCTTAGATAGTTGTGTCAACTTTCATGTCTTATTCTTTTAAAGGGATAGAAGTTCTTCGTCCATGACTTCCTTCCATATTTCAACTTCAGGGCTTCTAATTGCTTCTTTATATATGGAAGGAACATCATCATGCACAACTGAAAGTGCATAGGCCACCGTATTCTTAAACTGAGTAGGTAGATCTTACATATCTTTGTATCAAACAGGCACCTTGACATTTTGTCGTTGTGGCTTATCAACTGCAGTTTCTTCTTGTTGTTGTGGAGGATCAGCTTTGTCTTATTTCCACCAACTGGATTACTAATTCTACTTTCAAATTCCACATGCTTTGGAGTTTTCTCCACTTGCTTTAGAGTTTGCTTCACTTGCTGCAAAGTGCCATTAATCTTCTTAGTTACCTTTCTTAGCAAGACAGATTCATCAAAAGTAATATCTCTACTGAAGATTATCTTTTTCGTTTCAAGGTACCATAGTCGATATCCTTTATAACTAGAAGGGATCTCCAAAAAAATAGATTTCTTGGTTCTTAGATCCAACTTTGCTTGTGTTACATAGTAGTATGCAATAGAACCAAACATATGTAAGAAATCATAATTTCTAGAAGGTTTTCTAGACCATACCTCCATAAGTGTTTTTTCTTCAAGAGTAGACAATGGTAGACGATTGACAATATGACATGCACATGTCACAACCTCAGCCCAATATTGTTTTTCTAACCCAGGATTTGACAAGATGCACCGAACCTTTTCCAACAAAGTCCAGTTCATACGTTCTACAACTTTGTTCTATTGTGATATTTTTCGAATAGTGAAGTGTTGTACTATCCCTTCTTCTTCACAAACTTTCATAAATGAATTGTTTGTGCACTCAATGTCATTATCAAACCTCAGATGCTTGATATTTCTACCATTCTAAGTCTCAATCATCTTCTTCCACATGAAAAAAATTCCCAGCACTTCATCCTTCTTCCTCATGAGATATACCCAAACTCCTATGGAGAAATCATCAATGAAAGTAACATACATTAGTATAGATGAATCCAAAATTCCTTTTGTATTATGGAGTGTAGCGTCAAAGCTTACTCTTTTCTGCTTTTCCAATACACAATGCTCAAAGAATTCTAATTTTCCATTCTCACGCCTTTTAACAGACCTTGCTTTACAAGAATCTATAAATCTTTTTCACTAGCATGTCCTAAACACTTATGCCATAGCTTGATAGTTTTTGAATCTTTTTCTTCCTCCAAAAATGCTACTGATGTTGTCCCAATAATCGTACTACCAAGGTAGTAGTACAAGTTATTCTTCCGAACACCTTTCGTTGCCACAAGTGCTCCAAATGTAACCTTCAATGGCCTATTTTGCATGGTCATAATGAAGCCTTTTGATTCTAAAAATCTCACGGCAATGAGATTATTTTTCATATCTGGGATATAATAAGCATCTTTCAAGACTCTGGTTGAAGCATCTTGATTCTTCAAACGAACTGTACCAATCCCCAAAAATTTGCATTGATAATCATTACCCATAAAAACAACTCCACCATCTAGTTCTTCAAAGTTAAAGAAATACTCCTTATTAGGAGACATATGGAAGGTACACGCTGAATCAAAAATCCAATCACCAGGATGGGATGCTATTGACAAACCAACCAATGCAAAATCTCAATTTGAATTTCTTTCATCTACACATGCATCAAACGGCACAACTTTTCCTTTCTTCTACAACTTCGAATAGTTTTTCTTCCAATGGCCTTTTTCAAGAAAAAAGGCACATTCATCTTTACCAAGCCTTCCTTTTGAATGAGATCGGCCTCTCCTTCCTTTCTGTTGAGTTTATGGATACCCTCTTACAAACAATGTCTCTGCTACTTCACTCCTTTTTTTTCTAATTTCATAACTATACAAAGCAATGCAAAATTCCTCAAAAGACACTTTATCCTTCCCAATGAGTAAGCTCGTAATAAGGTGATCAAACTCATCAGGAAGGGAGGCTAACAACATCAAGACTAAATCTTCATCTTTAAAAGTTTCATCCATATTGAACAAATCTACTACTAATCGATTAAAAGTAGTAATGTGATCGTTTATTATGGTACCTGGAAGGTATTCAAAACAGAACAACTTCTTCAAATAGAGCTGATTTTGTCCACTGTTCTTCATAAACTTGTTCTCCAACACCTTCCAAAATTACTTGTGGATGTCTCCTTCATGAATTGTACTTTTGTTCTCTTGAGATACACGAACCGATTACAGCACATGTCAATCGATTGATATTTTTTCACTCGACTTCATCTGCTTCATCTAGTTTCTCTTCTTCAATGGCGATGTCTAGACCTTCTTGAAGTAGAGCATCTAAAACTTTGCCTTGCCATAAAATGATAGGTTCTATCAAACTTCTCCACCTCGAACCTTGCATTCATAAGTATTATTCTACCTGACGTGGATGGTGGGCCCTTTTTTCAAGGAGACTTTTCTTCCTTCATTTCTTCATATTACAACAACTAGAAACTATATTCCAATAGAAAACAAAAGGAATACAAACAAATTTTTAGGTAGAAACCTTCGGGTCTGATACTAATTGTTAGGAAAATCGGGTATATTTTTTTATTCTAAATAGTTACTATTCACTTATGATTTAAATGAATAGAACTCAAACTAGTCCGAAAAAATAATACTATTGAAAATATAATGTTAAAAGAAACTAAAGAAGATATTAAAATAGAAATATTAAAGTAGATAAATAAAAACACCAGAATAGATGAACTCCAAAATTACAACTAATTGGGAAAAATTGAGCTAATCAATTACTCTTACAAAAGAGAGGAATATTTACAAATTTTGGGATGTTTTAGAAGTGGAGGATGGGGCTTTATTTATTCATTCCTAATCAATGTGGAACTTTTTCAATTTGCATACAACACCCTATGTGTTGCTCCATGTAAATATTCTCATTCAAGTTCCAATGAAGGATAGCTATTTTAAAATCCAACTATTCCAACTCCATATCATATTGTACTACAATCCATAACAATACCCTAATAGAAGTATACTTAAGCATTGAAAAGAAAACCTCTCTGTAATGAACACTTGGTCTTTTAGTGAATCCCTTGGCCACCATTCTTCATGTACAACTACTACATGCTATGGTCTTGACACCTTCTAACTTAGGTACTAAAACCTAAGTCTCATTTTTAATCAGATACTACATTTCTTCCTACATAGACTCCCTCCGCATCTTTAAGTCATCATAGTTTATTGCCTCTTCATATGTTCTCGGTTCTAACCCAATTATGGTATCAGCCACATTAAATACGAAAACAATCAAATCAATTTCAATAATTACACCAGTCATTGAGTTTCTATCTTGAGAATCTTCATATCTTGATGGCCTATTGTGTTGCCTTCTCTGACTATCATGTGCCAGTTTTTAGTCTTTAAGTGAGTCATCTGCACTCAATTTATCATCAACAACATCACCGTCCTCAACTTCTACTTCTCTTTCCCTACCACTGATATGCTCCACCTCAATTTTAGTGACTTTCTTTTTGTCTAGATGAACAGTATATGAAGAGTTCGTAATTATCCTAATTATAGATGCATCAGCATCTATATTTTCCTTATTTTTATCTTTATATATTTTCTTTTTCTTTGGGAAATCCCTTTTGAAATTTTCTTCCTTATGATATATAAAACACCTTAAAGATTTCTTATGTCTAGACTTTGAATGAAAGTTGGACCTACCTCCCTTGAATTGCTTCTTTTTTGTTCTACCGGACACTCAAGGCATTCCCATTGCCAAACATTGTTTGTGGGACTTCATAACGAGCTCCTTGGATCTTAGGGCCAACACCACTACCCTTAGAGTAAAAAATTCATGCCCATACTCAATTGCAGCCCTTATTGCATCGAAAGATTATGGTAAGGATAGAATCACAACTTGATTTTCCTCACCAATAGTGCCAAGATCCACTGTTACTTTCTTGAACTCATCAAGATTGCTATCCAGTGATTTAGATGCATCCATCTTGAGCCCAAATAATTTATTTTTTTAAGTATATCTTTCCCCATGGGCAATGGGCTATGGTTTCATCATTTACTTTCCCTAACATTGAATCTGATAGGTTGAGAATTAGACTTGTAAATGCAGTATCCAAAATCTATTGTTTCTTTGCAGCTCTTGTTCCTTCATCAAACAGTGGAGTCTCTTTCAAGGCTAAGGAAACTTTCTATTGAACCAACAAAACCTTCAACTTCTTCACTCCAAGAAATGAATCAAGACTTCCTTCGAGCCATCTCTCTTCTCATCAAGGCTCTGATACCAAATTTGCTATGGAAATCGTTCAAGAACTCACGCAAGATCACAACAATTTAAACATTTTTTATAGGGGTTTTTCTATATAAGGTTACATCTACTCTCCAACTGCACCAAGACTTTATTGATAATCCTTGTTCACGCAAAGATTACAAAACCTCTCTTCAGCACAAGTGTGCTTGAGAGTTTCAAGAACACAATCACTCTTCACCTTCCTCAGTTTCTCATAGCACCAATACACCAACCTTTCCTAGAGTTTCTCTCCTTGCTTTTGATAGTTTTCCAAGTGAGTTACATAACACACCAACCTCCTATTTATACCAAGTTAGTTAAGTTATTTATTCCCTTCACTAACTCACACAACTGTTCTCTAAAAGATGTTATAAATGCCAGCCATTACTTGGGATTTAATCCCCTACACTTGACTGAGTTCAACTACTGTGCGACTTCTTGGAGCTATATTCTAACATGACCCTATCGTATATATAGAAGACTTGAACAACATTTCTCAAACTTTTGCAGGATAATTAAAACTGTTGGAGGAAGCAGTTTTAATTAATCTATTATTAAAGACATGGCTGGCGATCAATTGAGAGTTCTAAATGCACTTGATGTAGCAAAGACTCAGATGTACCATTTCACAGCAATTGTAATTGCCGGAATGGGATTTTTTACAGACGCTTATGACCTTTTTTGCATCCCTCCAATTACCAAATTACTTGGTCGAATTTACTACACTGACACTAACAGAACAAAGCCTGGAACTCTACCTCCCAATGTCTCTGCAGCTGTTAATGGTGTTGCCCTTTGCGGCACTTTCGCTGGCCAACTCTTCTTCGGTTGGCTAGGCGATAAATTAGGCCGGAAAAGGGTCTACGGTGTTACTCTTATGCTCATGGTTGGTAGCTCAATTGCCTCTGGTCTCTCCTTTGGTTCTTCTCCAAAAAGTGTCATATCAACTCTCTGTTTCTTCAGATTTTGGCTCGGTTTCGGCATTGGTGGTGACTACCCACTTTCAGCTACAATCATGTCTGAATATGCCAACAAGAAGACTCGTGGTGCTTTTATCGCTGCTGTTTTTGCCATGCAGGGTTTTGGAATTTTGGGTGGTGGGATTGTGGCTTTAATTGTTGCTACTGGATTTGATCATAGTTATAAAGCTCCTCCTTATTCCGTCAATCGAGAAGAATCTCTTGTACCACAAGCTGACTATGTTTGGCGTTTAATTTTGATGTTTGGTGCAATTCCAGCTGCTCTAACTTACTACTGGCGTATGAAAATGCCCGAGACTGCTCGTTATACAGCACTCGTTGCGAAAAATGCAAAAAGGGCCGCGCAAGATATGTCAAAGGTGTTACAAGTTGAAATGGAAGCTGAAGAGGAAAAGATTGAGAAGTTTCATGACCAACAAAGAAATACTTATGGTTTGTTCTCTAAAGAGTTTGCTCGTCGACATGGGCTTCATTTGCTAGGCACAACTTCAACTTGGTTCTTGCTAGATATTGCATTTTACAGCCAAAATCTATTTCAAAAGGACATTTTCACTGCCGTGGGTTGGATTCCCAAAGCAGAGAGTATGAATGCAATTCATGAAGTTTATAGAATTGCAAGAGCACAAACACTTATAGCACTTTGTGGTACAGTGCCTGGTTATTGGTTTACTGTAGCTTTTATTGATATTATTGGAAGGTTTGCAATTCAATTGATGGGTTTTTTCTTCATGACGGTCTTCATGTTTGCTATTGCAATTCCTTATCACCATTGGTCTTTGGAGAAGAATAGAGTTGGGTTTATTGTGATGTATGGTCTGACCTTCTTCTTTGCTAATTTTGGACCCAATTCGACTACATTTGTTGTCCCGGCCGAGATTTTCCCTGCCCGGTTAAGGTCTACTTGTCATGGAATATCAGCTGCAGCTGGAAAAGCTGGAGCTATAGTTGGAGCTTTTGGGTTCTTATATGCAGCACAAAACAAAAATCCAAAATTGACTGATGAGGGATATCCACCTGGTATTGGTGTTAAAAATTCATTGATTATGTTGGGTTTTGTCAACTTAGCTGGGATATTTTTTACCTTCTTGGTCCCTGAATCCAAAGGAAAATCACTTGAAGAGTTAACAGGCGAGTGTGAAGAGGAGCAAGGAAGTGAGAATATGGAACAACCACCTTCTACTAGAACTGTACCAGTTTAATAATGACTTCGACAGATATATACAAAGAAAGTTTGTTAAATTTCAGTTGTTGATTGAAACTTTTTTTTATTACTTTTACGAGCACTTGTAATTCAATAAGAATTTTAGTAGATATATTACATGTAAAGCTTTGGAAGAAACATTGATTGTGATTTTGGCTTGTAAATAGTTGTGTATGTTGATAAAAGAAATTTTGGGGCAGTAAAAGTGCAAAAATACCTATAAAACAACAAAATCTGACACCAAAAATGGAAGCAAAAATAAATTAGCAAACAAAGAAGCACGCTATAATTTGTGTTGTAATAATGAGCATTGATCGAATAGACCTATACATGTATCAAGAATAATACCATGAATACAAATCAACTCTCAAACCTAAAGTCGAAATACTTCAAAAATTTCTCTCACATAAAATCTCAAAATTACTAAAAACGTTCATTGATTTGAGGCATAACAATTGGGAAAGTATCAAAATAAGTAGCACACGTTTAATGCATCAATAGATGGCTTTGGCTGCACAGATTTAAGAGCTTTGGCCTAAATAATATCAAATTTGATAATTGGATTAAATTTTCGTAACTAGCAACAATTTATCCTAAAATTTATAGCTTTAAATCAAACTACTTAATAAATAGACTAAAATATTCTTATTTCATACCTTAAATAAAATGGGATCAAGGTAAGAACCCACCATTCTCTCATAATCATCGTCGACATCACGACAACTCCGGTGACTCACTGACGACTTCTCAGAAGCCTCGACCACCCATCGAAGGTGATGTAACATGTTACATCATCAAAACATAAAAATAGATGTAATATATTACAAACAAAAATAGAGGTAGATGTAACATATTACATACAAAATTATAGGTAAATATAACTTATTAAATATTGGTCCTGATTGGTTTTAATACCTTTTTCCAACCACGATAGAATTGTTGCAAATTGTTAATTTTCCTTTTTATCATTAACTTATTTATTCTTAGGTGGGTATGATGGTAAAACAAACTTTATATAAAAAGCTTGGTAAATGCTTGCTCGAATTAAGTGACAACAATGCAATAATTATTACTTACAAAGGTAAAAATGGATGTAATATTTCACATATAGAGACAGAGATAGATTTAATATATTATGTAAAAAGATAGAGGTGGATGTAATGTGTCGTCGGTGTTCTGACAACTACCATCAGTAACCTCGTTGGTGGTGCATGTAATACGTTACATGCAAAGGTAAAGTTAGATGTAACATCTTACATTCAACGATATTAGTAGATGTAAGATGTTACGCCTGGTGGGTTATTGAAACTACAGTGGATGTAACATGTTAATGCAAAGATACATATTATTGGAATTAAATCATATAGAAATCCATAAATAGATTCTAAATTCTAGGATCTATATCATGTTAGATTATTAAGGATTTACAAATTTGAGTAAGATGCCTATAAAATACTATCATGATCGATCACAAATGGATGAACACTAATGAGAGGATGGTTTAGATTTTTCTCAACCAAATTGCCTTAGTTTCTCAATGAGACCATTGTCTCTCTTTTAGATAGAGAGAAGAGATATTATTATATGATTTGGTGTATTCACTACTACAAAAAGGAGTTTTTAAGTCAAGATTTAAAGTCAATTTTTGGAAGAAAAAAACTAACTTATAATGAATTTTAAGTTGGTACGCTGAAAGAACGACTTAAAAAAATTTAAAAATAGTGTTGGTCATATGTTTCAATCAACGCTAGCCACGTGTAGCATCATTTGACACATAGAACCGATGCTACGTCCTACTTTTAGCATCGGTTGACATGTAGGACCAACGTAGAACTCATATTGTCAGTTATACGTGTTAACCAACATTACAAGTAAGACGTAGGGTTAATTCTACGTGTCAACTGATATTACACGTGGCTATCATGGGTTGACACATAGAACCAACGCTACGTCCTACGTGTAGCATCAATTGACATGTAGAACTGACGCTACATCCTACATGTAATGTCTATCTTATGTGTCAACCGAAGCTATCTTAATTTTTTTTCCTTTTTATCTCTTATCTCCCCCAATTTTTACACAGAATCGTGTATTCTTTCCTCCTCTAGTCCCAACTGCTACCATAAAACTAACTATCCTCCTACTTTTTCTCATTTTTCGGTCACCTCCGATGACCAATTTCGGTGCTATTTAGTGGCTTTTTTTCCTCTCCAATTTTTCTTCTATATCCACTATTTTTTTAGCATAATACTAAAAAAAATTATACCCATTTTCTTTCATTTTGTCACTTACTAAACACTATTTTTTCTTCATTTTTTTCATTTTGTCACTTTATTTACTCTTGTTATTTCTATAAATTATTTTACACTTATTATTCATATTTTTTTTATTTTAATGTATACTATGTGTTATTGATTATATGTATAATTTTTCATGTTATGTAAGTTTGTGTATTTTTATTCAAGCTTAGAACAAAAGAAAGTATATTATTCATTTATTTATTTTAATAATTTTATATATTTAAGTTTTTGATATATATTAATTTATTTTAATCTTAAACTTTTTAAAAATTATTTACATTTACATGATATATATATATATATATAATATAATATAATATATATTTTTATATGTATATAATTTATAATGGTTTATTAATATTTATTATTATATATGTATAAAATATTTATTATTATTAATTACATGCATATATATATATATATATATATATTGTTAATATTTTATATTTTTTAATGTTATTATGAGTTTATTAATTTTTTGGTTTTTATGTATTTATTTTTATATGATGTTTTGATAGATATTCTAATAATTAGGGAATTCATATATAATAATATCTTAAATATATTGGTTGGATACATATTTAACATGCTTAATGCATTTATGAAAATTGGAAAATTTTGGATGTCAAAGTGTAGAATTTAGCAGGACGACATTTCTAGAGTTGAAAGTTTCTTGAAATTTGCTCATAGAAATAATAATAATGAAATTAGTATAATTCGATACTCATGTGTTAAATGTAAAAATGAGAAATTTTATGATGTTGATGAGGTTAAGTATCACCTTATCTATAGTGGTATTCTTTTAAGTTATAAATATTGGTATTATTATAGAGAAAATATTGATAATACACACAGGGAAGAAAAAAATAAGAATGTGAGTAGATTATATACATCTTATCAGAATGTATAGACAAAAAATATGTTTCATGTTGTTGAAGAGGAACTACTTGAGGATGATCCCGAAACCTTTATAAAACTTCTAGAAGATGCCAAAAATGTTGGATTATATATAATGTTTTAAAATTGTGTTTTAAACACATTTCATGTTTTTAAATGCATAGATTCGAGTTGAACTCAATAAACTCAATCATAAAATAACATAAACTTTAGAATGGCTTGCACATGATCCAAAATTTGATGTCAAATCATATTCTAGTTTCACAATTAATGGTTCGAGGTTTACAACGCAAGGGACAAAGTTCGAGTAAATTAGAATAGTGGTGTGAAGATGGTTGCACAAACTAGGAAATTTGCCAATTCAAAATATGGTAATCCTGTACTTTTTGATAGAATATATTATGGTATAATTCAAGAAATTTAGGAACTCGATTATAAGGTCTCCCATGAAATAGTATTCTTGTGTGATTAGGTCAAAGATGTTATCAATGTTGGATATAAAATAGATGATTTTGGATTTACCCTTATAAACTTATCCAAGATAAGTCACACTAATGATCCTTTCACATTAGCACTTCATGCAAAACAAGTATTTTACGTGAGCAATCAAATTGACACAAGATGGTCTATTGTGTTAACGCCTCCACAAAAAGAGTTCTATCATTGTGATGCTTTAGAAGATTATGACATGCTTGATACATTGTTCCATATTAGTCATTTCTCAAACAACTTACCTAATGTATGTGATGATCTAGTTGATGACGATGATTCTTCGTGATGGACTTGAAGTGATTGTGAAAGAACATATATATATATATATATATATATATACGATAAACAACTTAATTAAACATAATTTATATTCTATATTATTCTAATAACTCTTGTTTATATGTTTGGACTTAAAATTATCAATTAATTTATATTTCATCATTGTTTGCAAATATTTCATGGATCATAGGGTACCATAGATTATAGATCCAAATGATCCATTAGGGAATTTGAAAAGAAGTGGTTGGGCTATGATACATGATGTTCCACTTAATACAAATGATAGAGTACCCATTCAATTCGATACAACTAGTAATCCATTAGGAGAAAATGACCAAAAATTGAAATATTCTATTGTTATACTTGTGAAGTCAAGTATACCAATCAATATAAATGATTGGACTAAGGTTGACGATGCTAAAAATTTTAAGATATGGAAAACCATTTATGTAAGAGGTAGGGCTAATATACCTGATGCTTCACTTAATCCAGATGATAGAGTACTCATTCAATTTGATACAACTGGTAATCCATTAGGAGAAAATGGCCAACAATTGAAATCTTATATTGCTAGAGTTGTGAAGTCAAGTATATCAATCAATATAAATGATTGGACTAAGGTTGATGATGCCGAAAAGTTTAAGATATGAAAAACCACTTATGTACACTACTACAAAATGGACTATTAAAGTCGGTTCGCTGAATCGACTTTAAATTGATTGACTTAAAATTTAAAGTTGATTCAATGTGTGAACTAACTTTACGTGTATTGATTTTATTTTTATTTTTATTCTCATTTTTCACTCTACTAACCTGTATTCAATATAGCATAAAAAAATATAAATAATAATACAAATAATTAAAAATTTATATATATTTAATTATTTGATAATTAAATTTAATACAAAAACAAATAATGTATATACAATATATATATATAGTTAACTTAAATTACAAAAACAAATAATGTCGTCAAAGTGTAATTGGATTGTGCGAGTAAGCTTGGTTGGCTTAGAATCACCAACATAGTGACAAAGAAAATAGGCAAAAAGTAGTTAGTCCATATAATAATTCATTCCCCTGCATACATGAGCACGTAAACATCCATCAAACAAGCAGTCTAAAGTTCAGAGACATAAGAATGGAGAAATTAAATCATTATAAATATTAGCATGGTGTTTTCCTATGTTATTCAAGATTATATTATTCTCTTAATGTTTAAACAAAGTGCTCTGTCCATTCTTCTTGTAAATAATCAAAAAGAGATTACCACATCGACATCCGAGTGATATAATAATAACCTTATCCCTTCGAACTCATATTAGCACTTTATTAATCTTTTGTCTACAAATATGAAGCTATCTGGAATTAAGTTGGTATTTTTAATGCTATAATGAGCTCTAAATATGAAATCAAGTATAACTCTGATTTGTTACTTGGCTTGTATGAGTTTTGGTGCCCTTAAAAGTATGGAACAATTCTGTAATACGTTTATGGGCACCAAAACTCATACAAGCCAAGTAACAAAATATGAGTTACACCTAACTTCATATTTAGAGCTCATTATAGCATTAAAAATACCAGCAGAGATTCTAGATAGCTTCATATTTATAGACAAATGATTAATAAAGTGCTACCATAATGTTGTCATAAGGAAAGTAGGCAATATAGATGAGATGAAGTTTGGGCAAAGAACATGTCCATAAAACAATGCATTCCCCTAAATCCATGAGCACATAAACATCCATCAAACAAAATATCCATCAAACAAGGGACTTTAGACACAGGAATAGAGAAATTAAATCATTATAAAAATTACTATTATGTTGTCATATGCTATTCAAGATCATTAGAATCTTCTCCTGATTCTTCTTGTGATGATATAATTTGAACTATGTATTCTCCCCATTCCTCTCGTAAATCATCAAAAAATTTATGGTCATAGTCCGTCTTGTTCCAACCAAAAAACTACATGTATTTAAAATCAAAATAAGAATGTAATTTTATGAATTCACAAAAAATAACTCATATATGTTAAAAAGATTTATGTATATGGGTAAATGATATTACCACATCATCAATTAGAATTTTGATATTTGTGATGATTTCGCTCATAAACTTCATGACATAATAACCACACATGACTCCATTATTTTGTTGTGGAACCTACAAAAAAAAATGTACATGATTTTCCATATTCGAACATATTTATTATTATTCAATAGTAAAATTAATAAAATTATTAATATTCACTTGTACATACCATAACTTTATTCTATATAAGCTTATGAGATATTTTAAAGGAAATTCCCCTAAACTTGTTCCACAACTTTCATGCCCTATCAAGGTTTAAAACGGTTAGTTTTTTTATTAAATATTACAAAAAAAACAAGAGAAAAAAATAGCTAACTATAACTCTTACATATCAACAACTATTTTTGTATCTTTACTCAGTTCTATGGAAGCTGAGTCACAGTACCAAGCATGATTATTGAATAGATCAAGGATTACCAACATCCAATGATCTTGGCCTTGTTCAAGCCTTAGTGGTCAAAGGATTATCAACTTTTGATTTTTGTTAAGCGTTAATGCCCTATCACATAATTCTTTAGCTCTAATTCTAACATTCTTCTCTTGACATTGATTGACATATGAAGAATCATAGAACATTGCTAAATGTGATGAGTGATTATATTGAAGTCGATAATAACATGCCCTATATAAAAGAAATATATATAACTAATTAGATAATATAAATATAATTATATATGTTCTACATAAATGAAAGAAAATGAACAGATTAAGGACTCACCTTGTCCACACTTGAATTGTACTTAAATCAATCATTTGATATTCAAATAGTTTCAATATGCACTTGATCGATATATAAGTTTAGCCAAGGTCTACACCAGAAATTTCTATAGGAAGTGGCACAATCTATCCATTTTTTTTCTAGATGCCCTCACAACAATAGTTATCAAAGCACCAAGATTTCTGCTAAAGTTTAAAGCATAATTATAACTATACTTTTTCCGATGCTTCTTCTTGAATGACTTAGTGCACGATGATTGGCCACTAGACAAAGATTTAGCACAAGATACTTGTTTCATATCTCTTAAATGTGCCATATTTAAGAGTTATGGTATAATAGACTAAAGAAAAAGTATTATGTATGTTAGTAACAATAAAAGATATAATAAAATAATAGTAGTAAACAAGTGTTATCTTTTCAATTAAAAAATAGTACCACGTCAAAATTTAGAACAACTTGAATCAACGGCCAAGCCACATACTCTCTAACCGCCTCTTGGACTGTGGTAGCATCAGAAGGCACATGTAGTTGACAATCATGGAGCAATGATGGATCAATTACTATTTTCCAATGATTAGGCAAATATTGATTATGAATCATCCGATCATCGCTCAATTGTTGTACCGTTCCAATAGCAACAAAGTCTGTTGATGAAGGATGTTTCAACAAATATTTCATTTTAAGTGTTATATATAAAAAATAAAACATATAATAAAAAATAAAAATAATAGATTATCTACACCCAAATTTAAAATCTTACCACATATGATTCATCAAATAGAGGAGGACTCACATGTGGGGTAGCTATTGGATGTACATTCTCACCAAAACATTCATCATGATGTGATTGATAGTAAGAATGCGTATATTGCATTGGAGAAAATGAATCACTACTTGATTGCATATGCATTCTTGGCATAAAAGGTGGACCGATAGGATGACTATATCCCATACTGGATATAGTTTGAGCACCATGAGATTGCATGGGTGGCATGCCTGACATGGATGGTTGCATGCTTGGCCAATATAGCATGCCCTGATTATAGAATGATGTCATGATTGACATATGTTGTGCTTGATATTATTTTATAGTGGCAATCTCACTTAACATTGAGGCCTTAAAAGAGTTGAGTTCTTCAATTTTAGTGTACTTCTCCTTACTGACCGTCTAAGGCTTTTGTTTTGAAATGTTAAAATACTCTATATAACCATCATACTGGCTACCTCCCCTAACACGACCAGCATACTCGAGTCCGAATGCATGATATATAGCATATCTCCCAACCTCTTCGATTATTTCACCTCTGGATATTTGTTCTTTAATAACTCTCTACAAATAATAAAGCACACAAACATATCCTACATTATTACATTAATTATTAAAAATCATATGGACTTTGTGTCAATTGCAATTACTAACCAACTTATTTAGTTGCTCTTCTTCTCGCTTAGTCATCGGTCTTGACTTCTTCGTTTTAGGAGTCTTTGTTTCTATGTATAATTCAGATCGGGTAAACGGTCTACCCAATTCAGCTTCCTACATAAATTATGAAAAAATTATTAACCATGACATGAAATTAAATTGAGGAAAATAAATATAAAATATTTATAAATTAATACAAATTAATAATACCATTCTATATCTAACTTCAGGATTTGAAGACCTCTCAGTATGGTTAGGAAGAATTTTATGCATTTGTATATTCTGATGTTCTTCTCTAATAATTTGAAATTCATCTGTACGTCCATAATCCATGAAGTTTTTCCAAACTTGAGATGTAATCCAAAGGTGTCCTTCAGGGATTTTGTAGAGTTCTACTTCATTAAGTGGTTCCAAATATGGAAACACATAATTTCTTGTCAATCTGGAAGTCTTGTATTCCTTCCACGCCTTATTTGCAATCTTATAATACTTGCTCTTCCAAGTGTCATTGAATTTGTAACGATTCTGTAAAAACACACTACAAAAGATTAGATATAATACAAAAAGATATAATATATGTAATTGATTGGTATACTGGACTTCACAAGTCTACCAATAGATGATTTCAATTATTGGCCATTTTCCCCTATTTTTATTATCAATAGCATCAAATAGAACGGGTACTCTATCATTTGGGTTAAGTGGAGCATCAGGTATATTCGCATAACCCTTTTTTTCAAATCCCTCAATGGATCATTTGGATCTACAAGCTCTGTTACCCAAGGATCCATGAAATATCTACAAACAATGAAGAAATATAATTTAATTGACAATTTTAGGAATATATATATATATATATATAAACATCCAAGAGTTATTACAACAATATAGAACATATGTTATGTTTAATTAGGTTATTGATCATATACATATATTTTTTCATAATCACTTCGAGCCCATGACGAAGAATCATCGTCATCAACTAGATCATCACATACATTAGGCAATTTATTTAATAAATTACTAATATTGGTTAATGTATCAAGAATAGGGTCATCATCTTCTAAAGCATCACAATGGTAAAACTATTTTTGTGGAGGCATTAACACAACAGACCATCTTGTGTCAATTTGATCGCTCACGTAAAATACTTGTTTTGCATGAAGTGCTAACGTGAAAGGATCATTAGTGTGATTTATCTTGGATAAATTTACAAGGGTAAATCCAAAATCATCTATTTTATATCTAACATTGATAACATCTTCGACCCAATCACACAAGAAAACTATTTCATGGAAGATATCATAATCCAATTCCCAAATCTCTTGAATTATATCATAATATGTTCTATTAGAAAATACAGGATTACCATCTTTTGAACTGGAAAATTGCATAGTTTGTGCAACCATCTTCACACCACTATTATAATTTACTCAAACTTTGTCCCTAGCTTGAGTCATAAACCTCGATCCATTTATTGTGAAACTAGAAAATGATTTGACATCGAATTTTGGACCATGTGCAAGCCATTATAAACTTTCTCTTATTTTATGATTGGGTTTCTTGAGTTCATCTCGAATCTATGTATACAAAAACATGAAATGTGTTTAAAGCAAAATTTTAAAACATTGCATATATCTAAGTACTAATGAATTCTTGTATGTGACACTTACATGGTTGCGAAACCAATTAATAAGCTCTTGCTTATGTTCATCATACAACCATTTTTTTATAACGAGGATCGATCTTCAATAAGTTTCAATGCATCATGTAATGTTATTAAATATATACGAAGTAGATATCATCATTAATAGTTAAATAAAAAATATTTTTTACATAAATGGAAATATTTAACATCACTTACTCTATGTAAGGTTATTCCTCATTAATATTTACCAAAATGATTCGGTGTGCTTTTTCCAATCGAGTGTGATCAATAAACAATTTCTTACTTCCACCAAGCATAGGGTTACCTACTTGCATCATGTGACGTTCCAAGAATAACTTGTGTGTGGGATTCCCAATTTCAATGCAACCACTAAATTATTCAGAACAAAACTCAATGGCCTCTTCAGCAATGTAGCGTTCCACCATGCATCCTTCAGGTCGATTTCTATTATTTACATATCATTTAAGGACTTGCATATATCTCTCAAAAGGATACATCCACCTTAAGTAATTAGGACCACACAATTGAACCTCTTGAACTAAATGAACACATGAGTGAATCATTATATCGAAGAAAGAAGGAGGAAAATATTTTTCAATTAGACACAGTCTCTACAACATCTTTCTATAAATAGTTTAACTTGCCAATTGATATAAATTTCTTGCATATTGTATTGAAGAATGAACAAAGACGAATTATTGATAATCAAACATGTTTTGAAAGAATTGATCTAATAGCAACTGGTAATAACTATTTCATTAAGATATGACAGTCATGTGATTTCAATCCATAAAGTTTCTTATCGGTGATATACACAAAATTTCTTAAGTTGGATGAGTAACCATCAGGAACTTTCACACCCTCCAAACATTTACAAACCATATCCTTCTCTTTTGTTGACATTGTATATGATACTGGTGGAAAGTATGTTCGATTCTTATCATTTTCCACCTTTGGTGCCAATTCAGGTCGTATGCCTAGTTTCTTTAAATCCAGTCTTGCTTTAATTTCATCCTTTGTTTTTCAGGTATATTAAGTAAAGTACCAATCAAGCTCTCACATACATTTTTCTCAATGTGCATGACATCTAATATGTGACGAATGTGTAGGTATTTCCAATAAGGTAATTCCCAAAATATTGTTTTTTATTCCAATAACCATGGTCTACTGATTCTCCTCCTTTTTCATTTTCACCCATTTCATTAGTTGACCTATTTCATTTCACTACCTTAGTGAGTATTCTTTTTTTCATCTTTCCATATCGTTTGAATGTCATACCATTCAATTTCCTTAATATCTCAACACCTCGCATAGGTCAGGGTGCATGATCATGCTCTTCTTCACCATCGAACGGTTTCCTTTGGTATCTAAACTTGTGTCTAGATAGAAAAAATATTCTATGTCTTCTATAAGACATCTTTCGTCCATGAAAAAGATAAGTTGTAGAAGTTTCATCACTACATATAGGGCATCCCTTGTAACCTTTTGTTGCATGTCCTGATAAGTTTTCATAGGCAAGAAAATCATTAATTTTCCATAAAAAAACACCCTTCAAGTTAAAGTGTTCTTCTTTATGTGCATCATAAACGTTTACACCATCATTCCACAATGTCTTTAAATCATCTATCAGAGGCTACAAATATACATCGATATCAACATCGGATTGTTTTAGTCCTGAGATCAATAATGTTAACATCGTGAATTTTCTTTTCATACATAACCATGGAGGAAGGTTGTATGTTACCATAATTACTGGCTAACAACTATATCTACTACTAAGGGAACTATGTGGATTAATTCCATCAACATTAATGGTAAGATGAAGACTGCGCGGATCAGATGCAAATTAAGGAGATAAATTATCTACTACTTTCCAATTTGGAGAATCATAAGGATGATGTAGCACCCCATCATCAGATCGATTATCCGAATACCAATTCAACATCTTTGATATCTTTTTACTTTTGAACAACCTTTGAAAGCAAGGAATTAGAGAAAAGAACCAAAGAACCTTTGCGAGCATGTTTTTCTTAGGTGTTGTCTCATTTGTAGCATGCTTCCATCTCGATTCTTTACACATCGGACAATCATCTAATGTCTCATATTCTTTTCTATAAAGAATGCAATCATTTGGACAAGCATGAATCTTATGATATTCCATGCCAAATCGACTAAGAGATTTCTTCACTTCATTCATTGAAGATGGAAATTCAATACCCTCAGGAAACATATCGACTAGTAGATTTAGTAATTATGTGAGTCCCTTGTTAGAAAAACCATGTTTTGCCTTCATATTGTACAAATGAAGTAATCTTGACATTTTAGTGTATTTCTTGCATTTTGGATTCTACAGTTTTTCAGCATCTTCTAGAATTGTTTTAAAGGTTTCAGGATCATCCTCACGTATTTCATCTTCAACACCATGAAACATATTTTATGTCTGTAGATTATGATAATATGTATGTAATCCACTCACATTCTTATTTATCTTTTCCCCATTAGCATTATCAATATTTTCTCCATGATAATAACAACATTTATAGCTCAAAAGAATACCATTATGGATAAGGTGATACTTAACATCGTCAACTTCTTGAAATCGCTCATTTTTACATTTAACACATGGGCATCAATTATACACTTTAACATCCAAGATTTGTCAATTTTCTATTAATGACATTAATTAAGCATATTAATTATGTATCTAATAAATATATTTCAAGTATTATTATATATAAATTCTCTAATTATTAGAATATATACCAAAACATACATAATACAAAAGTTTATCATTTTAATCATTTTACAATTGTATTACTTTTACTTAATAAAATATAATTATTTATATGTAAATAAATTTATCCACGTAAGGTAAATATTATAATCTCACAAACCCAAAATATCTAGATATTATTCCAAAGAAAATAAGTCAAACATATAATAATAAGCATAATATAAAACATACATAAATCAAAACTTTATACAAAAAATAAAGCAAACTGAATAATAAGTGCGTAGGATTAATAGAAATACTTACAAGAGTAAATGAAGTGACTAAATAAAGGAAATGAAGAACAAATGAGTGTTTTGTAAGTGAGAATAAGTGAGAAAATGGGTATAAAATATTTGAGTATTTCGCTCAAAAAATAGGGGAACTGAAAGATAATATGGAGAGAAATATAACCCACAAAATGGCGTTGGAAATGGTGGTCGGAGGTGGCTAGAAAATGAGAAAGAGTGGATGAGGTGAGCTCAATTTTGACGTTTATTGTTGCTGCACAAATTGAAAAAGACGTTATGATGAAGAAGAGAGAATGGAAATGGATTAGTACGTATGGATAACGTCAGTTGATGTGGTGAACCAATGCTACACACATGGATAGAATCGATTCTATGCGTCAACTGATGCTATCCACGTGTGTAGCGTCGGTTCACCACGTCAACCGATGCTACGTCCTATGTGTATTTTTTATTTAAAAAATGCAGTTTTAAATTAAAATTAATTATATAGTACATTGTTTTTTTTGTTAATTTTTATTTTATTTGATTTTAACTATAAACATGTGCGTACGTACATAAAATTAAGTGTCCAAACAAATACACAAAATTATATAATTTTAAAAACCAATTGACTAAAAAAAAAAAAGAAAAATTTATACTATATATATATATATATATATATATCTAAATTAAATTTTAAAGAGTTCAAATAAAATATTAATAATTGACCAAAACAAAATTGTACTATATACTTTCAATTTTAAACTACATTTTTTAAATAAAAAAATACACGTAGGACGTAGCGTCGGTTAATGTGGTAAACTAACGATATCCTTTTGGATAGCGTTAGTTCACCACATTAACCGACACTATGTCCATGTGTAGCGTCGGTTCGACACGTGTGTAGCGTCTATTCACCACGTCAACTGACACTACGTGTACGTGTAGCGTTAGTTCAACACGTCAACCGATGTTATGTATAGCTTCGGTTCTACACCGAACCGACTTTAAATTAATTATAAGTCGGTTTTTTCCAAAAAACCTACTTTACATATGGACTTAAATACCCTTTTTGTAGTAGTGGTAAATCACTTTTGTTTTATAATTAATTACATATATTATATCTTTTTTGTATTATATCTAATCTAAAATGTGTTTTTTACATAATCATTTTAAAGTCCCTAATAATTAGGAGAACAAGTGTTACAAGATTACAAATAAAGCATGGAAGGAATACAAAACTTCCAAATTGGCTAGAAATTATGTGTTTTCATACTTGGAACCACTTAATGAATAAGAACTATACAAAATCACTGAAGAACACCCTTGAATTGAACCCCAAGTATGGAAAGACTTCATGGATTATAGACGTATGAATTAGTTTCAAATTATTAGGAAAGAGCATCATAATATTAAAATGCATAATATTCTTCTTAACAGTACTAGGAGGTCATCAAATCTGGAAGTTAGACAAAAATAGTATTATTAAGTTGTTAATTTATAATTATTTTTATATATATTTTCCTCAAATTTAAGTTGATATCATGGTTAATAAATTTATTTAATTTTTATAGGAAGTTGAATTGGGTAGACCAATTACCCGATCTGAATTATATATAGAAACAAAGACTCTCAAAACAAATAAGTCAAGACCAATGAATAAACAAGTAGAAAATAACTAAATAAGTTGTTTAGTAATTTAACTTGATAAAAATTCCTTATGATTTTTGCATATTGATGTAATAATGTATGATATGTTTTTTGCTTTATTATTTGTATAGAGTTGTTCAAGGGTGAAATAATTGAATAGCCAAGGAAAGATGTGATATATCATGCATTTGAATGTGAGCATCCTAGTCGTGTTAGGGGAGGAAGCCAATATGATGGTTATATGGAGTTTTTAATATTTCAAAACAAATGCCTCATAGAGTCAGTAAGGAAAAGTACTGTAAAATTGAAGAAGAATTGAACTTTTTTAAGGCCTTAGTGTTATATGAGATTTCCACTTTAAAGCAATATCAATCACAATACATGTTAGGCATGTCACCATACTACAATCAGGGCATGTCCCATTGGCCAAGCATGCCACCATCCATGGGATATAATCATCATATTGGTCTTCTATCTATGTTAGGAATGCAGATATAATCAAGTAATGATTCAATATCTCTAATGCAATCTATGAATTTTTACCATCCATCACATGATGAATGTTTTGATGAGAATGTCCTTCCAATAGTTACCCCATAAAGGAGTCCTCCTCCATTTGATGAATCATTTGTGGTAAGATTTAAAGTTTATGAAAATAGTCAATTATTTTTATTATTTATTATATATTTTATTTATTATATATAATGCTTAAATATTTTACAGAATATGAAATGTTTGTTGAAACATCCATCATCTACAGACTATGTTGCTATTTGAATGGTACAACAATTGAGCGATGATCGAATGATTCATGATCAATATTTGCCTAATTATTGACAAATAGTAATTGATCAATCATTGCTCCATCATTGTCTACTACCTATTCCTTCTAATGCTACCACGGTACAAGAAGTTATTGCACAATAGGTGGCTTGGCTGTCAAATTAAGTTGTGATACATTTTGATATGGTATTATTTTTGTTACTCAAGATAAAACCTTTTTTACTACTATTATATTATTATTTTTATTGTTACTAATTTATATAATACCTCTTATTTAGTCTATTTTACCAGAATTTGTAAGTGCAACACATTTAAGAAATATAAAGCAAGTATCTCATGAAAAATCTATGTCTAGTGGACAATCATCGTGCACTAAGTCATTCAAGAAGAAACCATAGAAAAGTATAGTTATGAACATGCTTTAAACTTTAAGAGAAATCTTAGCTCTTTGATGACTATTGTTGCAAGCAAGACTAGCAAAAATGATGGATGGACTGTGCCACTTTCCAGAGAAATTTCTAGCGTAGACATTAGGCAAACATATATATATCGATCGAGTGCATATTGTAACCATTTGAATTTCAAATGATCGATTTAAGTATAATTTAAGTGTGGAAAAGATGAGTCATCAATTAGTAAATAACTTTCATTTATGTAGAACATATAATTATATTTATATTATCTAATTATTTATTTATATTTCTTTTATATAGAGCATGTTTTAATCGACTTTAAGCTAATCACTTATCATATTTAGCAATGTTCTATGATTCATCATTCGTCAATCAATATCAAGAGAAGATTGTTAGCATTAGAGCTAAACAATTAGGTGATAGGACATTAACACTTAATAGAAATCAAAAGTTGATAATCCTTGATCTATATGAAAATTTTGTTTAGTACTATGACTCAGCTTCCATAAAATGAGTAAAGACAAAAGAGGCGTCACCAAGATCTTTCATCTCAAATTTTTTTGTCAAAAAGTGTCTTAATTTTGTTCAATAAGCCTATATCTTTGCTTACGAGCATAGTGTTATCGACATATAATACCAGAAAAATATATTTACTCCCCCGAACTTGCAATATACATAATCATCAATGACATTCCTCTTAAAACCATAAAAGGTGATGACTTCATAGAACTTGTGTTACCATTGATGGGAAGCCTATTTGAGACCATAGATGTATTTCTTCAACTTGCAAACCATAGACTTTGGATCTCCCGATATAAATCTTTTTGACTGATTATATAAATAATTTGGTCAATGTTTCCATTGAGAAATGTAATCTTGACATCCATTGATGTAGTTCTAGATCAAAATGAGCTATCAGTTCCATTATAGTTCTAAAATAGTCTTTTGAAGATATTGGAGAGAAAGTCTCTTTGTAGTCTATGTCTGCCTTCTAAATAAAGGCTTTGGCTACTAGGCATGCCTTATATCTCTAGATTACCCTTCAAATATCTCTTGGTTTTAAATATCAATTTATAAAAAATAGGCTTCACACCTTTGGGTAACTTGATGAGATCCTAAATTTCGTTATATTTCATAGACTTTATGTCATCCTTTATGGCATCAATCCACTTTTGAGAGTTACAATTGTGCATGGCTTGATTGAAATTGATTGAATAATCGTCTATTAAACCAACATCAAATTCTTGTTCTTTAAGAAAGATGATATAATCATATGGATTCACATTTCTCCTCCTTAATGTCACTTCTTAAGGTTGTTAAGTTTTCTCTATAGGTTATGTGTAAGGAAGAATCTCATTGTTATCTTGGTTTGGTACAATGTTAGGAATATAAGCATGAACATTGTTATCTAGTGTTAGAACTGTGTCTTGAACAATAATATGTATAGAGACCTGATCACCATCAATAACATATTCTTCTTCAAAGACAATATTATTTATATTTTCTTCCCCCCAAACTTGATATGCTCAATAAATCTCTCATTTTTTTGTTTCAAGGAAGGATTTTTTTGTAGGATTTTAAAACTTGTAACCTCGAGAGTGTTGAGCTAACCGATGAAATAGAAGTTAACCGTCTTTTAGTCCAATTTTTTTATGGCCTTATCTAGACAACCCCAAACATAAACTACCTAATGCTTGACTACTTACGTATCCAAAGCTCATAGGGGTTTTTTGCAACTACTTTTCTTAGTACCCTATTAAGGATGTATACTATAAACTTTAAAGCATTGCCCTAGATTTACTTAGGTAAGGAAGAATGATTAATAATACTTCATTAATCATTCTTCTTACCATATCCTTAAGAGTTTAGTTTTGTCACTCAGCACACCATTCATGCTAGGTTTTCCTAGCATGGTGTATTGTGGAACAATTTCACATTCATTGAGGAAAATTATGAAGGCTTCTAAACATTTTTCAATAAATCTGTCATACCTCCTTTAGTACTCACCACCATAGTTTGATTTGATAGCTTTAATTTCTTTTCTAATTTGAAGTTCAACTTCAACTTTAAAATACTTGAAAATGTCAAGGGATTGTGACTTCTCATATATCAAATATAGGTAACCATTCCTAGAGTAATCTTCTATGAATGTAATGAATTACTATTGTCCATTCCATGAAGCCGTAGGGAATAGACTACAATTATTAGTATGTATAAATTTTAAGACATTTATAGCTCCTTTGATACTTGATTTTGTAACATCTATTCGTTTCCCCTTAATGCACTCAACATAGACTTGAAGGTTTGTCAAATCTTTGGGATCAAGAATTCCATTAGACACTAGCCTCTAAATTCTCTACTTAGAGATATGACCTAAACACTTTTGTACTTAAGTTTTGCTTGTTTGTAGTATTTCATTAAAAGAACTAAAAACATCAAGCATATATAGATTATCAATTAAAGAATCAGAATTAATAAAATTTGAATTTTGATAGAGAAAAATTTCATTATTTACATACAAATAAGAAAATCTTAATCTATCCAAACTAGAAATAGAAATTAATTTTTTTCTGAAAGATGGTGCAATAAATGTCTCCAAATAAATCCAGTTTTCAATTGAAATTTAAAAGTTCCTATATCCTCTACCGCATCTTTATTGTCATCTCTCATAAAGATGAATCTTCCAACATCACTTGGTAGTTAGCTTCATAGGAAACCTTATATATACATGCTCATCTGAGTAGCAGCATTAGAATCTACCTACTAAGTATCCTTTGGTACAAAAGATAAAATAACTTCAGAAAAAACTAAAGCTAGAAGCATACTCTTCTTTACATGCCATACGACATACTTGGAACACTCATTCTTCATGTGTCCTAGCTTCTAGCAGAAATAGCAAACAAACTTCTCATCCTTCTTCTTTTGTTTCTTCTACTAAGAAGAACTTCTACAGTAACCACAACTCTCTTTCTTTTCTTGGTCTAAGAGATTGCAGCCAAGTTAGCACTTTCAATCTTATACCGGTGCTACCTCTCTTCTTCTTACACACAGTGAGATATAAGCTCATTGAGGGACATTTTTCCTTCTAAGTACTATAACTCATTTTGAATTGCCAAAAGTGTGCAAGAAGAGAAATCAAAATTAAGTGCATGAACAAGTCCTCATACAACTCCAAGTTAAGCAACTTGAGTTTTGATGCAAGATGGGACATCTCTATGATGTACTCCTTTATGTTCCTTTTTTTTCCTTATACTTCATCGCGACAAGTTTATCCAAAAGGATACTTGCCTTCAACTTTTCATTCTTAGTAAAATATTGCTCAATATTTTCTAGGAACTTCTTTGCTTTCAATAATAGAGCCTCAGAAAGCTTTCGAAATAGAGTATTTCATGATCATCATGCACATTCGATCCCACTTTTCAATTTTAACTTTATTGGGATTTTTCGGAGTAATAGTGGGTTAATCCAATTGAATTGCAAGATCCAAATCACATAATCAAGAATAATCTCCATAGTTTTTGTCCAACTTTTGAAGGTCGTCTCGCTTAGCATTGAAATATTACTAGCTTGGGAAAAACCATTAATAGTAGTTTCAACAGAAACTATACAGAGAACAAAATAAACATTTATACTCAACAAAATAAATCAAAATATGTCCAAATTGGGGATCCATCCTAAGATACTTAGCACAACATTAATTTCTAGTTTTTAGATAGAGAAATTAACTATAAGTGGTACTCTTGGTGTAATGATAAAATTCTAATAATTAGTTTTATCAAACAACATTTCTTTGGATTAATTTTTGTTTACATGAAAATAAATAAATAAACGCCTTCATAATCATTACGCATTTATCATCATTGATACATTGTTATTTGACCAAACTATGTTTTCCTTTCAGTCGAGCATAGTTTGCATAAATAGCTCCGTACACAATATCTGTATATTTTTGGTTAAACTAATCTCCATAACAAAAGTTACTTTGACAACATGTTTTAATCAATTTAATTAAAAATATTAGACCTACTAGGTAAAATAATATAACAACCATGTATATTTTTTATATGAATAAAGAATCAAATGTTATACATAACTAAATCATTTAACAAAATCAATAATATCAAAACCATAATTTATCAAACAAGATTGAAGATCTCGATCCTAAAAAAGTTTATCTTAAAAAATAATAAATTAATCTACGAAGTATGAAAATTCAAGAAACATGCTTTAATCTCAAATTAAAAAAAAACTAAAATCTAAAAATTAGAGTGGAAAGGAAAATTTCACACAAAACAAAAATATTCTATTCAATCAACAAACGAATAAAATATTAACAAATTCTAATAATCTAACAACGATAATTGTTTTGATATTATTTGTTGGAATTAAATCATATTGAAAGCTATATATAGATTCTAGATATAAACATCCTAAAACATAATACTAAAAATTCTAGAATGTATATCATATTACTTTGTATTTGAATAAGATACTTTGATCTATTAAAAATGATTGTTTAATTTGTTATTACTTGTTGGAATTAAATCATCTGAAAGCTATATATAGATTTTAGATATAAACATCTTAAAATAGAATACTAAAAATTTTGGGATCTACTTTGGATTTGAATAAGATACTTTGATCTATTAAAAACGATTGTTTACTTTGTGAAAATGTATCGATTATGTAATATGTTATAACTTGCATAAATATAAATATAATATTTTCCATACTAAAAGTACTAAAATACTGATACATTTTTATCTCAAGAATGTTTTTATAGAAACTGCTAAAGACAAAAATAAAGCACCAAAAGCAAACAGGAAGTCCACCACCAGAAATGGAAACTCACGTAAACAAATAAATTACTATAGTAAGAGGACAAGGCCAAAGACAATTGATGGGAAAAAAATCAAAAAAGGAAAAAATCACGATGAAATATACACCTAACAGTAAGAAGAAGAAGAGAAATAATATAGATGAGAGAAACTTTGCCAAAGTCACAGGTGAAAACAGAAACAACAAGCACGAGGGTAAAAAACTGCAACGTTGTCGTTTGGTTTGTTTTTTCCAATGGACGCAAAATATTTTTTGAGTCATTTAAAACCGACGCATATACCATTTTTTTTTTAGTATAATGTCATTTTAGATTACATTGTTAAATAATAATAAAAATATATTAATTAAATAAATTTATCGATTTGACTTATTTAATAACTCTTATTTAATAACGAGAGTTATGCAAATTTTATCAATATTGTTCAAATAAATCATGTGTACATAGTGTTTGATTGTATTAATTTTGTCTAAATTAAATTATCAAATATTTAACTTTACTCTTTTATCTTTAAAATTAATAAATTATTTCATTGTAAATATAATACTTATTAAAGGATTGATAAAATTTAATTATTAATTACTAGTCTAAAAATTAAATCCTAACATGTAATAAATAAAACAAATAAAGGGTTTTTAAATTTTTTTATGCAAATAATAATAATATAAAAGAATAATAACATAATAAAAAGTTCAAAATTTTAAATTAATAAGATAAACATATGATTATAAGAGTATCCTTACCATTAGATTACAATTAAATTTATCGTGCTATAATCAATTCAGTTTTCAATTCCTAAATTTATTATATAAATTTATAATCCAAATTATTTTTCTTAATTTTAGTTTTAGAAAATTCCCTAATTTTTTTTTACTTTTTAATTGATTAAAAACTCTATTATTAATTAATCTAACTCATGAATAATTTAAAATTGTAACTACTAGAATAATTTAAAATTGCAACTACTAGATTTAACTCATTTGTTGCATTATAATCCAAAAAAGTAACAACTAAAATAGGTGAAATTGATATCATTAATAATTTCTAATCTGAACACTTAATTTTTATTGTAATAAAAATTATAACTTGTTACTTCAAATACAAAAGTTAACAATTTCATATTAACTTCATAATCTAACAATAAACAAAACTAAATATCAAATTAGTTACATACTTAATTCAAGAATTAACATATTTTAACATTTAAATATAAAATTAAACACATTAAGAAATTAATAATTGAAACTTTATTAAAATCCTAACATAATTCATATTAAATCATAATTTAGAGATTGAAACTACTCATAATCACAATGAATTACTTAGTTACATATTAAATTCAACATATATAAAATCATAACTAAAAATTTCATAATCATAAAAAAAATTAAGATACAAAAAAAAAATTAATACAAGAAAATGAAGTCAATTCAATTACATACAACCATCCCTAAACTTGTTTGAAGCTATCTTCAAAAGTTTTTAAAAAATCTTCGAGATAATTTTTCTTTCTATATTTTTGAATTTCTCTTCTTATTTTCTTTAAAATGATATTTTGTAGATATTTATATGAGTTTTATTTTAGTTTTTATTGTCAGATTAATTTTAAGCCATCGAATGTAGTCAAATGGATGCTTAATAGTGCACCATATGTCACCAAATGGGATTATCGTGTGAACAGTAGATGACGTGATGCTATGCAAAAGGGAGCTTCTAGAAAAATGACATGTTGTTTGGTGGGATTGAAGATTGGTACAAATGACATGTCGTTTGGCACGCAAGTGAAAGATACGATGCATTGGCTGGATGTCGTACGACTCACATTAGTTCAAAGCAATGCCGTTTTGGGCACTATTTTTGCTAATTGTATCCACTTTCTTCTAAGTACATCAACATTGCTATGTAAATCCATATTTTGTTCTAAGTACATCCACCTAAATCAAGTAAAATTAATAAAAAAAACCTTAAAAATTTCAAAGAAAGCCCTAAAATTTTAAAAGCTCTTAGTTTCTCATAAAATATAAAATAAACAATTATAACATATGATAGCAATAAAATAAGAATAAATATGGAGAATTTAATAACTAAAACTATGTATAAATTATCACCTATCAAATTCTCTTACACCTAGTTTTTATTAGTCCTCAAGCAAAGTCAATGCTCATTGTAAAGAGAACAAATTTTTTGACATTTTATCTTTAGTGTTAAGTAATATTATGGTTTTAAATTCTAATCAATGGTAAATAATGTCTCTAGTCATCCCTTTGTTTTAGCTACTATATAATAATTATGCTCAAAGTGTTTATGTAATCAACATCCATTAGCAATAATCAAAACATACAACTTAAAAAACTTGGAACATAATTCCTTCCAATCAAATATCACTATTCTTTTAAATTTTGAATTAGTTACCATAGGCTTTTCCTTAAAGCTGAATCTACACTCATTAAAATTATTTCCTAAAATTAAAATATCTTTCATTTGATTGTAATGTAACTAGGTATATTGGTTAAATAAAATGAAACGAAAAAAGGAAAAACAAAAAATTTCTGAGTCTATAGAGTAAGAGATAGAGGTCGATAAATAATACTATCTTAAGACCAAATATGTTAATAAAACATTATCAAACTTTATTATTTTGGATCCCTACTCGTTATAAGCTTATTTTCATTTATTTTTGTCGATATTTTTTTTAGTATACAACCTATTTTTATTTTTCTTTGCAACTTTTCCCTTTATAGTCATTTTTTAATAATAATATGGAGTGCACATTAATATAGAGATTGTTTTGTATGTGTTTGACATTTAATTAATTAAGCACATTGGATACTCTTAAATCTCATTATAGTATTTTCATAAAATTCATTCTCTTTTTGTGCAACAATAGTTTTTCTTGAACTATAGGGTATGGTGAATGTGGGTACAAACAAATCGCTTATGTAAGCTCAAATTGGTTCACTAAAAAGTTATCCTTATAGTAAAATGATATTATGGTTAGGATAATTTAGTCAAAGGTTAATCCTATTGTCTTAATCACTTTTCAAGAAATACATTTAGATTTTCGTTTTGAAAAACTTAAAGAAAAATGTTTTAGCATCTTAATCATATTTATTAAAATCGTAGCAATTTTTTTTAAGAAATTCATAATATTTTCACAAATTCAAGTAGACAAGTTTTTCTATTAGCAACTTAGCTATTATGCATGTAAGTTTTGAACAAAGTTATCATAAATTCCCCTCTACTTAAAAACAATATTAAGATTGTGTCATCATCCACTATTATTTAAAACCTAACAATATTTAACAAATTTTATCATAGACGTTAGAAAGTAAAGAAATATCATATTATTGATTCCAATCCTAGCTATTTATTCTAATTAACGTAAATATATAATAAATAATGAACAGATAAATAAAAGATATGCTTTTAAAACATATTAAAATAATTAAGCAAACAAAACAATACTAATAATGAAGACAAAGACTTGTTTACTCTTCCTTACACCTAATTCTTTCATTGTCTTCAATGTAAGTGCATGTATAAATATAATGTAAAAATTAAAAAAAAAAGAGTAGAAAACAAATTTGATGGGCTACCTCTCACAAAGCAATTGGTTTTACGTCTTCAGCTAGGCTCAATTATAACACAATTGAAGTTGTCTCTATCGTCATCCAGATACTTCATTACTTCAAAGATGGTGATGCTAACTATACTCCAATAAAACTCAAGAGTTAGCTCCCAATTATGCACATCGATCTTAGTGCAAGTTATTTTCATAAATGGTTTTCCTAACCATAATGGTATGAACATGGTCCAATACGTAGAAATCTACTAGGAAAATCATGTTATCTACTTGTACTAAGACATCTTTAATAACACCATTAGAATAGACATTATTCATATTAGTAAGTATTATAATAATACCTATTTCTTTCAATGACTTAATTTAGTGAAGCATAAATATTGTAGGGCATATCATTAATAGATGCTCATAAATTTAGCATAGCTTTTTCAAGCCTTATATTACTTATCCTTATCGAGATGGTGAAACTCTCTAGGTTTAGGTGAGAGCTTTCTTTGTAACAATATAGATATATTTTTCCTCACATTTATCACTTTATTATTTTTTAGCTTACGTCTAGTAGTGCGTATTTCTTTAAGAAACTGTGCATACTTAGGAACTTGCTTAATAGCATCTAATAGTGGTATGTTGACTTGCACTTTTCGAAAATTGTTCAAAATTTTCCCTTCACATTCTAATAGTGGATACTACCTTAGGTGCCACCTCAACTTCTCGTGGGGTGATTTTTTTTTCTCCAAGTACTTTATTTTGCGTAGTTCCCTCATTTGATTTGATATTTTTGGAGACTTTTTTGGTCTCTTCAAGTTGCTTACCACTTTTCAAAATATTGGTAATGATACTCTCATTAGGGTTTATTATAACTTGTGAAGGGAGCTTGCTAGATGCCCGTGCATATAACCTTCCTATAGTTGTGGCTAGTTGGCTCCTTTGTGTCTCTAGGTTTTGAATTGAAGCTTGGGTATCCTGTTGAAATCTAGCATTGTTAGTGGCTAAGGAAACTACTAATTCTTCTAGAGACTTACCATAGGGTTGTTAGAACAATTGTGGCTTAGGTTGGTACTGTCAAGGTGGTTTGGGGTTAGAAAATCCAAGTGGATTATTGGGAGTAGCTTCTTAATTATTACCTTTATAACTGAAATTTAAATGATCCTTCCATCTAAGGTTATAATGGTTACCATAAGGATCATACCTGGGTCTTTGATTTTCAATTCCATCTAAACTATTAATGTGATCTCAATTGTTTGATTCAAAATAAGATGCATGAAATTCATTAAATGTATAGTAATTTGTCGCTATGTCATCTAATAATAGTTCTTTTTAACACTTTAAGAAACACAATAAATAGAAAACATAATAATAATAATAACAACAACAACAACTACTACTACTACTACTACTACAGAATTCAAAACTAAAGATAAAAAATAGCAAATAAAAAAAAATTAAATAAATCACCAACAATACGGAAGCAAAATTTTGATGGTGTCTAAATTAAATTATCAAATATTTAACCTTATTTTTCTAGTTTTTAGAATTAATAAATTTTTCCGTAGTAAATATAATTGCAAGTAAAGATCATTACTCGCAAATGATTGAGAAAATTTAATTATAAATTATTAGTATAAAAATTAAAAATAAAATATCACAAGTAAAATAAATAGGGTTTTTAAATATTTTTGATGTAGAAAAAAATTAATAGAAAAGAATAAGAACATAATAAAAAGTTCAAAATTTTAAATTCATAAGAGAAACATATTATTGTGAGATTATCTTTGCCACTAGATTATAATTAAATTTATCATATTATGATGAATTCAATTTTTAATTCCTAAATTTATTATATAAATTTAAGATGCTTTATATCTTTCTTAATTTTAGCTTTATAAATTTTATTTCACATAAAATCTCATATTCTTTCTTACTTTATAATTAACTTACAATTCGATTATTAATCAACCTAGAACATGAACAACTTAGAATTATGACCGTTAGATTTAATTCATTTATTACATTATATTTAAAAAAATTAAATTAAATGAATTCGACATCGTCAATAATTTTTAATTTAACCACTTAATTTCAATTGTAATAAAAATTACAACTTACTACTTCAATTACAAAAATAAATATTTCAAATTAATTTTATAATTGACACTAAACAAAACTAAATATCGAATTAGTTGCATACTTTATTTAAGAATTAACATGCTTTGATATTCAAACATGAAATGAAATTAATAATTGAAATTTTATTCAAATCATAACATAATCATATGAAATCATAATTTAAGACTTCAAATTACCCATAATTACAATGAATTGTTTAGTTAAACATTAAATTCAAGACATATAAAAAAAATTCATAATTATGAAGAAAAGAAAGATTAAAAAATCTTGTTTTTATATGAAAAATAAAAGACAATTTAATTAGATACATTAATCTTTGAAATTATTCTTGATTTTATCTTAAATGTTCTTTATAATTATCCAATATGATTTTTTTTAATTTTTCTCTCTATTTATTTGAATTTCTCTTCTTATTTTCTTTAAAATTATATTTATATGAGTTTTATTTTCAATTTTGTTGTTAGATTAAGTGTGTTTGACACGCCACTGAAGGAAATGACACGTTGGTTGGTCGTTGTATGACTCTGCATAGTTCAAAACCTTTTTAATAGAAGCGAACTACTAACTTTTTAATAGCGAATTACTCACTTGAATTATAAAATTTAATTTAATCTGATTTAAAAGTTAATATAACACTAAAATTATATAATTATTATATTAAAAATATTTTAAAATTTAAAATTATAATAATATATATTAGGAAAAAATATCACCAAAATCCTATTTATTTGAATAAAAATGTTGTTTAATTCTCTAACTTTAAATAGTTATTAATTATTTTTATTACTTATAAAAAAATATTTATTCATCTTTTTAATTAAAAAAATACTTATTAATTCTTTTACATATAAAAAATAAGCATAAAATGACTTTTATTGATAAAAAATTTAAACGATGAATACATTTTTCTCATTCATCATCATTCTATTAAATAAAAAAATTATATGAGAGTATTATCTTATTTTACTCCTTATATGATTGGAATATCCCTTATATTAAAAAGATTGTCATTTAGTATCTTACTTTTGTAAAAAAAAGCCAGGCAAATTATATTATTTTATTTATTTTTATATTAAAATAATATTATTTATTTGGCAAGTAATTAAATGCAAATATAATACATATATTTAATAATAAAAAAGTTACGATTAATATTAAAAATAATTCACAAAATATTTTTTAATTGTCACACGTTTTATTTTAATGTTTATTAACATTTTAATTTTTATAGAAAATTAAAAAAATATTTAAATAACTTTTTGTTTGAATTTTATTATTATCTATTTTTTAAAATTATTTTATATTAAATTTTGCTATTTATATTCTAATCGCGTTTGATTATTTAATTAAAAATGATAATATTTTAATTAAAATATTATTAAAATAATATAATTTAATTTTAATCGGCTCACACCTTGCAAACATAGAGGACTAAACTATACAATCAACATAATTTAAGAGACTTTTGTGAGAGACTTTTGTGGTATCTCATCTTGTAATGTAAACTATTTTATCAATAGTATAAATGTTTATTCCTCTAATCTCATTCTATAATATGTTCAAATGTTCTATTTTCTTCAAAATTTTATATAATTATTTATTATTATTTTATCATTTTATCTAATTTAAAAATAAAAAAATTTATTTTATAATTTTATAAATTCTAATTTAATATTTATTATTATTTTAATTTTAATGTTTAAACAAATAAAATAAAATAAATTTAATTTAATTTTTATTATTATTCTCATTCTATTGTATTTTTAATCTATTATCCTGACTTTAAGGTTAAATGATTATTCAAGCGAATTTGATGAGTTAAAAGACTATTATTAAATGTTGTATTCGAAAAAATGTGGGTGCGAAAAGAGTATGAAAATCCATTGCTTAATGCCTGCTAGGTGAAAAGCCCAAGAAAGGAGACGTAGATAACTGATAACCCTTGTAGCTATTGGGCTGAGTATTGGCCCAGTTTCGACCATCAACATTTGGGGTGTTCGTATTTCATTAAAAATTAACTGGTGTTATAAAATCAATACAAATCATGAAGAGTTTGGAAGGACTTTTTTTTGTGTGTGTATTTTCAATGGTTAAAGATTTTAATAATTAAAAAATTATTGTATTTAATTTTATGTTTCAAATTTTGATTATATTTAGACATAAAAAGAATTTTTTTTTTATTTAAATAACGAATCAATACTGATACTTGCAATTACATTATTTAAAATAAAAATTTACAATTTAATTTATTATTAATTTAAGTATAAATTTCCTCCGTAAAATTGTTTAATTTAATCAATACCAATATGATTAAATAGATATTATGTTTATATGTTATGTCTGTGTCAAATCTAATGAATTATTAACTTTTTAAAAATAAAATAAAATAATATTACTAGTGAGTTTAATCATTTTTATAGGATTTTCAATATAAAAAATCAACCTAACTCATTTGGAATAGATTTTTTTTAATTTTTGGAACCAATCAAAGAGATGGGTTTTGATGAAAATTATAAATAGAAATAAAGAAAATTGTTATTTTAAATTAAGGTATTATTATTATTATTATTTAAATATATCATTTAAATTATTAGATAATTCTTTTAATATTTATATCGATTATAATTTTATTTCTATAAATTAAACGGATCATTGTAATTTTATATCATACTTAAAATATTATTCAAATATCAATTTCTTCATCTATGTCTCTATATTTATGTTTTTCATTCTATTTCTCTATATTATTATTCTCTCTTCCGATATATATTAATTTGGTATAAGAGTATGCTTAATTTTCTTCCTAAAGAAAAAAATAATTTTGTTACTTGTTCAATTTTAAGAAAATTTCATGCGTACCTTATTGACTTGTTGACAAACTAGATGAGTCTAATGCAAATTTTCTAAACATTTTGAAAAATTCGACTAAAAATATAAATTTTGAATGGGATGGTTTGTTGTCTAGCTGAAGCATTTTAGTGTCTCCTTTGACTAAAAATATAAATTTTGAATGGGATGGTTCGTTGTCTAACGAAACATTTTAGTGTCTCCTTTACTTTTGTTGGACACTTCACACGAAGATTTGTGAGCAGATCTTCGTGTGTTCCCATGGATTCCTCATGTTTCTCCCACACCACTTGCCAAAGTTTATGTGAATTTTCCTGCAACGTTATGGCTATATATGCAACTCACCAAAGAGTCGAGTTTTTGTTACAAGGCAAGAAATGATGAGAATTAGAAATAGAAATAAAGATAAATGTTATTTTAAATTAGGGTTAAGTAGATTATGATTATTATCATCCATGATATATTTAGTTATTCTTTAAAAATTTACATTTATTATTTAAAACATTAAATATGTTATATAATATTTATCTTGGTTATCGTTTTAATCCTATGAATAAAACATATCATTATAGTTTAATATCATACTTGAATTATTACTCAAATATCATTTTTTTCACTTATATCTCCCTATTTCTCTCCCCCATTCTATTTTTCTATATTTTTATATTTCTAAATTTGTATCAAATTGATTAAAATTAAATAGATTGAATTAAATCAGATAAATTTTGAATATCATTAATTACAATGAAAAACAATTATTCTTTGACCCTTTAATATTTTTGGTATATAAAGTTAAAATGTAGAATTAACAAATAAGAAAATTATTTTTTAGGAAAAAATATTAAATACCACCTATTGCCTCCTATTAGTAATAGTTTTTTAATTGTATCCCTATATTTTGTACTCTTTTTTTCATTTTTATAAAATTAAGAGATAATATGAATTTGCTCCACCAAGCGTAAATATCCATATTGTATGAAAGAATCTTGCGTTTTTAAGATGAAAAAAGTGAAAAAAAATATTGAAAAATCTCAAAAGGGATTGGAAAGGGGTGGAGCAAAAATAGGGTAGAGTAAGGGCTTATATAATAGTATTTTCTCTTAAATTATAGGGGGTGATAATGCTACAATTTAAATTATTTTTGTCACAATAATCACCCTTTAAATGACAACTTTATTCAATAATATGGTATTAAAGTGTGCTTCTTGAAATAATAATTACATAATCACACATATCCACTCAAACACATTTACTAGCATCACACTTCAAATTTACATCCTCTTAATGCTCACTTAGAAGTATAAACCATAGTGCTCACTTAGAAGTATAAACCATAACAATACAAGATAATTGATATCATAGAAAAATATTCATATATTTTTGTTGTGATAGTAGTGATAGTAGCAATATTATTGCCCTTGAACAAAATATTTAATTAGAAATTTAAGCTAATAGGAGCACATAACTATATGAAACACAATTTATTGAATTTGGTATTTTAATAGTACCCCTGTTCAACATAATGTATACATATAGATCCATATTTTCATTGCATTACACTAGTAATTTTATGTTTAATTTGAAATACACTAGTGATATAAAATTATGATTTTATTCGAAATTTTAACATAGGCCACACACATAGGCAAAAATAAAAGACAAATTAATCTTTAAAATAATTAAAGAATAAGAAAATTTCAAACAATTAACCCAAAAACAAATTTTAACTTAACTACAAAATAAAATGAAATCACAAAAAGGTAAAAAAGATTCTAAAAAAACTAAAGAAATCAAATAATGTTGAAGATGATGGTTTTGAAAAAAAAAAAAAACTTAAGAATGGTTGGTTGAAGATTGAGAGGTGATTTCCTACTAGAAAATAGTTTTAAAGATGAGTTTGAGTTTTATTTTTTACCCATGCACATGACACATATTGAAATCCTCAATTAAAGCCTAATTTTGATTCACTCATATATTTAAAATTAAATATAAGGATCACTAACAAACTATTATGAAAATATGGATCTATCTTTACATATTTTTTTTTTAAATAAGAATATTACTCAAGTACTGAAACGTAATGTAGTCTATAAATAAAAAACAAGATTCTTGTGTCAATAGTAATTCGCAATTTTCCAAAAAGATTCAAATTTGGTTACAAAATCTTGTTAAAGGCACTAAACAAGTATTACTCTTGCTGTTAGCTAACCCTGATAGGTTTTATATGATAAGGTAGCCAAGAAAACGATAACGGAATAATGGATTACATACTTCTGATTAAAAGTAAAAGAAAATCCACTTTACCATGAATAGTTTTCTATGTCACATGACTTACCCAGTTCGTGTCCTTTTGCACCCTACTATTTATATTTTTAATTTTATTTGAGAACATAAGAATCTATTGGAATTTAAAAGTATCATTTATAATGCATAAAATACAACCATTTCACATTCCTAATTATATGGATAATGACTGAAAATTTCCATTTAGCTACGAATGTAATTAATTAGATGGTGGGTGAATAGAAGATAAATAGAAGTATAATAAATTAAAAATTTATAAAATAGACAGACATATAATCACGTACAAATAAAATAATATCAAAATATAAAGACTAAGACATGATATTTTTAGGTGAAAACAACCTAATCATATCAATAACGAAGAGGAAAACCACTAATTTGCTAGACCGCCTAACTATCAATTATGAAAAATAAGATCAAATTACAAAGTTATGACTCAAACTATCCATTAAGATAATACCCCTAAGTAATCTACTTGTAAGCTGCTATTTTCATCATAGTTTTTACAAAGGTGTTCAGATCCCGTCCAACTTTTTGATGAACTTGAGTCACATTAGTTAATCAAACTCCTACAACTAGTACCTAAAAAGTTAGTATAATACCACAAGTGTAAATATGTGTCATAGAGTATATTCAATAATGATAACCATAACTAGATGATTTAATAAATATACTAGATAAATCAAAATCAACTAACAACCTAATAACAATAGTTTAAAGTATAATATCAATAAAGGTGGCTCCTTCAAAGATTAATAATCAAATTAAATAGCTATGATATGTCAAACACAATTATTTGATCCAACAATTCAAGAATGAAAATAAAGAAAAAGCCATAAGAATATATGATCAAAATATCATAAACCAAAAAGGTTTATTAATCAATTAAACACAATCATCAATGTTTGATAAATTAACTAAATAAAGAATCTTAAAGAATTATGATATTATATTTGAAAAAAAAAGATACATTAAGATGAAGAAAATAATTCTTTTGTCTGGTTAACATAGATTAAGATGAAGAAAATAATTCTCTTATATGGTTAACCAAATTGTGAGCCAATAGTATGATTAAATAAGATAAGTATAAACCCTAGGTTAAAGGTTTATTACAAATTTGCCATTGAAAAACCTAACCGCTCAATCGATCGAGTGTGGCCGCTAGATCATCTAGTCAAGCTGGATCAATCGATTTTGAATAGTTCAATTGATCCAATTAAATATCAATCAATCTAGTGAAAAATTAATTAATTTAGAAAAAATGGATTAATCTAGTTATTAATTAGTCATATTAAAAATTTATTAAACCAATTTTAATTAAACTTGATCGATCTAGTCACCACTCGATCGATGGAGTGGAATTCTTGAACAATGTTATTATGTGTCTAATATGAAATCTAACATAAATGAAAATAAAGATAAACTTGAGATGTGATTATTGAGACTCAATAATTTCTTCGGCTTGAAAATATTCTTAAAAAACATAAATAAAAACTAATAATACATACAAAATTTTATTTATTAATATCGTCAATATTTACAAATCTTTCAATAACTTATTTTTAATTTTTTTTTTTAAAATAACGGGTATATTCTCACCCAATCACATGTGCACATATACAATGACAGTGAATCGAGCCCATGTCAATGCTTATTTAAAAAATAAACCATTGGACCATTATGCAAGGGTAATTTTGAATTATTCTTATAAAATAGGGATTTTAGTATCTTCTCTAAAATAATAAATATTAGATAATAAAATAATTAAAATATACAAAGCATGCATATCGGCACTCACAGAAACCTACTATTCTAAATATGCTGAAATGTTTTGTTTTAAAATTTTTTTTTCTCTGCCAAAGTCCAAATATATGATTGATCGGTGAGAAATGTATTAGGTGAAATAGTAGTTTGATGGTAAAATTCATTTTTAATAGTGTGAAATGAGCTAAACATTAAGTTTGATCTAATCAAGAGTTACCAAGTAACTTAAGTCTTCAGCTCAAATTAAATAGTTTACCAAGTTGATGAGAAACTTAGGGGCTCATCCTGGAAAATGTATTAGACAAAATATAATTACAATAATTTCGTTATGAAAAAGTGTATTCAAATTATTTTTTTTCTTGTTTTACTATATTATAATTAAAAGATAAAATTTATATTAATATTTTTTTATTTTTAAATAAAATTATAAATATTTTTTTACTTTTTTATTTTTGATAAATATGAATGAGTTCGTTCATAAATTTTTCAACTAAAATCATTTAAAAATAAGATGAATTCAATCGAAATCAAATAACTTCTTGATTAATTCATCAGGCATATAGTGGATTTGCAAGTTTTTTCTTCCTCCAAAATTGACCACACGATTATCTGGTCTATGCAATTAATTTAAAGGTAAATTTCTAATCATTTTTCTAAACCCATAAGAAAATTTCCACTTGTAAAGCAATAATAATAAATTTGAAGAATGAAACAAAGCACTAGGAATTCCAAATTTCAAATAGAAAGCTTTCATTATATTGACAATGGTCACCCCTTTCCTATCTCCATCAACTTTTACAATAGAAAATACGAAAATTACTTTACCTAAAGTTACTGCATTATTATTTTCATAGTATTGGCACGGAGGTTTAATTTAAAAATATATGTCACTGCAATCATTTTCTGCAACTTCGCTCGAAAGTCCAAAAGTTCAGTTCAGTTCAGTTCAGTTCAGTGCGTTCAATAAGTAAATGTGATGGGAAAACAATAGTAATATTTTAAATCAGTTAAAATTATCAAATTAGCATCAATACCGTTTTTAATTTCAAATTATATTTATCTTAATTTTGTATTATTATTTTCATAGTATTGTGTTGTAAATAGGACCTATATTATAATCTAAGATCATACTAAGATAATGAATTGAATATTAATTGTTTCTCCCGCAATTTATTGTGTCTTTTCAATTTCTATTTTTCTAATTTTCTAATCTTATTTGTATGTTATTTCTCATAGTAGATCTTGGTTGTTTATGTCAATTCTTATTTACTGGTAGTTCAGTATCACATATATATAGGATATATTTTTGTTTGACCCTACACATCCCACGTACTTTAATATCTCAAGGATATGATTTACTAGAAAGTAGTATTTTTTGTTGTGGGGGTTTGTAATTTGTCTTAAATTGGGTGATTCGAACCAATTTAGGGCCAAACTAGACGATTTTAGTAATCTTGTCGATTCAGTGTGAATTGACCAGTTTTTGTCTAATTTATTGGTTCATTGGACTCCTAATAGTGGTCGTTGAGCTCTTGTCATGGTCTCACTAGGTGTTTGCTAAGTTCTTGACTACTTTGTTGTATTCTCATTGAGTGGTTGACTACGTATCAACGAGTGGTACTATTTCTCTATAAAAATCATCCTATTTCTCTTGTTTCATGCCCACCAGAGGTTGGGATAAGCTCTTCCTAGTTGTTTTTGTTAATGTATATCTATTAATAAATTAATGGATATTTATTAATGTATATCTAGCTTACTTTAATCATATATAATTTACTAGTAACTTCTATATAAAGACATTATGTATATTTCTTAATACATGGAATACAATACAATCATTAAGTATTTCTAACATGGTATCAGAGCTACTACTCTAACCTTTCTCTTAGCAGTCTTATCTCTTCTGGTATTACTCCACCCTTATCGCTTCCGCTATCACAACAACCGGTGCAACCACTCATTGTTGAACCATTGACGTCTTTCAACCTTTGTCCTTAGGTTCTAGGCCTACAGTCACCGTTGTTGAGGAGTCCTGCACCACACAAACCACTGCAATCACCGTCTCTATCGTGCATCTTGCTCCGATAAAAATTTACAGGTACTATAGTGATCAGCTCTCCCTAATCTACATAACCGTGAAAATCTCGTAATCATCGAAGTACACACACGCCCTTACGCACTGCTTAGAGGAACCGCACCTCTTCCTCACGTGTCACCCACAGAAAACCAAGTGTCATCGTGCATCTTGGTCTGACAACCTTTTTGTAGATAGCATTGTGATCGATTCGACTATATCTACACATTCGAGGAAGTCTCGCAAGCATCGGAGCCTGCAGGCGCCCTCACGCACCACTGCTCTTGTGATGTCAGCAGTGACACATCCCCTAGGGATGACATCATCATTGCCTTCTACTAACATCATATTTCCATTGATCGTTGACTTTTTGCATATCAGGTTCTCCCTACCCAGTTTTTCGCATAGATTTTGTTTTTGTAGTTCGTTTTTGCATATTGTGTTTCTAAATGGATAAAAAAATATTTTTCTTTCTCACCCCATCAATACTATATTAGAAGGTACCAAGAATTACTCATCCTAGTCTCAAGCTATACGTAGTTTTCTTAAGGGTCGCATGCTCTGGAATTACTGTACTGGTGCAATTACCATTCCTGTCAAAGGAGTAAGAGAAGAAGATGTTGCCTACCTTGGTCGCATGATTGAATGAGATAGTCACAACCACATGATCCTCGCATGGATTCGGAATACTTCTATTCACTCCATTTCCAATCTATTAGGTAGCTTTGATGATGCAAAATCAACATGGGATATGTTGGCCAAAAGGTACTCCACTAATCACGGATCTATGAAATATCAATTAGTAATTGAATTGCATCAACTTCAACAAGAACCAGGACAATCTATCATGACTACTATGATCAGCTTCGCTTTCTTTGGGACTAAATTGACCTTTGTGATTCAACTTATATGTATGAAGAAGTCTATATGCAACCTCTTCCTGGTCTTTCTATTGAAACAAACAAGGTTTTTCGCCTTCAACATGCACTTTATGGCCTTAAACAAGCTCTACGAGCGTGGTTTGCTAAGTTCAGCTCCACTATCCTTTGGTTGGGTTACACTACCAGTCCTTATGATTCTACCTTATTTCTTCATCACAATGATAAAGACACAATTTTGCTTCTCCTATATGTGGATGATATGATCATAACTGGTGATGACCTTAGTAGAATTCAAGAACTCAAGGATTTTCTTAGTAAGTGGTTTGAAATGAAAGACCTTGGACATTTAAGCTATTTCTTGGGTCTTGAGATCACTCGTTCCACATATGGTCTTTATATTACTCAATACAAGTATGCATCTGACCTTTTATCTCAAGTTGGACTCATTGACAGCAAGACTGTTGACACTCTAGTTGAACTTAATGCGCATCTAGCATGCTCGGGGAGGAAACCATTGTCTAATCCTTCTCTTTACAGACGATTGGTTGGCAGCCTAGTTTATCTTACAGTTACTCGTCCAGACATTTCTTATGCTATTCATCAGGTGAGCCAATTTCTCGCTCCAGTACTGAAGCAGAATATTGTGCTCTTGTTGATACCACAGCTAAGCTTCTTTGGCTACGATGGCTTCTTAAGGATCTGGGTGTGTCTGAATCCTCTGCTACTCCACTTTATTATGACAATTAGAGTGCCATTCATATTGCTTACAATGATGTCTTCCATGAACGGACTAAACACATGGAGATTTATTGTCACTTTATTCGTTCTCATTTTGTCCATTATGCTCTCAAGCTTTTCCATGTCTCCTCTAACGATCAACTTGCAGATATATTCACTAAGACACTTCCTAAAGGACACACTCGTAATTTGGTTGACAACCTCAAGCTAGTCTCACATCCACCTTGAGCATGAAGGGGGCTGTTAATGTATATCTATTAACAAATTAATGTATATCATATCTGCTAATGTATATCTAGTTTACTTTAGGCATATCTAATTTACTTGTAACTCCTATATAAAGGCACCATGTATATTCTTTAATACATAGAATACAATACAATCATTAAATATTTCTAACAATTTCTACACTTCTTCGATCTTTTGACAGTCCATTTTTATTTTGAGTGTTGGGTTCAGGAAAACAATTATTTATCCATAGGATAATTAAGATGAACATAAGTTTAAGGAGTTTCTCTAAGAGTTAGTTTTTCATGGGTTCAGTGGGTATTGTGAGGTGATGCACAAAATCTTAAATGTCAAATTTTGTAAAAGTTATAATAAGCTCGCAAGTACCCGAATAACTTATAATAAACAATAAGTATATTTTTAAGGTCGATCTAAAGATAAATTATATGGTTTTAAATAATTCAATAAATTTCATAAAAACACAAAAAAAAACGTAAACATTCTGTGACGATATTTTAGTTTTTAAAATATTAAAATAATGACAAAAATAATAAAAAGATAGAAGATGGATTGGGCTCAAAAAAATTTAAGGCAGATATGGAATTAATAAAAAAATTTAACTTGACTATACTTGATAGGATTAATTAGCTTAATGAATATAAATATAGGCTATTGATTATCTCTTATATGTATAAATAATACCTTCTATCGAGTTCCTATTAGTTATTAATTAAACCACTTAACACATTCACACAGATTGCTAGTTAAATTGAATTATGTTTAATGTCTAAGGAATTAACAAATCATCTAATTCGATACCTTCTATAAGGCTACCAATTTAAACTCTTAATCAAGTTGTCTAAATTAGATATATATGAAGCATCTGAGATCTAAGTTTCATATTTTAAATTTATTACGAAAAATATATCATCAATATATTCAACAATAATAAACTTTGTAAAAATCTTAAAATATAAAATAATATGTATTTAATAATAATGATAAAAATATTTGCTTAAATAATCTACAAAAATATAGTAACAAAATCAAAATCCTATCATCACAATCAACCAGACATGTTCAAAATAATAAAACATCAATAAATTACTTTCAATTAATAAATACAATACTATTTACTAAAATGAAATAAGAATACATATCAAATTTTAATATCCAAAAGTAGATAGAAAAATGTGCCATAATCCACATTTGAGATCTTGATCTTTACAATATGTCCTAGATTATAGAAATTTTTTTATATCACTTAATCTAGAAAATCTCTCTCTTACTCCTCTTAATTTTTATTACTTAATCTAAATTGTATATCAAAACTAAACCTAAAATATAAAATAAAACACCTGATGGTAAAAGAATATAAACTATCACCTAATTTTTCTACGTACAAAATGTAAGGTTGGAAAAAAGGGTTTCAGATGAGAAAATTAATCACTTGTTACGACCTAACTTTCACCATACTGCGGCTCGAGATGCATAATGGTTTTCCAATTGTTACCTAAACAAGTCATGGTACAACCCAACATTTTCATGCTATTGCACAGAATAAACATTTTTCCAAATGAATTTAAGTAAGAAGGATAACGCCACATGATAAGGGCTTAAAAGAACTTAATATAACGTGCTATTTTATGCACTTTAAATGATAAATTAGATATATATTAGCATATTTTTATTATGTTTTAAAGCAAATCTATCCTTTCAAAATTATAGGTATGTTTTATTATTATTTTCTATATTTTAGCTTCAAAAACTATTTAGTTGATTCGCACTCAAAGAATAAAACCTAAAAGCACTTTATTATGATATTGAAGCATAAAAGATTAATATATTTATAGCTTACATATGTTCCAAACCATTGAAAAATGTGTAAAAGAAAATAAGATTCTATAAGTTAACGAAAAGGCATACCCTCGCATGGTATGTGTGCTATGGCACGAGAGTAGTTGATCGAGCAATTCAATGCATATAACATGTCTCATGATTCTCTCTAGTTTTTCCTTTTATAGTTTAAAAGTTATTCTCCCAATTTGAGAGTAGAACATAGTTTATATAGTAGTTTTACTTTCAATTCAATAAATAGTGTTAGAAATTCTATTTAGAGGTTTTCCAGAAATAGAAACAATATTAAGATTATATAATGATACACTTGAAAATATAATTTTAATATATTATTTTCAGATTATTTTTATGTGTTATTTTACATATTCTATTTAATTTACTGATTAGTTAGTAAATTAAGTATGTCTGACTAAAAATACTATGGGATATTAGTAATATTATTATGCTTGTAAAATATTAAAATAGATAAACATTTATATAAAATGAATTAAGTTTTATTTCTTCATCAAGATTTAAAAGAAGTTTGTAAAAAACAATATATTGACAAAGTATTTTTCATAATAAATAAGGGAGTTATATTTAAGATTTAATTATCTTAATCTAAGTTTGAGTTAACTCTTCGATTTTGGTAAGAATTATTATCGAAAAATATATTGACAACATGTTTTTCGTAGTAGTTTCAAGACCTAAAAATTAGTTTTAAGATATACTTAAATCATAAACCTAATTTTGACACCTTAATAAGAGTTTAAATTGTTGGACCCAACTTAATGCGGTAATTGAATGGTTTATTAATATCTTAGAAAAGAACCATAATTTAATTAAAATTAACTCAAAGACTAATTTAATTATAATTAATTGAAAGACCCAAATACATTAAATGATTTTAATTAATAACAAATGATAAACCTAATTAATCTCTTATTTGTATTTATAAGAGAATCAATTATTTTAATTTACATATTGAATAACCTAATTAATATTGAACAAGCGTGCTTGACTAACAAATATATCTCATAAATTCTCCATTAAATGTAATGTCTATTTGTAATTTATTTTGTTGAATATATCTTTATTTTTATGTCATTAGATTAGCATTATCAAACCCAAACTTTGTGATAAAATGTTTAGGTTTTATTTTAGTCTTCAAGAATTTGTTGAATTATTTAAAAATCATGTGATTCCACTTTAGAAAAATCTAAAAAGTATACTTATAATTTTTTATAAGTGATTCATGCACTTACAAGTTATTTAAAAATATATAAAATTTGTAACCTAAGTTTTTTGTGCCATTACCAAAGAATAGGTAATAGCATCAAAAACTAACTAAATTTTATATCATCAAGTTTTTAGTGTCGTTGTGGGGAAGAAATAAATTTTTAAATTTTTTATCATAAAATCTTAAAAAAAAATTGTATTGTTAATAATTTGATTTTTATTTGAAATATTAAAATATATTTGTTGCTAGTCACTTCAAATATTTTAAATTTCAAATTTGAAAAAAAAATCATTTCTTTTATTTTAATAAAAAATATTATTTTATTTAATAATATTAATATTTTAAAAACTTAAAACATTTGAAAAATTTAAGATTTTATTTATTTAAACAAATTAATTTTCTTTTCTTTTTTATTTATTTAAAATATTTATTTTTATTTATTTTAGATTTTAATTTTCTTTTCTTTTATTTATTTACTAAATCTTTTATTATTATTTCTTTTCTTTTAACCAACTTGTGCATTATTATATTCTTTTAATTACTATGTGTTTAGTATTTATGTGAATAAACATGTAATGTAATATACTTGTATATTTATTTATTTATTTATTTATTTTTCTACTTGATAGATGATTCATTTAATTTCTATTCTTATAACTTTATGCGAGGCAAAAAGTCCTTAAGGTACACTTTTCACACCTCACAAAAATAATATAAACAGACTTAATGGACTACCAAGACGGCTAGAGTTTAAGGTTCCGTAGCCTTTAATTGAATAAATTTTTGAACCAGACCTTGACCCTACACCTAAACCAACAAATATGGGAAAAAATCAACCATTTAGGGAAACAACTATGAAGGAGTATGCAAGGCCATTAATTGGAACTACTACTACCTCAATTCAACTGGGTGAGGCTACTTGAAACTATGAATTGAGAAACATTTTTTTCCTTGTTACTTTCTTTCAACGGATTGTCCAATGAAGACTCAATGTGTTTCAAAAGGGACTTCTACTCAACAGTTCAAACATTTCCCTTTGGTGCACTCACCGAGGACTAACTCAAAATGCGGTGTTTCCCCTCCACCCTACAAGACAGGGTCAAAAAATGGCTAATTTAATTCTTTCTAGGTTCCCTGATAACCTCAGTGGATGTTTACAATAAGTTTATAGAAAATTATATTCCCACCAAAAATATCAGAGTTGAGAACAAAGATTGTTACTTTCTCTCATATGGAGGGATAACTTATCCATGAAGCTTAGGATAGTGATTACTTGTATAATTTGACATAATTTATCACTTCTCAACTTTAAATTTAGTTTATTTCTTATTGAATTTAGACTTCATTTTATTATTTAAATTTTATTGCAAATTTTAAGATAATGAAGATACAAAATTTTTAGAAGCATATCATCTAAGGACTCTCAAATTTAAATGAAGATTTATTTAAATCTAATTTAAATTAAGATATATATATATATATATAAGAGAAAGAGATGAGCGGTAGAGAACAAAAAAAAATAAAAAAGGAGAACAAAAGGGGACAATCACTAGAAAAGAAAAGAAAAGAAAAGGCTAGAAAAAGAAACACAAGAAAGAGAAAAGCATGCAATAGATTAATGCAAAAGTAGATTATTTTGTGAGTCAATTTTCTTTTGATTCTTCTCAAAAAATTATGGTGATTTCGTTTATGCTTAATTTTTGTTTTTGCATGAACTAATTTTTCTTTATTCTAGGAAAAAGATGTAATTTAATTCCAAACTATGCTTGATTTTTAATGTTAATTTGAATTATTTCTCTTCATGTTTGTTTGATTTATTCTGAGTTTAATGCTTCTAATTAACTAGTCATTAATTAGATGATTTTAATCTTATGATTTACTATCGAAAAAGGGAATTATAGGATGGATCTGGAATATTTCGGCATAAGTAAATATAGAGATAGAAAGACTTGTATGAAGCTGTATAATTTTAAAATCATTGGTTTTAATGTTGTCTTGCTTTATTAAATTGCATACTCTTATATAAATTAATTAACAAGAATGTTTCCAATTGACTATCGAAAGAGGCTTTTGAATATTTTTTGGAGATTGTTAACAAATAAAGAGAATTAAATCCAATTAGCTAGATGAGTACAACATAGTGAGGGATTTGGGGAAATCGATTTTCTAAAAAATTTCTTCCCATTAATTTGATCTTTGAATAATATCTTTATTTTCTTTTACATATTTTCTTGAAATTGATTTTATTTTAAATTTAATTTACAAAAACCTTAGTGATTTTTCTAGATAAAATTGAGATTAGTATAATTTTGGTATTTGTCAAAAGTAAGTTATCAATCCCTAAAGACGATACTTTTCTTATCACTTTCTTATAAAACTATGATATTGTGCACTTGCAGTTTTGCACCGATCAGATAGGTTCAAACTCCTTCTCACTTAGTGTCCCTATCATAACTATCCTCTACATCTATAGAACCATTTTTTCTATGATGGATTGACACAAAAATGTTAGTTCATCATTGACAATGCTGCCTTTGAGACTTACAATTTCTTTGAGATATTGGATACTAATTCCCAATAGAAAATCTCCTCGGTGAAGAAAGCCGGAGTCCATAAAATAGACTATGGTACCTAAGTTGACATGAAACTTGCACAATTGAACAAGTAAGTTTTGCTTCTCACCACACATTCCGCAACCAATAAAGAACAATGTGGCTTATGAAGTACTTTAAGACATGGTATTAATGCATATCCTTATCAAAGAGAAGCAAATGTTGGACATAAGTAGGTCAATGTATGAGGTGGTTACAAACTAAAAGCCAAGTACTACCCTAATACAAATACCTATAATCCAGGGTGGAGGAAACATCCAAATTTCTCCTAGAGGTAGAACAATCCTTCATTCTCCTAGTTCTTCCAATAGGGCAATCAAATCCACAAACAAGTACCCAGAAATTCTCCCAATAAGCCAACTTTGGATGATAACTTGAATGCATTTATTCAAGTAACCAGAGATAACCAATCATGAACAAATGAAAGGTTGGAATTTGTAGAGGCTTCCATTGAAAAATTGGAAGTACAGGTGGAACAACTAACTGAACACTTGTAGAAGTAAGGAAAAGAATAGTTGCTTAGTTTGAAAATAATAGAACTCAATATTGAAGGGATATTAAGTTTACAACATGATGAAATCCCCGAGCAACGTCTCATAACGATGATAAAAATAATCTTAAATAAGAGGTAATCTAATATTTTATTTTATTATTTTTATTTTAGATATAGATATTTTATTTTGTTATTATTTTAGTTTTAAAATAATATTAAAAAACGGGGAGCATCTTAAAACTTAGTGTGAACAAAATAGTATTTCAGTGCTTTTATTCTACTTCACGTCACGTGTGCTAGTTCTGGCGAGAAATACCTCCCTACTTAAAAATACACATAATTTTCCTTAGTGTCTATCATCTTTTTCACACATCCTAAATTTTCTCTCCCACCAAACACATGTAAACCCTCAAAAATCACATCTTTCTTCAAAATATTTCAAAACCTTTCTCAAAAATATTTTTCCTAGTCTTTTCCAACTCATTCCCTAAATAAATTTTGAAAAAACACAATAATATAAGTAAGTATTCATAAATTTTTAGAATATAAGTCTTTAAATTAAATTCTCTAAAACTTTGTGGATTATTTGTGAATTTTTAAGAGTTTTAAGCCCTAATTAAGACTAATAGAGGTAATAAAAATATTCAAGAAAATGGTTTGTATTATTTTTTGGAATATTTGAAAACCCTAAAAATTTTAGATATTGTTGAATTTTTGAAATGGCACCTAAAAAGGGTAAATATAATAACGGGAAAGGGGTTTCAATTTTTGAAGAATAAGATAGAGCCAAATTTTCAAGTTAAGAGGGCAAATTAAATTTTAAAAAAACTACAAAAGTCAATAAAGGTTCCATACTTGAAAAATGGAAGGATTTTGATTAGGGGCCTAATGCCCAATTTGAGGAAATTACTAATGTCATACTAATTTTAGGATGAAAAAAGTTCATAAAGGAACCTAATGCTACTATTGAATCTCTTGTTTTGGAATTCTATTCTTATGTTCATGATAATGTTGATAATGGAGTTAAGGTAGAGGATGTACTTGTCCCCTTTAAGCCAAATGATATAAATGCCTATTATTATTTACTGAATATTGGATAGGGTGAGTATGAAACAAATTTAAATAATGTCGATTATATTACATTACTTCAAACCTTAACTTTAGAAAGAGCTAAATGGAATTGTGCTAGTAGAAAACATAAGGGCTTTGAAGCCAAGTATTTGGATAAGGTTGCCCATATTTGGCAATACTTTCTATGTTCAAGCTTTATGCCTACCAAACATTACAGTTTTATTGATAAAGAAAGGTTAATTTTATTATATGTTATTACATCCAAGATGTCTATAGATGTAGGTAATATAATTCACCATAGGATGAAGCTATCTATAAAAAGTCATTATTTGAGTTATTTTTTCCTTCAATTAGTCATTACTTTAAGTAATAAAGAGGGGGCACCTCATTCAAAAGGTGAAGTGATAATTCAACCTGGTGAATTATTAAATATTTCCTATTTCAATGAACTCACCTCTAGTACAAACATAGGCCAAAGGGAAAGAAGGGTTATTCCTTCATCAAAATTAACTATAAAAGAAGTAATTCATAATTTGATGACATAATAAGCTACGTGGAAAAGTACAAGTGATGAGCGAAAACCGACATCGTCGATTCTTACCAATACTTTGGTTTTAATATTTATAAAACTCTCGCAAGTGCACGAATCATTTCGTAGAAAATGATAAGTATACTCCCAAGGTCGATCTAAGGAAGGAATGTATGTGGTTTTTAATTTATTATTCAAACTTTTAAAAACGAAATTAAATTCTAAACATCCTGTCACGATATTTTGGGGTTTTGTGTTTTTAATCTAATTACATAAAAATAAACATAGATTCAATAAACATTTATGCAAATTTTATCATTTATAATAGTGGAGTATTTATGGATATAATAACTAAGTTAATTATGCTTGCTCATATTATTTAGGTTATTAAAGATATGAATTGATATTTATTGATTCTCCCTTTTTTGTATGAATACCACCTTTGGTGGGGTTAGATATTCTTTGTTAACTAAACAAATCAATTAACACCTATGGGTGGGGTTGATAACTAATATGCTTAATTAAATTAATTCTTTTTTCTAAGAGATTGAAAATGAACCATTTAAATGCCACTTTTGGTGGGGTTAGAGAGTTTAAACTTTATTCAAGGTGTCCAAATTAAACCTAAGAATTTAGTTATCCGAGTACTAACTTTCAAGTTTTAAAACCACTATTGAAAACATGTCGTCAATACATTTTCAGATAATAATTCTTATAAAAACTTTTGAAATAGAGCTTCACTCTAACTACCGGGCGATTGTACCATCAAATAAAAGAGCACTACTCTAAATCAGATCAGATAACTAAACCTTAAAATCTAATTTTCAGGTTTAAGTTTGTAATGAAAAATAATATATTTCTCTCTAACATTCTTAATATAAAATCATGAATAAAACTAAAATCAATTCATTTTAGAGATTTTTACCTATTTAATATTTCGCAAGCATAAAAACGTTATTATTAAATCATGTTTATAAACAGCCAACACAGTTAAATTTAATCACAAAAAAATTAAATATAACATGTAAGAATAAAGCATAAAAATAACTGTAAAGAAAATAAAATCCTTACAGAACTTCGACGCTATTCCAGTTGCTGGAAAAACCTCCAAGCAGAATTTGCACTTCCATTTATTGAATCAAAAAGCTAATAAATTACATAAACATAACTAGATCTTCCCAAAAAGGGAAGAACTCTAAAACTAAGAGAAATTAACTAAAAACTAAGAAAAACTAAAAAAACCTAAAAATCTAAGAAAAGAGAGAAAGAAAGAAGAGAGAAGTGTGTTTTGAAGGTGTGTATTGAAGTGAAGGGAAAGGGGGTATTTATAGGTGAGGATGGAGAGAAAAAATGAGTAAAAAAATGTAAAAACGCGTAATGGAATTGCTGAGGTCATTGATGACGTCAGTATGACGACATGGGGGCGGCTGCACGTGAAAAATGGGGCAAAATGGGCGTCGGCACGCGCGGAAGGGCCTACTGGGCGCGTAGAGGCGCGTGCGGAAGGCTGTCACTGCGCGCAGGGGCGCACACGTGAACAGTAGCCGCGCGCGGATTGGGAGGAGGGCGCGCGCAGCTTGGCATAGATCGCTGGCGTGCTACGCGCGCGGCTGGGCAGTTGGGCGCGATTTTCTCCTTTTTGTCATTTTTGACCTTTTTGAACCATTTTGTCCAATTTTTCCATATTTGTTGACCTTTCCCCATTTATTTATTAATATATTTGTGATGTATTGCTTCAAGTATTCCTCTTTGAGTCTTTAAGTTATGTTTTTAAGCCAAAATACCTGAAAAACAATAAAAATACCCTTGATTCTGAAAAAGACAAATTTATATAAATATATGATAAAACATATAAATATATATATTTTTAATCAATTAATGTGCATAAAATCATGGTAATTTTAGTGCTTTTTGAGCACTCGTCAACAAGCAAGCCTTCACTGCCCTATAACCTACATTTTTCAATCAAAAAAATCGTGATCAGTAAGATCATAACTGATTGATGTATAAAATGAACCAGTTGATATATAAAGTGGTTGCAACTCAATCGTCTTGGGATATATACAAGTCATTTAGTAATACTCGAGTATCAATACTATGATTTCACCTTTACACCTCTTTAAAGATCATGACAAAAAATCCAAAGGACATGGAATATGAGCTCAATATTTATTCTGGAATTTTATGAATTTTTACGTATTTTTTTTGTTTTATTTTATTGTAATAACTTTAGTTTTCTTGTTTTTGAATATTATGTTTGATTTTGTTTTATGTTAATTATTATTTTTATTTTGTTTTCTTGTTATATGAATATTGTTTAAAACTGCTAATTTTTTATAGCTATTTGTTAAAATTTATGAGAAGTATATAGTATTCCATTTGTGTAAATTTAAAATATTTGAAATTATGGATGCATTTGTAATTCCATACTAATACTAGAACATGTTCAACAAATGGGTAACTTTTATATTCTTTACTTTTTCTCTTTAATTTATAATTCTTAAATTAAGGGCAATATAAGTTCTAGATTAGGGATAAGAAAAGTTACATCTTTATAAAATTGAGCTAATTAAAGTTTGTTATTAAACATATGCTCATATTTTTACATTTTTACTTAATCATGCTTTTATTTATTTATTTTTCTTGGTTTAAGAATTTTAGGTTTAATTTCAAAAAATTTCTTGCAAAATTATCACATCTTTTTTTTAATTTTAAGTACATTATTGAGTCTTTACCCAAAATCGATGTCTAGGAATCAAATAATAGAGATTAACTTGTGAGAATATTTTGATCCATTATTATTCTATTATGAGTGATGATATGTTTTCACTCTTTGAAACACTCTTCCTATTAATTTCAAAATTTTAGATGATTTATATAGATTTTGCATTAAATGCTAGGATTTTTACATATAATAAAGTGTTATTTTTTATTATTTAAATTGAATGACTTAAGTAAAAATTGAAAGTATATATGTTTTCTCTACACTAATGCATGACTTGTAAAAAGAGACATATATGGGGTTAATAAAAAAAATCTAAAAATTAACCACTCACCTAAATCATACCAAAATATGTACAAACTATACATGGGTCATTTCTATAAAAAAAAGGAGATAGATAAAAGAAAAAAATTGAGAGAAAAATAAATGGTATAAACTAAATACTATGACCCAAAATATCTTATAAAGTGGTGATAAATGGGTAAATACAAAAGAAAAGATTGGAAATAAATCCACAATAAGTCATTTAAATTTTCTTCATCTATAAGTGATGCTTGCAAAGGTTTACTAGTTTTTAGTGCTATTACCAGTTTACCTGGCTACTACACCAAAAACTTGATCTGCAAAAATTATATGTACAAATTTTGTATAATTTATAAAATAGCTTGTAAGTGCATGACTTATTTATAGAAAATGACAAGTATACTTCCAATGTCGATCTAAAGAGGAATCATGTGGTTTTAAATCATTTAACAAATTATTTAAAAACAAAATTAAATAACCTAAACATCCGATCATAATTGTTTTAAGTTGATTTTCTAAACCAATATTATAAAAATAAAGATAGATTCAGTAAACATTTCACCAATTAAACATTGATCGTGCAATGAAGAATTCATAGGATATATTAGTTCGTTAATTATGCTTATTCAATATAAAGTGAGTTATTAAATATAAATTAAGATTATTGATTCTTCCTTTTTAATATGAAAATATCCTAAGGTAGGGATAAATTTTTTAATTAGTTAAACTCTAACTAGCCACCTTTGGTCGGCCCGATAATTTAAACTCTCATCAAGGTATCAAAATTAGATATATGATTTAAGTGTCTGAAACTAACTTTTAGATTTTAAAACTATTACAAGAGATATGTTATCAATATATATTCAATAATAATTCTTATAAAAATCTTTGAAATATAATTCTCTAAAGGTGTGAATAGTCAAATCCAAAATCGAAGAGTTAATTCTAAATCAAATTCAGATAATTTAAATCTTAAATCTAATTGTCTTGATTATTATGAAAAAAATTTGTCAATATATTTTTATTTTACAAACTTCTTTTAAATCTTGATGAAGAAATAAAAATTAATTCATTTTATAAAAATGTTTACCTAGTTTAATATTTCATAAGTGTAACAACATTACTAATATCTCATATTATTTATAGCCACACCTGCATAGTTTAATAAATTATCAATAAATTAAACATATAGCATGTAAAAACAACACTTAAAAATATTTTGAAAATAATACATTTTAAATATACCTTGACAGAATCCTTAGAATTGCTTCTAGAAAATCTCCAAACAGAATTGTTGTGTTATTTATTGAATAGGATCTAAAGCTATTACATTAGCTAAATTTGGTCAACTCTAAAATGAGTGAAGAACTTCAAACTACTAAAAAATAAAAAAGAATAAAGAAAGCTAAGAAATCAGCTACTAAGAGAGTTGTGGGATTCTAGGTTATATTTTTACAATAGAAATATGTCCTATTTATAAAGTGAGGAAAAAGGAAAATATGGACTTTATAACTTGGCGTCACTCACATATTTTATTCATATCACAACATACGTAGTCTGTACATGGCTTGAGCACACTCCATTCCTTTTGTGCTGTGGCACCCAAAGATTTCATGACATGGCCCACATTGATTTTGTACACGTTCCTTTGGCCATGTGTCATGTCTTATAAAGTTTTCATTCACACCACAGTACACTTCAAACTACATTACCTTGAACCCTAATTTTCATGTATTTTTTTCCAATTTTTAATCATATGTAATGTTTTACAAATATTTCCTTTAATCTTCCAAGTTTTAATTGATTCTTCAAATATAATTCTTTCAAATTGAATCCTTTAATACAAGAAATACCTAAAAAACATCAAAATACACCCATGATTAAAAAATAGATAGAGTTGTGCAAAATGATATAGGAATGGGAAAATACAACATCATATAATCATGAAACATACATAACATCATGATATATTAAGTTCTTTTGAGAAATTATCAATATGGCATATAACATTAAAGATTTATTTGATTAATTTGATTGATGCGTGAAGATAATATTTGATTTTCTTATAAATCCTTTCATTCGATTTCTATCATGAGATCAATGTTATGTCATTTCTTTACATAAACTCTATTTACATATACCTTTGAATGAGTACTTGAATTAATAGGATCAGTATTATTAAGAGTGTGCCTTATGAGGTTAGAGTTGAAGTAAATTCAGATTTAAGTACGCTGAAATTAGGCAAATTAATATTGATATATTTTTTATTTGAATATAAATATGATTTTTCACTAATTATTATAGTAAACTATGAATGTTTACAATATTAAAATAACTTATGCTATAGATTTTAGTTTTGAACTTAGAAAAAATTAAAAAGCATAAGAAGTTTTACTAATTTTGTTTATTTTTGTTATTTATTTTCAATTTTTGCAGATTTTATCATTTCTGAAAATCCTCACGAGACTTAAACTCATCCATTAGGGCAACTTAGGAGAATAAAGGCTTGTTGGATATGCTAAATGCAATTGTGTCAATCTACAGAAACAATTTAAGATAATTTAATTTTATTCTAGTTTTTGTTTTTAGTTATTCACCTTTTTGCTAATAGACTAGCAAGATGTTGGGTAGGGGTTACAATGAGTGCTTAAAAGCACCTAATATAATGTGATTTTATACACTTTATATGATAAAATAGATTTATATTTGTACATTTTTATTATATTTTAAAGAAAATCCATCTTTTTAGAATCATAGGTATGTTTTATTATATATTTTTAAGTATTTTAGCTTCAAAAATGATTTACCTGATCAACACTCTAAGACTAGAACCTAAAAGCACTATATTACAACAATAAAGCATAAAATATTAACATATATAAAACTTACATATGTTCCAAACCATTGAAAATTGTGTAAAAGAAAATATAGTTCCAAATGTTTAGGGAAACATGTGTTGTAGCGTGGTATTATATGTGCCATAGCATGGGAGTATTGGATCAAGCATCTCAATGCATATAGGCTATCTTACGCCACATCACAAAATCAATGTATGTCATGATGCTAGACCATCTTATCCATATTTTCCTATCTTTTGCAGTGTTTTTGAAAACTATATAAATGATCCCTTATTCATTGTAAAAATCATCATTTTTATCCCTAAACTCTTCTCTCATTTTGAGAATTGAACATAGTTTATGTATTAGTTTTATTTTCAATTCAATAAAAAATGTTGACAATTCTATTTGGAGGTTTTTTAAATATATTTTTTTAGATTATCTTTATGTGTTGTTTACATGGTATGTTAAATATTAAATAAAGTACGTCTGATTGGAAATACAATTTGATATTAGTAATGTTATTATGCTTGTGAAATATTAAAATAGGTGAATATTTTTATAAAATGAACTAAGTTTTATTTCTTCATAAAGATTTTAAAGAAGTTTTTAAAACAAAAATATATCGACAAAGAATTTTTTTTTATAATAAATAAGTGAATTATATTTAAGATTTAATTATCCAAATCTAATTTAAAATCAACTCTTCAATTTTGAATTTGATTATTTAGATCTTTAGAGAACTCTATTTCAAATATTTTGATAAGAATTATTATCAAAAAATATATTGATTACATATTTTTCGTAATAGTTTTACAATTTAAAAGTTAGTTTCACACACTTAAATTATAAACCTAAGTTTGAAACCTTGATATGGAATTAAACCTTAAATTTTTAATTTTTTTTATAATTTTTAATTTTTTAAATTAAACATGTCAAAAATAACAAAAAGAAAAATTACAAATATTTACAAATAGTTTCAAGAATTTTTATAATAAAAATTTAAAACGTTGTTCCTCCTACCAACATCACCAAAACCTTTATGCACAAAAACTTAATAATCAAATTTTGTAAAATTTATAATAAGTTTACAAATGCACGAATAACTGTATCATAAGCAATAAGTATTCTCCAAAGATTAGTCTAAAGAGAAACTACATGTCATTAAATAATTCAACAATTTTTTTAAAAAAACGCATGAAAAATAAACCTAAATATTCTGTCATAATATTTTTGTTTTTAAAATATTAAACAAATGAAAAAAAATAAAAAAGGTAAAAGATAGATTGAACTCAAACAAATATAAGATAGATATGCAATTAAAAATCAAAAGAGAATTAATGAAAAATTTAACTACTTGACAATACTTGGTAGAATTAATTGGGTTAATGAAATATAAATCTAGAATATTTATTCTCCCTTATATTTATCAATAATGTCTTCGATAGGGTCATTATTCCATATTAATTAAACCATTGAACTTCTTCGGTCGAGTAGTCAGTTAATTTAATTAAATTATGTCTAGTATCTAAGGAATTAACAAACTATCTAATTCGATACCTTTGATAGAACTAACAATTTAAACTCTTATTCAAGCTCTCTAAATTACATATAAATAATGTATTTAAAACCTAATTTTTATATTTTAAATCTATTACAAAAATATATCATTAATACATTCCTCAATAATGAACTTTGTAAAAATCTTGAAATAGAAAATAATCAATATTTAATAAAGATTAAAATATATAACTAAATAATATATACAAACATGGAGATAAAACAAAAATTCCATTATCCCAATCAGAAAGACATATTCAAAATAATAAATGATCAATAAATTACTTTCAATAAATTCATGAAATATAATAGTATTTATTGAAAAGTAATAAGAATACAAAATGTAACTTGCTCCACAGTTGAGATCGTGATCTTCACATTATTTCCATGATTGCAACAACCTTTTTCAATCACTTTATCTGAAAAATCTCCATATTATTGTCTTTTATTTGCCATAGCTTAATCTAAATTATGTATAAAAACCATATCTGAAACATAAATTAAAATAGCAGATGGTGGAAGAATATAAAGTGTAACCTAATGATTTTGCATACCAAAGTAAGGACTTCGAGTGAAAAAATTAATCAGGCATAACAACTTAACTTTCACCATGTGTGACTCGAGATACATAATGGTTTGCCAATTGTTACCCTGAATAGGTCGTACCAATTCCCAACATTTCTATGCCACGACACAGAATAAACATCTTTCCCATTGAATTTAAGTAGTAAAGAAAGTGCATTGTAGCCTAGTATATTCTTCATCGCAACACCCAATACTTGATTTCAATTCGTATTTGACAGCCCTTACATACTAGCTACTTTTACATGTAAGGCTTACATGCATTTTTCCTTTTCATTTAAGCTTCTAAGGTGTAAATAAGTGATCATGTGTGATTCTTCATGTGTTGATCAATATATATTTTTGAAGCTAAAAATAACTATAAAATAACAAAAAAGTACCCATAATTTTGAACATGTATATTTATTTAAATAATGATAAAAACATGTATAATCAAATCTATTTATTCCAATTTAAGTAAAATAGAACTATGAAATTTAAGTGTTTTTCAAGTACTCATCATATGGTCACAATAGTTCCCATAGGTGAGGAGCTTATGTGGTGAGAAGTCTCAATGTTGGTGTGTCATGTGTTGGTTGGGTGTTATAAGGTTGCAATGTGTCCCATAAGTCTAGAGTCTATGAGGTGATTGCGTCAGAGTCTAGGTGAGAAGCCTATGAAGTTGAACCATTAGTAGTTGATCACATTATAATGTGATGAACCTTCAAATACAGATTAGGATATACTTGGATTAGGTGTTGTGTTGATAGAGTTTTGTATCTTAAGTATATTTAGGAAAAATGTTCTAACTGATAGAGGTATTTACATTTATATTTTTATTCGTTATAAACTTTTAATTTTTGGTTAATTACTTATTGTCGATGGTTGCTGTGTAACCCATGGATTTTCCACATAAATGCTATATCCCATGTTGTTTATCATGTTACATGATATGTTATGTATACTTTAATATGTTTAGAGTATAGTTATCATTTATCAAATATGTTTACATAGGTCTTGAATTGATTAGATATCCTTTGTAACTTTTACTATATGTTTATCTGATTCATATGTTGTGTGCTAATTACATTTTTATTACATGTTGCTAGCTTGATTGAAACTATTTTATACATATATATGTGTATCAATTCTCACATATTTATAATAAATTAATATTTATTGTGCATTTTATATGTTTATTCTATGATATACTCATGTATAGGGATGAAATGTGCAAATAGAGGTAAAGAAGTCTATTTAGAGTAAAAACATAATACTTGATTAATTAAGGAATAAGGCCAAGAATGACAAGAAAGGTTTGATCAAACCAAAAAGGGACTAGATTGATCAACCACTAGGTCGATCAATGAAGCACTCTAGGGTTAGAAATCACAATGGTTAGGTTGATTGAGAAGAGCCTCGATCAATAGAGAAGTCCAATTAGCATGCAAATCTTGCATATTTTTAGTAACAACTTTTAATCTGGCCCATTGGATCAAGAAAGTTCTAATCCAATTCAAATTAGGCCAAAGTGGGTTGCAGCTATACCCACTAGAACTAATGATACTAACTGTTTCGTCAAATTTTTGAAGAATGTGATACTTAGTAGGTTTGGGATATGTAGAGTCATAATTAGTGATGATGGTATCCACTTTTACAATAAGCTCTTTGAAGGGATACTGAAGAAGTATAACATCATACAAAAAGTGAGCGATAGACAAATTAAAAGGATCTTGGATAGGATAGTGCAACCTTCAAGGAAGGATTGGATAGCCAAGTTGAATGATGCATTGTGGTTATAATGTATAGCTTACAAGACACCCATTAGGATGAGCCCTTATCGGTTGTTTTTTGGAAAGACATGTCATTTTCCCATTAAGCTTAAGCATAGGACATATTGGGAAATTAAGAGCTGAATATGGACTTGGAACAAATAGGAGAGAAGTGCTTACTTCAACTTTATGAGCTAGAGTAGATTAGGGATGAAGCATATGAATTACAAAGATATAAAAAAGAACGCTCTAAGTGTTGCAATGAGAAAGGCTTAGTTTGTAAGTCTCTTTATCTTGGAATGGAAGTACTCTTGTTTAACTTTCATTTTAAATTGTTTCCAGGAAAGTTGAAGTAAAAATGGCATGGATCATTTCAAGTTGTTAAATTTTTTTTCTTTACTGAGATGTAGAGCTGTTGAACGCAAAGACTCAAGTGACATTCAAGATGAACAAGCATCATTTGAAGTCTTACTTGAAAGCAGTTAATAACAAAGAGGACATTTAGTGTGTTGAAGTGTACAAACCATGGCCTCAAGTAACATCTTGCTAAGACCCTCAAGGAAGCAATTGGTGAGAGGTAACCTACCATATCTTGTAGTATTCTTCCTTTTCTTTTAGTTTGGTTGTTTTCATTTATTTATTGATTAGTTCATTTTCTATTTGCTCCTTTTGTTTTGAATGCTTTTCTGAACATGTTCTTAATTGTTTCAATTAAGGATTGAAATTATTAAGAATAATGTTTAGTTTAGGTTTAGGGGATGTAAATTGATCTTATTCAAATAAAATGAACTACAAGTCATTTGTTTCTTTTATTTATATTTTTCCTAAATATTTTTTCCCAAGATTATTAATTGACAACTCATACACTATAGGATTGAACTCTTAACCATACATTTATATCCATTACATGTAAGCTCACATTTTTCTTTTTGTGTAGCATGAAAAGGGTGAGAAAACTTATAAATTAGCTATGAGATATCACTAGGTATTGCATTTCTTTTTCCAAACTAATTCTCCTTTGAAACAATTCCAAATGAGACATGTTTAACACTCCGTGCATGATTAACCTTATCACAATAAGATTTCACTCCTTTGCATTTTAAATCACATTAAATACTATTAATACCAAATCAAGCCAATTGGGTCTTTTGGGCAATCTCCTCGAACATTTAACAGACCAACCATTTTAAAATGTCTAATTTGATACATTGCACAAAATTTAATTATAATACACTAATTTAGTGGTAAATGTGGTGCTTAATATATTTTTAAATGTGAATTTAAGACCCTTTTTCATAGTTTAAAATCATTAGTGCATGAATCATATACAAAAGGTAATTGTATTGATTAAAAAAATATAAGTGTTTAGTTTATTTGATTAATGCAATTAGATATTTGTGTTTCGAGTCTCTTTATACATGCTCAAAATTAGCTTTTAAAATTTTTTTTTATGAAAAACGAACCATGCTATGACTTAATAGTATGTAATTTATTTAGAAAGTTTCGAATTTGTGAGAATAGTGCAGTTACTAATTGTTATTTTTTTTTTTAGTGAAACCATTTTAAACTTTGTAAAGCTCATGATCAACAATTATATATTATGTAAATAACAGCCCAACAACTAACACATCTACTAAAAGAATTTATAGGTAACAAATAAATGTTGAAATGGTTTAACTTATTTGTTAATTACAGGTAATAGGTCTCATGCCAACTGTATCTAGCTAATTAATTAACTGTATTAAACCTTGTAATGGATCATTACGTGTAAATCTTTCTTTGACCAGAAGAGAAACATGGCTCCGCATTTGAGCTCTCGTCTAAAAGATCAATTAATAATATGCTAGTTGCAGGACCAAACGTTTATAAAACCTAATAATATTGGTTTGATAATTTATCTTTTTTCAGATATTAGATAAGGATCGATCCATAAATATATATACAAAGATTAGTGCTACATCCGAGATTTAGTATTAAATTGTAAAGATAAAGATATTAAAGTAATTATGATATGATTTATAAATAAATATCAATTATATTATATTAAGTGGATTGATATATGTATAAAATTATAAGAAAGAAAAAATATTTGTGTACATGTGATACGTATATATTTGTTCAATGCAAATATGTTTTTGAAAAATGGGTCATATAAAGTCGAACTACCGTCAATACGTAGGAGTGAAGCTAGAAATGCTTTTTTAAGAGGCGAGTAACACATAATAGTAACTATTAAAAATATAAAAATTAAAATTATACTAAATATGATTATAATTTTTTTACTGAACTATAATTATAGTTAAATTGTATATCTTATAATTTTATAGGTTGTAAATGAAGAATAATATTTTTTACTACGAAATAGAGTGATATGCTATAAACATATGTGTGATATTAATTATATAGGAAATAAAAAATTATGTAACAAAAAATAGTTAAAGAGACTAAAAAATTGTAAAGTGTTCACAGAAGATAAAAAATTACTTGATAAGTTATATATTAATAACGTATACAACAGGTTTTGTCTATAATATCTATATCTCACACCATAGTTTAAAAATGGGTATAAGTGAGATTTTTTTTAAAAATAGTCAAAATCTTACCTTAAACTTGAAAGCAAAATTTTTAATCAATTTTATTTTAAAAAAAAAGATATATTAGTTCCATTTTATAAAACATAATTATTATAAACATAAAAAAATATTAACATCTTATAAATTTATAATTAATTTTAAATACATAATTTTTTATCATATCATATATTAAAAAAATTATTTAAAAAAAAATTATTTATTTTACAATAAAATAAATATAAATTTATATATATATTGAAAATGATATGCTAAATATTTTGATAATTCATAAATAATATAATACATTCTTATTATTATTATTATTATTATTATTATTATTAAATATAATTATAATTATATTTAATAAAAAATTATAATTATGATATAAAAATAATTAAATTATTAAAAAAAATTGTGAAGCCTCCATATCTAATATTTTATAAGATACAATACAAATATAGAATATTATATCACAAATTTTGTGAGAAAATATTATATAATATAATATTATTATAATTATTTTTATTATTAATATAATCAAATATATAAATTATATTGAATTAATTATATTTTAATACTTAAATATAATTATTGTTAATAAATATTTGTTATTTTAGTAATAATTAAAATTATAATAATATTAGAGATATTTGTTACAATGTAATATATTTTTTAATTTTTTTAATCTTAAATAATTTATTTTTTTAAAATGTCAATAATTTTTCATAAAAAATATTGTAACTATTTAGTAAAGTTTTTAATAATTTATCATTATTATTATTTTTAATTATTTTATAATAAATTTTTGATAAGTTATTTGTTATAAAAAAGTATATATATTTTATTATATAAATATAAATTATTTTATTATTTTTTATTTATAATAAAAATAAATTATTATTTATTAAAAGTTAATGAATAATTATATTTTAAGAAAATGAGGTATTTGGAATTAGGGAAAAATAAAAATAAAAGACAAAAATAATTTTTTATTATAAAAATAGGGATGCTGTAACTAGTGGAATGAGAGTTAAAAAAAGACAAAAAAAAAAAATAACCTCAGAATAGTTTAGTGGATTATGATTAGTACATTTTTAAAATAAAATCTAATATAACCCTTTTTTAAAGTATTATAAAATATAGGTAAATACCCTATAAACAAAGTGATGTATCCCACTGCGTAATCGCCCACTAGCTCTCTCTCTCTCTATATATATATATATATAATTAACTATAATGAGCATTTAATTCATTAAAAAAAAAGGTGTATTAATCAATTTAAAGTAAGAAATTCTAAAAAGCCACTAACAAGTGTCAAGCATTTAAATGGTTGAAAACCACTATAAAAACTCACAAAAGATGGTTCTAATTTTTCACCATCACAAGTTCACAACAAAAATACCAAGAAGAAATATGTCTCCTAAACACTTGCTATTGCTGCTCATATCAGTGGTGGTTATAATAACCACTTACTCCTCTCTAGTTGATGCTGATCAGCAAGACTACAAGCCACGTCCAAAACCTCATTATCCTCCTAAGCACAAACCTCCTTTTGAGGAGGAGGCCTCCACCACTGGCCTTGTTGATGAGGAAACCAACAAACCAGTAAAAGATCCTAAGGACTACCACCAGCCACCCTATCATAAACCACCACATCACAGACCTCCATATTACAAGCCACCAACTGCCAATTGATTGGCCCTAACCTCTTTAATTTATGTGTAATTATTGTAGTCTTTCCATGCATGTTATATACCTAAAAAATAAGGGATCCCATCAGGTGATGATCCCCTCTATGTTTCAATATATATTTTGCTGTCTTAAGCTCAATCATATGTAGCTACAGTGCGAAATATGTTTTAGCTGCTTCGTGTGTGAGTGCGGTTTATGTTGTTGAATTACCTTATATATACGTTATAAATACTTACATTTTGCTTAATCTAAAAATTCTACTATAGTCCTATACATATATTCGTTATATGACCGACCCTTTTCAGACAGAAAAATTCATCTCTTATATAAGCTACATATATATTCAACAAAATGAAAATTTTATAACGCAAATATACTACTCTATTTTTCATTTTAAGTCACAGACACAAGATCTCAAACTCATATTCAAGATAATATAATTCACAGTCACTACAAGAATCAAAGTTTTTTACGATAAAAAAAATCATCACTAATTGCATAAATTTTGTAACAAATGTGTTATATTAACGATAAAAACACTTGTCGCAAAATGGTCGCATTATGCTCTCCTTAAATAACTTATATTAGTAATGAAATTTTAATTTCACTTGATATTTAATATCTGCAAAGAAATATCTATGGCAAGCGAGATATATGTATTAGTTTTTCATTAGAGATACCTGATATTTAGATATATAATATTTCACACCTAATAATATCTATTGTTACAATTATAAATTTAGTTTAATTTAGTTGTTGATAACATTTCATTCACAATGAACACATTAGTAATAAATGCTTCCTTTGAAACAAACACATTAGTAATAAATGCTTCCTTTGAAACGAACACATTTATAGTAAATGCTTAATTTGAGGTGAATATTTTATTGATGATTCTAAGTAAATCGTTAGTTTAATTTTTTATTTAATATGTACTTATTTTATTAATTATGTTAAAATTATTAAAATATAAAAAATTTAGTTAAAAGAGATGAAAATATAATTTTAAGAATTTTTGAAATTTTTAATCCATGGTCAATTAAGAGTTACCACGTGGCTTATCGCGTATGTAAATGAACTGACTGGGCAAGCCTTGCAAATGTCACGCAAACATGAATATCGAATCACATTACTCTACATATGAGGAAGATAAACTGCTGACCATGTGTCAGCACAACATTCAATCCGAGTCTGAAGATTGGATAAATTGCATTACCACGTGTTGTCACGCCATTGCTCCCAACATTCCATCTGTGCACCATGCCATTAGGTTTCGTGAATCACGTTGCACCACGCGATATTGACTCAACGAGTGTTGACTTTAACCAGTCTCCCTACCACGTCGAGCTCTGATTTGTCCAATGAATTCCATGTAACACGTGTCATGTTGTGATTGGTTGACGCTATTGTTTTGATCGCGGCCCTTGATCTGAAGGTTCAAATCATACCTGAGTTATATTTAAGCCCCTAATCACTCGATAAATCCTAAGGGGTCATTATTAGCATAGTTTTTGTTAGTTTTTATAGATAAAAATACAAAACAATTTAAGAGGGATACAATTTTGATGAAGATTCAAGAGGAGATTAACACTACAATTAAAGATATTGATTATATTTCTTTACTCTTTTCTTTATCAATTTTTATGTCTCTTTTTATGAAAAATATGAGTTTTATGAACATAATTATGTATAATTAATTTATTAATATAGAGATCTTATGAACTCAATTTTTGTGATGATATAATATTTTACTCCAATTATAATTATAATTTAATTATATTATTTAATCTGATTTTTATACTATTAATTGTTTAGCCAATATTTACAACTTGTTTTTAGTTTTGTTATCAAGTCTATCAAGAAAAACCAAACAAATATTCGAGTTTCAGATAGTCGTAATTCAAGTATATTTTTTATAATTATCATACATAAGATTATATTCATGCATTAAATATTACAATTTCATAAATCTAAAATTATTTTTAGTACTAAAATATTTATTTAAACTTGAATCAATTTATGAAATTATTAATTAAATATTTTTTAGATGTGTTTTAATATTTTTAAGATGTAATTTAAAAAATGATTTTTTATAATATTAAAGTTTTTAATGGAATTTCAAAAATTAAGCCAAAGATATATTTAACTAATACGACTAGATCATTATTATTATCTATATATATACATAGAAATATTAGGGTTAAATATACTGTGTACTGCAAAAGAAAAATGCTGAAATAATTTAGAAAGAAAAGAAAAAACCTAACTGTGCCGAAAGGATTGAAGGAAGTATTGTTATCATCTGCATCATTAAAGAGTCCACCAATGTGAAACTGTCTGCTAAGAGTTTTTAAATTAAAACTGTAAAAAGAGCACCAAAACTGTTACAAAAAAAGATTAGTAATATGAAAAAAAAATCCCTAGAAAGTTAGAATTAATAGAAGACTGAAAATAAATACCTTTGTTTATCCAGAATAAAAGTGAAAGAAATTATGTTGAGATTGTTAGAATTAATATATATACACAAATAAATTAAAAAACACAAATACAAATATATATATATATATATTATAAATATAAAATTTAAATAAAATAAATAAAAGATTAAAGTTCGAGTATTAGGTGGTGTTCTTAAATTAATTTTTTCTAAGTGTCAAAGAATTCTAAAAACTTATATCTTAATATAAAATAATAAAATGATAATAAACTTAGTGCAGCTTATTACTACACAAATTTTCAAGTATTTAAACTATTTTAGAGTAACCTAACTCTAGAAATTACAAAAATTACTTTTATTTTTTTCTTTTTCACGTACTTTTCTTTATAGTCTTTCTTATAATTCATCTGTTTCTCTGTGTCCTCTCGGTCTTTGCAAAATGATATTTAAATACCCAAAAGCAGCCATAAAGGCTGAAAGAATAATAAATACATTAACAGCCCGAATGGGCAAACATAAAATCACAGAAGGACAAAGAAATGAGACCAAAAAATAAAACGTAAAATCTATTTCTGATTAGAAGATTTTAAAGTAATTTTAATTCATAGAATTTTTCAACAGGTGCTAACAAGAAAGGTGAGATGTCATCCTTGACATTGAGCACTCAACACATGCCTACATGCATATGGATGGAGAGCTAGTGTCAGCTCCAAAATGGAATGCCTCTAATAAATTTTGATGCTTATCATTGAAAAAATGTAACATAAAATTTAATATTTTATTTAGCAAATAGGTTCATTGCATTTACATTTTCCTTCATATAGATGTATGTTCATTTTCAATTCGTTGTGTATTTTTTACATTGTATGCTATCTCTTGAGCATTTCTATCTCCTCTCTTGTTCTTCATCTTCATCTTCATCTTCATCTTCATCTCTTCTCTGTTTGTTCATAATCATCTTCGTCTAAAACTCTTCAGTATGCACTATTTTAGAAAGCGAAAAACATAAAAACATTTAATTAGGTTGAGAAAAGTATGAACCATACAACAATACAAGTGAGGTATGGATTATTAATTCTCTCTCTCTCTCTATCTCTCTTTAAAGATGTATTCACCCTCCAATAACAATATTATTGATTAAAAAAAACTGTATTATTGAAAAAACCATAAAGGAAGGATATAGTTATTGTTAAATTAATTTTTATTGTTGATTTTATATTTTATTTAATGTAAATTTTAAAAATCCATGAAAATATTGTTAAAGGTAATTTAATTAATACAGAAGAATGTATTAAACTATATTTTTATAAATTTTTAAAATTTACATTCAATAAAATAATGTGAAATCAAATAATAAAAAAGAAATAATAACAAACACTCAAAGAAAAAGTACAACTCATATTTGGAACAAGGGGAAACTAAGTAGGTTAGTTTCAATTAGGGTGTTAATGGTGTTTCAGTTTTAAGTAAAAAATATTTAATTAGATCGATTTTTTATATTGCTAAAATCGGATTGGATTGAACTGTTTGATTATTAAAAATATTAAGTCGAATGATTTAGTTAATGATTTTAACGGTTTGATCAAATTAATAATATATAAATATGATATAACTAATGATATATTTTTGATTAAAATATAAAGAATTTAATATATTATTAAAACTAATATGTTCCGACTTTTTTAAAAATTAATCTAATTGAACCGAATCATTTGAAACATGGTTTTAATTAATACAAATTAATTCAGATTGTTTGATTTATCAAACTGTTAAAATTTATTGAATTCCATCCAAATTTTTAATTTGATTTAATTTGTTTTGATTTTTAAACCCTAATTTCAACTATAAGTCCCACTTACATAAAAAGGTCGTTTTCCTGATCCATATAGAAATTGAAGTGTTTCATCGTATTTGTAAGGGGGGTTAAGCTTTTGTAAGTAGCAATTTTATATTATATTATTACTATTAAGATATATAAATTTATTTTTATGGGTTATATTTTATTAAAATTTTAATAATTATAAAGTATTGAAGGGTATAAATTTATTTTTATTAATTATATTTTCATAAAAAATTTAAAATTATTAAATTTTATGCTAGGTAAGTAGTATATAGAAGAGCTTATATTTTCAGTCATTTTCGTCGACATTTCCCGTATTTAGTGGCAGACGAATTCCAAAATATAGTGGGACCAGAGAATTTGACTCGAGTATTAATTTCACAATTCACAATACTATAACTTGATTGGTGTTTACTTGTCATTTTCTGCTTTTTTTTTCGCAATTACGTATGTGTTCATTCCATAAAAATTATTAAAAGTTATCTAATATAAATAGTCTTTGTGCATTTAAGTCCAACTATCCAATTAATTTTATTTTTAATTTTTTAATAAAAAAAATTCATTTAAATTATAAAAAATTAAATATATTCTTTTTCTTGAAAGAATAAAAATAAAATTTCATCAATAAAATTATTTGTATAAATCATGTAAATTTAAAAAGTTTTCTGTAAAAATTTAATACTATTTCTTGCTTACATCCACCAAATGCCCATAGAATCAAGTTTTCCACAAATAAATATGTTGTAAGTTAATTAAAAATGAGTTATCTTATAATATACATAACTTTAATTACTATCGTGAAATAATTATAACCTATTTTTGTTTTTTTTTTTGGTAAACCATTATAACCTATATATACACCCGTACATGTTTATAATTTTTGAACTAAGTAATCTATAATTTTTTTAAATAATCACTATTATTTATCTTAATTATTGTATACTTTATTTTAAACTATTATTTTAATAAATTAATTGTATTTAAAATAGAATGAATTACACAAATGGTCCAGCTATTTCTATATATATTCTACACTTTAATCCCTTGTTATTTTCTCTTAAGATTTGGTATCTTTGTTTTTTAATTTTTATTCTTGTGGTTCACTTAAAAAATTTCTTACAATTAATTCCCTTTATTTTTTTTAAATTTTTACACTTGAAATCCTTACATTTCTTATATTTTTGAAGTTTAATTTTAAACTAATCTCAAATTTAAAATTAAATTTGTGAAAATTAAAAAGTGAAGCAACCAAATTAAAAAAATTAAAGTGTATTAAAGCGTGAGACTTAAAAATTAAAGTGATGAAATTAAAATAAAAAATAATAAGGAAACAAAACTATAGAATACGGGCTATTTTTAAAATTCACCCTTAAAGAAAAAAAAATAAGAGTACAAAATTATAGAATATGGAATGACAAGAACTAACTTGCTAAAATTCATCTTGGTTCATTTAATTTGTACGTGAGCCAACTAAACTCACATTATTTTCAAATTAATTAAGTTGAGTAGTTCACTAGTTATAAATAAGTTTTGTTATTTACATTTTAATAAAAAGTAATATAATTCCTTAGAGTAATAAAGTTATAGTATATATATTATATATCATTGGTAAAAAAAATTTAAAACTAGTAAAAAAAATAGAAAGATAATAATCTTTAATATATTTTTCAAAATGATTTTGGTAACTTTATTTTGATTTTCATATTTTCTTAAATGAATTTTGTATCTAATCGTAATATGTTTCAACTAATAAGTTAGGAGAGAGCACGTTTTCAACTAAAAGTCATTTCATCAAATTCAAATAAACTTTTGACATTTAATTATTTTACATTTAGATATATTAATTATTAATTATCTTTGTTTTACATCATCTAAAAACAAGGTAATAATGTTACTTATAAATCTAAACAATATTAAATTTAATAAGATCTATTAGATCAAATTATATCTAAATTTTTAATATGATATTATAACTTTATTTTTGGTTTTTATATGTTTAGATCTTAGTTTTTACCAGAGTCTCACCGTGACATTTATGTTTATATTTATCTGTCAAGTGAATGGGAACAATTGAGTATCATTTTTCTACATCGTCTAGGAATAAATCAACAATTCTTCTTATAAACGTAAACAATTCTTAATTTAATGAGATCTTATTCGGTTAAATTAAAACTAAGTTTCTAAAATTAATAACAAATATGTTTACTTAAAAGAGAGAGAATGGTATAACACTATAGGGAATATGGAAACATATAGGAATTAGGAAGCATATGGGAATGCCATAACAGGGATCAACTAGAGCTTATGCCAAGGATGACTTTACCAACACTATAAGTCCTACTCATGTTTGAAAGGGATATCGCTAAAAGGGGGCCAACTAGTAATCCTGTTACAGGCGGTGGTGTATGTATTTCCACTTATTCGAGGCAAAAAACTCTGGTTTAAGGAACATATAAAAAAGCAACCAAGTTCTCCTGAAAGTCCAAACTCTAATGTAGCTGAAGAGGAAGCGTTATCAGTTGCTAGAGCAGGATGTTTGTGCCGCTTCTTAAACTCTCTGTATTATATTTGATTGATAAATATGAACAACATAAAATAAATAAATTTCATGATGCATAATTAAATATAAATTAATATAAATAATCAATGTTTCGTAGTGAATAAAACAACCATTAACTAAGAAAGAAAAGTAATTAAAGGCATTCAACCAAGTACTCAGTACACAATAGATTCGTTTATCAAAAAGTAATATCTATGTAGAAATTCCGTTCATGTATTAAAGAAAGAAAAGCAAAAGGCCTGGGACCGGGAAAGGAAACTACAAGGAAAGTGGCCTGTCTGGTTCTGATTATAAATAATCTATCAATAATGATCTGTTTATACCTAATCCGAGTTTGCAAATAATCACTTTTTCAAAAGTCCAACTTTGCAACTCAGTGGAATGGACCCATGGTATATGTAAAAAGATTGAAGAATTTGGTCCTTACAAATATAACCAAACCACACTAACACTAGCTATACTAGAGACTACAGAACAGTGCTAAACAGGTGTTAAAAATAACGCTTAAAATATATTAAATAAGATTAAATGGTTAGAGTTAAATATTAAATGGAAGTAATTAGCGGTGTTCATGCAATTTGAATAATGTAAAATATTTAAATTAGGGTTTTTTTTATGGTATAAATATATAAACTTGAAATAAGCATGTTATTTTTGTATATATTATTCGAATTTTTTTTAGGAAATAAAGAATCGTAAATTTTAGATATAAATATGTTAAATTTTTCAATTTATTTTATAAAATTACACTAAATTAAGTCTACAAACATCTCATGTTCATATTACGCAGTTTAGATAAGAATAGTTAATAAAATATGAAAATTCAGATATAATATATATTTTAGTGATTACCAATTATAAATATTATTTTACCAAATTTGATGGGCTCATCGTGGTTATAAAAAGGGAACTAACTTCCTCAGTATTCCACATCCAAAAAACTACAAAGAAAACCTGAAAATTAACATGTCTCCAAGAATACTACTTTTTCTCTTAGCTTTGGTTGTTCTGACCACTTCATTCACTGTTGATGCTGATGATGATCACAAACCTGGCTATCATGGTCCACATAAACCACCTCATGGTCATGGTCCACATAAACCATCTCATGGTCATGGTCCACCTATTTTAGAAGAAAATATAGAAGAATTAAATGGTGGGAAACCCCCTAAAAGACCAGTATATCCCCCAAAACACAAGCCACCACATCAAGAAGAGCCATTATCGGAAAGCAAACCATTCGATCATGGTGGAAAACCTCCAAGAAGGGAAGACCAGCCACCACATCACCACGATGAGCCTCGTGAGGGCCATTTCCCGGGACACCCTCCGGAATTGGATGATATTGAAGGCTCTGATGGGAAAAAGCCACCTTACAAGCCACCACACAAGCCACCACACAAGCCTCCCACGGACAATTAATTACTCTTATTACTGAGTGGGACTGGGCTACTTCACTACTTTTATGTATTTATGTAACGACATTGCAATGTATCTACATGTGCTTTGTTTAGAAATAAGCATCCATAACCTGTGTTTGTTTGGGGTTTAATTAAAAAACACACAGAAGATGTGAGTTCACCTACTGGTTACCATTGAGTGCATATTGAGCTAATTAATTTGCTTTGTCGAATATATGTTATAATCATGAATATCATCTTATTTCAGTTTTATTTATATATATTGTCCTATTATTATTAGATAGACAAAAATAAATATTTTAATAGTTGGATCGAACACAAACCCGATCCAACTAGTGGTCGAAATCATCAAACGATTTCACCTAAGAAGACGAGTTTGTGTCCGTGTACGCGACGATACTCATAGAGTGCTCCTACCTACGCATAATAGCTTTGGGTATTAGAAGTTCCATCAACCTTCCTTTTCGATCGATAACGAGGACTTTGAGTATAAAAGAATGTGACATAATGAGGAGAGAGCTATCTTTGATGGGATTCGATTGTAACACTACTTATGCAATTGGAACCTTGATGTTATTGGTCATGGAAATAGGATCTATAGTAATGATTAACTTTGTGGGAGTTGAGGTCCCAACCCATTACAATTCCATTTTGGATGGACCATGTATTCATACGATGAAAGTAGTTTCATCTATTTCCACAAGTCATCAAACACTCAATTGAGGAAGGCATAGAAGAGATAAATGGACCATGAAAAGGGAGGTTGTTATAATGCTCATGAAAAGGATGCTTGCAAGTAACAATTATAGCATAGTCCTTATCAATAAAGACGGGCCAAATACTTAGTAGTTGGTTAATTCAAATGAGGTGTGAGATCTACATCTCTCTCTTTGACTTTTCATGTCAAACCATTGTACAACTAAATACATATATTCAGTAAATATGAGATGATTACGAAGATTTCTTAAAGTTGTTTGTTCTCATGAACAACACAATGACACATACTATAATCCAAAAGACACATCTACTCCAAATGTATCTATCTTGAGTATTCCATCTAACTTCATAAATCAACTCATCTAATCCTCTATCAAAAGGAACTCAACAACACTACATATAGCACATTTGAAGTGGAAAACTTCACTTTATTACTGTAAATTTCATACACAAAACAAATACAAACCCTATGAATGTATCATCTAGACACAATGTGTAAGTCTATCCAACTACTATCATGTTACCCTTATACAGGTACACACGATAGTCTATCTAAATACTATTATGTTATCCCATGTAGGTACACACCGATAGTGTAAGCATAGTAACATGTAGCACAAACAAACACTATCTATATGCAACATAAATTTGCAAACTACATAATCTACACTCAACACAAATATGCAAACTCTCTTTGAATATATGAAACATTCTCTTTAAGTTTATGCAAATCATATAATCATAACTTAATAATATAATTCAGACTAAACTCACTAATACATGCAAAAAATAACATGTTAACACAATCAAACACAATATACAAACAAACACAAGTTGTGCATACTTTTCGTCTTTTTTGATATAAAAAGTCAAAGAAAGCACACACAAAGTATGCAATATACCATACCCCTATATGAAGGAGAAAAGTCAAACAAAAATGAAATAATCTTACCACTCATGCAACACAATAGAGAAGATTAAAGTAAACACAAAAAGAAGCAACACATGAAGTCATACGAAACATACAAAGAAAAACATCGAGATAATAGCAAGGTAAATGCATGTAACAAACAACAACCTGAATTCATAGACAAACCAAGAATAATACTGACAAAAACCATCTCCATAATGTGATACATAGCATGGAGTCCCACATTTATACATGTTGTGTGAGAGTATAAGGGGCTTTACAATGTGCATACATCACATCGACAAGACTGGCGATCCAACAACAATGGCATATAAACTTTTCAACAAATCTAAAAAAAGATGTTGACTAAGAGTCCAATTATCTTCCAAGTTGGCATATCCCTAATGACTCAACAATCTTCCCCCAAACATCAATGTTACTTAAATGTGTTAGTGAATCCCTAAACAGGTGTTGACTAGGAGTCCAACTATCTTCCAAGTTGAGACACTTCTAGTGATTCAACTATCCTTTCCCAACAACATTTGATTGTATTCAATCCTGCAACCTCATCCTATACTATGCATACACATACGAAAAGACATCCAAGAAGACCAAAGAAAACATATGACATGCATTTCAATGACAAGTAATAATATATCAACTACAAGTGATAAACATGCAATAATTCACTACAATAAGGATACAAGTAAACATATAGGAAGACAAGTGACATAAGAGATCATAAATAATGCATGCAAGAAGTTATGCTCACGATCCTATTTATACATGGTTCATATAAAGTGATGTAAAGAAGAAGGGAGCATCACAAGAACACAACAACATAATATAAACCCATAAATAAAACAAACAAAAAGGATACCAAACACATAGAGGATTCCCTTTTGGCACCATACAAATGACACACACTTCTACCACTAAAATTATGCATTTGAGGCAATAAACATGTTATAAATCATATTCTCAAAAGTCCAAACTCAGAAGCTTCTACATACAAAAGGCAACAAGATATATAGAACAAGGGAAGCAACCAAATCTTGTTCAATAAATCAGATGGTCCTTAATGAATAGTCAATACAATCAATGTAAATATCTACATGTCCATCAATCCATAATGTATCCAAGTAGAAGTATGACTAAAAATTTGATGCATGCTCTGTGTGTGCTATGCTAAACATGATTGCTCTATATGACCTCATGAAATTCTTATGTGAATAAAGAAAATGGAAATATATACTCAAATTGAACCAAACTTCATAGGTCTACATGTAGTCTCTCTCTCTCTCTCTTCACTAATGTAAGTGCAAGCTCAGAAGAAATCAATCAAAGCTAGTAAGAGTAGGTTGAGATTTGGGTAGAAGAGATGAAATATTTAAGCAAATGCACACCTTTAGACAACCATACTTTCACTTTAATCATAGAGCTTACAACCATAAGAGGCAATCCTTTAAACTCAGGATCTTTTCCTTGTACTTCTCAATTTTGAAACATATATAAATTTCCAAACCAAAGATCATTTTCAATAATGATTTTTCATTCATTTATTCAACCTCCTCTTTTTTCTTTTTCCCTTTTTTATCCTTTTTCTTTTCTTTTCTTTTCAAACTCTTTCCTTTAAGCTCGAGAGTAATACAAATAATCTCAAAGAAAATACGTTCAACAAGACAAAGTTGAAACTTAACAAAAAGAGTACTAGACAAGTGAGATGCAAAGATCAAAAGTATAACATAAAGGCTCAAGAGGGTAAACTGATGATAAGTAGACAATGATAGCAAGAAGGATCAAACGATTAAAAGATTACCTAAATTATTTTTTTAATCTAAGAAGTACCTAGGATTTTGCCTCAAGGGACACTAAACATGGATACTAAATCTTGTTAGAGGCATACAAATCATTTAAGCAATAAATCCATACAAACTTCTCAATAATATCGATACAAATTCACAACATTAAGACATGTGCAACAAAAAGTTCATTTTCAATAAAATACAAAAAATTAGCCATACAACGTTCAATGAATACACATATCAAGATAGCCATATTTCAATTTAAGTAAAAAGCATGTCAATCATATTATAATTAGTGATCCCTTAAAAATTTATTTTACATGCAAAAGGATAGTATGCTAGAAGAATGTGCAGAATTATACTAGGAAGAGAAAGAAACAGAGAAAGAGAGAAAGAGAATGTCAAAACATCAAATACAATAAACAAGCGAGAAGACAAGGATGGTCTCAAAGGATAATATAGACCAAAAAGATAAGGATGTACATCAAGAGATATTATCAGCACAAACCGTATAATGTTATCTTTAAAGAGAGAAAAGACAACAAAATGCACATAATTGCCTCAAAAGAGAGCATTAGTAACACTTACATAATTTCTAGTCAAGAGAATGAAAGAAACTCACTAACTAATGAGAAACATAAATAACACCCCCAAGAAAGAGAAGAAACAAAGGATGCTACAAAAATATCTAAGCATATGAGAAATGATCATAATCTAACTAATAAACAAGAGATATGCATAGACAAGGTCAACATCCCAAACACTTGGAGTGCCAACTAATCAGAAAAGTCTAGTCACATCAATGCATGTAAGTCAAGAAACCTAAAGATAGATAGATAATCTATATGACATATAGATGCATAAGGAAAACCTAAACAAGCACAATACAGAGAAACACTCATGTACTCACGAAAGTAACACACCTCAATTTTTTCCAAAAAGATACATATAAAGCATAAGAGAAGGAAGAGCATGCAAAAAATGAATAGAAATCAGTAGGAGACTAACAAAGAACCAACACACAACATACTAGGTATAAGAAAGAAGAACCTAGTAAAATATGTGAGATGCATTCTATATGACATGGCATATGAATGAAAGGACTATAAAAAAAATCCTAAAACTTGGACACTACATGATGAGAACATGTGACATGATGCTCATACAAACAACAATAGAAAAAGAAGTAAGCGACAAGTAAGGAAAACACACAAAAAAAGTATGTCAAAGCAACTAGTTGGGGAAATACTAGTAAAATCAAATAGTTAGGCATAACTGTAAGTAGGTCAATTAACATACTATGCAAGACAAAGAAGTGGTTAGAGAAAAAGATATGCATGAATAAGAAAACAAGGAACATATAGACAACAAAATTTTATGAAAATACATAACCTGATAGAAAAAATATAGCCCATACCTAAGATGACAAAAGGTATAAACATACAAGGTCTATATATGTGTAGATAGTGTTCTAGGATCAAGTACCCAGGAAATTAAGCTCAAACAGAGGTGGCCTGCTCTAATACCATTTGAAGATTCCCATAAGATGAAATAGTTACAAAAGGTCAATTGTTTTTTCAACTCAAATAGGTAATTAGGACCTAGGGGTAAAAAAGCCAATAATGTAATCTTATCACAAGCCCTATGTCAATTCGGCCAAGCAAACCTCACAGCATGAATTAAGCAATTAAGTTAGTGGAAGTACAAAAAAAAAACATGTTCAATTCAACACACAACAAAAATAACAAATAGATACAATTTCAACAATCTATAGAATACAAATAAGTGATGGTGTGTCTTATAGGCTCATGTCCACAATTGCAACATGCATACATGGAAAACAATACATAGCTTATGATACAAGCATACATACCTAAAAGCTAAAAGGATTTCCTATCATCTTAAGACCTCGTACATGGGAACAAATTCGGTAAATGATGATTGTATTTTCACAATATCAATCAAACATACATAGCAAACCCAAATAAAGAGTTTGACACTTAGTATGCTTCCAAGGTAAGGAGATATAGACTACTAAGAAACTCACACCAAACTCATATGCAGATAAAAATACAGGTTATACTAATAGATAATCTAATCATACATGACTACAAGAAGGAGTTAAAAATCTAATACATAGTCAGATTAAGGAGATACTGCTCCCTAAAGACTTATGTCAAAAAGGTAAACAACAGAGAGATAAACTCCTAACAAATAATCATAACAATAGTAAAAATAATCACAAACAAACAATATAAAGCATAAGTAATATTCAAAAGTAAAAAAGATGACAATAAAATAATAAAAGTTTTCTATTCAGAGTTTAAACTTTAGCACGTAGAGACATACATTATTTAAAATTTGATTGTACCAACTATATATTCAAACATGTGCAATACTAGATATAATAAGGTAAATGCACATAGAAACCCTATCTATATGGTAACATCCTTGGGTTATTTAAGGCAACCATTCAACCGCAAAAAATCCACTAATTAGTAAAACAATTACAATTCTGATAGAAAATAAAGCCACTAATACCTCTATTAGTTGAGACCTTTCTTCTAGCTATCTATTATTGCTTTTGCTTATTGCTTCTGCAACAAACTGATTCGATACATAAAGTCAGATCACCTTTAAAGTCAACACCACTCAATATAGTATGATCAATAATAAATAAACGAGTAATATGTAATATGGACTATCAATAAAACCACCCTTGAACATGAATACTCAATAATCATCTCTTATTGCACACAACCAAGAGATATGAGAACTTATATAACTTAGCTCAACCCATTCTCATAAAGATGTTCTCATATAAGAAAAAGTTGTACGAGGGAAACTATCAGCCAACACATGGCTTACACATAAAACCCACTAACAAATGTCTTCTTGAGTACTCACAATTCAAAAGCACCATTTTGTTCACACAATCACGAATCATTAATACTAAACAAACACTCAAGGTATTTGTGATCTAGAAACAGAAAATGAGATGTCAATTTGACAGAACCCTGCTACATTTTTCTGAATACCAAATAAGAAGAAATGAGAGGTATTTATAGAACTCAAATTTACCACCTTGCTAACCACCTCACCAAGGATAGTGGTGAGGGTGGTGCTGAGCAAGATGGAAAGCTTGATGCCAAGGTGCTAAAAGGTCACATTGTTTGTTCCAAAATTTGTCTAGTATTTTTCATAAATATCCTCATTCAAAACGAACAAAAAACACAAGTGTACCTAACTATATATGTGTATGTATAATTCATAACAATCAACCTTATACAAATTAGGCCAAATACAATAAGTAAGAATAAAACAGACATTGTGTTTTGTATATGGAAAGCCAACATACAGACACGAATACAACAAGACTTACAAATACCTCTTTATCTTAAGAACTATAGAACATTCGTCATCTTGCCTCTTTAGAATTCTACAAACAAGTATACTTCTAATCTTGATTCTAACTTCTTGATCTTTCCTTTTAGAATATGTGATGAACAACACATATGCGAATATGGCATAAGCTAGGTTTATGACCATTAAACAACTCTAAGGGAATCTTGGGAATAAAGTTAGATCAATAGAACTACATTCAGGAAGTACATTGCAGTTTGTACGGGGGAATATTGGGAGTAAAGTTAGATCTATAGAGCTACATTCAGGAAGTACATTGTAGTTTATATGGGGGAATATTGGGAGTAAGGTTAGATCTATAGAACTACATTCAGGAAGTACATTACCGTTTGTATGTAATATTCCCTAATGAACTAGGCAATGATGAATAAGTCATCATGTATCTTACCATGTCAAGCAATGTTCTATTTCTCCTTTTTTGCAACAACAAACTTTTGTGGTGTTCTAGGTGTTGTGAGCTATGATATAATATCATGCTCAAGATATAGATCCTTGATTTTTTGTCAAGGTATTCACGACCTCGATCTTATTGAAGTATTTTCAACAATTTAGCCAACTGATTTTAAAGTTCAGTATATAATTAATTTTATGAACTTTTCAAAAGTTTTTGATTTTCTTTACATTAATTAGGAATATGTACCCATACTGAGAATAATCATCAATGATGAAGCTAAAACTTTGAGCATCTCGCTAATATGAATCGTACGTATTTTTTTTGGTAAACAAAGTGCCTATTATTTGTATATTCCTAGTAATCTAGTAAGTATCTTGAAGAATTATCTAAAGTGCCAAATATTTCCATGCATGACAGGGTAATATCGTAATATGTACCATTTTAGAGAGAAAAAACATAAAATATATTCAAGTAGGATCAGAAAAGTATGAACCACTTAAGAATACAGGTGAGTTATGGAGTATTTAATTCTCTCTCTTAAGATGTATTCACCCTTCAATAACCACATTATTGATTTGGCAAAAAAGAAAGAAACCATATTATTGAAAAAACAATAAGTGGGAAATAAAGAAAATTGGCAACAGATATTTGGCGACCAGAGGAAAAGAAGGATGATAGTTTCAACCATAGGTCCCATTTATATCAATAGAATCGAGGCAGTTTGCTTTGGCCACATTGAAATTGAAACACTAAAGATATGGGTTATTAAGTATTTTTGGTTTTATGATTGCGTGAGTTTAATTAATTTTATAATTTTAAAATATAATAAATTAAATAATTTTTTTTTTAAAATTTAAATATTTTTTAAGAATAAAATAAAAATTATATATTTTATTAATAAAAATATTAAAAAAGCAATCTCTTATTTACACTTTTTCTCTTTTAATTATATTTTTTATATTTTATTAATAAAATAACTATAAAAAAAGAAGAAAAATGATAGAAAAAAAAGGGAGAGAAGAGAGATAAATAATATATAAAGAGGGAGAAAGAAAGAAAGAAAGTGAAGAGATGAACCGATTTTTTAAGGTTATTTTATTAATAAAATGTATAATTTTTATTTAGTTTTATCAAAGGATGAGGTGAGGTCGGGTTTGACATTCTTGTATTTATTTTAATTGTTTGTGAGGTTGAGGTAGATATTATTTAACAGTGTTTTGAGAATTCGTAAAAATAGTATATTTTAATAAAATTTATATTTAAAAATAAAATAAATTTAAAATGATGTTCGATATATATTAGATGTAATGTATAAATTATAGATATAATTATATCGTATATATTTTGATGATTGTTAAAAAATTAAAATAAAATGTATTTTAATTATAATATTATATTTTTTAAATAAATATATCAAAAATTATATAAAATGGTAATAAATTTAGATTGGAAGCAAGAAATGTGATCTCTTAATTCACCCGCTAAAATTATTTTTCCTATTGGATTTTCCTCAATCAATTTTTTTCCATCGATAAAAAGATCTAATTTATTTTCACGATTAAGAAAAATTGATAACACTAGCAAGTTTTATGACATATGGATACAGGATTCAATTATGTAACAAGAGCTTATACTTACGGTCATTTTCGTCGACGTTTTTTTTCCGTGTTCTGATGGCAGACGAATGCCAACATACAATACGCGCGAGTACTAATTTCACATTCCACACAGTACTGTAACTTGATTGGTGTTTACATGTAATTTTCTGCCTTTTTGGCAATTACGTCAATGTTCATGATTCCACAAATTTTATATAAAGTTATCTAATATGAATTTAGAAACTCTTTTTTAAAAAATTAATACTATTTCATGCTTATCTCCACTAAATGCCCATAGAATCAAGTATCCCATAAAATCAAGTTTATTATTATACAAGTTAATTAAAAATAACTCATCTTATAATATACATATATTGTGAAATCATTATAACCTAACTTTTGTTTTGGTAAACCAATATTATAACTTTTAATTCTAGTAATTTTTTTCTTACAATTTAATTCTTTTATTTTGTAATCTATGTACTGTGAACCCCTTAATTTTTTTTTTATATTTTTAGACTTCAATTTTTAATTAGACTTCAATTTTGGACCAAATATGTTAAAATTAAAAAAAATAAAAGTAAGGACATTCAAGTGTGAAAATAAAAAAAATAATAAAGAACAAGACTATAAAATATAGATCATTTGTGAAATTCACATTCAAAAGAAAAGAACAATAATAAGGAAATGAAAGTATAATAATACATGTGCTAATTTCAGATAATTAATTAATTAAATGATATTTAAAGAATATTTTAAAATAATCAATTAATTAATTATTTAAAATATGTAAAAAATCTTCGATTATTGATAAATATGCTAATATTTATGAAAATTTAAGTTAGATTTTAGTGATTATAAATTTTATTACTTCTTATAAATATTATTTTACCAAATTTTATAGGCTCGTCGTGGTTATAAAAAGGGAACTAACTTACCCAGTGATCCACATCCAAAAAACCTCAAAGAATACCTGAAAATTAACATGTCTCCAAGAATACTTCTTTTGCTCTTCGCTTTGGTTGTTCTGACCACTTCATTCACTGTTGATGCTGATGATGATCACAAACCTGGCCATCATGATCGACATAAACCACCTCATGGTCATGGTCCATCACATCAAGAAGAGCCATTATCAGAAAGCAAACCATTCGATCATGGTGGAAAACCTCCAAGAAGGGAAGACGAGCCACCACATGACCACGATGAGCCACCACATGACCACGATGAGCCTCGTGAGGGCCATTTCCCGGGACACCCTCCGGAATTGGATGATATTGAGGGTTCTGATGGGTCACCTTACAAGCCACCACACAAGCCACCACACAAGCCACCCACGGACAATTAATTAATCTTATTACAGTGTGGGACGGGTCTAGTTCAGTACTTATATATATGTATCCACAATTAATGCAATATATCTACATGTGCTTTGTTTAGAAATAAGAGAGACACTTCCATAACCTGTGTTTGTTTGATGTTTAATTAAACTAAACACAGAAGATGTGAGTTCACCTCCTGAGTGCATATTGAGCTAATTAATTTGCTTTGTCGAATATATGTTATGATCATGAATATCGACTTATTTCAGTTTTAGTAATATATATATATATATATATATATATATTGCTTTAGCTTTCGTTTTTATGATCTGCAATAATATATATATATATTATCCTATAGACAAGAATAAACATTAATGATTAAGTTTTGAACGATTTTACCTAGCTAATTGATATCGATCTAACAACCAAATAACATTTATAAATTATTATTTGTCTATTTTTTAAAAAATTTAAAATGGGTTTTCTATATCTATCTTAATTATTAACATCTAGATCTCTATTAGAGTTTATTTAAATTTTAAATAATAATTTAAATAATAACATTCTTTAAATTTTAAGTCAGTTCTACGTGGTAACTGACTTAAAATTTTAGCCCATACTACGTGGAAATTGACTGAAAATTTTAAGTCGATCTTATGTAACAATCAACTTAAACTTTTGAGTTGATTCTATTATATAGAATTGACTTAAAAATGGTATAGCTCTAAACATATTTTTGTTGTTTTTCAATAAATCACATAACAACAGAAAACAAACAAAATATATTTTAAAGATTTTTTAAAACCTTTTATTTATTTAAAAACTGGATATTAATTAATTATTTAAGAATCACCTTATAATAAAAAAATAACTTATAATGCATATATACAAATTTAACTTAATTATAATATAAGTAAATATTATAAACAAGTATATATGTGCATGGTATATTAGATATAAAATTACATATATTCATTACTATATGTAATAGATAAGTACATAATAAGAAGATATATATTTTATTCCATATCAACATATTCTACTTAGGATTTTTCTTCCGATCTCATAATTTAAAGCATATGTTCCACTCGTTTTTTTCGTAAATCTTCAAAACTTTTCCTATCGTAACTCGTTTTACTCCGACCAAAGAAATATATGTATTTAAATTCAAAATAATAATTTAACATCATGAATTCACAAAAAATAACTTATATATGTTAAAATATCAGTATATTAGTTATGTAATAAGTATATATGTAGCATTACTTTAATGTTGTCATGGCCTCAAGTGAAAAGGCTTAAAAACCGACATAACTTGCTACGTGAAATATTAAATCTAAAGTCTTTGATGCTAATAATTTTAAAGTATAATTATGAAACAAATGAGCACGTCAGATATAACCTAACAAGTATTACAATTCCCGAAACGTAAATAAACAAAGCTTATTTCATAATTAAAATCATAAATTCATTAAAAATAATTTATATATTAAAAGAGTATTTAGTTAAAGAGATCATTGTATCTTTAATTGACATGTTAATATTTGAGATGATTTTGCTCATAAATTTCATAACAAAATAACCACTTATAACTCCATCACTTTGTTGTAGAATCTACCAAAAAACAAGTATACACGATTTATTAATTTAAACATATTTATTATTTAATAGTATAATTAATTAAATTAATAAAATTCATTCTTAATATTCACTTGCATATACCATAACTTTACCCAATATAAGATTCTATGATTTTTAAGAAAAATGCATTTTTTCTTATTCCATAACTTTCATGCCTTATCAAAGTTCAAAAGAGTTAGTATTTTCATATGTATTCAATATACAAAGAAGAATATAAGAAAAATAGTTATTTATATCTCTTACATTTCAACAACTATTTATGTGTCTTTATTCAATTCTATGAAAGCCGAGTCACAATTACAAGCATGATTACCATATATATCAAGGATTACCAACATCCAATGATCTTAACCGTATTCAAACTTTAGTAGCCAATAGATTATTAACTTTTGATTTCTCTAAGTGTTAATGCTATATTACATAATTATTTTACTCTTATGCTTGCATCTTGCTCTTGATATTGGTTCATTTATGATGAATCATAAATCATCACCAAACGTGACCGTTAATTAACTTCAAGTTGATAGTAATATACCCTACATAAAAGAAATATATATAATTAATTAGATAATATAAACATAATTATATGTTCTACATAAATAAAAACTATTTACTAATTAAGGACTCACCTTATTCGCATTTAAATTATACTTAAATCGATCATTCAAAACTCAAATAATTATAATAACCACTCCATTGATATATAAGATTATCCAATGATTATATCATATATATTTTTTAGAAAGTGGCACAATTCATCCATCATTCATACTATTTTTGCTCACAACTATCATCATCAAAGAGCCAAGATTTTTATTGAAGTTTATAACATACTCATAATTATATTTTTTCCATGGATTCTTATTGAATGATACAAGTTTCCCATGAGATACTTCCTTTGCATCTCTTAAATTTGCAACACTTACCAATTTTGATATAATACACTAAACAATAGCAATTATATTAGTAACAATAAAAGTAGAATAATAAAATGCAAGTAATAAAAAAATTTCATTTTAAGTAAAATTAAATATCACAATGTCAAAATTTAGCACAACTTGATTTGATGGTCAAGCTACATATTGCCCAACAACTTCTTGGACTGTGGTAACATCAAAAGGCATTGGTAATAAACAATGATGGATCAATGATTGATCAATTACTACCTCCTCGATCGATCCAGACATTATTGAATCGATCAAGGAACCTATATACTAAATGTTCCAATATGTCTTCTATCAAAATCTAACATGCTGAACAACAAGGGTATACCTAAAACATGTTTATTTGAACCTCAGAAGTTTCTTCAGCTTGAATAACAATCTTGAAAATGTGCTTATAATCTAAATTACATTTGAATGTTTTGTTCATGAATATCACCAACACTCATAAACCTAACTTTATCCTCTTTGACATATTGTGTGACAAAACCTCTCGCATATTGCATAACACTCACAAGAAAAATTAAATTTTACATAGTAGAGCTATCTTATGTTTCGGTGAAGCCATCTAACTTAATCTTGACAACTCTTATATAGATCAAAAATTAAAACAACAAATGGGTAGACAACTTATCTCTAAAGACTCATTATTTAGTACTTAAATGTATATAATAATATAAAAGCAAAGAAACAGACATAAGTAGTTAGTAACAATAGGAAAAATGTTTAAGTATTACTCCCCTTTATCACATGTTGAATAGATCTGAACACTCAATGTGTTCTCCCCTCTATGTTCAATCTCTCACATTGAGCAGACGAATTTATTTTCACGATTAAGAAAAATTAATAACACTAGCAAATTTTATGTCATATGGATACAGGATTCAATTATGTAACAAGAGCTTATACTTACGGTCATTTTCGTCGACATTTTTTTCCGTGTTCTGATGGCAGACGAATGCCAAAATACAATGCGCGTGAGTACTAATTTCACATTCCAAAGTACTGTAATTTGATTGGTGTTTACATGTAATTTTCTGCCTTTTTCGCAATTACGTCAATGTTCATGATTCCACAAATTTTATATAAAGTTATCTAATATGAATTTAGAAACTCTTTTTTAAAAATTTAATACTATTTCATGCTTATCTCCACTAAATGCCCATAGAATCAAGTATCCCATAAAATCAAGTTTATTATTATACAAGTTAATTAAAAATAACTCATCTTATAATATACATATATTGTGAAATCATTATAACCTAACTTTTGTTTTGGTAAACCAATATTATAACTTTTAATTCTAGTAATTTTTTCTTACAATTTAATTCTTTTATTTTGTAATCTATGTGCTTTGAACCCCTTAATTGTTTTTATATTTTTAAAATTCAATTTTTAATTGGACTTCAATTTTGGACAAAATATGCTAAAATTAAAAAAAATAAAAGTAAGGGCATTCAAGTGTGAAAATAAAAAAAATAATAAAGAACAAGACTATAAAATATAGATGATTTGTGAAATTCACCTTCAAAAGAAAAGAACAATAATAAGGAAATGAAAGTATACTAATGCATGTGTGACATTAATTCTTGATAATCAATTAATTGATTATTTGAAATGTCATATGAGTATAGTGTAACATTAGAGTGGTGCAACGCAATGTGAATCGTGGTGACGGTTCGGTTTCGTCAGAATCATACGTTGGTTTCGAAACCGAAGGAGGTTCTTGATGAAAGAACTTTAATAAAGCACCAGGTCCTCTCACTATTAACTGCAGAATTTTAGATACATTATCAAAACGCAGATAATAAGTGTGAGAAACCAGTAAATGCATCAATTCGAAAATCCATTGGAATTCCCGTGTAAGTACTGAAACTTGTTCAATGGCAGGAGGTATGTTTTCAATCCATATTTGTTTCCGCTGCATTCAAATTATACGTTCATATAGTTTTCTGAACGTTTCTGGATTGAATTGTGATCTTACATTTGGTATGAGAGCCATTATTGAAAACATCTCTGTTTTGCTCTATTTCACAAAGAATTGAGATTTTGTGATTTTTATTTTTCTTGTTTTTTATGCATATATAAATTATAAATTGTTTCAATATTGATTTTAGAGTGATTTTGTGAATTTAAACTTAAAAAAAAATGAAGAAAATAAATCCAATTTACCGTGGGTATTTATTTCAATTGAGGTCATGAATCACTCGGAAATCAAATTCTGAGAATTTTGATAAAAAGAAAGTCGGATTCCGTCATCGTAATAGAAAGATATGGCCGAGTATCCGTTATAGTCAAAACCGGGTCGGGTTGACTAGGTTGGAGGTTGAAGATGAAGTTTAAAAAAAAACCTTTAAAATCGCACTATCTGAGGGACTCGAAACCAGGTCATGTGTGAGACATTAATAGTCTCATTCAATGGGCTCGAACAATTATTACGTTTATTATTGTATCAGACTTATATTTATATATATTTAGAGTTTGATTTTTTTTTTAAAAATGTTTTAGCTGGGAAACGAACACAGACTTCACTGGTTGGCATAAGTAGGACTTTCCACTAGGCTGCAATGATTGTTGCGTTATGCCTAGTATCTGACTTAATTTTAAATATGTATTCGGAATTTGATTTTATTAAAATAATAATAATAATAAATTCCGAATATAATTTTAATTTATGTTTATCATATGTATAATATTTATTATACATGTGATATTTATTTAAATAATTTTTAGACACATTAAAATATATATATTATGCTTAAATTATTTGTTTTGGTATTTGTATGTGTAAATTTTGTAATTAATTATACATATGAAAATTTGGTTAAATAATTTATGCATAATGAAATTAATTGTTAATGGCTCTTATGGATTTAATTAGTGCTTATATTATTTATTTTTGTTTGTATAATTTATTGTCATATATGAAATTTTAAGATAGATAATATTTACACATTTGAAATTAAATTAATATTGCTTATGGTTTTATGCAATAATTGAGCCTAAGGATTTAATTAATATTTAAGTAATTCATATAGTTTAATTAATTAGTGAGTAGCCACAACATCTTTAATTAATTAAAACTATAATAAAGTTTATTTAGGATCACATTTAGAAAATAAACATTAATTGTAATTAATCATATATGATATAATAAATCTTATCCCACAAGAATTTTTATGTGATTAATTAGGATATAATATCAAATTATATTTTCTAATTTACCCACAGGGTTAGGAAAAGGAACATAATTTGATAATTTTATCGTAAAGTTAGGATGAATCTAATTGAATTAAAACTTTAGCCCACGTGCAAGTTTTATGTCATTAGATTCATATTTTTTCATGATTTACATTGGTAAAAAATGACTATAGTTTAGGTCTCAAATTTTAATAAGCATATAATCTTGAATTGCAGCTTCTCAACCTGTAAATTTCTCTGATACCTGCTGTGACATTCTCGATTTGAAAGGGGATAATTATAAAATATGGAAAGAAAGAATTCTCCTTCAACTAGGGTGGATGGATATTTATTATGCTATTAGGAAAAATGAACCATCTAAAATTACTCAAACCAGCACTCCAGAGAATATCATGCTTTATGAACAATGGGAGCGATCTAATCGCCTTAGCATGATGTTCATTAAGACTAAAATATTTGATGGTATTCGTGGTTCCGTTGATGAGCATAACAATGTTTAAGACTTGCTAAAGGTCATTGATGATCAATTCGTCACTTCAAATAAGGTTTTAGCAAGCACCCTTGTTATGAAGTTCTCTTCTTTAAGACTCACCAGTGTGAAAGGTGTGCACGAACACATTATGCAAATAAGGGACATTGCGGCTCAACTTAAGCATCTCAAGGTTGAGATGTCAAAATCCTTCCTAGTACACTATATCCTTAACACTCTCCCATATCAGTACGGGCCATTCAAAATCTCGTACAATATACATAAGGATAAATGGTCAATCAATGAACTAATGACCATGTGTGTTCAAGAGAAAGAGAGGCTTGTTAGGAATTTGGTGAAAGTGCAATGTTGGCTACAATGTATCGGAAAGGAAAATCTCAATACAAGTATAAAGGAAAAGGGATAATTCCACCTCAGGCTGATATTAAGAAGGGACACATGAAGAAGGATTGTATCAGATTCTAGAAGTGGCTTGAGAATAAAAGGAATCCAACATCGTTTGTTTGTTATGAATCTAATATGGTTAATGTTAATATTAACACCCGGTAGATTGATTTTGTATCTACAATCCATGTTGCAAACTCCTTACAGGGTAAGCAAAATCTAAGGAAGCTAATGGGAAGTGAGCAATTCATCTTATCCGGTAACAAGATGGGTTCACATGTGGAGGTTGTAGGGACATACAGTTTGATTTTAAGTAGTGGTTTTATTTTAGAATTAGAAAAAACCTTTTATATTCCAAGTTTCTCTAGAAACTTGATTTCAATTTCAAGACTTGTACCTTTTAGTTATTCCTTTCACTTTTCAGAAAACATCTTTCAGTTTATTTAATAAATTTGATTATGTTGGGAATGGTATTTTGTCTGATGGTCTTTACTGCATTAATTTATGAAATAATACCACTCATAACGTTATGTATGTTCAAGTGGGCACTAAAATGTGTATTATTGACGATGACTCTTCTACATTATGGCATAGGAGATTAGGACATATCTCCATAGAAATAATTAAAAGATTAGTGAAAGATGGGGTATTTAGTACTTTAGATTTTACTGATTTTGAGACATGTGTGGACTGCATTAAGGGAAATAACAAGTCAAAGAAAGGTGCCAATAGGAGTTCAAACATATTAGAAATCTTACATATGGGTATATGTTGTCCAAACATGGACATTCAAGGTTAGAAAATATTTTATCACCTTTATTGATGATTTTTCTCGATATATGTATCTCTACATGCTTCATAATAAGAGCGAAGCACTAGATGCCTTCAAGAGCTTTAAGGTTGAAGTAGAGAAACAATGTGGAAAGCAAATAAAGATGGTGAGATCAGATAGATGTGGTGAATATTATGGTAGATACATTGATAATGGGCAAGCGCCTGGTCTGTTTGCTAAGTTTCTTCAAGAACAGAGGATAGTTGCCCAATACACTATGCCTGGTTCACTAGACCAAAATGGTGTAGCAGAAAGGAGAAACCGAACACTATTAGACATGTTGCAGAGTATGCTTAGAAACTCCAATCTTCCTAAATCCTTGTGGATTGAAGCATTAAAGATGATTGTGTATATATTAAACCGAGTTGCAACCAAAGTTGTCTCAAAGACGCCATTTGAATTATGGAAAGGTTGGAAACCGTCTGAAGTGAGGATTTATAATCCACAAGAGAAGAAACTGGACCCAAGGACCATTAGTGGGTATGTCATTGGATATGCTGAACGGTCTAAGGGTTATATATTTTACTGTCCATCTCACAACACTAGGTTTGTGGAATCAAGAAATGCATAATTTCTTGAGAATTACTTGATTAATGGGAGCGATCTATCCCAAGGCATTGTTTCTGAGAAAGATCATTCAGATGCTCAATGTGCCACTTCAAGTAATGGACTGATCGTTATTGTTAACAACATGCCTCAAGTACAAACGTGTGTTGAAGAACCAGTCTTGGAGGTACCACAAGATGTTGATCCTGATCCAATAGATGTTGAAGTTCAACAGATGCCTACAACTGTTGAACAACCAGCTGAACAACATGATCTTGCTCCTCAAGAGAATGTTGATGCAGCATTAAGAAGATCTACTAGAGTAAGGAAATCAACAATTCCTAGCGATTATTTTATGTATCTACAAGAATGTGATTATAATGTTGGAGCCGAAAATGATCCTGAGACGCTTTCACAGGCCATGAGTTCTAAGGTTTCAAACTTATGGTACAATGCCATGAAAGAAGAAATGGATTCTATGACATCTAACTGAGTTTGGGATCTCGTCAATTTTCCTGATGGTGTGAAAGCCATTGGATATAAATGGGTCTTCAAAACAAAGAAAGACTCATAGGGCACCATTGAGAGACATAAGGCAAGACTCGTTGCCAAATGATTCACTCAAAGGGAAGGAATCAACTACACAGAGACATTTTCTCCTGCATCTGAGAAAGATTCACTTCGTGTGGTCATGGAATTGGTTGCCCATTTTGATTTGGATTTGCATCAAATGGATGTGAAAAAGGTTTTCCTTAATGGTAACCTAGAGGAAGAGGTTTATATGAAGCAACCTGAAGGATTCTTCTCTAGTGATGGTGAGTATTTGGTTTGTAAGCTTAATAAATCCATATATGGATTAAAACAAGCTTCTCGTCAATGGTATTTTCAATTTCATAACGTCATCACTTCATTTAGTTTTGAAGAGAACGTCATGGATCAATGTATATACCAGAAGGTTAGTAAGAGTAAGATTTGTTTTTTAATGCTATATGTGGATGATATTTTGCTTGTACCCAATGATAAGGGTTTGCTACACGAGGTAAAACAATTCCTCTCTAAAAATTTTGATATGAAGGATATAGGTGAGGCATCTTATGTCATTGGCATTAAGATCCATAGAGATATACTTTGAGGCGTCTTGGGTTTATCTCAGGAAACCTATATCAATAAAGTTTTAGAGAGATTTCAGATGAGAGATTGTTCACCAAGTGTTGCACCCATTGTGAAGGGCGATAAGTTCAATTTGGATCAATGCCTAAGGAATGATTTAGAAGGAGAACAAATGAAAACCATTCCATATGCTTCAGCCGTTGGAAGCCTAATGTATGCTCAGGTCTGTACCAGACCTGACATTGCATTTGTTGTTGAATGCTAGGGAGATATCAGAGTAACTCAGGTGTTGACCATTGGAAAGCTGCAAAGAAAGTGATGGGGTACCTACAAGGAACCAATGATTATATGCTCATGTATAGACGAACCGATAAACTGGAAGTAATTGGCTACTCCGATGCAGATTTCGCCAGCTGTGTTGATTCACGAAAATCAACATCTGGTTACATTTTTATGTTTACTGGTGGAGTTGTGTCTTGAAGGAGTGCGAAATAGTCCTTGACTGCTACTTCCACTATGGAGGCCGAGTTCATATCATGTTTTGAGGCCACATCGCATGGTGTACGGTTGAAGAGTTTCATTTCTGGGCTTAAAGTAGTTGACTCTATTTCTAAGCCATTAAGATTGTACTGTGACAACTCAACTGTTGTATTTATGGCTAAGAACAACAAAAATGGTAGTTGTAGTAAGCACATCAAAATTAAATACTTGGCCATAAGAGAACGTGTTAAGGAAAATAAAATGGCCATTGAGCACGTAAGCACTGAGTTGATGATTGCTGATCCTTTGACTAAAGGCATGCCACCAATGAAATTCAATGATCATGTAGAGAAAATGGGAATTGGTTCCACTTTGTAAATGTATATATACAATTTATTAATGAAACTCTTATATATTGTGATATTTTCTCATATTCATGTGCACCTTAATTTATTTGAGAAAATATATATTTTATTGGAACAAGAATAAATAAAAGATTTATTCATTAAGTTTTGTTACCACATAAAGTATAGTACTTGAGAAACTAAATACATTGTAATACATGGAAGATAATACTCGCTCTTAGAGGACCTATCACTATGATTCATGTATTTTGTTACTCAAGAGAATTTCACTTAACGTTTGCACCAAGTGGGAGAATGTTTGCGCATTTGAATGGTGCAACGCAATATGAATCATGGTGAATGTTTGGTTTCGTCGGAACTGTACGTCGATTCCGAAACCAAACGAGGTTCTTGATGGAAAAACATTAATAAAGTATCGGGTCCTCTCACTATTAACTGTAAAATTTTAGATACACCATCAAAACGTAGAGAATAAGTGTAAGAAACCAGTGAGAACATCAAATCCAAAATCCATTTGAATTCCCGTATAAATGCTAAAATTTGATCAATGACAAGAGATATCTTTTCAATCCAATTTTGTTTCCGCTGCATTTAAATTATACGTTCATATAGTTTTTTGAACGTTTCTGAATTGAATTATGATATTACATATAACATATATATTAGTGAAAAATCTTCAATTATTCATAAATCTTACCAAAATATAATGAAATATTATTAAAATATCATTTTAAAAATATAGATAAAAAAATATTGAAAGTAAAATCATAATACTTGACAAAAATAACTTGAATAAAATAATCATTAACTATGAAAAAAAAGTAATTAAAGACATAAAACCAAGTAGGCATTATATTGTAGATATGTTTATCAAAAAATAGTCAAGTTTATATATTTAGAAATTCCGTTCATATATTAAAGAAAGAAAAGCAAAAGACCTGCGACAAGGAAAAGAAACTACAATGAAAGTGGCCTGGTTCTGATTATAAATAAGTTATCAACAATGATCTGTTTTTACCTAATCTGAATTTGCAAATAATCACTGCTTCAAAAGTCCAACTTTGCTACTCAGTGGAGATTTTTAATAGACCATGGTATATGTAATAACATAGAAGAATATGGTCCTTACAAATATGACCAAACCACACTAACAGTATCCTATAGGCTAGAGAATAGTACTATGACAGGTGTCAAAAATAACGCTTAAATATATTAAATAGGATTCAAATGTTTAGAATTAAATATTAGATGTAATTTATTAACTGTTTTAATGAAATTTCAATGATATTAAATGTAAAGTGTTGGAATTAGGGTATATTTTTTTTAGAATAAATATATAAACTCAAAATAAGTATGTTATTTTTGTCTATTATACTGGTATTTTTTATGACATAAAGAACCATAAATTTTAGATATATATAGGGAAATCAGATATATCAATTTTTGTAATTTATTTTTTAAATTTATATCAAATTAAAGTATCCAAATATTGTATGTAACGTTGCTTAGATACTAATATTTCATAAAATATGAAAATTTAAGTTAGATTTTAGTGATTATATATTTTATTACTTCTTATAAATATTATTTTACCAAATTTTATAGGCTATTCGTGGTTATAAAAAAGGAACTAACTTACCCAGTGATCCACAACCAAAAAACCTCAAAGAAAACCTGAAAATTAACATGTCTCCAAGAATACTTCTTTTGCTCTTAGCTTTGGTTGTTCTGACCACTTCATTCACTGTTAATGCTGATGATGATCACAAACGTGCGCATCATGGTTCACATAAACTACCTTATGGTCATGGTCCACCTATTTTAGAAGAAAATCTAGAAGAATTAAATGGCAGGAAATCCCCTAAAAGACCAGTATATCCTCCAATACACAAGCCACCACATCAAGAAGAGCCATTATCAGAAAGCAAACCATTCGATCATGGTGGAAAACCTCCAAGAGAGGATGACGAGCCACCATATGACTACGATGAGCCTCGTGAGGGCCATTTCCCGGGACACCCTCCGGAATTGGATGATATTGAGGGTTCTGATGGGAAAAAGTCACCTTACAAGCCACCACACAAGCCACCCACGGACAATTAATTACTCTTATTACAGTGTGGGACGGGTCTAGTTCACTACTTTTATATATATATGTATCGACAATGCAATATATCTACATGTGCTTTGTTTAGAAATAAGAGAGATACTTCCATAACCTGCGTTTGTTTGATGTTTAATTAAACTAAACACAGAAGATGTGAGTTCACCTCCTGAGTGCATATTGAGCTAATTAATTTGCTTTGTCGAATATATGTTATGATAATGAATATCGACTTATTTCAGTTTTAGTACTATATATATATATATTGCTTCAGTTTTCTGTATTACAGTAATATTAAATCAAAACCTTATAAGGAATCAAATAAAACTTATAAGAAATTTTCAAAATCAAAAAAACCATTCTTTGAAAAAAGAATGAATTTTTACAACAAACCTTATAAAAGAAACTTTAATAAGGGATCAAAACAACATAATAAACCCTTTAAAAACATTAAAGAGTTTAATTGTTATAAATGTGGTAAGAAAGGTCACATAGCCAATTTCTGCAAGATGTCCAAAAAAATTCATGAATTAAAACTTGAAGAAGACACCTATGCTAAAATATCTGCCCTCATGGTAGATACATCATCATCTGAGCCTGACCAATGGTCAGACAAAGAATCTAATCCCCAGGATGATGAATTTGCAACCAGCAATTCGAATTCCTCTAGTAAAGATATTAATGTACTAACTAAGGATGAATATGAACAACTTCAAGAAACAATCCTTAAGTTAAATAATCCATCAATAACCAAACTTTGCGTAGAATACCTAGGTACATGTTTGGCCAAATCACAATCAATTAAAAAAAATTCTGAACTTCCAAATACCAGCACAGGCTATTACAACCTCACTGCTGTTCTGGAATGAAAGAACAAAGTCATCACACCAAAAAGTCAAATTCAAGACTTAAAAATTGAAATCAAAACTATTAAACTGGAACTCCACCAGCTTAAAGAAAAATTAAAAGAATACGATATTAAGTTTCAACTACTTAATAATGGAGAAAAAATATCAACTTATGTGAGTGATTCTGATGATGATCTTACTCCCAATAATCAAGAAATCCAAAATTTGAGAAAAATTACCACCAAGAAATATAAAATTAATATAACCTTAATATTTCCTAACGAATCAAAACTAGAAACCATTGCCCTATTTGACACAGGGGCTGACCTAAATTGCATCATACCATCAATAGTTCCCAGAAGGTTTTATAAACCAACTGAAGAACGACTTAATTCAGCTAATAAATCTCAAATGAGTATTATTGGGAAAACTGAGATATCTATCCAAAAAGGATCATACCTTATCAACAGCCCATTTGTCATAGTATCTGACATAGGCTACTAGGTCATATTGGGTACTCCCTTTATGGATATCATTACCCCATATTCTGTTAAACATGACAGGATTTCTTTCAAAATAGGAAGAGAAGCCTTCAGCTTCCCTTTCATTGAAGAACCAAAAACCAGAGATCTTAATCTCATCAAAACATATTCAATCTCTACAAAAGAGATTTCTGTTCTTATAAATCATAGAGAAAAGGACCTTCTCTATCTCAAAACCAAACTTCAGTCTCATACTGTTGAGAAAGAACTTCAAATCCCAGAGATCAAAGACAAAATCTCTAAATTACAAACATCTTTTGAGAAAGACGTTTGCTCTGAATTACCCAGTGCATTCTGGGAAAGAAAAGAACATATGGTAGATTTACCATATGAATCATCCTTCCATGAGAAGGATATTCCTACAAAGGCAAGGCCTATTCAAATGAATAACCTTGAGCAATTCTGTAGAAAGGAAATCGATGATCTCTTATCTAAGAAACTCATATCAAAATCCAGACCGTCATGGAGCTGTGCGGCCTTCTATGTCAACAAATCTGCTGAGATTGAGAGAGGAACTCCTCGGCTAGTTATCAATTACAAACCTTTGAACCAAGCCTTAAAATGGATTAGGTACCCTATCCCGAATAAAAAAGACTTACTTCAAAGATTGTACTCATCCTCCATATTTTCAAAGTTTGATATGAAATCAGGCTTTTGGCAAATTCAAATCGAGCCTCAACATAGGTACAAAACTGCATTCACTGTTCCATTTGGACAGTTTGAGTGGAATGTTATGCCATTTGGGCTCAAAAATGCACCTTCTGAGTTTCAAAGGATTATGAATGATATATTCAACCCTTACTCAGAATTTTGTATTGTGTACATCGATGATGTACTTGTATTTTCAAAAGATGTCAGACAACACATCAGACATCTCAAAACTTTCTTCCATATCATAAAGAGAAATGGACTGGCCTTATCAGCCAAGAAAATGACTCTTTTTCAAACAAACATTAGGTTTCTTGGACACAATGTATCCAATGGAACAGTAATTCCTATCAATAGGTCCTTACAGTTTACAACTAAGTTCCCTGATAGGATTATTGACAAAACCCAGCTAGAAAGATTTCTAGGTAGCTTAAATTACGTATTAAGTTTCTGCCCAAATATTAACAGGTTAGCAAAACCTTTACATAATAGGCTTAAGAAAACTCTTGAGCCTTGGACAGAAGAACACACAAAAATTGTGCAAAAAATTAAAGCATAGGTTCAAAACATTCCCTGTTTACATCTTGCGGATCCTACACTCCCCAAGGTAGTAGAAACTGACGCCAGTGAGCTTGGCTATGGTGGGATTTTAAAACAAGTCCAAGATAATAATGAACAAATTGTTCAGTTTGTCTCTGGTCATTGGAATGATTTTCAAAAGAATTATTTCACGGTTAAAAAAGAAGTATTATCCATAGTACTTTGCATTTCTAAGTTTCAATCATATTTATTAAATCAAAATTTTTTACTAAGGATTAATTGCAAATCTGCAAAAGAAATTTTATTAAAAGATGTTAAAAATATTGCATCAAAACAAATTTTTGCCAGATGGCAAGCACTATTAAGTATTTTTGATTTTGATATAGAATTTATCAAAAGAGAAGAGAATTCATTACCTAATTTTCTAACCAGAGAATTTCTTCAAAACAGGTACCACAATGAGCAAGAAAAAGAAGGGAAAGGAGAAGAGTGAACCTCCAAACCTAACCATTACCAGTCTCTCATCGGCTAAACCCATTATGACCTGGTCTCAGGTTACTCATAACCAATCATCATCTTCCAAACAAACTTTGGAACAATCATCACCTCTACTCACTCCTAAGGATTTAGAATTAAATAATCGCATCCATGAATGGTTGCAAAATATGGATTCTGAAAAAATCAGAACTGCATTTCGTTGTATCCCAGAAATTGGGGGACCAACTGTTTCATCAAATTTGGAAATTATACCTTCCAAATCAAATACATTTTCTCAAAAAACAACTGGAACAATTTCTATTCCAGAAAGAGGAATTACATCCTCAACTTATTTTCCCCCCCAAAGGAGCAGGAGAAGAATTTTCCAAAACAAAATCATCATCTGAGTATTTTAAGAAACAACCAACTCAGGTGGTAACTATTATTGAAAAACAAATTTTCAACCAAAACCCTTACTTGGCCGTTCAAAATTATTTTGGCAAAGGGATTTTCTATCGGCCATCGTTATCTTCAAAAACTCCCCAATACTATCAGAGTATTCTGGAAATCACTGGTAGTGTGGAATTCAAACATTTCCACTATCCTAAATCAATAGAAGTGCAGTTTTCAATTGCCAAACTCCATAAAATCATATCTCCAACAGATTGGGGAAATGAATTATATAAACAGCTGGCTTTCCCAGTCAATGCAACACATTCCATCCCACATTGTACATCATACAATTATTGGGATTATCACCAGGCATGGTTTAATGCATTCCTCATCCAAAATAAAGATAACCAACATTCTTGGTTATTTTTCTTTGTTAATAAATCTATTAATCCAAACAGGTTCCCATCTTGGTTTTTACAATGGTGGAAACTATTCGGAAACCTTTCATCAATTCTGATATCACCTGTGAAAGAAAGTTATGAATCTTTCCAGTTACATTACAAACCATCCACAGAGGAAGCTAGATTCCCTCATTTGTGCATATTTTGTTCAAAATTTTACCTCCCTTGGGTATGTCAATGGGTCTTATACCCAGAAACATCAGAGGTAATAACTATCAAACCCTCATTTCAAATCAAATGGTGGTCGTCCTTTACGATCCCAAAAACACTCTTATTACCAGTCGTCGAGAAATGGCTAACACAGAAAGGATACAAAGATCACCCAATGAAGGACATACAAGCTTCTTCATTATTACTAGCACAAAAGGCGCACATTAACGCCCTAATTGCTCAAGCAAAAGCCCAAGAAGAACTCTTGGAAATCATCAAGCAACTATCATCTAGGCAAACATCTCATACACCAAAAGAAGAGTTACCTGATTCGGATGAAACCCAATCTCCCGATAAAACAGAAACTTCATCGCAAGCTTCAGAAGAGGATTTAATTAATTTAGAAACCTCAACTGTAGATATGAACTTTTGGGTTCCTAGAAGATAGGAGAAAAACATTATTGGGCCTGCGTGTCCATTACTATTTATCATTGGGCCTGCATGTCCATTACTGATTATCATTGGGCCTGAGTGTCCATCACTATTTATCATTGGGCCTGCGTGTCCATTACTATTTATCATTGGGCCTGCGTGTCCATTACTGATTATCATTGGGCTTGAGTGTCCATTACTATTTATCATTGGGCCTACGTGTCCATTACTATTAAATCATTGGGCCTATGTGTCCATTACTGTTTATAGGACCTTAATAGGCCCATCATTATTTTCTGAGGATAACTAATTGTTTAAATCAAAAAACGACAAAACAGCAAACGGTGCCGAAAAGGTTACTGTTTAAATACCCATACAGTGCCCGACATAGTACTGTTCAAATGCTTGTTCGGAATAATGAAGCATCTACTATTCACAATAGTAGTCAAGATTCCTACAGTATCAAGTGGCCGACCATTTACTGTTCATTGAATAGTAAAAGCATCCCCACAATGTCATCACTCGGTTATTTAAGAAGAACGAAGTCAGAAGGGAAGGGGTTCCAATTTTAGCCAAGAATTCTCTCTACTCTTGAATTCTCTCTACTCTGATTCTGTTTTGATTTATAATCTTTAGATTTTAATTAAGTAGGTGTGTTTAATTTTCAGTTTGTTTATTTCCTTTTAAGTTATTTTAATTTACTATTTTAAATTATATATTTTATTGTAATTGAATATGGCCGGCTAAGCCGCCTAATCTATCAATATAGTATATATGTGTCCTATTATTATATAGACTAGAATAAACATTACTCCATTGAATTCCTTATAGATGTTACTTGGAACACCAGGATTATAAAAAAATTTGATGTCCTGTTTAGACATAAGATGAACAAAATTAAATTATACTTGATATGCTTCAAAAGCTTGTTTAGCTTCTTCAAACGAATTATATGCTTGATAACAAGAATTTTTACTTGATTTATTTGATAATGACAAGCATGCCAAGAAGTATATATTCTAGAATGATGTTTATTAAATATAACCTAATATTTTCTTTTTAGAACATTTGTTTAGTCCACCATTTTTGCCTTCTTATCAAAAGTAATACATTCTTCTATAGGTTTTTTCCTCTACAAAACTAGATTTCCATTCTGTTAATGGTCTTCATAAATATATATACTAATATAATCAACAATAAAACTTTTAGTGCCTTTTAAATGCTCGACTTCAAATCTATATATGTAAATTTGGTTATTCAATTTTAATCTTCTTCCTTCAAGATTATTTCTTTTGTTACAAAGAAAATCTCTAACTACTTGTTTATCATATCTAACAATACAACTTTCTAGAGCTAAATATATATGAAATCATTTAATAGCAAGTTTTATAGCTAATAATTATTTTTCAAATATGATATAATTAATTTCATTTGGATTAAATTTACCAAAATTATATCCACAAATTAACTTTTCTTTTTGAAGTTTTATAGATATAGGAGCTTTTCTAGCTCTAATACCATTTAAAAAACTAGGTGGATCTTTTTCTTCCCAATTTTTTGTTAATATAACTTTTAATACACATTCCCAGCAAAAATTTGAAGCATCTGTTTCTAAAATTAATTTATCACTTGTTTTAGCGAAATATACTTCTAGGAGATGTTTTATTTATTCTTTTATTTTTCTTAGGATTTGTTTGTCTTCTTCATTTCATGAGAATTTAATATCTTTTTTTTAATTTATTGATAAGAGGAATTTCTTTTTGTGATAGATTTTTTATAAAATTCCTTCAATAATTAAAAATTCATAATAAACCTTGTAGTTGTTTTTTGTCGCTAATTTTTTCTGAAAATTTTCTTACTTTTGATATAATATGTTCTTAAATTTTTATTCTCAATTGATTTAAAGTTATCCCTAAAAGTATAATAGATATTTTTTCTATGATGAATTCCATTAAACATGTTAGGAAGGTGGTTAAAATGACTCAAAAAATATCGAGTGATTAGTCAAAATCACTTAGAAAAGAAACTTGATGCTCTAGCACTTAACATGGGTATATTTGAACACCAATTAACCTTGATCCAAAAAATTGATAATATTGACCTTAAATTAGAAACTAAAAATAAGATTGAATCATTAATAGAAAAAATAGATGAAAACATATATTATCAACATGGAATGAATAGTCCTAAAAGTAATACACCTCCTAGATTATTTTATGGAACTAAAGAACTTAAAACTTTTCAAAGTCATAAATGTAATAAAACAAAATACAATAATGTTGTTAAAATCCTTGATTATTGGAGACATGTTTATAAGGATCCAACATTAGTAATCGAAGAAAGACAACGACTACTCAAACAAATTCTAGAAACCTATCTTGAATAAAAATCATTATCATCACATTTTGGTTATCAAATTAACTTATTATCCTCTAATGATGAATCCACGTCTAAATCTGAGTCAAAATCTAGCACTCCATATGTAGCCAATGTGGTGAGTGATCCAGAAACTATATCTGAAAAATATTCAAATATGCATAAAAGAGAAAACCTGAAGAACCATTAAAAGAATTCTTAAACAAGGAAAAATTGAAGAATATTTAAAAAGCACTCAAGATGAAGACTATATTGATGTAAATGAAACTTCATCTAGTGGAACAAAACAAGAAGAAGAACCAATTCCTTCTTATACTAGGAGAGATGTTTTAGGTAAACAACCAATATCACAAAATGGTACTTATTTAAACCTTATTAATGTACCATTTAAAAATAAATAAAAAATTATAGAAGAATGGGCACAATCTATGTCCATCATTTTACTCAACCATAAAAACACTTGGATAAAAGAAAATTTTCTAGATTACATTGCAAGAACCCTAAAAAGTGATACTCTGCAATGGTTAAAACAATGGGAAAAGACTCAAAGAGGTAGAAAGAAAGAAAATTGTTCTTATTATCAAACTTTCTTAAACATGATTATATATTAAGAGAGTTCAAAAAAATAATTAAAGAGAATTTGATAGGAGATGCAAGAGAACCAATGATTTAAGAAGATACTAATTATACTCTATCAAAATTAGAATTATATAATATTTATCAATTTGAAGATTACTTAAAATTATTTTAAAAAATATTATTTTCTTGTAGAACCCTATCATGATATATATTGATTAGATCAATTTTTCTATAAATTTCCAAATTCTTAGGATGAATTATTTATTAAAAGATATATAGATTGGTTAGAAAATCTAAATAAAATAGACAATATAGGGTTTAGGATTAATTATGTCCTTAGACTAATAAATGAACAATATAATGCTTATTAGTTAAAGCAAAAAAACAAGTCAAAAGCCAAATCAGCAATACAAAATATGGACAACAATTTTGTAATAGAATATTAAAAGAAGAATGGAAAATAGGATGTCCTATACAAAGAAGTAGTAAACTTTTGTAATTTAAGTTGAAACCTGGAAAAAAAGAAAAAACTTTTATAAGAAGAAAAAGTATATTAGAAAACAAAAAACCCAAATAAAAATTATATTTAAAAAGAAAATGAAAATCTTATATTTGTAATGAATAAGGTCATTATGCACTAGAGTGTCCCAAAAAAGGAAAAAAAGTGCAAAAATGATTATTAAGACCTTATAAAAAAAGGGCAATGCCTCTACTCAAGCTAACCTAGTGATAAAAATTGCTCAGGTCAATCAATGGGTAGGGGAGGCTTTTGATAAGGAAAAGAAGTTGATTCGAGATGCCAAGGCACAATTTGAATGCTACAAGTGATCAATTGATGGAGAGTGCTCACATCGTCTATAATATGGCCATGAAATCTTTTAAGGAGGAGGCTAAGAAGAAAAGGCTTGGTAAATGCTATTATGAAATCTTATTCCAATCACACCACCAAGTTCACCAACTCATGCTTGGATGAATGATGAAGGATCCAAGGAAAGTGAATATAAGGCTTACATAGGAGATATCAACAACACTCTTGTGAATGTTTGAATTTTGTAATAGGTCTGAGCTAAGTATTTGTAAAGCTCGACCTCCCTCTTTTGAAATGATTTTGAATTATTAATATATATATTATTTTTTAAATAGAATACATGCACATATAAGTTTGTGCTATTTATGGCACACATTATTGAGTTTGACCTACTTATTGTATTTTGGACATTTGTCCATTTAGCCATCCCAATGCTTGCTCTATATGAGGCAATGTGTTACTTGTTAAAGCATATATGAAGAGAAAAATTTATTTGATTTAAATATTTGAAACACCAATCTTGTGAATTCACTTGTGTTTGCCCTCAAATATCATGGTTGTTGATAAGGAAAAAAGACATTTAGCACGTGTATTGAGGTAAGAGAATGAAAAACTTGCCACTATGGTGGCTAGGTTAAGGAGTGAACTTCTCTCAACAAGAACAAGGCGTCACTTTGTGATTGGCTCATGTGTGAGCTTATGTTTTACAAAGATGAAGTGTCCCAAGCATGAGCTTATGAAAGGAAAATGATGCTAAAAATGGCCATAATGGTAGATAGTGAGGCATATTAGGCCAGCTTTTACTTGAAGGAAGGTAAGGATGTATTTCTCAAAGTTATGAACATTGTCAAGGAATAAGAATTTTTTGGTACGAATCCAAGCTTCACCTCGTCACAAATGGAAAAAAGACATATCCAAATATGTGGGCAAGATTTTGGTCAAGATTTTACCTTTAGCGAAAGACAAGATAGAGTATCATGACCCTGGTCATAAGCCAAGCATCTGAAAGACATTTGAAAAAAAAACCTACACACAAGCCCATCTTACCTTTTATAAAAAAATAACACACTTGTGGAATTGGTGAGTTCGATCTATGAATAAATATTATTATTTAAATGGATCTCTCATGAAATTATTCAATCATGGTTCTTAAGCATTCTACCTGGTTCCTGACCGAGGTGATAAGTTTATATTTTAATAATCATTAGATCTAAGCATTTGACTTGGTTCCTAACTAAGGTGATCACCTCATGGCTTAACCATTGACCTAGCTTGGTGATTGAAGCTAGTGATACCAACTTCCTATGAGAAAAGAATATTACTGAGATCTAAATCCTAATAGAGGCAATAAACTCATGTTTTAATAATCATTAGGCCCTTACATTCTACTTGGTTCCTAATTAAGGCGATAAGCTCATGACTTAATCATTGGCTTAGGTTGGTGATTGGAGCTAGTGATACAAGCTTCTTAGGACCAAAGCATAGGCTTGAACACTTTACCTAATTCCTGACCAAAGTGATAACCTTATTGCTTAACCATTGCTTGTTTGGTGACTAGAACTAGTGATACAAGCTTTCTAAGACTAAAGCATATGCTCAAGTGTTCTACCTAGTTTCTTATCAAGGTGATCAGCTCATGTTTTAATTAAATCAATATATTCGAGCATTCTACCTAGTTCCTAATAGAAGTGATCAGCTCATGGAATAACCATCAACTTAGCTTGGTAATTGGAACTGGTGATACAAACATCCTAGGACCAAAGCATATGCCAAAGAATTCTACCTAGTTCTTGAATGAAATGATCACCTTATATTTTAATGAAATCATTTGGCCCAAGAATTCTATATGGCTCCTAATTGAGGTGATTAGCTTGTGTTTTAATCAAATCATTAGGCCAAAGTATTCCACCAAGGTGATTAGCTTGTGGCTTAACAGATGGCTTAGCTCAATGATTAGAGCTCGTAATATTAGCTTCCTAGGACCAAAGCATTTTCCTAAGTGATCTAATTTATTACTGAGTGAGGAAGTCATCTCATTTTTTAAGCAAATCATTGGGCTAAGCTTTCTACCCAAATCTTGATCAAGGTGATCAACTTGTGGCTTATCTGTTGGGAAGATTTCTAATTTTGTTACAAAAGCCTTTTCACATAAGAAATAAGTATTAGTATATATATATATCAAAATTTGTATTTTTTCAAGGGTCGGGCATTCCAACTCTTTCTTTCCTTTACACCTTATGTATTTCTTAATATGTAGGCTCTACCTAATGTCATCTCCTTTACTTGGTATGGGCCTACCAGTTTCCAATCAACTTTCTTACCATCCATTTTTTTCTTTTTGGGAAAGGATCTTCTAATTATCCAACCACTTACAAAGAATTACTTTAATCATACGACTTTGTTGTGGTGATATGTCATATTTATCTTTTGTTTCACTACTGTTCTTAAGGCTTGATCTCTCTTTACTCTCACTATTGCCAAGTTCACTACTCTTTCTGAAGCATTTTGATCTTCGATTAAGTTTGATATCATAGTGGGCATACTTACTTCTCTAAAGATTAAAACTTCTATCTTATATACTAGTGATAAGCAGAATCGACATCGCCCATCTTGCTAATACTTTGGTTTTATATTTATAAAACTTTCGCAAGTGCACGAATCATTTCGTAGAAAATGATAAGTATACTCCCAAGGTCGATTTAAGGAAGAAATATATGTGGTTTTTAATTTATTATTCAAACTTTTAAAAACGAAATTAAATCCTAAACATCCTGTCACGATATTTGGGTTTTGTGTTTCTAACCTAATAACATAAAAATAAACATAGATTCAATAAATATTTATGCAAATTTTATCATTTATAATAGTAGAGTATTTATGGATATAATAACTAAGTTAATTATGCTTGCTCATATTATCTAGGTTATTAAAGATATAAATTGATATTTATTGATTCTCTCTTTTTTATATGAATACCACCTTTGGTGGGGTTAGATAATCTTTGTTAACTAAACAAATCAATTAACACCTATGAGTGGGGTTGATAACTAATTTGGTTAATTAAATTAATTCTTTTTTCTAAGAGATTGAAAATGAACCATTTAAATGCTACCTTTGGTGGGGTTAGACAGTTTAAACTTTATTACTAACTTTCAAGTTTTAAAACCACTACTGAAAACATGTTGTCAATACATTTTCAGATAATAATTCTTATAAAAACTTTTGAAATAGAGCTTAACTCTAACTACCAGGTGATTGTACCAACAAATAAAAGAACACTACTCTAAATCAGACCAAATAACTAAACCTTAAAATCAAATTTTTAGATTTAAGTTTATAATGAAAAATAATATATTTCTCTCTAACATTCTTAATATAAAATCTTGAATAAAAATCAAATCAATTCATTTTAGAGATTTTTTACCTATTTAATATTTCGCAAGCATAAAAACATTACTATTATATCATGTTTACAAATAGCCAGTAAAGTTAAATTTAATCACAGACAAATTAAATATAACATATAATAATAAAGCATAAAAATAACTACAAAGAAAATAAAATCCTTACAGTACTTCGATGCTATTCCCGTTGCTGGAACACCTCCAAATGGAATTTTCACTCCCATTTATTGATGTGCATAAAATCAATTAATGTGCATAAAATCATGGTAATTTTAGTACTTTTTGAGCACTCATCGACTAGAGAGAAAGGTTTTTCGTTAGTTGTTCCTCAAGGAAAATTCCTAATGACCCATGGCACACTAAGTAGCTTTTCCACCTATTTTATCTTGGTTGTCTCTAACTTCTTTTTCATTATGTTTAATAAAAATTTATTTGAAATTTTTTCTTGATTATTTGCTTATGGAAAATATGGGTTGAATGACTTAGTTTAATGTTATATTTATAGGTAAACTCCTTGACGTTATAGCCTATAAATTGTTTCTCATTATTGGTGACAAGTTCCTTGGGTAAGCTGAACTGGCATATTATGTTCTTTCGTATGTATCTGAATGCCTTTTCCTCCCTTATTCTTCTTAAAGGCTCATATTTATTCCATTTTGTAAAATAATTTATGGTGATTAACAAAAGCATATTTTTACCCACTCCTTGCGGCAATGATCCAACTATATCAAGCCCTCACTTGGAAAAGGCCATACACTAACAACAGTTATTGTTGTCTCTTTTGGAGAACATAAAACGTGCAAGCATACCCGATCACAAGTAATAAAATTTGATAAGTAAGTTATCGTTCCCACAGAGATTTTTTATTACAGTTTATTAAGTACTAAAATTATCTCTCTCTGATTTTATCCAAAACAATCATTGATTGGAACAAGTTAAGAAAAGAGTTAAATAACAAAATAAAAGAAATCTAGGATTGCAATTTTTCACCAAATTAATCCACTCAAATCATGTTATTTTCTTTTGATTTATATTTTTTAGTACATTTAATTTGTCAACCGAAAACTTCTAATTTTATCCATACATCTCTTCCGAGCTCCGTATAGACACACCTCATTAAATTAATTCACTATATTCCTATGAGAATTAAATTCACCAAGATTCCTTACGTTCTAAGTTCTCAAATGGCCACACATACAATTAGGGTATATTCCTATCCTTCATCATACATGTCATTCTATCTATGAGCAATATACACAAAAATGCCTCTTCCAAGTTTATTTTAGTGCCACGTATCATTTGATAAAATTCGTAAATAATCAAAAGCATTAAGCACAAAATAGAATAAATAAATCGAACGTCTTATAAATCATTCAAAAATAATTAAAATCAAAGCTTCATAAATTTAGATAAAATGCAACCCTAGAAAAATTAAATTACTTCATAAATTTAAAATAAAAATTACAGCAGTTATAGAAAATGAGATGAAGAACATAGAAAATTAAATCATTTCATATCGTTAATATTTGGCACACGCAGAACACAACAGAAGCCAAAAATGGCTTCTGCGTGTTCCACAGTCCAGAACCGAACAATACAAAAAAAATCTCAAAAACTAAACTCCAAAAACTCCTTAACTCTATCATAATATCCCCTATTTATAGCTAAAAAAAATACATCTAAAATATTACATTTTTTTAATAAACGCGTATTGATATTCGATATCGAAAATTTTATTTTAATTCATGCGTGAGACACAAAGCAGAGGTGTCGTTTCTAATTTTTAATTCAAAATGCATGCCACGTGTCAACATCTAATTCGCTGCAATGATTAATAAGGACACGTGGCAACATTTCATTGGTTGAAGGAAACAATTTCACGTGATGTCGTCGCACAGGATAATGGCGCGAGGAATGTGAGAGACAACGGCTGCAACGTGGGCGTGATCCTACACTTTCGCGCTCATCGTAACATGCCACGTGTTAAAACATGATTGGCTTCAAGATAAAGTGGGACACGTGCATATTGTGATTCGTAGAATAACCGGGCACATGTGGATCGACCGCACGGGAAAAGAGGTGCGCAAAGGTGGGGGATAGCGGTTGCAACACGTCAGACATGTGGGTCCCACATGCACGCTGGCCTGCGCGGCAGGTGGGCCCCACTCGGTCATCGAGCGGCATGAACGAGAAACCTACGCCCATTCGCTTTGGTCGGCTTTGAAGAGCATGCGCACATCCTAGCCGTTTCTTCTCTGATCTGATGGTCCACGTTGCGCACATGGGAGACTACGCGTGGACTTCTTCTCTCCTACGCAAAAATTAAACTTTAATTAATTTCATTTTGACCCACAAATTTAATTCAAATTACATTTTAAACTTTTAATAATTAAAATTAAGCCCAATTTTAATTTAAATTATATTTTTGACTTTTATAAATTGTAATTAAGAACTCTATTATTTGAAATTATATTTGTGGACATAAATTTGCAATTAAGTACGGTTTTGATTCAAATTATTTAATTTTATTAAAAATGTATTTCTTAACACATAAAAGGTAAATATTAATTTACTTAACTAAAATTAACCAAAAATGTCAAGAACATAGCAATTATAATTAATAAAATATATGAAAATAACTATATAAAATATAGTTATCAGTTATCATCTATGTTGATGGTACATGGGACAACAAAGAAAACCTTTGACATTTATCACATGTCTGTGTGTGCTTCAAACAATCTATTATCATTGTTCGCAAATAATAACCTTATCTCATAACCCATTGTGATGGATTTCTTCCACTTACATGAGAGCCACACTCTTCTTTCATGAGTCTCATAAATGACTCTCGTTAAGCATTCTTTGGCTATGTATAAGAGCCCAAGTCCTAGTGTTGTTTTCCTATATAGCTTATCACCCTCTATCATGTATTGTCTGGCCATAAACATAATTCCTTTAACTTTTTTCTTATTTTCATATATGCTCCCTTTTTTGAGGAAATCAAGGAATGGTTTAAACCAATGAATGGTGACCTTACAAAAAGTTCCAATAGACTTTTCAGTTTCTTCCATGGAAGCCTCTACCAGAATGGTTTTCATGATTATCTTGTTACCATTAGCTTCACCTACAATAGCTAAGGTGGCTAAGGCATCAACATGACTCTTCTCCTATCTTGGTATCTACTTGATCTCAAAGTTAGCAAAGTTTGAACATTATTTTTCAATCATTCTATGTACCTTCACATTTTACTATCTTTGGCTCCAAACGTGCCCATATATTGGTTGATCACCAACTATGAATCACTATGTAGTACAATATTATTTGCTCCAATCTTTTTCGAGTTCATGACTCCAAAGATAATTGCTTCATATTTTACAATGTTGTTAGTTACTTGGAAGTCCATCCTTGTAGAGTACTCAAAACAATTTCTATTGTGATCCAGTATGATAACTCCAATCTCTTCTCTTTTGCAATTATAGGTACTATCAATAAACACTTTCCATACTAGGGTCTTCTTTATTTCCATATTAGACACCTCAATTTTTTTTCATTATCTACAACTTTCAGTGAGTTAGTAAATTTGGTGACAAAATCTACGAAGGCTTGGGCTTTTATAGAATATCTAGGTATAAATTTGATATCATGCTCACCTAACTCAATTGCGATGTATGCCAACCACCCTTTAATTTTTGGATTATTTAGGAAGCTTCTCAAAGGATGTGAGGTAAGTACTACTATAATGTGTGAGTAAAAGTAATGTTGTAACTTTCATGCCATTTTTAAGATAAACCATGAATTCAAGTCATCCAAGTTTAGAAGAAAAACAAAATTTAGTACAGGAACTTGAACAATCAAATGAAGCAGTAAAAAGGCTAACAATTGGAGTTGAAAGATTCAATAAAGTTCTCGATAATGGGAAGCCAATTGGAGATAAAAAAAAAGGGCTAGGATATGTAGATGAACACACTACACCATTCATTTCAAAATTAACTGAATTTTCAAACCTTCAAACATGTCCTCCTCACATGTGACATTGGTTATAAGAATGAGAGCTTCACTCCTTTAATATCAAAAATCACATCTATAAGGTCTTTTTGCCCTACTCCTAATGTTACTCATTATACACAAAGAACAGTTGTACTTATGATTAAAAAAATTATTGAATTTGTACTTATCTATCATTATTATGGTAAGAAATATCATATTAGGTTAAAATGTAAATTTTTTATAAATATTCTAAGATCTAATAATATTTTTTATGCTTCACAAAGTAGGACTCATAAATCATCTATTTATGTATGTTGCATCATATTCTAAGATGAGTGATAATTATATAACATGTTCAAAAATTATATTATAAAGCATGAAGTTGTAGACTCAAAATTATATAATCATCATCCATCAATACTTATGGTTATAAAATTGCCACAAATGTGCTAGTATTTTGTCAGTAAAATGTCACCCATCTAAGTGGTTTGGGTTTGTTGGTATGCATGCATAGCCCTTTCCTTTCTTAGGTGTTTCTTAATTTTGAAAATCTAAATGTGTTTGACTCAATGTGATTAATCTCTTTATCAATGAAACAATTCAAATGGTCTCAATCTATGCAAGAAATAAAAGTAATTTAATAAAAAAAACTCACGTGGAGATAAGTACACAACGGAGGAATAGATAAGTCACAAGTAGAAGAGATTGGTTCAAACCAAATAACAAAGACCGAATGTGAGGGGAAGGTTCTCTTAGTTTGAAATCGGACTAAATTTTGTTGAAAGTGACCTATATTTATGGACCGTTCTAACTTTACATTTTAATGCTTTAATTAATTTCCTATTAATAGTATATGCTTTCTAGTATATATGTTCGTTCTACTCAAAGCTGTCCTGTTTCATAAGACATTTAAATTTTGTCCGTTATTTTTGAAATAATAGATGCAATACTTTTCTTATGCACACATGTTTATTATAGAGAAGAACAATTATATAACATTTTATCCACAAGTGGATCATTTGGTTGGCTAATAATATTGGAAAATAAATTTGAAAAGTATTTCAAGTCTTCTGCAGTTTGAATGTGTTTTTAAATGGATTGATTACTTTCGACCAAGTAAATATTATTTGTTATAAAAAGATAAATATTGATTTTTTTTTTAAATAGTTTTTGATGGATCCACTAATTTTAAAATAATTACTAAATAATTCTCAAAAATCAGTTTTAATAATTTTATGTAAAACAATTAACTTTATGTCAAATCACTTTATATGAAATCACTTCTTCGAAAAGATGGTCTAAATGATACCGTAACTGATTACATCAACCGATCAACATTTCACTTTGTTATGCCGTAACTGATTGCAATTAAAGAGATTGGGTATGTAAGTGACGAGATAGGAATTGAATGGAAAACTAGAATAAAATGAAAGTGAAAACTAACTGACTTTTTTGTAGAAAACCATCAAATTTTCACACCTGCTCTTTCAATGTCGGGAGGTACAATTAGGACATGTTTAAAGACCATGACGTTTGATAAATTTACTTAATGGTCTAAATCGTATTTAGAGGTGATAATGTTTAATATGGTACAACAGTATAAAAACATAATGATAATTGATTAACAATTTATTAATACTTTTTTTAAATATTATTATTTATTATAATTATAAATATAAAATACGAAAAAAATTAAATAAATTTTTTTTGTGTTAATTAATTAACCTAACAAGACACGTGACAACACTATTAGTTTTTAGGTGTAGAAAAAACTATTGGATATTAGTTCTTAATTCAAAGAATAAACACAAGAACCTTAATTCAAGGAATAAAACAAGGAGCTTAATTCAAGGAGTAAAACAAGGAATCCTTAATTCAAGGAGTAAAACAAGGAATCCTTAATTCAATGAGTAAAACAAGGAATTCTTAATTCAAGGAGTAAATCAAGGAATGCTTAATTCAAGGAGTAAATCAAGGAATGCTTAATTTAAAGAGAAATTGAAGGAATAAAATTTCCTTATAAATAGCTATACAATTGTAATGAAAACAAGAAGAAAATAATACAAACTAGAGAACTCTTTTGTGTAGAGTTATTTCTTGTTTTTTCTACATTAGCTGTATACTAAACTTAGTACTTTTGAATTTTTAATTTTAAGAATTATGTATCTTGAATTTATTCTTTATCTCAAATTAAAAATATATTTTAAAAAAAAAATCTAAAAATAAATTTTTATAATAAAAATATTTTGATACTTGAAAAAATTACATAAATTACGTTATAAACAACTTTAAATATAAATTATTTTATTATAATATTTATTATTAAATATTATATAAATTAAATATAATTATATTTAATTTATTTATTACGATTACTGCTTAATTGTCATAATTTTATACCAAAAAAAAAATGAAAAATTATGTTCTCACAACTTTGCGCAAGTGAATTACATGAAAGTAAATACCAGAGTGGCAATACCCACTTTTATCTGGTAGTTTTAAACATCCTAAGTAAAACCAGAGTCATTTAATAAAATATAAAGACAAAAAAAAGGATCTCTAATATAAAAGAAAAAAGAAACAAAATGGTTAAAAATAAGCTGTGGTCCTATTGCAAAGAACAATAAAAGTTGTCACAACAAAATATTTATTTCTAGATGTATATATTTTTAAAAAAAATGAATTATTTCTATAGTTTTTAAATTTTGTATTCTTTCACGTAAAAGTCTTCAAACTAAAAAACTTAATACTTTAAGTGTAAAATTTATTAAATATTATAATAAAGTTTTTTTTAATCATAATTAAGTCTTAAATTTAATATGTTTGGGAGTTAAGTTGACGTATTAATCACATTATATTCATAAATTTTTATTAATTTATAACATAATAGTTTTGAATTTGTTATAAAACTCAGGTTTAGTTCAACTCAATAGAATCTTTTAAGTTAATGGTTGTTTAGACTTATAAGTAGTATTGTTGTCTTATTCCTGGTCAATGTGAGACAATGATACTTAACAGTCCCCTTCACACAACGGACAGAGGTAGACATTAACGTCACAGTGAGGTTGTGGTAGAGTCTAGGATCCAAGCGACAATGAGTAGAGTTTTGATACCATGTTAGAAACTCATGTCTAACTTAACCCAATAAGATTTCTTGAGTTAAAAGTTGTTCAAATTTATAAGCAGTATTGTTGCTTTGTTCGTGACCAATATAAGACCGAAGAAAACTTAACAGTCTCACTCCACAAGAATAGAGATGGTATCACAAAATCACGGTTAGATTCTTAAGGACAAAGCTCAAATCACTCATAAAGTCAGATCCAACTTTGATATCATGTTATGAAACTCAAGTCTAATTCAACCTAATAAAATCTAATTAAGTTAATGATTGTTTAAATTTATAAACAATATTGTTGTTTTATTCATCACCAATGTGAGAAAATAATACTTAACAAGATTAAAGTATAAATAATTTTACAAATTCAACTACTACTTTTATCCTAATATAATTCTTTTATATATAAAATCTTATTTTGAATTTTTTAAGTATTTATTTTTTAATAATTAAATAAATATTTTTTATTATAAATTAAAAATGATAGTGGATTACATAATCGAATCATTTTTATACAGGAGTAAACTAAAAATACTTAAAAATATATTCCTTAGAAATATATTAATTCCATCTACTCCCATAAAAAAGGATAAAAAAGAGACAAAAACTAGAAAAAAACAGATTGAATGATTGAATATCTTCACCAAGGATTAATAGTATTAGTCTCAGATGAATTCAAAAGCTCTTCTAAGTAATCAGCACCTAAATCTTCAAAAACCACGACATTGTCAATTCTCATATCTCTTTCTTTATTCTTTTTGTTGACAATTTTCTTTCTCAAAGAGTGCTTTCTTTTCAGAGCAACAACAGGAGAACACCCTTCTTCTTCTGATTGTAAGGAACCACCATTAATTTCTCTAAGTGATTCTCTAACTTTTTCAACGGGAAAATTGAGAATAGCAGAAGAACCTCTCATAGAAAAAGCTGCTTGATCATAAGCCAAAGCTGCTGCTTCTGCACTATCAAATGTGCCTAACCAGACTCTAACACCATGTCTTGTTGAATCTCTTATTTCTGCAGCATATTTCCCCCACGGTCGTCTTCTAACTCCCCTATATGTCTTTCCCTTCTTGTGATTTTCTTCTTCTGACTTGGAATTTACTTCTTCTTCCTTGATCGGATTACAAGAAACTGTTTGAGAAAAGTACTTTTCTTGTGTGGTGTCTGAAAGCAAACCATAGAGGAGCATTTCCTCTGAATCGTTTTCATTGAAAGGAAGATAATTGTTGTCGAAATAAAAGCCATCCCATGAGAGATGTTCCGATGAGCCGAAGGATGATTCTGATGATATGTCGGAATTCGGGGAAGGAAAGGAAGAAGAATACATTTGCAGAGAGAGAACAGAGGACTTTTAGTTGGAATGTAGTTCAGTGTGTTGTGTGGGTGCTCTGTTTTGTTCTGCTTTCTATTGCATTGACAAAAATATTTGAAGCTCTTTCGTGTCTTTATATACCCAAGGAAGAGGGTAAAAGTGTTAATACGGGCGATAAATATTATGGTAAAATTTAAAAAAAAAACAGAGAAATAAATAAAAGGCTAAGGATTAAGGAATGGTCTGGTGGCTATAATTTATTCGTTTATTTATATATTTATTTATTATTATTATTACTATTTTCTGTCATAATTTATTCTTTTGATTTTATGAAAATGGAGCCACATATTTTACCCACATGGGTCAATTGTATCATGGCGGCTTGATCTTATAGAAATTTTCAGTGACGTCATCCTATTATTCCTCTATGAAGCCAATTGTCGTTTTGTAAACTTTTCTACAGAGTTTCCTACTTGGCATCCAAGAACATCATGTTGCTTGTAATTATGTGAGTGAATAAAATTGATACGGTATTTGGTTTTATAAGCTTGAATATTGAGTATTTTTTATATATTATAATTATAATTCATGTGTAATTTTTTATTAGATATAATTATATAGATCAAATTATCATATCAATAATATGATGTAATAATATTTGTAATTTATTACAAACTTTTGATAAATAGATATTTTTTTCAATGTATTTTTTTAATTATAAACAAGAAAAAATGATTAGGTGTCAAATATATTATGATGTCTAATATTTTTTTTGAAAGTGAGAGAATATAAAATATGAGACATAAATATAGGCCATTGGATTTATATATGCTATGAAATTTTGGATATTTGAAAGGAGAAATATCTTTGAGAGAAATATTACATATAAATTGTATTTCATATCTAGAAGCATATTATCAATAATTAATTATGAGAAGACAAATACTTTTTTTAGGAGAATATTATTTGCATATGTAATTTGATTTAAATTTAAATAAAATGTTGATTAGGTGCTAATCATGCAATGACTTATGCTAAATGAGAATATTGTCTCATTAATGGATGACATGAACCAATAAAATCTTGCCATGAGTACATGGTGTATTTCACCCTCAACATCAACTCTTACAATTCCCAAGACAGGGTACATTAAGAGGTTAGATTTAGTCTATGATGTCTTTGTTATTTCTATAGTTAATATTCTCATTTGTTGAATATGATAGTAAGCATGAGTTTTTGAGCTTCCAAAGATATTTTCGATTTTAGAATCTAAGACTTGATATAGAGATAAAAACAATTAATGCTCTATTAACAAATTTCAACCATTGTTTCTTCTGGTAGGATTTGTGCTTCATAAGGGTCATATCCATGTTTGCATGTGAAGAGCTCATACTCGGTTTTATTACACTACTCTATATCTAGTATATGTTCCAACTATTCTACCTTGGACACTGATTATATTGTACTTATGGTCTTGCATTGTTAAGGCCTTCTAAAGCAGCTTTATGTAAACACTTTATGAGTTTTTTTCTTTGACAAAATTTTATGGTCAAACTATACCTTATTGAAACATATTTTGTTGGTGAATGTCAATCTTCCTTCCAACCAACATTCCATATCATTTGTGTACTTTATAGTTTGTATATTCACACATTATAACATTCCATAAGTGTCTTTCCAAGATTGATATAGAAAAAAACTCAAGTAACACTTAGACGAATATGAAAAATATCATATGTGGCATTTCCAAAGCCACGTATGGACATTTTTCATGGCCAAAGAACAACCACCTTTACTGGCCAAGATGCACGACAAGGCAAAGGATATAGGTAACATATGTACCATGATGGATGGTGGGTAAAGAAGAAGAAATTTGAATACTTTTGATGAACCAAATTATGTTATTTTTAACCTACTTTCAATTGAGAGACCACAATTCAAAAATAGAGAGCTAAGGAAAAATATTCATATTCAAGAAAAGAATAACACATCTAAGCAACCAGAGCAAAGGGATTAGAGAATATTGAAGACAAAGCCAATGCAAGAGATTGATTAGATGTTTTTCCTTCCTTACTCTTTGTTAATTTCCATAATCTTTTATATGAGAATTATGCATTTGATTAGGATATGTAAAAGCTAGTTTTTGATTTTTAGGGGTTTTATGAACCCAATTTTCTACTATATGTTTTGATTCATTTAAACTCATTATGGTTGTTATTTAGGTTATATTATTAAACTAATTATCGTTCTATTAGTTATAGACCAACAATTAGTCTATATAGATAGTTATATTTGAAAATATTATTTAATTACTTGTCATGATTGAATAATATACATAATTTGTAAGCAAGTATAATAGATTCTTATGTGTAAGACTTGTAACTATGAACTTAATGAGTAGCATACAATTTGATTGGTATGAGAGTGTTATATCTAATTAATTACTATATCGTACATAATTTACTTGAACAAGGGATGCACGCTCATTTAGATGCAATTGATCTTATGATTAATATGAAAATTAAGGGGTAGAATTTTAGTCATTCACATATATAAGAAATAAGGAGATTAAAGTTCTTAGAACTTTCTCTAATATTTTATACTCATCTATTTAGTAATTTTATCTATCAATTTAGTAGTTTTCTACAATTTATTTTTTCGCTATCCAAATAGTATTAGTAATATTCAAATTAATAATCAATTACAAGTCAATTAAACTCTATGGGTTCAATTTTCATACTTAAAATAAACTATATTACATGCATAATGTTATCTTTTAAAAAAAATGTTATTTTTTTCTCATATTGCATATATGTACCCTTACCACTATATTATTTTACATAAAGTGAATATGTGAAAGAATAATAAATTTTGTTAGATAGTGGTGTACAAGTCAATTACACATAAATCATTGATGAATAACCATTTGATTGTATTTAATCTTATATAATTTATTGGTTGTAAATTTATATAATGATTACAATCTTCTAATTCGTTTCATTAAAAATGTTCATTTTAAAAGGCATGTGTAATAATTTTATATTTTATATTTTTGCCATATATGCTCAATTTAAAATTAAGTGAATGTAAAACAAATATAATTTAAGGGTTTGATACTTTAGTAGTACTCTTATTAAACAAAGATATACATTTGAACCTATATTATTAAACTAATATACTAGAAGTTTTACATTTAGGTACATCAATGATCTAATTTTGAAAGAAACAAAAACTAATTTATAAAAGGATAATTTTTATTTATGAATTTTTTTATTATTTTATGCATTCTCTTTTTTTTTATTCCATTTCAGTTCGAAAACATCTCTTATTATCCTAGCAAGTACATTCAATCTCCACAATCCTCTCTATCCTACCCATGATATTGTTTTATTTCTTTATTTAAAACCAAATTTCACTATTTGGTACAGAATAATCTGAAATTGTAATTTTATTAAATTTATAGTTAGACCATTGTTAATTCCTTTGAAGTACCAATATCTGCTCCTAACCTTAACTACCACCAGCTCATTCCTTCTGATTTTACTGACCTATTCATCATTTTTTATTACCTTATATTTGATCAAATCTAAAGTAAAAGTGATTTTAATTGAACACATGATGGTTAAAAAATGATAAGGGGTCAAGAAGATTAAAGAAAATGAGCTGATGAGGGTAATCACAAAGATGTTGCTTCAAATGTGTTGGTTGCCTAACTTTAATTTTAATAATATAGTTTTGATTATTTTGTAGCAAAAAGTGAAAAGTGGTTTATAGGCAAAAGAAAGGGATGGAGTGAGGGATAAGAAAAAGAGGATGGTAGAGGTGTACATGATTGTTAGGATGAATGATATTGACCAAAAATATGGGAGAATATATATAAAATAGTATATATTTTCATATAATAAAATTATTTTCTTGTAAATTTATTTTTTTAAAATGTGATAATATTAGTCAAAATATGTATCTTTTTGTTAAATTAATACCCTACAACTTATAATTTGATATTTCAACTTTTATATAATTGAAATAAAAAAATATTATGATATTTTCATTAGAGCAAAATATATATATATATATACTCTAACAAATGATATACTATATTTTTTTTAAAGCATGATTGATTTAAGTTCATCATATGATTATGTTTGATTTGATTTTCTTCATAATTATTAATAGGAGTTATTCATTAAATTTAAATTTAAAAATATAATATCATATAAACCATTGGATTATCTTATTGTCATGTCAATTTGTTATTATCATTTGTTACGGAAAGGGCCTAATATATAAATGATGTGGGTGTTATTAACATTTAAAATTTAAAATTAGTTAATAACTTTTAAAATCTAGTAAAATGTGTATTCATCCAAAATGAAAGGTGGATCTCTTACTAAATCTAGGCTGGAAGTTTGGCACGAGTAAGTAAGTTTGTAAAATGTATATTCATTATTATATGAGAGTAATTCAATGATCACTTATAATTTGTTAGATTTATTAGTAAAATTATTGGTCTTTAGATTCTAACCCCAATTTATATATGCATGTATAATTGGTTAAAGAGTTATTCTACTAATGAATCTCTAATTGACTCAAGAATATGTGTTTTATAATGAAATTTATTTTTATAATTAATTTGGAAACTTAAAATATTTAATTTATTTTTGATATTATTAGAAATTAATAAAAAGAAAAATTAAAAGAAAGAATAACAAAATGCTTGTTGATGACAAACTTTCGATTAAATATATACATAACATAATATGGATATTTGATATCTTGATGACATTTGACTGCAACAAGTAAGAGTTCGTGGGAAGTTTCTTAAATTGGAGGTCTCTAATGGACATTTTTTTAGCCTTAAACTCAACTTTTGTTACTTCTTGACAAACTTATCCACTTCAATACTTTATTACCATATAATCCAACTTGTAATCGTATTAGGTGTGCACTTTAATTTATTTATTTTTTCATAGACATTTTTAAGAAAATTGCTTTGAACAAAACAGTGCATTCATAGGATTCATTTAATCCGTATGGTCTTATTCACCTGTATAAACTATAATAAAGCTAAGAACAAAGCAATTGCTATGAAATAGCAATTTCTTTTCCACCAACAAAGTCTAAAAAAATGAGGAATCCTTTCAAAATAACTGTTTGATTAATTAAGCAATATATTTTTTTAAAAAACTCACACTCCTGGTTATAATCTTTAATATATATATATATATATATAAAGTTTATTTATTATTAATTGGGAGCAACATCTAGTTTGCAACAATAAAAAAAATCTTAAAAAACATATAATAAGTATTGAGTTTTTTTCTAAATGATAACAATAAATAAATAATTTTGGTCATTACTACTTTTTTTTTTTTGCTAATTGACATAATGTACTGCCCGATATATGTTCTAACTATTCCACCTTGGACACTGATTATATTATACTTATGGTCTCGCATTGTTAGGGCCTTCTAAAGCTACTTTATGTAAACACTTTATGAGTTTGTTTCTTGGACAAAATTTTATGGTCAAACTATATCTTATTGAAACATATTTCATTGGTGAATGTCAATCTTCCTTCCAACCAACATCTCATATCATTTGTGTACTTTATAGTTTGTGTATTCACACATTATAACATTCCATAAGTGTCTTTCCAAGATTGATATAGAAAAAACTCAAGTAACACTTAGATGAATATGAAAAATATCATATGTGGCATTTCCAAAGCCACATATGGACATTTTTCATGGCCAAAGAACAACCACCTTTACTAGCCAAGATGCATGACAAGGCAAAGGATATAGGCAACATGTGTACCAGGATGGATCGTAGGTAGAGAAGAAGAAATTTGGAAAGACATAGGTTGGGTGATAAGAGTGTGGTTGGCCACGTCTTGATGAATTGTAACTTACAGTTAGGAGCCTCAAGTTTGGACAACTGGTGGCTCGTAGCTGGTTTGAGCAGTCAGTGGCTATTTGGTAATAGTTTGGGTTATTGGTAGCTACTTAGCAATAGTTTAGGTGGCTAATGGTTGGAAACAAAATCGTGTTGGAAGGCCAACATGTCTTACCTATGTGCCTAGCTGAATGCATTCAACTATTACGATTGATGATTAGTAATGCATTATTCTGGTTGTGGACTTGAGTACAGGCATGCCTTTGGCTAATCACACGATACATGAGCATTCCATGCATACCTTTGGCTAAACCGCATGATAATAAAAATTAATCTAAGGTATGGATTGGGACTAACTGTCACTATTTATCTACCTTCACCCGACCCTAACTATACAAGCTTTGAAGTCTTTTTGATCTTAAATTACAAGCATAATCTATATTAGTAGGGAGGTATGCAAAAAGTAGATTTATGAAAGATGTAAAGATTGTAATCTAATGGCATGCTCATATAATTTTATCTTTTGAGTGCATTGGATGACATTATTTGCAAGTCGTATACACACATGAATTGTTCCATTAAAAAACATACATACCCTTGTATTAATATAATTTTGATTCATAGCTATGTGAACATCTTCATCACAATATTGTACAATCTAAAAGGAAAATATGTTTTTGTTAAAAATGCATGTATTGGAAGACACGTGTTTATGAATATTCTTCCCATAACTTGCTAGTGTTTTGTTATTTAGTTTAGCCTTAACTTTGCTTGAGTATAAACAAAGAGTCAAGTTTGGGTTATGATAACTCTTAGAAAGTAGAGTTATTTATCCACTTTAAGATAATAATTTGCCTTATCTTTGGTATAAATATTATTAAAAAGGACTATCTTATGTTTAAATATGTTAATGTAGGTGTAATGACATACAACATAATCAAAATTTGCTCTTTAGGACTTTCAAAACTACTTGTTTAATCTAAAAAGGTCTTGATCGTTATAGATAACTTGATTGATCGGGCTTTAATCTAGAGCTAACAAATTTGAATTATGGCACACTTAGATCGATGGACCAAGGGTGTTGATAAACCGAGCAAAATCAATTCTATTTTTACATCCAAATATTAATCTCAATCGTTGGATCAAATTGAATACTTTTGATAAACCAAATTATGTTATTTTTAACCTACTTTCAATTGAGAGACCACAATTCAAAAATAGAGAGCTAAGGAAAAATATTCATATTCAGAAAAAGAATAACACATCTAAGCAACCAGAGCAAAAAGATTAGAGAATATTGAAGATAAAGCCAATGCAAGAGATTGATTGGATGTTTTTCCTTCCTTACTCTTTGTTAATTTCCATGGTCTTTTATATGAAAATTATGCATTTGATCAGAATATGTAGAAGCTAGTTTTTGAATTTTAGGGGTTTTATGAACCCAATTTTCTACTATATGTTTTGATTCATTTAAACTCATTGTGATTGTTATTTAGGTTATATTATTAAACTAATTATCATTCTATTAGTTATAGACCAACAATTAGTCTATACAGATAGTTAGTTATATTTGAAAATATTATTTAATTACTTGTCATGATTGAATAATATACATAATTTGTAAGCAAGTATGATAGATTCTTATGTGTAAGACTTGTAACTATGAACTTAATGAGTAGTATACAATATGATTGACATTAAAGTGTGATATCTAATTAATTACTATATGATAAATAATTTACTTGAACAAGGAATGCACGTTCATTTAGATGCAATTGATCTTATGATTAATATGAAAATTAAGGGGTAGAATTTTAGTCATTCACATATATAAGAAATAAGGGGATTAAATTTCTTAGAGCTTTCTCTAATATTTTATACTCATCTATTTAATAATTTTATCTATCAATTTAGTAGTTTTATGCAATTTATTTTTTCACTATCCAAATAGTATTAGTAATAACTGATCCTCATTTCTGGCTTTCTATCTCACATAGATGACTAAAAAAATTCCTTCTTTCTATAAGTTACCAAGTAGTGACCCAAAGTCAATTGCATTATAATTGTCCATAAATTGATGGCAGAAGAATCTATGTGAGATTATCGACCAAAAAAGGAGCATAAAGGTCCCAAAGTACACCTACAAAATACAACTAAAAAAAGATGAGAGATTGTTTCCTGTACTAGCACACACAAAGGGCATCTAGAAAGGAAGGAATGTCCTTTATTCTTTGCCTGGCAATTAATGGAAATTTTGTTCTATATAACATGCTAGAGTAAGATGGACCATAAGAGTAGTATGAAAGGGGCCCAGTTAGCATTGCCTTAACTCTTGATTTCCTCGACCATATGTAGGAAGCATAGGTCTCACCGGTTATGACTTCTTCCTTAATTGAGTGTGTCCAAATTTTAGTGTATGTACTTGTCCCAGTAACTATCAAGCAAATCGTCGAGGCAAAATCAGAATAGAGGTTCAAAAAAGGCTATTATGGATGCCATCCATTCATCTACAAATAATCTCCTACCAACAAATACATCAATGAATCCACATGAGGTTGTTCATTTTATGAATTAAAGGAGTGCTCAGTCAATTATTGGTCCAAAATCATACTAAAGAGTCTCTACCATCCAATCATCTAAGTTCATTCAATAAGGTCAAATATTGAGGCAATAATTTAGACTAGATAGAAGAGTGAACATAATATTTCTATGGAGCTTTCTCCTTATCTAAGTATCATCTACATAAGTAAAACTTTATGCTCGAGCTTCCTGTGATAACCCTTCAGGAAAACTTTCTTAATATAGACTCATTTAGAAGGATGAGGTCCTGTAAACTAAACGGGACCTCCTTGGTCTAGTGGGAAACAACAATCCTTCAAAGAAATTTGGACTAATTTAAGCTTATTCATCTTTCACAACCAAAAGAACTTTCGAATGAATTTTTTTAGACTATTTAAGACTACCTTCGACCATTTGTGTATCTAAAATGAGTGAAGAAACATATTCTAAAAAACTAAAGATATCAAACATATACACTATATCAAAGAGAGGATTTGTCATTTCTATGCTTCTAGTTTTTCACATATTTTATGAGCTAATATTTGAAACTAATATTTTTTTGGAACCCCCTAAAATAAGGTGACACCTAAGTAAGAGAAAGAGGCGTCCCTAATATGCATCTCAACTATTTCATGAAGTAATGAAATATTGTTTTGAGGTACACTTTTATCAAAATAAATAAAAGCTTTTGATAAGTGATAATTTTTACATATTTTTAGTTATTAAATTCTACATATTTATATTTATATTATTGTTATCATGTGTTATAAATTGTTTATTTTATATTTTATAAGAACATTTAAGTTTTTAGAATTTTTAAATTTTTTTGAAATTTTTATTAATTTTGTTTGCAAGATGGGTGTACTTAGAACTAGATGTGGATGTATTTATAAAAGAAAGACCCAAAAAGACACCATTTTGATCTCCAAGTGTCAGACGATGTGTCTTCATCTCTTCTCTAGTCTAATGAAGCATCATTCATCCATCCATCGCTTCATGTCAGCGCCACTATTGAGACGTTGATTCCAAAATAATTAAATAATTTATTGGGTAATTTCAAACCCTAAATTACGATTTAATATGAATTATGATATGATTTTAATAAAATTTTAATTATTGATTTCTTGATTTGTTTAATTTCATGTATTAATATCAAAGTATGCTAATTCTGGAATTAGTTATACAACTAATTCGATATTTAGTTTTATTTATTTTTAGATATAAAGTTAATATGAAATTACCAATTTTTATAATTAGATATAACAAGTAATTTTTATTACAATCGGATATAACAAGTCATAATTCTAACTTGTTCATGAGTCATGTTGATTAATAATGAAGCTCTTAGTTGATTATAAAGTAAGAAAAAGTAGAGAATTTTAGACGAACTTAAATTCTTGAAACTAAAATTAAGAAAAAGAAAATGGGATCTTAAAATTACATAATACATTTAATATCTAAAAATTGAATGGATTATAACCTAATAAATTTAATTGTTATTTAGTGGCGAAGAAAATCCTATAATTACATATTTTTCTTATTAATTTAAAATTTTATACTTTTTGTTATGTTATTATTCTTTTATATTATTTTATTTTTCTATTAAAATATTAAAAAGAACCTATTCATTTCATTTGTGATATTTTAATATTTAATTTTAAACTAGTAATTAATAGTTTAATTTTATCAATTCTATGTGAATAATGACTTTTACATACAATTATATTTAAACGACACAATTTTTAAAAAATAAAAGAGTAAGATGTAATATTTGATAGTCTATTTTAAACCCATCAGATTTATAAATTGGCTAGTTGACTCGAAATATATGGACACAATTAAAAACCTTAAATAAAACCTAGGAATTTAATGAATAGGTATGATCAAAGATGACAAGTTCACTAGCTTATAAAAATCCGTGGAGGCAAGAGTGCCTTGGGAGAATTAATTGGAAGAAAGTGTTTCTTGTCACCTTATCATCCAAGGTATATGATTAGAAAGTCTTTGACAATACAAAACAATAGTGGGGATAGAGGATCTTCGAATCAAACATCTCTAGAGTGAGAAAATAACTTGTAGGTGAACCATTAATAGGATTGAAATTCTCGTTAATGTAAAAAGATTTTGAATCTAACCTAAAATTATGTCAAAACCAAAACATTAAATCATTTTTAAGACGAAATCATAATGTATGGTATCAAAAGCATAACGAATATCAATTTTGAAAACAACATTATCCCTTAACTAAGAAGCTATATTGCATTAAAACACTCAAAAACATCATTCGTATAATCGTCAATGTTTTGACTCAAAGTGAACACATTAATTTTATCATAATGGTATAACAATTACCTCCCAATTATATAATAATGTTTTTTTTTTTGTTAATTTAAATATAAAGTTCTTTAAATTAATTGTTCTATATTATGCCGTTATAAGAAATGCATCTTATTCATTTTAAAATAGTATTGAATTGTCTGTATTATATCTATACCATTGATTGCCCACTGAAAATATATAATTGTAAAAAATCATCCAATCTGGGAACACTCAGGTGATTCATGTCAAATACTGTGAATCATGTCAAACACTGTGACACGTATGTTTTTTTGATGACAGTATGCTTGGTAAATTGATATATTAAAGTACATAGCATCACTATAATATTTCTAATTATTATTAGCAATAATCGTACTATCAAGCAGTACATTATGTCAATTAGCAAAAAAAAAAAAAAAAGTAGTAATGACCAAAATTATTTATTTATTGTTATCATTTAGAAAAAAACTCAATACTTATTATATGTTTTTTAAGATTTTTTTTATTGTTGCAAACTAGATGTTGCTCCCAATTAATAATAAATAAACTTTATATATATATATATATATATTAAAGATTATAACCAGGAGTGTGAGTTTTTTAAAAAATATATTGCTTAATTAATCAAACAGTTATTTTGAAAGGATTCCTCATTTTTTTAGACTTTGTTGGTGGAAAAGAAATTGCTATTTCATAGCAATTGCTTTGTTCTTAGCTTTATTATAGTTTATACAGGTGAATAAGACCATACGGATTAAATGAATCCTATGAATGCACTGTTTTGTTCAAAGCAATTTTCTTAAAAATGTCTATGAAAAAATAAATAAATTAAAGTGCACACCTAATACGATTACAAGTTGGATTATATGGTAATAAAGTATTGAAGTGGATAAGTTTGTCAAGAAGTAACAAAAGTTGAGTTTAAGGCTAAAAAAATGTCCATTAGAGACCTCCAATTTAAGAAACTTCCCACGAACTCTTACTTGTTGCAGTCAAATGTCATCAAGATATCAAATATCCATATTATGTTATGTATATATTTAATCGAAAGTTTGTCATCAACAAGCATTTTGTTATCCTTTCTTTTAATTTTTCTTTTTATTAATTTCTAATAATATCAAAAATAAATTAAATATTTTAAGTTTCCAAATTAATTATAAAAATAAATTTCATTATAAAACACATATTTTTGAGTCAATTAGAGATTCATTAGTAGAATATTAACTATTTAACCAAGTATACATGCATATATAAAATGGGGTTAGAATCTAAAGACCAATAATTTTGCTAATAAATCTAACAAATTATAAGTTATCATTGAATTACTCTCATATAATAATGAATATACATTTTATTAGATTTTAAAAGTTATTAACTAATTTCAAATTTCAAATGTTAATAACACCCACATAATTTATATATTAGAACCTTTCGGGTAACAAATGATAATAAGAAATTAACATGACAATAAGATAATCTAAATCAATGGTTTACGTGATATTATATTTTTAAATTTAAATTTAATGAATAACTCCTATTAATAATTATGAAGAAAATCAATCAAACATGATCATATAATCATCTTTAGATGAATTTAAATCAATAGTTATACATGTTTTTTAAAAGATATAGTATATCATTTGTTAGACTATATATATATTGGTGTAATGAAAATATCATAATATTTTTATATTTTTTTTATTCCAATTATATAAAAGTTGAAATATCAAATTATAAATGGGGGTACTAATTTAACAAAAAGATACATAGTTTGGCTAATATTCATCATTTTAATTATCATATTAGTACGTTAGCATTCCTCGTATTTAAGAAAAGACATATCAATAGTTTAATTTAAAAAAAATTACAAGAGAACAATTTTGTCATATGAAAATATATATTATTTTATATATTCTCCCATATTTTTGGTCAATTTTATTCATCCTAACAATCATGTCCACCTCTATCATCCTCTTTTTCTTATCTCTCACTCGATCTCTTTCTTTTGCCTATAAACCACTTTTCACTTTTTGCTACAAAATAATCAAAATTATAATTTTTATTAAAATTAAAGTTAGGTAACCAACACATTTGAAGCAACATCTTTGTCAATGATTGTGATTACCCTCATTAACTTATTCTCTTTAATCTTCTTGACTCATTATCATTTTTCAACCATCATGTGTTCAATAAAAATCACTTTCATTTTAGATTTGATCAAATATAAGGTGATTAAAAATGATGAATATGTCAGTAAGATCAGAAGGAATGAGCTGGTCGTAGTTAAGGTTAGGAACAGATATTAGTACTTCAAATGAATTAACAATGGTCTAACTATAAATTTAATAAAATTACAACTTTGGATTATTCTGTACAAAATAGTGAAATTTGGTTTTAAATAAAGAAATAAAACGATATCATGGGTTGGATAGAGAGGATTGTGGAGGTTGAATGTACTTGCTAGGATAATAAGAGATGATTTCAAACTGAAATGGAATAAAAAAAATAAGAGAATGCATAAAATAATAAATATTTTCATAAATAAAAATTATCTTTCTATAAATTAGTTTTTGTTTTTTTTAAATTAGATCATTGATGTAACTAAATGTGAAAATGTTAGTATATTAGTTTAATAATATAGATTCAAATGTATAACTTTGTTTAATAAGAGTACTACTAAAGTATCAAACCTTTAAATTATATTTGTTCCACGTTCATTTAATTTTAAATTAAGTATATGTGGAAAAAATATAAAATATAAAATTATTACACATGTCTTTTAAAATGAACATTTTTAATGAAAGGAATTAAAAGATTGTAATCATTATATAAATTTACAATTAATAAATTATATAAGATTAAATACAATCAAATGGTTATTCATCAATGATTTATGTGTAATTGACATGTACACCACTATCTAACAAAATTTATTATTCTTTCACATATTCACTTTATGTAAAATAATATAGTGCTAAGGGTACATATGTGCAATATGAGAAAAAAATAATATTTTTTTTAAATAATTATAAGATTTCAACTTTATCCTATATATATCAGTTTATTGAATGGTCGATTTGTTCAAATAAGTTTTCTAAATCATTTGCTAGAATGTTACATCAATTACCACAAAATATTACCTAATTTCTTTTTAAAGAATAAAAATTTATTTCTCATTTCTTAATAATTTATTTGTCAGATTGCATTTTGCAATTTCTTCACGTCTCTTCTGACCATTTTGTGACCTGATGATTCATGTTTTTTTTTTTAAATAATAAGCAGGGTGATTCATGTGAAATTGATTACACAAAAATCATATTTTGCTGCTGAACTCCAATAAGTACGAAAATAGATACCAAAGTGAAACTGACATCTAAAAGTGAGTGTCAAATTTTCTTTGAAAAGAAAACTATCAATCTCAATTACAAAGAGCTTTTATTATTACCCTAAAAATTAAATAAAACCCGTCAATCTCAATTAGAAAAAGCAATGGTGGGCTCACTATTTGAATAGTATAGGTACAGACCCCCTTGAAGAGTAGTTCACCTTAAAAAGTCTTTAAAACTAGAAACATATATTTTGTTTCAACTTGGAAAGTTCTCCTTAATAATGATTTTTATATTTATATAAAAAATAATTTTATATCAATTTAATATATAACTTAATTTATATATTATAATTTAATTTATCCATGATAATAAATTTGGTAAAATTAATTTATTATTCACATTCTCAATTCTCAACTTTATAAATAATTTACACATCATTTAATAGGCATAACAACATGATACATTTAATATTATTAATTGTATAAGAGTGAATCAACATGCTTACTATGCTTATTACATGATGGATAATCTTTAAAATCATGTATGTTTTACACAATTGAAATACAATAAGAATAAAAATAATAGTATAAATTGAATTCAATTAAAATAATTTTATAATTATTATTATCTTTGTTTAAAATATATAATTAAAATAAAAATAAAATTGAGAATAAGTTTAAAGAAAATTATAAATTAAACATTTTTTTATTTAAATGAGAAAAAGAAAACATATTAAATTATAATACATAAAAAAATGGAGCATATTACAATGTATTTGAGTGAGTTAAGTGAGTTTTCCTATTACTACTACTAGATGCAAATGCTTTTCATATTATTTTAAATTAAAAGGAATACCTATAAATTTTTCCTATTATCATTAGTATTATTTTTAAAAAAACCAACCTAATTTTCTATGGTTTCATATTGACACTAAAATTTATTGGAGACATTCTTTCGCATAATTTGTGTTCTTTTCTATATGACTCTCTCAATAGATAATTACATAAAGTAATTTTTACCAAAATTAGCATTAATTTCATGATCTTATATTAACATATTTGTTTTAAATCATTTTTTTCTTAATTTTATCTAAATATTCTTTATAACTATCTAACCAATTCTTTGTAATTATTATTCTAATGTCAAAATAATATCTATTTGTTTATCTTTGTGGTGATGATGTAAAGAAAAAATTTCGTTTGATTTTAAATAACATTTAATTATATATTTCAGCTTATTTAATTAAAGATTTTCCCATTTCCTCACCTGCTTTAATTGAATAAAAGGAACGGTCATACGTTCAACAAAGACAAACAAAAAACACAATTAGGAAATGAATAAAGGGTTAGAAAGGAAGCTACCTAGTTATTTCTGTTCTAGTAACATGCCATTGGGAGACATCAAAATATTCAGTAAAGAAACTATTTAAAAAAGAGTGATAGCAATGGAATTCCGATCATTTTTATAAAATAAATATTTTAGTCTCATTATTTTTTATTACAGTATTTTAATTTTATAATTTTAAAATATGTGCATTTTAATCTTAAAATATTAAAATTATACTATTTATGTGCATTTTTTAAACTCTAAAATATACATTTTTTTGGACCAAAGTACATAATTTTTCAAGTTATATGATTAAAATATTACAATTAAAAAGCACAGTAACTAACTTATTCCTTTACTTAATTCTACGGCATCGTTAATATCCTTCTACCTTAAAAACATTACATCATCTAATCACTATAATACTTTTTAAAAAATAAAAAAAAACTTCTTAAAAACATTAAATAAAATCAAAATAGTGATCTAAATAATTAAATTTTAAGTTGAATATTTACATTTCATTTTTTCAAATTAAAAAAGAAAATTATATATAATAAAATATGTTATTTTTATGGTTAAATTTTTTTAAAATATTATAAATTTTATTGAAAAAAACTAAATGCAAACAGAATTGAATAAATGACAATGAGAAGATAAAGAAAATAAGACATTTTTTCTTATTTTTCTTTTAAGGCACGTGATGTAAGTGATGTGATGTGATGTAAGAGTTTGTATTTTATATAGCTTTCAAAGATTTTGCCATCAACCGAGAGCTAGTATTTCTTCTCTACTCTTCCATTAATACTATTACATATCACAATAATATCACAACTTATATTTTTTTATAAAATATAACTACATAAATTTTATTATATTTACCAATAAAATTATGATATATCATTTTGTATTTTATCTCAAAAAATATATATAGCTTTTCCTTTGCCATCTACTTCAACTTTACTAGCAACCATGGTTCAAATTTTCACATCTACATGAATTATATGAAACCAAATATAAGTGTAGATTAATATTTCTATGATTTTGGGCAAATTAAATGACTCTCTTATGATATATTAGAAGTTATTGGTCATTATCTATCCCAAAAGTTTGTTATTGGGAGAAGAAACAATTATATTTTTATACATTTAACACTCTCCTACAAGTGTTGATTCTATACACCATTGCAAATTAGTAATTCATGTTACTAGGCCTTGATCACAAGACGTTCAACTCTAATATCATGTTAGAAGTTGTTGGTTTCTACTTATATCATATAAAAGTATCAGGCATCAATTCTCTCAAAAGCTTAAGTTTATTAGATGTAGGCTTAATAATCATTTATACTCTTCAACATGATACATTACACATGAAGTAGGGCAACAAGAAAGGAATAGTACCCTACATCCCTAAATATTTGTTTTATCCTCCATTGCACAATAATGCATTTAATATGCCACCCAATAGATATGTAATCTTACAATGAATTTGATAATACACCTTGTAATCACACTCCCAATTAAATTCTTCAACATGTTCAACAAAACTTTTTTTTTTGAAAAACTTACATTAATGCATCCAAAATCATAGAAATATGTGAGTAAATCTCTATTTGTCTAGCTAGTTGCCTTTATAGACCTATCACAAATAAGCCATAAGATGCTTCAATTATGAATTTGGAAGGAGAATTGGATTTTCCTTCCTCTCCATTAATGAATGAATATTTTTATCTTTAAAACACCTTGTGTTGTATATTGACAAACATAAAAATGTCCATCATGTTTACTTGCAAAGCTATGATCATCAACTCCGTTAACTCCTATTCCTAATTGATGAGGTTCTCAATTTCAAGTGTAAAGTTTTGTCTATCTAGACCAACAAACATTTTCTTCATATCAGTAATCAATAATCTATCAATTCACTACAATTAGCGGAAATACCATAGCAATCAACTAACAACTCTCATAGTAAGTAAGACATAGAGGACAATAGAATATCAATAAGTCACGACAAGTTGGAACAATTTTTCCAATTTTGGAAGAATGATATCCAAGGCGCAATACTCATCCTAGTTATGCACCAAAATAGACTTAACAAATCCAACAATTACCTTTTAAAATAAACAAATAAAAACAGCAATAGGAGCAACATCTCTTAACCTTTGTAGATCAGTAGAAACATAGCAAGTCACAAATATTGTGAAAGTTGTAAATCATAATCACAATTGGAAAAAAACCAAAGAAATATCACCTCCAAGCACCAAGTAAAAACCACGATGAAATCAAGAAAATAACAGATCAAATCAAATATCATAGATTAAGAACATAGTCATAGATAAGAGACCAATTAGGTGAAAATTACAAAATCACAAAATTGTGAAATCATAAAATTGCACAATTATGAAACCTATAGAACCAACGAACATGGATCACATACAGAATCAAATCCTAGAATAGATTATCATATTATTGTATCTTATGATGACCTCTTTTTCAACACTCGATAATGAGAGTTTAAACTCACTATAATCAGGAACTCTCTTGATTCATTTTATTTAGAAAATCTTTTTTGTGTTTGAAAAGTTTTTTTATTGTTTGAACTAATAAAAATAGGGTAGACATAAATATCACAAAAAATTAAATAAATTAGGAAAGAAAAAAATATATAAACAATCGATTATCTTTATGAAGCCACTTTTTAAAATAAGTGAACTATACATTTTAAATTGTGATAATCCAAATGTGGGGTGATGGGGTAAATGTAATAAAGGGCTACGAAGAGCATGCCTTTCAACTAGTAATATAAAAATGTTACCCATAATATCTATAAATAATGTAAATATTTAAATTTTAAATTAAAACTTGCTAGATGCCTATGATTTAAAAATATTTAGACATTATTTATTCAAAATATATATTGAAAGAGTCCACAAATTGATATACACATAAGTAAGGAGATATAGACTCATAATGGACTCGTTCACACAAACAAAAAACAGAATAATAGAATGTAAATAGTACACTCAACATAGACAATATCAATATAATATCAAAATAGCAAACATAATTCAAAGTAAGATAATATAAAAAAGTTAAAATTCAGATAGAAAGTGAACCATTGTTTTAATCAAAGTTTAAGCACCCATGTGTTTTAACATACTCAATTTAAACTCAGATTATACTAAAACTACAATCGAGCATGCAAAACACAAGATATAATGAGGTAAATCCACATAGAGACCGTATCAATATGGTAACGTCTTTGGGTTGCTTAAAGTAACCACTCTGGAGAAAACAATTCACTAATCAATATAACAGTTACAACTCTAAAAGAAATAAAACCAATATTACCTCAACTAATTAGGACCTCTGTCTTAACTACCTATTGTTGCTTTTTCTTGTTGCTTCCACAACAACTTAGTTCAATACACAAACTTAGCTATCCTCCATAGCTAACACTACTTGATGTGATGTGATTAGATACTTGATGAACAAAACCGGCATCGCCGATCCTGCCAATACTTTGGTTTTATATTTATAAAACTCTCACAAGTGTACGAATAATTTCATAGAAAATAATAAGTATACTCCCAAGGTCGATTTAAGTAAGGAATATATGTGATTTTTAATTTATTATTAAAACTCTTAAAAACGAAATTAAATCTTAAACATTCTATCACAATATTTTGGGGTTTTGTGTTTTTAATCTAATAACATAAAAATAAACATATATACAGATTTAATAAATATTAATGCAAATTTTATCATTTATAATAGTGAAGTATTTATGGATATAATAACTAAGTAATTATGCTTACTCATATTATTTAGGCTATTAAATATATAAATTGACATTTATTGATTCTCTCTCTTTTATATGAATACCACCTTTGGTGGGGTTAGATATTCTTTATTAACTAAACAAATCAATTAACACATATGGGTGGAGTTGATAACTAATTTGGTTAATTAAATTAATTCTTTTTTCTAAGAGATTGAGAAAGAAACATTTAAATGCCACCTTTGGTGGAGTTAGACAATTTAAACTTTATTCAAGGTGTCCAAATTAAACCTAAAAATTTAATTATTTGAGTACTAACTTTCAAGTTTTAAACCCACTACTGAAAATATGTTGTCAATACATTTTCAAATAATAATTCTTATAAAAACTTTTGAAATAGAGTTTCACTCTAACTACCAGGTGATTGTATCAACAAATAAAAGAGTATTACTCTAAATCAGATCGGATAACTAAACCTTCAAATCTAATTTTTAGATTTAAGTAGTTAATGAAAAATAATATATTTCTCTCTAACATTCTTAATATAAAATCTTGAATAAAAACAAAATCAATTTACTTTAGAGATTTTTATCTATTTAATATTTCGCAAACATAACAACATTATTATTATATCATGTTTATAAACATCCAGCAAAGTTAAATTTAATCATACACAAATTAAATCTAACATGTAAGAATAAAGTATAAAAAATAATTGTAAAGAAAATAAAATCCTTACAGTACTTTGATGTTATTCCTGTTGTTGGAAAACCTCCAAATGGAATTTGCATTTTCATTTATTGAATAAAAAAGTTAATAAATTACAAAAACATAATTAGTTCTTCATAAAAAGAGAAGAACTCTAAAACTAAGAAAAACTAAAAACTAAGAAATGGAGAGAAAAAGAGAAAAGAAGATGTTTTTGAGGTGTGATTTGAAGTGAAAAGAATGTGGATATTTATAGGTGAGGAAAGGAAGAAAAAGTGGGTGGAAAATGATTACAAATGGAGAAAACACGGAGTAGTAAATGATGATGTCATATTGTTGACGTCATGGTGGTGTGGGGTGCGACCGCGCATGTGAATGGGGCAGATGGACGTAGCGGCACGCGCAGATGGGTGTGCGGCACATGCAGAATGAAGTATAGGTGCGCGCGGAATAGAGACTAGGCACACACTGACTGGGCGATGCGGCGCATGCGAACCGGGCACTGATGGGCGTGGGCGCGCGCGGACTGGGTGATGCGCGCGTGTTGCTCGGTTCGTATGGGCGGTTGCGTGCGTGATTTCCTTCTTTTTGAAATTTTTGACCCATTTTGTCCAATTCCATCTTTTTTTTACTTTTCCTCATTTACTTTATGAATATATATGTGATGTATTGGCTTCGGTATTTTTCTCTAAATCTTTAAGTTACTTTTTTAAGCCAAAATATCTGAAAAACAATAAAAAAAATCTATGATTCCGACTAAGGGTGAGATTGTATTCAATGCATCTTTCTAAAACCAAAGTCAATTTATGTAAACAAATGAGTTCCCAAAGATAGAGAAATCGTCTATGAAAATCTCAATGAATGTTTCCACCATGTCCGAGAAAATAGATATCATGCATCTCTGGAAAGGGGCGGGGGAATTTGCATAACCTAAATGGCATTCTTCGAAAAGAAAATGTCCTAAAAGGACATGTAAATGTGGTATTTTCCTAATCTTCTGGTACTTTGAGTACTTGATAATATCCGGACAATCCATCTAGAAAATAGTAAAATTTGTGCCCAACTAATTTTTCCAACATTTGATCAATGAATGGAAGAGAAAAGTGATCATTTTTAGTATATAAATTTAGTTTCCTAAAATCTATACACATTCTCCATCCAGTGATTATTCTAGTGGGCACTAATTCACTTTTGTCATTTTTAACAACTATTATCCCAGATTTCTTAGGTACCACATGCACTGGAATAACCCACTTACTATCCGCAATAGGATAGATAATTCCTTCTTCTAACAATTTAAGAATTTCTTTCTTAACTACCTCTTGCATATTTGGGTTTAGTCTTCTTTGGGCCTCTCGTACATGTTTAGCATCCTCCTCCAAGTTGATCTTGTGCATACACATTGTAGGACTAATGCCTCTTATATCCCCAATACTCCATCCTATAGCTTTCTTAAACTGTTTAAGAACTTTGATAAGTTCCTTTTCTTGGGTTTTGGTCAAGGTTGAAGAAATTATCACTAGATAAGTTTCTCCTTCTCCCAAAAACACATTTTAAGTGCTCAGATAAGTCTTTGAGTTTAAGTTCAGGTGAATTTTCCTCTTTACTAGATGAAGAACTGGGTAGATTTAAAAGTGTACTAGATTTTGTCATTACTTCATCATTGTCTAGTCGTTCAAGATACCCTTTAATTTCTTCATCTAAATCTTCTTCGACCTCTTTAAGTGTAAGAACAATTTGGAGCTTGTCTTCTATTTTGGTTTGGGAAAAGGTGCTTTGGATAAGATTATCCAAAAGGTCAACATCGAATATTTCATCGATGGCAGAAATAGAAGGAAAATGTGAAGAATCAAAAACTTTAAAATGAAGAGTCTCTCTTAAAACTATCATTGTCAAATTTCCATCTTAGACATCAATAATAGTTTTAGTAGTTTCCATAAATGGTCTACCAAGCAGTATTGTGTACTCTCTGTCCAAGGTTGGATTTTATTGCATATCCAAAACCACAAAGTCAATAGGTATTATCAGTTGGTCTACTTGTACCAACACATCCTTAACTATTCCCTTTGGATACTTAAGAGATCTATATGCAAGTTGAAGGGACATAGTTGTGGGTTTTAAATCTCCTAAATTGAGTTGTAAAAATATAGAGTATGGCATCAAATTTATACTAGCACCTAAATCAAGCATTGCTTTAGCAACCGTCCTATGCCCCATAGTTATGTTTATAATAAAAATTCCAGAGTCTTTCAACTTAGGGGTAGTTTGTGCTGAAGTACAGCGCTAGAAATTTATGATACTACTATTTGTTTATTCAGTTCATACCTCATTTTCTTAGTATTCAACTCTTTGAAAAGCTTAGCATATGAGGGCACATTCATGATCACTTCTAATAATGGTAAATTGATATTTACTTTAGAGAGCATATTAAAAAGATCATAGAATTTCTTATCTTGTTTGGATTCTTTTAACCGGTGTGGAAAAGGTACTTGTAACTGGTGTGGTTTTGTTGTCTTTTGAATTTTAGGAATGTCATATGACTCCCTAATGAGTTTTTCAGAAGGCTTGTTAAGTTTAACACTTATTTCTCCTTTTTGCGAGACTAGAATATCACCTTCTTTGTTACCTGAACTACAAGGTAGATCGTTAGAGATTTCAGGTAAACTGGTATTGACTACCTTACCACTTCAAAGGGGTTCTTACATCATTTGCTTGTTTTGGTTGACTGGGCAACTTTCCTGGTTCTTTCTTTTGCATGTGTTCCGCCAATTTCCTAACTTGAGATTCAATCCTTTTAACCGAAGCCTCAATGGTGTTCAACCTTTGATTATTCATCAATTGGTTGTCGCAACTAACTTGAATAAAATCATTCAAGCTATCTTCTAAGGTTGGCTTAAAATATTGGATTGGTGGGTAATTGTGGTTTTTATTCGACCTTAGTGTTGGACATTGGGTGTAAGCTCGGTAATTGTTTTGTTTCCAATGATGGTTAGGGTGATTATAGGTGTTTGGATGATACCTTTGGAAGTATTTGATTCCTCTATGGCATAGACACTATAATCACAAGTATTTGAACAATTATGAGTACCATGCCCAATTGAAAAATACACTTCACACACCTCTTGATTTGGCATTTGGAGGGTAGTGAGAAGTTGTACTTGCTTAATCAATTCAGCAAATTGCAAGGTCATCTCATTATCGGAGCCAACTTCATTGACTCTTGCTCTCCTTCTAGCACTTCTTTGTTGGGAATTAGAACCCAATAGCTCATAAAGATTATAGGTTTCCTCTGCGGTTTTTTTTTCTCATAGCACCTCCAACAACATTATCAACCATGTATTGACTCTACAGTGTCAATCCATCATAAAAGAATTGGTTCTATAGTTGTAATGGAAAGCTATGATTATGACATTGAATGACAAGGAGTTTGAATCGTTCCCAAGCTTCATGAAAGGGCTATTCATACATTGAGAAAAACGTTGCTATCTTCGTCCTTAGATCAAAAGTCTTTTGATGGGATAGAACCTACCCATAAAAATTTCATATACTGCCTCCCAAGTTTTTAGAGAACCCGACCATAGAGTAATGAACCATAACCAAGCTTTATCCTTGAGAGTGTAAGGAAAACACCTCATCCTAAGTTGATCTTCTCAAATGAAATGCAAATGGTCTTCATTAGGTACACCGTAAAATGAAGGCAACAAATAATAATGAATATTTTTCAATTCATAATTCTTTGTAGCCTCTTGTAATTGTATGTTGGAAGTTACATTGCCAATGATTGGCATTGCATAGTCTTTCAACATTTTCCGCCTATCTTCAGCATCTATCATGGCTATTTGTAGTTGAAATTGATCCTCCTTATATTATGTATCAACATTTACCTCTTAAAAAAATAATAGATATCACTAAGAAAGATTTCTCACTTGACAAAATGTATAGGCTTAAAGAGAAAATCTAATTTTTTTTAATGCTAAATTTAAAGAATGGACACAATTTTTGAAACAAATGAATTTATTTCATTTGAATTTTATTACACACATTATTAAAAATAAACTAAAACAAAGGAAAATACAATAATGGGTGACCTCCCACGTAGGACTAAAATTTATCGTCTTTTAGTAAGATGTTGCTTGGAGATTGCAGAATGAAAAACTCAATGTCTCCTCTTCATTAAATTTATTTGATCCCATTTGGCCATTCAGTTAGTCTTTGTTTTGTTTTTGCAAATGTTCAACTAACTGTTCTACTTGAACTTCCACCTTTTTGATAGAAGCTTCCACAGAGTCCAACTGTTGATTGGTTTTAGATTGGTTATCTCTACAAACTTGAATAAAATAATTCAAGTTGTCCTCCATGGTTGATTTATTGGGAATGCTTCTTGGAATATGCTGATGGAATTGCTAGCTTGGTTGATTTGAGCTTTGAGCAAAAAGAGGGTTGTTTTGCCTCCAGGAAAAGTTCAGATGATTTCTCTACCCAGGATTGTAGGTATTTGAATTGGGGTCGAACCTTGGTCTCTGTTGATATGCTCCCAATACATTAACTTGTTCAAGTCTAGCTATAGTTTCTCCTTAATATGGACAAGCTTCAGTACCATGTCCTATGTTTCTATACAAACCATAATGTTCATTATTGGTGTTGGTTTGCGTAGTGAGAATGGAAACTTGCTTGGTCAATTGAACAAGTTGTTGTTGAACTTCATTGCTGGAATCGATTTCATGAACTCTAGCTTTTCTCACTCATGAGCTTTTCTGTTGGGAATTAGCACCCGACATCTCAAAGAGGTTGTACATCTCTGAGGTAGTCTTTTCTCCCATTGCTCCTCCTGTAGTGTTGTTGACAATGAACTAACATTGTTGAATAAGTCCATCGTAAAAGAATTGGTTCTGCAACTGTAGAGGAAAGCTATGATGGGGACATTGAGTGAGAAACATTTTGAACCTATCCCAAGTTTCATGGAATGGTTCTCCTTCCATCTGAGAGAAAGTAACAATCTTTACTCTCAACTCTGATGTTTTTTGGTAGGAATAGAATTTTCCCATGAATTTATTATAAATGTTCTCCCATGTCATCAGAGAATTTGGGAAAGTGACATCAACCAAGCTTTGGCCTTATCCTTTAAGGTGTAGGGGAAACATCTCATTCTAAGTTGATCCTTGTTTAGAATACCGAGGGGGAAGGTTTGGACTATAGCATAGAAGTCTCTAATAAAGGAAAGAGAATCTTCATTAGGTAGCCCATAAAAGGAAGGAAGCATAGAAAAATGAATATTTTTTAGTTCATAATTATGAGCAACCTCACCTAGCTAGATAGCAGCAGTTGTCGTGCCAATCACTGGTCTTGAAAACTCCTTCATAGTGGTTTCCCTAACATCTTGGTTTTCTCCCATTTCTTTCGGTTCTAGTAAAGGCTTAAGGCTTAGTTCTATGTTTGGCTCAAAAATAGGTTGATGGTTAGAATATAGCCTTGTAGACAGTTGCTTCAATTTATGAATATTATTTACATATAGTGTAAAGGGATTTCTAAGGATCTCCTATCATGCATAGACTATTGAAAGTATAAATTTAAAACACCAATCAAGAAAAATAATAAAATAACCAGACAAAAATTTAGAGAAATTTTACATATTATTTAATACAAAACAAGTTAAGAAAAGGCATAGACCTTTCATTTTAAGCAAAGAGCTCATTACCAAAATTGGTTTATCTATTAAACAGAGAACCTATTTCTTGTACCTCCCAAAATGAAGCAGTTAAAAGTTTTTTAAATAGGGAAGCTTCTTCAATGGATATTAAATAAGAATTCATTGAACCATTATTTCTTTCTCCCTGTTTTTATAAAAATATTTATTTCTTTCTCCTTTTTATTTTTCTTTGTTTTTCCTTTAGCATTAACATTCTTTGCTCGAGAGGAATACAATCAATCTCAAAGAAAAAACATTCAGCAAGGAAAATTTGAAATTAAATAAAAGGAGTATCAGGTAAGTGATATTTATTATTTAAGTTAGCCAAGTAAGTGTAAAGAAACGAAGGTATGACAAAAAAGCTAAAGAATGGAAACTAAGGATAAGTAGACAAGGGTAGAAAGAAGGATCAAATTGTTCAAAGAAGGTTTGAATCATTTTTCTATCCAAGCATCACCTATGATTTCACCTTGAGAGGTACTACATATGAATTCTAAAGCTTTTTAGGGTCATACAATTCATTCAAGTAAGGAAAACACAAAATTCTCAAAACATTCATATAAATTTACAATGTTATGACATGGGTGTAAGAAACAAAATATTTTATAAGACTAAAAGAATTTAGTAATAGATGAGCTTCAAGAAATACACATATCAAGATAGCCTTATTCCAATTTGAGACAAAGGCACATTAATCACAAAACACTCATTGTTCTTCAAAACTAGTTCAAAATACAAGAAAAAAAGTTACGTCTAGCAAAGAAAGGTAACACATAAAAGATAAGGAGAAAAACACATGAGACAAATAATAAGAAAGTTCTTCAAGCTTGTTCAAATTTGAACACAAAACAAGTTGCTCAATGTGAGAGACAAAGACCAATAGCATTTTTAAGGGATTCAAACCTTTGAAAACCTAGAGATATAGTGAAAGTTTTGGCAAGTTGACAATCAAAGCATATATGCTACAGAGTCAAGGTGTTTGATTCAATAAGATCTCTTATAAAATAGTAATTGATATTACTGTGTTTGATGCTTGAATGTTGGACAAGACTGTTTGAAATACAAATAGCACTAGTGTTGTCACAATATAAGAGAATATCTTTGACTTAGATTCCATAATCAGATGACCTTTGTTTCATTCAAATTAATTGAGAGCAGCAATATATTCAGCCTCGATAGTTGAAAGAGAACCTAAACTTTATTTTTTTACTATGCCAAGAGATCAAGGAGTTTCCTAAGTAGAAAATCCACCCAAAGTACTTTTCTATCATCTTTACATCATATCCAATTAGCATTTTTGTATCCAACCAACTCTATAGTAATATCCTTAGGGTACCAAATACCAACTTCTGATATACCCTTGACATATTTAATGATTCTTTTGATAATAGCTAGATGTGATTCTTTGGGGTTATCTTGGTATCTAGCATAAACCCCAACACTAAAGAAGATGTTTGGGTAGCTAGCAGTTAGATACAGAAGATTACCAATCATGCTCCTGTAAAAATTTTACTCAACATCCTTGCCTTAAAAGTCTTGATGGAGTTTCAAAGTTGTGCTTATATGGGTTCTAGTAGAAAAGACATTATCCAACCCAAACTTTTTAACCAGACCCTTGGCATATTTTGCTTGTGAGAGAAAGACCTCATACGTCATTTTTTTATTTGAATACCAAGAAAGAATTTTAGTTCACCAACTAAACTCATTTCAAACTCACTTTGAATGGTGGTGGTAAATTTTTGAGCTAGGTTATCTTTGGTGGAACCAAAAATGATGTTGTTGGGAAACGTATCTAGTTTAAAGAGAGAAAGTAGATAGACACAATAAATAGACAATAAATGAGGATCCTTCTTAGTATTACATTGAAAGTATATATAGGGATATGTGAAAATCGTTTAGGGGATCCATATGGACTTATAAGGATTATCCCTAAAATATTCATCAAAGAAGCATAAATTAATAAATACATGCAAAATTCACCCCGATAGTACATACACTAATCTCGTATTTTCCTTGATAAATACATATAGGAAATGTTCAAACATTGAGTCCTTAAATCTTTTCGTTTGGACACAAAATTGGGATGGAAAAGTGTCTAACATGTACAGTTTGAAGCCCTTACTATTATGCATGACTTTTATACTCTAGTGTGCACGTGTCTGTTTGATCTTTGAATCTAAAATGTTAAGTGAAAGATGAAATAAATAGGTGTTAACAATCCCATGGATCCCATTTCCTTCCGCTTTCTATTAGCTTATTCATGCAAGAATTTATCTATCACATCTCTCCGATTTTTTATTGTGTTACCCCAGTATTTTCATCTTTTGCATAGATCTTATTCTTTCAAGCTCGACGGTAAGCATTTATTTTTTGCTTAAAATTCCATAAGATAGTTCAAATTTCTTCTTTTTAGATCAAATATGACAGAGTCATTTTATTTTAGGACGATTTTCATATTACCTGATATCATTACACATCATAATCAGATACTTTTTTTTATCAAATTGTCTCCTTGTTGTTTCACCATTTTGTATATAGGTTAACCATGGATTTTAAGATTCTTATATTAACATGGTTGATGAGCAAGACCGGCAATGTCGATCTTGTAAATACTTTAATTTTATATTTGTAAAACTCTCGCAAGTGTACGAATAATTTTATAGAAAATGATAAATATACTCCTAAGGTCGATCTAAGGAAGGAATATATGTAGTTTTTAATTTATTATTCAAAAACTTAAAACAAAATTAAATCCTAAACATCATGTCATGATATTTTCGTCTTTGTGTTTTCCTAATCTAATAACATCAAAATAAACACATATATGGATTCAATAAATAATTATTTAAATTTTTATCATTCATAATAGTGAAGTATTTATGGATATAATAATTAGGTTAATTGTACTTGCTCATATTATTTATTAATTAAAAAAATCAATTAACACCTATGAGTATGATTGATAATTAATTTAGTTAATTAAATTAATTCTTTTTTTCTAAGAGATTGAAAATGAACCATTTAAATGCCACATTTGATAGGATTAAACATTTTAAACTTTATTCAATATGTTCAAATTAAATCTAAAAATTTAATTATTCGAGTACTAACTTTCAAATTTTAAATGAAGGGGAAGTTCATGATTTTTACGAACTTTCTTGGCTTCAATGAGCCCATAATGGGTAACCAATTTTCCAAGATGAGTTTATCAACTTAACATTGATAGGCCCAAATGAACCCATCTTCGCCGCATGTGTAATAAATTTGATGCTTTTATGCTAGCCAACCAAAAATTTATTAAGGTGAGTTTGAAAATGTAATTTTATTTTTGAATTATCATTAATTGGTCAAACAAGACCTTTTAATTTATTTATGACTTTTTTTAATGGCATATGATGACCCTCATTCGTTAATAAAAGCTATGGGAAACACAATGGATGAATAAGGAGCTAAAAAAGGAAAAGAATGATCACTTGTCACATCTCTACATGCTCAAAATTTCAAGCTAGCACTCCAGTAGGAAGACACCTTAAAGGCCAAGGAGGAGTTCAACATATCACTTTGGAAGCTTCGGGAGGAATTAAATAGGGTGGAGGTGGTCGAGGATAAGGCTCCCTAGAAGGTAATGGTAATGAAGTATACTGGTCTTAATAAGGCCATAAATTCGTTCAAAGTGAAGGCTGAGCCTAAGAGGAAGGTTGGCGAATATTATGAGATTCTAAATCTTCATCCACTCCAACCTGGATCTCTATAGACAATAATGAAGGGTGATGATCAAAAGCCCAATGCTGGTGAAAAGTAGGAGATCAAATTGCCTTAGTTCTAGCCTGAAGACAACCAGTAGTTCTATAAACTGGCATTGTCTTTCTTTTTTTTGTTTATGTAAATTTTTCATCTTTCTGTTCAATGTTTTCTATGTAAGGAACAATTAGTGGCTCTTTAATGGCAATTTAATGAATATATTTTCTCATTATTCCATACATGTTGAAATTTTCATTTCTTTATATGAAAATGACAAAGTTTTCCTAGTTTTTAGAAAGTGTGTGTGCATACGAGACCCATTTTGGCTATAAAAAGGGGTGTATGTTCCATTTAGAAAATGGGTTAGGAAGCACCGTCTCTTCTTTTTTATTTATAGTTTGTCATGCCTTTTTTTATCCTTTATTATGACCACAAATCATTCATCTCCTCTTTGAGCCCGTTTACTTAAAAGAGATGACTCAAATCTTGAGAATGAGGTTAAAAAGTTAAGGAATGAGATTGATCAACAAAACGCATCCATCAAACTTCTCAAAGATGAGGTTTGTGTTCTATGAGCTTGACTTATGGCCTCAAATCATTCATCTTGTCTTCTAGCTCATTTGCTTCAAAGAGGTGGCTCCAATCTTGAGAATGAGGGTTAAAAGTTAAGAAATGAAATTGACTAACACAACACATCCGTCAAACTTCTCAAGGATAAGGTTAGCATTCTACGAGCTTGACTTGCAAATGAGATCATTCATGATAAGAAAATTGACAAATTGACTAGCCATGTCGAAGACGAAACCCATTGGGCCAACACTTATCTGAGACGTTGAGAGGTAGTGTTTTTAGAGATAATGAGAGCCACTTAGGGTTTTCAAAGGTAGCTTGAAAGTCCTAAATTTTGCTCTTTTGAGATTCAACATCGCTTGACTTGTTTGTTAATGAGATTCAGGCTAAGATTTTTCCATTTGTTCATCTTGAAGTGTTCGATAGCAATAGTCATCGTGAAGCCAAGTGTTTGAGGGGTGTTCTTGTTGATTTTTACTCTCAGTAAATGTAACTATGGGTTTATACTTTAATAAAATGAAATTTATATATTTGCTCGTATATGCTTGCTCAAAACTTGTATGTTTACCTATCTTATCATTTCCTTTCATTTCGAGTCAATGTAATAAACCCGCTCATTTGTGATGCTTACTCATTTTTATCATTCTTGGGTCAGTATTTATCTTGGTTTTTAAACGGATTGTCTATTTTTTTATCATAGGTTCTCCTTTAATTTGGAGCTGGTACAATGCCAACTTCTTAAGGTTATCATGGTTTTGCTCGAACAATATGCCTAGTTTCTTACCTATGCAATTATACTTTTTTATCGTGGGCTCCCCTTCGACTTGGAGTTGGTACGATGCCAACTTCATGAGGGCCTCAGGGGTTTTACCCGAGTGATCTACTTAGTTCCTTACCTAAGCAATCAAACTCTTTTATCATCGGCACCCCTTCGTCCAGAAGTTGGTGTTCTAAAATATGAAAAAGGTCATGGTTGTGTTCTAAAAATTTATAAATTTTAATATTTTTGAATATTACAACACAAATGTTATATGTCAAATGTGTATTTTTATCCCAATTAAAATAAAAAATAAAAACTACATAAATTAAATTATAACAAGACTAACTAACATAATTTAATATCTATGCAAATAGACAAAAAACTGAAAGAATATAAACAACATAAATTATAATAGACATGTAAAAAGAAATTCAAATATGTGAAAGAAAAGTAGATAAGATTAATATGATATGGCATAAATAATAATAAATATTTATTTAATCATATATGGTGTAACACCGAATGGTTAAATTGTATGCGAGATTATTTTTTTAAGAAAATATTAGAAAAACTAAACTAGTAAAATTTAAGAAAAATAATAAAATTACACTTTTAGAACTTATAATTATAAAAACAATACCATGTATGTCTGGTGTATATATTTTTACTATTAAAAAACTCTCACTATTATTTTTATATAAAATATCGTTCAATTGGATGTCATTGAACTTAATTATAATTATTTAAACTCTTTTAATATAAAAATCAATTCAAACTTCAATATTATTGGGGGTGTTATTTTTTTTATAATATATAAATTTTACGTGTTATTATGTAATTTTTCTAAAATTTATGAAAATATGTTAAACATTTCTTATTCTATTAAAGTTTGTTAATAAAAATTATATAATAGTAAAGTAAAAGTAAAAAAGATGTGAGAAATGAAAATAATACATAATATAATAAAAATAAAGAAAAATAATATTTAAATAATAACGTTAAAAGGGGACAAAGATTTGTATTTTTATAAAATAAAAGATAAATACATTTATAAATATAATAAATGAAAAATCTATATCGAAAAGTTGAGGGGCATGTACGTACTCCTGCATTTAAGTGTGGTTACGTCCATGATGATTATGATTAAAATGATAATCTTGATCTCTAATTAAAATTAGTGAATAATATTTATAATAATTAATTAAAATAATTCGACAGAATTGTGCAGAGAGTACTGCTAAATTATAAATACTCATTTCATCACTCACATTCTAAGTTGAAAAATCAAGAATTAAATTCATAGATAATATCTTTAAAACCTCTTCTTTAACTACCAATATACTTCTCAATTTATTTAACATAAAATTGTTAAAATTTAATTAAAATTAAATATATAATCCATTAATTTTGAGCAAAAATAAATACAATACAAACTACAAATTACATCAATGAATATATTGACTAATCAGTTAGGCCCGCACTGATGTGTACATATTCATATTCATAGTATATAGTCGAATTCTCAATATATATATATAACTGATGGGTAGCTATCTATACCCTACCTTTCTCGTGTTCTTTAAATCATCGTAGACTCCTATAAGGTTTTTTATTTATTTATAAAACCTATAAACATGTGAAATTTATAATATGTTTTATATTAAAAAAAAAATTATATTTAACACGACGTCGTATAATTTAAATTTCAATTAATTAAATTTTTTTATATGAAATAATTCTAATTTGTTTAATATTATAAAATTATTATTTTTATTTATATAAATTCTAGAAATATTACTTTATATAATTTCTCTTTTTGTTTTTGTTTTTCTTTCTCATGCGTCCCTTTCAAAGCTTCTGAACTGTGCCCTCTGGCTCTGGTTACTACAGTATCAGTTATATTTTGTTTAATTCTCAGCCACACTTACTATTTCTTACGGATTATAAAAGTAAAAGAAACAAAAAGTTGTTTTATACATTTTAATTGGGCACGAGCTACAATGTTTGACATAAGTCCAGATAGCTAATGATTCTTACCTTTTCCAAAAGGAAAATGTACTTAAAATATCCGCGAACTAACAAATTGGCCTCAGAAAAGCCACTGGCAGGTTCGTCTCAATAAAGTAGTTATTCATTAGTTCTTTCTGTATTAATCATGTAAATAAAAAGAGGATAATTTCTATAAAAAAACAATTCCTTAAAAATGTCCTATTTTTTCTTTCTTATACAAATTTAAATTTAAACTTCTAAAATATCATTGGATTGTATCAATTAAAGTGAATACTATTGATTTTATTAATTATTCATTTATTTTATTTTGATGGTTTTGAAAAAATTAAAATCCTATAAGATTTATAAACTTTTAACATTTAACGTTAATTTAATGGTACTTAATTTAGTAATTTGTAATTTTTTATTTTTTATTAAAAATTTATTTATGAAAATATAATCTAGAATTCAAAAGAACTCTTAACATGTTTTATATTCTTTGTTAAAAATTAAAATTGTTTATTTTTTTTTCTATATTCATCTTATTACAAATTTTTATTACGATAATAACATAATAAAAGTGATTGAAGTTCATAAACAAATAAAAAATACAAATTATGTAGAATTATTAAAAAAATTACTAAAATATACTTATTTTTTCTTCTAAGAAAAAAATGTTTATTTTACATGTAGATTTAGGTTTAAAAATTAAAATAAATAAAAAATATAAGTATATATAATTTATATGTATAAATATAATAAAATTAATATGTCTTTATATCATATTAGTTCGATTTTTATATATAACACACCCATGGTCCCATGATTCTAACATGATATTACACTCCTTATTTACGGTGAAACTCTTGTCACGAAAGACTAGAAATTTACCGATTTGGAGTAATTTTAAACACCATTTAATGTCTAAACGAAGTTAAAAGATTTCATAATTAACTCACTGTAAATAGATTATATGATAAAAAATGAGAAATTACTTAGATTTTGTAAAATGTAAATTTTAATCTAATAATTTTTAATTGTAGTATTAATCTTATAATTTTTAAAAAATACAATTTAGTTCTGAAATTATGTATTTAAATTTAAAAAAATATACACATAAATTTTATAATTTTAATTTTTTAAAATTATAAAAATAAAATGGATTAAATTGAAGTAACATAATCCCATCTATAATTAACACGACACTTGCTTTTCGGGTGCCTATCCTTAAGCCCATTTTATTGAATTTTATGGTTGAATAATATGCCACTTATCTTCTTAATTAATTAACACCAAATATTGTGTGTGTTTAATAACATAAAAATTATTCCAATTTTGTCCTATGTAAACATATAAATAGAGAGACAAGAGGCTCACCCAAAGCGTACTGTGGGTTATGATGATGGGTACAATCACAAAATGGGCAAAGTTCTTCATTTTGTTGCCGATTATACTTTTCTGGACTGTATGCTAATTTGAGTTTTGATGATGTATTTTTTTGGACTGTTAAAATCTAAAATCTGATTGAAAATGGGTTTTGATGTTGTATTTTACGACTGCTAAATCGGGTTCGATTTGGGTGAGATCGTTTTTCTTCGCGAGAGATGGCCGTTCTTTAGTTCGTGTTCATGGCGCCCAATTCGCCTTCATCGAGCGCAGTTCTTCAGTTCGTGTTCATGGCGCCAAATTTGTCTTCGCGAGGATGAAATCTGGTTATATTATTGTGTGAGAAAGTGATGCGAATTAAATGAAATTTTTGTGAGATTGAATATTGGTTACGCAATTGAAAATTTTTTTGGTAACAAAATGGTAGGGTGTGAGGAAAACGCCATTAAAAGGCAAAACAAATTTTTTGGCATTTTAGTTAAAAGATAAAGACACTATTATTTCTAACTTATGCAAGAAAACAATCAATAAACACAATCCAACAAACCAACACAGCAAGTCTTGGAAACAAATATCAATAATACAAAAAAGAGCAATAAAGGAAATAATAATCCAAAACTTAGGATGATATAGTACAAACACTAAGAGCTAAATATGTGATACAACTTAATGTAAAGGCAATCGATGCTAGTGTACCTACATGCAATTATGTCTTGATGTCAGTAAAATTTTAATTAACCAACAAAAATTTTTTTTTTTGCTAATTGCATATAAACAATATAAAACCACACTCAATAATATATTGATGATAAGCATTTAAAAAACACTTTTAACTTAAAACCTTAAATATGCAATCATTCTTATTTTTCCGACATTATCTTCTTATTTAAATATTACAAATTGAGATATTTATAAAAAAAAACCTAAGTTGTCACGGCCTTCACCGAGAACCTTAACGAAGATAATAGGCTTCATAATCAGAATAATAACCAGAATTTCTTACCAACTTCCTTATTTACTATCTTGTTGACCACTAGTCAACCACCTTGACAAGCTCTAAAAATTAGATGTTTTGTTTGAAATTTTTGCAAGTAATTTTCCCCAAAGACATACTAACACAAAAAAAACTCTATACATATGACCTAAACATGCCAACTACATGCTCTCAACCTTTAGGTGGTGTTTTTATCATGAAAACATACAAAGTGTAAATACTTTATGAGTGACTATAATACTAAATCGTCAATAATTAATTTTGCCTAAAAATGACAATACATCGAGTGAAATAATACATATTCTATGTTTTTCACATAGAAATGCTAATACAAAAATAACATGACTTACAATCTCCCCATTTGATTTTCCATGACAAAATATTACACAACCTAAATAGACACAACATTAATAAACAATACATTTATGCAAAATTACATAAACGAGTTCCTTCGTGTGATTAAACTCTGAAGAAATAACCAAACACTCGTACTCTAATGCATCTATCTTGTTGTGCTCCATCCATGATCAACACATCCATATCGATGCACCATTCCATGCTGCATGTTTAAACTCACATCTCCACTCTTGAGCTTCACAATCTATAACTAAACCATGTATCCAACACACACAAATAACCACATACTCGTGAATATGTCATGGAGACTTATATGTAGTCTAACCAAAAAAATTATGGTACCACTACGTATGGCATATTGATTGGCTAAGTACAATCAAACATGCAACAAAGATACATAACCTCTCTTGACTTCATAGTACAATCTCCGTATGTGTTTTCAAGTCAAGTAAACATGATGTAGTGCAATCCAATGCTAGCATACCATGCCATAATCAATGAGTTGTGCATACAAACTATCTCTTTTTTGACACAGAAAGTCAAACGAACATCCTTATATGAGAGAAATAAGGTATATATAATACAATAATCCTAACAACTCATGCATTTAGCAGAGGTAGATTAAAGCATAACACAATAACAATAAACACATAATCAGCTAACAACACAAGCTGACGTACTCATAAAACAATATTGAAAATTGATGAGTCTAAATTAGACTATCAAATATTTAACCTATAATTTTACGTGTTTAAAAAAATTAAATTATACCGATATAAATATAATTTTAAGTAAGGGTCATTAACACATTGATTGTGAAAATTTAATTATTAATTACTAGTTTAAAAATTGAATCCAAAAATATCACAAATAAAATAAATGAGGGGATTTCGAATATTTTTGTAGAAAAATAGAATAACACATAAGAATAAGAACATAATAAAAAGTAAAAAAATTTAAATTAATAAGATAAATAAGTGATCGTGGGATTATCCTCACCATGATATTACAATTCAATTTATCATGATATGATCTATTTAGTTTTCAAATCCTAAATTTATTATATAATTTTAAAATCCCTTTTTGTTTTTCTCAATTTTAGTTTTAGGAATTTAAGTTTGTCTAAAATTATCTACTTTTTCTTACTTTGTAATTGAATAATAACTCGATTATGAATTAATCTAACTCTTAAACAACCAAGAATTATGAGTATTTGATTGAATTCATTTGTTGCATTATAATGAAACAATAATAATTAAATTAGGTCAAATTGATCACAATTTTTAACCTAAGCATTTAATTTTAATTGTAATAAAATTACAATTTTATTATTTTACTTACAAAAATTGGCAATTTCATAGTAACATCATAATCTAATAATAAAAAATAAAATATTAAATTAGTTATACACCTAATTCAAGAATTAACATGTTTTGACATTTAAATATGAAATTAACCACGTCAAGAATTTAATAATTGAAACTTAATTTAAATTATAACATAATTAATCTTAAATCATAGTTTAAGACTTGAAATTGCACATAATCACGATGAATTGTTTGATTAGATATAAAATTATACACATATAATAAAATAATTAATCAATTCATAATTATAAAGAGAATGAAGATACAAGAATTTTATTATTGAATGAAAAAGTGAAATCAATTCATTTCGATAACCAATCTCTAAACTTATTCTTGAATTTTTCTTCAAAAGTTTTGCAAAATGCTCCAAAATAATTTTTCTAATTTTTTTTCATGAACTCCTCTCATCAATTTCTTCAAAAAATATACTATATAGTTACTTATATAATTTTAAATTGGGTTTTATGATTATATTAAGTCAATGCCATCAGATAGAGTCAAATGGATGGTTATCAACATGCCATATGTCATGCAATAGGATCAATGTGTGAACAATGCAAACGTGGGGTTCTCGAGTGAAAAGATTGTTGGCTATGGATTGGAGGAGAACAACACGTCGCACGGGAGGCACTAGAGAATACGACCCATCGTTTTGTCTCGTTGTTTGGCATTGAATGACTCAAAATGACACCATTAAGAGCCTTTTTTCCTAAGTACATCTATGTCTCATCTTAGCACATCTACATTTCTACGTATATTCACTTTTCAAATAAAACTAGTAAAAATCTATAAAAATTTAAAAAAAAATCCCAAAAATTCAAAAACTCATATTTTTTTTTAAAATATAAAATAAACAATTTATAACACACGAAAATAATAAAATAAGTATAAATATGTAGAATATAATAACTAAATATATATATAAATTATAACTTATCAAAAATAAACAAACACAATAGTGAAAGCTCATAAACATTATTTTTATTAATAGCACAGTTTTGATTAAAATTTTGAAAACATACATCAAAACCAAATACATATAATAAAAATAAAATCAAGAGCTAGTCCATCCTTCTCATCCTGTTAGGGAGCTCGATAAGTCCCTACTCAAAACTCCTTATGGTCAAGAGGTTGGTAGGATCCGACAAAGAAATTAAAAGGATCGTCAATGGGACTGGTATCGATCATCCACCCAAAAGAATTATTAGACTGGAAAACATGATCAGGGTCTCTTCCTTTAGAGCAAAGGAAATAACTGAGGCTACTAAATATGAGAGGAACCATCACTCGCTTGTGGTCTGACAGAAGGACGATAGCTTGTGGATAAAGGAGAGTTGTACCTGGGAACCAAGTGCTCTAGTCTGAAGAGACGATCATTCTCCTACACCAATTAATGTTTGTAGAAAGTGTACTATCGAAGGTTGGCAGTGTTCTGTCCAGCAAGTTCCTATCTAACTGTAGCAACTTCTAATCAGATAACGACCAACTTCGATTGCAGTTGAGTGGGCTTTGACGATTGATGGCTACGAGGTGAAGAAAAAGGATGAGAAGGAATAGTAGGGTGATGAACATAATTTAAGGCACTCTAAGAAGAAGTAGAAGGATGATTAGAGTTCCCGAGAGTGAGGCAAAGATGAGGAGTTGCTTTTCTTTTATGCTAATTATTTTATTTTATTTTTGTTTGTTATATTGTGTAAGTATTGTTTAAAATTGTTAATTTTATAATTATTTGTTATAATTTATGAGAAATATAGAATTTTACAGTTAACTTTTCTATTATTTATTCTTTTTCTTTAATATATAATTATTATTAGAGGACAATGTAAATTTCAAGTTATAGGTGAGAAAAGTTAGGTATTTATAAAATTAGGTTAATTTAAAAATTTTATTAAGCATATGTTGGCATTTTTATATTGTTTTTACATCTTTATTTTTTTATTTTTGTTGGGTTTAGGAATTTTAGTTTAATTTTTAAAAACATTTCTTGTAAAATTATCATGACTTTTATTTAATTTTAAATAAATAATTAAATCTTTACATTGTTAAATTAATTTCTTGAACATATCATAAAGTAATGTGATGATTAGTTACTTATTGTCATAATTTGTATTTCATAATAAAATTTTAAAATTATAATAAATCCAAAATCGGTGTTTAAGAATCTAATAGAGGAGATTACATTGTAAGAATATTTTGAGTCATTATCTTTTTATTTTGAGTGAATTTTTTTGTACTCTTTTAAACAATCTTCTTATCAATTTTTAATTTTTAGATGATCTCTATAGTTTTTGCATTAAATGCTAGTATTTTTACATTTAATAAAATGTAATATATTTATTTTTATTACTTAAACTAAATGACTTAAGTAGAAATTAAAAATATATGTTTTTCTTTTCATTCGTTAATGACTTCTAAAAAAAAGATATCTGAGATGATCTAAGCCAATATAAAAGAGAAGCAAAAAATTAATCACTTATTATATCATACAAAAATATGTACAATTGTACATGGGTCCTTCGTAACAAAAGAATATCTCTAAAAAAAGAGAAATAAAAATAAGAAAAGAAGAAAATGAATAGTATAAACTAAATACTATGATCCAAAATATCCTACAAAGTTGTGAGAAATAACTAAATACAAAAGAAAAGATAGGAAATAAATCCCCAAAAAGTTATTGTATTTTCTTCATCTTTCAAAGGCATAAAACTTGATATTTTTATTTGATAAATTTGATTGATGTATGAGGATAATGTTTAAATTCTTTATAAACCCTTTCATGAGATCAATATTATGCAATATTTTGAGCATTTTCTTCTTTGAACGTATCCAACCTATTAGTTCATTTTTTTACATAAACTCTATTCGCATATATCTTTAGACAAATTAATATTGAAACATTTTTAATATGAATATCAATATGATTTTCAACTAATTATTATAATAAATTATGATTGTTTAAAATATTAAAATATCTTATGCTTTAGATTTAGTTGTGAACTTAAATGAAAGTTAAGAATTTTTGTTATTCTTTTTTACATTGTTATTTTTCATTTTTGTTTTGATTAAAATTTAGTTTATTATTTATTATGTGTTATTTAATTTTTTTTTTTTTTTGCATCTTTAGTTTGATGTTTGTGAGTATCATATCTAAAAGCTTTCACAAGACTTAAACTCATCCATTGGGAGAACCTAGAGTTTTAAAGGCTTGTTATATACACTAAATGCAATCGTGTTAATCTACAAAAAATGATTTAGAATAGTTTAATTTTATTCTAAATTTTGTTTTGATGTTTTTGCTTTTCTTGCTAAGAGACTAATAAGAAGTTGGTTTATAGATGTGATAAATATTTAAAAGCACTTAATATAACATGATTTTATGTACTTTAAATAATTAAATAGATTTGTATTTGCATAGTTTTATTAACTTTTAAAACAAATTTAACTTTTTAGAATCACGAGTATATTTTATTAGTTTTCAGGTATTTTAGCTTCAAAAGGATTTGACTAATTAACAATCTTAGAATATAACCTGAAAGTACTCCATTACAACATTGAAACATAAAAGATTAACATATGTAATGCTTACATATGTTCCAAAACATTGAAAAAATGTAAAGAAAATATGTTTTCCAGTTGTTTAGAGGAATGCGAGGCATGGCGTAAAATTGTGTGTATCACAGTTCGAGGCTAATGGAATGAAATTCACTTGTTTCAGAATTGATGCATGCCACAACAGAGGATTTTTTATGTGCTGCAATGCGTGTGTAGTGGATTAAGTTCGAGTCATGTATAGCATATAGGTGCCGCAACATGGAATTAAATTGTGTCACTACACCTGCCTATCTAATCTACTATTTTCTCTTTTTATTAACGTATAAATTGGACCTCAAATTCACTTTTTAAAAGACATACCACAGCTCAATCTTCGACAACGTTTCTAGTTTCTCTCTAGCGTTTCTTTTCTTTTAGTGGGTTTAAAATTCTTCTATCAAATTGAGAGTTGAACAATTATAGTTTATGTAGTAGTTTTCATTTCAATTCAACAAACATTGTTGGTAATTCTTTTGGATGTTTTTCGAAATTGAAACAATAATAAGGTTTTATAAAGATACAATTGAAGTATAATTTAATTGTACTCTTTCTTGATTACATTTATGTGTTATTTTACATTCTATATTTAATTTATTGATCATTTATTAAATTAAGTATATCTGACTGAAAATACTATAAGATATTAGTAATGTTGTTATGCTTATGAAATATTAACGTGGGTAAACATTTTTATAAAATGAATTAAGTTTTATTTCTTCATCAAGATTTAAACGAAGTTTGTAAAAGAAAAAAATATATTGACAAAGTATTTTTATAATAAACAAGAGAATTAGATTTATAATTTAATTATTTGAAACCAATTTAGAATTAACTCCTTGATTTAGATTTGTTAATTCAAATCTTTAGATAAATTTATTGCAAAGATTTTATTGAAATATATATTGATGACATATTTTTCATAGTAGTTTTGAAAGTTTTATGATACTTAAATCATAAACCTAGCTTTGTCATCTTAATAAGAGTTTAAATTGCTAGACTCGACCGGAGGTGACAATTGAAAGGTTCATTAATGTCTTAGAAAAGAAGCATAATATAATTTAAATTAACTAATAGACCAAACTGAAGGCGTTAAGTGATTTTAATTAATAACAAATAGTAGACATAATTAATATCCTATTTATATTTATAAGAAAAAATCCATAATCTTAATTTATATTTTTAATAACCTAATTGATAATAAGCATGATGAATTAACTAATCTACCCCATTAGTTCTCAACTGCATGTAAATGTTTATTTGTCAATTATTTTATTGAATTTATCATTTATTTTTATGTCATTTGATTAGCTTTCTTAAACCCAAACAAATGTGATAGGATGTTAGGTTTTTATTTTCATCTTTAAAAATTTGTTGAATTATTTAAAAACTATGTGATTTTTCTTTAAATTGACCTTATAATTATACTTATCATTTTTTATAAGTGATTCGTACACTTGCAAGCTATTCAAAAATATACAAAATTTGTACACCAAGTTTTGACACCTCAAAATTTTGGCATAGTTATTAGAGAACTAATAATAGCATCAAAAACTAACTAAATTTTGTATCATCATAGTACAATCCTCATTTAGCAAATATGTTCCTACATATAAGATCTTGAAGTGATTTGAAATCCTTTATAACTTTTCTAATATGTTTACTTGATTCACATGTTGTGTCATGTTTTTCATGTATATGCATGTTGTTAGCTAGGACATGAATCTATGAGGTACATTATCACTAGTGTGTTTATCGTAGACCGTTCTATCCTACTTTTGGTTATTTTATGATGTGTTTAGTTAAGCATGTTATTTTTATTATATTATCTACTTAATTCATATTGTGAGGTCTACTTTGCCAAGTTGGAATATATCTCACGAAAATATTTCATGGGTTAACATTTTCACCCCTTATCTAAGTCCAAAATGCCTACTTGGGTTAGAAGTTAAATTTATCTTAGTGTAATTGTTCCAATCTATAAAACTCTCAAATGACATAAATTATTTCATTTTTAATTCTTGATTCTTAATGTATTCAACTTTATGTTTGAATATCAAAACTATGCATATTTTAAATTTAGGTGTGCAACTAGTTTTTTATATGGATAAGTTTATTACTAATTTAAGGTATTAGTCACTAGTTGCTAATGTCTTTATTTGAAGTAGCACCTTGTGGCTAATGTTACAATAGGACAGAATGCTTAGGTAAAACATTATTAATGATTTTGATTTTTCCTTGTTCATTTATTACCTTTGTAGCTCTTAAGATAATGAATGAATTAAATCTAATAAGTGTGCGAGTTTAAGAAGGATTTTAAATTAAGAAAGTGATTGGAACTTAAGAAATTAGTTTTGAGTCATGATAATTTTTATTAAATATAAGTTAGTGGTGAAAATAGTCTCATGATCAAATATCTTTCATCTTTCTCGTGCAATTTATTTTTATTATTCTATGTTATTTTTGTTTTCTTCATAATCAACCAATACTCCCATTTTCTACCTTTAATTATCTCCTTAATAAATTAGTAATTAGAAGTAGAATTGCTACCAATCGTGTGCGAGTTTAACCCTTACTTATATTGCATTACAACCGACCTAATTTTAAGAGAAATAAGGTATTTATTTTTTCCTTTTGAGGTGTGTCAAAATTTTGATACCATTGACGATGATGGAGTTAGTAATTTTTCCCGTAGGTACAAGTTTTGTTTTACTTTTACTTTTTAACAGTTACAAGGTCAAGAAACCAAGCTTCTTTGGAACTTTTGTATGCTTGAATATAATGATAATTGAAAGCATTACTAGCTCTAGTAATAGTGTATAACCCTTTACTATTCCAATGCAACTCCTTGCTTTCCTCTTTTATGCATGCAATCATTGGCTTTGAAGCCACCATTTTGTCAACAAGAGTTTTGTAGGATATATTTTGTTATTGTAAGAAGGCATGCATATGAGACCTCTTATAAGAATAGTCAACCCATTGAAATGTGGAGGTCTATATACACTACATGCAACATCATAATCCATCCTAGTGAATGTAACTATGTGTAGCTTACAAGAAGGAATCAATACAAGAACGGTTATGCCCAAAAGAGTTTACTTCCTCTTGTACTAACTAAAAAAGTCTAAAACCTAATATACAACTATGGCAAGGTGATACATATCCATTATTCATTTGGATTGATTTTTTTTGTAACATCGCAATTATCTCTTAAGAATGATCTTTTATGGATAATTACGGATAATAATTATCATTATCCCTTAATAGGATCATCCTTACTAGGCTAGTCTGTGAGTCATCCGTACTTACTAGGAATTATCGTATCACACCATATAATATGTCTTAATTTATACCTAACAAATAGTATCCATTATCCAAACCATTACTGGTGAGCAAAGCATGATTTTTGTTATCGATCTTATGGATGTACGTCATTGGAGTTTGTGGAGCTTCGATGGCCTTTATGCTTTTAAACACATGTAGAAAAATAAAATATTTCTAAATATTTGTTAAAAAATAACGATCACTTTTAAAGGGGTCATCTCTTTGTATTTTATTGAGTTATATAGAGGGAATAAAATCAATTTTTCAACTTTTAGAATATCCCTTTAGTAGATTTTTTTTTCCTTTTTTTAGTAAAGTTACTCCTAAACAAAGTTAATTTTAGAATATTATTTTAATTAAAATTATATAACTAAAATATCCTAATTTTAAAAACTAAATAATTTATGTGTTCTTTATGAAAGTTGAATAACCAAAATATCTAAATGATATAAATAAATTAACTTTAGGGTAATTTTTTCATATAACTTCATGGATATATTTAAATGATTTTTAAAGTCACTATTATTAATGGAAAAAATTACAAAGAATGTCCAATGATGCTTAACACATCCTTAAGATTATGGGACACCATCTTTAGCATTATAGTAGTAGCTTTAGCATTATAGTAGTAGTTGATGGGCTCATCAAACATTATGTTATAGAAAACTATATACATTTTCATACCAATCTTAATTACATCCCTATTCATAAACAAATTAAATGTTTTATTAATTATTATAAGTCTCTTTTGATTTGATACCTCACCATGTGTGATAACAAATAAAAAAATATATTAATTTATCTATCCCATTTTAGATATTTTATTATATCTAATACCAATAACGAGGTACCAAGTTATTATTTTAAGATATTAATATCATTAACTCTTATCTTTTTTTTCAAGACTTTTCTTATTGTTTATTCTCTAAAACAACATACATGCACAATATGATTGGGTAGTAAAATAGGATTGGGAATTTTGGCCATAAAAATGGATAGTGTTCAACGAGATGAAACTTATTTTAAGATATAAAAGAATCGAGATTAGAGTCACAATTATTAATATATGAATATTATAATTATTTAAAAAAAATAGGTTAAATATATTTTTTAATGAAAGAATTTAATCTACATTATTTTAGTCATGAAATAATTTTATCTTTATTCTTTTAAACGAAACAATTTAGTCTTTATTCTTTAAACTTATAATAATCAATGACTATACATAATATAATTATCTTTTTAATAGAAAAATAACATGTGATTATATCGTGATAATAAGTTTAACTAGAATAGCTTGAAATTATCTTTTTTGCCTAACTATATTTATTTCTTACTTACCTTTTTCCCCGTCTTGCAAAAATGGGGACGGTTAATAGAAAAATTTATGTTTTAATTAATTTGTATCTTTGTTTATTTCTCTTTGTTTCAATATCTAATTTATCATTATCACTTTTTTAGAATATAATGAAAATATTATTCACGTTGAAGCCCAATATTTAAATGTTATATATTATTTTTAATTGTTATAAATTTAAAAGAATATAAATTAATTTTTTATGGTTAAAAATATAGGGATTAAGTTTCTTATTTAAAAAAAGAGATTAAATTTTTATATGGTTACTTTACAAGTTGTAAAATATTATTGGTCGTCTTGTTTACAACAGCACCAGGCTCTTCTTGACCGTGACGAAATACGACAATCCCCAATTCCCGATTACCCACTTAATCCTCCATTTTTTTTATTTCCTTTTTAGCCAATTTTCTGTTCGCAACTTGACACCCTATTCTAAGGAATTTCATTATTCAAATCCAGGACTTTAGAGCAGTGTCATAAAGGAGATAGCACGCAAAAAAGTTAAAGGGTATGCCTTTGGCTGGTCTGATCAGAAGCCCATGGATTTGTGGCAGGATTGGGATTTTATGGATTACACGTTCATAGATGATATCAAGTCCCCTGATTTTCTTTTGTCCAGCAACAGGTGTTTTTTTTTAATATAATGATTTTCTGTAAATTTTGAATCTTTAATTTCTTAATGTTACAAGCTGGATTTGGATTTGATGGAATGACTTTTTATTGGTTGCGATTGTTATGGTTACCGTAGAATTCATGAGATTGAATTCGCTGGCAGTGTTGGAGATGGCGGTGCGGGTATGTCAACGGTGAAGGAAGAGAAAGCGTACCCGCGTAAGAGGTAATTGGAATTTTGTAAAATTGATTTGTGGGCTTTTGATATTTATGTTTTATTGTTACTATATCTGGGTTTTGTTTATATACCTCTCTTGATGTTTTTGCATTAATCGAAAGGGTTTTTGATACGAACTCCTTGTATCTTTTGTTGAAACTAATAAAAATTAAGGTTAAGTTTGGATGAATAAAATGAAAAATAAACAGTTTTGTTTGGTTTTAACAGTTCAATCAAATAAGAAAAAATCAGTATTTTGTTCGTTTGGTTTACAATTAGAATAGAATTAAAAACATTTTATATTACCTTAATATCTTTATATTTAATAAAATTTAAATAATATTGTTTAATTATTATTTTTTCGTCAGATAAAATATATTATTAAAATCATTATTTTTCTAAATAATTATTACTTAAAAATAAAATATATTATTAAAATTATTATTTTTCTAAATAGGATTTAAGGTTTTAAGGTTTGAGATTTAGGGATTTAGGGTTTAAGATTTAAGATTTAGGGTTTAGGATTTATGGTTATATTTATGGGTTAAGGTTTAGGATTAAAATTATTATTTTTTTAAATACGGTTTTGGGTTTTGGGGTTTAGGATTTAGGGTTAATTTTTTTTTAAATAGAATTTAGGGTTTTGAGAGTTGAGATTTAAGGTTATATTTGTGGGTTAAGATTTAGGTTTAAAATTATTATTTTTCGAAATAGGGTTTAGGGTTTTGCGATTTGGGGTTTAGAATTTAGGGTTATATTTATGGGTTAAGGTTTAAGATTAAAATTATTATTTTTTTAAATATAGTTTTGAGATTTGGGATTTAGGGTCTAGTGTTTAGGGTTATATTTGTGGGTTAAGGTTTAGGGTTAAAATTGATATTTTTCTAAATAAGGTTTAGTGTTTTGGGATTTGGGGTATAGGGTTTAGGGTTATATTTAGGATGGGGTAAAATTGAAAAAAATATTTGAGATAGGAATGAAATCATGATTTCTTAATTTTCAGTCCAACCAAACATAAAATTAGAAAGAATCAATTCTGATTTCATTCCTTTCCAATCAACCAAACATAGTATAAAGGAAATTAGATAGAATTATGTTCCTTTGCCGAAACATGTCCTCCCAAGTTTCTAGTGAATAGAGGCTCCCCGTTAAATTAAATTTTAAAAAATATATTTCATTCAACTGCTTTATCAATAACTAATGTAGTTTAAATACAATAGAACTCAACAATCAGTAGAGAATTCACTCCTAAAACATCTCATAAATGCCATTTATGATAAAACTAAATCATATAAATGATAATAGATGCAATTATATCAAAAACTAGAAATTCAAATTATATTTTTATAATTTGAATTTCATCATAACAGTCATCTATTAACTAATAGAGTTGTGAGTACTCTTTTATATGCTTGTGTTTATAATATTTTAGATTGTTTTCATGGTTTCCTTGGATTCAGCGAATTATCTAGTCCCAGATCTTTTGATGGATTGAATTACAAGGGCAGTGCTAAGTAAATTTTTGTGCTGGAGAATGATTATGGAGTATAATTTTGACCTTCTTTTAACAAAAATGAGAAGTGAGATGACAATGATACTGTTTTGCTCAACAAGAAAAATGAGAAAAACTATTAGAAATGTCAGCAGTTGATGCTGAAATCATTTTGAAGGATGAACACGATGATCACGATCCATTACTGTAGTGTTTAGGTTTGGATTTGGATTTGGTGTTTGGTATAACTATGAAAAAAGTAGATCACACAAATGTCCACTCGCACTGTTTTTTCTTCCTTTTGCAAATATCTATAAGCTCTCCTTTTCTTGTTCATCTACTATGCAATACATAATCTGTTTATATGATTTAATCCTATTCATTTTAATGTTCCAATTTGTACAGGATACGACATGATTCTTGCACCAGACCTGGGGACAAAGCTTGCCGTGAGAAATTGCGAAGGGAGAAACTTAATGACAGGCAAGCATATCATTTGTTCTGCTTAATCACTGAAGTTTTGGTGTTAATAAATTTTATAGGTTTTTCTTGCTGGTTTGCATACAAGCATAAGCGATAGCTGCATGTTTTCAGTTTGTTTTAGAGTTTGATAGTTTGTAACAAAATGAGTGACTTGCCTTTACTCAAAAGGCCTCGTTTATTCTGGAAGGTAGTCTTTAAGCATATGACTTCGGCAACTGTTGACTGTGGTTTGATGATGCTTGTAATGGAAAAAATTATTCTTGAATACTTTGTTGGACATTCTCTAACTTTGTATCTCCTCCTCACTCTTTCTATTCTCTCTTTATGTGCCCATGTTTGAGTAAAATAATCAGAAAGAGATCTTTACCATGACCGCTGCAGGTTCTTAGACTTAAGCGCAGTTTTAGAACCTGTGAAACCTGCTAAAACCGACAAACCAGCTATTCTTGATGATGCCATAAGAGTTCTGTCCCAACTAAGAAATGAATCTGGGGAGCTCAGAGAAACAAATGAAAAGCTACTGGAAGAAATAAAAAATTTAAAGGTTATACTTTTGTTTTCCTACATGATCTATATGTTTTGATTGTTCTGTTATTTCTCTTTTCTCTGCAAGACATTTGTTTGTGTGTTTTACTTTAACAAATTTTTTTATGTTGGTTGTTTTATGGGTTATTGTCCTTAGTTAAGCTTTTCTTTATATTTTGTTAATTATGAATCAAATTGATGTTTTTTGTGCTGAAAGTATCTTGTTAAAGGAAGGATACAACAGGTGATAAGGATTAAGAATATTCTTGTGATCATACTGCGAAGAAATGCAATTTCCACTTTAAAGGGGAGTACGACAGTTCTATTTTAATTAAACCATTTTACCATATATGACTCAGAAATTTATTTTTATAGGTAATTGGAGCCTATGTTACATGGATTCTTCAATTGTCATGAAGTACCTGTGTCCAATGGACACGACATTGGCATGGGTGTAGGTGTGGTACTCGACATTTCAAATTGGTGAAATTTTATAAAAAAATGAATAAAATAGGTGTGTTCGAGGGTCATATACATAACCAAATATTTAAGACACTCAGTGTCCTGAGATAGTCCATGTAACATAGATTGGATCTCTATGACTCTGCTTGGAATTGATCTTGGGTTATAATAAATTCCTTTCTTGATGCATCAAAGTTGCATTGAAAATATATCCATAAAAAGAATTTTAAAGTTTATGAAGATTCACTGGTTAGTTTAAGTTTTAGCCCTCTACAGCTTTCTTGTGAGGTTCGGGCTTCACTGATGATATCATGATATAATAATTTGTGTTGACTTCAACCTTATTGTATAACCATGATGCTTTGGTGTTTTATCAAATCTATACTAGGGTTGTAGTAGGTTTTGATCCACTGATATCCAACCTGGTGGTTCAATTAATACCCAGTGACTTTCTGCGATGGGGACGGTTTTAGGGAAAACTGAAGTCAAATTTTCGAGGACGAGGTATGGATAGTTATACATAAAACCGTCCCCGTCTGCACCCAAAATGATTTTTTATATATACTTATACTTCAATTTAAATATATATACATGAGAATAAATAAATGCTGATATAGGAATTTGAACCTCAACTGTATAATTCAAAGTATTTTTTTGTTATTGATCGGACACGAATTGTATTCAATAAATACGCAAGTATATGTTTCGTAACAAATAATATAATGATAAGAAAATATCCTTATTATGGAGATTATGTTATTAGAAACTAATATTTTAAACAAAAAAATAAAAATCAATATTTTTTAATATTTTTATATTTTAAGAAAATAAAATTAAAAAAACTAAAAATACATAATAATTAATTAAATTAGATTTGGAAATTAATAAGATATATGAAAAATATTTAGGATTATTTACTTTCCTAATTTTCTAAACATATAAATCACTAAAATTCTTCCCGATATAATTATCAATTAATTATATTATCAATTGAATCAAATCTAGCATGTATTCCTCTCTTAAGTAAACTATTTATCATATAGTGATTATTCTAATCACATTCTCATGTCAATTAAATTGTATACTATTAATTTAGTTTGTCAATTATGGATCACATACATAAGTATCATAATAAACTATGCATGTTATTTAATCAAGACAAACAATTAAATAATTCTCTCAAATCTATTTAATTGTTTTTATAGATAAATTGTTGACTAAATAATTAATAACATAAAAATCAGATTAAATAATATTATTAAATTGAAATCATGATTGGGATAAAATATTAGATCATGATACGGTGAAAATTGGGTTTACAAAACATCTAGATTTATAAATTAACTAGGCATAATTTTGTTTATAAAGATCATAATTTTTCATAAAGAAAGATATAAAAATTGATAAAGAAAGACATAGAAGAAAGAATACAATCAACCTCTTTATTTGTAGTATTAATCTCTTTTTAAATCTTCACCAAACTTGTATCTCTTTTTGAATTTTTTTGTATTTTTCTCCCTTCTTGGCTCAAAAAACTGATAATAAATATGTTAATGACAGCTCCTTAGGATTTATGGGGTGATTAGGGGATTAAATATAACTCAGATGTAATTCGGACCATTAAATCAACTTCAGATTAAGGATTGAGATCAAAACAATCAAAAATTAATAGGGTTAGCCAATGACAACGTGACACATGGCACGAAATTTACTGAGCGAATCAGAGAGTGACTTGTGGCAAGGGAATATTGGTCTGGTCAGGTCATTGCATGCTAAGTTAGCACCACGCGGCGACGTGATTCGCCTTAACAGATGGCTTAGCGCACGGGTGAAAGGAACAGACGAATAAGGTGATGACGCGTGGCAGGCGCATTGACCAAGCACCAAACTTGGATTGAATTTTGTGTTGACACGTGACATAGTGTTGCGTCATACTATACACACGACGATCTATGATTGGTTGTCTCTGCTGGCGTGGTATCTGCGTGGCTTGTCCAATCACCTCTTGTGCTTGCGTGGTGTCCATGTGTCAGTTTCTAATTGGTTCTGCATTAAAAATCTATTAAAATTCCGTAAAATTTTCAAAAAAATTCCTAAAATTATATTTTCACACATGTGTGTAGGACACATGATATCATCCAATGCATTCATGAAATTAACCTATATGAGCATGCTAATCAATTCAATCTTAGAACAAGTCTCATAAGTCTATTTTTCATATCTTTCTCCACTAACATAAATATGCACTCCATTAATATAAATATGTACTTAGCTAAAGATCAATAAGAACTTTTCATGGTTATAATATAAGGCTTAGGTGGGGTTCGCTAAATGAAGACATTTATGCTCTTTCAACACTTTAGCTCTCTTTTTGTTCATCATGTACTTTTTAACTATAATTGAGCTTTTATTTAATGTTTTAGTGCATCATCTCTTATCATCTTTTTATATTCTTTTATTCTACATCTTTTTTTTTACTTCACTACACCTTAAATTTATTTTCAATTTTATTTTCTTTTTTTGTAGAGGGATAATTGGGTTGAGTTTTGCTCTTTTTTTTATAGTGTACATTACATTTCTCCTTACTCTATAACATAACACATGATTACATTTTTTTTCTTTTTCATACAAGCTAAAGGTGCAAGGATAAAGTTAATCCTTATTGGTTAGGCATAAAATATGGCTTATAGATATGAAAGGTTCTTTGTTAGGCTCAAATGGGTGATTAAAGATATTAACAATGGTTAGCTTCAAAGGATCAATCGATCCAAATAAGGCCTAAATCATCTCTTTTGCTAAATACTATTCAGGATTTTGCCTCAAGGGATGATCAAATAGATTTTAAAACATGGTATATCTCATCAACTTGCATAACTCACTACAAGTTTTCTCTCAATAAGAACACTAAAATCAATCATAAACATGTGCGTAAAAATTTTAATCAATAAAATCAAAACTAACAAACATATCACATGATTAATGCAAGTATCTTAACGAGTATGTTACATTCCTTATCCTAGTCATGACAACTAATTTTTATCATCGAGTTTATATGTTTCATATCAAGCATGCATGCATTTAATTTCTATATATTTATCAATTTCTACCCAAATCATGATTAAAAACATCCTAAAAAAATTCCCTAAAAATTTAAAATGTATAATAAATACTAAAGTAGATAATGAAGTTCCTTCACCCAAACTTAAATTGCACATTGCCTCTAACGTGCACATATAAATATATAAAAGTAAAAGGAAAGAAAAGTTTCTTAGCTTTGGCACACCACATGTTTCGTTGAAACTGCTCAATCTTATTACGTCATTGCTCTCCACATTTATTCACTTACAAAACAAAAACAATTAAAATATAAGTCAAATAACGTTGGGTTGTCTACCAATTAGCGTCACGTTTAACGTCCTTGACTAGACAATCATATCAAGTCTTAAGATATATCCTTCTGTGTCCATTTACTTCTAAATTTGCTCGAAAATAGTTTGAGTCTTTATTTGTTCAATAAAACTTTATGTTCCAGTTTAAAAATACGATGCTCAATTCTCTTATTTTGTCATATTTTTGTGTTTTTTTTTGAACTTTTTGATGTTCTTATAAACACTCCATAATTCATCTAATTTATATATTTTCAGCATCCTTTTCACCTCTCTACAAGAATCTTTTGTTTGCTCACTTGATTGGGGATGAGTGGGTAAAAGTATGAGGTCTAAACTTGGTGGCCCTTTAATAGATGGTTTGAGCTTAGATCCTATCTCAAAATTTTCCATAAACACATTTGATACACACATGAAAGGTGTCTTCCAAAAAGCTCACGCAGTTTACAATATTAATCTTAGATTCCATACTTTCAAAATTAAAACAGGTTGAGTTGTTGTTTGTTGAGTTTATGTCATTGTTCATTAGCATCATGTGTAATAGTTTTAAGTGTGGGCAACTCAACATATTCTTTTAAGTTATCCTCACAGTTAGTAACATTTATCTTAAAGCATTCATTAGTATTATCAATATCAGGGGGTTTAAATGCTTTAAAAACTTTAAACATTACTTGTTCATTTTGTATTCATTGTAAACTCACCCTTTTCTACATGAATGAGTGTTGTTCCGGTTGCTAAGAATGGACGACCAAGTATGATACAAATGTTATGATCCTCTTTCATGTCTAGTACAATGAAATCCGTCGATAAGATGAACTTGTCTACTTTTATTAACACATCTTTTACCATATCTCGAGGTCTCTTAATTGATCTATTTGTCATTTGTAATGTTACTGAAGTAGGTTTGGTTTTACTAACCCCCAATATCTGGAAGATCGATAATGGTATAAGATTAATACTTGAATCTAAGTCATATAATGATTTCTTAAAGTGGATGTTCCCAATTGTGCAAGGAATGTCGAAACTACCCAAATCTTTTAGTTTTAGGGGTATTTTTCTAGCAAGGATGTCATTACAACCTTTAATCAAGGTTATTGTTCATTATCTACATATTTAATTATTATGTTGGTGTTGATTTTCAACAATCTTCATCAAAATTGTATCTTTTTTTGAATTGTTTTGTATTTTTCTCCCTTCTTGGCTCCAAAAACTGATAATAAATATGTTAATGACGACTCCTTAGTATTTACGGGGTGATTAGGGTATTAAATATAGCTAAGATAAAATCTGGACCATATATTAGTTTTAAATCAAAGACTGAGATCAAAACAAAAAAAATTAACAATGTCAGCCAATGACAATGTGACACGTGACATACAGAATTTACTGAGGGAATCAAAAAACAACATATGGCAAGGGAATACTAGTATGGTCAACGCATGTTGATTCATCGTCACGTGGCACAACGTGATTCGCCTTAACGGATGGGGTGGCGGAAGGCTGTAAGGAACGGACGAATAAGGTGATTACGCGTGGTAGGCACGTTGACCAAGCATCGAACTCGGAATGAACGTTATGCTGATACGTGGCGTAGCGCTGCATCACACTACACGCGGTAATTTGCGATTAGTCGTCTTTGCTAGCGTGGTATCTGCGTGGCTTGTCCAGTCAGCTCTTGTGCTTGTGTGGCTTCCACATGCAGTTTTTGATTGATAATGTGTTAAAAATTCCAAAAAAATCTCAAAAATTATATTTTTACTCATTTTCACTAAAATTTTATATTTTAATATTTTAAACCCCAAAAATACTATTTATTGAATAAAACGAACAAATATTAAGTAAAAAAAATGCACTTATGAATCTATTTTTATAGATTAATCGGTTACCATTACTGATCAATTGTTATTGTCCTGATCATATTAATTGTTTTATTCTATTAAATTTACAACGGCTTAAATGAAATTTATTTTTTCATTTTTGTTATTATTTGCTTCAATATCATGAATTCCTCACAGAAAATTAACGTTCCATGAATCAACATTAGATTCATTTTTACAGGGTACAAGAGTTGGTAGGTAATTTAATTGTTGATGAGCTGTCTATTTATGTATCGTAGAGAAAAAGGGAAAGTGTTTATTTATGTAAAAGTAATTATAATTTGATAACATTATTTGGTCAGTGAAATTGGTTTGGCTTTTTAATGCACAGAATCTGTGTTAAATGCACACCCCTCTCTTGCTGGTGGTCAAAATGAGAATTCTCCGTACATCACATGGCATCTAATTGTTGTCATGTGCTATTAGTTTTCTACTCTATTTTTCGTTTTGCTCCTTCCATTTATGTATTTTCTTGACTTTTGTCTTTATATAGGCAGCAATAAATATGCGTTCTTGAGATGTATGTGCTGCTATAGCTGGGTAATCATATAAATTATAAATTTACATTTCTCAGTTATTTTTATTACTTTTAAGAGTTTTAGGTCTTTAATTACTAAGTTAATAGATAATTGTAATTTGATTTATTAGTTGTGTTTTATGTGTTTAATTGTGATGGGTAATTGTATTTTAAATTTTTAAATCAGGTTAAACTTTGATATATATTGTTAAATGATTATTTATGATTTTAGGAAAATTACAAGCAAAATGGTTATTTTTTAGTACCCGTCCTCGCCCGATACCCGACTGATAATATCTGTCCCTGACCTGCTCTGGTTTTTGGGTAGTGTTAGGGAAGCAGTTACTTGTTTAGGTTGGAGGATAGTTATACCAAAATTATCCTCATGCCCATTTAATTTTTCTAATGAAGTTAGACTTATCTAATGTTGTTCTTTACACTTTTTGCAACTTTTCATAAAGGCTTGAAAAGTAATTAAACTCGTTTAACTTTGAGATTATTGGCTACAAATTCAAAATATAAATCATCATTTTAACTTCTCTTCACTCTTCTTTAAACAGGCAGAGAAGAATGAACTTAGGGAAGAGAAACTTGTACTAAAAGCTGATAAAGAAAGGATGGAGCAACTCAAAGCTATGGCATTTTCGACTCCGGGGTATGTGCCAAGTCACCCAGCTGCATATCAAAACAAGATGGCTGTTTATCCAAGTTATGGTCTTGTTCCAATGTGGCACTACTTGTCTCCATCTGTATCTGATACGTCTCATGATCACGAGCTGAGGCCACCTGCTGCTTAGTTCTACTTACCGTATTATCTGCAAATTTTATGTATTTTATTTTACAATTATCCGACAGTTGAATGCTTCTTGTTGACATGTAAATATTATTTCTACGTCTGACTGTTCTGAATCTGTTGTTCATGTCGTTGAAATTTCATGGAATACTGTCGTTAGAATTTCAAAAACCTGTTCATTTCATACCATATATACCTGTTCCTTGCGGTTACATACACGTTAGGGTTGCTTGTCCTTGAAAATGGAAAAATTCTTGTGGAATATATATGCATCTTGGGAAAATTTTCATGAAGAAATTGAACAATGGAATAATACACCAGAAATGAACAATTTCTCGTCCATTAACGAAATGCAATTGTATCTTGAAAATTTGAATTTATTTGAGTCTTGATTTCTCACTCTTCTAATGCACCACAAATATTATTCTCCCCGTTATATTCTCTTTTACATTTATTGGATTTGCTAGTCTCTGCATCATGCAACATGGTAATGATTATAAGGTTCATCATTCAAGAGATCTTGGAGCTGGAGTTCTCGTGTGTTTTGTGAATTTTAATATGATCGGAGTAGTGTTATGTGAATAAGCTAGTTTGCATAAGTTACGTGTTAGTGTTGTATTTGGTTTATGTTAGAGATTTGAGACGTTAAAATAAGTAAAAGATCACTTTATGGCTCGTTTTCTAACCTTTTTTTTTTTTTAATGTTTGAAACTATTTATTTTTTTTCTATTTTGATTACTTAGAAAACAAAAAATCGCTTGTAAATATAAAACTCCTTCAGTAGAATTCTTTCTAATACTAATTTTTGTTCTTTATACTCTAAATTTCAACTTTTTTATTGAGAATGACGATGTAAAAAAGGTGTTGGTGTTTGCAAAAAATGGGTACTAGATTAGGGTTTGGAATTTGCACACAGAAAACAAGCTTCTAAAGCTTATTTTTTAAAATAATTTTCAAAATTAAACTAAAAAGTGGAATTTATTTTCAATTGAAATTATAATTAATAATAAAACAACACTAAATTAAAAAAAAATGAATTTGAACATAGATAACATAGCAGGTAACAAAACAGCCCTACTAGTAGGGATAGGGGAATAGTTGCATCATTAACTTTGATTGTTTTATTGAATTGTCGACTTACATCAAGAATGGTTAAGGCTAATAGAACCGTCAACAAAATTCCAATAATTTTAATATAATTCAAATGGTTAAGGCTAATAGAACCGTCAACAAAATTCCAATAATTTTAATATAATTCAAATGGTTAAGGCTTTTTTTTTTGTCAGAACAGAAAGGTAATTCATTCAATGATAAGATCAAAGCTGAGATACAAACAGTTTCCAAGAAATAGAGAAACTTACTGCTATATACACTTAGTTCAGAAACTCTCCATTTACTACTTGACATGGATACATTTATTTGTAGAAGATCCATTTTAATGTAAAGATTAAAATGTATTTTTAAAATTAACAAATTGCATCATGTGTTTATAAAATTAGCTTATATAAAAAAATTTGCCTGCCAAGGAATAAAATCAAGGCAGTTAAACAACAGTGGATCAATGAGATAGTCATCCTAGGATGATAATATAACCAAAGAAATTCACAACTAACCAACTATCCACTTGGGAGCCACACTTAGAAAAGATAACCTCTATTGCACGAAAGTTCAAGCAACAACCAAAAAATAAAAAATAAATAAAAGGAGCACTAACAAGCAAACTATGACAGCATCAAAGTAAAAACCAACACAGTGAACTAAAACCAAAGCTTGAACCAAAAAAGGTAAGTAACATATCAGCAAAACAACCACTACTTCAGGGAAGCAAAAACATTTCGTTTATCAAGCTTAAACAAAACTCAAAAGTAGAGATGGAAAAAAATCCACCTTACGAAGCTTCACAAATATTTGCTCAATATGATCCACTCTACATCGAGTCAAAACAAATTATTTTTGGATTGGATCGGATCATGATCCACATATAGGATTAATGGATTGAATCGGATCATGATTGATCAGAATGGATTGATCTATAGATCAGGCCAAATCAGACCGGATCAAATCTAAATCTTTTTAAAACTATAATTTTAGAACTAGAATCACATATTCCCAACATACTTTCCTAACTTTTACAATTATTTATAGAAAAAATTTACATTATAAATAATTATTTTTAATATTTATTTATCCTACATTTTTATAGATCTAACTTTTCTCTTAAATTTTTTATAAATTTATCTATAATTGTTTAAAATTTGTTAAACTAAAATTTAAATTTGATCATATTCATAATTGTTTATATCTTCTTATATATATTATGAACGATATTCTTTAATAGTTTATCATAATTTGTTTAAAAAAAGTACTAAAGATTTTAAAAAAAATTAAAAAATATATTTTCCTACAATATATAAAGTTCTCTTATTTTTTATTTTTATTTTTTTAGTTTATCAATCTAAAACATGTAATACAGCACATCAAATAATACTTTAGTTTTTAAAAAAATTAAAAAATGGAACCATTCAAATAAGATCATGGATATACATTGATCTAGGATCAATAACTGATCCAATCCATATGATCCATCATTACTACAATACATACTTATAGTCTCAAAAATTTAGTCTCGATTTTTATAAAATTTGAGGTCATAGACATAATACCCTATCAATTTTCTCTCTTTTACACCAAACATCAAATTTTTCTATTAATTTTTTCCTTTTTCCTTGTCTCCTTTTTCTTTTTCCTTCTCTCTTTTCTTTTTTTACTTTTCTCATCTTTTCCCTCTTTTTTTTTTATTTTTTCCTTTTTCCTGGCCAACTTTTCACTCTTTTTTTTTCTTTTCCTCTTTCTTCTTTTCTAGCACGAGCATTTCTCCGACGCTAGCTATGTAATATGCATCTTCTTCCTCTTCCTCTGTCTTGTCACTCACCTCCCCTTGCTGGCTATTCACTGAGGTAGTTAGTTTCTTAACTCATACTATATTCTGATTTAGGTTTGTCACTCTTCTTAATTTTCAATTTAGGGTTTGTCACTTTTTCCCTCTCTTTCTTCCAAATACTCGTTGAAATTGCATGTTGATATTGGAAAATGATTTGATTAAGAATATTGTTATTGAATATTGAGTCTCTTATGAATATTCGAGTTGGGATTTTTTAGGTGGAACATGAGAAGAAAAAGAGAGGCATGTTTAGGAGGAAACCAATACGGTCTTATAGATTGGTTTTGTTATATCGCATCAATTGATGATCAACAAGAGTTTACTAGTTGACCTAAAATATTGTTCATCAAATCCAAAATTGGTAAGGGAGCCCAATTCATTTGCATGATTCTAGTATATGCATAAATATTGAACTGTTGGACTGTCGTATATTGTTTACTATATGAGTGATAGTTTGATATTCATTGAAATTTTGTTGTGGTGAACAAATGCTTAGTGGGTGTTTTGAAACTAATGTTAGCTATCCATTTTTGAATTTTTTGCTAATGCATGATTTATTTCTATAGGTATGTATCAAATTCGAGAAGTTTATGCTTGCTGCTAATGTTGCAATTGGTGAAAAGATTCTTAAAAGTTTTCCTCTATGCTATTTGTTAAGGTAAAACTGGTTTATTTTGTTGTTGTTCACTATATGTTTGTGGAACAACTTTGTTGAGGTAAAACTAATTTATTTTGTTGTTGTTCACTATGTGTCCTTCTTGTCAATATATATTTCTTATTTGTACATTGTAATGCATGTAACTTATGCCCAGGCCCTTCTGTATCAAGTATTACACATTGTTTGATTTTGATAAATTTTGCTATGTTTACTAACTCTGTTAGGTTTTAAATTCAATGTAGTCTTATTTTCATCTCCATGTGTAGAAGGATATGAAGCCCTAGAACTCTTGAATAAATTTTTCTTGCTTTCATGTTTTAAAACTTTATAAATTATTATTTTGGGTGTGCCCTTTATGTAAAATTATATTGATGAAGTATTTTCATAATAAACAAGAGAGTTAGATTTAAAATTTAATTATTTAAATCAAATTTAGAGTAGTTCTCTTAAATCTTTGATTTATATCAATTGTATAGTTAGAGTGAAAACTCTATTTTAAAGATTTTTACAAGAATTACTATTTAAAAATATATCGACAACATATTTTTAGTAATAATTTTAAAATTTGAAAGTTAGTATATAGATATTTTAATCATTTACCTAGCTTAAACATCCTAATAAGAGTTTAAATTTTTTATCTTACAGGTGATAATTAAATGGTTTATTAATCTCTAAAAAAAGCATAATTTAATTAAGAATTAATATGTCGATCCCACCAAAGGTGTCAAGTTAAGGTTTAATTAATAAAAAAAATTGATATCAAGGATATTTTCTTAAAAAAGAAGAACCAATAATCTTAATTTATATTAATCAAGCACGATTAATGAACTAATCTATCCTGTAAATTTTTATCTAAATATAAATATTTATTTGCCAATTATTTTGTTGATTCCATCTTTATTTTTATATTGTTAGTTTAGATCTTCAAATCCAAAGTTTTTCAAACATTATAACAAAATGTTTAGGTTTAATTTTCGTTTTTAAAAATTTATTAAATTATTTAAAAATCATGTGATTTCTCTTTAGATCAATCTCAATATACTTATTATCATACATACGTGAATATATATTCATTCCTTACCATCGTAGGATTGACATATTGTAACATTATAAACATTTATCCGTAAGATATTAGAGAATAATTATTAACATTTAATATTTTTTTTTAGATAATTCTATAATCATGCTCATATGATGACTCAAAGTTTGCTAAGCTTGGCTCATATATAGGTAAAAGAGTTAACTTGATACCCATTTCTTACCACAGTAGGATTGTCATGTTGTAACATCACAAACATTTATCCGTAATTATTTTTTCACAATAATTAGGAAATAATTATTAACATTTTATCTCTTTTTTGAGATAATTTTATAATCATGTTTATATGATGACTCAAAGCTTCTTGGGTTTCGTTTATAAAATATTTTACTAAATGAAAATACTATTTACTTTTAATATTGAGATAATATATTAAACCCAATATGTTCTAAGGTTACGATGGAGACCCTTGTACCTTTATGATTTGCTACTACTTTGTGTTTCAACACTTTTTGGAACTTATTGTTTGATATTAATTATTGAAGGAAATACATGAAAACAATTGTGTGAAATTAATGTACTGAAAAAAAACCTTTCGTTGAAATGGCCCAAAATTAAAACAACATGATATTTATTTGTTTTTTTTTAAAAAAGAAGCACATTTTGTTTAATTGATAATTAAACTAAGCTAAAAGTTTCTGGCTTAAAAAAAAACTCATGATCACTTATTCTTGTTATATATTATGCCTACAAAATCTTTTATAATATTTCTGGTAGAGGAGGAATGCTCTGTTCATTTCTAAAGAAGTTACGAGGATCAAACTTGTTCTTTACTTGAGTCAATCTCCTAAAATTTCCCTTGAAGTACTTAATACCCCAAGCACTTGCTTCTTCGTAACTTGACTTTCTCAATTTGTTTGTACCCAAATCAAGATCTCTATAGTTTACATAGGCAGTTCTTGGAGAGTTAGAAACATATGGTTTCATGTACCTATAAATTTCTCTAATCCAATCCAAATGCTTTTTAGAAGAATCAACTTCATTCACTGTCCACTTCACTATGTACTGAACATTATACAAATTACCTTTCCTATGAGGAAAAGCAATTTCATTTTCTGAAATCTCACTCATCTTTCCACCAAAAGGATCCATTATTATATACACCAACTCTTCTTCCAAAAACCTTTCTCTTATTCCTTGTAAGGCAATTTCAGTAATAGGTTGGTTCACAAAGTCAGATTTTGCCTTGAAATAGCTCTTGTATTGAGTATTCCTATCAAGCAAGACATCTAAAAGCTGGTCAATTTTGTAACCAGCAAAATAAAGAACAGATTGAATCCAACTCATTTCAATACAATCCTGATCCTTCAATCCCAAATCTGGGAATCTCTGTTTCATTAATGGGATTAGTCTATTAATTCCTCCAAGAAACAATGAGTTAAATGAAACTTGAACCATTTTTTGATTCCCATATCCAATATCTTCAATTATAATTCTAATGAAAATATCTTCATGTAACTTATGTGCAATATATTGCCATTTGTGTACTAGTCTAATACTACTTTGATTCATAATCTTATGAATTGTAAAAGTAGTTACTCTTTTTGGAACTCTAACAAGTTTGATTTTCCAAGAAAGGATAATTCCAAAACTACCCCCACCACCTCCTCTTATAGCCCAAACAAGTCCTCTCCCATTTTTTGTCTATCAAGAATTTTCCCATTAACATCAATGAGATAAGCATCAATTATATGATCAGCTGCTATGCGATATTTTCTCAACAAAGTCCCAAACCCACCTCCACTAAAATGACCTCCAATTCCAACACTTGGACATAATCCAGCTGGGAATCCATAGATTTCACTTGCCTTTCCAATGTCATAATATAGCTCACCAATTGTAGCTCCTGATTGAACCCAAGCAGTTTCATCATGAAGATTTAACTCAATTGCTCTTAGATTTATGAGGTCAATGATTATAAAAGGAGTTTTGCAAAGGAAAGACAGACCTTCATAGTCATGACCACCACTTTTGACTCTTATTTGTAAGTTATGCTTTCTGCTACAAACTATAGCTGCTTGAATTTCAGATTCATGAAAAGGTGTAATGATATAAATAGGTTTAGCTTTTTTAGAATTTAACCATCTTGGGTTTTGTTGCGAAGATTGCAAGAGAGTTGAGTAGGAAGAAGAATTTGAGTGGTGGATGATTTCAAAGCTCTTTGTATATGCTCTAAATTGGTTTGACACACATTGTGTGAAAGTTTCATGAAGAGGGTAAGAGGTAATAATAGTAAACTCCCATGAAATTGAATGTAGAAATAAAGAAAGTACTAGTGCTAGGAAACTCATCTTTGCCCAAAAAACTTTTGTGGTACTAATTAACTTTGAGTTTGGGTATATAAATTGAGCTGGTCTGTCACTTTAATGGATTGTCATTTTTCCCCCCTTAAAGATCCTTTGCTGATATTTTACTGTTCATATAAAGCAAACAATAAGGTAGGTTATAATTCTCATGGAGAGTATCGAAACTAAATACTATTTTGTCCTCTGTACTTCAAGTCGGCAATTAATTTAACACTTTTTTTGTGTTGCTTATGCAGTTTTGTTTGTTATACAAGTAACAATCTGAAAGGGCAGAGCAGGACAAATTTTTCAAGGGTCAAGTTAGCTCAAAGCTAGAATATATTTGATATGTGGACTGTGATAAATTAAATTTTATATTATAAATTATTTAAAGGTAAATAAATTCATATTTTATATGATAAATAATTGTAATATGTTTTTTAAAATGCAAAAAAATTATATTAATTAGTTTATTTTTATTTAGTTATATATAATAATAACAATTTTTAATAAGGAGGAGTAAATGTCATTTTATCTTCAAAAATACAATAAATTATATAAATATTTTTTTATTTATTTAGGTGGCACACCAGACCCCCTAACTCCACCCTGACCATCTGGTATCAAAAGGTTACGTGTAGATATAACCATTACTCACCCCTAGTTAAAACCCCATCACGTCACTAATTTGTACTACATCAAGTTTTTTTTTTTTTTTGGATTATGTGATAACAATATAATTGTTGAGTGATCAATTTTGACTAGGAGATAAAAAGATTTGAATGTTCTCTATCGATTAAGGGAAATAATGTATACTCTTGTTCTTCTTGTTGGTGCCTGTTGAAGTCAAATTCCTTCTTATTGGGTGTCAAAGAATCTACAAAATAAGAAAGAACATGAATGCCAAAAGAGTAGCACAATAGCGGCGTTGTGCCTCCCTTTAGACTATGACACAGTTAGTGGTATGCTCAAGATAAAGAAATAAATTAGAGCCTTGCAAATTAGTTACAGTTTATGCTGTTGATTGGAGTATTAATATGAGGGTTCAAGTGTTTGACTATTAGATTGGAGTTTGAGTCCTCGTTAATCTCAACTATGAGGTTAGTTGTCTCGGATTAACACTAGGTCTCCTATTTTATTCCAAACATGTGCATCTCGGCTTAGCTTCTAGAGTCTCTCCAGGCCTTGGTCAGGTCCAAGGAGGTACCGAGCTATACTCTAGGGCCTTTAAGAGCCTAATCTACGTATGTACTAGTTTCTGGTCTCTCATATAAGTGCCAAGGAGATGCTGTTAACTCCTGGTTGCATTTGCGAGTCTTAGGGAACTCGCTATTAGGTTCTGGGAGCTAGGGGAGTTCTTTTAGCCATGGAGACTGAGAAGCTAAATAGATGAGAATTTCACTCTCTATAGATTGCCCCTGGTTCGAAGCTTCTCATTGAGGCTGAGAAGCTAAAGCCGGAAGAAATATTTGTGTCTCAAGAGAATTTGTTTAAATAAGTGATTGTCCACATTGTCATAACCATCAGAATATATGGAAATCTTTGAGATGATGCATAATATATTTCAGAATGTCTTCAATAAAAGCAAAATATATTGTTGTAATGGAAGAATGTTACTCAAGATATTTGAAATAAGAGATGTGGTTTTCTTTGGCAGTGAAGGTGTCAAAAATCTTAGCAAAAATCCTATATTTCATTAAAAATTCAAGCATAGTAAAGTCAAATACCTTTCAATATATGATCGAAACAAAAAAATTAATAATTGAAAGTTGTTTACTTCGATAAGAATGAAACGGACATAATAATGTAGCCATTATTGAAAGAAAAAAAGAATTCAAGTAAAAGATTTAGATTACCGAACTTGCCACATAAAATAGGAGAAATTATTCCTCTTAAAAGATGTGATGCTGTAATACTCTAAATCAATAAAATTTAATATTAATGTAACTTTTTCTTTGAAAAAAACCAAATGCTCAAAGATAGAAAAAACAATTTGATTGATAATAAATATATTACAAGAGAGATGCGACTCATATGTGAGGTGAGGCTCATTTATTGCTAAGATGAAAAGAAGAGAAAAAAATAAAGCAAAAACATTTTTTTTCTTTTTGGTCAATAAAAAAATCCCACAAATATAACACACCTATCATCGACAATTTATGAGATTTTCAATCAAGGGCTACCGATGTGGTTGCGATTCAATCCAACATAAAGGCCAGAAGTCACCAAGATACCTCTGACCTCTTATCCAGAAGGCAGCAATGCATGTCACATATATCCCAAGACTAAGATAGGCAGAGTCATACGATATAGGTTTCTTAAGATAGGAAAGGCATAGTCATATGGTTCTGGTTTCGTACAATACTTGTTGGAATTAATATTCAACTCCACTAAACACGAGAACCAAATAGGCAATAAGCAACTGTTGGTAGGATCAACAACCCTTCACAACTTGAAATATTCAAGTGTAGGAGTACCATTCAACCCTTTAGAATTGTATTTTGAAACGAAATCTTTGATAGTAGTTTCCCCGTAAATAGGTGGATTATTTTCTGATGTCAACTCTTTTATAGGCCCATATAGCCTCATGCTATCTTCCGGTGGTTGATGTGTTCTGAAAAAGCATGCTACTGAAATTCTTGGACCTACACTTTTTGCAATGACTCGGTGATTTGCACTCTTGAACTTGTCATTGGTTATAAGCTACTCAAAATTAACCAGGTTCAAAATTAGTCCAACAGATCGTCATACCAGAAATAATATTAAAAGACATATATAAGTAGACAGATAACAGTTAATTTTAAATGTATGTTACACGTACTCTTTTAGAAAATCGTAACGTAAATTTTTGGATATGTGCATTGGACATGCTAAATTTTTATGTTTAGATTAAATTTACACCAAATTGAAATGTCCAAATAGCTACACGTGTCCATATCATGTTATAGCTTGGATGAGGGTACTTCATGAAAAAATAAAGAGCAAGTAAAATAGCTTTTAAGGCTAAAAATGTATGTGAGTGACTTGCCTGTAAAAGGTCTCCAAGATTGATCACTAAAGCTCCGTGAATGGGTGTCACATCGACCCATTGATTTTCATAGAGGACTTGGAGTCCACCATTTTGGTCTTGTAGAAGAACAGTGATGAAGCTATTATCAGAATGCTCACTAATGCCCAATGTGAGTTCTGGCTCAGGGCATCTTGGATAGTAATGACCCAAGAAGAGGAGTCCCTCTGCACAACCCCAGTCTTTGAGGTAATCAGATTTGAGCCCAAGAGCTTCAGATATTAATTGAAATAATGTATCCCCCAATTTCATAACTCTTTCCTTGTAGGCCAGTATTATATCCCTGCATTTAAATCTTCTTTATAAGGTAAAGCTATTCTAAAAACAATACAACGGTACTGACAGTTACATTTTATATTACATAAACTTTTCATTTCTTTTATTAAATATCCATAATCAATGGGCACAACATGGACGTGGATCAATATGAACCTATATATATAGGTACTCACGTTCTATTTTAGTGAAAATGTGGAAAACAAAATTGAACAAAATAACCATCTACAACATTTGAATACATGTCTAAAAATTCAGGATGTCTCTATTCAAACATAAATTTATCAAAAATTTATTTAAATTCCAGAAAACATTGATATAATAAGAGAATTGAAAGATAAATTATATATGTACTAACATGGATCAATAACCCATTGACACAACATAGACATATGGACATGAATCAATATGGAAATATATATAGGTACTCATGTTCTAAATCAGTGAAAATGTACAGAACAAAAGTGAACAAAATAATCACCTATTACATTTGAATACATATCTAAAAAATTATTGCCAAATCAGAAAACAATCCATGTAATATAGGTTTACATGACTGTATGTGATTGCTCCTATGAGAAAATATATTTAAATTTAATTTTTTAGTAGAGTGTGAAAAAGCCACGTGTGTTCTAATTTAATAGTTTCTTGAAAAATAATAAACAAACCGAACTTATTAAATTTGCAAATTTAATCCCATCCAAACCAAAAGAAAAAGAAAATGAAAACAAATCCCACGAAAGCCACAAAGTCCAAGCACAAGCCCAATGGATACACGGTCAAATCTAAAATGATCAAACTAGCTAATGGACACATAACAAACTAGGCCAACAAGGGGCCACCGAATGGCACATGGCCGGACACGACAAATGTGGCTCGACACGGCATGTGGCTGGACATGGTAGACGTGGCCGAACACGACACATGTTGCCTGATACGATAAAGGTGGTTGGACACGGCACACTTAGCCAGACATAGTACTTGTGGCCAGATATGTTACATGGGGCTAGAAATACCATGTGTGGTCAGATGTGGTCGGACATGGTGCATATAGCCAGACATGGCACACATGCATGGACCAAAAAATGTCAAGATCACTCTGGACTCGCTTCCCAACAAGTACCCACCATTGCGTACCAACACAATGGATCATAAATCCCAATAAGGGGCAGACTTAAAGAGCACCAACCATCTTGAACTGAACATAGGAGATTACAAATGGACCTCACCAAAAAGTAAAAGAAGTAAATGGATGCAACACAAGTACAAAATCATGCGTACATGATTCAAAATTACAGAAATAATAAAACAACATGGCATATGCATATGTCCAAAAGGTCCATACAAAGACTTAAACTCTAACATCATCCAATCATGTGGTAGACCATTGGGCCCTAAAAACTATACTGGGCATGTCATAGTTCACAAGCTCCATAAACTTTGAAAATCTGGAACAAGGGACGACCCTAATGAAGTCACAGTGAGAGCACCCAACTCAATGGGGTTGTGAACCTGTAACATCTACATATTCCAATAATATATAAACAAAAGGCCAAAACTTACTATTTAAGCACAAAGAGCTATCGTCCTCCAACATGGCTACTACAAGGTGCAAACCCTAGTGAGTAGCTCACTCAGGAAGTACAAAGCCCAAAGCACACGAAGTTTCTAGACATCTTCGATCTCTAAGACTAACTAAAGGTTGGAAAGCATAGACTTTTATCTAATGGGTCACAATGCCCTAACCATTACCTTCCCAAGTCGTTCCACATCATGTGACCTCCCAAAGAACGGACACCTCCAATGATGAATTTCTACATGTCCTCTCTTATCGGGTACATTCTTAAAGTGTCCAACCACATGTCTAGGACACAAATCAAACATAGAATTTATTAAGTAGGCCAAAATATTTGTCCTACTAGAACTTAGGCGATCGAGACTTGATCCCCCATTATCGAACCCATCAAAAAAGCCTAGATCTCTATGCACCCATCACACTTCACTCCAACAAGGGATAGAAGAAGTGCACAAGTTCGAAATATAAGTATGACAAACAAAAGTAAGTGTTAGAGACTGAGGATATCTATAAGAGCGATATCAAAACCTACACTTGCGCAATCCTTCTTGAAAAGGGAGCCCATGTCATCGACAAATCCTATGAAGATTTCATAATCGTCATCGCATACAGAACTGCATCGCCTGGGTGATTCGGAACCATAGCCAAACTCGACGTACATCTGACCATTGTTGCTTCCACCTGAGTTACCCACACTATAGTTGGACACTCCATGAGTGGCCAAACCATGGTCAGACACTCCATGAGTGACCGGGCCATGGCCAACATACCATTAGTGGCCGGACCATGGTTGAACACATCATCGCCAAACACTCTATGAGTGGCTGGACTACAGCCAGACATACCATGGATGGTCGGACATCCTATGGCCAAAAAGATCACGGCTAGTTGGATCTTGGTTGTCCACTCTAATGGCCCTCCATTCATTGACCACCTCACATGACCCATTCCAATCCATGTATGCTCGATCCAATGAATGTAAAGTCTAATCCCATTCATCAATCACTTCGTCCTTCATCAAGCTCTTGTGTAGCCCGTGGGGACACATGTCCACGTACTTGGATCCATGTCCTCTCTCTAAAAATGAGAAAGTGAACCCATTGAGCAGTGGTTTCGATGTCGACATAAATCCCTAATCAGGAATTCGATTGAAAATCCATACAAAACACATACAACAAGACATCGTTGTGCTCGTTTTGAGTGCCTGAATAAAACAAGAAATTTGTTATACGGGCAAGTAATGACCATATAAGAGTGGACTCGACATCACTAATGAAGTTCAAAAAGTCGTGAAACTAGATGATGACAAAATGGCCCCATATATCTAGGCCTAGCAAGTCTAGGAGGCAAATGTTAGGTGTAAAATAATTCACGTCATGTGGCATGATATAAGAGACCTTAGTAAATAAATAATTTGCATGCCATCAATATTAGATAAATATCCAATAAGATAAACAACCAACATTCAATCTCTTAATTATACAACAACGAGATAATTAGGCAGATAAAGTTTCAAATTAAAGATAAATATATCACTATCGATAAGGGTCATCGATAGGTATATTTTATCCCATAAATATTCATCACTACCCACTATTAAATATAACTTCATAACTTTATAACTTCATATAATTGAAAATAATTTCTTATAAACATTAAGATCTACTCTCTTTTAAATATCTCTATGCATCCTTCGGCGTCACAAGAAAAGGACCAAAAGCGGCTACACTCCGCGGTAATCCAACGTTCTAAGGTGTATTCTTTGTTATTAGGTCCATAGGAAACAAAGTAGCATCTAATCATTAATGTTGACAAAAATTAAAATCAACATAAATTTTAATAGTTATTTTTATTATTTTCCCGAATAATAAGTCCGGAAAAAAAAAATTTGGAACAATAAAATAAACAAATAAAATTACCTGCAATTAGAGGGCAAGTCTTGAGGGGTGGGACCACGAGGTGCCAAAATACAAATCAAAGTGTCCCTCCAATTACTAGAAGGTGATTGATGAAGATCAAAATTTGTATTATAATAAGCCTTTCTCATATAATCACGCGAATAGAAATTTTTCTTCACGTCAGGATCTTGCTCATGAAATCCACGAACACCTTCAATAACTTCCTCCAAAACATTCACTGGAATACCATGTTTCACAATCTGAAAGAACCCGCCAGTTTCACAAGCCTCCTTGATATCTTCAACCACTTTTCTTCTTTTACTTGCATCTTCATTATCTATGCCTTCCAAATCTATGACTGGTACTCCGAACTTTGAGTTGCCTGAACAAACGTGTTTATTCAGTCTATTTGGGTCGTGAATGAAAATCCTTGGAATCTTATCAACCCCAGAGTCTACAAGACCCTTCACTCCAATTTTCGATTCGTCAAAAGCCTTCACTTCTTTTTCCCGGTTGTAGTTCGACTTAGCACTGTCTTTTGCCATGCGTTCAGGCGTTTTTAGGGATTCAATTTTGGCTTTCTTGATAAGCTTGTAATTCTGTGACTTTCTAGCCTATGTTAAAAAGTTGTGTCAACGGACGGGAGAGTATATAAAAATATCAAAATATTTATTTTATTGTAATTCTATTTATATCTAAGTATAAATATATATCTAATTATAATTTTAAAGTTATAATTATATTCATAATATATGAATAATAATATAATTATGCTTAAAATTTGTTATAATTTTATTATTACCTATACATTTTAAGCATAATTATAATAAAGTAAATATTTTAAATATTTTTACAAATTATCTATATATTATAAACATAAAACGTAATTAATCCTAGTTAAAATCTATTAAGTTTTTAAAATAAAACATTATAAGTCTTTATAAAAAAGATAAAAATACAAGTAAAAAAAAATTACTTACACTTTACTATCCACGACCAAAAGACAAAATGATAATTAAAAGAGATAATTCACGTAAAAAAACCATATTAAAGGTAATAATAGATAATAATAATGAATATTTATGTAAATTTACTTCGTGAGCTTTTCAAATAACTAAACTAAATTATCATGATAATAATAATAAAAATATTTAGCTATAAAAATAAAAATAAATAAGTTTATTATAAATTTTATATTTAACATCTATCATGAAAAAAGAATAGTTGAACTTATGCTTTAATTAAAAAATTAGTCTCATTGACAATTTTTACGATTGCAAGAAAAATGAATAATCTTAACATAGAAATTAAGATCAAAGAAAAGAAAATAAACATTATAAGATATCAACTAAAAATTTTATATCTCAAAAAGTCACTTATATAGGAAAAATAGGAATATTTTAGTTCTTCAATAAAAAAAAGAGACTAAAATCTCGAAGGAAAAAATAAAACCTCAAAACTGGTCGAAAGATAACAGGGTAACAAAAATTTTATGGTCTAAAATTGTAGATGAGAAATAACTCAAAGAAAAGAAGAAAAAAAACAAAAATATTATGTTTTTTATGACGGACCAGTTCCTGAAATATATAAAACATTGTCAGAAGTAAATAAGGTAATAATTAGGTTCTCTCGTATAAAACACAAAGCATCCACTAACATAATTAAAGTAGAATAAAGTTTTATCAATTTCAAAACCCATAAACTTCTCGGACTTAGTGATATAATAACCAGCTTAAAAGACAATGTGCACAGGTATTCAAAAACCAAACAACTACAAAAGAAAATATGACAATGCTAAGAAAGATACTAAGATTAGTAATTTTTAAGGAAACAAATGATATATTTTTTATCTTCAAGGAAACAAAGGAAAGACATAGAAACATAAATTCAAATCAATGGCTAAATCTTTATAATGTAGGAAGAAAATCAGGAAAATATTAACTTGAAACTATATAATTTTCACAATAGAAAAAGTCTATACATCACGAAGAAAACCAATTACATACAACAAATTCAACATTACTGAGATAACATATTAGTAGATCCAAAACTTATTTACCAATTATTTTATTGTATGTTGATTTAAAATATTTACTCTAGCAACAATTCAATGAAATTAGTTTATTTTTTTGAAAATTTTAAAATATCCATGAAATATTTAAAAAAAAAAGTAAAAATAAATAACCGTCCAATATTTTTGAGGTTTTTTTAGTTTCATAATATATTAGTATAAAGAAAAACTTATCAATCTTTATCATTTTATTAAAATATGAATGGCATCTTCAGCAAAAATAGTAGAATAATCTGGGGTTCTATTAGAAGAATAATTTGATAAAGAAACTCTTAATTATGATAGAATAGTAATACTGAGTCAAATATGTCATGAAACTAAGAAAATAGGAACATTGAGTTGGACATGACTGAATGTATCAAACTGAAATTTTGTCTACTAGAAAAAAAAATTAAGAACCATAAGTACCTTTATTGTATAAAAGATAAAGATGGATCTGCATCTCTAGGTTCACGAGAAAGCATGTTTGCAAATGATTTTGAATAAATAGATGTAGATATAAATTTTTAAAAAGAATGAAGAGATAAAATAAAATGTAACCATTATCCTTCCATGTTTCCTTCTTTTAAAAGGAACGAAGAGATAAGATAAAATATAATATTTATCATTCTACAACTCTTTATGTTAGGTATGAAAAATAATTACTCTTATGTATATAAAATGACTATTGTATAATGAATAAGGACATAACAAGTTCTAACCATAGAACTCAGACACCATTCTCTTCTTATAAAAATTATGCATAAACAAACTGTAATGATATGACTTTCTTAATGAATAAAAGTTCGATTTTCTATATAAAAGGACTCTTGTATAATGAATGAAGGTATAACAAGTTCTAACCATAGAACTCAGACACTATCCTCTTTTTATGAAATTTATGTGTAAACAAACTCTTATAGAGTAAATTAGAAGGAAACTATGATTGTAATGACATGACTTCCTTAATGAATAAAAGTTCAATTTTCACTAAAACCCAATGTCTCATATCTTAAATAAAAATACGGATCCCATTATTGGTTGAAGGCATAAAACTATTGTTCCCAATCCAGAAGACGAGGAGAAAACTCATATACAATATGTTGTATACCTTATGTTAATATCAGTCATTGATCTCATCCTCACTTCTTACACATTTTTTTTCTTTTTATAAAACGAAAGAATCAAGATAACTCCATTCCAATACATGTCCTTACCCCTATTATTTGCAAGATTTTCTCAAATATGAGACTTCTAACAAAGTAACTAAAGATCATACATGAAGTAACAAAAGACGGAGATAGATCCATATTCATTAAAACAAGGTAAGATTATACACAATTCTAAATTTTGTTTGTTAAAAATAATATTTATTTATTCAAAATTTTAAAACCAAAAAATTAATCAATATTTATTTGTTCAAACTTCTTAAATCAAAAAATTAATCAGAGTAGAAAATGCATCTTTAGATGGAAAACTTAACGCCATTGACCATTGAAGGATATCCTCAATTAAGTATAAACTTTGAAGGTATTATAGATTTTTTTTATAAAAATCAGAGACATATGTGAATATATGCTAAAATTCTAGGGCGTGTGATAATTTTCCCATAATATAGGAATTGAAATTTGAAAACAGAAAACAAGCTTTTAAAGTTTTTTTTTTTAACAATTTCCATAATTAAAATAAAAAAATGAAACCTATTAAACTGAAAACATAATTAATTACAAAATAATATGAAATTCAAAAACATAAAACATAGAAGACGTAACATGTAACAAAACATTCCTTACTAGTAGGGTTAGATGAATAATTACATCATTAAATTTGATTGCCTTATTGAATTTGAATTTTTGGCATCCTGGCAATGTCCTCGAGAAGGCCCTTATCGAATTCCTCACCGGACCCCCGACAAGGAGGTCGGTGAGGGTGGCCGTTAGTGCTTGGTTTTTTCTATAAATACCCATTTTTTGGCTTTTCTTAACCATGATTTTTACAACGAAAATCCGTCAAAATTTACTCTCAAAATTGTTTTTGTATTACAAATTACTTTGAATATTTTTTAATATTTATGCTCTTTTGACTAATTTATAATTTTTGTTAGAACACTACAAAAAAAATATTTTTTAATGACAAACTACTTTGTCGAGAAAAAAAACTAAGTTTTATTGACAAATGTTTTTATCGTAAAAAATATTTTCCTCAATGAAATATTTTATAAAAAAATCATTTCTTCAACAACTTTTGTCACCAAATATAATTCTGTTAACAAAAATAATTTTATCGATAAAAATGTGTTTACCTACAAAGCTTGTCGGTAAAAATATCTCTACGTGAAAAAAGAGGACCTAAATTTCATTTATTCATAAATTTACAATAAATGTTTGAATAACTTTATTTTTCTTCTTTTATAATATAGGATTCCAAATCTACAAAATTACTCAAAAAAATTGGCGATTACATTTATTGAATTAGATCAAGTGTAGCAAAGATCTCTAACAGTAAATAATGTTAACAAAAGAAGAGGTTAGTAAATATTATGCATAAATAAAAGAAGGTTACAAAAATACTATACATAAATAATCAACCAAACTCTAGTAGTTGGAGCACATTACCTTACAAGAGACAATATGCCCCTCTCTATTAGTGCGATAAAGGCCCAACTTTTTTCTCATAGAATTCATGATTCGATCCTTCTGCATCCACCACATGGTTGTAACAAATATTAAGATGATATATAAGATAAACTTTTACCACTTCATGCTATATAGAGGAACCGTAAGAAGTAACAAACACAACAAGAATCTAGTTGCCAATTGCAAACAAAGGAGGAATCTAAGTTTGGAATGTTTCAAAACAATGGCAACATGAGATATATAAGAACTATGAGTTTTTAATGCAAAAACTATTATAATAGGAAGCATCAGACAAAAATAATTCACTCTAATACAACAAAAATATCAAAATTAGAAGGAAGTTCACCTCTTACTTCCTAAATGGTGTAGAAAATGTGGAACCTCCAAAAACAAATGTCTTTTGAGTAAATCCAATATAAAATAATTATTAATTAAGAAAAAAAAGACGATAAAAGATAATGATATAATCATAATAGGACAATTTTCATATCCACTTTATGCTATTTGTAATATCGTATGAATAATAAGATTATATGAGATGAGGGATCTGATGTATAAAATATGAAGTAATAAAGCTTTAGTGGACTTAGAAAGCAGCAAACACTTCCTATGTACAGATCATAAGAGGATTCTATGTTAATAATCAATTGTCTACCAGTTCTAAATCCATTACACTTTACCTTATAGATGCGCCATCTGAAACCATTAGCAAAATTTGTCTTAAAATGTCATCTCCCTAGAGCAAAATAAACTTTTAATAAGACCAACAAACTTCAGTAAGATAAAAGTTCAATCAATATAAACCAAGCATATTTATCATATTTTCTAAGAAACCAAACAAAATGAAAAAAAATTCATGGAAAATAAGAATACATGGTGGTTTAGTAAATCCACCCATAGGCTTTTCAAAGTATGTTTCTACATAGCACCGAAAGCCAATATTAGTGCTATTTACAAAAGAAAATCAATTTACTTGCATATTCTCAGACAGTGGTATAGAAGCACAACAATGATAATGTCAATTCTCATCAAATGCAAACCTTTGCTAAAGGTGGCTTACTGGATAACATATTCTCTCCATTCGTCGGATCCATACTACTTGAAAATGGATTGTGCATCAAAGAAAAAAAAACATTTTCTTGTACGTTTCTTCATGAGTAGTGATTGTTTTATGCATTAATCATTATGCAATGACTCAATGATAACTTATATGCACAATTACAAAGAAATTAAATGGAGAAAATACCTTTTCCTATGTTTTGCATTTACCAATGTTGCATGCAGTTATAATTTATGGAGACAAGAAGGTATAAATATTGTCTATTAATGAGAATTATATTCATTAGAAAATAATTAATATTAGGACCAAGGACATGGGAGCTGTAAATCTTTCAAGGCCTTTTACATTGATAAATACTGTATGCCTGGTTATTATGACAAATATTAGCAATGCATTCCCAGGGAAGACCATTCTATCTTCCTTCCTTTTTTACTTCTTTTTCTAGCTTATGTACATTCAAAACTTCTTATTTATCCAATGCCAAAACCATCTAAGCATAATAGCATGGTAAATAACATCATTTGCAAAAAATAATATTAATGTTTTTAATTGAACCCTAAGCTTGCCCAACTCGGATAACTATTAGCCAAAGACATAAAATTAAGTGAAAAACTTAATTTCATGTTTCAATAGAGATCTCAGGATGATAAAGTTATATCATAAATTTCAAATGGGAATAAGGAATTATTGAGATAAATGCCATATTCAAGATTATAGTATTCCATTTCCTGAACCAGTGACTACAAATACCAAAGGACATATTTCTGATGGTAGTCTCAAGTTTGTATCACTTTACCTACAGAAATAACGGTAGCTTTAGTAGCTGCCACTGTTAAGTACATATAAGATGCGCCCAAGGAAACAAAAGAAGTTGAAAATCCAAGACTTAAATACCCTGGTATCAGGAATAAGAAATTAAAGGTAAAATAAACATATATCAACATCTTATATCTATAAAGTGGAGTAATATCCATTAAAAAAAAGAATCTCAATAGAAAATTTCCAAAATTCACAAGCACTAGAGTAAGGCTCTTCAAGATTTGACCATACTTTGTCCCAACCAATGTAACAGGGCAGCTATATCGGTGTACTTTCCAAATGTAAGCAACCTTCTTCCATTATCCCCAATAATAAGCTCATAATCATATAAGATCATCCTTTCAGATAGAACCTGCAAACAAAAGAGGAGGGAATAAGAGAAAAGAACAACTATCATTATAAACCAAGCTTGTCCTCTAAAGCATAAATTAACACAGAGATATCTTATCTAATAAAGGCATGTTTTCTTTCTGGTCCATGAGAGTATGAAAAAAGAAAAGTTCTATAGGAAAAATCATTTTCAACTACAATTGATCCAAATATAAAGAATTGAATCAATTTTTTCTATGCTAACCTTGCTGCTATAAATATCGAAAGCAAATAAGATGGCTTATATGTTTTTTTATCTTTGATTTTCTAATACCAACATTTGATTAGGATGAGACAAACAAATGACCGACCATATTCAATGAGGGTAAAGGTTGATCAAAGCAAACAAATGACTAATCATATTAAACGAGTAGTACTCTTTTTATTTCCATATACATCTCTCTAGTCAGACCCTACATAACTTAGGAAAAGGTTGAATCACAATATGTATATGCATTGTAGTTCTCTGCACAATTCTAAAGGTGGAACCTTACTTTAAATCTATATATACCTTCATCAAAGAGGCAACATTTTTTAGCAAGATGGATCTATAATGGAGAAAACTTAAAATACCAAAAAAATGTTCAAAAAAGTTGTATATAAAAGATAATATCCTTCCATAGCCAGCTATCGAGATTCTCTTATTCAAGAATAATTAACAAGAGAATAAAATGATAGAGATGAAATCTAAGAATTGTAAATTCTTTCTATTGACATTCAATACTCGACTGGTGGCTAATTATACACATGATATATTCCTCCATGGTTGTCATTTAGTTTAATGGTCGGAGAGATGAAATAAAGATCAAAAGTTAACTCAGCAGTAAACTGGTGGCCGAAGTGGTGGGATGTACTGCAGAACGGTTGCTGTCGTTTGCACTGGCAATGCTCATCCGTTCCTAGCTGCTGTTTGGATGGATAACGGTGGCATTGTTTGAAGGCTTGGGCTAGGAAGATGGGGGATGTAATTATGCTAGGGTTGGATCGAGTTGCATATCACACAAAAAGGGAAAATGTGGAGGAAAAAAATTAGTTCAACTTTCTTTTAACCAAGTTGAAACGTTTTGGTCTGGCCAGTTCTAAAAAATTGCCAAAAATTTTAAAAAAATTGTGAAAATCAACATAATCCAATGCAATTTTTTTGGCCTATTTCTCAAAAATTTGCAAATCTTTTTGGATCGGTTTTCATAAGCCGGAAAACTATAAGTGGCAAAAAAATGATACTACTGTATTTGTGAAACAAAAAAGTTAAATACAAAAATTAGGGGAGGTTATAAAATAAACACTTTAGTCCTACCTTTCAACCATTTAATCTTTTATCTTAATTATTTAAATATTTTATTTACATCTTCTAGAATATTTAAAAAGAATTGTGTAATAAATTTACCATATTTACAAATAGGTCAGGTGATGTAGTATAAATCCCTTATAGTTATGGTAAGGAAAGCACTTTAGTTTGGTTTTTAGTTTTTGAAGTAGCTTTTCTTTTTTGTTTTGAAAAAGGTAATATCAAAAAGAAAAATAACCAATTTTTTTATTTCTTTTTTTTATTTTTCTCATATGAGATTGGATTTGGTAGTATTGCTTGTGTTCCTAGATCAATGTTTGTTCATGATACATGATTAGGTGTATTTCTCACGTTGGTTGGTCGAGGTTCGTGGTTGAGTGCATTTCTCACAATCGGTTGTTAGTGGCTCATGGTTAAGTGTAGTTTCCATGATTGGATATCTATTATATGTTAACTTTATTGATCTTTGGTTACTAATCACATTATATTGAGTGATGTTGGCTTTGGAGAAAAATCAGGTCTGTGTATTGGATCAATTCGTTGCAAAGAGAGCAAGCGAAGGCAGTAATAGATTGTTAGGACAGAGGTCCCAGCTGATACATGTATTTACGTTTATATTTCTATTAAGTTGTATCTTATTTATTACTTAGTTAATTTTTTTGTAGCTTAGTGGTTTCCATAGGCAACCCAAGGGTTTACCATATAGATAAGAGTTCTATCTGTGTTTGCCTCATTATACCTGGTGTTATGAATGCTTTATTGTTTGGCTAGTACAATATGAGTTTAAATTATGTATGCTTCAATATACTAAGATTTAAACTTTGATTAGAAAGCCTTCTAGTATTTATTGCTTGCTTTCTAAATATTGTATAATGTATTTGCTGCTTAATATTGGTTGTTTGTGATTTTTGTGTATTGTTTTTATTGTTATCTACTAAGTGTTTTACTTTCTACTGTTGCGAGTTTGGGACAAATCCTTAAGGAGTTAGTATCTCCTTAACTTGGTTGAATATGAGGTCTTGGACTCCTTTAATCAATATCAGAGTTGGTACCCTCATTCAGGATTTAACAACTCTGATGTTGATCATTAAACTTGCTTATCACACACCTATAATTCTCTCTGATAAACTCAGGAGAAGAAGGCAATATAGGTAGGCCTCCACTATTCCATAGGCTCATTTATGTCTATTTGAAATCTCATATATGAGTCCTCTTGTGGTCTGTCAAAGATTGTGTCTTGTTTCTTGTTGAGAACGGTTGAATGTATCCAAATAAAATCCTCCCTGACAACATTGTTATCCTAAAACCTATTATTGAATTGACAAAAGAGAAAAGCAAAGAGTCGGAATGGAATAGTAAGGTGTAACATGCTATCATTAGGGTTGTCACTCCTGATGAATACTGAAGAATTCAAAGTTGCACAACTTTCAAGCAAGCATGGGATATTTTGGAGACTACTCATGAGGACACTTTTATGGTTAAGAGATCTAGGATTTTGAAGTTAAATAGAGACTTTGAAATCTATATTATGCAAGAGGATGAAACGTTTGAGAAATTATATGATTGACTTTCAAATATTGTCAATTGTTCTTATAATTTGGATAGACCATTTAGGGAAGAGAAGGAAAATGAGGAGATTATCGCTAGTCTCCTTTATAAGTTTCATGCCAAAGTAACAATAATTGAATCTATGTACAAGCTTGGCGACTCACTACAAATGAGATGATTGGTAACTTACAAATCTTTGAACTTCGTCACCTTTTAAGTTGATAAAACCAGATTATTACTGAAAAGAAAGAAAAAAATTACCCTTAAAACTACCAAAGGGAATGGTTCTTACAAGGATGCAAACACCACTATGTTAAGTGATGATGATTCTAGCCCGGACGAAGAAGAAATGATGTTACTCACCAAAAGTGCACAAGATTCTTTTAGGAAAAAAACCCTATTTTGGTGGAGTCAAAAGAGAAAGTTTGAGCACTAAAGGCTCAAAATCTTTAAACATTGATGAAGAATTAGACAATAAGGCTGAGAGATTGAGTAGAAGCCAAGCTAAGAAAATATTTGAGTGTGGGAAGCCCGATCATATTGTTGTAAAAAAAATTCAAAACAGAACCACATGAAAAAACGTGCAATAAAGACTGAGGTTACTATTTTGCACATTGCCAACAGTAAAGATGGGGAAGACACCCACTTTTTAGCCTTTATGGTTTCAAAATTGTCATAGATCCTCCGACTGCTACCTAGATGTTCAAGATGAGATTGAAAAAGATGATGATGATGAGCAAGATGAGTTGCTCGATTTTTATAATGAGCTCATGTTGAGCATATTAAATCTAAAAAGGCAAAGAAAAAGGCTTTGGAGAGCCTAAATGAAAAGGATCGCAAGATAAGTGCATTGAAAACTACCCTTGAAGAAAGGAAGTCCTCAATTAATGATGAGCAAAATTATCTAACTAAAAAGTGTGAGGTCGTTCAAAATAGATACACTGATTGCCTACCCCTTCATTATAATTAGTAAAATGGGGAAACGTGAAAGAGGAAGAAGAATATTTCAGAATGGGTCCCTCTACTCAAAACTAAGAGAGGATTATCTAAAAATATCCAAATCCCATCCCATATAGTGTACTACTAGCGGCCTTACTAAGCAACATCTACCTACACAAGCTCGATTAAGAGATAAGGAGGATTCGATAGAAGTACAAAATTCTAATTGTTTAGAGAATCAGTTCGATTCTATTAAGGACAGGTCATATTGATTACCAAGAAAACTCTGGATCATGAGAAAATGAAAAGTCTTAAGGAGAAGCTAATGTATTCTACGTATGATAGGGCTACTCCTATATATGTGAACTATGATCCCCCATTAAATCAGAATTGTTAGATTGCTCAATTGAATAAGTAGATAATTGTGCTTGAAAGTTCCAAGGAGTATCTGGCCTTTTCTCTTATTGAAAAGGATGTTAAGGTGGAACAATTGTATGAGAGAGTTAGAATCCTCAACAATTCTACAACTTACTTGGAATCTTTCCTTAAAGAAAAGGAAGATTTGATCATAGCTTTAAAGGATAAACATAGTATGAGTGGGAAAGAGCTCACTCAATCTTAATATGTTGTCAAAAAAATGATGATCGGTTCATAAAATTTAAATGAAGTCATCAGTAGTACCAAGTCGTTTGGTTATAAATATGGAATTGGATATGATGAATTGGTATCTACTTTAACATTAATTGCACCAAAATTTGTTAAGTCAACTGCTCAATAACTAATGTTGAAATGTTGTCACCCCAAAAGGTAAGTTGATTTTTAAGTTCCAATCTATTTCTTCTAGTAAGGTGAACACCTTACCTAAGGGTAATTCTTTCTAATGCTCGAGTAATAGTCTATTACTCTTGCCTACTATTTCTCCTATGTGTCACCACTGTGTTGAACGCAGACACTTGAGACCTCGTTATGAGAAATTGACTTATCATCTTTATATGAGAGTTAATATGAGCACTTCTTACTTTTCTCCTCATTGTACTACTTCTCAAAGTCAAAGATCCAGATTCTTTAACTCCTTGGCACATCTGTGTTATCTATATGACATTATTGGCTACATTACTAGGCAACTTAGTAGATATTTGAGGAGTACATCTCGAAGTTCTCTACCTTGCTCACCTATATCTCCTATGTTAGAACATGGCTATTGTGGTTCATCTGAGCATCTACAAGCAAGATGCATTATGCATACCAGGCATAGTACGAAAAGAAACAAATCTTCTTCAAAAAATTTGCCTAGTTGTGTTTATATGCATTACTTAATAGAATTTTTGAGAATTTCTGAACAAAATAAACCTCGAGTTCTATGTACTCTACATACTCACATGACATTAACACTACCTCTTGATTTTGTTATCCCTCACAAATTATTTAAATAGAGGGATTCAATTTGATCACTATTTTTAGGTGACCTATATGGGGTTGAGTAGTTTCTTTCTTTCCTCCCTTATTATTGTAGTCCTTTTTCATTTGCATTATGTGTTTCTTTAAAAATCAAATATATTTGTGTTTGATGGTTTGGCACTCTCTTTGTCTCTCTCCCTGGACTTTTTAAGCATTTTTCATCACGCCTCGCTACTCCCTTTGCCTAGGGTCAAGTTGGACCTATTTTTACACATTTGTCAAGGTGGGTCACCTAGCACTATAGCGAGGATTTCAGCAAGGCCCACAGTGAAGTATGTAGACCCTATAAATACCTCCCCTTAGTACTGATGAGTGCTCAAAAAGCACTAAAATTACCATGATTTTATGCACATTAATGGATTAAAAATATATATATTTATATGTTTAATCATATATTTATATAAATTTGTCTTTTTCGGAATCACGGGTATTTTTATTGTTTTTCAGGTATTTTGGCTTAAAAACGTAACTTAAAGACTCACAGAGGAATACTGTAAACAATACATCACAAATATATTAATAAATAAATGGGGAAACGTCAACAAATATGGAAAAATTGGACAAAATGGGTCAAAAAGGAGAAAATCGCGCCGCCGTGCCACCCAGCCGTATCGAGCCCCGTGCGTGCCAGCGCGCAGCGCCCCACATCCGCGCCAAGCCGCGCGCGTTGCTCCTCCTTCCGCACGCGCCTGTGCGTGCCCAGCTACCTTCCGCACGCGTCGATGCCCATTTCGCTCCATTTTCGCGCGCAGCCACCCCCATGACGTCATGTCGACGTCATCAATGACCTCAGCAATTGCACTCCGCGTTTTCACATTTTTTTAACATTTTTTCACTCAATTTTTCTCTTCATCCTCACCTATAAATACCCCCATTCCCTTCACTTCTAAACACACCTCAAAACACATTCTCTTCTCTCTTTCTTTCTCTCTTTTCTTAGATTTTTAGTTTTTTTTTTAGTTTTTCTTAGTTAATTTCTCTTAGTTTTAGAGTTCTTCCCTTTTTGGGAAGAACTAGTTATGTTTTTGTAATTTTTTAGCTTTTTGATTCAATAAATGGGAGTGCAAATTCCGCTTGGAGGTTTTCCAGCAACGGGAATAGCGTCGAAGTTCTGTAAGGATTTTATTTTCTTTACAGTTATTTTTTATGCTTTATTCTTACATGTTATATTTAATTTATCTGTGATTAAAATTAACTGTGCTGGCTGTTTATAAACATGATGTAATAATAACGTTGTTATCCTTGCATAGTTGCTCTTTCACACTCGTTATTTGCTTCTAGTGTTCTTTTGCTACCTTTTCATCTTTATCTTCCCAGAACATTGCTCAGTCCACTCGTTGTAATTCCATTCCATTTTCATCTATTCTATCTACTTATCTCCCTCTAAGTGATGAGTCTCTTAGTGTAATGAATAATCTTCTTCATAAGATGTACATTTTCAACTCAAATTACATGGATATGCAGAGGATTTAGGCACTTGCTCAGGTTATGGTGACTTCTTACCACCTTATTCCTCTATCATTTGTTTATGGTTCATCTATCTCTTCTACCTCAATTAGACCACAAATTTCTAGTTCTAGAGGCCATACTCGCTCTGGTAACTCATCCCTTGGTTCTCTCTCGACCCATTTTTAGAAACTTTGGTGGAGATGAAATAGACCATGTTGTTATCCAAGTTATGTAAAACTAATTTCACACTCCACCACCTGTACCACTTACTACCCCTACTGATTTTGGCCAATCATTGTATAGTGGTGTCCATAAGGATGATGATACTAAAGAGGGCAATAGAGAGTGCTTAACTTATTTTCTTATTTTTTAAATTTACTTTACTTTTTATTTATGAAAATTAAATTTGTAAAATTCTATTTTTTTAACAAGAGTGAGTTTGGTATGTCTCATTGATCTCTGTTTATGAATGTGTTATAGCTTTTTTATTTGCTTCAATCTTCTTTGATGTGTTGCATGAGCGTAGGATTATTGAATACTTATATGCCTTCTCTTCCTCATAGAAGGGTATTCCTTTGACTTTCTATCTCAAAAAGGGAGATAGGTTTATGCGTACAACTATATGTTTGTTACCATATTATGTGTTGCATGGGTGATGAGTATAGGATTGCATTGCATCTTATTACTCGACTTACATTCACTTAGGGGGGATGTTACATAAAGTTAGGGGGAGTCATGTATATTGCCTAAGTTCATGTTGCATGATTATATGTGTTTCGCCTATTGATGTGTACCTGTGTAGTTGTGGAGGTTATAGATATAGCTTGAATTCATTGAGCTTTAGTTGTGCTATGTACAAGTGTGTTGAACCCTTACGTTTCAACTTGTTAGAATGTGGATGAGTTGATCTAAGAAGATGGATGGAGTACACAAGATGAATGCACTTAGAATAGGTGTGTTGTTTGGGTATTGGGTGCATCAATGTTTTATTTATGGTAAAAAAAACATCTTCATGATCATCTCATGATTGATGTGTGTCTATACTTAGTTGTGCAGTATTTTGACATGGAAAACCAGAAGGAGAAAATGCAAGTCCATTTAGAGTAGGTGTGTTTCGTCATTTTGTTCATAGGAACAAACAACTTTAGGTCATTTTCATGATCATTTATGTTCGATACGTGTCTATACTTAATTGTGTAGTGTTTTGACACGAAAATCCAAAGGAGGAGAATATAAGTCCATTTGTACTCTGTATATGTATGTTGATTTCATGTGTGCAAAACCCGATGTATTTCTATTTTACTCAATATTTTGTCTTCCTCTGTGTAAGGTTGGTTATTGTAGATCAGTAATGTACATACGCACATAGTTAGGAACAGTAGTATTGAAAGCATGTTTTTCACACACCACGGGGTTGGTTGTTTAGTATGCATGCTAAGCCGTGAATGCCATATTTCGGTTTGTTTTGAGTGTATGTATTTTTGGAAATAAGTTAATAATTTTGGAAACAAAAAATTATGATTTTTGGCACCTCGACACACCCTTTGACAAGGTGCCCACACCTTTGGCAAGGTAGTTGACAAAGTCTATGGCAAGAAACATGTCGAGATGACCGACTATTAGGTTTCCTTCTATTAATACTCCCACATTCTTCTCTTCTTTTCACCCATGTTTTATGTATCAAAACTCTACCAAAATATGTATTGAGATTACATCTATTCCATAAATTATTTTTGAAGAGTTTACGCTATTTACTTCAGTGTTGTGGGAAAAGTAGCATGTTTGAGTGTTGATCTTAAAACTATTTTTTTTCATGTCAGACAACATTATAAGTTTGGGTTGGTTATTGTATTGAGTTATCAAATCATTTGTTGTGTGTGTATATGGTTTGATTGTGTGTGTCTCATACACGATTTAAGATTTGTGATCATCAAGGTTTATAGCACTATCCTCTACAATTTACTGATTGGTGATTTCTGATCACACCACATTGGGTGGTGTTAGCTTTCAGAAAAGCTGGATTCGAGTGATAGACTAGGTTGTTGGAGAGGTAGAAAGCAAGAATAGTAATAGAAAGTTTGGATATATGTCTCGATTGATAGAGGTATTGGTGATTTTATTTCTTTGGATTTGTAATTGCTTTATTGTTTAGTGAATTATTTGTTGTCGAGTGGTTTCCATTAACAACCTGAGCATATTACCACATAGATATAGTCTCTATATGGGTTTACCTCATTTTATCATTTGTTATGCATTATCTATTGTTATGCTAGTACAATCTGAGTCTAAGATGTGTATGTTCTAAGATACTAAAGCTTAAACTCTTATTAGAAAGCTTTTACTATTTACCTGCTTTCTGCTTGTTAAACTATTTCTTTGTACTGATAGTTTTATATTTATCTGAGATTTCCATATATTCTGCTTTTGTTGTATGTTTTGCTTAAGTGTTTATTATTTTGTATCTTAAAATTTAGGTATGAGTCCTTAAAGAGTTTGTATCCCTTTATCCTAATTGTGTATTAGGTCGTAGACTCTTTCAATAGTGATAGAAAAGGTCATACAAGACCAAAATGTAGGTTTTTTATGAATGCTTCTCAATTTAATAATTATTTACTTATTTTACATAATAAGACTCATAACCATTATCCATATATTCATGTTGCATCATATTCTAGGATGAATGAAAATTATAGTAACATGTTCAAAAAGTCTCTTAAGAAGCATAAAGTCTTATGTTCAAAAATGCAAGTAATATTCAATACATTGAACTCTAGAACTCATAATCATCATCCTATTATACATGTTGCATCTTCATTTATAATGAATGTGATAAGTAAATCTAAGTATAAGAATATAACTGTGATACCTAAGGTAGTTGATTCCCAACCCAAAATACATAGAGAAATCAAAATTCAAGAAATTTTGGGTTTTAAAATAATTTCTTTTTTAAGTCACCTAACTGTATCTTATTGTTCACTTATGTACTTCTCTTTGAATGCTTAAATGACACTAGGTGATCAATTTTATAGGATTGCATTTATTTTAATGTTTTTAATTTTTTTTAAAAAAAAGGTAGAATCTTTCTCAACCATCAAGGTAATGAACTTAGAGACATTTACATAAACACAACCTTGTCTTTAATGGCTTGAATCATTGTGATTATTTATTATATGAATGATTTTACAACTCATGCACACACTTACAATTTTACATATAATGATCGATGTTGACATGAATTTATTCACACACTCACTAAATTCACAGGCATGTTATGCTTGAAATCACCATTATTATAGAGAGTTTTATTTTAAAAAAATTAAATCAATAAATCTAGCTTATAATTAATTCGTTCTTTCCATGAAGGGTTATATCACTAAAATCTCAAATATATCTATTATCCTAGGTCTGACTTTATTATCACTTTACTTTATTTGTTTTCTTTGGATATAATTTTATTTAGAATTTACAATTCTATAAACCATCCAATAATTTGTTAGAATGTTTCATGATTTGTTTCTTCTCTTAACTATATTAAAAATTAAAACAATCTCAAGAATATATTTTTCGCTTATTATGAGTGATTCATGCTTGCGAGCTATTTATAAATATAAAATTTGATGATCACGTTTTTGTGCATCATGAATCTATTTTTATTTATTTTATTAGTTTAGTTTCTTTTAATTTGCAATTCATTTTCGGTAGTTCAAATAAAAAGAGAAAGTACATATTTTGGAACCTAGTCCTTGTGCACACTTTAACAAGTTCCTCATGAGTACGACAATCCTGATCTTAACATTACTTATAATCACTTGTATTTTCCCGTGTACTTGTTGATTCGTGTCACACATACTGACCCATTGGCTATCATACCACATCAAGTGGTGGTAGGCCTCCATAGGAAAGCCAGATTTGCATACCAAACTATAGTTGCTCTAGAGACAACAAAGGAGCATTGGCACAATTGAGCATAATGTTACAATCGATAGAGGTATTAGTGAATTTCTTGTTGTTGAGTGGTTGATTTAAGAAACCTGTGGATTTTACTACATAGATATGGATGATACAAGGGTTTATCACATTATATTGTTGGGTTTCATGATTCCATATTAAGTTAATACAATCAAGCTTACTTCCAAATATGCTTCTACATAAGAGGATCTGATTGTGATTATAAAGCCTTTATTTTCTTATTGATTTCTTTCTATCCATATGCTTTTGATGCCATGCCATTTATCTATTTATTAATGTGAAATAACTTGTTGTTTCTTTCTATCTATTTTATTTCATGTTTATTTTATTACTTTTCTTATTTATGGTGCTTATGAGATTGGGTGAGTCCTAAGGTATCTGTATTTTTTTGCTTTAGTTGTGCATTAGGTGATGTCCAAATTTTAAATGCTCGCTAGTACATGAATAATTTTTTTATTCTAATAACAATGATTGAACAAGTATGAGAAATTAGTTAGGTAACCACTTATGGGTAGAACCATTTAAATAATTTTTCGCAATTGACTTCACAAGTTAGAATTATTGATTTTTTTCTTTTTTAAATAGAAGAATCCCAAATGATCATGGTGAGTTTCAAAAGTATAAACTAACCAATTAATTTCATGACTAGGCTTTTAATTAGTCAATTAGGTAACCTAAGAGAAATAATTTATTCATATAATTTTTATACGTACCAATGTTATTAAATTAGACTCACGTTCATAACTAAATAACTAAAACATAAGTGATGTGTATAATGTCTAGTTCTAAAATATTTGCTTTGTTCATAAATCAAAATGGCCAATAATATTTTTTACACAAAAGTAAGAAGAGCAATGAACAATAAATAATTTATCTTTAATTAAATAAAATCATTCAAATATATTTCACTTCATGGAAGAAAAACTAAAATTCGATATAAAAATTCTAGCATAACTTAATCGTTACCAATTTATTACAAAAGACATAATCAAAATACACAGAGAAATAAAATATAACAATTAAAATACCCCGCTTGATATCCTATCTCTAAATCCTTGAAATTTATTTTTCCCTTTCTTCAAATTCTGGAAAAAGCTTCACAATTGAGAGTTTTCTCTCTAATTAAATTATGTGTAAAATAATGTATATTTTGGCTGGGTCTTGAAGAATGAATTCTGATTGTATTTTATAGGTTAATGTTTAAATTTTTTTGGAGAAAAACATAACTTTTCATGAATAGAGGTTTCTGGTTTAAAAAAGGAGGCGAGTCGGGTGTGGTTTTTTTCATTCCTCAATGTGGGACAATTTTTTGCATCCTATACAAAAATGTATGCCTGTGTGGAACGGCAAGGTTTTTCATGCCTAGGCATGTGACAATTTTCACCACCTATACAAAAATTTGTAGCCTCATGTCTTGCGTGGTTTTTTTTATTATTTTTATCCATTTTAATCTCAGATTCCTTCGAAAACTTATGAACCAACATAATGTAAAAATTCTTTCAAAAACAATAAATTTTTATAATAAATATAAAATTAATGCTTAAAACATATCAAATTTTTATCAATAGGTTTTGGACTCTTTCATAACACATGCTAAATAAAGAAATAAAGGGTTATATTAGAGAGCGTATAAAGCAATGTCCTTATGGATCCTATTTTTTTGAATTTTTTTTAAATACTCATAATGTACCGAAAATTGAGTACTTTTAAAAAAAAATATAGAAATATAGAGATATCTTCGAATTCACTAATGTATTGCTAATTTCATCATCTCTTCACTTATACTTATAATTTTTCTTTGTTTTTATCTCTCTCCATAAAAAAAATAAAAAATAAAAATCCTGTGTGTTCAAATCCATACCTTTCCTTTTTAAATAATTGAGTTAAGCTTATATGTTTTGTGTTTTGCGGAATTATTATGGCGGACCCCAATAAATTGATGTCATCTGGCAACTCAATTAAATGCGGTTATTGACTATTAAGAATGATAGGATAAGCTTTGCTTTGTTTTTCAATTTCAAAAAACAAAAACAAAAAAAAACAAAGAAAGAAAAAAGCTATCTTCAAAGCTTCTTCTTCAATCCGGAGAAGAAAACATAGATAAAGAAAAAACAAAATGGTAGCAACCAGTACAAATGGAATGACAAGTGCCCATAAGCCTGACTATGATAGAGCCAGTGAATTGAAAGCTTTTGATGAAACAAAAGCTGGTGTCAAAGGACTTGTTGATGCTGGAGTAACAAAAATCCCTCTAATTTTTCAAAATCCATCAGATTCATTGGACCAAATTTCAGTTTCTGATGAAACCCAGTTGAGTATTCCTGTTATAGATTTAGAAGGGCTTTCCAAAAATATTACAGTTGAGAAAAGAAATGAGATTGTGAAAAGAGTAAAAGAGGCATCAGAGATATGGGGTTTCTTCCAAGTTGTGAATCATGGGATTCCATTAAGTGTTTTGGAGGAAATGAAAGCTGGGATACATAGGTTTTATGAACAAGACACTGAGGTAAAGAAACAGTTCTACACAAGAGATACGACCAGACCAGTAGTATACAATAGCAACTTTGATTTGTATAGTGCACCAGCTACTAATTGGAGGGATTCCATTTACAGTCAAATGGCTCCTAATCCTCCCAAGCCAGAAGATTTGCCTACAGTATACAGGTATTTCCTCTAACATTTACCAACAATTTACTCCATTATAAACTTTTATGTATAATACAACAATGGTGCAGGGAAATAGTTTTAGGTATTTCACACTTTAATTTGGTTGAGAAAATTAAGAAAAATGAACTTGTCCAACTTCCAAATACGTTCCCAAAACTTAAGATACTCAATGTTTTAAAAATGTCTATGTAACACATATAAATATACATATTTCTAATACTATTTAAAGAGATTGTTTACTTACAAGGTGATTTTATAGGTATCAAATATTTACTTATTAAGTGACTTTAGAGGTGTCAAATGAGTTAAGTTTTTTTAGTACAATTTTAAATATATTAGGGTGAGGTAACTAGTCATAATACACTCGTCAAAAAAGGTTGACGAGCTCTCAGTAAGAGAGTCAACAAGGCAACAAAAATCTAATGGCAACAACGTCGGCTCGCTAGCAAGTATTCTTGTCGAAAACTACAATGAACGACGTTATTGACAAGGAGAAACGCCAGGTCCCTAACAGGACTATTGGAGTAGTAGTTAGTAGTTATGTTTAACTCTATTTAGTTTCTTTTGATGTAGTCAATTTAGTTAGAGTTTCCTTAATTACTAAGTTTCTTCGTATGTATATATTTTGTATACATTTTGTGAAATGTTTAGAATGGTATATGATGGATCCTGGAAGAAGTAAAGTTTGCTGCTTGATTTCGCATTTTAAAGATTCATCTCCATCGTGCTCTCTATCTTCAGATTGATTGTGCCTCATCTCCCTCAATCAAAAACTATTTTTGGAATTCTTTTTGGTCTTTCATTATTCACTAGATTGCGTTTTGTAACTATCTCTGCTAGGGTTCTACCCAATCAGGTTGATTTCAACCTCCCTTCTAGTTTCCCTCAATCTTCTTTCTTCTTGAAGCATTATGGTTTTATCTTTGCTTCTTGGATCAATTCTTTCAATTCTTGAAAATAAAGCTCTCAGTCTCTTCGTTCCTTTCTTCTTGTTGTGGTTTTCTATCCATTGTCATCAGCGAGTTTTGCAGATGAATTAGGCATCGCTAGGTCTAGCTTTACTCTTTTCTCACTTATATCTTAACTCTTTTTCTCTTAAACAATCTTTTAAAGCATAGGATTCTAGAAACAAAGAAGAGAAAACGAAGAAACATCTGAGAGCCACATTGTATTTATCGATGTGATTCATAGTTTCGAAAAGGTGGGGGAAAAAATGTTCCATTGTATCATATCCATCTTTGATATATCGAAGAAAGGAGTGAACTGGTCTACATCAAATCCATGTTTACCAAAGTCTTCAAATCTGCTGCTTCAATGGCAGTTTGGGATATTGGCGACTCTGGTTTTTGTTGGAATGGTTGCAGTTTGGAGCTTTGATGGCTGTACCATCAAGAGCATCCTAGAAGATTGGAGGTTTCACCAAGCTTATGTTCGTGTGAAGGTTAGCATCATTTCTAGATACAATTTCACTACTGAACAAATCCACGTTGAAACACACAATAACAAACACCTAAGAATACAAACTATTTACAAACTAAGAAGGTGGGTGTGTTTAGCAAGTAAATAAAAAACTATCCTAAAAATGTGTCCTAAGCTATACTAATACACGAGTAACTGAACTTAAAAAGGATATACTAAAACATCAAATAAAATACTGATGTCGTATTTTGCATATTGGAATGCCAAAATCAAAATGACATGACTTACGGTTCGTGCCGCAATGCGCAGAAAAATTCAAAAGTGTTTAATTTATTTTGTTTTAACTTGTTCGAGTTGTCATTTCTTGTCACGTTTTCACTCTTTTTTCTCATTTTAGTCTCAGATTCCTCCAAGAGCTCATGAACCTACGCAACACAAAAATACATTCCAAAATGACCTAATTCCTATAATATAACATAAAACTCATGCTTAACATAACAAACTATACATTACTACAACATTGATATATAATCTTAGTTTTTAGTCGTGACCATAGACATCATTTGATCACGGTTTTATAAAAACTATGACTATACATATATCATTCAGTTATAGTCTTATGAAGATCGTTATTTATTATATGTTTATTCATGGTTATAATGTTAATTTGTGACTATATCTTCATATTTGGTCTCAATTACACAAAAATCGTGATCTTTTATTTTTATATTTCGTTTCAACTACATGAAATTGTGATCTTTTATCTTCATATTTGGTCTCAATTATAAAAATATCGTGACATTTTATCTTCATATTTAGTATCGGTTTACATTAAACTGTGACCATATATATCTCAATTAATAATATTATATTAATTTTTTAACATTCAATAAATTTAAATACTTTTTTTCAATATAAATTACAATAAATTTATCAATTATAATATTAAAAGCCAATGTTATTTTAAAATTAAGAGTACGATTACAATTGAGAACCTATGCACCAAAACATAATAAACCTTACTAGCTAATTAAAATGTTTTAAAATATTAAATATATGCTTAAAATTTGTCAATAACAATACTAATCAAATTGTATCTATCTAAATCAATCTAACAAAAAGTATTTAAGAGTGTATATATGGTCTAACTAGCTAGCTATCAGTGTAAGAATCGATATGTGAACTCTGTCCAATCATTCGATATTTCATCATGATTAAGCTACAATGTATGCATATTTTAAATTATTATTAGTCATCTATTTTGATAAAGAGAATATTGAAATCAAAATTCAAACTCTATTTCATTGATATAATTCATAAGTGCTCCAAATAATGAAGGATGTTTTGAACCATTACTTTGCACATCGGAACCATGTGATTGAGTTTTTTGTGCTCTATATGCTTGCCTTTCTTCATTGTGTCTACCCATTTGAAAACCAAAGGAACAATTGAACCTTAAGGAGGTAAAAGAAACAAATTAGATTATTGAAATAAAAATTAATGTACAAAATCAATTTCTCAAAAGTAACATAGTCAAAGAGAACATGCAAGAAAATACTTGATCATTATAATATTTTTTCCATAATGACTACTAAAGAAGGCATGTGTATACACCACACATCCACCCTACAAATAATAGACTCTCACATATTAGGAATGAAGACATGATTTGCAATATTCTATTGTTGTCATATGAAAGTTCGTTTATTTACTTATGGATCTAATTATCTAATTAGCGGAAATATGATAAATTATAATATCGTAAGCAACCAAGCAGCCAATCACGTGTAAGAAAATTAAAGATAATATATAAAAATGAACACACAAGATATTTAGGTAGAAGCAACCTAGGTTATATCAATGATTTAAGGGAAAAACCATTGGTCTACTGTACTACCTAACTATCAACTACAAAGATAAGTATCCAATTACAAGGCTAGGACTCAAATTACCCACCAAGGTTATGTACCTAAGTAATCTACATATAAGTCATTGCTTTCATCGTAGTATTTATAAGAAATGCATTTGGAACCATATTAGTGTTCTGACAAACTCGAGTCCCACGAGTTAATCGAATATGCACCACTATCACCTAAAAAGTTAGCACACAAACACAATGTGAATGTGTGTCCTAAAGTAGATTCAATAGTAAACAACTTTAACTAGTTGGTTTAAATAATATATCAGATAAATCGAAAACAACTAGAAATTCTAGGATAATCAATTAAAAGCACAATAACACAATTATTATTATAGGCTTGTTAATGCATCAAAATTTTGATAAATTAACTTAATGAAAAAACATACTTGACGATTTTGAGCAAGACAAGAAAGAGAATAAAAGTTGAAGAGAATAGGCACAATTAAGCTCTTGTGTGGTTGGTTTTAATTGTGTACTTAGGTTTATATTTATAGAATATTTTGAAGAACTTTAGATCAAAGTAAAATACCATCTTATCCATGAAATTAGTTAAACATGTTTTAAGAAATAAGGATAATATAGTAAAAGGCCAATCCAATTTGTATTAAAAATAGGTTTTGAAATCAAAGTCCTGGCTACTCGAATGATCTAATCAAGTATTTGATTGATGGAATGTCCTCTAAATCAATCAAGTGTATCAATTAATTAATTCTCAACAAAATGGATCGATCTAGTCATATAAATAATTAATTCAATAGGTAATATAGCTCGATCGATCTAGTTACTACTTGATCAATCAAGTAGCCTATTTTTATATTGTTCTTATGTGTCTATTATGCAATATAACATGCATGAAAACAGAGATATAATTGAGATGTGATCATTGATGCTCGATAATTTCTTCAGCTTGAAAATATCCTTCTAAGACACACCTAAAAAGTAAAATTGTATTTAGATATTTTGTTCACGAATATTGTCAATACTCATATAGACTTTATAATCTCCCCCTTTGACATATTCATGTGAGAAAACCTTTCTTTCACTACATAACGCTCATAGGAAAAATATTACTTAATGGAACTATCTTATGATCTGGTGAACCATTTTTGCTTGTATCTTGATAGCTCATGTTTACATTGAAAATAAAAATAAATAAATAAATACCCAAACAACCCATCTTGAAAAACTTATTGTTTATTAGTTCAATGTATATAACAAAAGAAAAACAAAAAATATTCATAAAAGTGAGTAATCAATAGATAGAAAATTTAAGTATGCTTCCCATATATGTAATATCTCCAAAGTGCTCCCCTCTAAATTAGCTTTTTTTATATATATATTTTTCAATTAAAGTTTCAATTTTTCTCTCTTTTTTTGTCATACGAATAAAAAATATAATCATGAAACAAGGACAACATGTTGAGCAAGCAAGTAATATATTTAATGATTGAAATAGCAGAGTACATATTCTTAAAAGCTCAAAATATAGAGCTTAAAACAATATGTTTCCCAAAAGTGAATAAATTCTCCCTAAATTATATGACTCTTTTAAATCAATTAAAATAAAACAAAATTTATAAAAATTGATAATATAACTATTATAACTAATTGTTGGTAGTAGACTTTACTTAATATAACTATAACAATAGACACAAATAATGAAGTTAATTTTTTTTCAAAGTGTGACTATCCATTGCAACATATCTTTAGCATGCTTAGCAATGTCAACATGAAAAATACAATGAAACTCATTAGCAAACACAACACTAAAAATAGCATTAATGCCCTTTCAATTCCAGTTACTAGCAATTTTATCTTGATTGGTCCAGTCATTCTTAGTTTTAGGAGTAATAATATTATCTTTAGTAATCGTAGGTGATTCCTAACCATAATGCATAGAGTTCCAAATGCTTTGATCTATAGACCATATAAAGACTCTCATACGAGTTTTCCAATAGGGGTAATTGGACCCATGAAAGTAGGGCGTACATGTTGTAGATGAATTCTCCCTCAAGTGACCCATAACAAGATCCTTGGTACACTAAGTGTGTCTAGTGACTACTCTGATACAGACTAAAAGTTTATTTATTAGTTATGGATCTAATTGTCTGATTAGCGAAAGTATGAAAAATTAAAATTTCTTAAGCGATCAAGCAACCAATCACGTGAAAGTAAAAGCAAATTGGATATATAAAGATCAACACACGAGATTTTTAAGTGAAAACAACTTAGGTCACACCAATGACCTAAGAGGAAAACCACCAGTCCATGGACCATCTAACTATCCACTATAAAAAATAAGTACACAATTACAAGCTAGGAGTTAAACTACACATCAAGGTAATACCCCCAAGTAATTTACTTACAAGCCGCTGCTTTCATTATAACCTCTACAAGAAAGATGTTGAGATCCAGATCAGCGTTCTGACACACTCAAGTCCCACAAGTTAATCGAACATGTACTATTGTTACCTGAAAAGTTAGCACATAAACATAAGTACAAATGTGTGTCCTAGAGCAAATTCAATAATAAACAATACTAACTAGTTTATTTGAATAATATATCAAATAAGTTGAAAACAATTAGCAATTCTAGAACAATCAATTAAAAGCACAATAACACAATTATTATTGTAGGTTTGTTAATGAGTAAATACAACCACAAATGTTTGATAAATTAAATTAATGAAAAAACCTACTTAAAAACTTTTAACAAAGCAAGAGAATTAGGTATAATTAAACTGTTGTATGATTGGTTTCAATTGTGTGCTTAGGTTTATATTTATAAAATATTTTGAAGCATTTTAAGTCAAAATAAAATTATCATATTATCTATAAAATCAATTAAATCAGTTTTAAAGAATAAGGAAAAATAGTAAAAAGCCAATCTAAAATAGGTTTTAAAATCAAAACCTTAGTCATTCGATCGATATAATATATAATTTGATCAATCGAATGTCCTCTTGATCGATCCAGTGTTTTAATTAATTAATTCTCAACAAAATGGATCAATGTAGTCATTAATCTTGATGGCTCTAGTACTCAATCGATTTAATTATTAAATAATTAATTCAATAGGTAATATAGGTCAATCAATCTAGTCACTACTCGATCGATCAAATAGCCTATTTTCATATTGTTCCTATCTGTCTAATATGCAATATAAAATGCATGAAAATAAAGATATATCTGAGATGTGATCGTTACGACTCGATAATTTCTTTAGCTTAAAAATATTTTTTCTAAGACATAGTTAGAAACTAAAATTACATTTACATATTTTGTTCACGAATATTATCAACACTCACATAATTTTTACATTCTAGATGGAAACTTTATAGGCATTTGGCTTCAATTTCTTAAATAGTGAGGCTTTTGGTACAATATACAATTCTAAGTCTAGTTTATGTTTCTCAAATCTTAGACCATTGGATATACTTAGAGTAATCTCATCCAATGATTTATTTAAGAAAGAAAAATGAAAACATAAATAAAAAAAATAGTTAAAACAACCCTATATTACATGCAAATCAAGAAGAAATTACCAAGTACCACTAAGTGATGTATAGAAAACAATTTCAATTACTATTCCTAATCTTAAATGGAATATAACCATGCAGATTCAAATGTCAACATAGTATTTATTTAAATATACTCCAATGATCTCTTCTCGTAATTCAAATGTATATAATCTCGCCTGCTCAAAATTGCATATAGTAAATGATAAATTACACGTTATTTTAATTTTATATTTAAAAGTAGCTATGTAAAAAAAAATTATCCCACTTTTAACATGATTGTTGCTTAAATTAATGCTATATAAACAAGAATGCAATTACTATTTTGCAACTAAAAACTAGCCTGCATAGCAAAAAGAAAAGAAAAAACTACAAACTTCACTTTTCCGGCCCGTGTAAGGCATATGAGCTAATATTTTTCTACAGTAAATCCCAACCCACAGCAAGAGAATTGGAACACTAACTAAACATCAGGACACAGTATTCCACCAGAAGCTAACTGAAAGACTTGGTGTCAGAGAGGGCAAACAGTGCCACCATTTGGGAGGGATGTATGTCATTTCTCCTTCCTCTAAAATGCAATCCATAAATTCCAAGTCTCTCATCTTTAGAAACTTCTCCTCCTCAATGTTGTCCAGATCAACCTTCAAAACCAAAAGTGAAATTATTCATATAAAAGGTTAAGCTTTGAGCAGTGAACACAAACTTTCTGCACGCTTCTATACTGAATTCGTCATAACAAAGATGCAAATAGCACTTAAATAAAGCAAGAAGCCCTTCGACTATGAAAACTCTACATGAATCTCAGCTGAACAACTATATATATATATATATATGAAAAGGTAGAAGACATTGCTGGAAAAATCTGAATGTAAAATCTTATACGGTTACCATAACTCACCAGCAATCAAGCAAAATGCAATCAAAAGAGTATGATTACAATATACAAATAACATATCAGCGTAGATAAGGGCTTTAAGCCAAATTGCAAAATTTATTTTAGGAAATAGAAATCTGAACCGCAGCATGACTTCATAATGTATTCATAACATGTTGAACAGTACAAATTTTGATGGAACATGCCATCATAATTGGACAATAGCACATAGAAATCTATGAATTATGATAACAGCATCCACAATAGTATGAGCTTATAAATAGCAATAATATATGAAAAGAAAAAAACCTAGTGGTGTTACTGTCCCAGCAGGACCAAACCAAGCATTTAGAGACCTTAGCTCCCCACCACCAGTAAAACAATAGTCAGAAATACAAATGTCTTTCCTTAGCTCATTTATCCAAGTTTTTGAATGCAAACTTGTTAATGGAAACTGGAAAGAAGGAATGCTAATCCAAAATTTTCTGAAAACACCGTCAAGAAAGTAGCCCTTTAAAGGGCTAATCAAACCTGATCAAATATTGGATGCTGAGCAATATATGTTGGACAAGCAAAGGAAGCGTTTGTGCCCTGAATCCTTTCAAGAAACTGGGAAAATGTGACAAGCTCTTGCTTCCACCCTAAGCATAAATAATTTCTCCAATTCTAGCTCTTTCCCTTGACCAACAAAAGAAAGCTCAGTTAATATGTCATCAACTTGGATGGGAGTAGCATCTGCGAAGGATGGACCGTTGAGGTGACATAAACAACAAATTGCATCATTTTTGAGATCTTCTAAAACAAGTACCTAACTCAATTCGATTACAGATGTTACTACAAGAAAAGTTCAAGACTAAACAAAGAATCATTTCACAATATATATATATATATATATCACCCAATTAAGAGACCGATAAATAACCCCTTTTTCAGAAAGAAAAAAAACAAATAAATCCATTTATCCAAGATTTCATTCTCCTACCATTCATTATCCAAGTCTCTTTTTTTTTATCTTTTTCTTTTATAATTTCAAACCGACAATGGCGGAATAGAAATTAAAAAAAGAAGGCCCGTAGGAAGGTGGAACACTAACATCTGAAATTCCTTAGAACCCAAAAATTGCAGCCTCTGCTAAATGTATAACAATTAAAAGAGAGAGACAAACAATGCGAGAAAAAGGTGGAGTAAATCCTAAGGAAGGAGAGATGACTTTAACTAGGAACCAGTTTGCCAAAGGATTTGGTTTGGAGGACTTTTAGAGTTTTGATGGAGCTGGAAGAATTGAACGGAACAGAGCTGGAAGAGGCTTGTAGCGAATGGAGTTGTAAGCGTCTAGCCGACGATGGGTGCTGGACGTGGCTGGCCGGCAGTGAAAGCTGGACTTGGCTGACTGTGGACTGACGAGGTTGCATTGGTTTGCGTGGAGGGAGAGAGAAACCAGAAATAGTGGGAGGGCAATGAAAAAATTGTAGTGATATTTTGTTTTTTTAATAAATAATACATACAATATATAAGTTTCTTTATTTTTAAATAATTTTTATAATTTAATTTATAATTATTACATGGTGATCAAAATTCTAAGATTTCAATTTTAAAAAAATCGTGACTAAATTTTTAAAATTAATAGTGCTAGTTTAAAAATATGTTTATCAACTTAATTAGACAAGCGTCAGTTTCATTCTAACGAGTGAATCATTAGATCAAAATCCAATCAAATTAAATAATTATTTAATTAAGTTTCACATGTGTCTAACTTAACTACAATCTATTATACATCAATAGTTAAAAATCCAGTCAATTAGAAAGTCATCCAATTCAAGTTATGGATGGATACGGGTACAAAAGATGATGATTTTTGATATAATTATCCATGTATCAAATTATAAAATATATACATAAATTCGCCCAAAAATCGTTACAGTTCAAGAATAATTTTTTTACCCACAAATAACAAATCAGGACGATTATTAAAAAATACCTTAAAAAACCATTTTTTTTCTAAACTCCTTAAAAAAGTTTCATGTCATTCGAACTAAAACACTACAGTAATTAATTCATAAAAACCCAAAAGTACAAATATCTGAGCAAAAAATACAAACACAATTTTGAATAAACAATAATAGCAACTAGAAAAACATCAAGATACAACCGAAAATTCCTAGAGAATCAGCCTACAATAACAAATGGTATTGATTATAAATTCAAAATTAAAGCAAATAAAGTAGACCTAGACAACTTGATGGTATATGAAAAAAGCAGACGTAAACGATAGACGCAAGCGCAGACGATAAATGGCAGACGACAAATACAGACACAAACTGCAAATGTAGACGTAGATGTAGAAACTAGGATGGCAGACATAAAAGAACGATAGATACATAATTTATGAATTCTAATATGAAACTCTTTGTTTATATACCTAAGCGACCAAAAACCCTAAATGATAAATATATAAATAAATTAAATAAATATAATTAAATTTGGATACGAGAGAGTATGGTTATCAATATAGCTATATTTGAGCCATAATTGTTACTTTATGTTCAATTAATATCCAAAATCGTACTTATTCACAAAATTTATTCAATAAAAATCGAACTAATAACACGGATTCCCATGATATTTTTGCCCATTTCTAATTCTAGCCAATCATATTGGACAAATATGTAGTAAAATTCGATCAAAATTAATTAATAAAAAACTAATTTTTTTTATCAAAATAAGTAAAAAATCAAATCGGTCATATCATATTTTATTACTTCTTATGTTTGCATGTGTTATTTTTTATTTTAGACAATTTTGTCTAATATTTTTGTTTTAATTACACAACTATCAATATTTTATAAGATAAACATAAAAGAAAAATAAAATTATATATTTTATGAACTTGTTCTATAAATAAGACTCTTATAATCTTATTTTACACATTTCAAACCTTTTTTCCCTTTATTTATCGACTTTTTTTTCAATGCATAATTATCATAAAAAAATTATAAAAATTTTATAAACTTCATACTTTTTAAAAAAAAAATTCTAACAATGATAACTCATAGATAATTTATATTACTTTAAACATAATTATTTTATTTGACAAATAAAACTAATTTCTTGTATTTATCTCCAAATTTTTCTAACATTTATGAGAATACAATTATTTTTTACTAGTTTTCATATTTTCAAGCTTTGTATTTTTTTTGTTTTAATATTCTCTTTAGATGCACTTTGCTTATAGAAGAATTTTATAAACACTATAATTCTTATTATTTTTAGAATTTTATACAATTTATTTGAATATGCTTTACTAATTTAATCACTATTTTATTAACATATTAATCATATAACTTCCTAATTTATGATTTTAATTTACATAAATAAAAAATTGAAAAATTAATCAATAATCTCATTTTTAATCCAAAATAAATGTTATTTTCCTTCACATCGCACATAATATTCCCTTTGTACTTTATTTTTATGTATGTGAAAAAATTAAATTTTATTATATAATATTGACAAATCAATTATGTATAAATTACTAATTAACTATCATGTATGTGATTTTCTTTGATCTTAATTTATTGGTGGTAAAGTTATTTAAAGACTATGATCATCTAATTCATTTAATTGGCAGTCTTTTTAAAAAATATATGGAATTTATTTATTATTATTATTATTATTTATTTATTTGGCTAAATAGGTATTAATGATATTTAAAAGTAAGCCATGTTTTTATTTTTCATAAAAAATTGTTTTTAAAAGTTAAAATTTATTAAATTAATATAATCTTAACTATTTTAATCTTAAAAAAAAGAAAATATATAAACCGAACTATTTGTCAAGTATTGAAGGAATAATAAAAACAAAATTACAGTGGTCTATAAAGCAAAGAAAATGTTTTTTTTCTATAAACTATGTCATTAACATTCCTTGAAACTAGAATTTAATATTTTTCATCAATTATAACCTCATAACTTCAAAACTTAGATATGTATTATCAAATAAGGAAGAAAAATATTATATTTATTTCTTCCCATGAATTATGAAATTGTTTTGGTTTAATTGCATGACATAATTTTTCTTTATAAATAAAATTTTATTTTTAACTCATCAAACATTTTTCTTATAATGTAAATGAATATATATTTTTTAACGTTGTACGAAAATAAATATATGTTTTTTTATTAGATGATTAAAAGGAAAATCATGTTAAATAACTGAGTCATTTATATATCGAAAAGATTTTTTTTATGATTATAAAGTTAACAAAATGTTTATAAAATTGATATGTTTTAGGTTATGATAATTTAGCTAAAAAAAAAGTTTCTCATAATAATAATGTTTCCTTTAATTTTCAAATGTATCATTATATATTTATTATATATTTAAGTGTGTAGATTTTCGTTAGGATGTATTTACTTTTAATATTATGCTTTTAATATTTATTCTTTATTAGTATTTATTAATATTGAATATAAGGCATATTATTTGCTTATATTTATTTCATTTAATATCATTTTTATTTTTAGTAAGTTATTAATATTAGTAAAACTTAATAGTACACTTTAATATGAAAATATTTTATATATAGAGCTTCATGTTGTCTTATTTGTAATTTGTTTTGACTTTGGTGAAAATTTGATTCAAATAAACAATATATTTTCAATAATGTTGATATTTATTATCTTTTTAAAATAAATTTTATTGTATATTGTTGTTCATTTTTCTCCCCTCATGAGCGTCTTGTTATTTTTTTCTGTTTTTTAGTTGACTATTTATTTTAGAAAGACTAATATGATTGCTTTAAAATTAAGGAAATGCAACTTAAATATAATTTTATTTTTATAATTTTTTATATAAATGAAGTAAAAGATTATATAAAAAAATTATTAAAATTTTAATAAGATAAATATATATACGTATACATGTGTATTTAACTAATAATTTAAAGACTGGTATTAATGTTATAAATGTTGTTTTTCGAAAATATTACAACATCGATAAATGCTTCCCTGACAATGTTTAATATTACGGTTGCTTTAATATTTTAGTAAAAACAATTTCTCTTATTTTGGAATTTACTACTTTTATTTTCTATTCTGTTTCAGTTAATTATTTATCTATTTTTATGTCAATGTTATTCTGTTTTAAATTTGCTTCAATGCACTAATTTTTACCCTTCTAATTGACTATTTTTTTTCCCTCTATCGACTATTTAAATTTTTAAATTTTATTTTTTCTTGAACTGACCTTAAAAAGAGTAGATTAAAATGAATCAAAAACATATAGTAGTAAATTGAATTTAAAAAAAAATTGAAAATAATACTTGAAAATAATTGAATTTTTTTATTATAAAAGAAAGTTTGCCCTTTATTTTATTGCATGATAAGTAATTAAAATGATGCAGGAATGAAGTATATATTTTAATCAATTGCTTGATTTGCAGAGACATATTGATAGAGTATTCAAAGCAAGTAATGAGATTGGGGGTTTCATTGTTTGAGTTAATATCAGAGGCTCTTGGGTTGAATCCAGAGTATCTAAATAGCATAGATTGTGCAGAGGGGCTAGCAGTTCTGTCACATTACTATCCTCCATGCCCACAGCCTGAATTGACGATGGGTGTAACCAAGCATGCTGATAATGATTTCATTACAGTGCTTCTACAAGATCATATTGGTGGTCTCCAAGTTTTACATCAAAATAGATGGGTTGATGTACCTCCAAACCCTCAAGCTCTTGTTGTTAATATTGGAGATATTCTACAGGCAAGTAACCAAAATAATACGTACTTTTCTTTTTGTAGTTCATTAATTTTGAGGACAGTTTTCGTTTTTACACCTTACCTAATGCTTGTTATTTTTGATTTTCAAGTCAATTTAAGTTCAAATTTGAATTAAATAGGTGTGTTTATGGTCCAACATTTAACTTTTTGAGGTATACATAGCTATGTTCCGGTCATTCTTATTTAATAACCGTTAATATCAAATTAATTTACTGGAACTCCAATGAAATTTGTACTTTCAAACGCATATACAAAAGTAAGAAGTTGTTTTTAACATGTGTTCAACACAGTTAAAAGAAGGGTCATCTCTAAAACAATATTCTCTTAATTTTAACACTTCAGTTTTCCTTCTCTTTGCCTTATCAGTTAATATCAAACGATAGGTTCAAAAGTATTGAGCACAGAGTACTAGCAAATCATAACGGTCCAAGGGTCTCTGTTGCAAGCTTCTTTTCCACAGGGATGCAAATTACCTCAAAGTTGTTTGGTCCTATTAAGGAGTTATGTTCAGAAGAAAATCCACCCAAATACAGGCCAACCACAGTAAGAGAATATGCTGCCCATTTCAGGGCTAAAGGACTTGATGGCACTTCTGCCTTGCTTCATTTTAAGCTTTGATTGATTCAATAGAAGGTGGTGACTCCAGTAATGGTGTAAAAATAAAATTGGAATAAAGTGAATAATTGATGACATTTTAAGTGTTCAATGAAATAATTTTGCATACCAGAAACATACCATGAATTTGTAACAAACAATAAATATTGTCTTATGAGTTGTATATTTTATTTCTTTAGTATTTTGATTTGCATCAACACTTTGAGAAGTTAGTCTTTCGGGAAGGAAACAAGTAAAAAGCGTAGGAAGTGCAAGTAGCTTCTTTTATCATATGTTGTTAGTTTTTATATATGAAGAGGTAATAAGATACATAAAACATAAATTTAGAATTCATAAAGATTATTGATTGAAATGTCAAATTAGGGTGATATTGGGGCACATAATGAGTTTAAAGAAAGAAAGTAGAGAGATGAATTAAATGAACAATAAAAGATAATGATTCAAGGTTTTTCATTGGATATATATAAAGGGTTTGTACATGTGGTGTTCATTCAAGATCTTTCATTGGATCTATATAGGAGTACGTATATGTAGCGTTTATTTAGGAGTATATGTAGACTTACAACAAACTGACAATGAGCTCATCAAAAATACTTAAAGATAAGCATAAATGTCGACGTAGAGTTGGTCTTGATCGCGATTATATGAATGTACCCCGACACGAGTATGTGATTTACATCTAAATATCGAGCCCTCTACTCTTTCAACTCAGACACAAGGATCGATGTGAAAGAGTATACATATGATCCAGAATAAGGTCCTCTACTGGCGATGCTTCAATACCCATCCTTTGGGACAAGCGTCTCACTTGATTTTTGAATTTTTAATCTTATATATATATATATGAGACATAGTTTTAGGGATCTTCATTCACTTAAAACATTTTTTAGCATGTTACTTTGCTAATCGTTATGTTTCTTTTTTCCCCTTTTAAATCACTTTAACTTGGCCCTTTCTTATAACTCATTGGAATATTTGAATCTTAGTTTGGCGGTAAGTCTACATTAGTTCAAATATTTTGCAAACAGTTCGATATTTTTCACATCAAATTGAATCTAACTAATTTCTAGTTTCAAACCGGTTCTTTCTTTTATTTATTAGTAAGCTTTCTCATTTTCACAATGTTACTTCTTTGCAAAACTTGTCTCCTTATCATTTTTCTTTATGCCTTTTTATTTTTATGGTCTACTCGTATTATTTCTATGTAACTATTGCTGGAAAATAGCTTAGAAACTTTTCATGCTTTAAAGCGTGGTCATTAGCGAGAGTTAAGGGTTTGTCAGCTCTAATGGTTACAAGTCTACTAGTGACTCAAGTTTGACTTTTAAATCGAGTTTTTCAGGGAGCTCCAAAAGCTCTCACAACATAACCTTGGTTGCTTCCTCATCAAGCGTAGCTTGACATTTTTGTAATCAAGTACCAAATACCCCTATTCGTATTCCCGTGCTAACCAATATTCCATCGGTATCAGTGTGGGTTACTATATATACTTAGTGTGTACCTAGGATCTTGTTATGGATCATTTGAGAGAGGATTCATCCATAACTCATGCTCTATTCTTTAATGGGTCTAACTATCAATATTGAAAGGCTTGTATTGAGAGCCTTTCTACGTTCCATAGATGAGAATGTTTGGAACTCTATTATTTATGATTGGGAACCGCCTATGATTACCAAAGCTAATATTATCACTCTTAAACCTAAGAACGAATGGACTATTGAAGATAAAATTGGTAGTAATTGGAACCTAAAAAGAATTAATGTTATCTTTAATGTTGTGGCTGTTGATGAGTTCCATTATATCAATGATATTGATATTGCTAAGTTACTATGTACACTTTAAGAAAAAGTATACGGTGCTTGATATAAATCCAGAAATATGGTGATATTATAAAGTTATGCATATAAGCTTTATTGATTTGAGTCACATGGTTTTTTTTCACTAATAAGGTTATTATGTACACTCACTTTGAGTTATATTATTGTATAGAATGTCAAGCAAATGAATGAATTATAGATCCCACTAATAGTTATTAGAATTTGGAACATTAATGTTATTAAATGGCATAGATAGTAAGTTAAAAAATGTGTTCAAGGATGATTTATTTTGCCTTTAAGGACTAGCAAAGACTAGGTGTAAGTGAGTTTGATTCGTGTCATTTAGCCTATATATTTATGTATCAATTCCCACATATTTACTATAGTCTATTATTCCTTATGTGTTTTATATGTTTTTGTTTATGTTACATATGTATTAAGGAACAAATATGAGTAAACAAGGCCAAAAATGGGTGCTTTAGAGAGAAAAAAAGTGCATTGAGGCATATCACACTACTTACATATCCCTATGGAATTATGAAAAAAGATTGTGTGTCATAGCATTAGTCCAGGTACGCTATGGTAGAAAGAATTTGGGTGAAATTGTGGGCACATGTATTGGTTTTGCACCATGGCATGAATTAAGGTTCACATTGACACAACTCTTTCGAGCATAGTTCCCTAATAAAAAATTCATATATCAATACGGCATGATTGTAAGTGCCCGCATCTAGCCCTCCAAATTTGCACATAATTGTTCTGATTTTCATCCCTTTGATACATATATGCATATATTTGTTAGGATTAGAATTTTAAGTGTATTAAACCTCTTAACCCTACCCCTAATTATATTGTATGTAACTCTTATTTCATAAATATGTAATTAGGGTTAACCACAAATACACATAAGATGTATAGAAAATATAGAGAAATAAAGATTTGAAGTTGAAGTTAAATACAAGCAGTAACAAATTGGATTTTCACCATAGACTCTAATCAATAGTTCTTCTTCTTTTTATTATTCTTTCTTGATTATTAAGATTTTAATAATGATTCTTTTAGAATCTATGTTTGGTTAGTTTTATTATGTGATTGTGGGGAATTTCCAAACCTTTGAACATGATTGATTAATAAAATATTATGATGAATTTTTAGTTTTGATTCTTGATTCTTGATTTCTTTGATTCTATGTTTAAATTCCAAAATTATGTATGTATGAATTAAAGTAGCTAAATAATTTATTACAATAAATGCTAGTTTAAGATGTTACTGTTATATCCTAGGAATAAATAGATTTATAATTATGTTATCAATTATGGTATTTGTTAAAAAAATTATTCAAAGTGGTAACTTCTTGCTTTGTGTCAATGTGACAAGTTGAGTTGACACCTTCGTCAAAGGTTACTAAGAATTACAATTTTACAAAGTTTAGTTATCTCCTTTTAAGTATGTAATGCAATGAATGAATTAATCTAACAATTATGACTAGGTTTATTTTCTAATTTAGAATTTATTTCAGATGTTATTCTACTTCAATTAAAAGTAAGAAAATGTAGGTTGAAAATCATTGCCAACTAATGCATAGATTTCCCAATCTATTGTTAAAAATTCAAGGATAGTACTAAATATTGATTCATGAAATAATTGGATAGATTATAGACTAGTGGTAAAGATAGTCTCATGATCACATATTTCTCTCAAACTTGTGTTCGCTTTATTTTATTTATTTCTTTATGTTATTTTCATTTAAAACAACTTTTAAAAAAACCCTTTTGTTGACTTACTATTAATCTAATAAGTAGTGATAATTATTATTAACAATTCTCATAGGTACGAAAACCCTTGAACTTAATTTACTTATCACTTATACAATTTGATCATATATATTTGAGTACATCTAAGCATATTAGGGACCTGTGTGTTTGAGGACCAATCATATATTTTAGCATTTTTTCTTACTTGGCTCAAAATTTGATGCAAAAACTATTTTCTATATTGGCGTCTTCTTTTGACTTGCCTAAAGTCGTGTAACATATTTCCAATATACATTAAACTTAAAGATATATTCAAATTTCAAATGGACTAAATGTTTTACTAATTGATTCACTTGACGTAATTATTCAAGATTTTGGCCAAGCTACAAAGTATCCTTTAGCTTTCTCTACATATATTGTTGGACACAACAAAAGTAAAAAAGTAACCAAATGCAACAAAACTAAAAGAGAAGTGGAAAAGAGAAGAATTAATAAGAAATAAGATCACAAGAAATTAATGTTGTTCAAAAATTAGCCTAATTCACACTCAAATCCACAAATAAATCTACTAATATCACTTCTTAATACAATAGTATTAACTCAATACCCAATGAACAATACTAAGATCCCAAAAATAATACTCAAACTCAAAGCCCCATTAAAATTATTTCTCATACAGACCCAAAATAAAGAACCTAAAAATACCAATATTGTTCTTTTTTTTGTAGATCATCTCACACACATATATTATACCCTATTTTTCATCTACAATGGGTATAACATCCACATTTTTTCATAGCTCCACATATTCTATTATGACCAATATCTATAGGATTACCTTAATTCTCCTTAGAAATAGGTTACCTACACCTATTTGTATTACTATGATGTAACTTTTAAATCAATTGAAGTTAATACACCACTATACGTCTTTCGATTTCCTTTTCATGCTATTTTATTTAATTAATTGTGTGGATTTTAGACAACCTAAAAATCTCCACCTTTATAAAAAGCCAACAATCCCAAGACACCATGGCATGGCATGTCCACACATGCCCTCATTACACCCCATTGATGGGTAGGGTGTACCCATCATTTTATCTTCAATAGAAGACAACCATATTCAAATTTGTTCTACCATGAGATCAACCTTTCAAATTCGTATTCTTACTACCAAACATTAATATATTCATTGACCTTGAATCATTTTTCTTGCCTCACATTATGATCACTAATACAAGATTTCAAGTTCACCTCTAAACCAATAATCACCTTACTCTTAATGGAAGTTGTAGCTTCACCTTGAACATGATCCCCAATCAACTTGTACAAGTTATTTCTCTTTTTCTCTTTCATAATAACCAATGACCATAAACCCATTCCTTGTAGAAAAATATTAACCCAAGGTATACAACCTACTCAACATCAAATTCTTCCTCAAGTTGGGTACGTGCCTAACATCATCTAATGTCCAAAAAACTCTATCAAACATCTTCATCTTCATGGTATCCATACTAATGATCTTGCTCCTTAAACCATTAGCCATTATAACATCACACACATGATAAGGTTTATATCTATCAGAAAACTCCTTGTTTGCACACATGTGAAATGAGCAAGTAGAATCCAAAATCCATCATCTTGAGAACCATCTCCAATTGTTACACAAATTACATCATTCTTCATATCATATGTTCTAGTCACCTTTACCCCTTTATTATTTTGTCTTTTCTTTTCGTTAAGGTCTTTTATGGCTTACAACTTTCTTTGCAATACCTTTTGTTGTGTCCTTTCTTGTGATGGTAAAAACACTCAATATCCCATCTTTCATGAGGCTTTAACCAATTTCCATATCTACTTAGATATCCCTTATTTCTTCCATTATTTGAGCTTTCTTTTGAATCACCAACTATAGCAAGAAAATCTCACTAAGTCAAGGAATAAGCCAATTGTTTCTTATTATTATTTCCGAAGAGAATTGTTAAAACCTCATCCATCATCAATGTAGTTTTTCCCTGAAGTAGTGAAGACACTAATACATTATATGAATCAGGTAATAAAGATAACAAAAGCATTGCTTGGTTTTCATCTTTTATCTTCACATCAACCCATAGAAATTCAGAAAGACATTGTTTGAACCTATTAAAATGAATTTTAACATCACCATCTTTATACATCTTTAAAGCATTGCTTCTTTACTTTTGATGTTGTCGTTTTGTGTCTCAAACTTTCTTCCATAAACCAAGATTTTCTATCCATTAGCTCTTACACAATTTGTTAGCCCTGGGGTTCCAACCCAAAATATTAATCATCTACGTTGGAACCACAAGCCCAACATATATGTATTTAATATACATACCTTTAACAAGTCAAGTGGAGGATCCAAAATTGAAGAAGGAATATAAAAGTTTCTCCCTTATGTCATATTGGGACTTTCTCTTCCTAACTAAAGAGATTGATTCTCTTCCTACAACTTAGAAACTTGTTCTCTAAGTCATTTTTTCTCATCCTCTTCATCATCTATTTCATCATTTATTCCTTTGTTTTTTTCTTCCATCTAGTTGTTCGCTTATGAGATTGCCTAACTAATGTTACTCCAAAAGCTTACAACTCTTATATGTATGCAGTATTCCTTTGTCCCTAGCACCGTAGTAAATATGTCATAGTGATCATCTACAACCAATCTCCATGCTTCTACCTAGATCTATATCTCTTCCTACCACGTAAGACATGTACATTTATTAAGAAATTTTACTTCAATTACATAAATGAGATCAATATCTATGAACATATGGTTTATCATTCGCTCCAATACTAATTTTGTCTCCTCATCATATAGAATTCCATCTTTACAATGACCATATTTCCAAGGGTATTGTCTCTCAAGAATAATTCCATCAAAATAATTTACCATCTACAATAGAAAAAGGTTATATATGAACATCCAATATATTTATGATTGGATAAAATTAGTATTTTACTTACCAAATTCTTCTCTTTATCAGAAAAAGTAGATCAATCCATATGTGTCAAATAAGTAACTTATGCTATAGTTTTTTTGCCACCTCTAATTAGTTTCTACTTAAGACATATATTTATAGTGATCACTTTTGAAGTATATAAAATTAAATGAAACTTACTTTAAATTCATAGATTTTAGTCAAATTTAAAAACCAATCCAAATGTTCTTAATCAATAGCTAAAAAATATTTAGAAATTGCATGAAATATATCTGGGTTATCAACTTAAGGCTTCACATAATCAGATCCAATGCATGCTTGTGTTTTTTTTCATAAACACCCCAATAAACTCATGGAATATATACGGGCAACATCCAAATCAATACCAAAAAATGTAAAAGTTTTCTATAAAATAAAACATGTACTCAACTATATGCATAAATAATAATAAATGTTTTTAGTAAATGAATAGTTCAACTATATGCATAAATAATAATAAATGTTTTTAACATTGGCCCATGTCTTGTCCTTCTACTTAATATTTACTTGCGACTATACCTTATTGATTATATTAATGTTATAGCATGTACTTCTAAATAACCGTTAAAGTTTGTACCATTCTTCCCAGTAGCTACATCATTCTCATTGAAACGTACCTCGAGCCTAGTACCATGACTCCGTAAAGTTAATCTTGGAACAACTTATTTTTCTAGGATTTTTGGCATCTTGTGATGAATCCATCCTATAATACAAAATTGAAATAATTTGTTAGTTAAAAATAAATAATATTTTAGATTAAACTATAAATTAATATCACAAATGTGAAAAATGTGGATATACTTTCTTCCTTGATCTTTGAAAGTTTAAGATACATATTTTATTTGCTAAAGAAGGTGAATAGGTAATTGTGCAAACTATGACTAATTAAAAATTATTACAGTTGTTATCCATATATAACATAATAAAAATACAAAAAATGAAAATAAATACGACAGAATCTCAATTGAAAACAACCTAAGAAACAATAATGACCTAAGAGGAAAACCACTAATCCACTAAACCACTAATCCACTAAACCACCAGTCCTTTGAACCACCTAAACTATCCACTATGAAAATAATAACTATTCAATTACAAAGAGGTCTAAATCAACCCTTAGACTGATAATTCCCCTAGTGTAATATGCTTACATTTCAGCTCTCATTGCACTACCTCCATAAGATAAGTGTACAAATTTGGACTAATGTTTCATTTTGCTCAAGTCCATGAGCAAGCAAATCCATTCAATTAGCACCTAAAAATTGTTAGCACAATAACATCACTAATTTCATGGTTAATGAACATTAATCTCATATAGAATGTACTAGTTCATGAATAATGCTTCTCATAATGGGGAGCTTAGTAGCAAACAAGCTTTTTCTATCTATTACCATAAATGCTCTTTTATCTTCTAGTTTAGATAAGGTTTCTTTAGCAATTTGATTTGTGTGAATGAAATTTTGCATTCAGTACTCTTCTATACTCATGGTTTGAATTAAAACTTTAGAATTATTAAGAGGTTTTGTTTTAAATTCTTTTTCTTCAGTTATTGCTCTATATTTGATAAGGCTAAAATAATTTTTCTCTTTCATGCCATCTAGTCATGTTAGCAATCCAAAATGTTAAATATTTGGACCACTTATAATTTTTGCTTAATGATAGACCATAGATCTGATCATCATTGGAAATTGTATTAGTTCCATCATATTAAGACTTGGAAAAATTACCTGACTAGTAATTTCCTATTCAATATCTATACTCAGAATTGGATTTTTCATAAGTATCCATTTTTATGATGGAATTAAATTAGGTCTACAAGAACATAATGTTAGTCCTGTTCAATTAAAGTACATAAGATATATGATAAATTTGTGTTCGAAAGATTTTTTTATTTTTGTTTAGTTTTAGGTAATATTGGAACTTGAACATTTTTTACAGTAATAATTTTATCATGATTATCTTCAAGTTTAAAAGATGATTCGCTAATTTTTTTTCCTTTTGTTTAAAGCTTTTATAATCTTATTCAGAATATGATGTTTGCCGATCTTTATTGACTGTGTTTTTGTTTCTAAAATATACCTGAATTCCTAAGACTTGCATTTCCATTATTGAAGGATTTTGTGTCTTGGATTATCTATGAGATTTGTAAATGACTATTATTTTAGTATTTTTAAGTCTCTTCAATTAATAAGTCGGGGTTGAATTTCTGTTTCATAAGGTCTTGGTTAGGATAATTATACAAAAAAATTATCAACTTCTTTTGTTGAAGCTTCAGGATATTTTGTTAATTCATGGATGGTTATAAACCATATAGTTTATGTACTTTAATTGATACTGGAACAACAATATGTTCTTGTAAATCCAATGCAATTCCATCAGAAAAATGAAAACTTAAGAAAAATCCTATTCTAGTGAGAGAAATAGATGGAAAAGAACCATCATTCAATACAAAACTAAAAAGATGGCTATTTAGAGAAATCAAAGGAAAAAAATCCACCAAGTTTTGTAAATGGATTAATTTGTAGATATAATTTGGGTAAATTTAAGCCAAATGATATTAATTATATTATATTGTTAGAACTGATAACTAAGCAGTTAAAGATTTCTTATGTACACAATAAATAATCTTGAAGGAAGAAGAATAAAATGGTATAACCAAATTTCCATATATAGTTCTAAAGGTGAACATTTAAAAGGCACTAATAACTTTACTACATATTATTTAATTAGAATTATTTACGAAGACCATTAACCTAATGAGAATTTAGTTTTGCATATGAAAAACCCTACAGGAGACTAGATTATCATTGCTAAAGAGGAAAAAATGGTGGAACAAACAAATGTTCCAAAAAGAAAATATTATGTCATTTTTAGAGGCACTAATAACTTTACTACATATTATTTAATCAAAATTATTTACGAAAATCATTAACCTAATGAGAATTTAGTTTTGCATATGAAAAACCCTCCAAGAGACTAGATTATCATTTCTAAAAAGGAAAAAAATGGTGGAACAAACAAATGGGAGTTCGTAGGCCACTGATAGAATAGACCTATTGGTCTTCATTTGTATTCATCTTGTGAAATATTGGGAGTTCTTAGCATATTGTAAGATAAACTCTCTCTAGAGCAATACAAAGCATTCTTTACAAACTCTCTTTCTAGTTTCTTTGGAGTTTCATTCGGATTCAAAGGTAGGCTTAGTGCAACGGACGGTGCTAAGTATCGCACGATCGCTACTTGAAAAATAAGGTCGTGACAGTTGGTATCAAAGCTTTCGGTTGAATCATTTCTACCTTTGGCATAATGAAGAACACTGCTCCATCCACACCAAGTATCGATGTTCCACCTATGGAACGTGGCCGTGAGGAAGTTCAGAAACCATCAAAGGAATCTCGAGCAAAGTCGAAGGACATGCTTTCTAGCTTAGAAGCACGAGTTGGGAGTGCGTAGAATAGCTTAGGGGAGCTGTTCGACCGGGTGGACAACTTAGAGGAACGTTGCAATGGCTTAGAGGCCGAGGATGTGGAGATCCATGCAGCGGTTAAGATGTCCCTCAATGAGCTAGACGGTGGGTTAAGGCAAGAGATTGAAGGCCGAACTTGCCAAGGTAAGGGATCTCGCCCAAAGAGAAGTTGCTAATGTCTTGCTTAGAGTGGAGGACATGGGTTGTGATCTAGCTCTATGTAAGCGGATGATGGCCGCGGGAACTAGCATAACCACTGTTATTGAAGCTAAGATGGTGGATGTTCCCAAGCCTAAGACCTTCAATGGTGTTAGGAATGCTAGGGAAGTTGAGAACTTCCTATGGGGGCTGAAATAATACTTTGAGGCTATTGGCATAACGGACCATGCCAGCAAGATCCGAACTGCTGCCATGTATTTTTCCGACATTGCTATGTTGTGGTGGATACAAAGGTATGAAGATGTGCAACGAGGGGTGTGCACAATTGAAACCTTTGATGAATTCAAAAGGGAGTTCCAAATGTAGTTCTTTCCCGTAAATGTTGAAGAGGAGGCAAGAGGACGACTGCGATGGTTAAAGCAGACAGGTAGCATAAAGGATTATGTGAAGGAGTTCACAACCTTACTGCTTGAAGTTCCTGACACATCAGACAAGGATGCCCTATTCTTGTTCATAGATGGTCTCCAATTGTGGTCTAACCTCGAGCTCAAGCGACATGGTATCCAAGACTTGTCTTCGGCTATCGTAATTGCGGAAAGCTTTATTGATTACTCCACCAGCAAAGAGAACTCAAAGGCCATTAATAGAAATTTTGTTGGAGGAAAAAGTGGGGGAGGCCATATTAAAAGTCAGGGACCCAAAAATAACAAAAATTCCTTCTCATTCAAACCACGAGATAAGGGGAAGGAGAAGGAGGATCGTGGTGCCTCAAAACCCCGTGTGACGTGCTTCATATGCAACGGACCGCATTGGGCACGGGAATGTCCTAAAAGAAAGGCATTGAATGCCTTAGTTGCTTCCACTCATGACCAGGATGGAGGCGAGTCGGACGAAGGTGCAAAGATGGGTTCTTTGCGCCTACTTGGTGCATTGTAGAGTGCCCCAAAAACCCCCAAAGGCTTGATGTATGTAGATGCAACCATCAACGGGAAGGTCGCCAAAGCTTTGGTGGACACAGGTGCATCTCGCAACTTTGTTTCAGTGGAAGAAGCAAAAAGACTCAGCCTTAAGGTAGTCCATGAAAGGGGATCTCTCAAACAAGTTAACTTAACAACACTACCATTGCATGGATTTGCTCGTGGAATTAAGGTCAGTCTTGGTGCTTTGAATGGCCAAGTGGACTTATCAGTGGCGCTTATGGATGACTGATGAGCGAAAACCGACATCGCCGATTCTGCCAATACTTTGGTTTTAATATTTATAAAACTCTCGCAAGTGCACGAATCATTTCATAGAAAATGATAAGTATACTCCCAAGGTCGATCTAAGGAAGGAATGTATGTGGTTTTTAATTTATTATTCAAACTTTTAAAAACGAAATTAAATCCTAAACATCATATCACGATATTTTGGGGTTTTGTGTTTTTAATCTACATACATAAAAATAAACATAGATTCAATAAACATTTATGCAAATTTTATTTTTTATAATAGCAGAGTATTTATGGATATAATAACTAAGTTAATTATGCTTGCTCATATTATTTAGGTTATTAAAGATATTTATTGATTCTCCATTTTTTGTATGAATACCATCTTTGGTGGGGTTAGATATTCTTTGTTAACTAAACAAATCAATTAACACCTATGGGTGGGGTTGATAACTAATTTGCCTAATTAAATTAATTCCTTTTTCTAAGAGATTGAAAATGAACCATTTAAATGCCACCTTTGGTGGGGTTAGACAGTTTAAACTTTATTCAAGGTGTCCAAATTAAACCTAAGAATTTAGTTATCCAAGTACTAACTTTCAAGTTTTAAAACCACTATCGAAAACATGTCGTCAATACATTTTCAGATAATAATTCTTATAAAAACTTTTGAAATAGAGCTTCACTCTAACTACCAGGCGATTGTATCAACAAATAAAAGAGCACTACTCTAAATCAGACCAGATAAGTAAACCTTAAAATCTAATTTCAGGTTTAAGTTTGTAATGAAAAATAATATATTTCTCTCTAACATTCTTAATATAAAATCTTGAATAAAAACAAAATCAATTCATTTTAGAGATTTTCACCTATTTAATATTTCGCAAGCATAACAACGTTATTATTACATCATGTTTATAAACAGTCAGCACAGTTAAATTTAATCACAGACAAATTAAATATAACATGTAAGAATAAAGCATAAAATAACTGTAAAGAAAATAAAATCCTTACAGAACTTTGACGCTATTCCCGTTGCTGGAAAACCTCCAAGCGGAATTTGCACTCCCATTTATTGAATCAAAAAGCTAAGAAATTATAAAAACATAACTAGTTCTTCCCAAAAAGGGAAGAACTCTAAAACTAAGAGAAATTAACTAAAAACTAAGAAAAACTAAGAAAAACTAAAAATCTAAGAAAAGAGAGAAAGAAAGAGGAGAGAAGTGTGTTTTGAAGGTGTGTTTAGAAGTGAAGAGAAGGGGGTATTTATAGGTGAGGATGGAGAGAAAAAGTAGAGGAAAAAATGTTAAAAAAATGTAAAAATGCGGATTGGTGATTGCTGACGTCATTTGATGACGTCAGTATGACGTGTGGCGGTTGCACGTGAAAAATGGGGTGAAACGGGTGTCGGCGGGCGTGAACAGTAATGGCGCGCACGGGCACGCGTGGATCTGGGCATGGCGCGCGCAGCTGGGCGTTGGGGCGTGGCGGCACGATTTTCTCCTTTTTGACCTTTTTGACCCATTTTGTCCAATTTTTCTATATTTGTTGACCTTTCTCCATTTATTTATTAATATATTTGTGATGTATTGCTTCCAGTATTCCTATTTGAGTCTTTAAGTTACGTTTTTAAGCCAAAATACTTGAAAAACAATAAAAATACCCATGATTCCGAAAAAGACAAATATATATATAAATATATGATAAAACATATAAATATATATATATATATATATATATATATTAATCAATTAATGTGCATAAAATCATGGTAATTTTAGTGCTTTTTGAGTACTCATCAATGACTACTCGATAGTATTAGGCATGGAGTTCTTGGACCAAGTTAGAGTTTTTCTAGTGCCATGTTCAAACTCTATGTGTATCCTGGATGGACCAAAGGCTTGCGTGGTACCGACGGAGAGGACCACCAAACCTACGACCCAAGCTCTCTCGGCATTCAATTCAAGAAGGGATTGAAGAGAGAAGAAGAGAGTTACCTGACCATCTCAAAAGAGTACGACGAGGAGAAGGAGTCACCAAAGCCAAGCTTGCCAATGGAAGTGCAAGTTGTCTCAGATAAGTCCCATAATGTGATGCCTGAGGCGTCGCCCAAACGGTTACTTCCAAGGAAGGAGGTGGACCACAAAGTTGAGTTGGATCTTGACACAAGACCGCCAACAATGAGCCCTTATCAGGTGGAAAAATCAGAGTGGCGCAGCGAAAGCAAATCTGGTGGCTGATGCGTTGAGTCGAAAGGTGGAGCTAGCAGCCTCGAGTAGGCCAAGTAGTCCTTTGTTGGAAAGGATCAAAGAAGAGTTGGAGCATGATGCCCTTGCTCAAAACCTTCTTGCCCTCATCAAGGAAGGAAAGACAAGGCGATTTTGGCTGAGTGACGGGCTACTCTACGCCAAGCAGAATCGCATCTTTGTGCCGAAGTGGGGGAGTATAAGGAAGGAGCTTATCAAGGAGTTCTATGATTCGCTTTGGGCTGGACACCCAAGAATGAGGCGCACCCTTGCTTTGATCAAGTAAATCTACTACTGGCCTCAACTATGGGACGATGTTGAAGCCTATGTGAGGACTTGTCTTGTGTGCCAACAGGATAAGATAGAGCAGCATGCACCTGTAAGTTTGCTAGAGTCGTTGCCTATTCTAGAGAGACCATGGGAAAGTGTCTCTATGGATTTCATCACTTGTCTACCAAAATCAGAGGGCTTTGACAGCATCATTGTAGTGATTGATCGCTTCAGCAAGTATGCAACATTCATACCTGCCACAATGGATTGCACGGTGGATGAGACGACACGGTTGTTCCTCAAACATGTTGTGAAGCATTGAGGGATTCCATCCAATATCGTGAGTGATCGAGACCCACGATTCACCGGGAAATTTTGGACGGAATTGTTCAAGTTGTTGGGATTAGACTTGAACTTCTCTACAAGCTTTCATCCACAAAGCGATGGACAAACTGAGTGTGCCAACGCGTTGTTGGAGTTGTATCTCAGGCATTTTGTCAGTGACAATCAACATGATTAGGCTAAATTGCTGGATGTAGCCCAATTCTCGTATAACTTACAAAGGAGCGAGTCTACCACAAAAAGTCCTTTCGAGATCGTCATGGGGCAGCAACACATGACTCCTCATGCTTTGGCCACGAGTTATGAAGGGAAGAGTCCCATTGCCTTCAAATTTGCCAAGGCGTGGCACGAACAAGCCGAGTTAGCCCGAGCCTATTTAAACAAGGCATCTAAGAAGATGAAGAAATGGGCTGACAAGAAAAGAAGGATGGTGGAATTTCAGGAAGGTGATTTGGTCCTTGTCAAACTATTGCCCCAACAATTTAAGTCCTTGCGGAAGGTTCATAAGGGGTTGGTATGGAAGTATGAAGGACCATTTCCAGTCCTCAAGCAAGTTGATAAGGTGTCTTACAAGCTGCAACTCCCTCTGAAGCTTAAAATCTATCCTGTTTTTCATGTAAGTATGTTGAAGCCTTATCATAGAGACGAGGATGACATAATTCGAGGAGAATCCAAGAGGGTACCTACCGTAGTGGTAACCTCTTTCGACAAAGAAGTGGACTCAATTTTGGCAGACCGCCTAATCCGACGTAGGGGCGTACCAAGTTATCGGGAATACTTGGTCAAGTGGAAGAATGCCCCGGATATAGAGGCAAGCTGGGAACCTGAAGATTCTTTGTGGCAATTCAAAGATGACATAGAAATGTTCAAGCTTGAAGGCACGACGAGGGCGTCGCGAACTTGAGTGGGGGAGGGTGTCACGTCCCGCTCAAAATGCCCCATAAAATCCAAATAAATGGTGGCTGCCTAAAGGATCTAGACTTTTTTACATGAGAAAGTTCTAGAGTGACCTAGAGATGTCTAGAATAAGCTAGAGTTGGATGGACACAACTCAAGCTTTGAAGACCCTAGAATGTTCTAGAGCACGCTAGAAGGTGCTAGAATGGGCTGGAATATTCTAGAACGTGCTGGATGGTTCTTGAAGGGTGTAGAAGCTGCTGGAAGCTTACGGAACATCCTAGAACGTGTATGAAGGAACTAGACATTCCTAGAAGACTCTAGAGTTGACTAGAAGATCTTAGGCCCTTGTGGCATATTGTACATAAAACTAGAAAACTCGTACATTCTAGACTTAGAAGGATCTAGAAAGATGTGACATAGTCTTAAGCTTGGTGTCACACTATAAATAGACCTATTGGTCTTCATTTGTATTCATCTTGAAAAATCTTGGGAGTTTTTAGCATCTTGTAAGATAAACTCTCTTTAGAATAATACAAAACATTCTTTACAAATTTTCTTTCTAGTCTCTTTGGAGTTTCATTCGGATTCAAAGACAGACTTAGTGCAACAGACGGTGCTAAGTATTGCACGATCGTTATTTAAAAAATAAGGTCGTGACAGTAATATCAAGTAGATAAGGTAAAAAATGCTTATTATCAAGCATATGATTCTCTTAAAAAAGCTAAATATGTTTTTGAAACATATCAAATAGAGTTTAATTTTGCTCATGTACAAATAAGATATTAAATTTTTTTATAATCCTGGTATTCTAAACAATATTTACGAATAACTTAATAGAAAATAGTTTAAATAACACATGATTCAATTAATAGAAAAGATAAATAAAGAAACATCTCTATTATCAAATCTTAAAGAATCCTTTCCAAATCATTAGTCATACGAATTGGCTATTTTCGACAATTTCTCGCCGCCTCTTGTGTTGTGTACCCGACTCTTCTCAAACCGCATTCTAGTTTTCGCCTGTTTGACTTTCCGCCACTATCAATCAAAAAACCAAAAAAAATCTTCACCGCCATTTTATTTTCTCTTCCCCTATTCAGCTCTCCAGCGTGCACCGATAGTTGAACCGACTAAGCACATGCTGGTAGGTCTTGAAATTTCCTGTTTTATTGCATTTTTCTATTTTGATTTGATTTTTTTGCTCTAGTTTATCTTCTTCTTTTAAAGTAATTTTAATCATGTTCTGATACCTACTTTTACCTCGAAATTCATGCTTAGGAGTCTTTGAGTTTATTACTAATTTCTTCGCTTGAATTTTGAGATTCTTACAGGAGAATTAAGATGTATGTTTTTATGTTCATCTCTTGAATTAACACAATAAATTACTTTATAAGAAACATGTATTTGAACGAAAATGTTTGGACTTGATTTTGCAGTATCATTATAAATATTTGGTTTTTTGAACTGTCAACTTGTAATTATAAGTTTGTAACATCGCAAGTTTCCCTAGAACTGTAACTGAAAATTCCTCAAAGGGCTGTATTTTTATCCTCGATGTCTCGCTAACAAAATTAAAATGGGTTCGGAATAGCAAATACAAATTTTCAACTGAACATAAGAACTTACTAATTCTTTGACGCTCTTGAAATCTATAGAAGTTGAGCTTCAATTTTATTAGTTGTGTTACCCCAAATTATTGAATATCAAGTTTTGGGTTGTAGGGTGTATATAACGAACACTTGTGGGGGAGTGATAGATTTGTAAAAGTATTGCTGGTTTCTCTCAATAGTTAAACTTTTGAGATTTTGAGAGTATTGGTGACCAACATACTCTACCAATTTTGACATGAATCTTTTTAGAAAATATCAATTCTCTCTCTTTTCTGGTCACGGAGTTCAGTACCTCGTAGTTGTCTCACTCTTGTCTTGTCCTTTCTCTCTTTATTTTTATAGGAAGATATGGTTCATTCATTCATCAGAAATCCAAACATTACAAACAGATACAAAACTGACATCATAAGCAGTACAAATATCAATGTTACTGAAAAAACATTCCAAATACACAATCTTGAAAACCAGCATAAAACAGCTGTAGGTTAGGGAGGTAAAACACTTGACAAGCTTTCCCTAATAGCTCCTTGAAATCCTCCCACTTCACATGTGGCTTGTAGGAGGTAAAACACTTGACTAGCTATCCCTTATAGCTACTTGAAATCCTCCATCTTCACACGTGGCTTGTAGGTTGGTAGGTAGAGCTTTCAATGCAATATGATCATTGTTGACCTGAGGATTTTAGTATTCTTTGAATCAAAACATTGTCCGATACCATGGGCATTTTGAATCTTCATCTTCATAATCACCGACTTCCATAGCTCATGAATTGGATCTAACCCAAACAAGATTAGACTAGGAGATTCTAGTTGAGCTAAATTAAGAGAAGATAAAAGAGTAATCATATGCCAACTCCTAGTATAGAGAAAATATTCCATAAAGATAGCACTCGGAGGAGAGAGGCCAGAGAGGAAGACAAAGAGACATGAGAGCACTACTGTACACCACAATCACAATTGACGTGATGGTTTTTTATTAGATATAGTTATGTGGGTCCAATTGTACTTATCAATAATATTACAACACATTATTTGAGATTTATCTCAAATTTGAGATATCTACATATTTTTAATTTATTAAATAAATCAAAGAAGTAAAATATAAATAAGAACAAAGAAGACTGACATAAAGAAGAGAGAGATGGAATCGGATGGAGAAATACAAATTGAAGAGAGCGGTAGACGAAGAGAGACAAGAAGATGAGTTTTACAAAACCTAGTAGAACCCCATTTTCAAACGGCATCCCTTATGGGCTCGTGAGTTAATTAAGTTTCCAAATTTATCATTCACCGTGTATATTGGTCTTTCTCTATAATCCTAAAAGAATAAAGTATTTCATTGCCCCTAGAATCCATTATTGGTCAATCACTACTTAGTAACATGGCTTGTAGTGGACAAAGGTTCATAATAAAGTAAAGCATAATGAAAAAAGGGTGATAGAGAAACTGTATGAATATAAGGGGCTATTGCTCTTAAATCTCCTCGGATTTGCTTATAGAAACATAAATTGTGTTCTACTTCTTGTAGTTTGGTTTATATCTGTTGTTTTGTATACTAGGATTATGCATTGAATGAAGCATCATAAAATGTTTGTTTGCCTCTTCTGATAAATGTATCAGTACATATTACTAAAACAAATATAGCACTATTATTATAAATGAAATGGCAAAATATTGCACTAGATAAGTTTTGTGGAGGATAAAGATCCAAAAATGAACTATCATGCCACTTTATTTGATAAAAGAAGACAAGTGTATGTCTTCATAATCCCCTATTATGCTCCCAAATAACAGATGGATGATGGTAGACAATTGAGATTTGAGCATGGCTTTAAAGAAACGGGGAAAGGCCTAATGGATGTAGCTTTTGAAGTAGTATCTACATATCTTTAGCTTTTTTTCTTTTTTGAATTTAAATATTGTAGGTTGAAAAGTTTAATGTAGGTCTGAAGAATTGTGAAAATTTAGTGTTTGGAGAAATGCTAGCGTGATAAGGGTTGTAATGAGATGTTAGAGAGAAAATCATACTCAGATCCTTTATTCATCTCATTAATGAGGTATATATAGGTATATAAGAAGTAGGTGTCAATGTTACATTAGTAGGTACTCTGTTAAGGCGCTATTGTCAACCTAAACATGATATTTTACAACAATAACCCATTTAACCAAGTTAGATCGTTGTCCGTGCAATCAGGTTGCTGCCCTAATGATCAGGTCACTGGACTTGTGCATCCCTTGCACAAATGTGGGGTAGAAACGTGGAAAGCCACCAGATTGCTTGACCCTGGTGTCCATATGGCCAGATTGGTAGGCAAAGGTAATGCTCCAAAGGAACTCAATCGGTCTGTTGCTTATCAGTGCCAGGTTGCCACACTAAAGGGGCTCGATACATCGAGCTCTATCCAAGCGAGATATTTCAAGTCGTTAGAGTTGCACATCCTTCTACACGTAACATACCTAATACTAACTCACCTATTCCCTAGGCTTTTGGGAAATGTAGGGAATATTCTAAGACATTATTTTTTATTTTAACATACAAACCATTCATCTTCCTTTCTTCATCTATAAATGGTAAAAAAAATCATTTTTTAATCATTGATGTTCTTTATATAGCTAAATTTTCTTTAGAGAATCTCAACCTGGTATAACTGCTTGTACTACAATTTTGCATAACCAGTCCACTGAACACACACATAGTTTAAAATTCAGTACATTTGGCTAGTGACTTCCCTAGTTAAATCAATCCGCTTTACTACTCTCAAGCCATTCGTCAACATATTTGCAACTCCTCTCACCAGTTAGGTAACTTCTTCATCATTTTCTTCTTTTTTATAATGTTTTATGGTAAAGAGAAGAGAAAGGTATAGTCCGTTTGACGTCTTCCAAAGATGTCCACCCAAGCTGCAAAAAAAAGTGTTCCTTTAAGGATATGGACACCCTGAGAAGGATCTCAGGACTCGGTTCAATTGCTAATGAGCTTAGAACAAGTTGAGTGACCTATTGAAGTTTCCATAGATCGTGACGAAAGACTGATAAGAATAGGTGGTACTCAGATTAAGGAGAGTATCATAGCCCTCCCCACTTCGTTTGGGGCATACCCTGTCTCCTCATCGTCTTTGCAAGGACCGATGCCCATCATTCGAATCCTGACATCTAAAGCATCAAAGGTACTCGCCCTAAGAAGAAGCGTGATAACAAGGGTGAGCCCACTCATCGAACTAAGGACAAGCATCAGATAGAAAAAATGCCAAGTGATCTGACTGTCGACGGCTTGGTGGAGATTAGGCATAAATATGGCATCCCATCTTGTGCAGGAATGATATCCTGCCATTTATGTGACGTCGATGACCCTACGGCGAGATGGGTGATACAATTAGCATATTTTTAAATAGTACTTTGGTGCCCATTCTCCATAATGGTATCTCATGCCCACAACACTTTCAACATCAACCTCGTTCAAGTCAATCCCAACGGATGGCGAATTCTCTTATGTTTTTCAGTCATCGCTGGTGAACATAGGGTGGACTTGATTAGCGACGAAATCAGATGTACCATTTGAAGAGAAATGGCCTGGACAAAGGTAGGGTGTATATATCGTATTATTGGACAAGGGTTACACCTAAAACTCCCCGATAGTACTTCAGGGTGGAAGGATAAATATTTTTATATCATCGGAGACATTTAGGGTGACGGGGTTGAATTTCCAGTCCGCTACACCTGGAACCATCACTTCAGCACGTGCCAACCCTGTGCAAGTGAGCTAATAAATAAGTTGGGTCTAGATGGTAAGGAAAAAATAAGGAGGATCGAACTTTAGAATACTGAAAACGAAAGTTATAGGGACATCTTAATTGTAGCCCATTTGAAAAACTCTGGGGTCTGGATGTACTATATTGACGAGTATATGGTCGTCCTTTTGTAACGAGGTAAATACCATTTTTGACAACTTGAACTGTTAACTTATTAGTTCATTGTTCTTGTAGGTATGGACTACTCGAATATGGACCTCAAGGACCTGATCGACACCTCAGATGTTCAAGACTTGGTACTTACGTATCCTCGGCCCACTACAACCTTGCCATCTCTTACAAGGGACTCCACTCTTGTAGACGATGAGAAAATCGAGCTTGCTTAGCTTTTCCTCTTTATCCCTCGGATTGAGGCCTCTAAGTAAAGGAAGGTAGTTGAGGACCCAACTTCCCCGATTGAAGCAATGGATCTAGATGACTTCGGGTTTGATGAAGTCGTTTTGAGGAATGTCGTGGTTCTGGATACCCTGATGATCTACTTTGACGAGGGCGTATTTGGGTGGCATGAATTAAAAAGAGACATCTACCATCACTTTGGGAGTGATGCTGAGCGAGCCAAGGTCAGTGAGGGAGGGCCTAATGGGGAGCTGATGGTTGATCGTCTGATTGAAGTGAATTATGTATTTCGAGATTTACCCCTCATTTCACACTGTTAATATTAATTGCTAACTAATTTTTGTTCGTTTTAGGTCTTGTCATTGCCAAGAAAAGGTGAGCTATCGCTTACGGCGTACAAGCGCAAAGTGCAAGCAAGTTGCTTGCAAATAGCGAAGTACCAAAATGTCGTAGAGGATAAAGATGCTTGCTTTGCTGAAAATGGGGCCAAAATCCTGAAACTTGAGTGCGACCTGCTCGACAAGTCCAAAAAGCTGGAAAAAGCGGACAACTATTGCTTCGAGCAGGGACAAAAAGCAAGCCATTTTGAGCAGGCAACCAAAGAGATTGAAGAGATTGCCATTGCTCTAAGGGACCAAATGAGCTCGTTGTCTAATTTGATGGAGACGTTCAAAGCAAATTGCACCAAGGCTTACAGAAACGGGGTGGGCTTTGTGATAAGTAACTTGACCTCATTGTTCCTTACTTCACCTTGATGCGAGCTTTTCAGAGTTGTTGGAGCAAAGCATCTTTAGGGAGCACTCCGCTTCCTTCCCCCTGTGGTGAAGAAGCGATGCCAGAGGCCTGGCCTGAAGGTCTTGTTGAAGAAGCCACACCATAGGTTCTTGTTTTTGTAAGCCTTCCTTCGAGCAGCTTTCTACTTCTATGATATCACCATTAACACTTGAGCTTTCCTTGACCTTTAAGTCGATCATTCATCCTTGCTTCCATTTTCTCTTCCATATCTTTAAGTTTTTCATCAAGAATACTACTTGGATGATCGAGTAATACTTGACACCCCTCGGTTGTCTCGTTCCCCAAACCCAGACGTTTTGGGAGTTGTTAGGGTGTATTTTTTGCCAGATGTTGGTGGGTAAGCTGGGCGTGTACACGGGTGTTGGAGCAGGGTTAGGCATTGGAGTTGAGGTATATGCCATTCCTCATTTATATCAGGCTGATTGGTGGAAATCTTGTAATGTATGCTTCGATATAGGTGGTTGGCTTACCCTTACCGGTGGGTTATTGGTATAGAATGAACTTTCAGCTTTACCACCCTTGACCTAAGTTTTTATTATCATCGTGTGACCTAATGAACGCTTGTTGTAATTCTACCACTTATTTTTGGAGACTCTCTAACATGGCATCTTTTTTGTGAGATGTGCTTTCAAAACTGTAACTAGTAGAGCTGGTGGTTCATGGAATTGTCCTAGTTGGCCTGGTCGTGTCATCACGAGCTACAGGTTGCATGCCATCATCCACCAGAGGTCATGCATGACCGTATTCCAAATTGTGATGCGACATACTAATTGGCGATAGGCGATATAATTGATAATTGAGATCAAACTCTTGGATCGGATGAGTAAGGTTGTTCGTTTGTTTGGGATGAGTTTGCGGGCTTGCCATAATGAGTGGAGTGAATTTCCCTACGACACAAGTTGTTTCTCCAGAGACATAAGATGTAAGGTTTCAAATGCTAACCATGAACTAGAAAAATTTAAGGCTCTACGGTGGGCTCTAATTGTTTGGAGAAGTACTAATGCGTTAGTGGTTGTAGTGAGATGTTGGAGAGAAGAAAATATCCATATCTTTTATTCATCTTATCAATGAGATATATATATGTATGTAAAAGATAAGTGTCAATGTTACATTAGTAGGTACTCTATCAAGGTATTATTGTCAACTTAAATATGACATTTTATAATAATAACCCGTTTAGCGAAGTCAAGTCGTTGTTCCAGCGATCAGGTCGTTGGAGTTATGTATCCCTTGCATAGATATGAGTAAAAACGTAGAAAACCACCATGTCGCTTGGTCCTAGTGTCCACATGACCAGATCAGTATGTGAAGGTAATGCTTTAAAAAAACTCAATCAGTTTGTTGCTCATCAGTGCCAGGTCGCCACACTAAAAGGACTCGATACATCGGGCTTTATCAAAGTGAGGTAATTTAGGTCATTAGGGTTGCGCACCCCTCTACACATAAGATACTGAACACAGTAATAGGAACTTTTATAAATCAAGGAAGTTTCTTATTATCTGTGTTCTTATATACTATAAAATATATCATTAATTTGTTCACGAGTTACTTACTGAAATAAATCTTGATGAAGTTATTTGTGAATAAGCCAGAAACCACTTTTGTGAAAGTGCAAGTTAGTCAATTACAGAGAATCCTTGAGGAGGGTGTATATTGCATCCTGAAGTACCTTAAAGGTCTGATTAGATTGGGGATTCATAATGACTGAGTTTTGTTATTGTTCTGGCAGCATACCAGTGGGTAATCTGCCTTTATGCCGTAACTATATATATTGCCTTGTAACGCAAACTGATATGTCAATTAGATAAGAAAAATATCATGGATAGAAATATTATATGCTTTCTTTTTAGGCTTGGAATTTTTCCTGAAAAATATCATTTATCGTGCTTAATATCTCCAGTTCTCAACATTTTCTTGCACTTTATGGATCGCTGGAGGGGACTTCTAAAAGTTCCAATGTGTTCTAATGGTAGAGCTTGTTACCAGGTTGCAGCATCTCTCTGTCTTGACCCAACTTCCAAAAACCTTGCTGTAAGTTCATTTACTTTTCCCCTCAGAGCAGAAAGTTTAGATATCTTGTTGTTTCATGCGCATGTCATTTCGAAGGTGATATTGCTCCTAAATTTTTGAGCTGCTTGCTTTTTTCCTTTGACATTTAGATGATTTTGCTGTGAATATGGGAGGCAGGTACCTTCTGCAAATGCCATTTTTTTCAGTGGAGATCGAGTTGCAGGGACTGGAAACCCAGTTATTGAGAGGCTATCGGACTTGCAACATATTGCTGAAGTTCTTGTTTCAAAGATTGGTGGTTCTGTCAATGCTTGGGTAATTGAGGCTTCTGTGTTCAATGGGCCTTTCGCTGTATTCAAAGACATTGTACCATCAGTAAATGGATGGGGAGAACCGAAATCATATGACCCTATTGGTTTTCCATCATCTAAAGCGATTATCTTGCTCTTATCAAAATGTCTTCTAGAGGTTTGCTTCCATTTTTTATTCTCTTATTCATGTATCTCTATTTTCTTCCATATATATTGTTTGTTGAATTCATGTCGAGATAAACTTTAGCAAAGTCGTGAAACATTTCATTGTCACATCCTAATATAAACTTTATAGGAAAAAGAGATTCAACTTTAGCAAACCTTAAATGAAATATATTTATGAAACTGGCAGGTGCAGAGTGCTATACCACCAAGACAGACAGAAAAGCACCCAGCCAGCATTTCTGAGTCAAATTTGCATCATCCTAAAGTTTTTGTCTTCGGATTTAGCAAAGGTGGTACCATCCTCAACCAACTAGTTAGTGAGCTTGGTTTCTCCCATATGAGCCCCCGCAATGAAGACAAGGTAAACATCATACCCAGCACAAAAGAAAGCCTATTGGGCAACATTGCTGAGATACATTATGTCGATGTCGGACTAAACTCTCCTGGTGCATACATCACAGATGATAATGTGATTGCTAAAGTTTCCAGGCACATTATAGAAACGAGTAGAGGAATGCGTTTTATACTCCATGGAACTCCAAGACAATGGTGTGATAACAGGCGACCTTGGATACAAAATGAGAAAGACAGATTGCTTCATCTTCTTCAATCTGAAGCTCAAAGAAGTAAAGGGAAATTACGTGTGTGTGAGAGATTTTACTTTGCTGATAAGACACCTGACTTACAGATGCATTTTGAAATAATTGAAAAGTTGGATATAAGCTAAGTGTTATTTATCTATACCTTATTTGCATTATAAATTTTTTGAGTACTCTTTGTACTAAAAAAGAGAGGAATTTGTGTACAGGAAAATTCCCCTGCGAAAATAAAATAATAAAAAGCTCATATAATAATGTTCAAGTATAATTTGTCATAGATTTTCTCTACTAACCTGAGATGTTAACACTTAGCACAAGTTCCTCAATGCTGACAGTGGATTTTCCATGAACATAGACCAGTTCAGTCATCTTCTTAGATGAGGCGAATGGCCCTGGGGATTTTGTACATAATGAGCTTTGGATTGACACATTTTAAAAATATTCTAATTTAAAAAAGGCTCCACTTGAAGAACCAATAGTGTTTTTTTCCCCTTCGTTATGAGTCCATGAGTCAAGCGAAATGGACCACATACTATTAAAATAAATCAAATTCAACCAAAATAAATTGAAGTTGACCAAAATTGATCGGTACAATCAAAATTAAACAAACTTGATCAAAAATTGACCAAAATTTCTAACATGTGAGCAAGTAGATGGTTTTAAAGAGCATATTTATAAACTTCTACATCATTTTATACATTTTTAAACTTTGAGCACACCCATAGCCCCTTTTAGACAAAATCTCAAAGCTCTCTGCATGAGTATATTCTTTCTCCTAGATACATCCGGCAAAAAACTTTAAAAAAAGAAAAGAAAAGGTAATCACTTAAAATAAGTTTGAGATTTACATTACTATACAATGTAATTTAAAATAGGGGAATTTCACAATAAAATTTGTTTAAGTTGTGAGAAGAAAGTATGGTGGACGGAAAAGTAAAAAAATGAATTTATATAAATGTGAAAAAATTTATGGACATGTAATCAAAACTTTAGTGTAACATGCATAGTAGAAAATTTTACATGGGTGTTTAATCGGAGAGATTTGAAGAAAAAATAACAATACTAGTAGTGAATTGAAACATATTGTGAAATATAGATAACTCAAATTAGATTATAAATATTGATATGATTCAAATCTATTTAATAAATTTGTCAAAAAAATTCTATCATATTAGAATGTGACAAAAGTTTGCACGACAAAAGTTACTTAAATCTTTACTATGAAAAGTTATTTGTGTAGTACTCTAATGTTTTTAGGAGAAATTTATGAAATAAGGTTGTATTAAATCAATATTCATAATCTAGTTTGAATTGCTCTTATTTCACAATATATTTTTAATAATTATTCATCATTGTTCATGATCTTTTTTACATTTTTAACATCATTACATGCATGTGTAAAGATTATATACACTTATAAAAAATTACAATTGTGTATATTATTTTTACACATGCTTGTAAAAAGTTCACACTCTCGTGTAAAAAAATTTATTTTTCCTTTTTCACGTACTTTTGTACACACGCTATAAAAAGAATCTAAACTTAGAAATTCACTTATATAAGCCATGATCGTGAGTTTCATTAACTCTGGACTATTACAAGAGCTTTCTATGTTTTTATTAGGTCAAATTTTGATAGTTTTTAATGAAAAATATAGAATACTCATACAGTTAGATCAATTTTATCTTGTGAAAAGTGTAAGATAGGTCTTTAAATTAGGCTATACGTATTGTTTCATTTCTCAAATTAAAAATAATTTATTTAGTTACTTTGATTTGAAAAAAAATTAAGAACAAATTATATTATTTTAATAATTTTTTAATTAAAATATTAGTTCTTTTTTATCAAAAGATTAAAACAAGAGTATTTAACAACAATATAGTGACAATTAATATGAAATATTTCTCATAAAATATTCTTTTTAATATTTTATTGATTTTAATTTTTTAAAATTTGAAATGTATATTTAAACAATTTTGTTTTGTTTGAATTTTGTTATTTTTCATTTTTTCAAAAATAATTTCATAAAAAATTCACTTTTTTCAAATTAAAAGTTTGTTTTTTAATTACTTCATCCACAAAATAACATCTTAATGAAAACTATTAAAATAATATATTTTGTCTTTAGTTGATCCCTTTTATCAAAACAAAGGAACCAAATAATAATATTTCTAATATATGATACTAAAAGACATTAGTTCCCTAATCTAACCTGGTACCTTTTTATTTTAGAATATTTTAGCCATTTTACTTTGATTAGTATACTTTAACTTCTTTAATTTTAATTAGTGACACACTTTACTAATTTTGGTAATTGTTTTTGGAAACTTTAGTATAAAATAAAATGGAAAGATACATAAAGACGTCATAAAGTGATAACATGTGTAGTTTTCTCATAAAAGTATAGTCAGTCACTATTACAATACATACATATGGTCTCAGAAAAAATCGAAGCTATAGGCATATCTTATCAATTTTCTCTTAATCAAATACCAATTTTTTTATCATTTTTTTTTCTTTTTCTCTCTTTTTTTCATTTTTCCTCCATTTTTTTTCATTTTTCTCTCTTTTTCCCCTTTTCCCTCACCTCTCTCTCTCTCTCTCTTTCACTCCTAACTAATATTAATTACTACCATTTCTTTTCTTTTTTTCTCAATTTTTTCCTTTTTTTCCCTCAACTCTCTCATTTTTTCCTTTTTTTCACTCCTCAACATTCGATCTCCTTCAAAGTCGTCCCAGAACCCTTACTCAGAAAAAATGTACAAGGGTCGATGAGTGCGCCCCTCTCCACCGATCTTCGCAAGGATGATGAGGTTCAGGTGGTTCGAGGCACATACAAGGGTCTTGACAAAAAGGTTGTTCAGGTCTATCGTCGCAAGTGGGTCATTCACATCGAGAGAATCACTCGTGGTTATAGGGAAAACTAGCAATTGTCCTTGATTTTTTAAGAATCAGGAGATGGTTCCTTCACTGTCAACTTTAATGGCTCTAGCCGTCGAGCCCAATCATTGATGATGCGTCATCTCTTGATGCCAAGCCGACGATTCTCGTAGTTGAGAAACTAGGAGAGGTTGGGCTTGAGCTTTTGAAAGGTTTCACTAATGTGATTTGTTCATATAATTTGACTCCTGAGGATTTGTGTACCAAGATCTCGCTCTGTGATTCTATAGGCAATGGTTCTTGTTCTGGTTTTAGATTCCTTAAGGTCACATTTAAAAGTTTCAAAAGTTGTTTTTTTAGTTAAAGCATGGAATCCACTTTAGGCTAATATTTTCTCGCTTAAATGTTTGGAGTTTTGTCAAATCTGGTTTTGTCTTAGTTTTTGATTCATTGATTTACAATATTATAATAAGGAAGAAATGTTGGTAAATATTTTTACTCAAATTTGTAACAAATTTAATAAACCTGACTCCAGAGGTTTAAGAAGATCTTTACTAGGCGTGAAAGTCTATGCTTTTCTCGCTTTAACTCATGAGAAAAGCTCATTTCATTCTAGTTAAAATTGATACTCGGTGAATTCTTTGAGGAAGTTGTACATTCGAGCGATTGAATGATGTCATAGAATTCCAATGTTGATTGTATCAAATCGAGATCAAAATCTTACATCACGTTTGTGGAAGTTTGTACATGGGGCTTCACATATAGAATTGTTGCATAGCATAGCTTATAATCTTAAAATTTATGGATAATACAAAAAGATTATCCAAATGTTGGAAGACATGTTAATAGCCTGTGTTATGGAATTAAAGAGAAATTACAATGAACACTTACCATTGGTTGAGTTTTCCTATAATAATAACTATCATACGAATATTGAGATGGCTTATCTCGAAGTCCTGTATAGACAACCATGTATATCTCCAATGTGCTTGGTAGAACACGAAGATTTCAGTACGATGGGAACAAATCTTATAAATAAACAATTGAAAATATTTGCATCGCACAAGACAAACTTCGTGCAGGTCAAAGTCAATATAAGAGTTATGATGATCATAGACAATACCCATTAAACTTCTAAGTGGATGATTAGTTTTTTCTAAAAGTTCAATCTCGAAAGATAGTAACTCATTTTGGAATAAAAGGAAAGTTAACATTATGATACATCAGGCCATTCTGAATTGTGAAAAGAATTAGTGATGTAGTGTATCAATTGGAGTAACTTATTCTGAATTGTGAAAAGAATTGGTGAAGTAGTGTATTAATTGGAGTAACTTCTAAAATTATCACAAGTCCATAATGTATTTCACGTGTCTCCTCTATGAAAATGTCGACGAAATAAAGATACTATTTTGGATAGGACATAATTGCTATTATAGGAAAAAACATCATACGAAAAAGAAACAATGGCAATTATTGATTTTCAAGTCAAGAACTTGAGAAAAAAGAGTGATACTACCAGTAAAAGTTCGGTGGACACATCATGGCATTGAAGCTATAACTTGGGAGTTACAATCTGAACTTCGCTAAAAAAATCCTTACTTCTTTAGGGAGTTATAAAATTTCGGGATGAAATATTCTTTAAGGGGTAGGATTATAAAACCTTATAAACTCTTTATAAATCATTAAAGGGTCTAAAAAAAATTTAACAATATTTTTAAGTGTAAGAATGTATCGGAAAATATTTTGATGAAAAATTGGATCTATCAAAAAAATTGAAAAACTTTAAATGGCTTATTGGATCCTAGCTTGTCCTCACCTAACCACTCACTAGACCCTCACTAATCCTTACCATGGCCCCATTGATCCTTTGCCGGACTTTCGTTGAGCTACCAACAATGATGGTCAATGGGGTGTAGGTTTGGTTTATAAAAGGCCAAAAATTCCCCAATTTTCTCAACCATTTTCTCTCTTCTTTTTCTCTTTAAACTTTTTCTCTCTAAAATTGTTTGGATTTTTGGCTCAGTTCAAAGTATGTTTAGGGGATAAATATCTGAGTGTTCGAATCAAGTTTTCAAAAAGAGTTTTCTACTCTACTTTTAAAATTCATGCATTCATTTTTATAAGAAATATCATACATCATATATTATGAATAAAAAGGAAAATTGGATTTCATGATTTTATGATTAATGTTATAAATATTGTTAAAATGAGATATTAATTATAAACATTTTTATTTTTATTATACATACATTGTAAAAAATTTATATGTAAAACAAGTATCAAATTTTGATACGAAAAGAGCATGTAAAAATATCACATCGCAAAGCAGACAAAAATGTTTTGGGCATAAGAAAAAAATGACTAAAGTTTTTAAGAGGTAAGACAGAAATGGTTAACAATTAAGTAGCTAATAATTGAGGAAGGGGTATATATAGAAGGAGTGATGCCTTACTATGGGATTGACTAGACCTCAATGATTGTTGAAATCGCACGCTTATCAAGTACTTGGTAAGAGGTCAATGAAGGGCAACGATGAGTCGGTGAGTAACCTTACAGGAAAAAAATAAAAGGAAGAAAATTGAAAGTAATTTTTTTATTTTTCTTTAAATAAGTCAATAAAATAATTTAAACAACATAAATAACAAAAATAATTGCAAAATGCATAAATAAAGTTCTAAAATGAAAACATGTACAAAGTTATTACTCCAAAAGAGAGAAAATAAAGAAAAACATTCTCACACTAATCACACCAGAATAGTGATCAAACTATAATCCTTATTTTTTAAAATAATTTTTGAACAGAAGTAATACCAACATATAACCCTTGGTTCACATTTCAAAATTGTAACTCTGAGAGAGCGACATCCAACAAAAAGGGAGTTTTGGTGCCACCAAAATTAAATTAATCATAACAAGACTAATAACCAATTATCTTATTTAATTTTATGGTAAATCATATCATTCATCTCTCAATTTTGAATAATTTTCTCATAAAATTTAAAATATATTATGTTAAAATGTATAATTAAATTTTTGAACTTCCAATATTTCTACATAGTTCCTTTAATTTTTAAATGGTATAAGTAATCCCAAATTTTTAAAATGATACATATGGTTTTTAAAATTTTAAAACACCTACTGTACATTTTGCTAGTAAAATTAGGTTATATATGTAAAGTTGTACAAATTTGAGGAATAAGTCACATGATTTAACAACTTAAGAGAGACTACGTATGAATTTAAAAAAAAATGATAATTAAATGTATGTTTTAAAATTTTAAAAATTTATGTATAAATTTACTGAAAAGTATGGAAACTAATGAAATAATTAAGCCTACAAATACTCTTTTAAATTTGGTTAAAAGCCATTTAGCATTAAAGGATATTAAATAATGAATCTTTAATTTAAAATATAATAAATTGGACTTATAACAATATTAATAGGGAGAAAAATGTATCACATTTTAAACTAAAATGATTAATGTATCTAAAATGATAAAGATTAATGACCTAAATGCCCTTTATGATTTATGGTATTGTACTTAGTAGAATGCTCCTTGCAATTGGCACAATAATATCAATTTTATACTGCAGAAATAACACGAAGAAATTACCCCCAAATTAAGGAATAACTTTATATTTACACGTTTGATCATATAATTTAACAATGAGATACAATGTATATTCACACCATATATCTGATCTGACAAATCAAACTAAAGAATCTCGAATCTGGTCATGTGTGATACATATAACAAATGTCAAATTATTCACTTTATTCAAAGTATTTATTTAGTTTGGCAACCATTACAGTATTTGACCTCCTTTAATTAAATCTTGAAATGAAGTAAGGCAGAAGTGCCATCAAGTCCTTTGGCATTGAAATGGGCAAAATAGTCCCTTACAGTTGTTGGCCTGTATTTTGGTGGATCGTCTTCTGAACATAACTCTTTGATAGGACCATACAGTCTTGACGCTGCATTCAACCCCGTCCCAAAGAAGCTCGGAACCGACACTCTTGGGCCTTTATGATTTGCTAGTACTCTGTGCTCACCACTTTTAAACCTATCGTTTGAGAGCATCTGGCTCAGCACAAGAGAGAAACAAATAAGAGAAAACCAAGGCTCTACAAATAAAAAAGAAATCCCACCCTTTTCATGCCAATGACACAAAACGAAAACCCAAGTTAAATGAATTTTCATTTTTCATTAACTACCCATGTCCAACAGACATGACATAGACATGATTCGATAATCTAAATTGATGAAAATCTTAAAAAAACTTGGAAAAAAAAAATAGATGAGTCTCATACTTGAATACATATCCAAAACTTTAGGGGATGCTCCAAGTCAGAGTCCATGTAATAGATATGAAAACAATAAAAGAGAAAAAATAAAAGCACCTACCTGCAGAAGATCTCCAACATTAATCACAAGAGCTTCAGGCTTTGGAGGTATATCAATCCATCTATTTTGATGTAAGACTTGGAGACCACCAATATGATCTTGTAGAAGCACTGTAAGGAAACCATTATCAGAATGCTTACTCGCGCCCATAGTCAATTCTGGTTGTGGGCAAGGAGGATAGTAATGGGATCCAATTACTAGCCCCTCTGCACATTTCATGTTATTCAGGTAATCTGGATTCAACCCAAGAGCCTCTGATAATAACTCAAACAATGAAATCCCCAATCTCATTACTTGCTTTGAGTACTCAATGAATATGTCTCTACAAATCAGATCATAATGATAATAAACTTTAGTGTGCTTCATTTAAATTACTTATTCTGGAAGCAAAATAAAACATGTTATACATTCATTTTTACATAATTAGTTAAGAAATTGATCGTATGGACCATGTTTTGTACGGAAAAGTAACCATTTGATCCCTTTCAATGCTTGTTTCATTTTTTACCCGTTATTCTTAACTAATATATATCATAATCATTTACCTGGTAGAAAGTGACAGATTGAAAAGTGGGATCAATAAGGAAACGGAAACTTTTGTATGTCTAGCTAGTTGCTCACCATAAGATCTCTGCCTTTTGAGCATAATTAAAGAGAAAAATACCAACTTTACTTATTTGTCGAAAAAACACTTAAAAGTTACTTATTTTAGTCCTATTATTATAAAATAAAAAAATAACCATTTAAAGGTAAAAAAAATTATTTTTTAATTTTTTCAATCGTTAGGTAGAAATTGTTATTATTTAAATAAACTGTAACTTAAGAATTGAAGAAAAATAAAATCAAAATAGAAAAATAAATAAAAACATAAAAAATAGTTATTTGAACTTATTTTTTCATAACAATAAAATTAAATTATTATAAAAAATAAGTAATTGACTTAATATTCACTTTAGAATAAGTACAGGATTTTTACAGTTACCTTCCTGTATTAAAAACAATACTTCTTAGATGCTCGTGAAAATACCTGTATGCTGCAGGCAAATCTTCTGGCTTAGGAGGATTTGGAGCCATTACACTGTGAATGGTATCCCTCCAATTAGTAGCTGGTGCACTATACAAATCAAAGTTGCTATTGTACACTACTGGTCGAGTGCGATCTCTTGTATAGAACTGTTTTTTCACTTCAGTGTCCTGCCCAAAAAACCTAAGAACCCCAGCCTTCATTTCTTCCAAAACACTCAATGGGATTCCATGGTTCACAACTTGGAAGAAACCCCATGTCTCTGATGCCTCTCTTACTCTTTCTACAATCTTCTTTCTTTTCTCAACTGAAATATCTTTGGAAAGGCCTTCCAAGTCTATAACTGGAATTTCCATCTGGGTTTCATCAGAAACTGAATTACTTTCCACTATACATGATGGATTGTGGAAAAAACGAGGGACCTCTGTAACTCCAGCATCAACAATTCCTTTGACACCAGCTTTTGTTTCATCAAAAGCTTTCAATTCACTGGCTCTATCATAGTCAGGCTTAAAAGCGCATGTTTGGACTCCATTTGTGCAGGTTGCCATTTTTTTTATCCCCTATGTTTTCCTTTACTTTGGTATGATGAAGCCTTGAAGCTAGCTAATGTAATAAAGATCTTAATTGAACTAAAAGAAAACCTTATATTGATATTTTAATGGAAAAACAATTAGAAAATTAACTATAAGCACGTTGCTTATCCTGTCATTATCAAGTACCACTTAAATAACTATATATGGAGTTACCACTTGCCACCAATTATATTTTTAGTCAAACTTGCCATCAATTATTGGTGGGGCGGTAATGTTGGGCAATATCATATTAACATAAAGGGAAAATTTAATTTAGCATACAAGGAACTTCAAGTCAAGGCTTGGAATAGAGACATGCTTAACTTATGAACCTAAATTAACAACTAAAGCAGAAGGTAACTACATAATTAACAACTAATTAAACCTTAAAAGTTTTGAAAATGCACTCCCAAAGTCGAGCCAAAAAGTCCTGACGTATTGCTCCGAATTAAGACGAACAAAGTCAATAAAATTAGAGGAATGTTAATGATAGACACTTGCACTCAAACTATCTATAGAGTGAAATGTGGCAAAATAAAGGTTATTTATTTTTTCCAAAAACAATTTGCCACAAAGCATACCACAATTACTTGAGTACAGGTCTAGGTACAAATTTATCTACATGATAGCATTTAGCATTTCTCATAAAATTTTGTTGGCAGCATTGGGAGATTCGAGTAGTTAGTTTAATAATAAGAAAAAACCTTCTTTTCTTATTTATATTATATGAAATTTTTTAATTTTTTATTGTTGTTATTTTTTTTGTTTCAATCTAACAAAGAAGAAAAATTGAATATTTAGAACAAAAATTCTATAAAATGTCCCTTCGAAAGAACAAAATATCACTCTCGTCGTAAATATGAAAAACTTCATAAAATTCTGCGTTAGAAGGATGATAGATCATACCCCATTCAAGAGTAACAAGCTTCAGGACAAGGTAGCCATAATCACAATTGGTGCCAGTGGCATCGGCGAGGCCACCGCACACCACTTCACCAATCACAGTGCCTGCGCTATCGTGATAGCCGCCCTCCAGGAAGACAAGGCCCAAAGTGTCGTTACTTACAAGATAGGAATTACTATTTTATCCTTCCTTTAATAATTCATCTATTTTTCTACTTTAATTCAGCCATTGTTTCTTCCTTAGCACATGTTGCCCACTAAAGATGTGGGTCTACATCTTTATTTTTCTTTTTCATCATCTACTGATGGTTCCTCTTCTTTATTCTTCTTTTTCGTTTTCTATCGACAATCTTTTTGATGACGTTAATGATGATGCATTTTTGTCGTCTCGATCTTTGATGAAGTAAATGCATCTGTAATCTTTGGTGGCTTTTCTAGCATTGAAATAGAATACTTTTCTTTTTATTGACCAATTTTCAAGTTGTTGTTGTTAATATTTGTTTCATATTTGGTAATTTTTCACCATACTCCTCTAAAAGAATCATGCTACTATGAGAAATGATGATGACTTTACTAGTTGAGTAATTTACTTTAATCTCAATAGAGTTATCAATTTTCCTGAGTTCATAGTAAATTTGTCATAACATTTGATCTTTTAATACACAGAGTTCTTCTATGTTGAATTCCTTTTCTAGAAGTGTCTTTGGTTTGAAAACTTCTATGTTTGCATTGGAAATCCATATCTTGATGAAGTGATAAGGACTGATACATCCTTCCTTATTCCAATCTATTGTGAACTGAAAAATCTAAGATAAATAGGCTTATCACTGGATTTATTCTTTCTGAAGTTCTTGATTTCTCTTTTGAAATTTTCTAAAAAATAATTTAATTCATTTAAATTAATTTCCAAATATATGTTTTCTATTAGTACTGCATGGAAAGCTTTGTGAACAAATATTGGATCAACTCCTTTCAAAATATTGAATTTAATTCCTGTAGGGAATTTCTTTTCTATAGTGTATAACTTTATATCTTGAATGTGTTCCTGGATAGATTTCTTAGCCAAGTTGTAGAGATTCAACCATTATGGTTTATTGATGTTTATATATTAGTCATTTTCTTCTTCAATGATTGATGAATTTCTAAGGGATGTATTCCTGAATAACACTAAATGCCATATATATCTTTGATGTCTCTAGGAGATATGCTTCTCTAAATAGTATGGGAGGTCTTATTGTTTTTCCTAGAGTTGTCAACCTACTTGGTACTATTGGTGGTTGTTGTAATGTTGTAGAGTAATTTCTTACTATCTCCTATAGAGTTATTAGTTTTGGTACTTTGTAATTGACATAACTTCATTTAGCCTATATTATATTGGTTAAGGCTTTATGAGTTACACCATTAAACCCTAGAATAGATGTACTAGCTTTTGCACAATTATTATAAATTCTTTGTTTTGGGTCATTATAGACCACATAAGTCTTTTTTTGTTCCTTTTTTTTTTGTTTTATTAGCTCAATTGAGCTTTCTTGTTTTAGAGATGTTACTCTATTTTGAACTATTAGGTTTTTCCTTTTAATCTTAAATTTTTCTAAAGAAATTTTATCTTTTTTAGGTTGATTTTTTTATGAAGATTCATCTTTTGAGTTTTTAGACTCTAAGAGTTATTTTGAACAATCAAGTTCTTCCTATTTATTTCATGTCTTCATAAGAGACTTCTCGACGTATAACAGCTCGAGTTGTTCTTGTAGGATTTTTATCTCCTTTTCATTTATCTTAATTTTGATATCAAGATGTTCCATTTATATAAGCATAAAAATAGTTAAAGGTGTTAATTCTATAGTTAGAGCATATACTAAGCTATTCTTATTTCATGGAAAATATTCAACATCAAAATTATAGTAGTTGAAACATTGTTGCCTTTTGACTAATATTCCTTATTTATAATCACATATAATATTAGTTCTTAAGAAATAACCAAAATTCTTATTATCGGTTCTAATAATGAATCTAGAACTTATGACATATATTGCAAATTCATTAATAGTTTTTTTAACAACTAGATATTCTTTTTCATTACTGTGATAATTTAACTCTGGTCCTTGAAAAGATCCTGATGTATATCTACAAAGATATTCATCTTTGTCATCTACTTTTACTTTCAGAATTGCTCCTCAATATTTTCGTAAAGCATATGTTTCAATTATCATTTTATCATCTAGCCTTGGATGATATAAAGTTGATAAATTTTTTACCTATGCTTTTACTTTTTTCATATACATAGTATCTTATTCTGTCCATTTTCAGATATAATCTTTTTTTCAATTTTTCTTGTAAAAGTTTTTGCATTTATGTAAGTTTCTTGATATATGCTTACGTATATTTCAGACATCCTATAAATCTTTGTAATTGATTTTTATCTTTTAATTCACTGGAAAACTTTGAATGTTATTAAATATATGAGATTGTAGATTATGTTTTTCATCTTCAATTTTCAACTTTAAATACTATTTTTTTTGAGCCAGTACTGCTTTCCTTTTAGAGAATACAATGCTTTATTTTCTACATTCTTGTAGAATATTAATAATATCCAAATAATGTTTATTTAGTTCATTACTGAAAATCAAAATATCATCTATATAGATACAACAAATATTTTGTAATTTTTTTAAGATGTTATCAATATATCTTTGAAAGATACCTGAGACTTGTTTTAATCCAAATGATACAACAGTCCATTAGAATTTTCCTTAGGTGCAACTAAATATCGTTAATTTTTGAGATTCTTTATCAAGTCTTATTTGCCAAAATCTAATTTTGCATTCAAAACTTGAGAAATATTTCTTTCCTTTTATTAATGATAATAATTATTTTCTCTTTAGAATGCAATATTTATCATCAATAGTTTCTTTATTCAATGATTTGAAATTTATTATCATTCTCTTTTTTCCTCTTCTTTTTTCAGCTTTTTTTCAACAAAGAATGCTAGAGTCTATGAAGTGAATTACTTGGTATTATGACTTTCAGTTCTAAAAATTCTTGAATTTGTTTTTTAAATTTAATCGTGTCTTTTAAAGTATAAATCATTGGTTTTACTCTTATAAGCTTGTTAGGGTCTCTTAATTTTATGTTGACAATTGTCTTAGATTTATTTATTTTAGGATCCAAAGGGTTTTTTGAGCTTACTTTTTTTAATAATTTTTGAATACCTACTAAGGCCTTATCTTCTTGTCTTTCATTAATAAAAAAAATTTGTTTCTCTTCTATATCTAATGAAATATTTTTAAATAAGGTTTTTGCTGCTTTATCTTACTACAACTTCACTTTTTATGTTATTACATAAAATTGAGTTTGATACAGTCGAAGTTTTTCTTATTTTTAATACATAAATGGTATTACCATATAATGTTGTTAGACTTATTTTTTCTAAATATTGTGTAAAATTTATATATGTTTAGGAAATTTTTTCCTATTAATAAATCAAATCTTGTTTTTGGTTGATATATGATAGGAATATGAAACATTTCTACTTCTATCATTATATCTATATCCTTTAAAACTTTATTAAAATTTATTATAGTATTATTAACAATTTTTACAATTAAATCTTTAAGTGCCTATTTCCAGTGTTCTTCTAGAAATACATGTTTACTTACTACACACATACTAGCTCCTATATCTATATATGCATGTAAGTGATAACTAGTATAGCCTTTAAATTCAAGTCCTAACTTTATGTAGATACTATTTGGATTTGTAATACTATACAAATCATTTATCTTCTCACGAAGAGTATCCATATTTTGAGTATTCATTTCTTGAATCGGTTATCTTCTTCTCAGTTTCCTCTAATATATAAATATTGTAAGTATCATTTATATTTGATTCCTTGATTGAATCTAATTCCATTTTAAAAGCTTCTTTTAAGATTTTTGATTTTGTTGACAATTCCTTTTTAAATTATTTCTTATGTTGAAGCTTGCTCAGGCATTCATTGGCATAGTGTCATTCTTCATTATAGGTCCAACATATGTATTTATTTTCTTTCCTCAAGGGTAATAATTCTTATTTTTAGGAGGTTCATATCACTTCTTTCTAAAAACAAATTCCCATAGGTTTCCTTATTAAATATTCTTTTATATTTTTTAAAATCTTATTTTTTGAATTTATATTTAAATCTCTTGTATTTTTTATATTTTTGGTATTTCTGTTTGTAGAGTTTTATGTTACATCCATATTTTTCCGATATTCTAAAATCTCTTGTATCACATGAATTTTAGCATTTCCTCTTATTTATTTATATTCCTTTCTTTCTTAGGATTTAATAATTATCCAACTTTTAAGGTTTCTGATTCTTCCTCCTAAAGTGTCTAGTATAGTTTCTTTATTTTTTCTAATTCTAACTTTTTGTAAAGGTCTTATGTAATGTTTCGTGTAATTTTTGGAAAAACATTTCCTTCTAAGTTTTTTTCATATACAGTGATAATTTATGGTAATACATTTCATCTCACAAATAAAAGAATCTACGTAACACATGTTACAGATTTTCATATTTGTTAGATGTCATTTGGCTTCATTGATTTCATTTTCACTAGATCCAGTGATAGTTCTTCATTTATCTTCTCCAATAAATTCCTTGTATATTTTATTTATTATTATATCTAAATATTCTTTTACTATAGGAGAATTCCCTCGCATTAATAAATTTTTTTGGTCCGTTTAATTTGAAAACCAAACTTTAACATTTTTTTGTCATTTTATGAGTTACTAATATCCTACAGATTGAAGGGTTTGTTTATGTAGTTTGAGAATTTTGTATGAGCATACTCATACCACTAGCTCATTCATCAAAGGATTTTTTCCTATCTCTTATACAATCTAGATCTAAGATATCAAACTTATAATTATCATCAAACTTATAATTATCATAGAGCTTGAATTCTCATGGGATACTACCTCTAGTTCCCCAATGCAATCTTTCTTCCATTTTGGGTGGTTGTCTTCTTCTATTGGTAGTGTCAAGCTCTTCTGACCTTTGCCTATTTTTTTCTTCCCTTTATGAGTTAGATGTTTCTTTTTGGTTAGGAATTGGTAATGAAATTGGTTTCATTTGACCTTTTAAGGTCATAATTTTTGATTCAGCATCAATCTCACTAATTATTGTATATCATTTTGCTCTTTATTTGTACAAAATTTTTCATAATAATATTCTTGTAATTCTTCACTAGTTAGTGTTAACAAACTAACTAATTTTTCTACATCCCTATTTTCTGGGTTCACAAATTGTTCTTCTAACTCTTTTCTATATTCTATTAAATTGAAATTAAATCTTTTTCGTTAGATTTTTCTTCATTTTTTCTTCTCTTATTTCCAAAAATTAGGTCTCTGATTTTTTAGATGGTTCTACTTTTAATCCTTCTAAGGGATCATATTTATGACTTATAATATTATTGTTTCTATGTATGTTATATATATTTTTTCTTAGTTCTGTAAATTCTATATGTATATCTTGTTGTAGTTCAATATAACTACATTTCTTTATTTCTTTTAGTAATTATTTTTGTGTTTCGATTATACCTTGTATATATTCAGTTTTTAATTCTCGAAATAAATCTATTTTCTCTGTTAAAAGTCTCAAAATTGTCATTAATGTTGCTTGATTTTTTGCTACGCATACTAGGCTTCCATTTATTTCTAGCTGTATATTTTTTAATTTTTTTAAACATTATTTTCTTCCTAATATGACATCATAAACTAATGTTTTCATTACTTGAACTTCATCTTTTAATTTTTTAACTTCTTATCTATTAGAGTTTTCTCTCTCATGATCTATAAGAGTAAATCTTAACATATTATTATTTTTAACTACATTATTTTTTCTTCCTGGTATTAGAGGTTATTCTTTGATATCTAAAGGTCATTCCTCTAATACTTCAAAGTTCGTTAGGATTTTTGGTTTTATTATTTGTCCAAGCTCTTGTAAAGTTTTATCTATTTTTATAAATTCATTTTATCAATATATTGAACTATTATAATTGTTTGTTAATAATGAATACACTCATATGTAGGGTATTGAAAATTGATGATTTTCTTCTTTCATTAAATCTCTTCTTTCAAATTCAAAAGTTAAACTTAATACATGATTTAAGTTCTTATCAAAATATTAATAACAAACCTAAAATATGCTGTAAATTTTAGTTTTTGGTATTCCAAATTATCATAGAGCATTCCTAGTAGAACATCTTATCTATTTATTATTATATTATCTAGCAATGCTATTTTTATGCGTGTATCTATTCTTTTCTTGAAATGGCTTGTATTAATATTTAGATTACCCCTAAATGAATGTACCTAATTTTTTCTTTATATTTTTGGAGAATTTTGGATAGTTTATTTAATATAGTTTCTTTTTCAATTAATGATATATTATACATTCATTTTACATCTATAAATTAATATTCGTTTCTTTATTACTTATTCCATAATAAATTGTCTTTTATTGGGAATAATTTCCTTAAAGATGGAAATAATAGGTCTTTAAATCCATCTTTTTCTTTAAGATTTAATTATTATTATTTTGAATTTCTTCAAATTTATTTTTACTTATTATTATTTTCTATGAAAAACATCCTAAGATGTCTTCTTTTTCTAATTCTGCTATTCCTTGATTTATTATTTCTTGGTTTTCTATTATTTTTCTTTCATTTTTAAGAATGTTACTATTTACTTCTGTTATATTTAGAAAATATTTTTTAATTTTTTGAAACCTAATGATATTTTTTAAGATATCTCAAAGCTTGGAAGTATTTTTGATATTATTCCATAATATTATGTAAAACCATTTAATTTATTATTTTTATTATTGAATATCTTTTAAGAAACTCTTCTAATAAAAAAATATCAATTTAATGAGAAAATTTAAATCACTTACATAATACATAAAGTTATAATTATATTATTTTATTCACGATACGTCATTATAACTTTTTATGTTGCATGAGTAACCTCTATGTTTTGATCAAAATTAACCTATTTTTTATTAGAATATTTGATTAAAAGACATTTAAATAATAAAAATAGTGAATTGAAAAAAAAAATTAAAGTAATAAATTAAAAATATTTACATATTAATAGTAGCTAAATGAAAGTTTATCCTATAATATAATCATTCTTAAATACAAGTTGGCCAATAAAATTATATAGGATGAAAACTTACCCTAAATGAGATAAATAAAAAATTAACCATTGTGGTTGCTAGTAGGAATTATCTGAAGAGTGACTTCTCCAATTCCTTCACCCTTTTGCGCATGTTGGACCAATAGAAATTATGTTTGATACGAGAGAGTGTTTTATGAAACCCAAAGTGCCCCACTAATAGGTGATGAGTAGCAATCGGTTAATATCTGTGGAATTAAGGAAAACTATGAGCTTAAATACACTTTGTCTCTCTTGAACCATACCTCATCACATTGACATAGCTTGTGGACATCTGAAGAGGAAAATTTGGCTAGGAATTTATCATAAAAAGGGTCTTATTGGACTTCATTTTTGAGTAGGGTCCACCAATCTGTTTGGGTTGAGAGATAGATAGAAATTGGAACTCCACTACTCAGGACAAGGAGTCTGCACCCTCATTTTCTAAGTCACGTTTGTACTCAATTTCAGTCATAACCAAGAATTTTTCGTAACCAACATGTCTGCGCTGGTGTTATGATCAGTTGCTCTAGTAGGTACTTAAGACTTTTTTTATTAGTGCACACTGTGAATGGTCTTCCAAGTAAGTATGGACGCATATCTTGATGGCCTTAACAATGGCTAGCATTTCCATCTCATAGGTAGATAATGCTAAGGTTGATCCTTTGAGTGCATCATTGAAATAAGCCACTGGTCTATTTTCTTAGGTAAGGACATCCCCGAGGCCAATGTCACTAGCATCACATTCGAACACAAAACGTCGAGTGAAGTCAAGTAGGCGTAAGATAAGAGGGGAGGTTAAAGCTTCTTTCAGTTTTTGGAAGACCATTGTTGTAGCCTTATTCCAATGGAACCTCTCCTTACTCAATAGACGGGTTAAGTGAACTACTATTCGCCCAAACTGGGGAATGAATTTTCTATAATAACCTATCAATCCAATGACAACACTATTTTTTGCTATATCAACTGAGACTCCTTGTTCTGAGATAAGGTGACCTAAGTATTCTACCTGTAACACACCAAAATGACACTTAGATGGTTTAGAAAACAAATTGTTAGCTACTAGTATCTATAGAACAGTTTGTAGATGCATGATATGGTCTTCCCATGATTTGGAGTATACTAGAAAGCTTACGGTGAGTTTCTTATAATCCATCTCAATAAGACCAAGGGTTTCAAGCCATTGGACCCCTAAAACCAATTGGCATGCTGCAATTAGAAGAACATAATAATCTTTAGTGATTGGATGCCCTTGAATAGTAAGGGTGAGGTTACAATATTGCCCAACACATTCTATTTTCTCACGGTTAGCCACCATTACCTCCAGTTTCTTACACTTGACTATGGTCAATCAAACTGAGTAGTTAAAGCTTGATCAATAAAATTATGTGTACTACATCCATCTATCAGTACTAATACCTTCTTATTTTTTAGCTTTCCTATGATGCGTATGGTTTGTGGGTGTTAAGTGCCTACTATGGCATAAAAGGAAATCTTAGGTATTACTTCGTGATGTTCTAGCTCCGGTAGGGTTTCTTCAAAGTCATTTGTGTGATCCTAGGTTGATTCCTCCATCATAAATAGTTGTGGTCATGCACATCGATAGCTAGCAACAAATTTCTCATCACAATAGTAGCATAGTCCCTTGTCTCGACGTTCATGTGCTTCTTGGTTGGTAATTCGTCGGAAGGTCATTAGTTGAGCTATTAGAGCTGGAATTAAATGTTCTTGGGATGGCGGTCCTAACATACCAATTGTGGTGGTAGGTGAGGGTCTTGGTGTCACTGATGTTGGTTGGTAACGAGGATATTGAGTTGTCTTCCTCTATAGTTGACTCTTTTCTTCGATCAATCTTGCCACCCCTATAACATCAACCAACGTTCGGGATTGCTTGATCTTGACATCAATTCAGATTTCATCTCTTAGTCTAGCAATAAAGCAACTGATCAAAAACTATTCTGGCAAACCATCAACTCTGTAGGAGAGCTTCTCAAAGGCTTCCTGATAAGTGGCTATTCTTGTGGTTTGCTTAAGGTGAGTTAGGGCCTTAAAGGGATCCTCATAATTAGTTGGACCAAATCTTAATTGTGCAGCCTTAGTGAATTCTTCCTAGGTAAGTGGTCCACAAAACTTAGTAAGCCACGGATGCCCTTGTAAGGCAATACCCTTAAGGTGGAATGAAACCAAGTGCACTTGTTGTTCTGGTGTAATGTTGGTGAATTCAAAGTATTGATCTACCTTATATATCCAACCAGTTGGGTCCTCGCCAACAAACGTTGGAAACGTTAGTTTTAGATGTAAGCATTAGTGATCTAAATTGGGTCGAGATGTACAGGGGTATGGATGTGAGGTTTCCTCCCTCGTAAAGGGGTTAACCTCAAGGGAAGTTCGAGAGGCACACAGTGCCTGCAGCTCGATGAGCACTGCTTGTAAGGTAGTGCCCACTTAATCGAAGATGAACTCATGTCATGCGAGGGTTTCCAAAACCTTACTGTGAAATTCGACGTTGGACTTGCCACGGGTATCTATAGCTCTGATACCACAGATATGGCCAATTTAGAAAGGAAGAGGAAGCAAAGAACATGAGCTAGTTGTATAATTTTTGATATATTGTATTCCATCTCTTTGGCTATATATAGCCTTACAAGAAAATTGAAAATAAAATAAGGAAATGTGTGAAGGAAAACAGAAACATATTCCACTAAGAGCCTAATGGTCCCCCTCTCCATCGTGTAATCACTTTTGTGCCAATGAAACGAACTCTACGCCCAATTACACCTATGTCAACCCCCCAAGTCCCCATAACAACACATGCACATATAAAAAACTAATGGCAAAAATGTATAAAAGTTTTAAGCCTCGAAAAAAAACATATGAATGATCAATGCATTAAAAGACTTAAATGCAAAGCTATGAAAAAGAAAGAGAAAGAATTTCTTAGAAGCAGGAAGATTAAGAAATTAACTTTTACAATATTTTGAATAAAATTATACTTTTGTACTTTCAAAAATTAAAAATTAAATACAGTTATATTTTTATAAATTAAATATACAATACTTTTATAAATTCTTAAAAATATTTAAAATTATTATACTAATTGAGTGAGATTGATCCCATAATTATATAAAAATAAATACTTTGTTTTCCTTGGCATACTTAGGCCATGTGATTATAGAAATATCACTTTAATCATGCCGGACAAATAGTACATTAGTTGTCTAGTAAGACTAACAATCTCTCATTTTTTTTTAATAATTATGGGAACATGAATATCTTATTTTTAATAACATGATTAAAATATTCATTTACATAAATTGTCCACTACTACTATTATTCTCCCATTAAATATAGTCTTGTTGCATGAAAAAATTTTGGCCCATTATATTTTTATTCATGAGAGCAAACAAGCATATAATCACATATTCACGCGCCTTGTAGATTTCAAATGTGCCACGGCATTTCCCACAGATACATGGGCAACACGTGAGCAACAATTAATGAAAATGTGAATCCTTGTTAATACTTTAAGCATATGATTGTTAAGTATTGATAGTCTATAAAATAACACAACAAAAATATTGCAAGTGACTTGAAAGAATTCACTATGAAAGAGTTCGCTACCTTAGTATTAGTACAACTTTACTTTTAATACTCTTTTTTACCCAAATTTTTGAGACGTATCACAATGTAAAAATATACTAATTTAATATAATTTATTATTTAATTAAAGATTTACAAGTAGTAATATAATTACGACATTCAGAAAATATTTTTAAATAATCAAATAGTACATGCAACATTAAGAAAACATTTTTAAATAATCAATTAATTGATTATCTAAAAATACACTCTAAATATCATTTAATTTATTAATTATCCAAAAATGTTCTTTAAATATAACACATGTATTATTACTACACGTATAAAAAATCTTAAATTAAATGACAAATTATATTAAATTGATACATTTTTTAAATAATAATACTAGTGAGGTAAATCTGGATAAAAAAAATCAAAAGTAAAATCATAATAATTTCAAGTCACCATATGCAGCATATGATCATTTCAGGTTCACCCATTAAAGATGGTTATGGCCATCCAAAGCTTCTTCCGCGGGTATATAAACGAACGAAGATTAAAGCAACTGGGAATGAGGGCTAAAAAACACAATATATCAAAGAAAAAGACGAATAATTCGTAAGCTGTGTACTTAGCGTACCTGTTTCCCCTAATTAAAAAGCATCAAAATTGCAACTTAAAACTTTAAAGACCAAGAACTAGTAAACGAGACAAATTGGCTGATCGTCTTATCATTTCAGTATGGATACTGGCTTAGCAAGAACCATCACCAAACCACTGAAACAAGCAAACACACATATTTCCCCAAATGAAACTCCCCCTTCGCCGACCATAGGATTACAAGCATTCAAAACTAGATCCGGAACAACATTCAGGCAGGATGGCAAAACTCAACCTTATGTTACCATCATGTGGTTTTTGCTTTTGGAGTTTTTCTCCTCAGCTGTCGCCTAGGGATGGAGTTCTTCATGCCTATGAAAAAGAGGAGGGCCCCGAACAATGCCAAGTTCTACATAAGAACAAAATTTAAATAAATCACCGTGACTTTCCCCTAAAGGACAATATGAAGATTAACTAAGCTTTTATGGAACAGAGAGTACACTAGAATTGCAAACCTGGGTGAACTTGGAGAAAAGTTGAGCAAATTCTTTCCTCTCAACATCATAATTGTAGAAATCATACAATATAGGAGTAGAAATTGCATGATATAGAAGCTGCATAAGAAAACTTCAAAACTGATTCACTGTTCATTAAGTGTAAAACAAAAAGGTAGCAAAATAAGGTTACATACCAGAAGGTAAGCTCCCAAAGAGCTGCCAAAGATGAAAAGAAGGCCACCAATGCCTTTCAAAACTATGGCAGCAGCAATCAAATGTTTGATCTGCAAACAAGCGCTTTGAGAAGAGTAACTTACGATGCATAAAGAGCTTTGTTCGAACATAATATAAAACTATATAAGTATGAATAATGTAGTTTAGAAAACAAATGCACTTCTCACTTCAATGTTTGGCACTTGGAAACCAGTTTGAGTAGACAGATGATTTGAGAAAATATCAAACTTTGGTCTCAGAGACTTGGCAGCAGGTCCACCATCCGTACCATATTCATTGAACCTATATACAAGGTTATTTTTTTATTTAAGAAACTATTGAACCTATAAGTTCAAACAGTTGAATTAAGTACCACCATAACACTAAAAAAACCTCTCTTAGAGGTACCATGTATACAGGGAAACTATATTAAACTAACATCACAATAATGCATCATATCCAATATTGAGTTATAACAAATAAATATAAAATTAACCCCCACTAAGCATACCAAAAAATCATTCAATGTTTCAAATAGGGAAGTTCACAAACTAACTCGGAGTATAGTATCAGATCTGGTTAACAAAAGATCAGATCCAGGTTCTGCAGGAAATCAAAAAAGTGCAAGACATAAACTTTTCATCTATGATCCATACAATATCTCTTAGGATACACATGAAAGTTTTATTACAAATTTTACAAGTGAAACTATTATAGTGTTACGCTCTAGGCAAGTCAAATTCTAAACCTACCTTCCCCTAACTTAACTAATACATTGACTGTACATGAATGATTCTAACAGCTGGTCCAGATAGCTTAAATTAAAAAAAATCTTCATTACCCCTGAATGCACCATTTCCGCCCATTCAAGGAATTCTTAGTGTAAAGCCATAATGTATTCATGATAATTGGGATCATATACCAAAGGAGAAGCAGTGATAATCAACTTATTTATAATTCAAGAGAAGTTATTCATGACATGAGCATGGACAAGTACAACCTATCAAGTTGGAAGCAAAAATAATCAACTTAATTGCATTCATGTATACATAAATAAATATGATAAGGAAAACCAAATCGATTTTATATTTTAGTCAATATCACTAATCAAGTGGAAGGCTCCAGTCACACAGTCTAGAATTGTACGCACATATATATTGTCAACATATGTCACAAGATTGGTACAAAATAAGATAACTAATCTAAACTATTAAAAAAGAACCTTTACAAGTAGAAATTAGTAAATTAGCATGCAAGGAGAAAGAAAACGTTTGTGATGAACTCAATCGGCCAAATATGCATAATTTCCAGGTTTAATTTCATAGCATACCTTCGTACATGAATTTCAACCCTTATAAAAAAACATATGTTTTACATTTTAAGAAAAAACTTTTTTTTTCTTTTTCTTTAAGATGGTTAAAAATGAAACAAATGAAATCATATAAATATGTGGGTCATATACACCACAAAAGAAGCATGAACAAGAAACAAAGTTACAAGCAAAAGCTACTCCACAAATACGAGGAAGAAAGAACAGACTGGAGAACACGCATCCCATTTAATAAACAATATTGTTCCCAACATCACACTCCCTCATCTAATGAAAATAAAGCATACAGTTACTAAATCTCGACCCTGGAAGTAAACGAACTAAGATCTAATGCACCCAAAGACGGATCAAAGAGATATATTAAATACAAATAAAACCATTAATATCAAGCAACATTCAACAACTCAACTCAGAAAAATCCTGAAGGATGTCAATCAATAAAAACAGTTACGCACTATATTTATGATTGCTCCAGTAAAACAAAATCATATTTCCTTTTTTTAAGAGTAAAAAACTAGAAAACTCATTTTCATGATTGAATCTAAAAGAAAACTGTCCACTTTTAGAACAAATCTGCACAAGATTTAATCTAGATTGTCGGATCCAAGAAATCAAAGTAAGACAAGCAAAACCCACAACCCAATGGCCCAAAGAGACCCACTTCTCACATTTTTCCAAACAACAAACATAGCAAAAATTCGATTACAGTAAAACCCAAGAAAGTCAAAGTTATTTTTGGTGCCAAAGAATAAAAACTCAAAAAGGTAAAATAAGTTGTGCAGCAGAGAAGCATTTCCGGGCATACTCTTGCCAAGCAGAGAAAACCAAGACAGAGGCAAAGAGAAGCCTCCCAATGAAGGGGACGAAAGCCATTTCTGTACGGAAGGGGAACCCGAAACAACACCCGGCAGAGAAGGTCACGATATACGAAGCTCCTTTATCTTAGGCTTTGGTTTTGGGGGCCAACTTAATCAATATCTCAGACAAGAGGAGCACATCAAGGAAGCGGCGTCGTAAAAGAAAGACAAAAGCGGGTACGAATGGTGTCAAGGGTGAGACTGAGATGTAATGAAGTGGAATCAAAGCCGATACTAAAAATATTCTGGTGCTTGCGGGTTTGCAATATTATTGTGGATTCTATCTTTTCTGTATGGTCCACACGTATTAGTGACCAACTATACGCGTCTATATTCCGAAGGTAATTATGAAAGACCCGATGCTGTTGGCTGCAAGAGAAATTTAAAATGTCAAAATATTAACGTTATTGACAGTAAGTTTGAAAGATTTATAAGGGTGTAGGATTTTGATTGATTTATAAAAGTTTAGTAACACTATATCTAAGATTTTTTTTAAATTTATAAAAATTTAATTCTATTCAATTAAAAATTCTTAAAAATCTATAAAATTTATATAAATTTAATTTCTTTTAATTGTTATTTTTAAAATATTTTATAAAAATATTAATGATTTTTTAGAAACTCCAAATAATAAAATATTTTTTATCTATAACTACAATGTACTGTACGTAACATCTTCTCACATTAAATCTTTAAAGACTTTTTTAACATTTTTTAATTTTATTTTTCTCTCTTTTCATCTTTCCTTTTTTCTCTTTCTTTTTTTTTCTTACTATTAGCTTATATTCAATAAATTCAACCGCAAACCATTGATGGTTTTTTTTAATAACATATTATAATTAACTATAAGTTTCTTTTTCATAATTTCAGCATTGTTTTAATAATTATTAAGTAACAATAAATTTAATGAATTTAGAATAATAACTCATTAACTCTATCATGTATTAAGTTGAAGACACATTTCTTTTCAATTAAAGAAAGACCATTTTTATTTTTATGAAAATTTTAGATATTTTAAATGTTCGAAGAAAAATATATGTTGTATTAAATTTTTAAATAAAATATATAATAACATATTGAATATTTTTATAATTATTGATATATTATAATTATAAAATAATTAAGAGTGAGTATGATAAAAAAATCAAAATATTTTAAATTTTAAGTCCCTAAAATTCTATAAAAATTTATAAAACAGATTATAAAAATATATTTATATTTATATAGAGTTTTTAAAAATTTATTAAAATTGAATATTTTTTAAAAATTAAAAATCTATCAAAATTTATACAAATCCTAATTGAATACACTTTCTTATAAAAGTTATAAAAATTACATTAACCGAACAAAAAATCGTAAAGCACTAAAATAATTAATTAATTATGTTTTAAACTAATTTTATTATTTAATACATATATTTATATATTTGTAGTATTTTTGACTCAATAAGTAAATTAATTAATTCAAAAATTACAAAATGAGTAGTTAAAATATGGTATAATTATTTAAGTTGCAATCATAAGAGTATAATAAATGTATAAATATCCATGATAAATAATATAATTTCAATTATATAAAAAATAAAAAAAATTATATAAAAATTACAAAAGATTGGTCCAAATTTAAAAGTAATTTTTTGATTAAAGATTAAAAAAACAATAAATATATATTTAAAGATAAATTATTTAAGAAATAAAAAATACAAAATAACATTTTATCAATAATATTCATAATATCTATAATATTTTAATAAAAATAATATTTTTTAATATTTTATTAATAACGATATTTTATTACTATTATCATTATATTTTTAAAATTTTATGGATATTTTATCCAAAGAAGATGAATAAATAAAGTAATTAAAATCTAGACATTTTCTGCTGTTTTTTATCCTTTGTCCGTAACATATAAATATGTGAATAGTCACTTTTTGAGTTTACAAGATAAATGCAAGTCTTCAAAATAATAATTAAAAAAAAAGTTAAATGCAAGTCACGGTTCATTATTCAAAATTATAAATCCGGTTAAATAGACCTAAAGAATAATAAATATATATTTTTTAATTTTATTAAATAATAGTTTTGTAATCTAATCGAAATGATCATATATACAATCATGTATAAATAATAAAATATAAAAATTAAAAATAATACATGAGATTTTTAGGTAGAAATAACTTAACTCACAACTACAACACAATAGAAAAACCACGAATCCATAAAACCATCTAATATTTTCATTATCAAAATCAAATGTTCAAATACAAACTAAGTCTTATATTATCCTCTTTAAGATATTATTCTTTAGTCTATTTTTATAGTTTTTAAGATTAATATGAACGGATCTTAAAGAACGTTACAATTAACTTCTCACCAATTAAATATATTCATAGAACATGTTAATGGGTATATTGTAGTGTTTTGTAGGTATTTTAATAAATAAAAATAAAGAAAAATACTTTAAGCATGTTTATCACATTTTTTGAAGCTTAAATGAATAACATTTATTCTATATTATCCAAAGTGAAGGAAAAAGATAAAGAAAAATAATTGTATGTCGTAGTATAAGGAGGTTTGAACTAGTTAAAAATATGATTGCGATCTGATTGCACCGTAGAGAAAACATGGGTTTTTCCCACATACTTTCTTATAAATAGGACCATGTATATCAAGAAAATAGGCTTCCAAGTTACGTTTTCAATTTATATAGTTCTTCCCTCAATTTTGAGGAAAAACACGTTTATGTTTTAGTAGTTTCTATTTTTCGATTCAACAAATTCTAGAATGCAATTAGTATCGGAGATTTTTCAATCTTAAAATCAACTCTTCAAAGTACTGTAAGGATATTGTTAAGATACTAATTATATTCCTCTTGTTGTCCATATATATGTGTTGCTTCTTCTGTTTCATTCTTGATTTGTCTATGATTAATTATAACATGTTTGGCTGATAGTGAATTGATGAACATGACTGACATTGGGTTAACAACACCGATCTTGCAGATACTTTGATTTTATATTTGTAAAACTCTCACAAGTGTATGAATCTTTTTATAGAAAATGACAAGTATATTCTTAAGGTCGATCTAATGAAGGAATATATGTAGTTTTTTATTATTTAAACTTTTAAAAATGAAATTAAATCATAAACATTCTCTCACGATATTTTGATTTGTGTTTCCTATCTAATAACATAAAAAATAAACATAGATATAGATTCAATAAACAATAATGCAATTTTTTATTATTCATAACAATAGAGTATTTAAGGATATAATAATTAAGTCAATTATACTTGCTCATATTATTTAGGTTATTAAATATATAAATTAATATTTGTTGATTTCCTCTCTTGGGTATAAAAGTGTTCTTAGGTGGGGCCTAATTTTTTTTGTTTACTATTAATTAACTAATAACGTCCTATTAATTAATTAAGTATTAAATTTCAATTTTATTTATAAGAAAATAACAAAACATTTAATCACATCTTTAAGTGGAGTAAGTTAATTAGACTTTATTCAAGGTGTCCAAATTAAACCTAAGAATTTAATTATCTAAGTACTTATTTCAAGTTTTAAAATTATTATTAAAAATATGTTGTCAATACATTTTCGAATAATAGTTATTATAAAAATAATTTGAAATAGAGGTTCATTCTAACTACTGGGCGATTGTACCAACAAATAAAAGAGCACTACTCTAAATCAAACTGAATAATTAAACCTTAAAATCTAAATTTCAGATTTAAGTTTTTAATTAAAAATAATATATTTCTCTCTAACATCTTTAATATAAAATCTTGAATAAAAAAATGAAATTATTTTATAAAAATATTTTACCTATTTAACATTTGTAAGCATAACAATGTTATTATTATATCATGCTTACAAACAACCAACTATGTTAAATTTAATCACAAACAAATTAAATACAACATATAAGAATAAAACATACAAATAACTATAAATAATTCATTTTAAAATTATACCTTAAAAGAATCCCTACAAAAATTTGACACTAATTCCGTTTCTAGAAAACCTCCAAACGGATTTGCATTTTTGTTTATTTAATCAAGAACTAGAAATTTATAAAACATAACTAGTTCTTCTCACAAAGAGAAGAACTTTAAAACTAAAAAAAATTAAGAAAGAATTGAGATTTTTTTGTGTCTTTTTTACAATGGGGGGAGAATCTTTTTATAGGTGAGGAAAATGCTAAAAAGGTGGAAAAAAACATCTCAAAAATTGATCTTGGACACGTTTGGACAAAAATGGTAAGCATGTGAGGACGTTGGCGCAATATGGGCTCGTGCAGAGATAGGTGATGACATGGCATGGGCACGGTAGGGATAGGTGTTGAAACGGCATGGGCACGAGTGGAAAAGGCCCTCACACGGCATGGACACGTGGGATTTAGGCAATTTTTGTCTTTTTCTCCATTTTTTTTTTATTTTTCCTCATTTTTTTCAACATATTTGTGATGTATTATATCTAATATTTTTCTTCGAATCTTTAAATTATTTTTGAACAAAAATACATTAAAAACAATAAAAATATCTATGATTCCAAAAAGACAAATTTATATAAAATATATGATAAAATTATAAAAATATAAATATATTTAATCAATTAAAGTATATTAAATCATGCTAATTTTAATATTTTTTAAGCACTAATAATGAATATGATATAATAATAACATTGTTATACTTGCAAAATATTAAATAGGTAAAATATTTTCTTAAAATAAATTAATTTTATTTTTTTTCAATATTTTTATAAAGAATGTTATTTGATGAGTACATTACTTTTAATAACAAACTTAATATGAGAGTTAAAATTAATATTTAATTACTTGGACTTAATTTGAAGTAATACTATTTTATTTTATATTGAATTATTTGAATATTTAGAGTAAAACTCTATTTCAAAGATTTTTTTACAAAGAATTATTTTTTGAAAATGTATTGACGACATATTTTCTTAAATAGGGAACTCAACATCTGAAATGCTTTTCTATGTGGTTTTTAATGAGCAAGCTTGCTCGCTCGCCCATGTTCTCATCATTGGCTTGCTACCATGGGCTGACAAGTTTGTAAAGGCTATTATCCTCACCACGGTATACCTATTACCCTAGTCATCCTTGGCGGCGATTGTTTGATGAGGATCCGAGAGGCTTACAATTTTTTTATAAATTTTCTTTTCCTCCTTCCTTTTTTGGCTAGAATTCATAGGGATGCTCTGCCAATTTTGTACCAGACTTTCTCATTTTGTTTCGTAGTCATCTTTCCTTATGATTTTCAAGTATGGGAAATAATGTAGCATTTATATGATGTAGGACATCAAAGATGTGTCTTTCTCATATTTCTCAAACATCAGATTGAGTAGAAATAATGTGAGATTGAGTGAGATTTTGTTAAGAGTTAAAATTCTCATTGGTTAGTAAAAAGCCACCTCATTTTGAAGAGTATCTCTTAGTGTTGAGTTATCATGAGTCAATTTATTGTTGCAAGAGTGAAACACTTCCAATAAGAGAAGAGCTTATGTGGTTATGTATCATTGTTGGCTACTAGTTGCAAGAGTGCAACAGTTCCCATAAAATAGAACCTTATATGGTTGTGTATCATGAGTCAACTGCTAGTTGTAAGGATGCAATAGTTCCCATTGAAGAAAAGCTTATATGGTAGTGTAAAGTGTGTCGGCTAGATGTTGCAAGATCGCAAAGTGGTGCATAGATTAGGAGCTTATGTGTTTATGTGTTATGTGTCAACTAGATGTTGCAAGATCACGTCATATAGTGATGGATCTTTGAGAATGAGTTTGGATCTACTTTGATTAAGTACTATACTCACATTGAGTAAGAGCAGTTTAGGTACTATGTTGCTTATTATCAAGTGGTTATCTTAAGCAAGCCGAGAATGTTACCATATAAGAGCTATATCTTATAATAATTTAACTCATTACATTATGTGTTATATATGCATATTTGGATAGGATAATCATTATTTATTGAACATGTTCATACATTAAAGGTCTTAAAGTGATTATAAATCCTTTATAACTTTTTTAGTATATTTGTCTGATTTACATGTTGTATGCTAATTTCTATATTAATGTATGCTGCTAGCTTGGACAGGAGCCAATGAGGCACGTTGTCACTAGTGTCTTTACGCCATATCTTCTTTCTTATATATGATTTTTTTATAATGTCTTGAATTAAGTGTGTTATTTTTATTTCTGTTGTACTATGTGCTTAAGTTATGTTATGAGACCTAATTAGCAAAGTTGTAATATAACTCATAAAAGAATTACATTAATTGGCATATCTATCCCTTTGTAGGTCCTAGATGCATATATGGTTGAAAGTTCAATTCATATAAATGTAATTGTTCCGATGTATAAAAAAACAATTTGAGACAAAAGATTTAGCCTTCGTTAAATTATTCAGTATTCAAGTTATTAACATCATCATATATTAAGTGAGATTTCTATAAGATATAGATTTTTTTAGTCATAAATATTTAATGCATAACAAATACATCATTTGAATATTAATTAAAAATAATTTGTGAGTTTTCTAGCTATTAAAAAAATTAGAGTAAATTATAAATTTAATGACTTGTATAATATATGGTTACACACATTTTCATTACTAGTGATAGATAAAGATAAAAAAACAAAAATTATGATATGAAATAAAGTCGTTGGTTTGTTTGTTTTTATAAATCAATTTTCTTAGTTCTAAGGAAAAATTGAAAAAAAAAAGTTAGAAAGAAATGATATATCTATTTGGATTTTGCAAAGAAAAATTAATTTAATAAAAAATTTAAAATTTTCTTTATAGTCTATATATTTTTTCAATAAAGATCCTTCTAGTTTCATTTAAAAAAAAAAACAGTAAGGTGAAAAAAATAAAAAAAAATTGTTTTGTTAGCTTTTATTTTAATTTTTATAATACATTTTTAAAGATTTATTTTGAAAAAAATTAAATTGTGAGAATTAAAACATCTTAGATGTTTTTATATCATTGCTATTGTTTTTTTTTAAATATTGATTTAATTTAAGTGGTATTCGTTTTTGAAAACAATAATGATTTTGGACTAAAATTCCTATAATGTTAATATTTTAAGGAATAAAATAAATGAATATTTTATGTAAGAGCCCAAAGTTAAGATTAATATAATTATTTTTAGTGTATAATGATGTTGCAATAATATCTTTTATTATTAATACAATAAAAATACATAAAATAAAGTTTTTAGAGTAATGATATTACCATAATAATTTTTATTATTGTTACAATAACTTTAATATTTTACAAATTAATGTCATTATTAAATAAAGTTATATTTAATAAGTATTCTTGTGACAATACAATTTATATATGAATATCACTGCCTATTTTAAAATGAAGTATATTGTATTTGATATTTTATTAATACCTTGATTTTATTTTTGATACATTTTTTACTAATATTTTTTTAGATAGTATCGCAATTATTCTCACATTTAAAAAAGAAGCATTAATTTAATGTAATTTTTATTTTATTAAAAGTTTTTCTTACTTGATCATCATATATAATTTTAATAAAAAAACATTTGTGATATTGTTGTCTCTTCTTACCCTTAAATTATTAACAATATTTTTCTTATTATTTTTTATTCCTTAAATTTTAATAAATATATTACTAATATTACCTCTAGTTATTTTATACTTTATTAAATATTACTTCTTTATTTTTATTTTATTCTAAAGATAAAAACAAACAAACGAAAAAGTGATACATGTTAATAGAATATAAACTGATTATGAAGAAGATATATTGAAAAGGAGTTAAAATAAGTAAAATTATTAAAATATGTAATTAACATTCAAAAAAATAAAAAAAAGAACTATTAAATTCTAGATGTTTTAAGAGATGAAAATATTATTGTTGAGATTCAATGTGTTTCTAGAGAGAGATTAGAGAGAAGTTAAGACAATTGGTTGAATGTGTGGATCTTTACGAAGAGTACATCTATTTATAAAACATTTTATATTTACAAGTGTCAGTTATATAATGTGTATACATATTTACATGTTAGAGGGACATAATTGACCTAAAGTACAACACGTCAGGGGTCGAGCTTGAGTTAAGTTTGTGCTGTCATGTAAGCTCGATCTGTTATTGAGCTCAGGCTGTCATTGAGCTCAGGCTGTCATTGAGCTCAGGCTATCATTGAGCGTGGACTATCTCACGGGTAGGACATCTGGGGTGTTTTTACCCTTCATCTCGAGTTGATAACTTGGCTTGGGTAGTTTGCGAGGGTCGGGCTTCGGGCCAGTCCTAATGTCCAAACATGAAGTCCCCCTACTCTTTCAGCTCGAGCTTCGATTTAAGGTGGAAGAGTAAATATTGGGCATAGGATACAAACCATTCAACTCCCTTAATAAATGTGTGTTAGTTGATTGGAAAGAGAAACCAAGTGCCTATATATATAGAGATGTTTGGGCTGAGACTTATCATTGTTACTTACAAAATTGAGAAACAATGAAGAAAAAAGCTCTTTTATTTCACCTCGAGCTTGTAAAAGATTTTTAGTTCGTTGGTAAGAGTTCAGCTAGGGCTATAATTTTCTCTATTTTAGATTTTTAGAATTCAAGCATTGAGAGCCTAACGATTTTCTACTTTCTTTTCAGGTCGGTTTTTAAAGGAACATTTTCTTTTATTTTTAACTCATCCCTAGGTAATCTATTCTTCTCATATATTATCACCTACTATTTTTTTTGTCTTTATGTTTTTTGTAGCTTTTTATAGAATGCAAAGATAAGAGACCTCAGCTTATGGCTCGGGCTCATGGGTGAGCCCCCAATATTCTAGTGCTAGTGACAACTCGGGTCTTCTGGCTTGGGTTCTTCTAGTGAGACGAGTCAATCTTTGCCTCATCCCTCTACCTCTACTCCTCACCCAGACCATTCCCATTGTGAGATTGAGTGTGCCTCATACTCAAATCTCAGTGGCTAGGATGTGGAGCAAAAAACCGACGAATATAGGATATGAGGAACCAATAGGTCACTTTAAGGGTTGGTTGGTTGTACCTAAGACTTATGGGTTGTTTCCCTAGGATGAAGAGATATTAAGAAGAACCTATAACATTCCTCTCTTGGTTCAAATAATGATTCCTCTATAGGGCAGTTTTGATAGTGATCAGCCTCTATTTGGGTGGATTATTTTTCATGAAAAAGCTTTATGGCTAGGGTAAGATTCCCCCTATATCCTCTTATTAGGAGGTTCTTGGTTAGGAAGTAGCTTGTGCCGAGGAAATGGATGCCTAACGGGTGGAGATATCTGATCTACCTAATACTGATATGTCAAGAGCTCGAAGTGGATTTAGAGATGGCCAAGTTTAATAAGGCATATGTCCTAAAATAGAGCCCCACAGATCTGATGAGGGTCTATATGTCGGTGAAGTAGGATTAGGGGTGAACATGTCACTTCCTAAAAATGAGAAAAAATGGAAAGAGTATTTTTTCTATGTTTTAGGTTGGTGGGAGTCTCCCATAAATGACATTAGGTTAATAAGAAGCATCAAGAACGAAACTAAGGCCGTGATAAGAAATATGGCTTATCTAATTATGACCTTGAATTTGAATACGAAGAAAAGGTTGGCTGATATCTAAAACTATCTTTCTGAGAAGACCAATTAGAGGACCTTATTGAACACCTCACACTTTGTTATGCAGGTTGATGTAGCAAGGTGTTATGGAGCCCTCCTTAGAGTGAATCATAAACCCTCGGCTCTTCCTATAGACTTTAAGGGCTCATTCGAAGCGGTACCTGATGATGGTGACATATCCTTACATCTTGTTCTTGCCTCCTTATATATATTTTGCTTGATTTTTTTGACCCTGAGGTGATTAACATGGTATCATCTCGCTCTTAATCTGTAGATCGTATGGATTTGATTATTGCCCAGCTTTTTCTCGTATGAAAAGAAAGCTTAGGCTAAGAGGGGCGAGTTCTACCATGGGTGCACCCCTTGCTCCTAGGGATGACTCATTAATGGGTAAAAAAAGGGGCAAGTCCTCTCAATTAATAGCACGACACTACACATTTGGTGTGTGATAGCCAAATATGGTGGGATATCTATTTCGGGCCTCCATTAAAATTTGGCTAATATAGTATATAGGGTGCTAAATTTTGTTCCTTTCAATTAATATCACTACACTGTATGTTTAGGGTGTGATAACCAAATATAGATAAAGAATCTCTCTTGGTAAGGGGTTAACCAATATGGGGGGATCACTAAAGTACTTCTTGATTTCTTCAAAGGTTGTGCTGCAATCCTTGTTCCAAAAGACTGTCTTGTTCTTTCTTAGCATCTTAAAGAAGGGCATACACTTATTTGTGCATTTAGAAATGAACCTACTCAATGCCCTTATTCTTTCATTCAATTGTTGTATTCCCCTAAGACTACTGAGTGGTTTCATATTTACCAGTACTCGTATTTTTTCTGGATTGGCCTCAATTCCTCTTGATGACACGAGATACCCCAGGAATTTTCCTACAGCCATACCAAAGATGCATTTTTAGGGTTAAGTTTCATGCTATACCTTCGTATCACTTCAAATATCTCCTGTAGATATTTGATATGGTTCAAGGTTTGAGCTGACTTTACCACCATGTCATTTATATATGCTTTTAGATTCTTCCCTAGCAGTTTCTGGAACATTTTGTTAACGAGGCATTGATGTATTACACCTGCATTTTTAATTCGAATGGAATTCTTATGTAGCAGAATGTTCCCTCTTTCGTTATGAAAGAAGTTTTCTCCTCATCCTCAGGGTGCATTCTGATTTGGTGATACCTAAAGTATGCATCCGGGAAACTTATTAACCCAAACTCGGAAGAGGCATCCACTAGATGATCAATGCTCAAGAAGGGGAAATAGTCCTTGGGACATGCCTAATTTAGATCAGTGAAGGCCATACACATACGAGATGCTCTATATTCCTTCTTTACCAGTACCACATTTGAGAGCCATGAAGGATAATTGACCTCTCTAATGACCCCAATATTTTTTAGAGCAGTTACATGGTGTTTGATTGCTTCATTTTTCTCTTAGGAGAATTTTCTTTTTCGTTGTTGGATGGGTCTAGCTTCTGGGTTGACATTTAACTGATATGTTATGATGCTCGAATCAATTCTCGACATATCTGTTGAGGCTCATGCAAAGATATTTGCATTATATTTAAGGAACAATGAGAGTTGTCCCTCGAGCTTTGTCGTCAAATCCTCACCTATTTTCACAGGATGGCTCTTTCCCTCGGCGTCCATCGGGAGGTCCTTCACTTTATTTAAATAGATCGACTTCTTCACGCCTTTACTTCTTGGTCTCTTTTGAGGGAGACCCCTTGGTAATTGCTATTTAGGGGCAGTCTCTTTCATAGTGGCATTATAACAACTTTTGGCTTTCTCCTGATCTCCTCTTACTTCTTTGGGACCTTCAGTTGTAGGGAATTTGATTACCTAGTGGAAGGTGGACATGACTGCCTTCATCTTTTGTATCCACGGTCTTCCCAGGATGGCAATATAATGTGCAGGGGCATCAATGATCACAAAATTGGTCATTATTCATATCCATTTTGTTATGACAGGCAGGATTACCATTCATTTTGCATAGGTGGTGCTGCTGTTGAATCCTACGAAAGGAAGCTCTATTTTAAAGATGTTATGGTCCTTTACTCCTAGAGCTTTAATGGTGGTTAGAAAAAGAAGATCTACTAAACTCCCAGTGTCAATCATTACTCGATAGACATCATAAGACATGATCCTCAAAGTTATCACCAGAGAGTCCTCGTGATGGGACAAGGTTTCGTCCCTTTATGTGAAAAATGATTTCTATAGGAGGTCTCGCCTTATCTAAGGTGTATATATGGAAGTATTGTGTAATTCCCTTGCAAATCTCTTGCATGAGTTGTTGGAGAACCCGTTGACTCCCGGTTCTTCATGTATAGTATGTATAGTTTTAATTTTGGGTTCACCACAGGGTTCCATTCTATTGCCTAACGAGTTTGTTGGTTTTAACATGCTTCGTTCATCTTGGTGACCTCTTCTATCCTCATTTTCTATGACAACGTCCTTAAGATATCCCCTAGCCAACAACTCTTCTACCTCTATTTTCAAGTTTCTACAACCTTTTGTTTCATGGCCCATATCCTTATGGAAGGCACACCATTTGAATATGCCTATATGGAGAGCTTTCATCTTGGCTGGCTATCTGACTTCATGATCTCTCTCTCTATTATTCTTACAACTTGAGTTAAACTAACACGTTTGTTTTTATTATTTTGATATGCTCTGTTTGGACTCATCCTCTTTTTTTTCCTTATCTGGTACTATCTCTACTTTTGTTCGACGACCTTTGACTAGGCTGAGCTCTCTCTAGGTTGACAAACTTTCTTACTTCCCCATAGGCTTCCTCCAAGGTACGTGGAACTATCTTAGTTAGTTCCATGAACATGTTGGAGTTCTTCAGTAGGCCTCACCTAAAAGCCTCTATATTAATTGAGCTAGGGTAGTCAGAGATTTCCAATTTCTCTTCTCTGAACTGTTTCATGTATTCTTCAATGGATTCCCCTCCTCCTTGGATAATTTAGAAAATGTGGTGAGATTCCTTCCTCAAGGATTTATTGTAGGCATAGTTTGTAATGAATAGCTTGGCGAACTATGAGAAGAAGGATATGAATCTAAGGGCAGGTTGTTGAACCATTTATGCTCACCTTCGCAGAGGGTGGTGGAAAACAACTTTGACATTATTGCGTTTCTTTTTTCTTAGGTGAGACTCATGGGTGCCATAGCTGTTTTAAAGTGTTGAACATGTGTGACTGGATCTTTTATTCCAAAATAATAAGGGAATTTGGGAGCATTTGAACTTGGGTGGTGGTTCTTCATTTTCTATTATATCATAAAAGGGGGAGACATATAGTTGCTTACAATCTTTGTCCATATCATAAGGGGTTTTTCCTTTCTCGTGTTCCTTACTTGCCACCTTCAAGGCTTGATCTTGCCTTTTATTGCTCTCTTTCAATGCTTGTAGTCGTGTCTCCCAGTTTTTTCTTTCTTGAACCCATTATTCATCATCAGGCCATGCCGAGTTGGAGAGAGGATTCCTATTGACTTCATGTTCGGCTTATTGGGGCTCAGAATGGACGTGCCCAACTACCTCTCCATTGGTCGGTTTAGTAGTGAGTTTTTCTGAGATCCTTCCCTCTACCTGGGAGAGTATAGATTTGTTTTCTCTTTTGGTTTATTCGAGCTCTTTTCTTAGCTCGAGTAATTAATGAGATAAATCTTGGTAATGAGCGTTATCCTCTATCCTGGTCTTATTGGGGACTGGTGGGGTATTTCTCTGAGTAGCCATTGTTTCGCGATTGTTGACTTTGACCGTTTTTCAACTCGGGTTCTTACCATGATATTTGCAGATCGTGAGTAGCACACAATTAGTTTTCCTTATTTATCTCTAGGAGTGAGGTGAATATCAAAGGATATGGGGTCAAAAACTTATGATTGACCTCAAAATCTGAGTCTCACGGTGGATGCCAAAATGTTGAGATTCAATGTGTTTCTAAAGAGAGATTATAAAGAAGTTAAGATAATTGGTTGAATGTGTGGATCTTCATGAGGAGTCCATCTATTTATAGAACATTTATAGATATAAGTGTAAGTTATATAATGTATACACATATTTATATGTTAGAGAGACATAATTGACCTAAAGTACATGTTATAAGTCGAGGTCAATTTAACCTAATGCTATCATGTGAACTCGAGTTGTCATTGAGCTCGGGTTGTCTCACGAGTAATACATCTGGGTGCTTTACCCTTTATCTTAGGCTGGTGATTTGGCTTGGACGGTTTACGAGGGTAATGTTTCAGGTCGATCTTAATGTCCAAAAAATTATAATTTTTTTCATTAAAAATAAATGTATTGATTACATGTAAAAATCCTAATAAATTTATATCTAATTAATACATTTTTTAAGTTTGAATGTTATTAAGATAATAATTAAGAAAATACAGATAAAACAACATATCAAAATATAATTAAGATATGTGCAAATCCAATTATCTCAATGACTCACAACAAAAATTAGAATTTATAGGAGTATTTAAAATATTTTTTATAATTATATCTATAATATATAATATATAAGTAAAAATAAAATAAGTATAATTTTACACATAATTATAAAATTATAACATTAAAAAATCTTTTTATTACCTACATATTAGATATTTTTATAAATTATTATATCCATTATACAATTAAAACGGAAAAGTTTGAAAAAAATATGAAGTTTGGACGAGGCAACTCATCGACGAATCACGATTCTCAATGGTGGCATGCTCCTAAAACGAGTCAAAGTCTATGGCTTTTTACTTAATTCCGATTGGATCGCAGGTAATCTCTTTTAAATATTTTTAACAAAGTATTTATTTCTTTATTTTTCTTGTCGGACGATTATTATTTTCTAAAAGAAGTTTTCAAATTGTGTGTGCGTTTCAACTCTCAAGTATTCCATTTACGACCCGCTGGCTTATTCTTTTGAATAGTATTATATAATTAAATTATTATTAATATTATATAATTATATATAATATATATATGAATAACATCAGAACAAAACTTGTACGGGATAAAATATTTTAAACGTATAAAATTAAAATTAAAATTATTTGTAAAAATGTAATAGCTTTTTTAAATAATTGTAATGGATAAAATAATAATATCTGAATGATTATTATAATATTAAAATTATTATTAATCGAAATTAAATATATATTAATAATATTATTTTATATATATAATTATATAAAAACAATATTTTAATAATAAAATACATAATATTTTGTATAATTATATTAAATTTTATATTAAATTTTTTATTATACTTAAAAATATATATTAAATAGTTAAAAAATAGAAATTAATATAAATATTTTAAATAATATAATAAAATAATAATTAAATTAACATTTAATTTTTTTAAACTAAGTATATTTTTAAATAAAAAATCCTATTAAATTAACATTTAATTTTTTTAAATTATATATATTTTTAAAAATATTAAATTATATTAAAATTATAAATTTTTATATAATGTTATTGTATTGTAAATTAATTAAAAAATAATCTTATATATCATTTATATCTTAATATTCTTATATATGAAAAATATTTATTAAATAATTTGAAATATTAAGTAATAAATTCTATGATAGTATTTTTTTTCTTTAGTTATTTATTAATATTTTTTATTAAATTAATTAAAATAATAAAAAATAAGTTTAAATTTTTTTATTTTAACTTTAATATTTTATCTTATTTAAAAATAAACTTGTATAAAATTTTAAATTTTGTTCATTTTAGTTGAACAACCTGCTTCTAATTTATTTAAATTGGTAAATAGTTTATTTTTTATTTAAAAAAAAGGTTTAAATTTGAAGTATAAAACAGATCCAACGAGTACCCACTTCTTCTCTCTCTCTCTCTTCTTCTTCTTCTTCTTAATTGTCTTATTAAGAGGAGGGCTAGAGAAGGACCTTGCAAATTAAGGAGACTCTGTTAGTATCTCTGAAACTCTCTCTGTCTCATCAAATCATAATGGGGTTCTTCTCGTTTCTTGGTCGAGTCCTTTTTGCCTCCCTCTTCATCCTCTCGGCTTGGCAATCGTATGCTCTCTCTCTCACTCTCAGATCTGATCCACTAGGGCTTCGATCTACTTCATTCACTTGTGTTTTCTTTTTCTATGTTTTTTTATTATTCTTTCTTTTACATAAGCGTTTAGGTTACCGTGATTTGTAATATGCGCTGTTTTTTTTTTGGGTAATTTTTTAGTTTTGATGTCAATCTTGGTCTTAGTAATATGGATTTGGAAAAATTAGGTGATATTTTTGTTGATCGATTATATGTTGTGACTGTATTTAGTATTAGTTTTCTTAAATTATAACTTGTAAGCGACAGTTTGAGTTTGATCTCTGCAGACTGCAGTGATAGGAGTATTCACTCTGCTTCGTCTATTTGTTTAGGTTTTTTTTTTTAAGTCAGTTGTTGCTGGCTATTTGAAATTTGGCTCTTAACATATCTGACAAATTAGATAAGGTCCTTCATTAATATAAGCTGTCATCTTAAGTGTTTTACTTATTTTTTTTTTTTTTTTTGTGGGTTCAACTTCTTAAATGTAGTTTGAAAACGATTATTTGAGTAACTTAAGTGATACCGTGATATTGATAGGGCAATTACAGCTGTGTCATAATGTAAATTTATTAAAGTTAAAAGGAAGGTGGAGATGGTTTTTGGTTAGTTTATGAGAAAGTTACTGTTATTATTGTAGTTTAAAACTCACTTTTGATTTTTGCTGATTATTTTCCTTAGTTTTAAAAGGATGAAGTGCACCATAAGTCACTTTTTTTTTTATATAAATGAATCACTTTAATCACTTCTTTTTGAGTGGCTTATTATTCAAATTATATAAAAATATTTATATGAGAAGGGGTATTGTTAGAAATCAACTAATCCATTTGATTTGTTGTCAGTTTTTTTTTACACTATATTTAACACAACAATCTCATGCTCACAAATATCTCTTATTACATGCAAGTTTTTTTTTAACAAAAACAAACTTCATAAAGCTACATGGATCTTTGTAAAAAAAATGTTTAAAAAAAACTCACCGAAAATGAAAGGGATTAGTTGATTTCCAACAATACCTCTTATTATTTGGAGTATTTTCTTTAATTTGAATATTATAATATAAATTGAAGTGAATTTACTCATTTTTAAAAGAAAAGTGACTTGAGATGAGCAACTCAAAAAGAAAGTGTCTAAAGTGATCCATTTGTAAAAAAAAGTGACTTGTAATGCACTTCATCCTATTTTAAAGGTGATTTAGCTGCTTGTTGACTGTTAACAAAAATCCACTGTAGATATGAGCTGGATGTTTAGTTGGTTTGCTATCTTCTTTAGTTTTTTTAAGGTTTAGTAGTTATAAATTAGCAATAAACATAAATGAAATAAAATCATCTAGTCGAGTAGTAGTTGTTCCTTCTTGAAGATATGTGTTTGGTCCAAACCACGCTGCCCTTTTGGCAGCAGAGGTGTATAAACTGGGATGGGACATGATACAATCCATTAATTTTAAGAATTCGTCTCATTTTGTCCCATTTATTTTTGTGATGAGATGGGATGGTATGGAGACAAGTTGAAATATAAACGAGACAAGTAAGAATGCAAAAGCAAACAAATAAATAAATGAGCATGACTATTTATAATATGGAAGTTTAATAGAAAGAAAAATAATATGTTGAATTAATTTGATTAAATAAGTTTAAAGTGAGGCTTATTAGGTCCATAATTTGTATGGGATACAATCTATATGGGATGAGATGAGTTTTATTTGAAATAGGACAACTTTGAACCATTAAACTATTAAGGCATTAAATGAGATGTGTGAGCGTATGATACAATCCAATTTAGATCTCGACTCGACAAAGTGATTCACTTACCATGCAACTTTTAATTTTGCACAATGTTCTCACCAATTGCCCTTAGGTGATTCATAGTGTTTAAGTATGAATAAATTGTTAATAATGTGCTTCTCAATGACATTTCTTGCGTACTGTTAGCATATTAAGAAAGATTAAAGCAGTGTTTTAATGTCTGGAATCTAGTTTTTTGTTTCATTGTTATGGAAAGATTGCATCCTTATAAAGATTCCAAAAGAAAGAAGTATAGCAGCAAGTCAGCAAGTACCATCTATATTGTAGTTATAATTCTCTTAATTGGTTGCAAGGAATGATTTTGACAAGAAATGCTTGATAATACAGTGTTTATGCTCTTCAACACTCTATTACCAAGTGTAACTTACTACAATTGATTGCTTACAGTTTGAATCTGCAATGAACATTTTTTTCGCGTTTTCCCTAAACAATTGAGTCCTCTTGATTGACATCTCATCTGCGCATGTAGGTTCAATGACTTTGGCATTGATGGTGGGCCTGCTGGAAAGGAGTTGATTCCAAAATTTACCTTTTTCAAGCAAAACCTCTCTTCAAAAATTGGTGTTGCAGTACCTGATATTGATGTACGACTTGTTTGTCATTTTTCTCTTTGTAATAACTCTCTGATTTCATTTTGTATAATGCTGTATGCAGGCCAAACAATTAGTGGCAACTATTATTGCACTTAAAGGACTTGGAGGCATCCTATTTGTTTTTGGCAGCTCTTTTGGAGCTTATATTCTGGTTGGCATTTCTTTCCTCAAGAATTTCGAATTGCTTTCTTTGCCATATAATGAATCCATAGCATGAATCTTGTGTTCTTGCTAAACTCATTGAACATAATTGTGTTGTAGCTTCTCCTCTTGGCCTTTACCACACCAATTCTGTATGATTTCTACAATTACAGTCCAGAGAAGCGTGAGTTTGGAGTACTGTTAGATAGCTTCTTGCAGGTTTGTTGAAATGTGAATGCTTGATTTGTATATATATATTATTTTTGATCAATGTTATTTGATTTTGAAAACGAGTGCTATGAGCTCAATTGTTTTTGGCAGAACATGGCACTTTTTGGAGCATTACTCTTCTTCATCGGGATGAAGAACTCACTTCCAAAGAGGCAAATCAAGAAGAAGGCTCCTAAAACCAAGACGATTTAGATGTGTAAGCCAGGTGTTAAGTTTGCTGTTCTGCAGCATAATCTTAATCTTACAGATGACGTTAAATCATTTATTTTGTACTATTGTATCATTTTCAATTTTAGGATATTTTTACTTAATGATTATTCCCATTTCTGGGGCTAGATATATTGTTATTTGAACGAGTAAAATTAATGGAATGCGGCTAGTGGTTCTTTTTTTAGTGTTTTGGCATTTCTTTACCGTTGAATTTGAAGGATTTGGGGGATCGGATTTCAAATTATTTTGAGTGCGAAAATTACCTATATACCCTTATTTAGAGCAAAGTAATCAATGTTTTCCTTAGATGTCCACCATTTCTCACTTGTATGCTCAATTGTACTGTACAATTGATATTTTGTAATTTTACAATTTGGTATTTTTTTTAACAATGCTTAAACTAGTATTGAATACGTTTAGTATTGATGTCAATTACTCAATAATACCAATTTCTAGCTATGATACCAAAAACTTGAACATGCTTGAGCACCCATATGTACATGCTTGAACACCCACATTAGATTATTTAGCAATGGAGTACTAAAAAAATATATTTACAGAGATGCGGTCTGATACATCCACACTAATTACAGTTTCACTACAGGAGACCTAGGAATCCAATGGGATTTTATCTGTAATGAGCTTTGGTTCGACCAATAGCTTAGAAGTGTTCAAATTTGGGATAAAATAAAATTAGACTCTTCGATTACTAGAAGATTCGGTAGCTAGTGTTTTACTCCATTGAGTCCTCCAAGAGTTGAGAGAAACTGATCAAAATTGAGCACGTACGATCAAAATAGACCGAAACTGACCAAAATATATTGAATAATACAAAATCAATCGTGTATGATCAAAATTGACCATCTTTAAAACCGAACAATTTCCATACAGGTTGTTGGTGGGCATACGTTTTTAAAGAAATTATTTATAAACTTTTCAACCATTTTGAACATTTTCAAACATTTAGCAACCTACATCCCTTTTTACACGAAATCTTGAATCTAATCTCTCAATTATTGTGCGCATAAATCAATTTACATTCTAAATCAATTAAAGATACAATATTTGATCAAACAGCTGCACATTTTTTTTTTAATTCTGAAATACACTACGTGTCATACCATTATGTATCATCCATCTTAATCTGCATATTATTCATTAATCTCATATTTATATATCAATACATCAATTATGTATCCCTACCTTTAAAGACATGCATGTCTGTCAATCATGACTATAATTAAATGACATTTTCAAGCCTACTCAAATACCTCAAAATCATTAGCTAGCCAATTGAAAGCATTAGCAACATATTAGTTAAAATTTCAATTTCTAATAATCACAATGCAATGGAAAATTGAATCGATCCATTGCATACGGAAATCGAGATAAAATGATGCCTATACTTAAGCCAATCTAAATCATAATTACAATAATCTAAAACAATAAAAAAAAATACAAAAGGAGAGTAAAAATACGATCAATCTCTTGAAGAATTTTAACTTGAGCCTTCGATCTTATATAATCTCTTGCATTTTCTCAATATAGATGTTATTTTTCTCTCTAAAGTATTAATTACATGTAGAAAGAGCAAAGTAAAAGAAGAAAGGCACTGTTCATAAGGATTTATATGCAAAAATTCGTGAAAAACTCTTAAATTATATTTGGATCGTTAGATTTATATTGATCTGATGGCTAAGAAATTATTTAAATAAAATAGTGTTGTTTAGTTTGTAGGGATGATGTAATTTACTGTAACACAACATTGTATGGGTATGTGTAGGCGATAATAAATGAACAAAAATCTAAGTCATTGGTGTTATGTGACATTGACTTATGATATCTGCAACCACAAGAGCTAGGTGGTGTGCGATGCACCCATGCTGTGCAGAAGTTGGTTAGATTGGTTAGGAAAATGGGCGTAATGATGTGTTGCGTAGCGAGGCTAGATAACGACGCAAGTAAGGGGACCACTTAGGCCGAGGACCGCATAGTCATTTAGACATGCGCACGTTTGACTGTTAGTATTCTTTTAGCCTGGCCACACAATGTAGTTATAATAATGTTGTTTCCTTTTTCTCTTTCCGTGTAATCATTTTTTCCTTGTAAGGCTATATCTAGCCATGTTTTGTTGAATGAACACATATAACAATTTCCAGCTCATTTCTCCCGTCTCTTTGATTTCTCTTCTCTTTTCTTCCTCTCTACTGATAAGCACAACATCAAGTCCACGGTAACGACGCCAAAAACTTGATGAGATAAGTTTTGGTATGCAATGTCGGTCTTGTAAATACTTTGATTTTATATTTGTAAAACTCTCGTAACTGCATGAATCATTTTATACAAAATAACAAGTATATTCTCAATGTCGATCTAAGAAAGGAATATATATGGTTTTTAATTTATTATTCAAAATCTTAAAAATGAAATTAAATCCTAAACATTCTGTCATGATATTTTGGTTTATTTGTTTTCTAATCTAAAACATAAAAAATAAACATAGATATGAATTTAATAAACAATCATGCAAATTTTTATCATTCATAACAATATAATATTTAAGAATATAATAATTAAGTTGGTTATACTTCCTCATATTATTTAAGTTATTAAAGTTATAAATTCATATTTATTGATTATCTCTTTTTTTATATTAATACCATCTTTGGTGGGGTTAAATATTCTTTATTAATTAAACAAATCAATTAATATCTATTGGTGGGGTTGATATCCAAATTAAATCTAAGAATTTAATTATCCGAGTACTAACTTTCAAGTTTTAAAATCATTATTGAAAATATGTTGTTAATACATTTTCGAATAATAGTTCTTAAAAAAACTTTTCAAAATAGAGTTGCACTCTTACTATCGGACAAATGTACCAACAAATAAAATATCACTACTCTAAATCAGATAGGATAATTAAACCTTAAAGTTTAATTTTCAGATTTAAGTTTGTAATGAAAAATAGTATATTTCTTTCTAACATTCTTAATATAAATTCTTGAATAAAAACAAAATCAAATTTTTTATAGAGATTTTTATCTATTTAATTCAATCACAGACAAATTAAACATAAAATATAAAAATAACTATAAATAATTCATTTTAAAATTATACCTCAAAAATATCCTTATAAAACTTTGATGCTAATTCTGTTGTTAGAAAACCTTCAAACGAATTTGCATTTCTGTTTATTGAATCAAAAACTAAAAATCTATAAAAATATTTGACTTGAAACAGATTGTTTTAAGGTTGCTAGTTGACTTGAATTTATTTAATATATTTATTAAATCATTTAGTTAAGGTTATTCATTATTGAATCTAATGTAGGACACATATTTTCACACATATTTTCACTTGTGTTATTCTGCTAATATTTTAAATACTGGTGGAATGAGTTTGATTACTTATGTGAATCAAGTTATCAATACGTTAGTTTGAATCCAAACACATTTCTTGTAAAGACTACGCTGAAAGTAATAACTTGTAAGTAGCTTATTTGGCGTGCTTTATTTTAGTTGTAAGTATAAGACCTGATTTCGTAATTAGATCTTATTTTTTATAATAAATAATTAAGTGGTTCGGTAGATCAATAAGAGTGGGTTTTTTTAGATTATTGATGTGATATAGATTGTTTATATCTAACAATCTCATATCTAAAGTTTTATATTTTTGCATTATTTTATTTACATGGTTATTGTATGCCTGATTGTTTAAAAAAATAAAAATAAATTATTTTATCATAATTTTCTTGATTATTTATTTACATTTCTCTAGCTAATTAGGTTAATAAATAAAAAAAGAAATTTTCAAATTAGATACTGAAATCTTGTAATGCTTTTACCTCCAGAGTTAGCCGCATTTAACAAAGGAAAGGAGGGAATTTTTAGTATTAATGATATCCTTCCACGTGTCCTTGATATTGTAAGTGTGAAAGCTAGTAATTAATAACGATGTTCTATTTTTACCCAAAGAAAAAAAAAGAGTACAAATCCTTTTTGTTTTCTTGTATTTAAATATGACGCCCGAATCAGCTTGAGGCAATCCAGTTGACAAAGTCAATTGAGCTTACTAGTATTCACTAATAACTTTTTGGATGGAAGGTTGGTAATTTGAGCTTTGGAAACCCCTCTTCATGTTCAGATAAGAGTGCAAGCTAGCGACATGTTTCGATTGGTATATAAAAAAATGATGTTCAAATCGTAGGAGATGCTAATGATTTTAGTTTAATAATATCATACTACTTAACTAATATTAAAAACTAAATATCATAAATCATTATAAAAAAATCACATAAATTTATTTTATAAAAATAATAAATTTGTACGGTATAAGTGTGACATCACAATTACATTATCTTTAAAAAATAGATTTGTGTTACAATTTTAATAAGGATAAATGATTTATGATATCCACTTAAAAAATATAAAATTAAAGTACATTTTTGTTAAAGATAATTACACTTTTTCTAATAAATATATATATTTGAGAAAATAGAATTTTATTAAAGATTAAAAAATACAATTTGGGTAAAAAATCATTAATTAAAATATATTAATAATTAAAATTATTAAACCAAAATTAAAAATATTTTTAAATTCGTAGATAAAACTTTTAGCTTTTATTTTTTGCTTTATTATAAAATTCTTCAATGAGTGCATAGTTACTCTAACTAATATATTTATTGTTTCTTAAAAAAATAAAATTTTGATACAATATTGTACATAAACATAACATAGATTATCATATATAGAAAAAAAATCATCCTAAAGTTAGATCTAAGTGAAAAACAACACTAATAGTTGTTTTTATACAAAATAACTAATAATAAAAATAGAAATATAAGTAAAACAAATCTATTGGGGCTCCCGTAGAAGAAGATCAATCTCCGATGAAAATAAATTAAATTCGTGAACACTTTAAGAAAAAAAAGAACAAAAATGAAAATATATATATATATATATATATTAAAGAGCCAGAATATTTGCTAGATAAATGTTTTTTTTCTTTTTGTTTTTATATCAATAAATATTAAAATATCTATCTAAAAATAATAAATACATATTTTATACCTTTTGTTAGGTTTTTTACACTGATAAATATCAAAATATCCATATGATAAATATATTTTTTATAAATAATTATTTAATATAATATAATTATTTTAATTATATTGAGATTGTCCATTCAGTGTTGAATTTCATTCATTTGTGATATATTTATATGTAAAAAGTCACAATATTTGATCCAATAAATACTAAAATACTTATATAATAAATATATGTTTATATTTTTTTTGTTATTTTTTACACCAATAAATACCAAAGATTTCATATAATAAATACATTTTTATGAATAATTCTTTTATATAATACAATTATTTTTATTATATTAAGGATAACAGTTCATAAAATTAATGATTATTTGTTTAATAAGTATTGGATTAATTTTCTTATCATTATTATATCACACTTTTAGTGAGTTAATAATTTGCTATGTCAAGATCCTCCTATATCTCATATAAATAAAAATAATAATTAATTAATATAAATTATTTTTAAATAAAAAATATTTATTAAATTTAATCAAGTCATATTTATCATTAAATAAAATTAACTAATTAGATAATAAACATATTAATTATATAAGTTTATATTTATTTATTAAATATAATTATGTAATTATTATCAATATCCTAATAAAGTTATATTATATTTGGATTTTATTATTCATAAAATAATAATTATTATATATTTATTCATTATTGATGTAATAAAATAATTATCTATTTTTCTAAAATATTTTAGTAGCTACTCTATAAAGCATTTTAATATTAATTTCTCAATTATAATAAAAATAAAAGTTTATTTTTTTATTTTATAAAATAAAAAATTTAAAATAATAATAATTAATATTATTATATATTTATTAAATTTAAATAATAAAATATCATGTAATGTTCTGAAAATTTATATTATTAAATGAATGAAAGCTGAAAATTAACCCATTAAGACGCATCACATAATTGCTTTCACATGGTCCTCCCTTCAATTCCAATACGGCTTTCTAAGAATTTCCATCGAACGTAATTATGAACGTGAGAAATACTACTCATATATATTTATATTTATATTAATTATAATATAATATAATATAAATTATTACAATAATTTCTAAAAAAATACAAATAATTATAACTAATTTAATTAGTTAAAAGAGTATCATTACTCCTCATAAAGCAACAGGTATTGTAAATTGTATTGGGTGCTGAACCATCTTTCTTTTTGTTCTTATATGCTTTGTTCTTTTGTAGGCTAAGTTATGTTTGGGGCTGTGGTCATATATAAACAAACAAAACTGCAAAGCTACCAACTCCCACTATGATTTAACTTTCGACATATATACCCTCTAAAATAGTTTAGCCTGTTTTCATCCACAAACATCTTTTTTTATTTTATTTTATTTTATATAACAACACAAAAAACTATTTTGATCTTAATATTTATAGAAATTATAAGAATTCTAACTTATAAGTATGTATTGTCTATTAAGCATTCTAATACTAGAAAAATATTTTTCTTTTGGTTTATATATTATGGGGAAAAAGGAAGAAAAGAAAAAAGAAAAAAAAAGCAGAAAGTTAAAAAGTGAAGTTAAAGAAAAATAAAATATGTGGGGGTTGGTTTTGGCTTGTAGACCTAGTGTTATAATGATTCAATGAATTCTTGGTGAAGTTCCAACTCATGGAGGTTGTAAAATGCAAACCGAAAGAGGAGTAGGAAAACCTCATAAATCTAATTCAATAGAGTGTTAAATCGGCAATATATTTTTATTTCTTCAAAAAGAAAAAAGAAAATAGTTTTATAAGTTGGAATATCTTATAGATTTATATGATCAACACATTCGTATTATGTTCACCTCTTAACTAAATTTTCTACAAATTTAAGCCAGAGTAGGATTTATAATAAATAATAGTTTTGGAATTTTTTAAGTGAGTTAATTTAGTCGCTTAAATTAAAAAAAATATTATCAACTAAGTTTAAATTTTAAAAAAAGTTGAAATCTTTTTAGAATTAGATAAAAAAATTTAAAAATCATTAAAAATTAAAAAAAGCTATCTATTTCCTTTCTCCCTCAATTCTTAACTTTTAGTTATCTAATTTTGTTATTTTAATTTCATAAGTAAAAAAATATTATTTTACTTATTCATAGTGAATAATAAATTCAACACAATGTTTCTCTCATTTTTTATTTGTATAAATATTTAATCTTAATTAGTTTATTATTTTTCCTCTTTCATCTAAATTTTTTCAAAAACAAAGACCACTCATATAAAACGGGAGAGGGAAGAAAAATATAGCATTTATATATTTTAATTATTTTTTTCTATTTTATCCCTAAAAAATCTCAATTTTTTATAAATTTATACTTGTTAACCATTTTGTTTTTAAATTATAGTATTAAATGAACTCAACTTAAACATTATTACATAATTCACTTACCTAAAATTACATGTACATTTCAATCCAAAACCCTTAAAAGCTTTTCAGCTTACTCAATAGAAGGTGCACTTAAAGTTGTTTTTGTTGGCATATGAGTAATATTGCAGACAACATGGAAACAACAATGCAAAAATTATGGCAGATAATCAGCAGACAAAAATAATAGTGGGAAATTAATATTGTTATAATCTGTTTACTTTCCGTTTTATTGTGTATACAAATACTATACATTTGTACATAAAAAATAGAACAGAAAGAATATATGAAAATATACATCTGATAATTATCAGAAAACACAGTTTGACAGTTTTTACATACGAAAGATTTATGTAAATCTTGAATTGGGCAATCCATATTTTATTGCAGTTTGCCAACCATTTGAAATTGGAAGTGAATTTCACATAAGAAATGAAAGCTAGCTAGGTCTACCTTCTTTCAACCCTCATTATATTAAAATCAATTTCTTTAACTCAGCTGCTTTAATGAAACAGTTAAGGTAACAGGGTCTATGTGTAAATTATGTGCAAACAGATTTTACTTTCTCATTAATTTTTTAGTTTCAACTCAAAACCACTCAATAATTTTTGGTAACTGATCATACTCGGCTCTGTACAAAGTTCTCTCCTTAATTGCTAATCAAGCGCCAAAACTCGTGGATTTAATGGTATGTTTGTTTATGCTTTTATATCTTGTAAAAGCATTTCTCATAAAAAAGAAGAAGCTTGAGGATCAAATAGGAAAAATTTGTTATAAGTGTTTTCCGAGCTTAGAAAACACATTTTATACTTGCTAAAAAAACATCTTAACATGCTTATTCTGGAAAAATCTTTTTTTTTTCTTCTTAACCACTTCTATCATAAACCATTTTTAAGGTAATCACATCCAATGAACTAATTCCTATATAAATTTTAGATTAAGTAATAACTATTGATAAATAAGTAAAATAATAACTATTAAATGTACATAGCGGAAGAAATATGTAAAAACAAAGATTTTATTTTAAATATAAATTAAAATGAATCAAAATATAATAACAATATAAACAGTAAATTTACAAAGAAAATAAATAAACAAAAATTAAAGGAATAATATTTGTTGAGAAAAAAAAGGAATAATATTGAAACAAACTTTTATAATAACTGAAATAACGAGTCCAATTCTTTTGTACTTTTTTAAGTATATCGTTATATGTATCATCAATAATGAGTAAAATGTGGACAAAAGTACTTAGAAGTGTGAGACCTTTGTTGTATAAAATGAAAACTTTTTTTTCCACGTGTTTACTAACTATTAGTAGCACACAAAATGATATAGGTGAATTGATTCTTTAAAATAAACTCTTTAATAATAATAAAATAAATAAATTTATGTGTAGTAAAAATTGAACCGTATAAGGCCCATTAAAATTAGACGATATTCGTATTCGTAAAACATGCAAGTACATGATTGAAGTTTTAGATTTTGGGTTGAACATCCTAGGATTTACACCATGCACGCCTATTTAAAGAGAGCATCCTTAGTGCATTATCTTATCCTTCCTAGTAAAGAAAAAAAATACTATATAAAGTATTCAATGTATTACTAGTTTTTTCATATGATACAAGCATAAAGAATCACATTTTTTCCTTTTAATGAGTGAATTTTAAAACTTAATTTTTTATTCATTATAATATCATTTTAAATATATAAATATATAATTTTAAAACATTCTATCATAATCACAAACTTGCTATATCAAATAAGTCTCCTATAAAACGATGCGTCACCCAAAACCCAAAACCCAAAACCCCAAATCACAAATCTCAAAACCCTAAATCCCAAATCCTAAAACTTCAAACCCTATTTAGAAAAATAATAATTTTAACCCTAAACTTTAACTCATAAATATAACCCAAATCCCTAAATTATATTTAGAAAGATAATAATTTTAATCATAAACCTTAACCCATAAATATAACCCTAAATCTTAAACTCTAAACCCCAAATCCCAAAACCCTAAAATCCCAAACCTTAAACACTAAACCCCAAATCACAAATCCTTAAACCTTAAATCCCAAATCCTAAATCCCAAACCTCAAAACTCTAAACCTTATTTAGAAAAATAATAATTTTAATAATATATTTTCTTTTTAAGTAATAATTAATTAGAAAAAATAATGATTTCAATAATGTATTTTGTTTGACGAAAAAATAATAATTAAATAATATTATTTAAATTTTACTAAATATAGAGGTACTAAAGTAATATATAGTGTTTTATATTTTATTACAGTTGTAAACCAAATACTATAATACTGATTCCTTATTTGATTTCAGTGATCAAACCAAATAAAAATTGTTTCTATTCTATTCATTTTTTGATTTCATTATGTGAACCAAATGTCATCTAACTTAGACTAGATTTAGACATACTCTGTTATATATACAATGTGAGACTACATTCAAAACAAAATTTTAAAAAGCGTTACTTGCTATTACAATATGATATATAATAAGTAAAATATCTTAAATATGATATTAAATATATTTTATTATTTTCAACATGAAATTTCTTTTTATTTCAAAAACATATGTTCTTGCATATCTAATAATATTTCATCCTTAAAAATAAGCATTCCTTAATATATTTGCTTTTAAAAATAAATATAGATTATGAGTCAACCTTAATTTTCTCATTGTTTAACCAACGTTATTATCTTTTAATATTTAATAAAAAAAAAATATTTTTTAAATTAAATCTTCATGTAATTTTTAATCTAATATATTATTTAAAATATAGATATTAATTTTTATTTTTTAAATATTTGGTACATATTTTTAAGTAATATAAAAAAAATTAAATCTAATTATTTAAATTTTTATTATTAAAATGTATTTTTATATTTAATTATATGAATTTATAAAAATATTAATATATGTTCAATTTAGAAAAAAAATGAATTATCCGTAGTTAAATTTTTATATTTAATTTATATTTTAATTATCCGTAGTTAAAATACACATCCTTAACCGATGCATTCTAATTTATTTATATATATATTTTTTACTTTTACATTCAATTTAAATAATATTAATAAAATAGAAATATAAAATATTTGATTGGATAATAAATAAAAAATTTCTCAAATAGCCAAACCCTTTTAGAAACAGATCCCTATTTCAGATTAGAATCTTGAATCCAAATTATAGCAATTACAGATTATATTATGTTTATAATAAATAATAAAAATATATTATATATAATTTTGTTGATATTTTAAGATGAGATAATTTTCGGACATTCAAATCCCTTTTAGAAACAGGTTCCTATTGCAAATTAAAAGCTTGAATCCAAATTACAGCAATTACAAAACACAGAGCGAATACTTACAAAAATCAGTACTCATCAGCAAAAAATCGTTTCTGCTTTTTCTCTTTCCCTCCAATCAATTGCGCATTCTTGTTCCTCTCTTGCTCTACCGCGTCCAATATAGTCGCATTCGAATCCTCATGCGAACTCAATGCTCTTGGTATTTAGTGTTTGAGCTTTCTCCGGCACATTCTCAGGTACTAATTGATCCATTTTTTTTACATCTCGTATGAAAGCCCGTAAGTTCTTTCGATTTTCGCAAATAGGCATTCATGGTTGCTAATGAATTTTTGTAAAGTTTCACACCCGCTTTAAATCCTACGTAAAGTCTCTTCGTGTTTTCGGTTATTATCTCAAAAACCCAGTTCTTCTTTTGGGCTTTAGATCCTGTTATGATTTAGAGATGGTTGCAGAACCTTGGATTTTAAAGATGGGTAATCAGGTTAGCACCAATGTGAAGCACGCTTTTCTTCTCCATCCTTCGAAGAAAAAGAATTCGAGAAACATAGACAATATAAACGGCGAAAAAAAGAAGCAGACGATTGGTATTCTCTCTTTTGAGGTTGCTAATGTTATGTCCAAGATTATACATCTCCACAGGTCCCTGAGTGATTCTGAGATCTCCAAGCTAAAAAACGAGATCTTGAAGTCTGAAGGGGTTCAGAACTTGGTCTCATCTGATGAGTCCTACCTTCTTGAACTCGCTCTTGCTGAGAAGCTTGATGAACTTAACCGGATATCCAATGTGGTCTCACGGCTGGGAAAGAAATGTACAGAACCTGCCTTACGAGGGTTTCAGCATGTATATGCTGATATTGTTGGTGGGGTTATCCATGTTCAAGAGTTGAGCTTTTTGGTGAAGGATATGGATGGTATGGTGAAGAAGATGGAGAGGTATGTGAGCGCTACTTCAAATTTGTACAGTGAAATGGAGGTTTTGAATGAAATGGAACAGGCTAAGAAGAAGTTTCAGCATAATCAACATGAAGAAAGTCGAAGGGCGTTTGAGCAGAAACTCATTTGGCAAAAGCAAGATGTGAAGCATTTGGGGGAAATTTCACTTTGGAACCAGACTTATGATAAAGCAGTGGAGCTGCTGGCCAGAACTGTGTGTACGGTTTATGCTAGGATTTCTGTGGTTTTTGGGGATCGTGTTCTGAAGAGTGGTAGTGTTGGTCTGTCCTGTGATGGTTCTTTAACTAGCAAGGATGAGAGCTCGCAGATTTCTGGTCAAGTTGGTTTGAGGTGGCATTCTCAATATTCTTTTGAACATATGAAAAAGGTTCCTAGCCTCAAAAAGAGTAATGGTTTTCTCTCAGGAACAGTGGATAGATCTCTCATGCTCAAGGGGGGCAATAATTTTAAGCCTGAAATTGATTCCAGGAAGGGTGAATTAGGTTTGTTTCGACCAGAAGATTTCAATTTTCCATGTGGAGCTAGCCCTGGCAGGATCTTCATGGAATGCTTTAGTTTAAGTAGTTCAGTCTCAAAGTTTGATGATGATGACACTGATGGTGATTATGAGGAACGAAGAAGCCAAATTTTGGGTTATTCCAGTGTTTCAAACGGTGTGTTTAGGAGGGAGCATCAAAACCATTGTTCTACTGGTTTAATTAGAGGCCAAAGTAGTATTCCTTTAACAGGAGTTCAAAAACAAGCCAAAAGTGCTGGAACAAATTGTGCACGATTTGGTCCAAAGAATAGAATAATGTTCTATGCGCCTCCTTCAACTGTTGGGGGATCTGCTCTTGCTTTGCACTATGCAAATGTCATAATTGTCATAGAGAAGTTGCTTCGATATCCTCACTTAGTTGGCGAGGAAGCAAGAGACGATCTGTACCACATGTTACCCACAAGCTTAAAAACGTCTCTGCAGACTTGTCTCAAGTCCTATGTCAAAAGTTTTGCAATATATGATGCACCCCTTGCCCATGATTGGAAACAGAGCCTTGATGGAATATTGAAGTGGCTAGCTCCTTTGGCACATAACATGATCAGATGGCAAAGCGATCGTAACTTTGAACAGCAGCAAATTGTTACTCGTCCGAATGTTCTTCTGCTTCAAACATTGTACTTTGCTGATCAGGAAAAGACTGAGGCAGCTATATGTAAGCTTCTTGTTGGATTGAATTATATATGTCGTTATGAACACCAGCAAAATGCATTATTAGATTGTGCAAGCAGTTTTGATTTTGAAGACTGCATGGAGTGGCAAATGCAATGTAGAACTGCTTTTGTGGATTAACTTCATTTTGGAATTGAACTACTGAAGATGGTCCTAAAGTATTTTTCTTGATTTATGAATACTTCAATGAAGAAATAGATGAAGGCTCAGCGGGATCTGAATATGATTGTGCTTTGCACACTGGACTTTTATTTTTGAAAACTTGTGATACTCATTGTAATTTCATTGCAAGGTATGGAAGTTTGACTTCTGAAAATTCAATTTTTTATTGAACAAGAAGTTATATTTCTGTACAAATTTTTTATATGTTCATAATAGATTTGCTAGAGTTTTGTAGTCAAGATCTCTATACAATTTTTATGTCTATGTGATGCATAGTTAATAATTATTCATTAGTGATAACGTCAGCTATTAAATCTCACAAAACACTGATAATTATCTCTGTTATTTCAATTTACATTATTCTTCTGTGTTAAATCATGCATGGAAACTAAATGATGAGCTATATGAAACTTAAAGAGCGTTTTTAAGTCTAAATGTTATATTTTTCTTTTAATTTCGGTAATTGGGTGATTTTGCTAAATGGGCTGTTCTGAAATGGATTTTTTTATTTTTATTTTTATCATCAGATCTTTCATAACGCTGAAGTGAAGCATATAGATTGTAATCTGGTGAAGTTGTCAAGTAATAGAGATGATGGAGAGAGAAGCTGTGAGATGAAGAGAGCTCAAGGCAAAAATGAATCAATCATTCGCTCCTGCTTTGTTGTATCTTTCTATTTAAAGTAGGTTATTTAACCAGTAGTTTCAATTTTTTTTGGCTAAAAACCAATAGTTACAATTGCAACAACACGTTTTGTACCCACAATTGCACGCACATCAACTGAACATTACAGGTGACACTATCACCTATCAAATTTGAGATACTTTGGTGTTCGGTAGGTTAGATCATTTAAACATTTTATCTAGGCTGATTCATTTGAACTCTATTAAACTGAAAAATGAGATGCTAGAAGTCCGTGTAATGGTTTGAAGATGGTTGATTTTTGGACAATGCTTTTGATGACAACAATATTGGTTGGCTTTGGAAAAGCTCTTCGGAAGAGGAGTTTCCGCCACCGTCACCCGGGTCAATCATTTTGGAGATTCGTCTATAAGAAAATTGACCACCATCATACTTAGCTTGTGGCATTGCTCATGTTGCATTGCTCATGTTGCCACTGGATGAGTAGTCTTCAAAGTCAACATCTATCAAATTATTAGGTAAACTTGGATGTAGGATTTTTCAAAATTGATGTACTTATAGTGTCTTATATTTTAAACTTTGATTTTTAGCCTGTTATTCTAAAGTTAGTAGACTAAAGTGTTTAATTATATATATATATATATATATATATATATATATATATATATATATATGACTAATTTTGCATTGCATTGGAGAAGGCATCGGAGAAGTTAAAACTTGCATGTGAATTGTAACATGCAAGTATTAACTTGTGTAGTTGTGTACAGTGTTTGATGCAAATATTATTCCTCAATATATATTAAGAAAATAATTTTTTTCTAGAGTTGTAACATTTTGCATTGCTATTTCATAACAAGATATCAGTAGATATGAACTTTATTATATTTGCTATATTTAATCTTTTTAATTCAATTAGTGATAATTAAATTATCAATTTGTAAAGATGAAAGTCTTGTATATGTTGTATTATAAAAGATTATGTACTGTGTGATGTGTAAGATCCGTGTCGATCTTCATGCCAACAACAACAATAATAATAATTTTATTAAAGAAAATTTAATGTGAAACATTTTGTTGGTAATTGATTATTTAATGAAAGTAGAATTATTAGTGTATTTTTTTACTTAATATTTATTTTTTTATTTAATAAATAATATTTTTGGGACTAAAAATATTAAAATATAATTTTTTTAATAAAAATGGATGAAAATATAAATTTTGTAATTTTTTTGAAATATTTTTTAATTTTTAACGCATGATCAATTAGAAGTTGTTACGTGGCCTGCCACGTAAGAAGAAGAGCTAACTAGGCAAAGTACGTAAGCAAGGACAACGAATCGTAGACTATCGTATGTGAGGATTGACGCACCGTGTGTAATGTATCGACACGATGTTCAATCTAAGTTCGAAGGGCGATTAAACAACACTCCCACGTGTCACCACTATACTCGTTCAGTCGTTCTACTCGTATGCCATACCATCCGTTATCGTGAATCATATTACACAGAGTGACGTTGACTTGGATCGATCTCTCCTACCACACATCACGTTTTGATTCACCTAGTGAGTTTCGTGTGTCACGTGTCGCGTTGTGATTGACTGACACTATTGATTTTAGCCTATGATATGAAGTTGATCTGATGGTCCAGATTGCATCTGAGCTATATTTAAGCTCTTAATCATCATATAAACTCTAATGAGTAACTATTAGCATAATTTTGATAAATTTTTGGAGCTAAAAAGAGAAAAAAATATAGAAAAAATCAAAAGGAGATACAATTTTGGAGGAGATTCAAGAGATTGATTGTATTTCTTATTTTACTCCTTTATTTATCAGTTTTTATGTCTTTTTTTTATGAAAAATATGAGTTTTATGGACAAAATTATGTTTAGTTAATTTATTAATCTAATGATTTTATGAACCCAATTTTCCCCATGTAATTATCTAATATTTTATCCCAATTATAATTATAATTTAATTACATTATTTAATATGATTTTTATGCTATTAATTATTTGGTTAATAATTTATCTATAGAGACATATAAATAGATTTGAGAAAATTATTTAATTGTTTGTCTAGATTAAATAATATGTATAGTTTCTAGGCACAAATGTATGATTCTTATGTGTGTGATCAATAATTGATGAACTTAATGAGTAGTATGTAATTTAATTGATATGAGACTATGATTAAATTAATTACTATATGATTTGTAGTTCACTTGAGAGAGGAATACATGTTATGTTAGATTTAATTGATAATTATATTAGAGAGATTTCAGTGATTCACATGTTTAGAAAATTGAGGGATTAAGTATTTTTAGATATTATTTTATATATTTTCTTAGTTAACAAATCTCATTTAATTAATTGTTAATATTTACTTTTAGTATTTTAATTTTTCTTAAAATATAAAAACACAAAAAAATTGATTTTTATTTTTTTAATTTTAAAAATTAGTTTCTAATAAAATAATCTCCGTAGAAATATTGAAACCATTGATTAGAAAAATTGTAGAATTGTTAAAATTTTAAAATTATATGATCTATGGGCTTATATATCTCTTATCAAGTCTGGTTTGTTAATTAAATGAGACCAATTTTTGAGTCTAATGTTGAATTGGGTTCTTTACTTTGACACCCTTCAAATTGCTTTGTGCAACCTAACTCTTTATTATGATCTTCACGTGTGGTGTAGGGTTATGATTAGTTACATCCATCGTACATTACTAAATACATATCTTCGAATAAAAATAAAAAAAATTGAAAAAAAATAAAAAATAATGGAAATAAAAACATAAAATATTATAATATTTTTTTACAAAAAATGATATTTAGCAAAAATAAATTTGAAGATATTCAAACATCTAAATTAAATCTTAAGGAAGAAGATGAAATCAAATATTCAACATTCTCAAGATTACGAAAATTATTCTTAAAAAAAATATAATTTATTATGAAGTAAAAAAATAATGAAATGAGTTAATAACAACTTTATATAACATAACATTAATTGAAAAAAAAAACATTATGAAAAAACAATCAAAGATTACTCAAAATGATAAAGAAAAAATTAGATAAATTTATTTACAAAGAGTTCAAATATTAATGAAAACATATTTTAATGAATGAATTTGTGTACCAATAAAACTAGTACTATTAGATAATAGAATAATAAATTGGAAAGACACTTTGTTAAGAACGATTCATGAAAATCTAAGATAATAGAAATTAAAATATACAACATATCTTAAGTTTGCTATTATTATTAACGGTAGAAATCCAAACTAAGTATTAAGTTTAACTTATGAATTTAAATAAACCTTAAGTTTGCTACTATTATCAATGGTAGAAATTTAAACTAAGTATTAAGTTTAACTTATGAATTTAAACAAATAGATTTAATCAAAGAAAGAAACCATTCATTTTGTAATACATTACATAGTAAGATATTTACAAATAAAGAGTCTCAATGCTTCAATATGTGGATAAAATAAATTCATAAAAGTAGATAAAACATTCAAAGAATTATAATAAATAATAAAGCTAGAAATACTGATAGATTTTGAGGTACATGAAGAATAGAATTTATACATAAAGAAAAAGTAATGTAATAAGAATTAAGAATATAGACTCTTAAGCAGAAATTTCCAAAATAGAAAGGGAGGTAATAGAACTAAAACAAGAAATAAAAGATTTAGTCAATGAAGCAATGAGAGACTAAAAGAAAAACATAATGATATTACATTTCTCTCAATGATGTTAAAAAAAATGTATCTAGAAACCAAATAGTTATGATAAAAGATTTAATTATTTTAGCAGGAGAAATAGATATAGAACATGAATCAAACACTAAATCCTTATAAGATATAAATGAAACTCAAAAAGAACTTAAAGAAATAAGATCAATGATTGTACTAAAAAATTATAACTATATATGCATAAGGAATTTACAAAGTTAAGAAGGAATGTTAATAACATATCTAGAGACAATGAAACTACAATTTTCAAGTTTGATTCATTAACAAGATTAAACGAAGAACCCCATATAATTTCTTATGCATTATTACCCAAGAATGAGAAAATAATAGATGAAAGAAATCCCAAAAATAATGATAAACTATAATCACAAATTAATTGAATATATAAAAGAATTAGAAGAAAAATTTATGAATCCATAAAATAGGAACATAGAAAATTTAGTTTACTTGTTAACCTTAACAGATGAAGAATTAGGAAAATATTATGAGGAATAACTTTGCACAAACCAATAAGAAGATGATATGACAAGTTAGTGAATTTGACTCTCAATCGAAAAATATAAAAAAACATATGAAACATATTGCATTATCAATCTCATATTAAGAAAATACATCTGATCCACATAGGGAGGAAAAAAAGGCAAAGATCAGGAGAACTTGAACCTCTTTATAGAAGAAAATAACAACCTAAAATAGAAGAAGTTTTACATTGGAAAAATAGAAGCAGTATTCTACCAAAATTTAAACCTTATGAAAAGTATAAATATGATCTTTCAAATTTAGATTGTGTAAGGGATATATAAACCGTTTTAGATTAATGGTCTAGTGGAATGAGTCTAATCATAAAAACTTCTCCAACCATACAATCAAACCCTTCAACTCATAGAGTATTAATAACTCACAAAATGATAGAAAATATTAAAATTTGGTTTATACATTTAGCAGAACAACGACATTTACAAATGTAAGGAAATACTCTCACAAATATAAAATACCTAGATATTGTAGTAAATGAGATATATATGGAATTTATTGGAAAAGATAAAGGTAGATATACCACTAAATCTATTGAACATGAAATTGAGGAAGCTAAATGGAATTTGAAAAACATAGAGATATGTGATATGTGTTATGTAGATTCATTTATTTGTGAATATAAAATGTATTATCACAAGTTATCACTCTCTTTATAAGAAATAATATATAAAACCATAAACAAATGGATGAAATAATAGGAATAGAGAATAAATAAACGATACTTTAAGAGGAGAAATAATATAATGGTAAAATCAGGTTTGTTAAAAGAGAATTTAAGATACTAGAAAAATATGGATGTAATATAAAGACTTACAAGACACGTAATACCGACTTAAAATTTTAAGTCGGTTCAAGGGTAGAATCAATTTAAAAATACAAGTCACCTCATTCTAAGTTGATTGATAGAATTGACTTATAACCCAATTTATTAAATCAAAAATTTTCCCCATGAATTTATTTGTCAAGAATGACGAATATTATTGTAATAAGATGACAACTGGTACATTATCAACGAACTCTCTCTGCTCTTTGATGACATCACCATATAGTGATTCTTACATCCAATGGGGTATTCATCCTTGGTGAAATGGGTTCATCTTAACCATTTATTACTATGTTTGACATGGGATAACATCAATAGTTATTACTAATATAAAGCATATGATACAATGCTATGAATAATTTCTCCAGCACATAACCAATTCATTATAAGTATTAAGGCACACATTATTATACATGTTTAAGAAAAATTAGCATGTATCTAGTCATATTGAACAAACCAAAATTAACTTACAAGTATTCATTTTTTTCAAAGGATACTTATGCTCCTCTTTTTTATACTAAATAAAGAAACACCATAGGGTGGGATTTGAACTTGATTTTATAGTGGTACGAGTGAGAAATCATACCACTAATTACTATAATATTGATATATGGCTCAGTTTTAACTGAGATCGTAAGTCTATAGCTATGATTATAAAAACTGAGGTCTAAGTGAGAGTGATCATAGACTCTTATCTATAGTCTTAATTTTTAATTGAGGCCATAGACATACCATTTGGTCATGGTCTTTAAAAGAACGAGGTTATAGACATACATTAGTCTTGACCTTATAAAAGATTGAGGTCATAGATATACCATTAATTTGGTCACGATTTTATAAAAACTCAAGGCCATCGACATACCTTTTGGTTACGGTTTTATTAAAACTGAGACCATAGAGATGCTATTTGGCTTCAATTTTATATAAACCATGAATATATACATCTCAATTAACCCCATTTTTTAACATAAATTATAATAAATTTAAAAATTATAATATTAAAAATTATATTATATTAAAATTAAAAATATAATTAAATTTAAGAGTTTATATACTAAAATATAACGAAGACTTACAGTATAATTAATTAAAGTATTCCAAAATTTGAAATACATACAAAAGTTTAGTTTAGGAAACATGACTAGCATCATTATCTCACAAAGGTATAACAAAACATCCCAAATAATTGTTGTCTCTAGAAAGATAAGAATAAAATTCTCAAAATCAGGACCAAGAGGCCTAAAGACCTAACCCAATAGTACAACCATCTCTCCGTCGGAGTCCAACAGTGTAATGCTTCTCTTAATCCAACTAAAGTTCTTTCTGCTTCTCGGCTTGAAGTAGGTATTTTCCATCTTTGTTTTCTGGATTGTGCTCTAGTTTCACTTTTCCTTTTATGCCCTACAATTGGCCATAGGCACCAAGGCAATCTCATACTAATAAATAGTGTTAATAGGTGAAAGCAATATCGACGAACTAAGGAAGTCATTCAGGAACAAGGAAAGAAAAGTCTTATTTGACATCAATTATACTGATAAAAATAGAAAGTCATAGCAAAGATTTACCATGAGTTTGTTGAACTACTCTTGTTTGTCATGATCAGTAAATAGAAGTGTATCCTAACAATGAACAGACCGTAACATAGGACAAAGGACATTAGCAAAAAAATTGACAAATCATGTCAGCCATTGAATAAATATGACAACAAATGCATTTTTCACTTGAACTATATATTCTTTTACAAAAGCATTGCCAGGTGAGAATGAAGGAAACTATACTAGCCCCCTCCCCTGTATTAGAGAAGCAATAAGAGAATGCATATGTATAGTGGATGAGAACGAAGGAAATTTAAATTTTAATAAGTTCCAAAACCTGATTTACACAAATAGGCTTCCATCTATAATTGAGATAATGATTATCAAGGCGTCCATTTTTACACCTACTGGTTAAAATTCAAGTCTTATACACATACTCGAGACTGTAGATAGTGTTCCACCACGAATTGAGGACCTAAGTAATATATAATTACGAGTATCTGCTGGGCCATTGAAATTGGAACTGATTCTAAACTTCCAAGCACAACTTTTGGAAGCTTATCAATCAGCCTGATCATAAAAACATTATGATTGTATAACAAAATTTATTTTAAAAGGAATGGTTTTTTTGGGACACATGACCCCAAAAATTACTGGTATCAGGTTAAGCACAAACCTATCAAAAATCCCAGCAAGATCATGTTCCAATTGGCTCTTCCTGCTTGAAGCAAATGAATGCCCAAGGAACTTGCTGCAGTAGACATCTCTTCAGATTCATCAACCACCAAAACACACAAATATTCCTAACATGTTTAGAAGCAAAATATAATCTCAGCCGAAAATCAAAATGTTAAATGTCATACATATCTCCTCAAAATTCTTTTTAGAAATAATTATAACGAAGGAAATATATTCCATCCACTGAGACAAACCGTTAAGTAAAATGACATACTAATGAACATGTTAATAAATCAGAAAACTATAAAAGTTTGTAAAATATGAACCTGATTAACCTAAAGAAGGTGAATAAGTTATTTTTAATTTTTATCAATTTATAATTTACTAACCTAAACAAAACAATCAAGCATGCAATCGTGTGTAAGAGTAAAGTGCAGAAATTATAACACACGATATTTTTAGGTGGAAACAACCTAGGCTACAACGATAACCTAAAAGAAAAACCACCGGTCCACCGGACCACCTAACTTTCCACTATGAAAATCAAATGTTCAAGTACAAACTCGATCTTATGCTACCCTCCCTAAGATACTGCCTCAATATACTTTACTTACGAGCCCCTGCTCTGTTTTCACAGTTTCTAAAATTAGCGTGAGCGGTTTCCAGACCAACGTTCCAATAAGCTCCTCGCCAATCAGATTGTTCACAAATCAACAGCAAAAAGATTAGCACAAAAAAACACAAGTACCCGTGTGTGTTCTAGAACGAATTTAATAATGAATAATTTTAACTAGATGATTTAAAACAAATTTCATTTAAACCAAATCAACTAGAATATTCTAGAGCAAAAATATTACGCATAATTTCAGTAAAAATAACTTCTTTTAAATTTAATAATTAAATCAAATAATAATAATCGTTCATAAAATTATTTAATCTAAATACCTAAAAATCAAATAAAAAAAATTAAATTAATTAATATAAATCAAAAGTATATATATATATATATATATATATATATATTAATTACCTTTTCTCCTTTAGTGCGCAACTTTCAATATATATATATATAATTATACGTAAAGTTACATTTTCTTTGCTGCGTAATATGATTTCATGAAGAAGTATTACTTTAAAGAATATTAATTAATCTCAACATCTCGTTATATTAGCCCTTCACACTTAAGATCATTTTTAAAGAAGATTAATTAATCTGTGCTTGATGTGTTACTCTTCAGTTTTTTCTTTTAAGCAACCTTTTGTTTTTCTCATACAGTTTTCGTTTCTCCTCCTTCGGTAGCTTTTCTTCTGTTTTTTTTCTATCACACTTTAACCCTAATATATCTATATATATAGATAATAATAATACCTAGTAGTATTAGGGTTAAATGTATTTTGGGCTTTATTTTTCAAAGCCCATTAAAACACATCTTAAAAATATTAAGACGCATAAAAAATATTTAAACACAAAAAATAATTTTAGATTTATGAACATGTACTATTAAATGTATAAATGCAATCCTATGTGTCGTAGTTATAAAAAAACATACCTGAAGTACGAATATCTGGAACTTGAACATTTGTTCGACTTTTCTTGATAAACTTGATAACAGGCCTAAAAACAAATTTACAAGTAAATATTTTGTCCACGAAAATAGCCAACACTCATAGTCCTTACAAACTCCCCATTTGGCATTTTCGTGTGGAAAAACCTCTCACTTACTACATGACATTTATAAAAATTAGATAAAAATACAATGAGGTCCTAGACTCTATAGTGGAACTATCCTATGGTCCGGTGAATCCATCTTCGCTGTAACTTGACAAGCCTGTAAGTAATTGAAATGACATTGACAGAGCATAGGACAACTTGGCATGAAAGCCTCATTGTACATTAGTTCAGTTTACATAAAAATAAGCGAAGTGTAAAGAATAATAATGTAGTATGCATTCATATCAATCAAGCTTAATTAAATATGTTCTCCCCCTATATGCATAACAAAATAAAAACATGGAAGTAAAATACATTATTTCTCTCCCCCTTTTTGACATACGAGAAGGACAAAGTATTAGACAAAGCAATGAAGCTAAACTCCTCCTAGAGATATAGAAATGTAAAAGTAAAGTAATACATAAATGCAATATGCTTTAAACTCCCCCTAAGTTTTATGACTCACTAACTTAGAAACAAATTAAAAAGACAATAAATAAAAATGAATAAAAATCTGATTTTTGTTTTTGTTTTTTTTTTAATTTTCATAACTAGCCACATAAGGTATTAAAATCATTTAATTACAAACAAGCACACAACCAATTGAGAACTCATCATTATTTAACTCCAATTTTGATTATTTATCATATAAATAAATAAGTAGAATAGAAGAGATACACACGCATATTTTGCACATATAATGACATATTGACATTTACTTAAAGTAGTATATATGTTTAAACTCCACAAATATGTCAATTAATTCATTTATGACCTATCAAGAAAGACTCAGAAGAGAAAATTATCACCTATCATGTAAAACTATAATCGAGTATTCAATCTTACAAAATAAAGTATATCCACTAAAGAAGGACTTTCTTTTTTTTTTGTATATTTTTTTGTATTTTTTTATACATATGAGGTAAATGATGTATATATATTTAACCTCTTTTGGCTCTTTCTTTTTGTGCATTCAATGTACAATATTTATATGTAATCACTTTTTGCATAATCTTTCATTTTTTTTGCACGAGCCATAAACCTAACATGATGACTTTCACACTAGTTGTGAGGTAGCCATCTTCGCTCATTGCGGTAGCTTCACACATCACAGTAGGTAGCCCCTCAATACTAGGTGCCTCCATGAGATAAAGTTTTTGAAAGCAAGAAATATAACTCAACACAATTTTATAGTAAGATTAGTTGAAGTCCTAGAATCTTTCAAAAAAATCCATAAACTTCAAGCATAACATATATGTGTGTTCGTGAGTGTGTGAATAAATTCATGTCAACATCGATCATCACATGTACAATAATATGTGTGTACGTAAGCCAAAATTGTAAAATAATTTATACAATAAATATCAAAATGAGTTGAGTCACTAAAAATGAGATTATGTGTATGTAAGTATTAAATAAGTCGAATATTGTGTTGGCCAAACAAGGATGCCAATTTTGTTTTTGGGTAATAAAATTTGAAATTCAATTTGAGGGAGAAATTCCCAAGACACTTCTGAGAGACTCAAATCTTTGAGTGTCTATAGCTTTAGTGAATATATCAGCTAATTGTCTCTCAGTAGGTACAAACTCAAGTGTCACTATTTTCTCTTCAACTAATTCTCGAATAAAGTGATGCCTAATGTCAATATGCTTAGTTTTAGAATGTTGAACCGGGTTCTTAGAAATACATATAGCACTAGAGTTATCACAATATAAGGGCATCATACCTTGTGGTTTACCGTAGTCCTTGAGCATGTTTTTCATCCAAAGCATTTGTGTGCAAGAGCTTCCTACATCAATGTATTCCGCTTCAGCTGTAGAGAGTGAGATAAAGTTATGCTTTTTACTATTCCATGATACTAAGTTGTTTCCAATGTAGAAACAACCACCTGATGTGCTCTTCCTATCATCCTGGTTGCCTGCCCAGTCAACATTTGTAAAACCACTTACTTCACAAGTAGTATCAGTAGTAAAATATAAACCATAATTAATTGTTCCTGAGATATACCTGATGATTCTCTTTACATTCTCTAAGTGTGATTCTTTAGGGTCAACTTGATAACGGGCACACACACCAACACTAAAAGATATGTTAGGTCTACTTGCAGTGATGTAAAATAAACTAGCTATCATACTCCTATAAAAGGTTTGATCAACACTTTTACCTTGAATGTCCTTTGTAATTTTTGTGCTGGTACCTAAAGGAGTCCGTAATGGCTTGCTAGTTTCAAGACCAAACCTTTAAACAAGGTTATAGGCGTACTTGGTTTGAGAAATAAATATATTATCACGAGATTGTTTAATTTGCAAACCAAGGAAGAAAGTCATTTCACCTACCATGGACATTTCAAATTCATTTTTCATAACATGCACAAAATCATCCACTAGTGTACTAGATGTGGATATTTATGTGCAATAAAGATCTCGTCACTACTCCTTTTAATAAATAAAGTCTTATCAACTCCTCTTCAAATAAATCCTTTGTTCAAAATATAGTTGGTAAGTCTCTCATACCATGCTCGTGGAGCTTGTTTCAAACCATACATAGCCTTTTTGAGTTTGTAAACATGATTTGGAAATTTTGGATCAACAAATCCTTTTGGTTGTTCCACGTACACCTTCTCATTCAAAAATCCATTCAAAAAGGCAGACTTAACATCCATTTGATATAATTTGAACTTCATATGATAGAAAATGGAAAGTAAAATCCTAATTGACTCTAGTCTAGCTATAGGTGCAAATGTTTCATCAAATTCAACTCCTTCTACTTGCATGTAGCCTTGAGCTACTAACCTAGCCTTATTTCTAACAACAATGTCATGCTCATCAGATTTATTTTTGAACACCCATTTTGTTCCAATAACATTTTTGTTTTTAGGCTTAGGTACTAATACCCACACATGATTTCTTTCAAATTGAGCTAACTCATCCTGCATGTCATTTATCCAAAATTCATCCCTAAGGGCTTCATTCACATTTTTTGGTTCAAATTGAGAAATATAGCATAAATGGGTTACCTTACTTATTTGTCTTCTTCTTGTTACCATGCTTGCATTAGGATCTCCAATTATATTCTTAATAGGATGATTTTTTGAAGTTCGAGTTGGATTTATCATTGATGAGGTTGATGCTTCTTCCTTATTTTCTTCTCTTTCCTCTAATTCTTCTTCTTTTATTCCAATTGTGTGATTGGTCATTGTTAATTGAGGTGTTGTGAAATTTTCTTCATTTCCAACTTCTTCACTTGTAATCTTCTTACCTCCATCATCTTTATCACTTCTTGAATCAAACTTACCCAACTATTCACGATCTTTAAGTATGTAGCATTTACTTCCAAAAACATGCATAAATTTCAGATTAGGTGTTTTACCTCTCCATATCTCATAGGGAGTTTGGTTTGTACCTAGGCGAAGATATACACGATTTATAATGTGACATGCAGTGTTTATAACTTCAGCCCAAAACCTTTTGGAGACTCCCTTGGCATGCATCATTACTCTTGCCATTTCTTGAAGTGTCCTATTTTTCCTTTCAACTACTCCATTTTTTTGAGGTGTGATAGGAGCAGAGAATTCATGAAAGATACCATGTTCTTTGCAGAAGTCAACATACTTGGTATTTTCAAACTCTTTTCCATGGTCTGTTCTCAGTCTCTTGATAGTTACTATTTTGTCACCTGTTTCAACCTACACTCTTGTACAATATGAGACAAAGAACTCAAAAGCATTTGACTTGTCTTTAAGAAGGTCTACCCATGTGTAGCGATAAAAGTCATCTACTACAACTATGATATATTTCTTACCTCTAATACTTTCTGTTCTCATAGGACCCATAAGGTCAATATGTATCAATTCCAATACTCTATTTGTATTTATACTCTTGATCTTCTTATGAGCAATCCTAGTTTGTTTACCCAATTAACATGGTCCACATACAGGTATTTCAATATTTGAGAGAATAGGTAAACCACACATAGTCTCAGTTTTACTTAATCTAACTAGATCTTTACAATTCATATGACCTAGCTTTTCATGCCACAAGGTATTTGAGTCATTGCTAGCTAGGTTACATGTTACTATGGGTGATGTATCAATACAATAACAATTGTCATGTAATCTGATTCCCTTAATCATGCATTCACCCTTTTGATCTGTTACAATACAATGATTGTTTGTAAATTGCACATTAAAATCACTATCATATATTTGACTTATGCTAATCAAGTTTGCCTTAAGTCCTTTCACATATAAAACTTCATCAAGTTTAAGGATACCCTCTATTTGAACAGAGCCTTTTCCAATAATTTTAGATATTTTACCATCACCAAAGGTAACTGTCCCTTCATTGTATTCCTTAAAGGTTTTAAACAAAGAACGATTCCCCATCATGTGTCTAGAGCATCCACTATCAAAATACCAAACGGTATTTGATTTAGCTTTAAACGCTATATGGGCCACAAAGCAGTGCAACTCAGATTTCTTAACCCATCCTTTTTTAATTTTGGACATTTGAGTTACTGGTTTCTTATGTTCCTCTTTTTGTGTAGTTCTTGTAGTAAAAACTTTATGTTTTGAAATTTTTTAAGGTTCCTTAGAAACATTTGTACTCGTGATAGAATCATAGGCATAAAGAAATCTACACTTAGATCTAATATGTCTTTTCCTACCACAATGATGATAGATGGGAACAAACTGAATTTTCTTATAATGATAAGGTGCAGAAACTACCTTCCTTGCCTGAGCAATAATGGGTTTTACAAATTGAGTTTTGGATGATGAAGGTATTGATTGTTCATCTATGTATCCAAGACCTCTCTTATCTCCATGTGGTTTTCCATAGTCTAGAACTTTGGTTAATTTTTCAGCACCAATGGTCAAATTCTTCATTGTTTCTTTAGCAATACTAAGTTCTTGCCTATGATTTTTGTTTTCCTCAATGGTTTCTATAAGTCTCATATTCAAATCATTAATATGATCAGACAATTCCTTTTTATCTTTCTCTAGGCTAGAGGAATTTTTTTTGTGAACATTGATGATATCATTAAGTTTAGTTACTTCCACAAGCAATTTATCTCTCTCTTCCCTGGCACCTAGAAAATCCAGGAATAGTTTCTCATAATTTGATACATTAAACTTAGACAGTAAGAGAGAAGAGTTTACTTCCTCATTTTCTTCATCCGAGCTAAAGTCGAAGTCATTGTGATGTGCATTGGCAGTTGTAGTGAAGGCACAATAATTAATGTCATCATCCTCTGAGTTACTAGCATTGTCTTGCTCACTTTCTGTGTGACTGAGTGTAGCATTAAAGGCTTTTCCAAATTTCTTTTTATTGTTAGCACAATCTATAGAAATATGACCAAATCCCCCACAAGTAAAGCATTGAGGACTAGTGGGCTTGCTTTTCTTACCATCAAGGCTAAGAGACTTGATTTTCCTTAACTTTCGATCATTTGAACGACTGGATTGTCCCTTGTTGGAATGATTATTTTGTTGACCCTTCTTCTTCATGAACTTCTTAAATTTTCGTGCTAACAAGACTAATGACTCATCATTCATATCATCATCACTATCAGAGATGTCCTTTTTGGAGCTTTTGAATGCCACATCCTTATTTTTCTTGGGTGGATCAAGAGAAAGCTCATAGGTTTGGATTGACCTGACAAGTTCATCTATTTTTAGTGTGTCTACATTCTTGCTTTCCTCTATCACTGTAACTTTCATCTTATATTCAACTGTTAAAGAGCTTAGGAGTTTGTGCACTTGTATGGGTTGTGTAATTTTCTCACCAAGGTTAGAACAAGCATTAGTGATATCACAGAAGCGAGTATAGAATTGACCAAAAGTTTTGTTGTTGCTCATTTTAATAGAATCAAACTCACATGTTAGCAATCTAAATTTTGTTTGTTTTACTTGGGAAGTTCCTTCATGAGCAAGAGCAAGTGGAGTTTGTGCACTTGTATGGGTTGTGTAATTTTCTCACCAAGGTTAGAACAAACATTAGTGATATCACAGAAGCGAGTATAGAATTGACCAAAAGTTTTGTTGTTGCTCATTTTAATAGAATCAAACTCACATATTAGCAATCTCAATTTTGTTTGTTTTACTTGGGAAGTTCCTTCATGAGCAAGAGCAAGTGCATTCCATGCATCTTTAGCAGTCTCACAGTCGGAGATGCGACGGAACTTATCCATCGACACTGTAGTGAATATTGAGCTTAGACCTTTTTGGTTTGCCCCACTAAGGGTGCGTTCTTTAGTGGTCCAGTCTCTTCTTGGCTTTATGATTGTTACACCATCTTTCGTTACCGAAGGTGGTTCCCAACCATCAAGAATAGTATCCTAGAATTTTTCATCTTGTCTGAGAAAGGCTTGCATGTGAGCCTTCCAGTAAGGGTAATTAAACCCATCAAAGAGTGGTGGTCTAATAGATGACCCACCTTCTTTCATTTGGTCCATAAGTAAGTGTGTGTGTCCCTAAGGATCAATCTCACTAAGTGTGTCTAGTGTCGGCTCTGATACCAATTGAAAGTTTGTAAAATATGGACCTGATTAACCTAGAGGGGAGTGAATAGGTTATTTTTAATTTTTATCAATTTATAATTTACTAACCTAAACAAAGTGACCAAGCATGCAATCGTGTGTAAGAGTAAAGTGTAGAAATTATAACACATGATATTTTTAGGTGGAAACAACCTAGGCCACAACAATGACCTAAGAGGAAAACCACCAGTCCATCGAACCACCTAACTTTCCACTATGAAAATCAAATGTTCAAGTACAAACTCGGTCTTATGCTACCCTCTCTAGGATACTGCCCCAATGTACTTTACTTACGAGCCCCTGCTCTGTTTTCACAATTTCTAAAATTAGCGTGAGCGGTTTGTAGACCAACGTTCCAATAAGCTCCTCGCCAATTAGATCGTTCACAAATCAACTACAAAAAGATTAGCACAAAAAAAACACAAGTGCTCGTGTGTGTTCTAGAATAGATTTAATAATGAATAATCCTAACTAGATGATTTAAAGCAAATTTTATTTAAACCAAATCAACTAGAATATTCTAGAGCAAAAAGATTACGCATAATTTCAGTAAAAATAACTTCTTTGAAATTTAATAATTAAATCAAATAATCATAATCGTTCATAAAATTATTTAATCTAAATACCTAAAAATCAAATAAAAAAGAATTAAATTAATTAATATAAATCAAAAGTATATATATATATATTAATTACCTTTTCTCCTTTAGTACGCACCTTTCAATATATATATAACTATATGTAAAGTTACCTTTGCTTTGCTGCCTAATATGATTTTATGAAGAAGTATTACTCTAAAGAATATTAATTAATCTCAACATCTCATTATATTAGCCCATCATACTTAACATCACTTTTAAAGAAGATTAATTAATCTGTGGTTGATGTGCTACTCCTCAGTTTTTTCTTTTCAGCAACCTTTTGTTTTTTTCATACAGTTTTCGTTTCTCCTCCTTCGGCAGCTTTTCTTCTGTTTTTTTTCTACCACACTTTAACCCTAATATATCTATATATATAGATAATAATAATACCTAGTAGTATTAGGATTAAATGTATTTTGGGCTTAATTTTTCAAAGCCCATTAAAACACATCTTAAAAATATTAAGACACATAAAAAATATTTAAACACCAAAAATAATTTTAGATTTATGAACATATACTATTAAATGTATAAATGTAATCCTATGCGTCGTAGTTATAAAAAAACATACCTGAAGTACGAATATCTGGAACTTGAACATTTGTTCCACTTTTCTTGATAAACTTGATAACAGACTTAAAAACAAATTTACAAGTAAATATTTTGTCCACGAAAATAGCCAACAGTAATAGTTCTTATAAACTATTCACGAGAAACAACTGTGATTTCTAGATTCAATTGACGATATTCAAATCATAGTTTGTCTCAAACCAGTTCTGGGCCATTAGAACACCAAAAATGGTCATCAAGCAGTTATTATACTCATGAATACATATACATGTAGAATGTGCATCCCGAAATCCAACTAAAGTACTTGAATAACAGTTGTAAGGATTGTGTAAGTGTCAGTCTGAGTTCATGGGTTGCGAGCTACAATGAAAAAAAATGGCTGGTGAAGTAAGGTGCGCGACTGGGAAAATGAAAGAAGAAGGGTGGTGCATGAAATGAAAAACATGAAAACCAGTTAGGAGAGAAAAAAAAGAGAGAAAAGAAAGTTAGGAGAGAAAAAAACATTTTGATACAGAAATTTAATGTGTGTGGTATAAAAGAGAAAATATATGAAATTAAATTAATAAAGATGAATTTTTTAAAAAATAAATAACACAATATATTATTTGATTTCTGTTTTAAAAAGATTAAGAAATCTATTATTTTAATTAGACTATCATCACAATTCAAATTTCAAAAATTTGGCATTTCTCTATTTATGTGTGTCATCATTGTTCAAAAATTATGCTAATCTTCTCTATTTAGTTTTAATTTTATAAGTGACAAAATTATTATTTCCAATTTGAGAACACTAAGTTAAATAGTAAAAAATTTAATATTAAAAGAAAATATTCTCCTTAAATAAGTATCGATTTTGTGCAGAGAGAAAATGGATTGATTATCAATAGAGCCATGAATTAATAGATCCATAAATTGCTTCATATATGTTATAGTAGAAAGAGTAAATTTCCAACGTTGACAAACGTCGTTCACCCAGGTCAGTATTCGAAGCCAGCAAGATTGCACAGCTCTTTTTAGTCATTTTTTCTATAAGAATATTTTAGAACTCCTAAAATGTCAACTTCTTATCACATAGCAGCAAAAGATACGCAGGGAAATTTTTGTCCTCGCGCGTTGAACCCTTGATGAATATATTTTAGGCAACAATTTATTATTAACCAAGTTGTGTGGTTCTTGTTACTTTGTATAAAAGATAGAGCTATATCGATCATATAATATAAGAAGTGGGACGTGGATGTTATTTAGGTTAGACACTACATTGGGATTCATTTATGCATCACTAACTTGAAATTTGCCAGTCTCGCTCTAAATAGGAAATTTATATAAAATATTGTTTGACTGCTAACAGAAATACAGGCATATAACCCATAAATATATTGCTGACCTCACTATCTTTTCATTCATTCATGTAATATGAAAGGATCTGATCACTATATATGTTGATTTCAAAAAGTATTCCATTTGAGGAATCTGAGAGAAATAGATTTTATATTAAATATTCGTATTCACTGATTTTCTTAATACATCACTAAATACAATATAACATAAATCTCACCACCCCAATGCTATACTTGTTCTTAAAAACTACATAAATCACCTATTCTCCTCATTCTATGAAATATCTTAATAGGTCAATTATATTTAAAATAGATATAATTCATTCATGTAATTTTCTTGCATATCAAAATATTATAATTATAAAAATTTATTTTAATCAATATTTAATTTATTTTTATATTTTTTTATCATTTTAAAAAGAAAAAGATATTAATTTTAATCTAAAATTACAAAAAAATCAAAATACAATTTTATAATTGAAAAATTTAAACGTACTAAACTAAATATACATCCTCATTAATTACTTATTACTCCAATCCAAAAATTAATCTATTACAAAGATTAACACATTCAAATTATATTTTTAATATGAGACTCACTCGTACTTCTTAAATGAGAACATATAGTCCCTTTATACTCGAACAATTTTTATATACTAAATATCATTCATTTAATCACATATTTCTTGATAGTGCATATGTACCTCATTAAGTGTACCAACGTGATAAGAAAAAGCTAAAGAACCACGCCAACTAAATATAATTTGAGAAGGAGTATAAAATAATATTACATAATTCTTCTTATGATTTGATAAGAGCTCACCGTTCCTTTGAACAATGACAAGTGTGTCACATGGTCCATAATTACTATTAGGATTTGTGTGCACTCTGGGCCTCGACTCTAATACCTCTTGTTTGGCATATGGTTCTAACCTAAAATGTTTAATTAGATTTATTGACAAATATGATTATTTTATGACAACTTATATAATATATTCAGATAAAATTGTTAATAAATATTTTAATAAAATAATTTAATTTTTTTTCATGTAGTTTCCTTACCTATTAAAATAATTTCATTATAAAAATTTATTTAAAAAAATATTTAATTTATTTTTATATCTTTCTTATATTTTAAAAATAATTCTTTTTAATATGGAATCAAAAGCAAATCAAGAAACAAAATTTTAGAATTGAAATTTCAAACAAACTAAACATTAAGTACAGTTAGACCCATACTCATGTTATGAAATTTCTAAATAAACATATAATTTTTATTCTATATAGTATAATATTACTTCATAGTTAAATATACAAGTATAAAAACTATATAGTCAAAATATTTAATAACTTATAGCATGCAAGTAACGTTTAAGGCTATTTTTCAAAGGCATTCTAAAAGTCATGCAAATATCTTCCCAATGTTATGATTTAGTGTAATTTTAAATGTATATAGTGTTTTTATTAATTGTATTTATTTTTTATTAATTGTATTAAATAGATCACTATTAAATTAAGTGGGATCAATAATAATTAATAAAAATTTAATTTATTTTTAAATTGAGTGCAAACCAATCTCAACACAGATGGAACCATATGTCAAGATGTGTGCAAATGAAGGCAAAGATTTGGAAAATATAATGATGTATCGACAATTACTAGGTAGTTTAATCTAGTTAACCTTGACTCGAGTGACATTTTTATGTGGATGATTTGATGAGTCAATACATGCAAAATCAAAATCTCATTTAAAAGAATTTTGATAAATACTTAAATATATAAAGGATATATACAACTGATTATGGTATTTTATACAAAAAAGGTGAAGATTTCTAACTTGTTACTATATTAAGTATGAAGGAGATCACAACACTTGTTGATCAACTACTAAGTATATGTTTACTCTTGGATCTAGAACGACTACTTAGTGTAGAAAAAGGCGATCGAATGCGTCTTTATCAATGACCAAAGAAGAATATAGAGTAACAACAATGAAAGCTCAAGACAGTACATGATTGATACACTTGATGGATAATCTACATCAACAAGTAGATTATGTAGTTCCATTATAGTATGTCAAGTAATTGATAATTCGTTTGTTAGATAATCTAATCTTTCGTGCAAAAACTAAACATTTAGAAGTATATTATCATTTTCTTAACGAGAAAGTTTTTAAAAAAGAGATTAAAACGAGACAAATCAAAACAGGTGATAAAATTACAGACATATTCACAAAAAATACAAAAAACTTCGTTCGTTAGATTGTCACGGTGCAAAGAATAGGAGCTGATGTTAGGGACTTTAGTTATCAATTATTTTACTCAATTATCCATTAATAAAATGGTCAAATTTGGATAAATAGATATGGGTGGTAAAGTGGAAAAATTACTCGTTTGTGTTTTTAAAACGTGTAAGTTATTAAGCTAAAAGCGTGGTTTTGTAATTTATTTTATTTTTTTATATTGTGTGACTTTTGTTGTCTTGGAATTGTATAAATACCCCTTCCTTGAATTTGCTAATCCTCGAAAGAAATAAAGTGAATCATAATTTAAGAGTTTTGTTGTAAGTATTTAGCTGGTGTGTGCTTTCTCTTGTGCAAGCTTCTTCAACATAATACCATTAACAATTATCTTCCAATTTGCATTATTCTACACGCTTAACTTAAGTTCAGGGATGACTCCACACAGTGATCAAAGAGCCACATGTCATTTTCAATTTTTGTATATCTTTTTCTTTACATGTAATAATTTATAATTAAGATTGATTTAGCGTATTTTTTGAAAAATATTTTTCATTTCCAGTTTTTGATATATTTAAAATTTTACTTAATGTTTATTGCTTTTTATGCCCAATTAAGAATCATAAATTTTAAGTATAAGCAAAAAAAATCATGTCATATCACATAATAAATTACAATGATTACTTTATTTTTTACTTTAAATTTGTGTTATTATATAATATGGTAGGTGATGATGTGTCATCTAAAATTTTAAATTCTCTTATCCAGTTTTAATTAAGATTCTATTTTCTTATAATAAGATACAACATTAATTACCTTTTTATTTGAGATTATAATTATTATAAATATTTGTATTTGCCTTCCCTACACCATCCAAATATTCATTTTTCATTTTCTCTTATTTTATTATTAATATAATTTGTTTTTAAAAATAACGTTACTCATGTATGTTAAAGATTGAACCCTAACCATAAACTTTGATGAGATTGTATTACAACAATGCATGTTATTATGACATGCTCTTTTGTCACTTAATTTTATATAATATTAAAAAAAATTATTTTTAACTTCTTCATAGTTAATACTTTTGTTGTAATAAATTATAGTTTTAGTTCTTTATTTCTCATTATTTAGAATTTCACAATTATTCTTATAAAAAAATTAATTTTTTTTATACTGCGTAGACATCAAACAAAAATAAATTAGGGAAATAAATAGGAGGTTTGAAAATATAAAATTCGAATTACTTTTTTAAGAAAATTCTACATATTTTTAGGATTGTCAATAAAAATTAAAAAGGAATTGTCATAATAAAATTGTATTAGCTAATTTTCTTGCTGTCCCCTTTTAATGAGCAATGTTCAAGGTCAAATCGCCATTATGGTAAATATTTTAAGAACTGTTTTAAGATTGTTTTTTAATTTTTCATCAAGATTGTTTTTCCTTTTCTAATGATGGTCACAAGAATCACAACTATTGTATAAAATCTTATTTATCATGATGTCTCTCGATAAAAAACAGTCGCTCTATTTGTTAGAGTATCATGGTAAACTTATAGTAACTTTTTAGAATCTCTTTGATATGTATTAAAACTATAGTAGTTTCTCTTTAAAAACATTTGAGGAACTTAAATAATTTATATACATTTGAGGAAGTAAGATATAAAACCTAGATCTTAGTAAATCTTTTGGACATGAAATAGAAAATACCTTAGAGGAATTGCACTACTGCAACAACGAAAGAATGAATTTTTATTTTACAATAAAAAAAACCAATGACTTCATATAATTTCATATTTGTTATGTATAATCAATCATGTTTTTTTTCCATGAAAATCAATCCTATCTTTTTTAATGAAAACTAGTTAATGCATTGTTGCTTATGACTTGTAATTATTAACTATTTAAAAAAGTTTACATCATGATTCAATTAATAATCTGACGATAAAACTTATTTATCATATATTTTAAATTATAATAAATGTCAATTGACATACAACAATTTGTTTGATTATAATAATAATAATAATAACTATGTGAAATTAACATTTTTATAACATATAACATAAATTATAGTAAACGTAATTCGCGTTAGGTTAGTTTGGGTTGGTTCAAATGAACTTAGGTTGAATACGACCTAAATTTAATTCATGCCATGAATTTTCAATGCGAATACAAACATAAGAATTTATGTGGCCTGAATTAGTTTGAAGTGACCTAAATATGTATGTGCATGTATTAATATATTTTTTAAATATGTTAAACTTGATATTGATATGAAATTTTAAAATTATTTAAGATAATAAAAACTTTGAACTATTGAAACTTGTAAGTATGTTAGTGAACTATTATACTAAGTTACGAATATAAAGGTGATATGCATTCTCTTATAATAGAATAACAACATCAAGTGGTTAGCTTGAATATAACCAAACTCAACTCATTATGTAATGCATATTGATTCATTTGTTCACACTATTCATGTTGATTGTTCTTTCTGCAATACACTTGGGGTTCTTGTATGGTATGAGAGCTTTTTTCTACAGAATAATATGTGTGTTATACAATAATGGTTAGCTTTAATAATGGTAATCATGCAGTTACTAGTGATGGAAATCTTCTTTATCGAAAACTAGCATAACTTGTTGTAACTATTCCACCAACCAATGTTTCAATAGAATTGAAACTTGATCATAGCAACTTTAATCTAGAAGGAGTAGATGATTAGCGTAATCTTTGTATATGGTGTAAAAATGTATGTAGATAGATCTATCTTAGATCTATCAAAGGTGATTGAAGGTATTACTGAACCCAATCATGAGTATGCATTATGTAGTCATATTAATGGTGTAATAATAAGTTGGATTTTAGTTCAATTTCTAGATATATGTTTGGTGTAGTTTCTTAAAAATTCACAGCTTTTGATATTTGGAATAGTCATAAACATAATTTTATTTCTTCTTCTAAAACAAGAGTCACAAAAATTAAGCACCAGTTGAAAACCACAAGAAAAGATAACTTTGTCTATTTTTGACTATTTTGATAAGATGAAGGGATGTGCTACCTATCATTGGTAGACTCATGGATGATCAAGATTTAATTATCTTGATTATTGGAGGACTTGATCCTAGGTTTAATCCTTGTATTTGTTCAATAAACTAAGTAAATGTTTCTCTTGATAGGACAAAGAGTCAATCGTTGGCTTATGAGAATCTATTGATTCTAAAAGACAAGAATTAGCACAATGAGATTTATTAGGTAAATTACACACAAACAAGCATTATAACCAAATATTTTCAATTCCAATGCTTCTTCTTCAACTTCTAGTTCTAGATAAAAGTATAAAAGTATGGACAACCTAATAGAGGTAAAGTAGCTAGTAACAATGGAAGAGGTAGAGGTGATAGAAGTAATATTCAATGTCAATTTTGTTCTAAGCAAAGGAATGTGGCTTATGTTTTTTACACTTTGATGAATTTACTATCTAGTAAACCAGATAACGGAGGTTCTAACAACAATCATGTAGGTCATTTTTCATTTGTGGCTTCCTACACCAATAATGCCAATAATGAAAACACTCTTTAGATTCTTGATATGGTGCTATTCATCATACGACTAATGATTCTACTACTATCTCAAATGAGTCTAGGATCTGATGGTGTGCTCCAAGGAAATGAAGGTAAAATTTTGATTAATTGCATTGGTGAATCTATTATTTTTGGTATTAATTATTTACAGGTGCACTTAAATCATGTTTTGTAAATCATGTTTTGCATGTTCTTTCTATGTTTTGAAAACTTGAATTTAGTTAGTAAATTATGTAGAGATAATTAAGTATTTATTGAGATCATGATGTTTATTTCTCTTTCCAAGAAACAAGTATGAAGAAGGTTCTTTTTCGGGAGCTTGTTGAGTAAGAGTTATACAAGTTTTGGAATAAGTGCGTGGGTTCTTGTTAGTTGGCTGAGTTAGGATCTTCTTGTCATTCTTTTATTGCAAAGAGTTCCTTGTGACATGATCATCTTGCTCATGTTTATAAACCTATACTTGAAACTTTTCTTAGTAGTCATAGAATAAAACTTAGTTCTAGATCTAGTGTAAAAAACACTACCACTTGTACTACTTATGCAATGGCTAAATAATATGGGTTACCTTTTGTGTCCCCTAATGTTAATGCTACTAAACCTTTGAATCTTGAGTATATTGATAAGTGAGCACCATTACCTTCAAATAAGTGTAAATAGAGATAGATATTTTCTATTGATTATTAATGATTGTATGTATAAGGTTTTACTAGATTTATTTTTACAAATGAGAGATCTATTTGTCTTTATTTTTCTTAAATTTAAAACAATGGTCGAATGCCAATAAAATACAAAAATTAAACAGGTTGAGAGTGATGGTGCTTGTGAGTTTGGTTAGGACTCTTAAAAAAGCTAGTCTAATATATCATTTAATATGTCCAAACACCTCTCAAGAAGATGGTATTATTAAATCTTGTTATAGACGAGTGGTTGATGCTATATTAGCCTTACTATTTGGGTCACATGTATCTATGTCCAATTGGCCTTTTACCTTTAAGTCAAATGTGTATACTTTGAACAAAGTTCCTAGTAAAGTCTTGAAATACTCCTCAGTTTGTTCTCTTCTATATGGTTCAAACTCTAATTGTGGATTTTGTAAGGGTTTTGAGTGTCTTAGTTTTCCTTGTTTGAGACCTTTTAGTAATAATAAATTTCAAACAAGATCTTTTATTTTGTGTTTCTAGGATATGCCTTTAATCACAACAGTTACCTATGTATGGATATGACTATTAAAAAGATAATCACCAGTAGACAAGTAATTTTTTTTTAAATGAGCTTCCTTTCCATTCTTCTATTTTGTCTTCTTCTGAGCTTGTACCTTTGGAGTCATGTGTAGTACATTTTCCTCTTAGTTGTATCCATCTCATTATTTTTCTTTTGTGCCTATTACTAATGTTAAGCATGCTTTGTTTAGTCCAATGCCAATTTCTAGTCCTATGCTTGTGTTTGGTATTTAACCTATGTTTAACGACTCTAAGTCTATTCATGTGAATGCACAACCTATATTTGATTCTAAATCTTCACAAACCTTATACCTTTTATTCTAATGTACAACCCTCATCTAATTCTTAGACTGATTCCTATTCTTCTAATTGAGTTCCTATCATTGCATATTATCTTGGTTTTCATTTGAAACTTTGTCTTTCATTGCCTCTTGTTATACTATTCCTATTTTTCATCTAATGTTGACTTGTTCCAAAACAATTCACTCTAAGCCTAAGGCGTTGGTTACATATGTAGTCAAGGTTTCTCTACTACCTATCCCTAAGTACATTAAGGATGCAATTAAATTTCTAGAATGTCAATAATCCATGTCTATAGAATAAAATGTCCTAGTTAAAAGTAAGATTTGGTCTTTGGTAGTTCCTCCCCCTCCTCAAGAAAAACTCATTAGTAATTGGTGGGTATATAGAACCAATGAAAAGGAAGATGGAACTCCAAAAAAAATATAAGGCTGGCTTGGTGGCACAAAAGTATTTGTAAACACATGGATTGGATTTTATAAAAAAAATTAGCGTAGTTGTTAAACTTACCACAATGAGAATTATTCTTTCAATTGCCTAACATTTCAATTGGGATATTAGGCAACTTGACATTAATAATGCCTTCCTTAATAGTGATCTTGAGAAGGTAGTTTACAGACACCAAGTACTTGATTTTTGACATCATTCTCATCCAATAAAGGTTTGCAAGCTTCATAAGGCACTTTATGGCATCAAAAAGTTCCACGAGCTTGGTTTCATAAGTTGAAACAATGTCTTATTTCTTAAGGTTTTGTTGGTACTAAGAGTGACATTAGCTTGTTTTTCAAATGTTCCCCTCAGGTAGTCATGTATGTATTTGTCTATGTTGATGAAATAGTGTTTACTAGTTCCAATTCCACTTATTTACAAGCTTTTTTCATAAGTTTTCCTTGAAAGATATGGGTTCCCTTAAATTCTTTTTAGGCATTCAGATTGCTCAAACTTCTCAAGGAATACATATGTGTGAAGCCAAGTACGTCAATGATATACTTCATTGATTTGATTTAGTGCATACTAAGTCTACATCTACACCCATAGATTTAGGTGTAGTACTTGGTAAAAAAGAATGTATATTGTTAGAAGACCCTTCTAATTATAGGAGCTTGGTAGGTGCTCCATAATAATGTGTTATTTCAAGACTTATTATAACCTTTTTAGTAAGTAAATTGTGCCAGCTTTTAAGTAAACCTATTGATATGCATATGAAAGCTACCAAAAGGGTGTTGTGGTATTTAAAGGGTACTATTGACTATGGGCTAGTGTTAAACAAGCCAAAAGAGTTCAATTTGTATGGCTACACTAACTTAGATTGGGAAAGTAGTTTAGAGATAGAAAGATTACTAGTAGGTATTGCATGGTCTTTGGTGGTAACATAATTAACTGGTTCTTTACAAAATAAAGGGTCGTTTGGAGTCTTCAATTGAAGCTGAATATAAGGCACTTGTACATGGAACTGCACTAGTCATGGGGTACATATTTGCACAATGAGATTGGCTTTGCTTGTGTAAGGAAGTCAAAACTATTGTGTGACAATTTAAGTGTACAACACTTGGCTAGGAATCTTATGTAACACTTTCGCACCCAACACATAAAAATAAATTATCATTTTGCCAGACTTGGTTTTATAAAAGAAGCTAAACACATAATAATGTAGTTCAACTGATTAACTAGAATATGTGTTTACAAAGCCTTTTTCTTGGACCTAGTTTTATTTTAACAAGGAGCACACTCATGGTGTTATGTATGCCATGAGTTTGAAGAGAAGTATTGGCACTTGTAAGTATGTTAGTGGACTATTATACTAAGTTATATAAATAGAGGTCATATGCATTCTATTATAACATAATAACAACACCATGAATTTAGCTTGTATATAACCAAACACAATTCATTATTCAAAGAATATTGATTCATTCATTCATAGTACTTTTCTTCTTGTTGTTTGAGTTCTTGTATGAACCATAACGAAACAATCGGCCCAAATTAAACAAAAAATAATAATAAATTTTATTACAAATTTTTATTAAAGGTAATGTTTTATATTGATAAAATACAATATTATGATAAAATTTGTAAGAATTATGGATATCTCATTTTATTTTATTAATTTTGGGGATTAAATAACTCATAATTCTTATAGATTTTGACAAATTTAACAAAATAATTAAAAAGTAGAAAGTTTCAAAACCATAATTCTAATATAAAACCATCTAATTGACAGATGTATAAAATTAAAATTGATCTTTCTCATAATAACATAAGATTTTTGCACATCTAGTTTTCTAATAACTTTTAACATAGATTCAGAGCTAAATGTCATATGTACAAATTCTAATGATCTTAATTATTAAATTTTAAGTATTTGACCTATATAGTGCATAGAATAACACTTGTAAGGGAGTAATAAATATATAAAATAATGACCTTAATCTTACTTACTTAAGTTTTTGGAAGAGTTGGTTTACAATAACTTCTAACATAATATCAAAATTAAAAATTTTATATTAAAGCTTAAATAATCATATTTTTTGAATTATAAGTGTTTAGCATATATATATATATATATATATATACGGTACATAAAACAACACTTGACGAGAAGGATAGATGTAGATTAACATATCTAAGTACAAATTAAAGTAATACTTACCTTTTTCCTAATAGGTTAAGCTTTTGAAAAATCAATTGGTTTTTTAATAACTGCACTTATACAAGTTTGTAGAACTATCTTATTATTATACCAAATGCTCGTACCAACTTGTTAATCCTATTAAAAGGAATAGTACCCGTTAAAAGTAAAGTAAGTTGATTTTTAGATTAATTTGGACCCATAAAATTGTGACTAATAATAATTATAATAATTAAAAATTAATTAATATGAACAAAATTATAAATTAATTAGTTAGACTCACAAAATGAAGAAGTAAAATATTACATCCAATTGTTTTAATGTAAATAACACATGAACTCAAAAAATTATGAGAATAGATTTGTCTGCTACTAAATTTTAGGAGTTAGTTACTTTCATAGATTAAAATTTTTAATTGTTATAAAAATATCATCAAAATTTTTTGTTACTATTATACCATTAACTTTTGTAAAAATGTTATAAAAATACCATTAACATCAATTAGTTAAAATTGATGATATTTTTATAACATTGGTGGTAAAAACATATATTTGCTTAAAAAGTTTTTTTGAAAAATTCTATTTTTAAATACAATGAGAATATTATGGCTAGTAATGTTATATGTTGATAAAACATTGTATAAATATGTAATATATTTAGATAAAAAGTGTACAACTTAATACATACATAGAAACTGAAAAAGTTGCAAAAAAATATAAGTGTGAAAGTTTAGAAGAATCATAAGCTCCTTAATCTAAAAGATATGAAGAAGCTCACAATTCTTGTACAATCCACCTTATTATTATTTTTATTAATATGTGATTTTACCATTAACATGTGAGTCTTTATTTGCAAAATCACAAAAGCTTAACCCAATTAATGAAAGAGGCTTTTGATTTTTACATCACTTTTGACCGCCTTTTGTATGAGGTTTTTTGACCCGTTGTATTCATGCATGCTACAATGTCACATGCATACAACACTGTTGTTGTGTATGATAGTGAAAAAATTAGACAAGACAAGAAGAAACATGAAATTTAAGAGAATATGCATATAAATAAAAAACTAAAATGACATATATATACAATTAAAAAAACGTGTTAAGTAAGAGTGATAAAAACATAAAACTCAATATATAAATAATTATTATGCATATACTTACCGCTCTAATAAATTTTATAATAATATTGTTTTTTTTTAAATGCTGGACTTCTATCTCTACTTTAACAGCAAGACATATAAAACAAATTTCACATTACACAAGTCAAAATCATATAGAAAAAGCTAAATAAAAAACTTACAGCTGATTATTTTTGAGTTCTTGTTATTCAAGACAATTCTAAGCCGATCCTAACTTAGTCCTATTTTTAAGTGTTAATACGGGGCGGTCCGAATTGGACCTTAATTTGATTTGGTTTGTGTTTGTTGATTCTTGTTCTATTGTTGCAGCACAAACTGCAACCTCTAATTTATGATCTACAAATAATATGATCATGATAATTTATTCTGCAACTAAATTAACACAGTTTTTCAGTACGTGATCTCCTAAGTGTAACTCTAATCCCTCATATGAAGAAACTATTTATTAATCCAAAAAAAAATTTGGGGAAGCAAAACTTTGGTTAGATAGATAAGAAAACACATAATCTAGAAAATCTGATGATAAACCCATAATTAAATAAGTACTAGCATCTGATCTTTTTATTCCAATATGAGATGAAGCAATACAAAGATCAAACATTAATATAATATACACATTCAGAATAAAAAGATTGGTTCTCTTGATCTAACATCTCCCTCTATTGTTACTACTTTCCAATATCTATGAAGCTTCTTCAATTTTCAATACTACAAATTAAATGGATAAAATGATCAAATTAATGATCATAAATCCCCAAAAACTCATTAAAAAGGAGGCCTGACATGAGTCCAATTAGCATAAGACTCATTATGTCCCATTTGACCATCATTCATGAGATTTAGTGGGTAATTGTAAACAGGAAGAGCAGAGGGATCAGGCAAACCAGTTGTAGTATTACTATTCTGCAATTGTATTCCTGATCCACTGCTGCTTCCAATTGCTGTTGGAGACCCTCCTCCTCCTACTCCAGCACCATCTGCTTCGTCTTCTTCTTCAAGAGGCAATCTTTCATAAGTAGCATTTGAAAAAGTAGCAGCAATCACCATAACTGGTCCAGCTGCAATTAGTGAGCCAACAACACTTCCTCCTACTACTTGACCTTGACCGCCAGCTAAGTAAACTGTCAATCCTGTTGATCCAGGAGGTGCTGGTCCTGGAAGAAAAGCCCCTGTTAGAGAAAGAATCTCAAACCTACCATGAAGTGCTACCACCGCACCGGGGGATGCTGGTTGTCGGATTTTAACGTTTGCTACGGAGCCACTTCCGCTGAGCACACAGACACCTCTTTGGCGCCTTCTAGCGAATTGGGCAACACTTTCTGCAACATCAGCACCACCAGCTACCTCCATCACATGGCTTTTTAGGGCATTTGGGCTGTCACGGGTCACAAAGATTGGTGGTTTTGGTTTGTTTTTTGAACCAGCTGGTCGGCCTCTTGATCTCCTTGGAGTTCCAAATTCAACTACTGCTCCTTCTTTTGGCTCATCTCCTTGATCTCTGTCTTCTTCACTATCTTGATCATGATGGTGATGATTGTGATGATCTATTATTCCAGTACCTCTACTACCTTCACCAGTATTGTTTTCGTTCATTGAGATCTCAAGGTCTCTTTTGCTTAGAAGAGGTGAATTCGCTGCCGGGTCCATTCCCGGTAGACCCACCTGGTTGGTCCACCAAGGATTAGCCATTTGATTAAAATTTTCAAGATAAAAAATAAACAGGAAATTGAAAAAGATCTCAAGACCCAGCAATTGAAGTTTCCTTCTTTCTTTTGCTTCAGTTACGTGTAAGGATTGATATATTTATGAAGCAAATAATTTTTTTGAAATAAGGAACTCTTTTTATGTGTAAACTTGACCTAGCAGTTTTCTCTCTCTTACTAAGATTTAAGGTGATATGAGGGAGAGATCAAGATGTTGTGCTGTATGAGATTAACAAATCTAAGATAATAGGGACTGAAGAGAGAATTGGACTTATTTGGTTAAAGATGTGAAGCAAAGAGGATCATAAATTACAAGGTAAAAGAAGTTGAATCTGAAGAACCCAAAAAAACTCTAAGTACTGATAACTAATGATCATCATCTCAGTGGTGAGGAATATGGAACAGATGCAAAGAAAACCCTTGCTTGATAGAATCAAACACAGAGCTAGAGAAAGAGAAAGAAAAGAGAGAGTGACCATATATATAATATTAAATAAAGCAATGTTGAAAGATTGAAATGAAATTTAACAGTATTTGTTTCCAAGACTAGAAATAAAATATTAATATATATTATTATATAAGGTAATAGCATTTAAATAATTAATTTTATTATTTTAAAAATAAAAGTATAAGAAATATTTATTGTATTTTTATTTTAAATTATTGAAAACCATAACATTTAATAGTAATTTTTCTTGTAGTAATATACCATTACTATATATATATATAATTAGAAGACCAATAATTATAATAAATAAATATATAATTTTATCTTAATTATTTTTGTTTTCATATTATTTAAGTTTAAATTTTAAATTATAATAATAATTATAATATGAAATTTAAATTATTTTATAAATAATATGATTAATTAGATTTAGATGATCCCAGTTTTTGTTATTATTTTGTATTTAAAAAATTATTTTGTATTTATATATAAAGACTAGTATTATTACAAATATAAATGCAAAATTATTTTACGTTAGCATTACTCATATATACCAACTTCAAACAAAATTTCTTGACCAAATATAACAAACAAACAAAACTTTAATTCTTTGGTTTGGCCGTGCCGGTGCGTTGTTGTTATTTGGGCAGCTAGCTAAAATAAAATGTTATTTTTTGTTTTGTTTTTTCGCAAACTCTGGAGTTGAATAGGGACTACAGTACAGTACTCACTACTCAGTACATAGTAATCTGATATTTGGGAGCGTCTTGGAAATTAGGGTTTCTTGGATAGTGTGCGCGTGGCCAGATGGAGAGCACGCACCTTTTTGGGGGCCCAACATATGTTGTGGTGTATTATTTATTTTGTTTTCTGTTGCTAGTGTCCGGGGAACCTACTTGAAGGCTGAAGCAAATTTATTTATTTATTATTTTATTTTTCCCATCTTCCTATCAGTTGAAGCAAATGGTATATACTTTATATTACTCCTACTCTTTCATGTTCTTAATAATAATAATAATAATAATAATAATAAGCTTATTGTCTTATGGTAAATAGTTATAAGTTAAGAAAATAAAAAAACACATATTATTATTTTAACTAATGTAACATCAATCAATAAAGCAAAATATATATATATATATATATATATTAAGTTTATATTAATAGTGAAGATATTTTTGAATAAAATGTATAATTATAATTTTATTTTTTATGTTTGTTTTAAAAGAATTACTTTCAAGTAAAAAAAACTATCGAACATCAATGACTGGATCGATCGAACAATATTATTTGAATAAATTAATTTTAATACATTATTGGATCTATTGAGGAATTTACTAGATCGATCGAGGACTAGATTGATAAAGTTTAATAAGTAGATTAATCCACCTTTTAGAATATTAATTAAATGATAATTGGATCAATTGAGAGCATGTTTGATCGATCGACCTATGTACTTGATCGAATAAGCACTTGGCTAGATCAATTAAGCCGTCAGGTCTTTGAATTTAATATCTATTTCTATTACAAGTTGAATTGACTTTTTACAGTATTATCCTTATTTCTAAAAAGTGTTTTAACTGATTTTATGGATGTACAATATGATAATTCTACTTTAATCTAATATGTTTCAAAATATTCTATAAATACAAACCTAAGCACACATTTGAAATCAACTACACAAGAGTTTAATTGTGCTTATTTTTTTTTTAATCTTTTATTCTCTCTCTTGTTTTGCTAAAAAAATTTAAGTAAGCTTTTTCATTATGTTAACTTATCAAATGTTTGAGGTTGTGTTTGATGTATTAATAAGACTAAATATAATTGTGTTATTATACCTTTAGCTGATTGTTCTAGAGTTGTTGTTTTTCCATTTATCTAATATATTGTTTAAATTAATTAGTTAGGGTTGTCCATTATCAAATATGCTCTAACACACACATTTACACTTGTATTTATATGCTAACTTTTTAGGTGATAAAGGTGCAGGTTCGATTAACTTGAAGAACTCAAGTTTGTTGGAGAGTTGATATGGACCCAAATACCTATATTGTAAAGACTATAATAAAAATAACGACTTGTAAGTAGGTTACTTAAGGGCATTATTAGGTGGGTAGTTTAAGTACGAGCATTGTAACTAGATACTTATTTTTCATAGTAGATAGTTAAGAGATCTAATAGACTGGTGATTTTCTACTTAGGTCATTGGTGTAGCTTAGGTTATTTCCATCTAAAAATCTTATGTGTTGATCTTTATTTTTTGCATTACTTTAAGTATACATGATTGGTCGTTTTGTCGGTTACAAAATTTTAATTTACCATACTTTCACTAGTTAATGAATTAGATCCATAACTAAACAAATATTTTTCTCTCAATTAGTATTAGATTTGTCACTAAATACACTTAGAGTGTCTAGGACCTTGTTATGGATCATTTAAGAGAGTCTACAACCCATGAACCTTACTTTGATGGGACTAATTATCCATATTGAAAGGCTTTCATGAGATATGAATAAGACTTTACAACCAAATACTTTTGCTAGAGTTGTGTAGTTCTTATTAGCTATAGAAGTCTAAGAACTTCCTCTAACAATGATTTATATCATATTGCTTCTTCCATTTTATATTGTGCATGTTGATTTGTGGGGACATTTACCTATTAATTCTATAAATAATATGAGATATTTTCTTTTATTTGTTAATGAGTGTTCTTGTTTTCAGTGGCTTTATATTCGTAGCAATAAGTTGAATCACTTGAAACTCATTTGTTTCAATGTGGCTAGGATTTCATGTCCACATACTCATACTTAGAATATGATAGTTAAGTGCAAGAACATATATCTTGTTGCAACTATATTAACATTAACTATGTTGATGAAGTATGGAATTCCTATATCTTATTGGGAGTTTGCATTTAAAAATGTCGTGGATCTAATAATAGACTTCCTTCTAAAACTCTTGATTTATGTAACCTTTATGAATTCTTATTTCACACTAAACCTACATACACACATTTTGGATCATTTGTGGCTTATGTTTCGCTTTCCACAAACCATACAATCATACTAAGCTTGAACCACGTCCCTTACCATATGTATTTCTAGTCACAAAAGGTTATTGGTGCTTAGAACTAGTGTCTTAAGTGAGTTCATATCTCTACACATGTTAGGTTCAATGATCATCACACACGAAGTGTGTACAATGAATTCGCAAGTATATGTATCGCAACAAGTAATATAATGATAAAAAACGATTGTTTTCACGAAGATTATTTTATTAAAAACTAATTTTTAAAACTAAAAAAGTAAAAATCAATTTTTTTGTATTTTTATATTTTAAGGAAGAAAAATTAAAATAACTAAAAGTAAATAGCAATAATAAATTAAATTAGATTTGGTAACTAAGAAGATATATAAGAAAATATCTAGGAATACCTAATCTCCTAATTTTCTAAACATGTGAATCGCTAAAATTCCTCCATTATAATTATCAATTAATTACCTTATCAATTGAATCTAACCTAACATATATTCCTCTCTCAAGTAAACTACACAACATATAGTAATTAATTTAATCACACCTTCATGTTGATGAGTAGAACCGACATCGCCGATCCTGCCAATACTTTGGTTTTATATTTATAAAACTCTCGCAAGTGCACAAATAATTTCATAGAAAATGTTAAGTATACTCCCAAGGTCGATCTAAGGAAAGAATATATATGGTTTTTAATTTATTATTCAAACTTTTAAAAACAAAATTAAATCCTAAACATCATGTCACGATATTTGAGATTTTTGTGTTTCTAATCTAACAACTTAAAAATAAACATAGATATAGGTACAGATTCAATAAATATTTATGCAAATTTTATCATTTATAATAGTGGAGTATTTATGGATATAATAACTAAGTTAGTTATGTTTGCTCCTATTATTTAGGTTATTAAAGATATAAATTGATATTTATTGATTCTTTTTTATATGAATATCACATTTGGTGGGGTTAGATATTCTTTGTTAACTAAACAAATCAATTAACACCTATGAGTGAGGTTGATAACTAATTTAGTTAATTAAATTAATTCCTTTTTTCTAAGAGATTGAAAATGAACCATTTAAATGCCACCTTTGGTAGGGTTAGATAGTTTACACTTTACTCAAGGTGTCCAAATTAAACCTAAGAATTCAATTATCCAAGTACTAACTTTCAAGTTTTAAAACCACTAATGAAAACATGTTGTTAATATATTTTCAGATAATAATTCTTATAAAAACTTTGGAAATAGAGTTTCACTCTAACTATCGGACGATTGTACCAACAAATAAAAAAACACTACTCTAAATCAGACCGAATAACTAAACCTTAAAATCTAATTTTTAGATTTAAGTTTATAATGAAAAATAATATATTTCTCTATAATATTCTTAATATATAATCTTGAATAAAAACAAAATCAATTTATTTTAGAGATTTTTACCTATTTAATATTTCACAAGCATAATAATATTATTATTATATGATCATGTTTACAAACAACCAACAAAGTTAAATTTAATCACAGACAAATTAAATATAACATGTAAGAATAAAACATAAAAAATAACTATAAAGAAAATAAAATCCTTACAGTACTTTGATGTTATTCTTGTTACTGGAAAACCTCCAAACAGAATTTGCATTTTCATTTACTGAATCAAAAAGAGAAGAACTCTAAAACTAAGAAAAAACTAAAAACTAAGAAATTGAGGGAAAGGAAGAAAGAAGAAGATGTTTTTGAGGTGTGTTTTGGTGTGTAGAGAATGTGGGTATTTATAGGTGAGAAGAGGAAGAGAAGTTGGTGGAAAAATGATTAAAAAATGGAGGAAACACGTAGTAGGTAATGATGATGTCAACTGACATCATTAGTAGATGGGCACAGGATGGGTGTAGATGGGTGTAGATGGGCGCGAACTGGTTGGCGACTGCGCGCATTGGCCCTTTTGTTCAATTTTTCTATCTTTTTTTAACTTTTTCTCATTTAATTTATGAATATATTTGTGATATATTGCCTCCAATATTTTTCTTTGAGTTTTTAAGTTAATTTTTTAAGCGAAAATACCTGAAAAACAATAAAAATACCCGTGATTCTGAAAAGAAAAAATATATATATATATATATATAATCAATTAATGTGTATAAAATCATTGTAATTTTAGTGCTTTTTGAGCACCCATCACATGTCAATTAAATTGTATGCTACTCATTAAGTTCATCAATTATGGATCACATACATAAGAATTATACATCTCTGCCTAGAAACTATGCATGTAATTTAATCAAGACAAACAATTAAATAATTTTCTCAAATCTATTTAATTGCTTTTTATAGATAAATTTTTGCCCAAACAATTAATAGCATAAAAATTAGATTAATTAATAAAATTAAATAAAATTATAAATAGGGTAAAATATTAGATCATCACATGGTGAAAATTGGGTTCATTAGATCCCTAGATTAATAAATTAACTACACATAATTGTGTTCATAAAGAAAGACAAAAATTTATAAAGAAAAGAGTAGAAGAAGAAATACAATCAATCTCTTGAGTTAGTGCCATGCGACGTAACGTGATTAGCAAAACCAGATGGCATGGCGCACGTGTGGAATGTGGGGAACAATCGTGTGGCGACACGTGGTAGTGTGGTTTGACCAATCTCTGAACTCAGATTGAACACTGTGCTGACACGTGGCACATTATTTATCCTCCTCACACACGACGTAATGTGATTTATTGTCCCTGCTTGCATGGCGTCTGTATGGCTTGCCCAATCAACTCTGCTTACGTGTAAGTCACATGGTAACTCTTTATTGGTCATGCATTAAAAATTCATAAAAAATCCCTAAAAATTTCAAAAATTATATTTTCACCTATTTTCACTAAAAATTTTATATTTTAATAGTTTTAGCCCCTAAAATACTATTTATTGAATAAAATAAGTAAATATTAAGTAAAAAAAAGTGTGCTAATGACTCTACTTTCATAGAGTTATCACAACCCCAAACTTAACTATTTCTTTGTCCTTAAGTAAAGCTAAGTATAACTAAATAAAATAACTTGGGTAGTATATTCATAAATATACTTCTATTAGTACTTGCATATTCCATGAAAACTATCTCTCTCAAAATTCGTACAATCTTATGATAAGAAGGTTAACATATTCATCAATCAATGTTTCATCAATACAAGGATATGTAAGTTTTTTGAAAAAAAAAATGATTCGTGTGTGTACTTATCAATTCAAAAACAAGTCTCATAAGTTTATTTTTCACAACCCTCTCCACTAATATAAATATACACTTAGCTAAAGTTCAATAAGAACTTTACATGGTCTATAAATGAAGACATTTAGGCTCTTTCCACACCTTAACTTTCTTTTTTTTCATCATGCACTTTTTAACTGTAATTGAGCTTTAACTTGATATTTTAGTGCACCCTATTTTGTCATTCTTTTCATATTCTTGTATTCCACATCTCTTTTCTCTTTTTTTTTGTAACTTCACAACACCAAAAAACTTATTTTCAATTCTATTTTTTTCTTTAGAGGCATAATTTTGTTGTGAGTTCTACTTCTTCTTTTTTGTTCTTTTTTATAGAATGCATTACATTTCACCTTACTTTATAGCATAACACATGATTTCATTTTTTTTATTTTCATATAAGCTAAAAGTGTAAGGATAAAGTTAATGCTTATTAGTTAGACATAAAATGTGGTTAAAGTTATGAATGGTTCTTCGTTAGACTCAAATGTGTGACTAAAGATATTAAAAATGGTTAGCTTGAAAGGTTCAATCGATCTAAATAAGACCTAAATCATTTCCCTTGCTAAATACTATTTAGGATTTTGCCTCAAGGATGATCAAAAGATTCTAAAACCTGGTATATCTCATCAACTCACATAACTCACTACAAATTTTCTCTCAATAAGAACACCAAAATCAATCATGAACATGTGCATAAAAATTTGAATCAATCAAATCAAAACTAGCAAGCATATCACATGATTAATGTAAATATCTTAACAAATATGTTACATTCCTTATCCTACCCATGACAACCAATTTTATCATTGAGTTCATATGTTTCATATAAAGCATGCATGCATTTAGTTTTCATATATTCATTAATTTTTACCCACATCATGATTAAAAACATCATAAAAATAAATAAAAAATCCCCAAGAAATTTAAAATGCATAGTAAATACTTATGTAAAGAATGAAGTTCCTTCCCCCAAACTTAAATTACACATTGTCTCTAATGTGCACATATAAGTATGAATAAGTAAAAGGAAAGAAAACTCCCTTAGCTTTGGCATACAACATCTGTCGTTAAAATGCTCAAACTTGTTGCACAATTTCTCTCCACATTTATTCACCTACAAAACAAGAAGAAATATAATAAAAAAATAAGTAACATAATGTTGGTTTGCCTCCCAATCAATGTCACGTTTAACGTCCTTGACTAGACAGTTATATCAAGTTCTAAGGCACATCTCTTTGTATCCATTTAATTTTGAGTTTGCCTTGAAAAAAATTGAGTCTTGATTTGTTCAATAATATATTATGTTCTGGTTTGCAAACATAGTGCACAATTCTCTTCTCATGCCATTTTGTTTTATTTTTAAACTTTTTGGCATTCTTATAAGCACTCCATCGTAACTCATCCAATTTATGTATTTCTAATAACTTGTTCACCAATCCATTGGATAAAAATTTAAGGTCTAAGCTTGTTGGCAGTTCAATTTATGGTTTGAGCTTAGATCCTATCTCAAAATTTTCCATAATCGCCTTTGATACATACATGAGAGGCACATCCTCTTAAAAGTTCACATAGTTCACAATATCAACCTTTCATTCCATACTTTCAAAGAAAAATAGATTGAGTTGTTTTTTGGTGAGTTTATGTCCTTGTTCATAGCATCATGTGTAACAGTTATAAGTATAGGTGACTCAACATATTCTTTTAAGTTGTCCCCATATTCAGTAACATTTATCCTTAAGCATTCATTAACACTATCAATGTAAGGGGGTTCAGATGATTTAAAAACATTAAACATTACTTGTTCATCTTGTACTCTCATTGTAATTTCACCTTTTGTACATTAATGAGTGCTCTTCCAGTTTCTAAGAATGAACGACCAAGTATGATAGAATTCATGGTCCTCTTCCATGTCTAGCATAATGAAGTCCTCCAAAAAGAAGAATTTGTCTACTTTTACTAGCAAATCTTCTACCACACTCCGCAGTCTCTTAATTGACCTATCTACCCTTTGTAAAGTTACTAAAATGAGTTTGGCTTTATCCACCCCCAATCTGTTGAAGACCAATAATGACATGAGGTTAATACTAGAACCCAAGTCACATAGTGCCTTGCCAAAATGGATGTTTCCAATAGTGCAAGGGATGTCAAAACTACCTGAATCTTTTATTTTTTGTGGTAGTTTTCTATCAAGGATGACACTACAATCTTCAGTCAAGGTTATTGTTTCATGATCTCTAAGCCTCATTTTCTTTGATAGTATATCCTTCATGAATTTGGCATAAGATGACATTTTTTCAAGTGCCTTTACAAATGGTATGTTTATATGTAGCTTCTTGAAGACTTCTAGAAATTTTGAAAACTGCGTATCTAACATTTTCTTTTGCAGTCTTTGAAGGAAATGAATAGTTGGTTTATAAAGGTTGTTTTTCTTTGGCTGAATTATTTCCGTTTTAATGATATCTTTATCCACTAGTTTCTTTTCATCCTTGTTAATTCTTGTTTCTCCTCATCCTTTTCTGTCTTATGTTCCTGTTTTAAAGTTTTACCACTTCTCAAGGCTATAGAGTTGCACCGTCCCTACTTTCTCTTATTTAGTTTAAAATTGTGTCACTTGGAAGGTTATCTTGAGGCCTTTGACTTATAGCTTGAGCAAGTTTCCCTATTTGGTTTTCCAAATTTCTAATTGAAGCCATTTGAGTGGACACTTTTTTATTTACTGATTGCATGAAGTCTTTCATTATCCCTATTAAAGCATTTGTATTGTCCTCAGTAGGTGGCTTCTTATCTTGGACTTGTGATTAATGTGGTTGTTGAAAACCAAGTGGTAGAAATGATTGATGGTTGAATTGATTACCACCTTGAATATTCTTATTACTCTAAGAGAAATTTGGATGTTGTCTCCATCCTGGGTTATATGTGTTTAATATTGTTTCGGTTTACATTCCCTATATAGAATACAGATTTAGGATTATTTGGACAATTATCAAACAAATGAGCTCCTTTACAAAACACATATGATACTCCTGAATCTTGGACCTAGTTTATACTCGTTGGTAAGTTTTGATCCATCAAAAGATTAACCAAAGATGACACTTGAGAATTAAGTGTTGCGATATCATTTACCTCATGCATTATGGCTACTCTTCTTGTGGCTATCATTCTGTCCATTGGCCATTGATAATTATTGCTAGCCGTTTTCTCAAGTAAATTATAAGCTTGATTGTAACATTTGGCTAACAAAGTTGAATTAGCAAATGTATCAACAATAGTTCTTGTTTGAGCATTGAGATCATTGTAAAAATTCGATCTCCATTTGAATTCAAGAAGGAATACCATAACGAGGACACTTCCTTAGCAATTCCTTGAGTCTTTCTCATGCTTCATATAATGATTCTTCTTCGTATTGTTGGTAGGAAGTAATGTCATTCCTAATCTTGGCATTCTTTGTTGGTGGGAAGTATTTTATCAAGAATTTCTCCACCAAACTATTCCAAATTGTAATGGAATCAGGTGGTAAAGAGTTTAGCTAAGCTTGAGCATGGTCTCGTAAAGAGTAAAGGAAGAATCTAAGCCTTAATTTATCCTTGGTCACACCATTGAACTTAAATGAATCTACAACTTTAATAAAAAATTGGAGATGAAGATGAGGATCCTCTATTGGCAATTCGTTGAATTGTCCAACTATTTGTAGCATTTGAAACATCATTGACTTTAATTCAAACTGATTAGCTTGAATGTTTGGTTTTGTAATACTTGGATTCAACCCTTCCAACGTAGGTATTGTATATTCATTCATAGCTCTATCTCTATCATCCATGAAAAGCATTTGAATGTTCAAGTTTATCTCATTATTATTTATGTCTATTAGCCATTTTTTCCTCTTGAGTGATAACTTGTTTCCTAATTGATCTGAAAGTACACTTAATTTCAAAATTTAAATATAGGATTTATCCCTCATAAACTCTGCTCATGCAATAGACTCAACTATGTTTCTACAATACTAGAGGAGATATCTAAATAAAAATTAAAAAAATAAACAACTAAATAAATAATTTAAAGTAAATAAATAAATGAATAAATAAATAAGTAAGTAAAGAAAATAAATTAAATAAATTAACTAAAATAAATAAATAAGTAAAGAAAAATAACAAAAAAAAATTAATTTTTAATATTTATAATCCCCTACAATGGCGCCAAAAGCTTGATCGCTACACACGAAGTATATGCAATGAATATGCAAATATATGTATCGTAATAAGTAATATAATGATAAAAAAAGATTATTCATACAGAGATTATTTTATTAGAAACTAATTTTTAAAACTAAAAAAAATAAAAATAATTTTTTTGTGTTTTTATATTTTAAGGAAGCAAAATTAAAATAACTAAAAATAAATAGAAATAATTAATTAAATTAGATTTGGTAACTAAGAAGATATATGAGAAAATATATATGAATACTTAATTCCCTAATTTTCTAAACATGTGAATCGCTAAAATCATCCTAATATAATTATCCATTAATTACATGATCAATTAAATCTAACGTAACATATATTCTTTTCTCAAGTAAACTACATACCACATAGTAATTAATTTAATCATACTTTAATGCCAATTAAATTTCATACTACTTATTAAGTTCATCAATTATGGATCACATACATAAAAATCATATATCTCTCCCTAAAAACTATGCATCTTATTTAATCAAGATAAACAATTAAATAATTCTCTCAAATTTATTTAATTGTCTCTATAGATAAATTGTTGGTCAAACAATAAATAGCATAAAAATCAGATTAAATAATATAATTAAATTAAAATTATAATTGGGGTAAAATATTAGATCATAATATGGTAAAAATTGGGTTCATAAGATCTATAGATTAATAAATTAACTGTACATAATTGTGTTCATAAAACTCATATTTTTCATAAAGAAAGACACAAAAATTGATAAAGAAAAGAGTAGAAGAAGAAATACAATCAATCTCTTGAATTATAATGTTAATCTTCTCTTGAATCTCGACCAAAATTGTGTCCCCTCTTGAATTTTTCTCTATTTTTAGCTCCAAAAATTGACCAGAATCATGCTAATGATGGCCCCTTAGAGTTTATGGAGTGATTAGGGACTTCAATATAGCTAAGGTGAAATTTGTACCATCATATCAACTTTAGATCAAGGGTTGAGATCAAAACAAGAAAAACTGACAACGCTAGCCAATCACAACGAGACATATGACACACAAAATTCACTAGGCACTAATGGCTACTTTTATAGAGTTATCATTTAATGACAATGCTTTTTTCTTTTCTTACTTTCTTTTTAAGTGGCACTCTTGCTTTGTCAACATCTACACCTCTCACTACATCCATTTTTGTGTCTATATCAACTAGTTGTATTACAAGGAAAATTTATAATCCTTTTGATGTTCCTTCCTTTAACATATCATATGACATGTTTAGAGCTTCTTTTATTTCTGTTTCTTTACCTAGTTAGTCTACACCACCTTCCATACCTATATCTAGTTTGTTTTTGAAAGAGTCTTGGAATCGGTACTCAACAAAGTTAAGGAGATACTAACTCCTTGAGACTTACCCCAGTGTTGCAAAAAATTAAAATAGATAAACACTAAAACAAAGACAACCAAGTATAAAAAAATAGGCATATAGTTTAACATAAGGCACAAACTATGGCATCAATAGAAATTGAAAGAGAGATATTATAAAGATAAGACAAATAACATAAGATCTAAAGAAAGCAATAAGGAAAGAAATAAGATAGAAAAGGCATTCCAATCGCAATGAGATACTCCTATGTAGGAGCATGTTTGAATGTAATTCAGATTGTACTCATACTATATGCAATCACCAAAATACAAAAATATAACATGGTAAACCCACATATGATGCACACCTATTTTGTAACAACGATGGGTTGCTTAAGGAAACCATTCAACAATAAGAAATTCACTATGTAAAGTAAATCAATGGTTCACAACATAAAGATAATATTTGCTAATACCTCTATCAAATGGAGCACTACATTCAACTATTCCTAAGCTACTTGTACTACTCTTTGTATAGAAACTACGATTTGATCTCTACATTTGGTTCTATTTCAAAGCCTCACTACCACGTGGCTTGGAACAATAATAAAGAGGTTAATATTGTGTGATAACATAACATAATTCACCCTGACTTTATGCTATACCTTATGCATATAAAAATTAGGAAAACATAATGTTGTCACAACCTATACGTATATCCCATGAAGAAAATACCATGTTGTGTAAACAAAATTCTCTCCTTTTTGGCACGAAAGTCAAAGGAACATCCCTATATGATTGATAGAAGGAATACATATAGGCAATTATACTAACCACTCATGTATCTAGTATAGACAGATTTAAACAATGACACAACAATATGTAACTCAAGCATATACATCACAACATATAAGTTGTTAACAACACATATTGAATACAACAAAAGCAATGCTTTAATAAATAAAAAACATTGAAAAAACAAAATCTTTTTAATAATGGAAATTTTGATTACATTTTTCTTTCAAAAAGAAGAAGAAAAAGTACATCAAACACAAATGTAAGAAAATAAAGAGAAAAATCAAGAGTCTACTCCATCCTTTTCCTCATCATCTAAGGTGGCTTGACGAGTCCCAACTTCAAGCTCTTTGCTATCAAATTATTGGTTGATAAAAAGGACTCATTCGGATCAAGGTTGGAGCTATCAATCATTTGCTTTAAGGAAGTAGCGCTCTGAGGTAGATGAACATCTCAAAAAATAAAATTGAAGTTGGTACTTGGAGAGAGAGGATATGAGAGGCATCTTCGCTCACTTACAATCTAATAAAGGGGTAAGAACTAGAAGGTCATTGTGAACCATGCATGGGAGTTTGGTGTTCCAAATAAAAGAGACGATCAATAATTTGTAGCAATGTTTGTATAGGCATGATCTTGAGTCAAGGTAATCAAATAATTTTTGATTGGGTCCAACTCTTAAGAAACCCTAGAAAGCTCAAATGAATGTTGATTAGAAGGAGAAGAAGGAAGTTGTACACGAATAGAAGGACTAGGAACTGACACAAAGACACTTATAGAAGAAGCAGGAGAAGGATCAAAGTGTACAAGAGTAGAAGAATTCAACTCTCAAAGTTGATAGAACAATTTTAAAACTAAGAAAAGAAAAAACTTAAGAGAAAACTAAAAAAATAGGTAAAAAAGAGTTCATAAGATGATAAGGGGTGATTGCAATGAGAATGTGAGGGATCTTTTATATAGGCGAGAAAACACTCCAAAAAGAAGTAAAATTTGGATCACTAGGTTGAACACCATGGCATGGATTTCTTTGCATCGTAGCATGAGCCAACCAGTAACTCATCTGAAGCTCAATTCGATTGTCCTATGCCACAGGACACAAAAACCTTCACCACAATAAGCGTGTTGTTGACTTCTAGAAACCTTTTTGTATTTCACCCCTCTATGGTTGTAATAAAGTGCTTCCAAGTACTATTCTTCAAGTGTTAACCAATTGAATCTTTTTTTGAAACTAAAAATACTTGAAAATAACAAAACATACCCACGATTCTAACAAGATATATTTGCTAAAAAGATTATAAAACTATGCAAATATAAATCTATTTTGACATCCTAAGTGTATAAAATCACGTTATATTTAGTGCTTTTAAGCACTCATCAGTATCTACCTTATATCCTCATTTGGTTTCTATAATTGAAATGTTAAATACATGTTACAAGATATTATCAAAGGAAAAATTGGCCATTTTTCAATTAAGAGTTAACAGGTATAGTTTAGATTCGTTAGTCTTGTCCTACCCTGGCACCATCACATTCTTTCTCCCACCAACCAACCTTCATTGTTTACTATAGAACAATTAGTTAGGCAATTACTAACTTATTTGAAGTATTATCTATGTCAATGACTGTGATTATTGTCAGCTTATTTCCTCTTATCTTTTTTACTTCTTTATCTTTTTTTGACCATCTTACGTTAGATCAAAATCACTTTTACTTTATGTTTGATAGAATATAAGATTGTTAAAAAGAATAAAAAAAAGTCTATGGGATTAAATGGAATGAACTAATGGCCGTGGCAATTAGGGGCAAAAATGAATACTTTAGATAAATTGGTAGTAACTTAAATACAATTTCAATAAAAGAATACAATTTTGATTGGTTTGTAACAAATAGTAAAGTCTTGTTTGCGACAAATTAATAAAGTGATTAAGGGTGAGACAGAAATGATGGTGGAGGTTGTCGATAATATCTAAGATAGTATAAAATGTTTTCATATTGAAATAAACAAAAATAAATATAAATGCACCAAATAATAAGTATTTCATAAAGATAAAATTATGCTTTTATAAATTAAATTTATTCTCAAAATTAGAGCATTGTTATATGTTTTTATTAAATAGGAACTATTAGTATACTAAGGGGATAATATGCATTTAAATATATACATTTTCATTAATAAAGATAACACTGAATTATCAAACCCATTAAATTAAGCCAAATGGTAAAACTGTAAAAGAACCTAGTAGATTGTCACATGTACAACATATGGCATCCACGTTGGTACGAATGATGCCACTTGGCAAAAGGGGGAGTGGAGGGTGGTTCACGCAGATATATAGTGACATCATATATATATGGTTACATTTCTCAATTATGTAATTATATAAATATATTATTGTATGTCTATAACTATTAAATAAATATTTTATTTATTTTTGTTACACAATATAATAAAGTTTCCTTGGTTCAAGTTGCTAATTGTTTTTAATATTAAATTATAAGATAATTTTGAACTGAAAATCCAATTGAATAAGGAATTGATTGAGAATCCAACTTTTGTCCCATGTATAATTGAAGTGGCGCAGACATCATGGATTATTACTGGGTCTATCCCACTAACTCGATCACTCCTAACAAATAGGAAACAAGTGCTCCACAATTACTTAGCCTTCAAATTCAAAGTCATATCATCTTGAAATTGTTGAGTTTTCACCTAATATGTTGATATCAAAGTATTCGTGTAACTCTTTGAGGATTGTTCCACACAGTGCTAGACCACGCACATAATGCATATTAGCGTATAATTCCTAGTACGATTACTATATCTCATGTTATTAAGGGATAATATGAGAAAAATATATTATATATATCTTCAATTTTAATAAAAGTTAAAAATAAAGAATATTATTTTATACATATCTAAAAATGTTAAAAATAATAAAAAATAAAGATATAATGAAAATAAAAACAAGACATCTAAAGATGTTTTCAAAAAAAAAAATGATACTTATTAACAATAACAAATTTCAAAAAAAATTCAAAAATCAAAACTAAATCTTAAAAAAACAGATGTATTCATAGAATCATCTTTCTCGATGCTAAGAAAAATATTTCCAAACAAAAAATATAATTTATTATGGAATAAGTAATAAGGAATAAGAAAATAAGTATTATATCAACAAATATGAAAGGATCGTATAACATATCATTAATAGACAAAAAAATCATTATGCAAAAATTATATAAAAATTTCAAGACCAATAAAAAATTAGATATATTCATTTAAGAAAAATACAAATATTTATAAAAGCATCCTTAGAGAAGAAATTGACGCACATATAAAATTAGCATTATTAGACTACAAGATAATAATCCGAGCCTTATTAGAAATGATCCAAGAAAATTAGGATATAGAAATTTTAGTAAGTCTATTAATATTAAAAGATGAGGAATTAAGAAAACATTCTGAAAAAAATGTTCTAATAAAGAAAAAGATGACATGATAGTAATTAGTAAAACATATTTTGAACAAAAAAAATTCAAAAGTACTATGGTAACAAATAGAATAGTAACCTTATAATCTAGGGAGAAACTTTTGATCCTCGTAGAAATAAAAGGAATGAAAAAGACCAAACAAACATAATCCTCAAGATAGAAGAAGGCAACAATCAAAAGTAGAAAAATGATTACACTAGGATAGGAAAAAAAATAAACAATGGACTTGTGCAATAAGCTTATCAATCCAAACATCTAAAACTACTTGTACAAACCCATCAAATTTGTAAAATATTATAAAACCATAAAATGATTGAAAATATGAAGGTATAATTTAATAATCTACCAATTGACCTAACAAATGACATACATCTGAGGATGCGAAGAGATTATGCAATAGGAAGATAATATTTAGATAATGTAATAAATAAAATATTTAAAGTGACCATAATAGAAGATAAAATAAACCATATCATCAAAATAAGTGAACTAGAAGTAAATGAGACTAAATGACATTTAACAAATATGAAAATATGTGATATGTGCTACATAAACTTTTTTATATGTGAATATGAAATGTATTATCATAGATGCCTAAAATACAACAATAAAAATTTAAAGAAATATTTTATGAAAAGTTACGAGGAACTCTATATGTAACTTTTGAAGAAAACTGGAGAAATAAAAATATTGTAATAGTCCACTTTTAGCCTCCCTCACCACTAAAGTAGGTACCAACCAAGAAGAAATCAAAAGGTCTTTCAAATTTTGTAATGTTAGGTCGAGGTTTGTGTAGATAAGAAGGAACATTTAAGGGAAATCACACATGTTGTCAACAAAAAAACCAATTTAAGTAAAGTGCTCACAACCAATAGAATAAACCTTTAAGCATATTTACAAAAAACTTTACTTCTCAAAATTCCAAAATCTTACAAACCCAATACAAAGGACCTTTTTTCCTCTCACAACATAGGATTCATTTCCTAGAACTTGTCCTTTTTCATTTTCTCTTTCCTTTTTCCCTTTTTCTTTCTTTTCTCTTTCCTTTTTCCCTCTTTCTTTCTTTTCTCCTTCCTTTTACCCTCTTTTTTTCATTTTCCTTTTCTTTTTTGAAAAAAGTAAAGAAAAAACAACCAAAACACAACTAAATGTATGCACCAGTAACAAATTTGGAACATAACAAAAGGTGTGCAAGGTAAGTAGGATTTATTATTTATAGATAGCTAGTCTGAGTAAAGAAAATAAGGGATAACATAATGGCTCAAAAAGAAGCTAGGGACAATAGGACAATGGTGGCAAGAAAAGATTTTGCCTCAAGAGACACTAGGTGGATTTTATAGCTTGATCGAGTTGTACAAATCATCAAGGTAGAAATCCATGCAAACTTCTCAAAATATCTATAAAAATTCATAGAGTCCTACCATGTGTAAAAAATATTTTCAATTTAACACAAGAATTCAGCCATACATACGCTCTATGAAAACACATGTCATAAAAATCACATTTCAATTCAAGTCAAAAGCATTCCACTCAAAACCCAATAAAGTTTCTATTAACTTCATTATACTTACAATAAGAAAGTTGAACAAAAAAGCATGTTGAACAGTCTTAGGAATAGATATAAAGAGAAAAGCATAATACAAAACAATAATAGAAAAATATATATGTATTTTTAAAGTATTGAAGGAAGATAAACACAATTAAGAGAAATAGACAAGCAACACAACAATAGACAAATGGGATGAAAAATATGTTATCAAAGAGGATCATATGCCATAAAGAAAGGGATGTACATCAAGAGATATCATCAGCACAAATCGTATAGTGTTGTCTCTAGAGAGAAAGCAAACAACAACCTATAGACAGTTTCCTTAAAGGAGATCATTGGCAACATTCACATCATTGATAGTCAAGAGAAGGAAAAGAGATGTTTAGACAGGGACATGGTCAACACCCAAATATCAAGAATGCCAACTAAACACATAAGTTTAGTCATAGTAATGCATATAAGTCAAGTGTAGGCACATAATCTATATGCCATATAGATGCATGATGCAAACCCAAACAAGCTTGTAATAACACCTCAGCTTTCTCCAAAGATACATCTAAAGTACTAGAAAAGGAAGAGTATGCAAAATATGGAAAATAATCAACAGGAGACTACCATATAACCAACACACAACATACTAGGTATAAAGAACCTAGTAAAACAGGTAGGATGTATTCTATATGACATGACATATGAATGATAAGACAAAAAAATCCTAAATCTTTGATACTATATGAAGAAAAACATGTGACATGATGCTCATACAAACATCAATCAAATAAGTAAGCAGTAAGCAAGGAAAACACACAAAAGAGCATTTCAAAGTAATTAGCATAAGAGAATACTAGTAAAGGATCAAATAGACATGTATAGCAGAAAGTAGGAAAACTGACATATTATTCAAGACAAAGAAGTAGAAATAGAGAAAGAGATATGCATGAACAAGAAAATAAGGAACATGCAAATAAAAAAGGTTCATAGAAATAGTAATCTCATAGAATAACAATAGCCCATACCAACAGAGACAAAGGGCACAAACATTTAAGGTGTGCATAGGTATAAATAGAGCTCTAGGATTGAGCACCTAGGTAGTTCAGCCTAAATAAAGGTGGCCCAATCTAATAGCAAATGAATATTCTCATATGTAGGAACAATTACATGAAGGTTAATTGTTCTTCCAACTCAAATAGATAACCGAGACCTAAATGGGGGCTAAAAATGCCAACCCATGGAATCTTTTTGGAAGCTCTATATCAATTCAGTCAAGTAGATCTCATAATATGAATTGAGAAATTAACACAATGAAAGTACAAAACAACATTCTCAATTCAATGCACAATAATAACAACCTCTAATAAGAAAGAGAAAGCTATAATAAACACATTAGTAACCTTGTGCCTCATAAGCTACTGTCCAAGCTAATAGCATGTATAAACATATCATACATCACCCAATATTCAAGACATTCACACTTAATGAAAAAACTATAAGGTCGTCCAATCATTTTAAGACCTCATATGTGGTAAATGATAATTGTACTTTCATAGAATGCAATCATACATTACATAACAAAACATAATAAAGAGTCCAACACTTACTACATTATCAGGATAAGGAGATACAAACTTCTTAAATAATCATACCAAAAATGTATGATCGAAAAGTAAAAGTAATAATTAGAAAGCCATAGGCATGCTAGAAGGAAAAAAGAAAAGAAAGCATGCAAATATACAAAAAAAATACACAATAGAAACTTAGATTATACTAAAATAATAGTAGTTATGCATAACAATGGATATAATGAGGTAAACCCATATAGAAACCATATCTACGTGGTAACATCCTCGAGTTGCTAAAGGTAACCACTTAATAGCAAATAATCCTTTGAACAAAAAAAATAGTTAGAGAGAAATAAAATAACCATTACCTTTATCAGTCTAGATCTTTATCCTAAATGGTTATTACTGCTCTTGCTCACTGATTTCGTAATGACTTGGTTTGACACACCACCTTAACTCTCATCCAAAGCACAATAATGTGTAAATGGAATAAGAAAATGTTGCATAAAGGTAATAACCAGCCAATACACCGCTCAACATATAGAACCCACTTGTGAATATCACCTTGAGTAATCACCACTCATAAGCACGGTTTTTCTTACATAGTCACGGATCACTAATACAAATAACACACCAGGGGTTGTGATATGAAAATAGAAAGATGAGATGTCAAATTGACAAAAGTATGGTACCATTTTTCTAGATGCAAAACAAGAAGAATTGGGAATATTTATAGAGCTCAAAATTGCCACATCACCGCCATCCCACCACCACTTTGGTAAGGTCCTTGGTGAACACGGTGGTAAGGTGCTTAAAATACATTTTTTTTGTTTCAAAATTTTTTGGGTACTTCCATAAATACATCACCAAAAACAAATAAAAAACACAAGTGACAACATCAGCTCACTTGCACGCTCGCTCGTTGAAAACCAACACTATCAACCTATCATGCACACTACTAAAACCAACCATGTGATGTATGAAAACATGCTCAGATATAAAGTGTACATAACTATGTGTGTACGTGAATTACTGATCCACAGTAAACAACTTTATCCAAAGGAAGATAAAAACACCAAATAAAATAACATCATTGTGTTTTGTACAAGAAAAGCCAATAAACCAATACAAGGATAACAAGACTTTCATTATTCTACAAGAAAGGTCATAATGATCTCACATAGTAACTTGAACGTAATTCAAGAATATATTGAGAAAATTGTAAATTACAAAGCATCATTCAACCATAAGTGAGATAGACCGAAGGTACAAAATAATAATTTTTCCAACTTACAAAAAAGAAAATTAAGGACCACATGTGTCTTTATTGTATAAAGGATAGAGATTGATCCATATCTCTAGACTTGAGAGGAAGCACATGGGCAATCGAATTTGAATAAATAGATTTCAACAACAATTTTTAAAAAGGAAGTAAGATATAAGATAAAACAAAATAATTATAATTCCATGTTACTTTATGTCTTTATGTTATGTATGAAAAATAAATGCTATAATTATGTCTATAAAAGGTCAATTGTATAAGGAATGAAGTCATAACAAGTTCTAAACATAGAACTCAAAGAAACATATCTTTTTTGAAAAAGTTATGTATAAACAAACTTGTATGGAGTATATTAGCAAAATATTAACTAAAACCTAGTGTCTCTCTTATAATTGATTGAAGGCAATAAGCCATTGTATCGTTAAAGATTCAAAGAGGGAGTAATATAATAAAATAACTAAAAATAAGACACAAAATATTAGAAAATAGAGGTGAATTCATATTCATTAAAACAACGTAACATCAAACACAATTCTATATTCTATTTGTTAAGTTTAATATTTATTTGTTCAATAAAATCAAAACATTAATCAATATTTATTCAAAAAATTTAAATAAAAAAATTATTTGATTCAAAATCAGCTTGTATCAAAACCATAAAAAGGAAAACACATAAATGGATCAAAACTTCATACTCTTGACTATTTAAGAATATCATTACTGTTAAGTATAAACCATGAGAGTATTAAAGATATTTTTATAAATTATATAACATTATGTAAAAAAAGAAATTGTAAGTACCTTAATTTCCTTAGGTTGCAAAAGAAACTTCTAACTTTATTCCGACAATTATAACTAAGATGAGTACTTTTATAATATTATTATCACAGTCACGTGTATTTTGTAATTATTATCGAACACGTGACTTTATTTAAATTTCATAAATTAACAATTTTACAAATCACAGCTCGAGCTCATCTTCCTTTAAGTACTTATTTGAAACACATGTTATTCTGTTGAAAAAACAATTAGAAACTCTAACACAGCACGTTAAAATAGTGCGTGGAGAGATGCTCTCATTTGGTTTTGAGAAAAAGTAAAAGCTTGAACTACTCAAAGATAAAGTAAAAGCTTGAAGTACTCGAAGTGCCTAGAGCCTGTAACCATTATTTCCATAAGTGTTAAGATTAATCGAACGTTTGGTAAAGTAATATTTATCAATTAACCTTTTTAAATGGCAGGTTATACAAGTATACTTAAAAGCGTCCGGCAAGTTCAGCAACATTGAGGACCCATTTCACATGGGTTCACGTGACCAATGCTTAGTTTAGGCTTAATGTAAAATTATTAGCAGCTTGGTAATATAATATTATATACAACAACCCACAATAAAGTCTCCAGCATTAGCAATGGACCCGTTCAATAATTATGTCTCACCTTTTAGTTAAATATTATTTTTTTATCAAGTTCAATAGTTGCAATATAACCCACCTTTTAATCTTGTAAAAAATGTGAAACATACATGTTTAAGAAATATATATATATATATATATATATATATATTATTTATATCAATTTCTGCTCGCCTTTTTTCGCTTTTGACAGCAGATTATATATAAAATCTTTAAATTAATAAATTAATTATACTTAATTTTATTTATAAAATTTATATTTTTAAAAATACAAAACATCAAATTGATAAAAAAAATAGAAAAAATAAAATTAATCTCTTGAATTGTAATATCAATTTCCTCTTGAATTATAATATCAATTTTTTCTTTAATTTTCACCAAAATTGTATCTTTTATTGAATTTTTATACATTTTTTCTCTATTTTTAGCTCCAAAAAATGACCAAAATTATGCTAATTTAATCCAATTAGAATTTATGGAGTGATTAAAGACTTAAATAAAACTTTGATGTGATCTGAACCGTCATATCAACTTCAGATCAAGGGCTACAATCAAAACAAATAAAATTGACAATTCTAGCCAATCACAACGCGACATATGACATAAGAAATTCATTGGGTGAATCAAGGAATGACGCGTGGTAGGGGAGATTGGTCAAATTCAACCCTCGCTGAGTCAACAACACGTGGCATGGGTGGAATGCACGGAGAAATGACATAGTGACACGTGGCATGACCAATTTTTGAACTCGAGTTGAATGCCATAATGACACGTGGCACGTGTTTTAGCCTCCTCACACGCGGTGTGATGTGATTTTCTCTCCGTATTTGCGTGGCTTCTGCATGGCTTGCCCAATCAGCTATTCTACCTGTGTGGCATGCCACGTGGTAGCTCCTGATTGGTCTTATGTTAAGAAATCTCAAAAAATTCTAAAAATTATATTTTCACCCCTTTTCATTAAAAAAAAATATGTTTAAATTTTTTTGGCCATAAAAATACTATTTACTAAATAAAACAAGTAAATATTAAGTAAAATAATACGTTAATAACTCTACTTTCATATAGTCATGAGATACGAACCATTCTCCTCCTATAATAAATGCATGCTAGTTGATTGGAGAGAGAAACTAGGTGTCTCTATATAAAAAGATGCTTAGGTTAGGAGGAAAACACTTTGTCGCATCACCTTGAGCTTGTAAAAGATTTTCAATTCAATGGTCAGAATTTAACTTCGACTATAGATTTGTTTATTCATGGTTTTTGAATTCAAGCGTCAAGAACCTAACGTTTTTCTACTTTATTTTTAGGTCAGTTTTTAAAGGATCGCTTTCTTTTATTTTCAAACTCGACCCTAGGTAATCCCTTCTTCTTGTACCTTACCCATCGTTTTATTGTTTTTTTAATGTTTTTTTTAGCTTTTTACATAATGCACTAAGAAGAGACCTCAACCTCCAGCTTAGGCACCTAAAAAAGCCCTAATATTCTAGTGCTAGTGACGACTCAAGGTCTTCTGGCTCAAGTTCTTCTAGTGAGGTGAGTCAATCTCCACCTCAACCACCTCTATCCCTAACCCTTAAACCATACTTCTACCGTTAGATTGACCATGCCCATACTTAAATCTCGTTACCTAGTACGTAGAGGATGAATACAAGGAATATAGGATTTGGGAAACCAAGAGGTTGCACTAGAGGTTAGTCAATTACGCCTAAGACTTATGGGTTGGTGTCCTAGGATGAAGAAATTTTAAGTAAAACCTATAACATACCTTCCTTAATTTAGATAATGATTCCTCCAAATCGTACCAGGGCATTTGATGCCTAATGGGTGAAGGTATGTGCCATTTTCGATGCTGATTTGTTTAGAACTCGAGGTGGACTTAGAGATTGTTGAGTTTTTAAGGCTTATGTCTTGAAGTAGAACCCTACATATCTAAGGAGGATATTTATATTGGTGAAGCAAGATCAGGGGATGAACTTGTCACTTCCTAAGAACAAGAAAAAATGGAAAGAGTATTTTTTCTATGTTTTAGGTAAGTTGGAGTCTCCTAACAATGATATCAGATTGATAAGGAGCATCTATAAAGACACTAAGGTCTTGATAAGGAATATGGATACCTTAATCATGACCTTGAGTCTTGATGTGTAGTAAAGGTTGGTTGATATCCAAAATTATCTTCCTAAAAAAACTATCTGGAGAAACTTATTGAACACCTAATGCTTTGTTACGTGTGGGTTGATGAGACATGGTACGATGAAGGCTCCCTTAGGATCATTTGTAAACCCCAAGCTCCTCCTAAACACAGAGCTCTTCCTACAAACTTCGGGGGTCAGTTCGAGGTGGTGACTGATGATGGTTAACTAGTCCTTAGACTTGAACGCCTATCTTTTTTAACCCGACGTGATTAATTTAACATCCTCTTGCTTTTATTTTGTAGATCCCATGGATTTTACCCCACCTAGCTCTTTGCCTTTATGAAGAACAAGGTTACATTTGTAGGGGAGACATCTTAAATGGGTATAACCCCAACTTGTAAGGGAAACATCACAAATGGAATTAACTTGCCTATCTAAGCTGTTCGTTAATTTTGAAATTTTAATAGGAGTGACCCAAATGAAATTAACTTGCTTATGTGAGACTTTCAACGTTTTTTCAATTAAGACATTCATTTTTGTTTTCAATTTTGATAATCCAAAACCCATTCAAATTACATTCATAATAGACACAGTGGCCAGCTAAAACTTCTCTAGTGAAACTACTATACAATCAGAAATAGGAAAATAATTAACAAAATTTAAAGTAAAAACAATAAAAAAAATTCAAAATAAAAACATAAAGCCCAGCTTAAGAATTGATCTCAAGCTCCTCTTTCATTTCGTCCAAATAACATAGCTTACCCCAAATTTTACACAAATGATTTGTGTATTGTACTCATCACATAATGGACTCATCAGATAACCTAAAGTAATAAACTTACTTTACCACTACCCGATAGAGGATTTAAGATTTGTATTCAAGTAGGACACCATAACAGTAAAAATAGTATTAAGTACTTCTCTATTTACTAATTATTTTTAAAATTTAAAATCCAGGTAAACCATCGGTTAAATGTTTTTCACCACCTGTTACTAGGACGCAAATACATAAAACTTTGCTCGAACCCTTTGTGTTCATCATACATTATCATTGTAATCTGAGTGAATACAACAAAACAGAATTATCCTTTATAATTATACTCACATAATTTAAATAAAGTTTCAAATATAACTGTATAACTCATCTGAAACATATATTAATCAATACAAAACCAAAGCCATATCAAATAGAAGATATATCAATTATCAATATCACATTGTTAGATATCATATATCATTGAGTACCTCTAGAGAGCCGTCTTCATATGTCTTGCCATTATCCCATGTCTCATGTGCTGCCAATTCATCATTGTGTTATTCAATCAGTGGTAAAATTAGGTTCTGAAATATCATCCATGAAACCACAACTGTTGTTACGACCTGTATAGAGTCTAAAAGAAGTTGAATTATAAAGCCAGGTTTGCTTCTATGTGAATGTATAAGCACCTCACTAAACAAACAACTAAAGTGTTGTGATAATTAAAAGAATATACAATCAATAACTCTGAAACCTTACTTCTACTATTGGAAGTTTTATCTCAACCCTGAATTAACAAAGTACTGTAAATTAATAATATTTTTTTTACCAAACAATAGAAAACAGGTTGGTATCAAATCTTGAAAATCCAACAAAATGGGAACAAATATACAATTACGGAGTTATACACCCAAACAAATATACAATTACGGAGTTATACACCCAAACAAATATACAATTATGGAGTTATACACCCAAACAAATATACAATTACTCATTACAAGATAATTGGTAAATAGCATATCAATAAAATTTTATGAAAATACTATTTTTGGTTCTCTCTGTTTATCATTACAGAGATGCTAGGATGAAACAAGCACAACACCAGCACCAAACACCGCCGCACTTGCACCAATACACCATCCCAATAAACCATCACTAGTGCACCACCCCCAACGAACCAACACTAGCACTAGACGACCATACGTTTCATAAACCATACCAAGCGACCTTCCTAAAAAACTTTTATAACCCATCTAAGAAATATCCAGCATCCAAATTTCTCAACGTAAGTAAGCCTTTAGGAAGCCAGAAATAACCTCTACATACCGATCGAGATTTGGTACTGAGAGTCATTTATAAAAGAAAAGATGAGTTGAAGTTACCAGAAAGATTCAAGCAGTGGCCAAGGAACTACTATGGCAACAGTGGAACAGATGCTAGAACGTGGTGCGAGAGTGGAACAAAGGCTGGAATGTGGCGGTGCGAGAGTGGAACATAGGTTGGAATACAATGGCGCGAGGGTTTCGAATAGATAAGATAATATACATAGTAGTTAGGGTTTCGTGCGAACAGGCTAGGGAAAATGATATATATATATATATACGGGAAAAGGAAGAAAAAAATATTTGGTAAAATAGAGAGGGGAAAAGGAAAAAAAGTGTGAAAAAGAAAAAAAATTGATAAGTTTTTTTGGTGTTTCGTGTAAAAAAGAGAAAATTGAGATGGAAAAAGGAAAAAAAAGAAAAAAATTGGTAAAAAAATTTGGTGTTTGGTGTAAATTAAAGAGAGAAAATTGATAAGGTATGTCTCCTATAGCCTTGGTTTTTAAAAAACACGAGGCTAAATGTCCGAGACTATATGTATGTATTGTAGTAGTGACATATCCTTCATAAAAGATTGTAAACTTGAAAGTTAGTTCCAAATGCTTAAATTATAAACCTAACTTAGACATTTTGATGTGAGTTTAAGTTTTTAGACCCAATGAAAGGTAGCAATTAAATGGTTCACTATCCTTTAGAAAAGAAGCATATTTAAATTAAAAATTAATTACTAGACCTGATTGAAAGTGGTAAGCTATTTTTAATTAATAATAAATGGTAGACTTAATTAATCTTCTATTTTTAAATATAAAAGATGATCAATAATATTAATTCATATTTTTAATATCTTACTTAATATTTAACAAGCATAATTAACTAACTAAATATATCCTATAAATTCTCCAATGCATGATAATGGTTAATTGTTTAAATGTTTATTGAATCTATCTTTATTTTTATATGAGTAATTTAGAAATTTAGCCCAAAATAATCATGACAACATGTTTAGGTTGTTTGATTTCATTTTTTAACAATTTGTTGAATAATTTAAAAACCATATGATTCCTCTTTAAACTCACTTTGGAAGCAGACTTATCATTTTCTATAAGTGATTCTTGCACTTGCAATCTATTTTATAAATCATACAAAATATGTAACCAACAATTTTGTGCATCCAGTAGTATAAGACCTGGCCTTGTAATTGAAACTTATTTTTCATAGTGGAGAGTTAGGTGGTCTCGTGGATCTTTGGTTTTCCTCTTAAGTCATTGGTATAGGCTAGGTTCTTTCCAGCTAAAAATCTCATGTCTACAAAAATTTAATTTGTCATAATTCCACTGATTATCTATTCACCCTCTAACTAATTAGATCTGTAACTAAAAAAATAATTTCAAATATATCTACCAAGATTATAGGAGTAGTTTACGATGTTGGGGAAGTGATCCTAGAACTTGTCAAAAGTTTTACCTTCCTTTATAATAAGGAGCTCAAAGTCTCTATTGAGCTTTAAAATTATTAACCTTTTAACCATAGATGTACCCTTATGTGTTATCTTTAGAATATCCTAAGCCTACTTATGGGTGGTATAGATTTGGATTCTTTGTTATGCATCTAGAGTAATTTCTCGAATAATAGCAAATAAGATATTCCTATTACATTCTAATTCTTTGCATATTTTTCTTAATAGTTCCTAGTTTTCCTTTAATTTTAATTTTTACATTTTCAATTTATTTAACTTACTTTTCTTGTTCTTGATCCTCAAGCGACTATTGAATGCAACAAGGACACACTTACAACATGAGATCAAGAGGACCAATAGACCCATTGTAATAAAAGACAACATAATACACATATTCAAGTGATTCAGAACCCAAGAAAGAAGACTTGTTAATGTTTGATCAAACACATAAAGAGTTATCTACACTTGACTTAGAGCAATAACCTCATGCATTGTTTATTGAATTTAAATCTTGACTAATTTTTTTGTTACTATTTTCAAAGGCTTGGTAAGAGAAAACCCTAACAAGTACCTCAAGGAGTTTCACTGGTCTACTCAAGATAAAAACAATTGGAATCTCAGAAGAATAATTCAAACTTATGCCTTTTCCATTCTCTTTGGCTAATAGTCCTAAGGAATAGCCTTACTACTTACCCTCCAGAACCATTTCCACTTGCCATGAGTTGAAAATGTAGTTTTCAAAAAGGTACCTCCTAACTTCAAGAGCCATAACTATAAGGAAAGAAATCTATGAAATTAGTTTGTGTAATGGGGAGAAAATCTATGAATATTGGGAAAGGTTCAAGAGGTTATGTGTAAGCTTGCCCAAAAATTTAAATAATTGATCAACTTATGTTCCAATACTTTTATAAAGGATTATCACCTATAGAGAGAAATATGATCAATGCTACAAGTGGTAAGGCTTTTGTAAATAAAACACCTATAGAAGGAAGGAACCTAATTGCAACCATGGCTATATATTCTCAACAATTTTGTACATGGACTAATCCACATGGGAAGATAAATAAGGTACACACTAACTCCCATCTTGAACAACAAATAACTACTTTAACTTCTTTGGTACACAATTAGTTATGTTAAGATTGGCGAAATATTCTTTACAGTAGGACACACTACTGACACAAAATAATAGAGAACAAAAACATCATCAGAATTCAAAGGAAATAATATACTCAAAAGGTTATAAAAATAGATCAAATGTCATACCTGCTTCAGTTGAAAGGATAAACGTTATTTCTCTTTTCCTAATCATGCTTGAGTAAAATGGAGATGACAATAAAAGGTTATAAAAACATATCAAATATAAGATAAATTGTCTACTTTAAAACCCTAATTGCAATGCGCTTTATCTCCCTCTCTCAGATCTCCATGTTCATCTCTCTAACTTAGCCGCTCTCGTTCTCACAACTCTCCCTTGTGCTTACATATTACCAAACCCTAATTGCGTCACTCTCGCTAAAAGGAGAAACATATAAGAAACTAGAGCGCTAAGAGGGGAAGGAAAAAAGAAAGAGATCACCAAACCCTAATTGCACCACTCTTGTTGAGAGGGAAAAAAGAGAAGGATCAAGCTAGCTAGAGCGCTGAGAAAGGAAGGAAAAAATAAAGAGTGAGGATCAGGAAAAAGAGAAGGGAAAGGAAAAAAACAAAGGAAAAAAGTAACGGGAGAGGGGAAAAAAGAAGAGAGAAAAGGAAAAAAATTGGATATAGAAATTTGGTGTGTAGTGTAAAGAGAGAAAATATATGAAATTAAATTAATGAAATATGGAAAAATTATAAAGTAATTTTTGTATTTTTTAAATGAATAACACACGATATATTATTTGATTTCGGCTTTAAAAATACTGATAACTCTATTATTTTAATTAGATCACTGTCATTTAATAATCATGACTATATAAGTTTGTTTATATATATTTAATTAATTTTGTATTTTAATTTATGGTCACAGTTATTGATAAAACCGAGGCTAAATGTTCGAGACCATATGTATGTTTTGTAGTACTGAGTCCTAATCTTTTATGAAATAACATACAATATTAAGAGTGAGATTGTACTTATAACAAAGAAGATCATTCAATCATAATCGTGTAACGAGGTAAAGCCATAAACAACTCCTATCTATATGGTAACATCCTCGGGTTGCTTATTGGAACCACTCGACAACAAATAAATCTATTAAGCAATAAAACAAATACAACTCTAAGAGAAATAAAATCACATATACCTCTATCAATTGGGACCTCTATCCGAACTTTCTATTATTTCCTTTACTTGTTACCCCCATAGCAAATTCGTCTGACACACAAACTCAACTTTCCTCCAAAGCCAAGACTACCTAATGTAGAATGATCAATAACTCAAGTTTAGTAAAGTTTATAATAATGTGACCAATCGATTGTGGGATCTAACTTCAACCACGTACCACTAATAACCAACATAGGAAACATATTCAACAATTTACCACACATAGCCATAGTGGGAAACACATTCAACACTTACCACGAATAACAGCTGATATGAGAACACAAACATTACTAATCTTATAGTGTTCTTTTCACAAACTTTGTACAATAGTCAAGCATTCTATTTTACACTCACATGGAAATATCAAAATTATTGAAACACATTTAAGATGATTAATGAAGGAAGAATGTGAATTGATGAAAAATTTAGTAGAGTTTTAGTAGATTTTTCCAATTGATAGTGTATTTATAGACAACTACCAATAGAGAACCATTATTATTGAGGCCTCATTGATCACCTTACCATGGGTTTAATGATGGGTCCAACGAGAAGGATCTGACAAGGATCCTATTAAGGTGTACAAAAATCCCAATTTTTATCTAAATTGCTGAGTAATTGTCTAAAATACCCACACCTGAACTAAACCAAAAATCGCACACATAACCTAGCAAGCATACTAAAAAACCAACCCTATTATGCTTGTAAAACAAGCTTTCAATCATAGTGTACCTAACTATATACTTGTATGCATTAATGATCTACAATAATTAACCTTACAAAGAGGATGATAAAAACACAGTGAAAAATAAATAAACTCTATATTTTGTAAACAAGAAGCCAACATACACACAAAGGTAATAAGATTTACAAACAACATCCAAGTTAGTACCAGGAAAATCGAAAGTTTCCTATAGAAATAAAAAAAGTTAACCAATGAGCAAAAAATTGAACAATGAGACAACCGGTACACCATGTCGAGGACTGGAAACATATATTCCCCATAATTTGAAGGTATGGGATGAGACTTAACCTAAGAAATGTGTTATTAGTGTTTCTTCAAGAAAATTCTTGGGGTATCTTATATCTGCCTGAGGGATACAAACCAACTCAAACAAGATACAAGCCCTGGTCAATATGAGGCCTCCTATAAATCTTAAGAGGATTCAACAATTGAATGGAAGAATAGTGGCATTGAACAAATTCATTTCTAAGTGCACAGACAAGCGTTTGCAATTTTTCAAAATACTCACGAAGAACACATTAGTTTTTTAAAATAAAGATTATAACAAAGCCTTTCATGGAATTAAATAGTACTAAAGTAAACCTCATATCCTAGTACTACTCTAGCATAATCGTTCTAAATTGTTGAAATATGATGGGATTCAATGCTTTAGTACTGGTTTGATTGCATCATCGAAAAGATTTGATCACCTTGATCTAAGACCAGGTAGAACCCTCCCTCAAAAAAGAGTTGATCACCTTGTATCACAAACTAGGTAAAACACTCCCTAAAAAAGAGTTGATCACTCTGGTCAATAACTAGGTAGGGAGCTTTTAACAATAAAAATAAAGCACATTAATAGAGCATCACACTTATCAAAACAGAATTTTTATTGCTCTAGTTTTACAAAGCTTTCAAATTTTACCGAAGGAGAGCTTGATCTCGTAAAGTTAAAAATCCTTTAGGAATTTGGATACGTAACTAGTGTTTGGGTCGTTGATGAACAAAATCGGCATCGCCAATCCTGTCAATACTTTGGTTTTATATTTATAAAACCCTCACAAGTGCACGAATCATTTCATAAAAAATGATAAGTATACTCCAAAGGTTGATCTAAAGAAGTAATATATGTGATTTTTAATTTATTATCCAAACTTTTAAAAATGATATTAAATCCTAAACATCTTGTCACAATATTTAGGGTTTTGTGTTTCTAATCTAATAACATACAAATAAACATAGATATAGATTCAATAAACATTTATGCAAAATTTATCATTTATAATAATGGAGTATTTATGGATATAATAACTAAATTAATTATGTTTGCTCATATTATTTAGGTTAATAAATATATAAATTGATATCTATTAATTCTCTCGTTTTTATATGAATACCATCTTTGGTGGGGTTAGATATTCTTTGTTAACTAAACAAATCAATTAGCACCTATGGGTGGGGTGGATAACTAATTTGGTTAATTAAATTAATTCCTTTTTCTTAGAGATTGAAAATGAACCACTTAAATGACACATTTGGTGGGGTTAGACAATTTAAACTTTATTCAAGTTGTCCAAATTAAACCTAATAATTTAATTATCCGAGTACTAACTTTCAAGCTTTAAACTACTACTGAAAACATGTTGTCAATATATTTTCAGATAATAATTCTTATAAAAACTTTTGAAATAGAGCTTTACTCTAACTACCGGACGATTGTACTAACAAATAAAAAAGCACTACTCTAAATCAGACCGAATAAATAAACCTTAAAATCTAAGTTTTAGATTTAAGTTTGTAATGAAAATAATATATTTCTCTCTAACATTCTTAATATAAAATCTTGAATAAAAAGAAAATCAATTCATTTTAAAGATTTTTACCTATTTAATATTTCGTAAACATAACAACGTTATTATTATATCATGTTTACAAACAACCAGTAAAGTTAAATTTAATCACATACAAATTAAATATAACATATAAGAATAAAATATAAAAATAACTATAAGAAAATAAAATTCTTACAGTACTTTGATGTTATTCCTATTGCTGGAAAACCTCCAAACGGAATTTCCATTTCCATTTATTGAATCAAAAAGTAAATAAATTACAAAAACATAATTAGTTCTTCTAAAAAAGAGAAGAACTCTAAAACTAATAAAAATTAAAAACTAAGACATGGAGAGAAAGAATGAGAGAAGAATATGATTTCAGGTGTGTTTTGGTGTGAAGAGAATGAGGGTATTTATAGGTGAGGAGAGGAAGAAAAAGTGGGATAAAAAAATGATAAAAAATGTAGCAAACGTGTGTTAAGTGAATGATGATGTCATCATTGACGTCATTGGTAGGTGGGGTGTAGCAGCAAGCGCGAAATGGAGCAGAGGTGCGCAGACACCCGCACAGAATGGAGGAGAGGCATGGTTTGGGCGATGTTGTGGCGCACTGTGCACATTTCTAGGTATGGTTAGGCATTGTGGAGTGTGTTGCTCGGCACTGGTAGGCAGTTATGAGCGTTGGCCGGCGCTGCTGAGCAATTACCTGCGCATTTCATCCCTTTTGACATTTTTGACCGTTGTGATCCATTTTTTCCATATTTGTTGAATTTTCCTCATTTATTTTATCAATATATTTTTGATGTATTGTCTCTAGTATTTTTCTTCGAGTCTTTAAGTTACTTTTTAAAGCGAAAATACTTGAAAAACAATAAAATACCCGTGATTTTGAAAAGACAGATTTATATAAAAATATGATAAAATCATATATATTTATTTTTTAATCAATTAAAGTACATAAAATCATGGTAATTTTAGTGCTTTTTGAGCACTCATTAGTCGCCGGTCTCCTTTACTAAGGGCAATAAATTGGCCTAAATATTGACTTCCAATTCAGAAGGGGCAAAGCTCAAGTTGAGTACAAACTGTTCCATTTCTTCAACAACACCCATCGCCTTAAAAAAAAACCCTTAGATCGCTTCATATAGAAGTTTTATTGATGGTACTCCTTGTCAATGAGAGCAACCATCTTGGTCATAGTCCTCCTCTCTCAAGCTCAATTTTGTCATAACTACTCCTTTCAAGAGGCAAGCTTGCACTTGATCTCTTCAGAAAATGAGAGCTTATCCTTGAAAGTAGATAACTTGATCCTAAATTTATCTACTTCAATCTTAAGCCTACCATTCTCCAATTTAAGGTTCAAGCTGAAAATTTATTTTCCCATCAAAATCTATAAGGATAACACAAGAAAGATTGTCAACTACTTTAAGCAAATATAAAGAATGTCTAAATTTTACAACACCCTTAGCCCCCTTTTATAGTGGAGGATAGTGGAACAAATTTAATGACACATGTCTCCAAAATAGGAAAGTGAGTCAACAACATAAATAAATACTATAAATGTCATTAATACATAAGCACATATTGAATTTTTCCTAAAAATACTTATCTCTCATTAATAACAAAGGGTTACAAGTGTGAGCTCGTGACCATAATTAGGAGTGTTATCGTTCTTAACAACAAGATATATATATATATATATATATATATATATATATATATATATATATATATATATATATATATATATGTGTGTGTGTGTATGTATGTGTGTGTGTCTGTGGTCCCTTGCATATTGGAGAGACCAATAAGATGGGTTTGGAATATGGGAATACCTAACCCAGTTCTAATATCAAAGGTCCTTAGTACCACCCTCTCCATCCCCTACCTTAGGTCTATCATCACTTGTACTAGAGTCTGAGCCGTGATCATCACCCTTGTCTAGGTTTTAGGTAGGTGAGTAATGAGGAGTGATAGGGATATTCAATATCTAATAGTAGTATTCCCTCATGCCCCATTCATTAGCCTCATCCTTGAAAAAGCCCATGGCTAGGTTGTGCTCTATCTCGAGGCTCAAGGAGAATTGTTCTTTCATAGCCTCAAAATCACATTTCCTCTAGCTCTTCTCAAGCCTAACTACTTTCACCTCAACCTAATCCTTTCTCTAGATCTCCTTGAGCTCATTGAAGCACCTCGAGATATTATTCAACTCGTCTTTGGCCTTTTACAACTTTTCTTCCTTATTAATAGCCTCACCCTCCCACATATTGGATTTTGGCTAACAACACGATGTATTTGGCCCGAGTTAAAGCATGGATCTCCTTTTCCATCACTAGCTCATACTGTAAACTCACCACACCCTAAGTCTTGACCAGTATATGAAAGAGTTACATCTTAAAACAAGACACATAACATAAGGTCATTACAATATAAAAGCATAGGGCTCAATAAGAAATGAGGTCATACTAACCTTGGTATCCACACCTTCACACAACGTATCAATTTGTCTCTCGTGAACCAAGTAGGAGAGATGGATCACGTGGTGGTGTAACTTCTCTGTTTCCAAGCCTCTATATAGGGCATCTCTATCAACTTCGATAGTGAGGTCGTCAATGACACCCTTTCCTTTCCTGAAATCCCTCACATGGAGAGTAATTTCTTGCTAACATGAGTTGATAGGTGGGGAGGGTTATAGACCCAAAAACTTCAAAAATGACTCAATGACATTTAAAGGCAATAGCTCGTTGATGGTGACCCATTTCTTCCTTTTTGGCAAGGTTAGAGTGCCATTTTTTGCCTAGAAGACTTACTCTTATTCTTCCCTATGGACCTCATCCCTCTATGATGGACATGCTTACTCTTGATGCCATTCTAATAACTCAGAGCCACTAAACTTCATGTTATCTACAAATAAAGAACAAGGGTGTTAGTTTTACTATCATGAGTTTTGAGGATGCCTGGGGTTTACATATAATCCTATAAAGGGGCTCCACCGAGCCCCACCCCAATAAACGAAACGCAATAAAGCATGAGGTGTTTAGTAGATGCCTCCATGGAGTTTTCTTGGGCAAATAGTTCTAGATATTAGCTAATCATTGCTTTGCCTCTTAACTCAAGGTAATGATAAAAGAGCTTATATTCCTTATCATGACCTTGGTGTCAGCCCAAGTGCTCCTTATCAGTATTGTATCACTATCTAGAGTCTCCCACGACCGGAGATGTAGAAGAAATATTCCTTCCAATTCTTCTCATTCTTGTAGAGGGTCACATTTATTCCCTAGTCCTATTTTACTAACATATAGATCCTCGTTGGGTCTGTAGGGTTTTGCTTTAACACATAGCCCTCATTTAACTCAAGCATCTCCAGCTCAACCCCGAGCTCTTTGTATATCAGTGTGAGGTAGAGCAAGTACCTCCATCCATTAGGCATCAATTAGCCCAGCACGGGCCAAGTCTTAGCCAAAATATTTCTTATAAAAGGCTACAAAGGAAATCTAACCCCCAACCATAAGGCTTTTTCGTGGAAGTTTGTCTATCATAAACCCCTAACAAAGGAACAATTATCTGAACTGGGGAGGGAATGTTGTATTTTCTTCTTATCCTCTCCTCATTCTGAGGTGACAACCCATTTATCTTGACCTTGGCATCCCAACCTTTGGTACGACCTATGGGCTTTCCAGTCCCTTTGTTCTTTGTTTTCTTCCTCAATGACCTTGGGATATATATCTAAGTCTAAAACACCTTCAACCTAATGGTAGGTACAATATGTGGACGAGAGGTGGAGGTATAAGGTTGAGGTGAAGATAGCTCCCTTTCGCTCAAAATGCTTGTCTTATTGATAAACCCCATGATGTCACTTTCTAGTTGACCCAGGAAAGTGGGATACTATGGGCTCTCCCAGGAAGAGCTCAAAAATGCCTTCTTTGTGCAAGAGTCTTTACAAAATATCATGAAACATATACAAGTTAAAGCACGAGAAATAAAGATTACCTAGGGTCGAGTTTGAAATAAAAGGGAAGAATAATTCTTTAAACTGACCTGAAACGAAGTAAAAAATTATTAGACTCAACGAATTTTTTTATGAAACCCTAAGCAAGTAAACTATGTGCTGAACTGATTTTCTTATCACCAAACAAAGAATTTATATGGCTCAAGCTGCAACGATAAAACATTATTTCTTATTTTTTGTCTGATGTGGAAGAGGTTATGAAGTGAGGAGAGGTCCATGTTTCTCTCTTCAATCATCTAACAAGCATTTATTGGAGGAATTGAACAGTTCAAATTCTTGCCCAAGAAATACTCTTCCACCCCTATTCCAGACTTGAGCTTAAAGAGTAAGAGGACTAGATGTTTTAAACATGTTGATCGACTCAGATCCCTATCCATCTAATAGTTCAAACCAACTAGTAGCTCGCCGTTAAACGACGTTATCTTTGGAGAACCTACTTGTGGTCGTTCCATAATGACATCAGTAACATGGATCTACCTATGCATTGGAGCCTTGGTGTTGGAAGATTGACCTCCAAACTGAGGTATGGGGTGGTCGATCTCAAGCTTTAGATATATTTTGCTTTACTCTTATACCTCTCTGGTAGGCTATGACATGTATATCCTATGTAATCGACATGTATACATGAAATGTTCTGTATATACATGGACTTCCTAAGAGATTTATATATTCCATAAACTCTATGATTTCTCTTTAGTCTCTCATTGTGTAAATCAGACCAATCCTAACATTTTCCTTTAAATGTATTTAAGCTTTTTAATGTTTGCAGACTTTTTGTAAATAGTATTGAAAAATGTACACATATCTATGATTGTACTTATTACATCTTTAGGCAAAATGCCACATATTAGGCCATTAGAACGTGCAATCTTTGTTGCATAAAGATACGACAATCATAAAACTTCATTCCATTCAATTTTTCAATTTTTGTGGACACAACTCTTCATATATATAGGAATATCCAAAAGGAACTTTAACATTAGATAATGCCTTAATTTTTTGTTCATCCATAATTAAAATAAAACATGCTAGAGAAAGCAAAGTACTAAGATCTCATGATATTAAGGATGTAACTCTCGATGTAACCTTATATAAGCTAGGTCCAATCGAGCACCTTATATCAACTCAATGCATGACATCAATAATGTGTCTAATACGCAAATTTCTCCAATATTCTAACTCAAACAATATTGATCCTTTGCTCCAATAAATTGAGGCATCCAGAAGCTTTTTTTCTTCCTTAGATTTACCACAACAAAAAGTTCTTCCTTTAACTTCTAATATTTGATCTCCAATTGATGGTAATGGAGCTTCATTAGTTTTATATGTTCCATCAAATTAATCGTCACCTTTGATTATATAAGGATGTCCAAATGGTAAGAACTTGTGATGATCCCTATAACACATTTTATGATAATGGACCAATTTATTCACAAATGTTTTTTACTACAAATTCGACGGGTAATATAACTTTTAACAATATAACTAGATAAATTATCATAATAATAATTATTATTATTTTGAAGTAATTTGTTTAACACATTATTATAGCATGTTATTACTGCATTAAATGAAATAAATGTTATGTCATTTATATTACACTAAGTCACTAACCGTGTCTATATTATTATCCATTAGAAGATATTAAGATTTAAACAGAAATTTTAAACCTTTCATTAAAATCCCTTCAAAATTTCACAACCTTTCTTAAAATCTAAATTTAGCCAATCAGATTCAATATTTCAATTAGAGTAAATAAAATTGGAAATGAAAAGCTAATTATTATTTGCATGTCCTACTCATCAGGACACAATTGTTTTTTTTTTTAAACAACAAAGGTTGTATAATTCATTACATTTACTCCACTCGCTCCTCTATATCTTAGAGAGAGAGAGAGAGAGATTAGGGAGAGAATTGGAATCACTAAATAAGTATGTAACTCATGATCATTTGAGAATGATTTATAAAATAAAAATAATAAATTAATGGAAACACAAATCCTACCAAGAAAAACTCTATCATGCAGCGCCTAAAGCGGAGGTGGCTTTTGACATGGTGCATGTATTTACAAGCAATAGATCTTAAACTAAGAAGAAATGCTATTTAGCCCGACCTATGATTGTACCTGAGTAATATTCTTATATGTATACAATAATCTTGTATCATCTTTAATTCGTAAAAAAAAAATATTTATTTTTTATTAGCTATATTATAAAAAAAAATTATTATTAAATAAATGAGACCTATGAAAATAAATAAAAAAAATTAATTATCTTTTGATTAGGGGTCACTGACAACTCACGCTCATAAATTATGATTATATTTAATAAGAAATAATTTTTTTTTTGTGTATATCCGAGATGTTTTAAGTTTTTTAAAATTAATATTTACTCAAAATTTGTAATACATAGTTATCATATTATTGTTATTTTTAAAATATATTTATTAAATTAAAATAAAATATTATTATAAATTCAAATAATAATCAATAAAACAACCAGTTAAATTGGTTACTAATTAGATGAATTATATATCGATGCTAACTAATATCAAACTTTTTTTCTTCTTTTATATTTTCTAGGCTAATTAATTAATGTTCACGTAAAGAATCGGGACCCGGTACAAAGTTCTTTAAATTTAGGAGAAACTTTATTGATTGATGTGACCAAATTCGCACAGTAGTTATTGCTTGGTGTGTATAATCCACTTACTTTAATCAATCACAATTTAATAAGTGAATCCCATTTTGAGTCGTAATTAATAAGCATTAATACTTCAAGTAATTAGAGTATCACTCTTAATTATATTTTAATTTTTACTTATATTATTTTTTAAGTAATTAATAAGTACAAATTTTATTAATATATTTTTTCATATTTAAAATAAAATAAAATTTATATATGTCATTTATACATATCATAGAGAAAATAATATAACTAAATAATTTAATTGAGAGTATTATTAAGAGTGATTTTCAATTAATATGAACCTAAAAGCATGCTCCTATTTTATTTTTCTAGGATAATTATTCGTTACTTCTAACGACGAATTACTGAAATTTAATTTTTTTTAAATAAATATTAAATAAAAAATATAAAGTAAAAATAATAATATAATAAATAACATCTCTATTTATTTCTAAACATGCATCGTATTAGCACTAACAACTCGAGCATCTAACTAGAAAAGTAGGATAATTTTAACAACTTGAGCATCTAACTAGAAAAGTAGGATAATTTTAATTAATAAAGAATCTAATAAGTTTACATTAATGAAATTTATACCACTCACAATGGAGGCTTACTTTGTTAAAGTATTAATTAATTAAATTTAGTTAATGCTTCCGAAACAAAACAGATAGTCCAACAAAGATCAAAGAACATGTTGGCTGGATTAGCGTGTGCAAAAATTCCGAATAAGACAATAAATTACATTTTTAACGATGTTAAACCAATTAATCAAATCTTATTTAATTGAAAAATCTTATATAATGGTGTAATATTTTATATTTTAAGTTAGTTACATGTATTGTTCTTTATATTTTATTTTAAATTTCTTAAAAGATTTAAGCTAGTGACCTTAAATATAAAGATAATCTTTTTTTCTAATATGTACATTATATTAAGTTTAATATAGGTTTCAAAAATTCATGCATGTGTGAATAATGAATCTAATTTCGTAATTGATTTTGGAAAGTTAATAATTTAATTTAATCTTTTTATTTTAAATGTATTGTAGAAATTAACCCAAAAAAAAGTAAAATATGTATAATAATTTAACATTTTTTAAAATAATTTTAATATAAATTCAAAAGCTACAACCAAATATAAAGATATTTATAAAAATGAAATAAAAAGGTTAAAAATTTAAAAATAAATAAATAAAAATATTGGTTGGATTGACCCAATCAATTTAAACTTATACCTTGGATCTAATTAAAAGATGTATTATTTATTACTTATATTATTCATCAATATAATTGTTTTTTTAATTCTCTTATTATATATTTTTCTCGAATAAAAATTATATTAATTATAAAATTTATTATCATATATATAAAATATTACACCATTATATATTACAAAAATCATGAACAACTTTTCCAAATTTTAACAAGATCATCGATTGCACCAAATTTCGAACTGTTAAATGGCCCTCGACGTTGAGTAACACAAGTTTTAACATAATTATTACTTTAAAATGTCAAATATTTTTTCACTTTTAATTAACTGTTATATTTTTTTTACCACAATTTGTTTCTTAAATCACACAATTGTACTGCGGTAATATTATAAAAAATACAAATGGTAGATTAAGATAGATTAGGCATTCTCCTTTCCATACTATTGGTTGGAGTAATTGAGGCGCATTAACATTCATTCTTGTTATTAAGAGTGTTCAAAAATTAAACTAAATTAAATTAAATTAAAAAATTAGATTGAATTAGTCTAAATAGATTTATAAATCAAACGTTGTGATCCGATTTATATTAATTAAAACCATTTTTTAAACGATACAATTTAATTATACTAATTTTTAAATTAGTCAAATCTATCATGATAAAGGCTTTCTTATGCAGTGATGAGTCATAACATGTAAGAAAAGTCTTTTTCTAATATTTTTTCAGTGAAACATAATTGTTATGCTTGGCTTTTGAGCATATAACTTTTTAATGCAGTTGCAAACCAAGTAATATATTGTTCGAGTATTAGAGTTCTTAGTTGTATGTAGGGGTGTGCAAAAAATCCGATCATCTGATCAATTCGATAAATCCGATCCGATCTGATCCGATCCAATGGTCGGATCGGATGAGAATTTTTTCCATCCGTTAAGTGCGGATCGGATGGCGGATTTCACTACGATTCATCCGATCCGACCGAAATTAATTATATATATTTATTAAATTAAATATATATATATATATATAATTAATATATATTTATTAAATTAAATATATATTTATTTAATTAATATTTATTTATTTTATTTTTTAATATTTTTTTTAAGTTAAATAATTTTATGTTATGATTTATGTGAAATTTTAAAAAATTTATTTAAAAATACAAAAAATAGAGTTAATTAAGTTTATTTGGTCGGATTGGTCGGATTGATCGGATTGATCGGATGTCATCCGAATAGTTTACGGATCGGATCAGTTGCGGATTAGAATGTTTCAATCCGAGCGGATAGTCGGATCGGATCGGATGGGCATAAAATCAGCGGTTTCGATCCGATGAACAACCCTAGTTGTATGCATTCAAAGTTTGGTCTGCTTTGTTTTCTTTGTTAAAGATTTTCTAATGCTTTGATTTGCAATAACATGTAAGAAAAGTCCTTTTCCAATGGCTCTTATATGAAAATTAAATGTTACGCTTGGCTTCTGAGCATGCACAGTTAAGTTTTTTAATAGTACTAAATATTTCATTGGCTTCATCTCTCTTTTGTGTTATGCAACTTCTACGACCATTTTATAGTTTACCAACCATGTTTCTTCTCATGATATTTATCTTTTTTTTCTCCTCCCTATTGCAGGTCTTACATAATCGTTACAGGCCAAACCTGAAGACAACAACCCTTGTAAGGTTGAGAGCTATACATATGAGCCTCAAAGTTGCAAAGCCTGGTGTCAAGAAAAGGAACAAACAAGCTTTGAAAGGTCGTGGTAGAAAGTGAAGTGATATTGCAGTGTTATATTTGTCTTGACTATTTTTTAAGATTCCAATTTTTCATAAAGAGGAACAGACAAGCTTTGAGGTGTTTTTAAAGAAAATTTGGTTATATTTTTCTTAGTAAGGAGATTATTTGGATATTATTTCTTTGATAATTTTTTTCTTGTGTTTTTCTACATATTAAACTATTATGTACTTTCACCATGTTTGGTTGCTTGCACTAAAGTAATAGGATAGGATAATTTTTTCCTAAAACAATGTTTGGTATACTTTTAACCTACAGTTCAAAGAATCCCAATCTAGTCCTACTAATTAGATATTTAGATTTAAGCTTAACAATTATTTACTAGACAGGTGCATCCATCAATCCAAATATATTAAAATTACACATATATATCGTTCTAACAAATTCAATAAACAATTATAAAATTAACATTTCTAAATAATGTTCACAAAATAGGAAATAAAATAATATTACATATAATAATGGGTTGCCTTCCATCCAGTGCTTATTTTAACGTCTCAATAAGATATATTTTCCCCATGGTTCCTTGGATTATGCACCATTATGGACGCAATGTCTGTTGTGATGTTTCTTCCTTCAAAATAAGTTTTTACACAATGCCTATTGACTTTAAACACTGTTTGGGTTTTTGGATCCAACACCTCTACTACTCCATGTAAAAATGATGGGGTAATTTTGTATGGTTTCAGTTTTCTTGCAAACAATATCAAAGGAGAATTAAATAAAAGAACTTTATTCTAGGAAAAAAAATTCTGATGAACTAGCCTCTTGTCATGATAGTGTTTTGTACATTCTTTATACAACTTTGCATTTTCATAGCTTCGTCCTTGATACCTTTAAGCTCACCGAGTTAGAGCAACCATGTATCCTTTGCTTTACCTAAATCCAAGTTTAGTTCTTTAATTGCCCAATAAGCCTTGTGTTCAAGTTCTACATATAAATGGAATGCGCGCTTCCCAAAGATTAACCTGTAAGGGCTCATCCCATTGGGTATTTTGTATGATATACGATAAGCCCATAAGTAATCATTTAACTTGAATGCCCAATCCTTTTTTGATGGGTACACGATGCATTCAAGAATCCATTTTATTTTCCTATTACTCACTTCTAATAGATCGAAAGTTTAAGGATGATATGGAGTAAGTACTTTATGTGTGATATTATACTTTTCAATATTCCATCAAAACTTTTGTTGCAAAAATGACTTCTTCCATCACTTATCATTACTTTAGGCATCTTGAACCTAATAAAAGTTGAATCCTTTAAGAATTTAACAATAACATTAGTATCATTAGTTTTAATGGGTATAACTTCTAACTATTTTGACACATAATCCACAACGACCAGAATATATTCATACCTTAAAGATGGGGAAAAGGACTCATAAAGTCAATCCCCTATACATCAAAAAGTTCAACAATTAAATTGGATGTCAAAGGAAACCTGTCCTATAGCATTTATCATAATGAATACAAAATGCAATAGCATGCTTAAAAAGAGTTGGCTAGTAAAATCTAAATTCTAATACTATAAATACCGTTTGTTACCTCCAAATTGGCCTCCACAATCATGACAAAAAGCCAAGATGTTTTTATGTTCTTCTTTAGGTACATATCTCCGAATGATTTGATCTTAACCAATATTGAATAGATAAGAGTCATCCCAAAATTATTTCCTACAAAAGCTTAAAACCTTTTTCTTATCTTAATAAGATATATTAAATCTTAACATATCATTAGCAAGATAATTAACTATATTAGTAGACTATGGATTTGGACCTATAGAAAATAAATGTTTATTAGAAAAAAGTTTCAATAATTTCTTCATTACTCTCACTTTCAAGAGAATTAAATTTGAAATTAACATAGATAAATGATCAACTAATAAATTTTCACTACCCTTTTTATCTTTTTGATTTCAAGGTCAAATTCATGTAAGAGTAAAACTCATTGGATTAATCTTGGTATAGCATTAGGTTTATTTATTAGATATGTTAAATTAGCATGATCAAAATGCACGATTACTTTAGAACCTACTAAGTAAGACCTAAATTTATCTAAAAAAAAGACAATAACCAAAAATTCTTTCTCAATGGTGGAATAACTTACTTGAGCATCATGAGTGTTTTGTTAGGGTAATATATAACATGTAAATGATTATCCTCTCTCTTTCCCAAAACTACTCCAATTGAAAAATCAAAAACATCATAAATAATTGCAAATGGAAGAGACCAACCAAGTGCCAAAATTATAGGTACATATGTTAATTTATTTGTCAAAATATTAAAGGAGGAAAGGCGTTTATCATAAAAATCAAAATAAATATCTTTTGACTGCAAATTGCATGAAGGATGACTTACTCTTCATCTTATTCTATCTATCATGTTTTGCTAAAATCATTCAAGTAGGCTTTTTTAATTCAGTTAATTTGTTAAACATTTATGGTTGTGTTTGATGAATTAACAATCCTATAATATTTGTGATATTATGCTTTAAACAAATTGTTCAAGGATTTCTCGTTGAATTCGATTTATCTAATATATTTATTACATTATCTAGTTAGAATTATTCATTATTGAATCTATTCTATGACACAAATTTTCACTTATGTTATTATGCTAACTTTTCATGTACTGGTAGAACAGGTTTCATTAACTCGTGTGACTTGAGTTTATCAAAAGATTCATCTGGATCCGAAAACCTTTATTGCAGCAATTATGATGAAAGTTATGGCTTGTAAGTAGATTACTTGAGGGCATTACCTTGGTGCATAGTTTGAGGCCTAACTTTGTAATTGGACCTTATCTTTCATAATAGATAATTAGATGGTTCGGTGAATCAGTGGATCGGTGGATCGGTGATTTTCATCTTAGATCATTGGTGTGACGTAAGTCATTTTAACCTAAAAATCTCATGTGTTAATCTTTATATTCTCACATTATTTTATTTACACGTGATTTCATGCTTTGTCGTCTATAAAATTTTAATTTGTCATAATTTCACTGATTCTCTATTCACCCATCCTCTAAATAATTAGGTCTATAATTAAAAAATAAACTATTATTACTAGTAACTATTATATCATCAATATATACAAGAAAAATTATCACTTATTTATGCTTGTTATAGGTTAACATACTAACATCAAAATTGGATGATTGAAAGCCTACATCATGCAAACTTTTACTCAACTTCATGAACCAGGCCCTAGGTGCTTGTTTTAATATATAGAGTGCTTCTGTTAGTTTACAAACATAGTAAGGATAATCTGAGTGTTCCAATCCTTCAGGTTGTATCATATAAATTTCTTCTTCTGATTCACCATTCAAAATGAAATTGTCAACAACATTATCTTGTAGGTGGATCTTTAGACAAGGCTAAGGTACAAACTATCCTAATCTTAACTGGTTTAACCACTAGACTAAACATCTAAGTATAGTTCAATCCTATTACCTTCTTATCTTTCAAACGAGATACAAGTTTCCTCGTATGATTTTTAACTAAGGCATCAAATTCCATATGTATAGAATTTTTCCATTCTAGTATATTCAATGCTTCAGTTACTTAGATAGGATCAGGTAATATAATATTGGCTACGTGAGCTTTAGGTTTGACAATTTCATGTTTAGATCTTGTCATAATAGGATATACATTCCCAAATGGATAAGGTCCAATAGACTCAAAGTTTAGATCAATTGAGAGATTAATACCAACGAATTCTTCTATAAAGTTAGATTTATGACATAAGTCTAGTGGTGAATTATCAGTACTTTGAGTACTAGAGTTGGAGATATAGTGATGACATGAATCTAATGGTAAATTATCAATGATAGAGTGACAAGGCTAGCAGGTTATAAAGATGAGAGTGACTGATGAAAATGAGTAGTAATAGGATTTATGGATAAAATGGGAGAGTAAGCGTTGGATTGTGTAGAGGTAGGTATGATAGAATTTATAGGACACAAATGATGTTATGAAAATTGTGTTAAAGAAATTATGTAAGTATGAGTATTGTAAAGTCATCTAAGTAATGTAGAAATACTAGGTAGCTAAATTGAAGATTCTCATATGTAGGAATAATTACATGAATGTCAATTTTTTTTACTCAAATATGTAACTCGGACCTAGGTAAGAGGTAGAAATGCTAACCTATGGAATCTTTTTACGAGCTCTATATCAATTCAATCAAGTAGGCCTCATAAGAAGAATTAATAAATTAACACAACGGAGGTGCAAAACAAAATTTCCAATTCAACACACACAAAACAACTAGGAGATACAACAATAGTGACTGTGTGCCTCATAAGTTCCTGTACAAACTAGTAATATGCTTGCATGGGAAACAATACACAAATTATGATATAGATATACATAAAATAAAGCTAAAAGGATTTCCAATTACTTCAAGACCTCGTATGTGGGACCATATTCAGTAAATGATAATGGTACTTTCACATCATGCAATCAAAGATACATAGAAAACCCTAATAAAGAGTCTAACACTTGGTACATCTACAGAGTAAGGAAATATAGACTTCTTAGAGACTCACACCAAACTTGTATAGAAATAAAAGGGATATTATACTAACACACAATCTAAATATGTAGTCCTACTAAGAATGAGTCCAAGACTTGATACATAATCAAGTTAAAGAGTTACCGACTCCTTAAGGACTCAACCCAACCTCACAAACACGGAGATAAAAACACCTGACATATAATTGTAGTTGTAGTATAAATAAACACAACATTAAGTATAATAAAGCAATAGATATAGAATTCAGTAGACAGAAACACATGAAAAATATTAAAAGCTTTCTAATCAGATTTTAAACTTCAGTATGTAGAGATATACAGCATTTAAACTCTGATTGTACAACAAATTAAAGCATGCATAACACCAAATATAATGAATTAAACCCACATAAAAACCCTATCTATATGATAACATTCTTAGGTTGTTTAAGGCCACTACTCAATAGAAAAAAAACCACTTAACAATAAATCCATTACAACTCTGAAAGAAATAAAACCACTATTATCTCTATCTATCGAAACCCTTGTCCAAACTACCTATTACAGCTCTTACTTATTGCTTCTGTAATGACACAATTCGATGCAAGAGCCTAGCTCTCCTCTAAATCCAACACCACATAAAGTTGTGTCATTAGTAATCGAAGACAAGCAATGTGTAAAGTGAATATGAAAACATTGCACGAAAGCAACAACAAGTCGACACATAGCTCACATACAACCCACTCGCAAACACCATCTCGAGTATTCATCACTCACATGCATAGTTTTGCTCACATAGTCATGAATCACTAATACCGAACAAAACTCAAGCTATTAATGATTCAAAAAAAGAAATACGCGATGTCAATTTGATAGAGCTCCGCTACAATTTTTTGAATACAAAATAATAAGAAATGAAGGTATTTATAGAACCTAAAATAGCTACCTTGTCAGCTACCTCACTAGCCACCTCGCCAACTACCTCTCCAAAGTTGATGACAAGGGTGATGGAAAGCTTGGTGGCGAGGTGCTAAAAAAGATATTTCTTTTGTTTCCAAAAATGTCAAGTAAATTTCATAAATACCCATACCTAAAACAAAACAACAACGTGAGCTACAACATTGGCTAGCTCGCATGCTCGCTCGTTGAAAACCGATATTCCACCTAGCATACATACTACGAAAACCAACCCTATGGTCTGCAATAAATATCCTTTGTAAAAAGAAAGGTAACCTATAAAAACACAAGGAATTGACCTTGGCTCAAGTTTATGATCTGTATAAACAACCTAACACCTTATGAGAGAAATATTCAGGGTATTGGTTATACAACAGTTGAAAAGGAGATTTATAATCTAGTCTTTTAGATAAGAGTCTATTGATTAAGGTCATAGCACTTAGGAAATAGTACTCCTAGTATTTCGAATGTAAACCAGCCCTTACCATCAAGTTAATCTTGTTTCAAGCACATAACGATTTTTTCTCTCTATAACCCCATTTTGTGAAGGATTATAAAGACTAATATACATCTCAAATAACCCCTTGAAAATAGAAATGGTTCTAAGGTCTTAAACTCGGTTCTCGTATCACTTTGAACTTGCATTATCTTAGCATTAAATTGTCAAGCAACTAATGCATCAAAAGGTTGAAAAATATGAGCAATTTTACTCTTGGTATACATAACATATAAGAATTGGTATCATTAAAAAATGACCAACAAAAAGCACAAAATATTTCATTCCATTAAGGCTAGCAATTGGTGAAGGACCTCAGATACCCAAACAATTTCAAAAGGTTTAAAGGATCTAATATGCACATTTTGCAAAGTTAACCTATGTGACTTACCCATTTGATAATAACTGCTCATATTATAAGAGGAATCATGAACAACATGTTGATTGAAACCTTTAATTACTCTATTTAAAATTGCTTGGTATGGGTGTCCCAACCATTTATGTCAAAGTGCTCCATCCATTTCTTCTTTATTCTTAACAGTACTTGTATAACTATGTGGTTGCTATGAATTAGTAGAGCAAAATGTTGATGGTAGCTTGAATCATCCATCTTTAACTCCCTCCTCCAATATTGGAATTCCATTGGCTAGATCCTTAACATAAAAGGAATTAGGGAAAAACTCAATAGAAACATTTTTATCTGAGCACTAGATCACCGACTTTAGTTAAAATATGAGAGGATTCAGTATGAGCTATGGGAACACATTGACCATTACCTAACATAACATCCTTCTATTTGGTATAGGTAGGGGAATTGTCAAGATTGGCTTGCCAGAAGTCAAGTGATGACTAGCTCCTGTGTCCATAAACCATGTCTTAGCAGCCAAGATACTAGGATGAGCTAACATCAACATGAGAAGAGGGTGTTTGAGCATGTTGAGTAAACATTGCTGCAGGACCTGGTGGAGGTAAAGATTGTGGTGGTTAAGGTGTAGTATAAACTGGTGCTGCTAGTGATGGGTAGAACTGTCCAGGAAATGAATAAGGTGTAGGGGAAGGTTGTTGTGGTGAGGGACATGGAGATAAGGGTGAATATGGTATAGGGTATGGTGATGGTGGTTGAAATTAAGGTCCAAAATAAGAAGGTGGTTGTGGTGCTGATTATCCCTGAAAGAGTTCATAGCCTTGTACTTCTGAGAAATGAGCTTGTGGCCTTCTTAGAGAGACAAGTCCATGTCTGGCATTGAAGATTAACGATATCTATAGCAACACTTAGCAGTAGTATTCCATAAGGGTTTGCAGATTTGACGTTGAGGTTTTCGGCTAAAGTGTTATCAGAATCAGATCCAGGAAAGCTAGGTGGTACAGTAATTAGTGGTGGTTGAAACTGACGTATATGTTCTGGTCGTTGTTGTGTTTGATAAGAAAAATATGATGGTGATAAAGGTCGAGGCTCTGGTTTTTGTTAAAGGTATGGTTAATGAGAAACACAAGTATTAGAGAAATTAGGAGACTAAACATATTGAGGTTGGAGTGATGAAAGATTCTGATAAAAGAGGTGAGGTTGTTGTTGATGGTTAAAGGCTTATATTGTGTCATTGGTAGGGTAGAACTGATAGGCTGGGTATTGCAAGCTTGTGTTTTAGAAATATTTGTTTATGTAAGTTGTGGATCTGGCATACTAATTTGTTCCAACTGATTTTCACCAGTTCTCATCATAGAGAACAACTCATCAAGTGAAATTTTCTTTGTCCTTATCGTTCACAGTTATGATTAATGAATTGTAGTTTGCATCAAGATCACCAATTACATACATAATTTTCTCTTTCTCACTGATTGTGTCTCTCAATGCAATAAGATGGTTGATGAGGTCTCTGCAGTAATTAATATAGTTCTCCATTGATTGCATACTGAAAGTTTATAAATTATAGACCTAATTAACCTAGAGGGGGTGAATAGGTTATTTTTAATTTTTACCAATTTATAATTTAATAACCTAAACAAACCAGACATACATGCAATTGTGTGTAAATATAAGTGCAGAAATAAAATAATAACACACGATATTTTTGGGTGAAAACAACCTAGGCCACAACCATGACCTAAGAGGAAAACCACCGGTCCATCGAATTACCTAAATTTCTACTATGAAAATCAAATGTTCAAGTACAAACTCACTCTTATGCTACCCTCCCTAAGATACTGCCCCAATGTAGTTTACTTACGAGCCCCTGCTCTGTTTTCACAGTTTCTAATATTAGTGTGAGCGGTTTCTAGACCAACGTTCCAATAAGCTTCCCGCCAATCATATACGTTCCCGAAGTAACTACAAAAAGGTTAGCACAAAACACAAGTGTCCGTGTGTGTTCTAGAACAAATTTAATAATGAATAATCCTAACTAGATGATTCAAAACATATGTCATTTAAATTAAATCAACTAGCAAATCCTAGACCAAAAAGATCAAATATAAGTTCAATAAAAATAGCTTCTTTAAAGATTAATAATCAAATCAAATAATTATGATATGACAAAAACAATTATTTGATCTAACAATTTAAGAACAAAAATAAAGAAGAAGCCATAAGAACATAATATCAAAATATTATAAAATAATTAGGTTTATTAATGAATCAAATATAACCACCAATATTTGATAGATTAACTAAATAAATAAGCCTAAAGAATTATAATCTTACATTTGTAAAACAAGAGAGAGAAATTAAGAAGATTAGAATAATATTCTTGTATGGTTAATTGAAACAATGAGCAATGAGTTTTATTTATAGAAAAAATTAAAACCCTTAATCCTATGTAATTGATAAATATCTTTTCTATTACAAATAAGATTAGTAATTCTCATTAATTAAGATAACTCTCATTTAAATTTAAAATAGATTTTATGTTATCTTTTATAATAAAGATTTCAGTTATAATTTAAAATATATCTTGTCTAATATCTTTTAAAATAGATTTTATGCTAAAGATTTCAACTAAAATTTAAAGTATATTTTATCTAATATCTTTTAAAAATAGATTTTATGCTATCTTTTATGATAAGGATTTCAAATATAATTTAAAGTATATATTATCTAATATCTTTTAGCATATCTTATTTTAGAGTATATATATCTTATTTAATATCTTTTAACATATCTTATTTTAGAGTATATATTATTTAATATCTTTTAGCATATCTTATTCCATATTTTAGCACTAAAAATAATTTTAGATTTATAAGCATGTGCTATTAAATGCATAAATATAATCCTATGTGTCGTAGTTATCAAAGATATACCTGAAGTACAATTATCTGAAACTCAAGCATTTGTTTGACTTTTCTTAATAGACTTGATAGTAGGCCTAAAAATAAATTTACAGATAAATAGTTTGTCCACGAAAATAGCCAACACTCATAGTCCTTACACATACCTTTTCTTATGGTTTGCAATTGCCACTTTAACTGCTTTAGTCGTGCACTAGAACCGTTGGCAAAATCTTTCTTCAAAACATTCCAATATTCAGCTGTAATATTCTTTCCAACCAGGTGTTTTAGAAAGGCAGGTGTTAACGAGAAATAACCCAGTTCTTCACAACATTATCTTTCTTATACCATTCATCAAAATTAGGATTAGCAATAATAATCTAATTAGAACGAGTTTCTTCAGTTACCTGGTTTGTAAATTACAGTATCTTCTTGACAAATTTTGATGGGATTTAACCAATTTCATCAATAAATGATGGTAAACCATAAATTGTGACTATATGCTTTGTTTGTACTCTCCATATTAAGTAATTGGTATCTTCTAGTTTAACATTAAAATTAGGATTTATAGGTAGATTAAGACAATAAAAAGGTGTAGAAATAGAATAAGATAAAGTTGTATTAGAGATAATGATGACGATGTGTTAGAGGAAGATGGTGTTGTGTTAGTTGTGATGACAGGTATGGTCTGTACCATTGGAGGTATAGTGACAGGTGCAGTATGCACCATCGAAGGTACTAAACCAGGTAGTGGATTTTCAATGGAGTCCATAATCAGGTCATAGAGCTCTCTTATACCAAACTTGTTGAATATTGGTTCTAAAAGTAACAAATTAGTGGTATAATTTAAGAAAATTAATGGCCTAATTTGTAGCATGATTTATGGAAATTAGTGGCATAATTTAAGGCTTAAATTATGGCACAATTTAGGAAAAGATAGCTTTGTTTCATCTATAAATAGGGAATAGTTCATGCATTAAAGAACAAGGCAAAAAATCAGAAACAAATAGAGAAAGCATAAGCAAACTCAAAGAGAGAAAATACTTAGTGAGTTTCAGAGTTTTTTATGAGGCTCAAATCTGATAATGGTGACGAGTACAAATCAGATCCTTTCTTCCAAGTTTGTCAAGATGAAGGGAAAATCAGACATTTTTCAATTCCTCGTACACCACAACAGAATGGAGTTGTAGAAAGAATGAATAATACTTTGGTTGAGAAAGTTCCATGTATGCTATCTCAATCCAAATTAAGCAGGGCATTTTGGGCTGAGGCTTTGTCATATGCAACTCATATAGTCAACAGACTTCCTACAACTGCATTAGATGGGGAAACTCCTAAAGAGGTATTGTCTGGACAACCTGGTACTGATTATGATTCATTATGAATATTTGAATGTCCTGCATATTTTCATGTTAGTGAATCCAAATTGGATCTTAGAGCAAATAAATCTGTTTTCTTGGGCATTAAGGAAGGAGTTAAAGGATTTTGACTTTGGTGTGGTGAATCCAAGAAGATTGTTTTAAGCTGGGATGTCACATTCGACGAGTCTGTTATGCTGAGACAAACAAATTCAGAGAAAGAGAATGAAAGTCCAAATACTCTTTCTAAGGTGATGCTTGATACTTTGGAAGATCCAGAAAAAATTGCACTGATTATCGATCATGGTAAAGATGAAATTGATGATCAAGAAGATATCTCAGTTGAGGTGGAGGTTCTCTCACAATCACCACCGATTAATCAACATCCATAATCTATTGGCACTACTCGACCGAGAAGGGAGATTAGGAAGCCTACCAGATACACAGACATGGTAGCATTCACACTTCCAGTAGTTGATGATGATGCCCTATGCACTTACAGAGAAGCCATGCAGAGAGTTGATAGTATGAAGTGGAAGATGGCAATGGATGAAGAGATGAAGTCTCTACATCAGAATCAGACTTGGGAGTTGGTTCAACTTCCCAAAGGAAAGAAAACTATTGGTTGCAAATGGGTCTATGTTAAGAAGGAAGGTGTTCCTGGTAGAGACAACATCAGATACAAAACTAGACTGGTAGTAAAAGGATATGCTTAGAAAGAAGGAATAGACTACAATGAGCTTTTCTGCATGGTACTTTGAACGAAGAGATCTACATGTCTCAACCCGATGGATTCAAAGTTCCAGGACGAGAGAATTGGGCTTACAAGTTGAGCAAGTCAATTTACGGTTTGAAACAATCACCACGACAGTGGTACAAGCGCTTTGATAACTTCATCAGAGAGCAAAAGTACACACGCATTCAGTTTGATCACTGTGTATACTTTCACAAACTCTAAGACTTTAACTTCATTTATTTTCTCTTATATGTTGATGATATGTTGATTGCATCTAAGAGAAAGGTGGAGATCGACAGATTGAAGGCTCTGTTGAGTTCAGAATTTGAAATGAAAGATCTTGGAGAAGCTAAGAAAATTCTTGGGATGAAAATAATAAGAGATAGAGTTGCAAGCACAGTTTGTCTGACACAGACTCAGTATCTGAAGAAAGTACTACAAAGGTTTGACATTGATGCAAAAACCAAACCAGTAAGTATACCGCTTGCTCCTCACTTTCAGTTGAGTGCATTGATGTCACCTAGCACCACCGATGAGAAGAAGCAAATGGAGCGTGTTCCATATGAAAATGCCATTGGTACCTTGATGTATGCAATGGTTTGCACCAGACCTGATATTTCCCACGTTGTTAGTATGGTGAGTTGGTACATGCATAATCCCGGTAAAGGACACTGGTAAGTAGTGAAGTGGATTCTATGGTACTGTGGATATTGGTTTGAATTTTGAGAGAGATAAGACTGAAGGCAAACACCTAGTTGGATATGTGGATTCCGACTATGCTGGAGATTTGGATAAGCGTCGATCTATAATGGGTTATGTGTTCACAATGGCAGGAGGACCAGTTTGTTGGAGATCAACATTGAAATCAATTGTAGCTTTATCTACTACAGAGACAAAGTATATGGTTGTAATAGAAGCATTCAAAGAAGTTATATGGCTTCTCGGGTTAACCAAGGATTTGGATATTGTTCAGAAGAACGTGGAGGTTTTCTACGACAACTAGAGTGCCATTTGTTTGGCAAAGAACCAAGTTTATCATGGTCGCACCAAGCACGTCGATGGAGGTGTTATACTCCAGAAAGTCAGAATTGTAAATAATCCTACAGATATGCTTACAAAGGTGGTTACAGGGATCAAGTTTCAACACTGCTTGAACTTGATCAACATCTCTCGAGCTTAGAGCACCTAGGGCCCATTTGGAGGTAACGTTATGAACTTTTTCGCCAAGGTAGAGATTGTTGATTATTGGCTCTAAAAGTAACAAATTAGTGGCATAATTTAGGAAAATTAGTGGCCTAATTTGTGGTATGATTTAAGGAAATTAGTGGCATAATTTAAGTAAATTAGTTGCCTAATTTACGGCTTAAATTATGACACAATTTAGGGAAAGAGAGTCTTGTTTCATCTATAAATAGGGAAGAGTTCATGTATTGAAGAACAAGGCAAAAATTAAAAAAAAAACAGAGAAAACATAAGGAAACTCAAAGAGAGAAAATACTTAGTAAATTTCAAAGTTTTTTATGAGTTTGGAGAAACACTTGAGAGATATTATTAGTGAGGAAATCTATATCTGTATTCTGTATACTTCTTACTCAGTTCAATAATATCTACTGTCTTCCGTGGATCTAAATGAATTACTGAACCACGTAAATTCTGTGTGTGTTTTTATCGCTTTGATATATTTATATACCGCTTTGATATATTCATATACCGCTATTTATTACTTTCGTACACAACAGAACTTACCAATGAAAGACTCTGATAAAATGACAGTTGCAGGAACCATAAAGGATTGCTTGATAGAAAAGCATAATAGAAGGCAAAAAGATAATTTGTATATTAATGATAGGCAACTTAAATACAAGATAAGAGATAAAGCTAAAAAGCGTGTTAAAGTGTGAGGTGTATAATCAAAGACTAATGCTGTTAAAGAGCAGATAGCATCAAGCTACTCTACCCTATCTGAAATTTTGTATGCGCACTACACACACACGCTGCACTGGTTTGTAACAGATTTTGTATTACATAATGTTATTCTTTTTTGGCTTAACAGAGAAGCTTGGTAGATTTATTGCAACTTTGACCCCTTAAGTGAGATTATTGTTTTTAGCTCTTAACAATATTCTTCACAAACGTTTAGCAAGAATAATGAAAAATTATAGAAACAGGGGGTCTCCTTTCCATAACCCACGTTCTGGTTAACTTTGACCATAAGGAGATCCATTAAGAAGAATAGCATAAGCTCACAGAATTTACACTGAATTCCCATTTCCTTCATAATTACAACGAGAAAGCTCCATTCAAATTTGTCTTATGGCCTTTTGCATATCCAACTTGACTCCAACTGGGCCTACTTTCCTTGCTCTTCTCTATTTAATTGTTGTGGCTATCTATCTATTAAGAAATTAAAGCCTTTTCAACAATTCACTTGCCAGGTATAAAAGCTGACTAAAAACAAGGCTGGAAGACCATTTGGGCCAGGTGCTTTTAGAGCATGCATATCAAAGAGGGCTTGCTCAATTTCTTCAAGAGAAGGGATGCTTGTTAAGAGATTGTTTTCGATTTTAGAAATCATGAAAGGAAAAAGGTGTCTTAAATCATCACATCTTCTGGGATTTTAGGTGATAATTTGTTTTTCTCATTCAAGATATTATATATGTGCAATTAATGAATGAATAATGAGTTAAAGTAAATTCAAATTGTAAGTTAGAAAATGAATTCGATACAATTATTTGTACACTTTCTTTAAAGAAGAGTTGTCATATCTCGATAATAGGGTCTGAAAGTTTGTCTCAAAACATTTATAAATTTAGAGCCTACATGTTCATAATTCCATGTCCACTTGCAATTTTGAAGCTTTAAAGCAGTAATATGGTTTTTTGTCTTCGACTTTAGATAAATATTGCATGGAATTTTTTTTGTATTTTTGTCCCCCTCATTTACCCGTAATTATCAAGATTTTTGCCTGCCAAGGTAGTCAGCCCTGGCATGTTGTTCAGTTAATTGCTCTTGAAGGAAAAAACTATATTTCCTGGTTAACAGAAACATTTATCGCATTTTGAACAACTATGGCTAATTTGTCAGAAAATTCTTTGATTTTATGAAAAATAAAGCCGTAATGTTGTTTATTCCAGGCAATTATTTGTTTTTCAAGATAACTTGCTTTTTTGAGCACCAAAGAATTGGTCCCAGAAAAAACTTTATTCCAACTTTAAGAAATTACACTTTCGTAGTCATGATCTCTTAGCCATGCTGCTATAAATCTGAATGGTCTTGGTCTGACATTCTCTCTAATGCCATTGAAATGAAGAATGATTGGGTTATGATCCGACACAAACTTGGCAAATTGATTATGATAATAGCTTTGGGGTACATTGTTATCAAGTTTATATTTGCCACAATTCTCTATAAATTTTGGCTTATTAAGTTAGAGCTATATCTTTTATTTTTCCAAGTGAAAGGAGCCCCAGTGCTACCCAAATCCACAGCATGAATTTTATGTATGAAACCTAATAACATGTTTTGAACGTTTAAGACTAAAGGAAGACCCCCACTTTTTTCAGAAGGTGAAGTAATATCATTTACATCTCCCTCAAGTATCCAAGGTTTATTATATTCCCTTAATTTATGTTCTATATTGACCTATGTTTGTCTTTTGTCTTTATAATAAGGTGGTATCTAACACAAACACAAAATCCATCTTTCATACTGATTAGTTTAAGATTGCATCTCATCTATTACAAAAGTTTATCCCACAAATAAAATATTAAGACCAAAATTATCAACCCAAAACAAACAAAATCCACTTTTCAGTGCATTTGCTCGAATTATGATACTATGAGGATAATTTAAAGAGAATTGTAAAGCCCTAGAAAGATTTTCATTTATTTCCCTAATCCATAAATTCTCAGGATTGTTCCTACAGACATAATACCTGAGAGCTCTTTATGCTCGACGCCTAACAACACCTCGAGCATTTTAGCTTATGCACCTCACTTATGCTTGTGAAGCATGTTGTATGCTACCTCCTCGCCCATAGCATCAATTGTCAATGGTCTTACTTCAGCATTTATAGCTAAATTTCCCTTTCTAATACCATGAATGAGTACAACTTGAAGTTGATCATTTAAACAAATGACAAATGAAGTGTTAGGGATAATTCGTGAGCCGAAGATTAGCACTTTTGTATTTATTAGCCCATGCAATACAGCTTTCAGTTTCCCAGAAACATTTTTCAAGGCCCTCTCAATAGTAGCACTACCCCTCAAGAATGGTAGTTTATAAAGATAGAGGCAAGAGAGTTAAACATATCAGCTGCCAGTTCAGGCAAGGAATTACTTGGTGACCCCGGTTCTATGAGAATTGAGATATGTTCCCCTTGCCTCTCCTGCCCAAACTCTTCTTGGCCTTCATTGGCAGTAGGTAAAGCAGCATAATATTGTTTTTGAAAAGGAAATAATTCTAAAATCAGTTGAGCAGAATAGCTAGCTGATTGAATAGGCACATTGTTAAAACTGTTTAAGTGTAAATTTTGAAAATATTAATTATGAGTCTTTTTAACATCTATCCTTTAAGCTTCCAATCCTTTCATTTTCTATGCCTTTTAATTTTCTAAGATTTATGCTTTTTCAATTCTTGTTAAGACTCTTTAGTTCCTAAAAATTAATGTATTGAGTCTTTTAAATATAAATAGGACTATTTGTTTATGTTAAAATATTGAAAAATCAACCCTGATTTCAATGAGAATAAAATTTGAAGTTTATCAAGTTTCTTAACCTACACAGGTTCCTGTACTTGTTAAATCAAGTTTCTTAACCTACACAGGTTCCTGTACTTGTTTCTTTAACGGTGGTGTCAAAGCCACTATCAAACCTCTAGTTAAAATTCCTCTTCCAATTTTAATTTTCTAAAATGGCATCCTCAAGCAATAGCAAGTCTTTTTATTATTCTCAAGATTCAATTCCTATATTTGATGGAGAAGATTATAAATGTTCAAGCATTCAAATGAAAACAATTTTCATCTCCAAGATTTGTGGGATTTATCTGAAGCTATTGAACAGTCAAACAAGACAACTCCAAGACCAACTTAAGCAAAAAAATGAAGATGAAAGAAGAAATACAAAAGCCATGAAGCTAACATACCATGGGGTTAGAAAATAAATTGTTCCTTCAATTATGAATAAAGATAAAGCTAAAAAAGCTTGGCAGATATTGAAAAATGAGTATGAAGGAGGTAAAAGAACAATCTCCATGAATCTGCAAACTTTATGGAGAAATTTTGATAATTTAATGACGAAAGAAAATGAAACCATCCGACAATTTATGTGTAAGGTCTCCAAAATTGTTAACTAAATGAAAAGCTTTGATGATAAAATTGAAGAAAAAAGAGTTATTGTGAAAATTTTAAGAAGTTTACCTCCTACTTTACCATGCCACTGCTACAATAGAAGAATCAAAAGACTTATCAAAATTGAGTTTCATTGATCTAAAGAGTTCTCTCTAGGCACATGAATGTAGAATTAACAGGGACACAAATTTCATTCTACACTCAGTCAAGTCTTTCAAACAAGACTCATTATGAATGAATCTCAAGGTGGAGCAAACAAAAGGAAAGGGTTCATTTCAAAAAGTGGACAATAGGAAGAGATCAAGGAAATAAAGATTTTCAAAAAAAAAAAAACCCAATGGAAATCTCTATTATTCTTATTATGTTATTTGCAAAAAACAACGACATGAGTCCAAGGATGTCACTTAAGTGTACCAAATGTAAATTTCCTAATCATTCACAAAGGGATTGTTGGTACAAAAATAAACAAGAAACAAGTAAGGCAAATTTCACCAAGGAATTAGAATACCAATTATTTTCTTGCATGAATAATGAGCAAGAGATATCATAAATTTTGGTCTGTAAATAATGGTTGCAATAATCATATGACAAGAAACAAGGAGTATTTTGTGCAGCTGGATCAAAACTATAGTTCTCAAGTCACACTAGGAGATGGAAAAGGAAAATGTTTTATTTCTATCAACCTCAAAGGAGGTAATAAAACACATATACATGATGTTTTATATGTTCCTAGTTTTCTTAAAACCTTGTTGGTGTAGGACAACTACTACAAAAAGGAAATTTGGTACATTTTGATGGTGAAGACCGCAAAATTGTTGATAAAAAAGATGATGTTATTATTCTTAGAATCAAAATGACCCAAAATAAAGGCTTTCCTCTTTCCATGTCTTCATGTGAAAAAAATTCTATAAATTGTGTCAAAGATGATGAATCTCATTTATGGCACTTGAGATTTGGTTATTTAAGCTAAAAAAACTTGAAAGAACGAAAAAGAAAAATATTGTAATTGATTTGCCTCCGATTGTTATGAAGAAAGGAGTTGTGAAGGATGTGTTTTAGGAAAAATGCATAAATTTTATTTCCCTAAAGGAGCTTGGAAAGTTCGCATGCCACTTAAACTTATTCATGTTGAAATTTACGAACCAACTCAAATCCCTTCTCTTGGTGATAAGGTATATTTTCTCTTATTTGTTGATGATTATTCAAGGATGATATGGATATATTTTCTTGAAAAAAAAATCACAAGTTTTTTTTTATGTTTATTGAGTTTGTATAGCCAAAGGATATAACCAATAGCATTTCAATGAAACATATGCTTCTATTGTTTGTATGGGGACAATACAAATTGTGTTTTTTATTGTTGCATAATTGAAAATTCAAGTGTTTTAGATTGATGTAAAGTTAGCTATTTTGAATGAGAATTAATGGAAGAAGTATATGTTGAGTAAGGAAGGTGCTAAAAACAAAGTGTATAGATCAAAAAGAGCATTGTATAGATTAAAGCAGGCACTTCACTCTTGGAATAGAAAGATTGATGACTATTTTATCAATAATGGGTTTCAAAGAAGTCCAAGTGAGCCAATTTTGTATATGAAACGTAAAGATAATGATTTTATTATTGTTTGCATTTATGTAAATGATTTAAACTATACTAGCACTAATCACATATTACTAGAGAAGAATTTTGAAAGGGAAATGATGAAAGAGTATGAGATGATTGATTTGGACTTGATGAAATATTTTTGGGCATTCAAGTTCAACAATCTAAAGGGAAATTTTTAATTTCTCAAGAAAAGTATTACGAAGACTTGCTAAGAAAGTTTAATATGGCATAATGTAAGCTCATATCTTCTCCTAGTGTTGTCAATGAAAAGTTTCCAAAAAATGATAGTGTAAGAAACTTGTTCAAGCAAGGACGTTACGAAGATTGAAGAAAAGTGAAGATGGGGGCATACTTTAGATTTTCAAAATTAAGTGAAGATGAGGCATACTTTAGATTTTCTTACATTTTGCATCTTAATATTTTAGCCAATTCAATTAATAGTCCTCTTTTACCATAAGATATTAGTTGAGGTCTATTTTTCATTTTAGAGGGGTTTTAGAGAGATAAGTGACATGAATGAAAACATGTAAGTATACATGATCATGTACAAATAATGAGTAATTTTAAGAACATTTATTGGTAACAATATGTACTATTAAATATTAGCTCATTAGTTAGTCGATTGAAATAAGTAAAATTAGGTTTTTGGCTTTTTTTGTAAACTGAAAATTAAATCTAACCACTACGGATTAATAAATTAAAGATAAGATCTAAAGATTACAATAAAGATGTGAATAAAATAATGAAGGTAGGATTATTTTCCACTAGCATGTATTCTAAATTAACAAAAACATGTCTTAATATTCTATTCTTTTATTATACCAACTTAGAGAAATTTATAAACTCTAAAGTATTGACCTTTTCATACTTATTTGTTGAATAAAAAAAGCTTTTAATCCAACATATTTCTAGTAGACAACCTAGAATAAGCGATTAAGAACACAATCAACTAAATTGATTATTCAATTATATACTTGAATAATCAAGAAAATTCATACAAAGATTAAAACAGAGAATTAATACATAATTAGAAAGAATAGTTTAATAGAATATTACAAAGTTTATTAATATTTAAATCTCTCTTTAGGCCTTTGGAATCCCTCACAATCAAATATTAAATTAACTACTCATGAAAAACAACAAATTCAGAATATTATTTATGATAACAACAAAAGGAGAAGAAATCTTAATATTGATGTTCTTGGATCTAATATTCAATTCTTTTAGTTGTCTCTTGAATCTTGTTCCTAGTTCTTGCCCCTAACTTATGTCTATAATCACTTTATCTAATTAAATATTCTTGTATTGATCATTATTTTGTTTAGTGTTATTTTATAAGAGATAAAAATCAAATCAGGATATAATTAATATTGTTGGTATTTTGGTGGATATAAGATTATTGTGTATCACATATCAAAAGGATAGGATAAGCTATGATAGTGAAAAGGGTAGGATAAGCTGCGAAATATATCTATTTTCTTTATAAGTTACTCCACTTATCAAGTAAAAATCATTAAAAAAATCCATAAAATTCTAGAAAAATCTCAAAAAATTTAGAAAATCAATATTTTTTTAATAAATACAAAATAAATAATTTTAACTTATTATATAATATATATATATATATATATATATATAAAGAAATTAATATCTAAAAGTGTGTAAAATATCACTTATCAATAAGTAAACCTTTAGTTTTAGTTTTCGAAAGGGAAAGAGAAATCTAATGGCTCAGATATTAGGAGGCACATGGTGATGAATTGAAGACTCATAAATGTACTTCATATATTTATAGTGATAATGATATGAAAAACCTTACTACAATAGAATGCAAAACGATGCCTTAAAGAGACGTAGGAAATAAGAGTAATCAAAATCCTATCTAACTATGCATGCACTGTCAAAAGTAAGCCCTCTTGAGAATTTTTAGAAAATATGTTCAGAATTAAGAAGATATATAGACTCAACAGAGGTTATGAAATGCCTTATCCTAGGAGAATGACAAATGTTCTTAATAAGTTGATTACCACCTTTTTTTTAATATCTGAAATACTTGTGTAGCCTATTATTGCCATGATTAGGGCTTAGTTCTACGTATAAGCATGAAAGATATAATAGAACTAAGGAAAATGAAGAATGAAAGTTGTAAGAGTATAAAGAGAGTGATATAAGCAATGTATCTCAATTCTTGAATTATATTGCTAACTATGTATTGTATTACTAATAGTTAGTAACAAATATTATTTACAAGCTATATAACTGTATGACATAAAATAGTTACACATTTCACATGCACTACATGTGCAGTCACTCACACACATTTACATTAATATTTCCCTATTAAACTCGATGTTTATCTAGATTTGTAAGTTTAATTCTCAAATTCTAAAATTATGTTGCTGGAAGTTCTTTAATCATTATGTCAGCTACTTACTCTTCACTTGGAACGTATTACACCACAAACTCTAACGAAAATAGCATCTCAAAATACTATAGCCTTGTTTCTTACATATTTGACATGTGCCTCTGTATTTCCCATTGCCTTGATTGTTTCCACGATTTTGATTATAATTCTTAACAAATCTTGAAAAATGAGCCATTGTACCATCAAAGAATCCTCGCAAGCAATAAACGTGAACAACATGTTTCAACCATTGACGTCATATTAAATAGTTCGTATCATCAAATTTGATGGAAAAATTTAGGTTGATTGGTATGTTTTTTAAGAAAAATAATAAAATTGAGGAAGAATTGTTAGAGTTTAAAACTGCATATTCATTTATCACTGGAACTTCATAAGTCATAGCTCTGATACATGAAAAGGATAATAAAACTAGGAAAATGAAGAATGAGAAGTTGTAGAGTATAGAGAGAGTGATGTAAGGAATGTATCTCAATTTTTAAATTCTATTACTAACTATACATTGTATTTATACAAGTTAGTAACTGATATACACTACATGTGCAAAGCAAACCCAAGCCCTTAAGGAAGCATGATAATAGGATGATTAGATAGGTTTTAGCTATATTCTTCACTTCTCACAAACAAGTCTTAGGTTTGAGTTTCAAAATTGGATTTATGGATATTGTAATCCAAAGGAATGTATTACTAGAACCCTACTTCACGAAATTACCACTTCAAAACCCTAGAAGCCTAAGCGAGACAAACGAAAAGGGGCATATTAATTAACCTCTGCCTCTAATTTTTAATCAATTCATTAGTAATTAGGTATGATGAGTTACTCTTAATATTTTTCTATCATTTTAATGTCTTTTTTTGCAATACAAAAAACTATGATTTCAAGACTAAGCATGACCAATATGCAAAAGTGTACATATAAAAGTGAAAGCGTTACACTATCATTTTTTATATTTATATAGATTTTATTTTTATATTAACGTGGACATGCGAATATAAAAAAAATTGTAATTACCTTTGTACAAAATATTAGAAGGCTAAACTTTATGATGGGTATTCTTGTAAAAGAAACACAAAAAATGTAGAGCTACTTACAGAGATGTTAAATAATCCAGTAAGGGATAAGTGATATAAAATTCATTTATCCAAAAAAAACATATTTGTAGTACCTTATTTTTTCGCATAACAATAAAGAAAATACAAAAACTCAATTAAAAATGGCAGTAATGTCATGAACATAATTAAATAAAAAATGAAATAAAATTATTTAAAATTTATGTACTTGATAGGATATAAAATGTAATTTCTAAGTTAATATTGAAATATGATTTGATATAATTATTTGATATTTAATTCCATATTTGTTCTTTGAATTATTTGATATTTAATTCTATAATTTGTCTTTGAACAAATTGGATTAAAATAGATATATTATATTATATATCTAAACAACTTATAAGCCACGTAAACTCTAAAAAATAACAATCCAATTTGATGTTTTTTTAATAAAACGTCAATGGTTCATTACACCTAAACAATCATCCAATTTTAACATTACTTATTTAAAATAGGTTTGACGATTTAGTTTATAGAAGAAGTTTATTTAATGAAAAAAAAAAAGAATGATAGATATTATAATTAAAGTAAACAATTTAATAAAACTATTGAAATTAAAAGTTATCAATAATAGAATTGTCCAATATGGAAACTGGCGTACATGCAAATGTATATTGTTGAAGCCGATTTTTGCGTTTACTTTGCTCACCATGTATATGCTATCTCAACCCTAAAAAAAATGAGCAAAATCTTAGAAGGAATGATACCGAGGGTGTAAAATCTATTCTAATGTCTAGCTAAGTCAATACTTTAAGAGAATTTTAACTGAAATAAGTTATGCTAAATTAAGAGACTATTTATAGAAATTGAACTTATATAAATAAACGTCAAGGAGATATATTTAAATCTCTTAATATCTTATAATATCTAATTTATTTATTAGATAATTATCTTATAAATAAAATATATTTTGCATGTACTTTCTTTTCAAATTCAAACATATCTACTAACTATGCAGTTTGATCATGCACTAATTGTACCCTTTTTTACAAGTCAATGATAAAGTAAACTAATGAGGGTGTGTGACACATACCAAGTGAATACCCCTCTAATATCAGCCCCTACACCTCCTGAGCTGTCTTTGATGAGCTAGATAGTCTAACTACTTCACCTAGGTATGGTAGAGCAATTATTTTGGTATAAATATCTAACGAATGCTTGAAACACACTAATATTTTGTGATTTATTATACTTAAATGTGATCAATAGGTATGAATATGTATATTTATATCATTATTTATGCAAATTCATATGTTCGAAATCATAGGTATTTTCTATTTTATTTAAGGTGTTTTTAGCTTTAAATGTATAAATTGATCAAAATATGAAGACATTTGAAGCACTTAATTTGTACCTTAAAATCTTAAAAAAATAAGGCATGTTAGCCTTATATGAAGAACCAATCAATACGTAAAGGGTGTAACACAAGAATTCAATTCAAATATTTTGCACCACAGTGAAGGTTTAGTGTGCCTTGCTATAATCTTCTTTGCATAAATTCACTAGACACATACACTTTTTTTGCCACAGTGTGGATTAAGTGGTACCAAGGCATGACATATTGGGGATAACATTTAGTGAATCTCTATGTATCTCAGGCATCGACATGGGAAAAGTTAAGCCATGATGTGCCTATTTTACTTTGGTTGAAAGCCCTTGCATCAGCCTCAGCCTATGTACAATTTTATTTTCTTTTAGGTTAGTGTGCAACCATAGTTTGACGTAATACATATTAAAATTTAGGAATAGAGTCGTCAAACTCTTATTTTCTTTTAGGTTAGTGTGAAACCATACTTTAATGTATTTATTTATTTTTATATACATATTAATCTTTGTATATTTTTTGAATATTATTTTTAATTTACTTATCATTTATTAAATCTGAGTATGTTTGGTTTATTATTACAATCAAAAATTAGTTTTATTTTCATGTTTGTGAAGATTACGTTAGGTTATCATTTTTATAAAATAAATTGAGATTATTTCTTTATAAGATTTATACAAAATTTATTATTAATTAATATATTGATGACATATTTTTCGTAATAATTTAAATTATGAAAATTAGGTTTCAAAAACACCATCTAGATTTAATTTTGACATCTTAAATAAGATTTTAAATTATTTGCTATTTTTTTAGAAATAAAATATAATTTAATCTATTAGTTGGTGCTTCCTACCTAAGGATATTAGTTTATTTTATTAACAAAGAATATGAACCCTATCCAAGTATATTTTCATACAAAAAAGGACAAATCAATAATCTGAATTTACTTCTTTAATCAGATAATTAATTCTAAGAAGCATGGTTAATTAGCTAGTGATTCTCATAAATTCTTCATTGATTGATAGTTGCTTATATATCTTGAATGGTTTGAATCAAACCTATTTCTATCTCATTATTTTATTATATTAGTATTTTCAAAATAAAAATATTATAGCAGAATGTTTAAGTTTAATTTTTGCGTTTGTTATTAAAAAATTGTTGAATTATTTAAAACCATATAGTTACTCTTTAAACTAACTTTGAAAGTGTACTTATTGCTTGTAAGTAAATTACTTAGAGGCATTACTTTGGTAGATAGTTTGATTCCTAGCCTTGTAATTGGATCTTATTTTTCATAGTCGATAGTTAGGTGTTCCAGTGAATCGATGGTTTTTCTCTTACGTCATTGGTGTGACCTACGTTGTTTCCACCTAAAAATATCTTGTATTAATATTTATAATTCAACATTATTTTATTTACATGCAATTTCATGTCTAGCTATTCTATATAATTTTAATTTTTCATACTTCTACTGATATTCTATTCACATGTCTTCTAGCTAATAGATCTATAACTAAAAATGCAACTTTTAATTTTCCATTAGAGTCGTCACTAAATACACTTAGTATTCCTAGGACCTTGTTATGGATTACTTAAGGGATGGTTCATCTGTAACTCGTGTTCCTTATTTTTATGGGTCTAATTACCTATATTGAAAGGCTCGTATGAGAGATTTTATATGGTCTACAAACGATAGCATCTAAAACTTTTTACTTTATGGTTGGAAACCACCTATGGTTACCAAAGATAATTTTGTTACTCCCAAACCTAGGAAAGAATAGATCATTGAAGATAAAATTGGTAGTAACTAGAATCAAAAGGGTAGCGTTGTGTCTATTGATTAGTTTCGTCGTATTTCTCATGTTGAAACTGCTAAGCATACATAGGATATTTCATAGATTTCTCATAAGGGTAGCTCACAAATTAAATAAACAAAACTTTGTATGCTTGGTACTCAATTTTAGAATATTAGGATGAAAGAAGATGAGACTTTAATTTTCTGAATTCTATGCTAGGTTATGTGATATAACTAAGAACTCTACCAATCTTTAGGAGAAAATTCATGATTTTAGGATAATTTGAAAGATTCTCTCCTCGCTACTCAATTTATTCCATTCAAAAATCATTGTCATCAATAAAAGCAAGGATGTTGACATTATAAAAATAGAAGAACTTGTTGGATCACTTCAAACCTTTGAGATGAGCTTTTGTTCTAACACTAAGAAAAAAAGTGTTGTCTTCAAAACTACTATGATTGAAGAATGTTACAATGAAGAAACAGAACTGGTACTCTTGACAAGAAGAATAAAAAAATTCTTCAATAGAAAAACTTTAGAACAAAGAACAACCAAGCCATCAAAATGATCAAAATCTAAAGGGACTCAAATATGTGACTTCTAATGGTAAGAAACCTAAACCTACTAGACCTTAATGCTTTGAATATATGGATTTTGATCACTTTATACCTAGCTATGAAAACAAGAAGAACAATAATAGAAGAGTTCAATACAATAATTACTGACTTTGAAAGTGATAGCAACAATCCAACTGATTTAGAAAATAGTGGCACCAACTTTATAACATTTACTACAACTATTGGGGGACAATTCAGTATGTTTGACATTGATTCTAATAATGTGGAAAGTGATGCTAAATGCTTACTTAAGAAATTTAATGTCACTAATATTGATGAAATGTTCATGGATTATGTAAGATACAAAAGAAACAAAGATAAGTTGCTTGTAAAAGTAACTAAACCCAATGAAAAACTAATATCTTATTAAGTGAATTAATTGATACTGGAAAAAGATAATCTTGATTTTTCTGAATGTACTAATGATCTTGATGAACGAAAACCGGCATCGCCGATTCTTGCCAATACTTTGGTTTTAATATTTATAAAACTCTCGCAAGTGCACGAATCATTTCGAAGAAAATGATAAGTATACTCCCAAGGTCGATCTAAGGAAGGAATGTATGTGGTTTTTAATTTATTATTCAAACTTTTAAAAACGAAATTAAATCCTAAACATCCTGTCACGATAGTTTGGTTTTTGTGTTCCTAATCTAATAACATAAAATAAACATATATACAGATTAATTAAATATAATCTAATAACATAAAAATAAACATAGATACAAATTCAATAAATAATTATCTAAAAATAAATACAAATACAGATTCAATAAATATTTATGCAAATTTTATCATTTATATTAGTGGAGTATTTATGGATATAATAACTAAATTAATTATGCTTGCTCATATTATCTAGGTTATTAAAGATATAAATTGATATTTTATTGATTCTCTCTTTTTTATATAAATACCACCTTTGGTGGGGTTAGATATTCTTTGTTAACTAAACAAATCAATTAACACCTATGGGTGGGGTTGATAACTAATTTGGTTAATTAAATTAATTCCTTTTTCTAAGAGATTGAAAATGAACCATTTAAATGCCACCTTTGGTGGGGTTAGACAATTTAAACATTATTCAAGGTGTCCAAATTAAGCATAAGAATTTAATTATCCGAGTACTAACTTTCAAGTTTTAAAACCACTATTGAAAACATGTTGTCAATACATTTTCACATAATAATTCTTATAAAAACTTTTGAAATAGAGTTTCACTCTAACTACCGGGCGATTGTACCAACAAATAAAAGAGCACTACTCTAAATTAGACCGGATAACTAAACCTTAAAATCTAATTTTCAGGTTTAAGTTTGTAATGAAAAATAATATATTTCTCTCTAACATTCTTAATATAAAATCTTGAATAAAAATAAAATCAATTCATTTTAGAAATTTTTACCTATTTAATATTTTGCAAGCATAACAACGTTATTATTATATCATGTTTACTAAACAGCCAGCATAGTTAAATTTAACCACAGACAAATTAAATATAACATGTAAGAATAAAGCATAAAAATAACTGTAAAGAAAATAAAATCCTTACAGAACTTCGACGCTATTCCCGTAGCTAGAAAACCTCCAAGCGGAATTTGCACTTCCATTTATTGAATCAAAAATCTAAATTATTACAAAAACATTACAAGTTCCTCTCAAAAAGAGAAGAACTCTACAACTAATAGAATTGAACTAAAAACTAAGAGAAAAACTAAGAAAAGCTTAGAAACTAAGAAAGAAACTAAGAAAAACTCAAAAACTAAGAAATGAGAGAAAGAAAGAAGAGAGAAGTGTGTTTTGAAGGTGTTTTTGAAGTGAAGGGAAGGGGGGTATTTATAGGTGAGGATGGAGAGAAAAAGTAGAGAAAAAAATGTTAAAAAAATATTAAAAAATGTAAAAACGCGTATTGGAATTGCTGATGTCATTAATGACGTCAACATGACGTCACGGGGCGGCTGCACGTGAAAAATGGGGCGAAAACGCGTTGGGCGCGCGGAGGGGCTGCTGCTGGGCGCTGCGCGCGTGGGGGGGGGGCTGTCGCTGCGCGCAGCTCGGCACGCGTGAACAGTGCCCGCGCGCTGGGGCGCTCTGGGCTGCGGCGCGCGATTTCCGTTTTTTTGACATTTTTGACCTTTTCGACTCATTTTGTCCAATTTTTCCATGTTTGTTGACCTTTTCTCACTTATTTATTAATATATTTGTGATGTATTGCTTCAAGTATTCCTCTTTTAGTCTTTAAATTGCGTTTTTAAGCCAAAATACCTGAAAAACAATAAGAATACCTGTGATTCCGGAAAAGACAAATTTATATAAGTATATGATAAAACATATAAATATATATATTTTTAATCAATTAATGTACATAAAATCATGGTTATTTTAGTGCTTTTTGAGCACTCATCACAACCCCCAACCAGCTTCTTGCTAGTCCCTTAGCAAGAGAAGCGATAAAAGCTAAAAATTAAACTATCCTAAATCACTTTCGTGGATTGAAACGGTTGCATTTAGCCTATGCAACAAGCCTTTAAACCCCTAGGTTGCCCTAATGGACGAGTTTGAGTCTCGTGAGGGTTTTCAGTAATGATACCCACAAACATTGAACTAATTGTAAAAATCGAAAGAAACTATAAAAACAATCAAATCAAAAACTACAATTACAACACAATCAAAAATTAATTTAAGAATAAAAGAAAACAACATATCACAAAAATATCTCACACTTTTTAATCTCCTTTAAGATCATAATTAAAATCTCAAGCATAAGTTATTTTAATCTCTTTAAACAATCATGATTTTATTATAATAATTAATCGAAAATCATTTTCATATTTCATTTCAAAAATGTGTCAATTTAATTTTACCCAATTTCAGTGTCATGAATCAGAATTCGCTTCGACTCTATTCCTCACAAGTCAATACTCTCAAAGCACTGAATCCTATGGGTTCAAACACTAATACTAACTTATATGCGAAAGAGTTGATGTATAGAAATGAACTAATATGTTCGCATATGTATAAAGAATAAAGGCTCAAAGTGTTATTTTAACATTGATCTCATGAAAGGAATCAAATGTATAAATTATAAAGATATCATATATAAAAATTATTTTCATGCATAAATTAAACTCATTAAGAAAGAATTTCAAGATATATGCTTTTTACAAATGAAGAAATTGCAATGACTTTTTAGGGAATTACTTCCTATATCTTTCTTTTCTATTTAGCCTTTACTCACACCTTTGTTGGCAATGTGGGTCATAGTATGTAGATGATACTATTTTTTATCTCTTTATACATTTTTTTTCAATATATGTATATTTTAGAGAGTCAACCCATGTACAGATTGTACATTTTTTTGGATTTTGGTGAGTGGTTAATTTTGTGGCTTTTCTGTTTGATCTTGGTTTAGGTAACCCCAGATATGTCTTTTTGTTTTTGTAGCAGTTATGCATGAATGAGATATAAGCATATACTATCAATTTCTACTCAAATCGTTTAATCTAAACAAAAATAATAATAAAAAATATATGATACTCTATTAAGATGAGAAAAAATTCATACATTCAATGCTAATACCTATAGAGATCATCTAAACTTTTGAATAAATAAGAAATGTGTTTGGAGTAGAAAAAATATATATTTCACTCTGAATAAAAGAAATTAGGTTCAAATTATATCTCACAAGGGTAGTCTCCACTAAAAAAAAATTCATAAACACCGATTTTGGGTTTAATATAATTTCCACATTTTATCAAGAAATACTAGTTATGACAAAAACTAACTAATTATCAAAAATAATTACAAAATATTTCATGATATGTTTTCAAAAATTAATCTAACAGTACCAAAGACTTAACTATTTACTTAACATTGGAACAGTACTTTGTCGGGCACTTGATTTAACACTTACCTCTTCTAAAATTGGAACTCCTTCTCTTCTGACTTCGTCCTTCTTAAATAACCGAGTGATGGCACTGTGGGGATGCTTTTACTATTCAATGAATAGTACTTGGTCGGCCACTTGATACTGTTGGAATCTTGACTACTGTTGTGAATAGTAGATGCTTCATTATTCCGAACAGGTATTTGAACAGTACTTTGTCGGGCACTGTATGGGTATTTAAACAGTAACCTTGTCGGCACCGTTTGCTGTTTTATCGTTTTCTGTTTTAACAATTAGTTGTCCTCAGAAAACATTGATGGGCCAATTTTAAGGTCCAATGATAAATAGTAATGGACACGCAGGCCCAATGATAAATAGTAATGGACACGCAAGCCCAATAATAAATAGTAATGGACACGCAGGCCCAATGATAAAAAACAATGGACACGTAGGCCCAATAATAAATAGTAATGGACACGCAGGCCCAATAATGTTTTGTCCTATCTTCTAGGAGCCCAAAAGTTCATATCTACAGTAGAGGTTTCTAAATCAATTAAATCCTCTTCTGAAGCTAGTGATGGAGTCACTGTTTTATCGGGAGATTGTGTTTCATCCGAATCAGGTAACTCTTCTTTTGGTGTCTGAGATGTTTGCCCAGATGATAGTTGCTTGATGATTTCCAAGAGTTCTTCTTGGGTTTTTGCTTGAGCAATTAGGGCATTAGTGTGCGCCTTCTGTGCTAGTAATAATGAAGAAGCTTGTATGTCCTTCACTAGGTGATCTTTGTATCCTTTCTGTGTTAGCCATTTCTCAACGGCTGGTAATAAGAGTGTTTTTGGGATCGTAAAGGACGACCACCATTTGATTTGAAATGAGCGTTTGATAGTTATTACCTCCGATGTTTCTGGATATAAGACCCATTGACATACCCAAGGGAGGTAGAATTTTGAACAAAATATGCACAAAGGAGGGAATCTAGCTTCCTCTGTGGATGGTTTGTAATGAAACTGGAAAGATTCATAACTTTCTTTCACAGGTGAGATCAGAATTGATGAAAGGTTTCCGAATAGTTTCCACCATTGTAAAAACCAAGATGGGAACCTGTTGGGATTAATAGATTTATTAACAAAGAAAAATAACCAAGAATGTTGGTTATCTTTATTTTGGATGAGGAATGCATTGAACCATGCCTGGTGATAATCCCAATAATTGTATGATGTACAATGTGGGATGGAATGTGTTGCGCTGACTGGGAAAGTCAGCTGCTTATATAATTCATTTCCCCAATCTGTTGGAGATATGATTTTATGGAGTTTGGCAGTTGAAAACTGCACTTCTGTTGATTTAGGATAGTGGAAATGTTTGAATTCCACACTACCAGTGATTTCCAGAATACTCTGATAGTATTGAGGAGTTTTTGAAGATAACGATGGCCGATAGAAAATCCCTTTACCAAAATAGTTTTGAACGGCCAAGTAAGGGTTTTGGTTGAAAAATTGTTTTTCAATAATTGTTACCACCTGAGTTGGCTGTTTCTTAAAATACTCAGATGATGATTTTGTTTTGGGAAATGCTTCCCCTACTCCTTTGGGAGGAAAATAAGTGGAGGATGTAACTCCTCTTTCTGGAATGGAAATTGTTCCAGTTATTTTTTGGGAAAAATTTTTTGGTTTGGAAGGCATAATTTCCAAATTTGATGAAACAGTTGGTCCCCCAATCTCTGGGATACAACGAAATGCAGTTCTGATTTTTTCAGAATCCATATTTTGCAACCATTCATGGATGCGATTATTTAAATCTAAATCCTCAGGAGTGAGTTGAGATGATGGTTGTTCCAAAGTTTGTTTGGAGGATGATGATTGGTTATGAGTAACTTGAGACCAAGTCATGATAGGTTTAGCCGAAGAGAGGCTGGTAATAGTTAGGTTTGGAGGTTCACTCTTCTCCTTTCCTTTCTTTTTCTTGCTCATTGTTGTACCTGTTTTGAAGAAATTCTCTGGTTAGAAAATCAGGTAATGAATTCTCTTCTCCTTTGATAAATTCTATATCAAAATCAAAAATACTTAATAGTGCCTGCCATCTAGCAAAAATTTGTTTTGATGCAATATTTTTAACATCTTTTAATAAAATTTCTTTTGCAGATTTGCAATCAATCCTTAGTAAAAAATTTTGATTTAATAAATCTGATTGAAACTTAGAAATACAAAGTACTATGGATAGTACTTCTTTTTTAACAGTGGAATTATTCTTTTGACAATCATTCCAATGGCCAGAGACAAACTGAACAATTTGTTCATTATTATCTTGGACTTGTTTTAAAATCCCACCATAGCCAAGTTCACTGGCATCGGTTTCTACTACCTTGGGGAGTGTAGGATCCGCAAGATGTAAACAGGGAATGTCTTGAACCTGTGCTTTAATTTTTTGCACAATTTTGGTATGTTCTTCTGTCCAAGGCTCAGGAGTTTTCTTAAGCCTATTATGTAGAGGTTTTGCTAACCTGTTAATATTTGGGCAGAAACTTAATACGTAATTTAGGCTACCTAGAAATCGTTGTAGCTGGGTTTTGTCAATAATCCTATCAGGGAACTTAGTTCTAAACTGTAGAGATCTATTGATAGGAATTACTGTTCCATTGGATACACTGTGTCCAAGAAACCTAATCTTTGTTTGAAAAAGAGTCATTTTCTTGGCTGATAAAGCCAGTCCATTCCTCTTGATGATATGGAAGAAAGTTTTGAGATGTTTGATGTGTTGTCTGACATCTTTTGAAAATACAAGTACATCATCGATGTACACAATACAAAATTCTGAGTAAGGGTTGAATATGTCATTCATAATCCTTTGAAACTCAGAAGGTGCGTTTTTGAGCCCAAATGGCATAACATTCCACTCAAACTGTCCGAATGGAACAGTGAAAGCATTTTTGTACCTATGTTGAGGCTCGATTTGAATTTGCCAGAAGCCTGATTTCATATCAAACTTTGAAAATATGGATGATGAATACAATCTTTGAAGTAAGTCCTTTTTATTCGGGATAGGGTACCTAATCCATTTTAAGGCTTGGTTCAAAGGTTTGTAATTGATTACTAGCCGAGGAGTTCCTCTCTCAATCTCAACAGATTTGTTGACATAGAAGGCCGCACAGCTCCACGGCGATCTGGATTTTGATATGAGTTTCTTAGATAAGAGATCAGCGATTTCCTTTCTACAGAATTGCTCAAGGTCACCATTCATTTGAATAGGCCTTGCCTTTGTAGGAATATCCTTCTCATTGAAGGATGATTCATATGGTAAATCTACCATATGTTCTTTTCTTTCCCAAAATGCACTGGGTAATTCAGAGCAAATCTCTTTCTCAAAAGATGTTTGTAATTTAGAGATTTTGTCTTTGATCTCTGGGATTTGAAGTTCTTTCTCAACAGTATGAGACTGAAGTTTGGTTTTGAGATAGAGAAGGTCCTTTTCTCTATGTTTTATAAGAACAGAAATCTCTTTTGTAGAGATTGAATATGTTTTGATGAGATTAAGATCTCTGGTTTTTGGTTCTTCAATGAAAGGGAAGCTGAAGGCCTCTCTTCCAATTTTGAAAGAAATCCTGTCATGTTTAACAGAATATGGGGTAATGATATCCATAAAGGGAGTACCCAATATGACCGAGTAGCCTATGTCAGATACTATGACAAATGGGCTATTGATAAGGTATGATCCTTTTTGGATAGATATCTCAGTTTTCCCAATAATACTCATCTGAGATTTATTGGCTGAAATAAGTCGTTCTTCAGTTGGTTTATAAAACCTTCTGGGAACTATTGATGGTATGATACAATTTAGGTCAGCCCCTGTGTCAAATAGGGCAATGGTTTCTAGGTTTGATTCATCAGGGAATATTAATGTTATATTGATTTTATATTTCCTGGTGGTAATTTTTCTCAGATTTTGGATTTCTTGATTATTGGGAGTAAGATCATCATCAGAATCACTTACATAAGTTGATATTTTTTCTCCATTATTAAGTAGTTGAAATTTAATATCGTATTCTTTTAATTTTTCTTTAAGCTGGTGAAGTTCCAGTTTAATAGTTTTGATTTCAATTTTTAAGTCTTGAATTTGACTTTCTGGTGTGATGGCTTTGTTCTTTCTTTCCAGAACAGCAGTGAGGTTGTAATAGCCTGTGCTGGTATTTGGAAGTTCAGAATTTTTTTTTATTGATTGTGATTTGGCCAAACATGTACTTAGATATTCTACGTAAAGTTTGGTTATTGATGGATCATTTAACTTAAGGATTGTTTCTTGAAGTTGTTCATCTTCATCCTTAGTTAGTACATTTATATCTTTAGTGGAGGAATCCGAATTGCTGGTTGCAAATTCATAATCCTGGGGATTAGATTCGTCGCCTGGCCATTGGTCAGGCTCAGACGATGATGTATCTACCATTAGGGCAGATATTTTAGCATAGGTGTCTTCTTCAAGTTTTAATTCATGAAGTCTTTTAGACATCTTGCAGAAACTAGCTGTGTGACCTTTCTTGCCACATTTATAACATTTAAACTCTTTAAAATTTTTAAAGGGTTTTTGTTTTGATTCCTTATTAAAATTTCTTTTATAAGGTTTGTTGTAGAAATTCATCCTTTTTTCAAAGAAAGGTTTTCTTGATTTTGAAAATTTCTTATAAGATTTATTTGATTCCTTATAAGGTTTTGATTTAGTTTTACTGCAAGTTCCCTCACAGGTTTTTTCAATAGAGAGATTACTATCAAACTGTTTGCAGAATGATCCAATTTCTCTTTTGGACATTTTAAGTTCCAATTTCATTTGTTTTTGGATTTTCAAATCTTGACAGATTTGAAGACCCTGGTTTTGAGCAAAACTGATAAGCTGACCGTAGGTCAGTTGATCATAAGGGATGATATGATTCCCATAAGTTTCGTGGATTTTGTTTCTGGTTTTCTCACCTAAGAGTGGAGGAAGTCCAGCTAAGAATTTCTCCTTCCAGAATGGTTGAATAGAGTCATCTCTTAACATAACTCTAGACATGAATGTAGTTTTATAATTTTGAAAATCACTCATCTTCCTACATTTTATGTTAGAAAGAAGATCAGCGTTTTTATCTTTTAAATGGGATGGATCCCCCATAAAATGATGTGATATGGTAAAGAGTAGAGTGGAGACTGCATCCTGTATAGGAGCTCCTTGATGGGAAAGTATGGGGGTACTATACTCGTCAGTCAATATTGCATTTGTAATATCTGACTGTTGTTGTTTTGAAAGATGGTGATCCCACCATCCTTTTAGTTGGCCTGAGAAGCCAGCTATTAGTAATTCAACAACTGTTTTATCAGTTGTACCAATTTGGGTTTTATAAGCATTTGACGCCATGGTCATTTGCTGTAAGATATTTAATATCTCATGATCAGTCATTCCATCAATGTTCCAAACATAGATAGAAGACGCATTATATTTTGATTGGCCAAGCTGACTAGGTTGGGTTCCTATGGTGTGAGGATACCTAACTGGGCTAGGTTCTTGCCAAGCTAATTTTTGTAGGTGAGGAATTGGTTCTAGAATGGATTCAGAATCACTATCCTCTGATGATACTTCAGATCCTAGTTTGCTAAGAATGCTAAGATCTTGTAATGGTTTATGGGTTGATTTTGAAGTCACTGGTGACTCAGGAACAATTATTCCTATTTTGTTTGAAAATTGGTCTTCTAATTGGGATCTTAGGGTGTTATTCCAATTTTGAAGTTTTTCAAATTTTGATGTAATTTCTTCCTGGGCTGGTTTGGAGACCTGGAATGGTTTGAAGATAGGGTTCTTAACTATTCTATCTGTTGTTTGATAAGAGGTAGAGGGAATATCTATTTTTAGATTTTTCTCTATCCTAATTAATTGTTTTCCTAAAGTATTTAGGCTTATGTTGGTATAGTTATTTTGGGTAACTATGTTTTTGAGGTTGGTTGCCTGGTTCTCTTGAGGGTTCTTGAGAGGAAATGCTTCTACCTGACTATCCTGGTAAGGGATGGTAATAGGTCTTAATGGAGGATGTTCAGCTTCAACCGATCCTTCTGGAGTTTCCCATATGGGTAACTTCTTTTTTGTTTTGATCATGTTAACTTCGTTAACTAGATCATCCGTTTCTTCTAAAAACTTATCGAAGTCATCTAATGTGATTTCGCTAGGTTTAATTTCTGAAAAGGTTTTAATCTGTGGAGTCAAGACTATTGATTCTGCAGTTAATGGCCCTACTGGTTCATTTTCTAAAAGCATATCGAAGTCAGCCTCTGTGACATCCGAGACACTAATTGAAGGGAATAATTTATAATATGGAACTATAGCTATAGGTTCTATGGCTATTGGTTTTTGTTTTGGATCCTGAATGGTAACTGGTAGGTTACCTACTAAGATCGTTGATGGTTTGACTAAGTCAACAGGTTTTACTGTTTTATCTGACTTAAGGTCAACTAATGGTTCTATGCAAACCTGTTTATGGTTATCTATTGATGAGGATCTATCTACGTTATCCTGGATTTGGGTAACCATATGATCTGGTAATATTTCTAATGGTTGCATTATTGATATTAGGCTAACTGGTTCAGGGTTAACTTGTCGTGATGATGATTCTATTATGTCTTCCTGGCTAAGGTCAACCATAGTATCTATTGATTCTTCTTCTTTGTTTATTTTGTTAACAAAGGAATACTTGGTTTGGTCGATGACTACAGATGCTAGTCCTTTTGATTTTCTATAGATTTTTAGCCAATCTATAAAACCTATATAATTGTTATGTTCTTTAATATAACGCTCATGTTTTCTATAGCAACAATGCCTAGCTTTTTCTGAGTGTGTATTATAGAACCAATATTTTATGGGTTTATGGTGTCGCTCATACAGATCCATTCTGAGAATCCTTGGATGTAAAGGTTCTTCCTGGTCCTGGTCAAATGTTATTACATTCAATTCATTAATCCTAGGTTCTTGGCTAGGTGCTAATGATTGAGTTGGTGATGAAGGGAATATGGGTGATAACTGAGGTGATTCACTCATCTCAGACTCAACAGTGTATACTGGTCTGGGTACCTGGGTACTACAGTCTACTCCTTTGAGTTTTGTTTTCCTAAGTAAATCAGATGTTGATGACCTAGGGTTTTGTTTGAATGGGAAATCCATTTCTGAAAAATCTGAGGCACTCGAAGAGCATCTCATTGATGAAGATCTATTGAATCCTATTTCAATATTTCCATTTTTATATTTTATTATTTCAGAAAGTTCTGTGTGTTGTTCAGCTACTTCCTGGTGATGAGTTTCAGATGTTGGTTGGCAGATTCCTTTTAGTAGCCACCTATCTGGGTATACTACGCTATCCCAACTAATTGGTCTAGGTATTGTAATGTTGGACCTAGACAAATCTGTCTGTAATAATAAGGTTTCTCCTTTAGTAGAGTTATGAATATTTTTTATGTCCCAACTGGTAGTCATAATCTTATAATGTACTCTAAATAATAAGGCTACCGTAATTGTTCCTGGTAACACATTAGTATTATGAGTTTGTATTTGAAGAGTTAATGCTTTTAATATTTGGGGATCTGTAATAGATGCTACTATGTTCGGGAAACAGTTAAAAGATATAGGTCCTAAACCTAAACCTGTTTCTACCGTTCCTAATAAAGATTCCTTGAAATCTGTTAATCTAGCATCCCTTAAGACTGCTAGTATTGATGAACTTAACCCTAGTCGGGTTAAAGGTCTTAATCCAATCTGGACTAGGCCTATATGCACATATTTGAATTTTGAATCATAATGTTTTTGTAATGATTCTTTTGAAAGAAGTTGGATTGATTCAAAAGGTAATGAAAGTTGAAGATCCCTTTCTTCAGTTTTAATAATGTAATCTGTTTTGAAAAGATTTTTTAACTTCTTTTGATAAATTTGATCTTTACTGATCCTTGGAACTTTCCAACGATCAATTGATTTTTCAAAATTTTCAATAGTAACCTCGTTACTATTGGTAATGTATGACTTCTTAGAAGAAGATGATGAAATTTTATTAAGTAAAGGTGATGATGCTGAATTGTTTTTATGCGACATGTTTAAAAATTAAAATTAAAATTGTAAACAAATATGGATAAAACTAATCATCAATATAATATGTATTGTATGTTAAATACGATTCTTAATCAATAAATTGCAAGTCTATGAATAACAAACAAGATACAGAGTATATGTCATGAAATTTGAGTCATGGAATTATTTTAAACTATCAATGCATGAAATATTTAACATTTAAGTTCTTGTTCTATCTCTTATAAGAACACTTATAACTTATAACACTTACCTACTAGAATTGGTCGTTTGCTAAACCACCGGTATTTATAAGGTATTAATGCCCTGAACGCCTTTCACACGGCTTTAAGCGGGACTTACAACCCTTCACCCGGATCTATGCATTACTGCAGCAACCTTACCTCTTCTATTAGAGTGAACAGTTAAATTTTATTATTATTTTTTTTTTATTAAGCATGGTAACTTTTCACCACCCCCAACCTAGAACTTACATTGTCCTCAATGTAACAACTGCAAATTAAAGATAAAGAGAAAAGAGGAGAAAGATTACCTATTTCTTGAGAATGTGTAAGTAGTAATGAAGAAATGCAGGTGCATCCATCATATTTATCATTAAAGTGTATACAGACAGATCGCTGTGAACTTCTAACATCTCAACAAATATTTTATTTTTAACAATTTTAAAAATTATTCACATACAAGTAAACTAAAATAAAGAATAAAATTAAGTAAATAAAACAAATAACAAAAAATTACCTAACATGATGGGTTGCCTCCCATCCAGCGCTTAGTTTAACGTCTTAGCAAGACGTATCTTTTTGGTGCTAAGGATTACTCAGCCAAATGCAATCTATTTCAGCAATGTTGTTTAGTTCTTCTAAATAAGGCTTGACACGATGGCCATTAACTTTGAACGTTTTTTGTGTCTTGGAGTCCAATAGTTCTACCACTCCATGTTCAAATACCTGAACTATTGTGAATGGTCCATCCCATCTTGATCTCAGCTTTCCTGGAAACAATCTCAAACGAGAGTTAAATAAAAGAACTTTCATTCCAGGGTGAAAAGTCTTAGGAACTAGCCTCTTGTCATGATAGCGCTTAGTACGCTCTTTGTATAATTTGGCATTCTCATAAGCTTCATTCCTAATTTCTTCCAACTCATGAAGCTGGAGTAATCGTTTTTCACCTGCTTTATCTAAATCCATGTTTAGCTCTTTAATTGCCCAATAAGCCTTGTGTTCAAGTTCAACTGGAAGGTGGCACGCTTTCCCAAAGATTAACCGGTAAGGGCTCATCCCAATAGGTGTTTTGTAAGCGGTGCGGTATGCCCATAAGGCATCATTTAACTTAAATGCCCAATCCTTCCTTGAAGGACGCACAGTGCGTTCCAGTATTCCCTTAATTTGCCTATTACTTACTTCCACTAAACCGGAAGTTTGAGGATGATATGGAGTAGCTACCTTATGTGTGATGTTGTACTTGTTTAGTACTCCATCAAAGAGTTTGTTACAAAAATGGCTACCTCCATCACTTATTATAGCTCTAGGCGTTCCGAACCTACTGAATATGAAATCTTTCAAGAATTTCACAACAACATTAGCATCATTGGTTTTGGTGGGGATAGCTTCTACCCACTTGGACACATAATCCACAGCAACCAAAATGTATTGAAAACCATTAGATAGGGGAAAAGGTCCCATAAAGTCAATCCCCCATACATCAAAGAGTTCAACAACTAAATTAGATGTCAAAGGCATTTCATCTCTTTTGCTTATGTTTCATGTTCTTTGACATCTATCACATTGTGCACAAAACATATGAGCATCTTTAAAAAGAGTGGGCCAAAAGAATCCAGACTGTAATATCTTACGGGCTGTCTTTTCACCTCCAAAATGACCCCCACAATGAAGTTCATGACAAAAAGTTAGAATGCTCTTATGTTCTTCTTCAGGTACACATCTCCGGATGACTTGATCTTGACCAATCTTGTATAAATAAGGGTCATCCCAGAAATAGTCCTTAATAGTTTTAAAAAACCTTTTCTTGTCCTGATATGAAGTGTTAGGTCGCAAAACACCAGTGGCAAGATAGTTTACAATATCAGCATACCATGGGTTTGGACCTATGAAAAATAACTGTTCATCAGGAAAGGTTTCAACTATATCTTAATTACTCTCATCTTTAAGAGAATTGAAGTCAGAAATCAACCTAGACAAATGGTCAGCTACTAAGTTTTCACTGCCTTTCTTATCCTTGATTTCTAGGTCAAATTCTTGTAAGAGTAAGACCCACCTGATTAATCTAGGCTTGGCATTTGGTTTACTTAATAGGTATCTTAAAGCAGCATGATCAGAATGCACAATCACTTTAGATCCTACTAAATAAGACCGAAATTTGTCTAAAGAGAATACTATAGCCAAGAATTCCTTTTCAGTGGTGGTGTAATTCATTTGGGCATCATTAAGTGTTTTGCTAGCGTAGTAGATGACATGCAAACGCTTATCCACTCTTTGTCCCAAGACTGCTCCTATTTCATAATCAGAAGCGTCACACATTATTTCAAAAGGTAAAGACCAGTTTGGTGCCATAATAATAGGGGTAGATGTTAGTTTATCTTTCAAGGTATTAAAGGAAGTAAGGCAGTCATTGTTGAAATCAAAATCAGCACCTTTGGATAGCAAGTTACATAAGGGATGACTTATTTTAGAGAAATCTTTAATAAATCGTCTGTAAAATCCTGCATGTCCCAAGAAGCTTCTTATCCCCTTCACAGATGTAGGGGGAGGTAGTTTGGATATCAATTCAACTTTTGCCTTATCAACTTCAATACCCTTGTTTGAAATTATATGTCCTAAAACTATCCCTTGTTGAACCATAAAATGACTTTTCTCCCAACTAAGGGTTAGATTGCATTCAATGCATCTTTCTAAAACCAAAGTCAATTTATGTAAGCAATCATCAAATGAGTTCCCAAAGACAGAGAAATCGTCCATGAAAATCTCAATGAATTTTTCCACCATGTCCGAGAAAATAGATATCATGCATCTCTGGAAAGTGGCAGGGGCATTGCATAACCCAAATGGCATTCTGGGAAAAGCAAATGTCCCAAAAGGACATGTAAATGTGGTCTTTTCCTGATCTTCTGGTGCTATGGGTACTTGATAATATCCGGAAAATCCATCCAAAAAACAGTAAAATTCGTGCCCAGCTAATCTTTCCAACATTTGATCAATGAATGGAAGAGGAAAGTGATCCTTTTTCGTATATAAATTTAGTTTCCTAAAATCTATACACATTCTCCATCCAGTGATTATTCTAGTGGGCACTAATTCACTTTTGTCATTTTTAACAACTGTTATCCCAGATTTCTTTGGTACCACATGCACTGGACTAACCCACTTACTATCCGCAATAGGATAGATAATCCCTTCTTCTAATAATTTAAGAATTTCCTTTTTAACTACCTCTTGCATGTTTGGGTTTAGTCTCCTTTGGGCCTCTCGTACAGGTTTAGCACCATCCTCCAAGTTGATCTTGTGCATACACATTGTTGGACTAATGCCTCTTATATCCCCTATACTCCAACCTATAGATTTCTTAAACTGTTTAAGCACTTTGATGAGTTCCTTTTCTTGTGGTTTGGTCAAGGTTGAAGAAATTATCACTGGATAAGTTTCTCCTTCTCCCAAAAACACATATTTTAAGTGCTCAGGTAAGACTTTGAGTTCAAGTTCAGGTGGATTGGCCTCTTTACTAGATGAAGAACTGGGTAGATTTAAAAGTGTACTAGATTTTGTCATCACTTCATCATTGTCTAGTTGTTTAAAGTACCCATTAATTTCCTCATCTAAATCTTCTTCAACCTTTTCAAGTGTAAGAACGGTTTCAAGCTTGTCTTCTATTCTGGTTTGTAAAAAGGTGCTTTGGACAAGATTATCCAAAGGATCAACTTCGAATATTTCATCGATGGCAGAAATAGTTTTAGTAGTTGCCATAAATGGTCTACCAAGCAATATTGTGTGCTCTCTGTCCAATGCTGGATTTTCTTGCATATCCAGAACCACAAAGTCAACGGGTATTATCAGTTTGTCTACCTGTACCAAAACATCCTCAACTATTCCCTCTGGATATTTAAGAGATCTATCTGCAAGTTGAAGGGACATAGTTGTGGGTTTTAAATCCCCTAGGTTGAGCTGTAAGAATATAGAGTAGGGCATCAAATTTATACTAGCACCTAAATCAAGCATTGCTTTAGCAACCTTCCTATCCCCCATAGTTATGTTTATAATAAAACTTCCAGGGTCTTTCAACTTAGGGGGTAGTTTGTGCTGAAGTACAGCGCTAGAAATTTCTGATACTACTACTCGTTCATTCAGTTCATACCTCCTTTTCTTAGTGTTCAACTCTTTGAAAAACTTTGCATATGAGGGCACATTCATGATCACTTCTAATAATGGTAAATTGATATTTACTTTAGAGAGCATATTAAAAAGATCATTAAATTGCTTATCTTGTTTGGATTCTTTTAACCGGTGGGGAAAAGGTACTTGCATCTGGTGTGGTTCTGTTGTCTTTTGAATTTTGAGGGTGTCAGATGACCCCCCAATGAGTTTTTCAGAAGGCTTGTTAAATTTAACACTTGTTTCTCCTTTTTGCGAGATTAGAATATCGCTTTCTTTGTTACCTGAACTACAAGGTAGATTGTTAGAGATTTCAGGTAAACTGGTATTGACTACCTTACCACTTCGAAGGGTTCTTACATCCTTTGCTTGTTCTGGTTGACTGGGCAACTTTCCTGGTTCTTTCTTTTGCATTTGTTCAGCCAGTTTCCCAACTTTAGATTCAATCCTTTTAACCGAAGCCTCCATGGTGTTCAACCTTTGATCAGTCATCAATTGGTTGTCACGACTAACTTGAATAAAAGCATTCAAGCTATCTTCTAAGGTTGGCTTAAAAGATTGGCTTGGTGGGTAAGGGTGGTTGTTATCCGACCTTAGTGTTGGATATTGGGTGTAGGCTGGGTGATTATACGTGTTTGGATGATACCTTTGAAAAGATTGGACCTCCTCTATGGTATCGACACTAGAATCACAAGTATTTGAACAATTATGAGTACCATGCCCAATTGAACAACACACTTCACATACCTCTTGATTTGAAATTTGGTGGGTAGTGAGAAATTGCACTTGTTTAGTCAATTCAGCAAGTTGCAAGGTTATCTCATTATCAGAGCCAACTTCATTGACCCTTGCTTTCCTTCTATCACCTCTTTGTTGGGAATTAGAACTCAATAGCTCATAAAGATTATAGGTTTCTTCTGCGGTCTTTTCTCCTACAGCACCTCCAGCAGCATTATCAACCATGTATTGACTCTGTAGTGTCAATCCATCATAAAAGAATTGGTTTTGTAGCTGTAATGGAAAGCTATGATTTTGACATTGAATGAAAAGGAGTTTGAATCGTTCCCAAGCTTCATGAAAGGGCTCTTCATACATTTGAGAAAATGTTGCTATCTTTGTTCTTAGATCAACAGTCTTTTGATGGGAATAGAACCTACCCATAAAAATCTCATAGACTGCCTCCCAAGTTTTAAGAGAACCTGACTGTAGAGTAATGAACCATGACCAAGCTTTATCTTTGAGAGTGTAAGGAAAACACCTCATCCTAAGTTGATCTTCATTAATTGCATGTAGTGGAAAGGTTTGGACAATAGCATAGAATTCTCGAATGAAATGCAAAGGGTCTTCATTAGGGATACCGTAAAAGGAAGGCAACAAAGAATAATGAATCTTTTTCAATTCATAATTCCTTGCAGCCTCTTGTAATTGGATGCCGGAAGTTACATTGCCAATGATTGGCATTGTATAGTCTTTCATCTTTTTCTGCCTATCTTCAGCATCTCCCATGGTTGTTTGTAGTTGACAATGATCCTCCTCCTATTGTGTATCAACATTTTGCTCTTAAAAAACAATAGTAGATATCTCTAAGAAATATTTATAACTTGATAAAACGTAAAAGCAAAAAGGTACAAGGAACCTAATTTTTTTTTTAATTTTAATTTTAACGAATGGACACAATTTTTGAAACAAACGAATTTATTTCATTTGAATTTTATTACACGCAAACTAAAACAAAGGAAAATACAACAATGGGTGACCTCCCATACAGGACTAAAATTTATCGTCTTCTAGTAAGACGTTGCTTGGAGATTGCAGAATGAAAAACTCAATGTCTCCTCTTCATTGAATTCATTTAAGTATCAAATTAGTCTTTGCTCTTTTGCAAATGTTCAACTAACTGTTCAACTTGAACTTCCACCTTTTTGATAGAAGCTTCCACAGAGTCCAACCATTGATTGGTTTTAGATTGGTTATCCCTACAGACTTGAATAAAAGAATTCAAGTTGTCCTCCAGGGTTGGTTTATTGGGAATGCTTCTTGGAATAGGTGGGTGGAATTGCTGGCCTGGCTGGTTTGAGCTTTGAGTGAAAGGAGGGTTGTTTTGCCTCCAGGAGAAATTTGGATGACTTCTCCACCCAGGATTATAGGTATTTGAATTGGGATCAAACCTTGGTCTCTGTTGATATGCTCCCAACACATTAACCTGTTCAGGTCCAGTTGTTTCTCCTTGATATGGACAGGCTTCAGTATCATGTTTCATGTTGCTATACAAACCATATTGTTCATTATTGGTGTTGGTTTGTGTAGCGAGAAGGGCAACTTGCTTAGTCAGTTGAACAAGTTGTTGTTGAACTTCATTACTGGAGTCGATTTCATGAACTCCAGCTTTTCTCACTCGGGAGCTTTTCTGTTGGGAATTAGCACCCAACATCTCAAAGAGGTTATACGTCTCTGAGGCAGTCTTTTCTCCTATTGCTCCTCCTGCAGCGTTGTCGACAATGAACTGACATTGTTGTGTAAGTCCATCGTAAAAGAATTGGTTCTGCAACTGTAGAGGAAAGCTATGATGGGGACATTGAGTGAGAAACATTTTGAACCTATCCCAAGCTTCATGGAATGGTTCTCCTTCCATCTGAGAGAAAGTAGCAATCTTTCCTCTCAACTCTGATGTTTTTTGGTGGGAATAGAATTTTCCCATGAATTTATTGTAAATGTTACCCCATGTCATCAGAGAACCTGGGGGAAGTGACATCAACCAAGCTTTGGCCTTATCCTTTAAAGTGTAGGGAAAACATCTCATCCTAAGTTGATCCTCGTTTAGAATACCGAGGGGGAATGTTTGGACCGTAGCATAGAAATCTCTCATAAAGGAAAGAGAATCTTCATTAGGTAGCCCATAAAAGGAAGGAAGCATAGAAAAATGAATATTTTTAAGGTCATAATTCCGAGCACCCTCACCCAACTGGATAGCGGCAGTTGCCGTGCCTATTACCGGTCTTGCAAACTCCTTCATCGTGGTTTCCCTAACATGTTGGTTTTCCTCCATTTCTTTTGGTTCTAGTAAAGGATTAAGACTTGGTTCTATGTTTGGCTCAAAAACAGGTTGATGGGTGGAATCCAGTGTTGTTGACACTTGTTTAAATTTATGAATATTATTTACATATGGTGTGAGGGGGTTTCCTAAGGATCTCCTACCACGCATAGACTATTGTAAACGTAAATTTACATGGTATTTAATAACAAAACTAGTTAAACCCTAAATTTTTTATTTTTTTTATTTTTATTTTTTTAAATTTATTTTTATTTTTTTTTTATATATTTTTTTTATTTTTAAATAACATAATCAGTATTAACCAAGAGTGTTCCCAGGAAAGAATGGTGGTGCAACGGCTCCTTAAAAACCATTCTCCTAGCCAGAACAACGTTCCCAGAAAAGACTAGTGGCACAAAGGCTTCCAAGAACTAGTCTCCTAGACAGAACTCTCTTAGATTTTTACTTTTCATGCTATTTAGTTAATTATGCTATTTAGTTAATTATTTACATGCAATTTCATGTCTAGCTATTCTATATAATTTTAATTTTTCATACTTCTACTGATATTCTATTCACATGTCTTCTAGCTAATAGATCTATAACTAAAAATGCAACTTTTAATTTTCCATTAGAGTCGTCACTAAATACACTTAGTATTCCTAGGACCTTGTTATGGATTACTTAAGGGATGGTTCATCTGTAACTCGTGTTCCTTATTTTTATGGGTCTAATTACCTATATTGAAAGGCTCGTATGAGAGATTTTATATGGTCTACAAACGATAGCATCTAAAACTTTTTACTTTATGGTTGGAAACCACCTATGGTTACCAAAGATAATTTTGTTACTCCCAAACCTAGGAAAGAATAGATCATTGAAGATAAAATTGGTAGTAACTAGAATCAAAAGGGTAGCGTTGTGTCTATTGATTAGTTTCGTCGTATTTCTCATGTTGAAACTGCTAAGCATACATAGGATATTTCATAGATTTCTCATAAGGGTAGCTCACAAATTAAATAAACAAAACTTTGTATGCTTGGTACTCAATTTTAGAATATTAGGATGAAAGAAGATGAGACTTTAATTTTCTGAATTCTATGCTAGGTTATGTGATATAACTAAGAACTCTACCAATCTTTAGGAGAAAATTCATGATTTTAGGATAATTTGAAAGATTCTCTCCTCGCTACTCAATTTATTCCATTCAAAAATCATTGTCATCAATAAAAGCAAGGATGTTGACATTATAAAAATAGAAGAACTTGTTGGATCACTTCAAACCTTTGAGATGAGCTTTTGTTCTAACACTAAGAAAAAAAGTGTTGTCTTCAAAACTACTATGATTGAAGAATGTTACAATGAAGAAACAGAACTGGTACTCTTGACAAGAAGAATAAAAAAATTCTTCAATAGAAAAACTTTAGAACAAAGAACAACCAAGCCATCAAAATGATCAAAATCTAAAGGGACTCAAATATGTGACTTCTAATGGTAAGAAACCTAAACCTACTAGACCTTAATGCTTTGAATATATGGATTTTGATCACTTTATACCTAGCTATGAAAACAAGAAGAACAATAATAGAAGAGTTCAATACAATAATTACTGACTTTGAAAGTGATAGCAACAATCCAACTGATTTAGAAAATAGTGGCACCAACTTTATAACATTTACTACAACTATTGGGGGACAATTCAGTATGTTTGACATTGATTCTAATAATGTGGAAAGTGATGCTAAATGCTTACTTAAGAAATTTAATGTCACTAATATTGATGAAATGTTCATGGATTATGTAAGATACAAAAGAAACAAAGATAAGTTGCTTGTAAAAGTAACTAAACCCAATGAAAAACTAATATCTTATTAAGTGAATTAATTGATACTGGAAAAAGATAATCTTGATTTTTCTGAATGTACTAATGATCTTGATGAACGAAAACCGGCATCGCCGATTCTTGCCAATACTTTGGTTTTAATATTTATAAAACTCTCGCAAGTGCACGAATCATTTCGAAGAAAATGATAAGTATACTCCCAAGGTCGATCTAAGGAAGGAATGTATGTGGTTTTTAATTTATTATTCAAACTTTTAAAAACGAAATTAAATCCTAAACATCCTGTCACGATAGTTTGGTTTTTGTGTTCCTAATCTAATAACATAAAATAAACATATATACAGATTAATTAAATATAATCTAATAACATAAAAATAAACATAGATACAAATTCAATAAATAATTATCTAAAAATAAATACAAATACAGATTCAATAAATATTTATGCAAATTTTATCATTTATATTAGTGGAGTATTTATGGATATAATAACTAAATTAATTATGCTTGCTCATATTATCTAGGTTATTAAAGATATAAATTGATATTTTATTGATTCTCTCTTTTTTATATAAATACCACCTTTGGTGGGGTTAGATATTCTTTGTTAACTAAACAAATCAATTAACACCTATGGGTGGGGTTGATAACTAATTTGGTTAATTAAATTAATTCCTTTTTCTAAGAGATTGAAAATGAACCATTTAAATGCCACCTTTGGTGGGGTTAGACAATTTAAACATTATTCAAGGTGTCCAAATTAAACATAAGAATTTAATTATCCGAGTACTAACTTTCAAGTTTTAAAACCACTATTGAAAACATGTTGTCAATACATTTTCACATAATAATTCTTATAAAAACTTTTGAAATAGAGTTTCACTCTAACTACCGGGCGATTGTACCAACAAATAAAAGAGCACTACTCTAAATTAGACCGGATAACTAAACCTTAAAATCTAATTTTCAGGTTTAAGTTTGTAATGAAAAATAATATATTTCTCTCTAACATTCTTAATATAAAATCTTGAATAAAAATAAAATCAATTCATTTTAGAAATTTTTACATATTTAATATTTCGCAAGCATAACAACGTTATTATTATATCATGTTTACTAAACAGCCAGCATAGTTAAATTTAACCACAGACAAATTAAATATAACATGTAAGAATAAAGCATAAAAATAACTGTAAAGAAAATAAAATCCTTACAGAATTTCGACGCTATTCCCGTAGCTAGAAAACCTCCAAGCGGAATTTGCACTTCCATTTATTGAATCAAAAATCTAAATTATTACAAAAACATTACAAGTTCCTCTCAAAAATAGAAGAACTCTACAACTAATAGAATTGAACTAAAAACTAAGAGAAAAACTAAGAAAAGCTTAGAAACTAAGAAAGAAACTAAGAAAAACTCAAAAACTAAGAAATGAGAGAAAGAAAGAAGAGAGAAGTGTGTTTTGAAGGTGTTTTTGAAGTGAAGGGAAGGGGGGTATTTATAGGTGAGGATGGAGAGAAAAAGTAGAAAAAAAAATGTTAAAAAAATATTAAAAAATGTAAAAACGCGTATTGGAATTGCTGATGTCATTAATGACGTCAGCATGACGTCACGGGGGCGGCTGCACGTGAAAAATGGGGCGAAAACGCGTTGGGCGCGCGTGGGGGGGGGGGGGCTGCTGCTGGGCGCAGTTCAGCGCGTGTGAACAGTGCCCGCGCGCTGGGGCGCACGTGGATGGGCAGGCCAGCGCGCGCGGCATGGGGCGCTGGGGCGCGCGCGCGGTTGGGCTGTGGCGCGCGATTTCCGTCTTTTTGACATTTTTGACTTTTTCTACCCATTTTGTCCAATTTTTCCATGTTTGTTGACCTTTTCCCACTTATTTATTAATATATTTGTGATGTATTGCTTCAAGTATTCCTCTTTTAGTCTTTAAATTGCGTTTTTAAGCCAAAATACCTGAAAAGCAATAAGAATACCCGTGATTCCGAAAAAGACAAATTTATATAAATATATGATAAAACATATAAATATATATATTTTTAATCAATTAATGTACATAAAATCATGGTTATTTTAGTGCTTTTTGAGCACTCATCAGATCTCAATTTGATTCTTACAGGTTTAGAACAAGAAAAACAAAATCTAATATAGGAACTTGAATAATCCAAAGAAGTTGTAAAAAGCTATCAATTGGATCTGAAAGGTCGAACAAAGGTCTTGATTTTGGAAAGCTAGTTGGAGACAATAGCGAACTAGGATACATAGATAAGCACAATATGCTATCCTGCTAAAAAATAATTAAATTTGTAAAGCCTTCGGGTAAATTTTCCTCACATGTTACACCTTAAACATCAAGAACTGAATTGGTACAACCTACTAATCCTACCTCGAATATTACTCATTATACTCAAAGAACAGTTGCACTTTGATTGAAAAACAAGTTAAATATGTGCCCATTTGTCATAACTGTTGTAGGAAAGGTCATTAGACCACATTGTAGATTTATTGTGAAATATCCTTACTTTAACAATGTCTTTCATGCTAGATATTATGAGATTAATTTTCATTAACCATACATGAATGCTAAATCTCCATCAATGATGAAAAAGAAAAGCAAAAGTCAAAACAAGGATAAATCTAAGAAAATATATAAGTCAATTGAATCCAAATCCGAAAATATAACGAAACCAAAATTGAAGAAAGTTTAGGTTAGGAAAGATTGTTTTTTTTTTGTCAACTCACCGTCTTTCTCTCTCACCTAGGAATTTTTATTTTATGCATAATTGACCCTAGGTGAGCATGTTAGTTTGATTCACAAAGAAAATATTTTTTTATATATATAACTTGATTAATTATCCATTTTGCAATTGAGTATCTTATTTTTTTTTGTATTTATATTTCCCTATATTTGATGATGGATGTTAATAGGAACTCACTCACACCCTCATTGGACACAGTTATATGTCATGCTTGAAATTTATGATTGATTTTGTGTTTGTTTTGGACCTTAGATGACCTTGCCTATTAGAATTGTGAAGTCTACATTCAACTACATTTCTTTCATGATTGGTAATGCTTTTTTTTAATTCTTCATAACTAATCATGAATAGGTTGATTGGTATATCATTATAGTTCCACTATTTTTCATACTTTGAGGAATTGTCAATGTGCCAGCATGTAGTTGAAGAAGATATGTGTGCTATACTGAAATACTTATGTGTACAATAAATAATTTAATCTTGTTGAAGAATAATTTACAAAATTGATCATTTGAGTGGAGTTCATGTTTAAATAAATCTACTATCTTGATATGAAAAAAAATAGTATTTTGTTTGTTTGATATTTTATCTTTTTATTTTGATGTTAGGTGTTTATTTGAAATAGTTGAGTTCATATAGGATTTAGGAGGAATTTTTTTAAGATTTTTTGTTTTTATGTTACTCAATTGATTGATGCTAAAATAGATCGATCAAAGTATGAATGTCGATCGATCAACATTAATTTTGATTGTTTGAGCGAATTCAGTTTATATACATACAGTGTCGTGCAAATGTTAACCCCTTCTCTTCCCTTCTTTCCATTTTTTCTTCAAAAATACACCAAGGTCCACTAATTTTTGTCTCTAAATTTCTTAGAATTGAATGTTATTCACTTTACAAGCATCAATCTCTATAAAAAAAACATAGTTGTGGGGAGAAATCATGATAACTCCATTTTCCCAATTTTGCCTCATTTTCTGACCAAAAAAACACCATTTTCATGATTGCTTATGCAATCTCTTCCCAACAAAAATTCCCTGATCTTGATTATGCTTTTTTTTTAGGAAATTTCAACAATTTGGGTAAAAAACATTATAGGGATTTTTGTCTTTTTGGATTTTGGTTTGGTTTCTATAATGACTGCCAAACATTGTGAACTACCTCCCGATATTCCTACCCTACATTCCCCCAATGGTGGGACAATGAATTCAAATTGAGGTATAACATTACTTTTTCTAGACATACAATTTTATTTTAATGTGGGATTATCTCGATAGAATTTTATGAGTTAGGAATTACCTAATCTATTAGAGCTCTAGGTTAGTAATTACTATTTACACAAACCAAATTATATTTCCCATCTCTGGTCTGTGAATCATATGCAAACATCCACCCCAAAATCCATCACCTAAGACCAATGAGCTACAAATAGTTTTTACAAAACAAAACTATTAACATCTCAGCTGAGTGAATCAACTATTTTTTGTCCATCATGAATGTTGTGGATACTGATTTTAAAATAAAATGGCATAACATCTCCATTGAATATCTATTAACCAAACTTTTGGATTTACCTAATGTTGGTCTTAGTACTAAATATGTACTTATCCTAGGTGAGTTCACTCCTTTTTATCGGTGTTAAACAAAATGGTATGTGCAAATCTGCTACCATCAAAGCACTCATATGAAATTGGGCACCTATATACAAAGATTTTGTATTGCATTCAATATGGATTCAATAATTTAAGACAAGATTATAAATCAATCTCAAATCGTTAACCCAAGGATCGTTATTCCATATGGATGTCTCATCACCCAAATGATATTAGCTATAGGTGTGCCATAAACAAGGAATTCTGATACTTTTTTATTTATGGGTGACATTGGAAAATCAACCATATCAAGATCATATGTTCAAAGTTCAAAGAGATAGAGGTCGCTGATGTTGGTACCAGTGGAGGAACAACTACTGCAGATGATATTTTTTAGGATGAAGAAATAGAAAACATACAGGCTTCAAAGTCATCTCTTCATGCTCTATTTGAAAATGAGATGCATCTAAGAATGGCAATGTTGGAACAACAAATGAATACTATGAATGAATATCAAGAACCAATGTTCTCCATGATTAAGAACATCCACTCACATTGCAGGTTTCTTTCTCCATGACAATGATTTATTTCTATTTTAGTTTGATATTTTGTCATGTTTTATAAATGTGTTTGGAAGTTAATTCATTGTTTTGTTTTTCATATATTAAAGTGTGATTGAAATTTTTTGTAATGTGCAAAAAATTCTCTTTTCTTTATGTTTGTTTATTTGCATGACAAGTATAAGAAAAAATTGGAACTTCATTGAAAAATTAGGAAAACAAATTCAAAATCCTTTTTAGACACTGAACTAATGAATAATGAATCTTTCGGGACAAGTTGTTTAGTTGTTTGTATTTTTGTTATTTAGTGTAAAAATGAGCTATCAAGATTCAAGAGAATATGGTTTCATCGGATCATAGAACAATACCATTATGTAAAAATTTATTTTTCCTATGACTGTTATTTGTTGAGAGAAAGGTTTTGTCACATAAATATTTCAAAGGAGGAGATTGTAAAATTTATATCAGTGTTGGCAATATTCGTGAAAAATATTAAATGTTATTTTAGTTTCTAGGTGTGTCTTTCAAGAATGTTTTCAAGCTGAAGAAACTATTGAGCTCCAACGATCACATCTAAGGTATATCTCTATTCCGGTGTACACTAGATTTCATATTAGATATATAGGAACATTGTACATATAGGATTGTGCGTATAGGTTACTCAATCGATCGAGCTTAATTACCTGCTTGAATTAATTTATACATGACGAATTTGACGAGGAATTAATACTCAATTGATCAAGATTAATGAGTAGATCGATCTACTTATTTCAAATTTAATTGGTGATTTCGCTAAATCGATCGAGCTTGACTAGATCGATCAAGCAACCATGTTCGATCGATCGAGCTAGTTCTAGATCGATCGAGGTTTTCAAATTTGACCTAATTTTTACTAGAATCAATTTTTTTACTATATTGTCCTTATGATTTAAAGCTCTTTTAAATATTTTGAATAACAGATTTGTAATAGACCTTTGACTTAAGGCTTCTACTTGTGCTATTTAATGATACTATTGGCTCACAATTTTGTAACCACATAATAGCAGTATTGAGCATTATTCTCTTCATCTTATTCTCTTTCTTTTATTTTTCTAAAACTATTCAAGTAGGATGTTTCATTAAGTTAATTTGTCAAACATTTGTGGTTGTGTTTGATGAATTAACAAGCCTACAATATTTATGGTATTAGGCTTTAAATTGATTATTCTAAGGTTGTTAGTTGATTTTGATTTATATGATATATTTGTTAAATCATTTAGTTAGGATTGTTAATTATTGAATCTACTATAGGTCACACATTTTCACTTGTGATATGGTGATAACTTTTCAGGTGCCAACTATATTGGTTCGATTAACTCAAGTTAACTCATGTGACTCGAGTTCATTGAAATATTGATCCAAATCCGAACACATTTCTTGTAGAGATTATGATGAAAGTAGCAGCTTGTAAGTAGATTACATGAGGGCATTACCTTGGTGGATAATTTGATTCCTAGCCTTGTAATTTTCCCTTATTTTTCATAGTCGATAGTTAGGTGGTCCAATGGACCTGTGGTTTTTCTCTTAGGTCATTGATGTGGCCTAGGTTGTTTCCACCTAAAAATCTCGTATGTTAATCTTCATATTTTGCATTACTATATTTACACATGATTGCATGTCTTGTCGTTTTGTGAAATTTTAATTTTTCATACTTCTATTGATATTCTATTCATCCACCTTCTAGCTAATAGATCCATAACTAAAAAAGTAATTTTTCAGTTAACCTCTTCATAACTTCACATGATTCATTGAGCTCTTGCACAAATTTTTATTATTTGCAGTAAGCTTGTTTGTTTCTTCATTCAAACCTACAAGATTCAAATTCAAAATATTATTTTGTTCTTGGAAATTCTTTTAATTTATTAGAAAAGATTTCATGTGTCTGAAGTTACTCATTTAATTTTTCTATTTTTACATTTAAACTAGTATTCTTTTCTATGGCTATAACACATTTAGAAAAACAATTCTTTAAAAAAATTAATATTATATTGGGAGAGAAAAGAATATTTAAATTTCTCAACATCTAAGTTATCACCCTCAATAAGATAATCCATAGCAAGGTCTTAGGTAAAACTAAGTGTATCTAGTGACCCATTCTGATACCAATTGAATGTTTATATATTTACAAATCTAATTAGCTAGAGAGAATAAATAGTTAATTAGCGAAAATATGAAAAATTAAAATTTCAAGACAATCACACACGTAACTACGTGTAAATAACATAATGTAGAAAATAAAATAACACACCATATTTGTAGACGAAAACAACCTAGGTCAAAACAATGACCTAAGAGAAAAACCACTAGTCTACTGGACCACCTAACTATCCACTATGAAAATAATGTTCGATTACAAGGCTAAGACTCAAACTACCCACTAAGATATTTCCCCCAAACTACGTACAAGTAATTACTTTACTTCATAATCTCCACAAGAAAGGAGTTCAAATTCGGACCAACATTTCGATAAACTCGAGTCACACATGTTATCGAACTCGTTCAACTAAAACTTGAAAAGTTAGCACAATAACACAAGTACAAGGTGTGTCCTAGACCAGATTAAAAATAAACAACCCTAGCTAGATGATTTAATAAATTACCAATTAAAACAAAATCAACGATCAAACCCTAAACTAGAAGTTGAAGCACAAGTTCAATAAAGATAGTTTCTTTATGGTTAAATAATCAAATCAAATAATTATGATATTACACCCATAGTTATTCGATCCAATAATTCAATAACAAAATAAATAATAAGTTATATGAATTTTTAATCAAAATATTATAAATTAATTAGACTTATTAACCAATCAAACACAACATCAATATTTGACAGATTAATTAAAGAAGGAAGCCTTAAGAAATATGAACTTATTTTTATAAAGTAATTTAAAATAGAGATCTTAAGATGAAAAGATTGATGCTCTTGTAGTTGATTAAAATATGGAGTATTAGGTTCTTTATATAGAAAATATTGAAACCCTGATGATAGTTTAAATTCCAATTATAATTTTATCCATTAAATAATTCATAAATCAGTACGTAGTAGGGAAAAAATAATAATTGAAATTTTTGGCTTAAGTAAAATTACTTTTAAATTTAAAACCTGGTTGCTTGATCGATCTAGGTCAATCTCAATCAATCGACCCAAAAGGTTTGATCAATTTAATCAATCTTCGATCGATCTAAGTTATTAAAAAATAAATCTCGAGACAAGTAAATCGATTTACCATTTCTCTACTAATCTAGTGCTCATATTGAACATTAAATATTGGTCAATCTACCTCAATTGAAAATTAAATCAAGGATTTTTTAATCAAGGTAGATAAATCCTTAATTGATCTACTCACCTCGATCGATCTAGACATCTCTCAATCAATCGAGTAACTTAAGTGAAAAATATCTCTATGTGTCTATTATGAAATCTAATGTGTATAAGAATAGAGATATACTTGACATGTGTTCCTTTGGAGCTTGATAGTTTCTTCCACTTAAAAAGTGTTCTTAAAAAACTCACTTAAATACTAAATTACATTTAACTATTTTGTTTATAAATATTGTCAACACTCATAAACCCTAAAATTATGACCATGAAATACCAAGTGTATACGTGACAAACCAATACTAAGAGAAACTCTTCAAATGATGTGGCTCTAAGTAGCCTATCATGCATTTTAAATCTCAAAAAATCTACACTCAATCTCACATTTTTACACCTATCTCAATGTTTAAAAAAATATGAATTGGAATCCTCTCATATGTCCTATGTTCTACAAATGAATACACGCATTGTTTTTCAAACCCAACACTTGGATGGAAAACAAATAAAAAATGGACCAAGAATCCTAGAAACAAAGGAAGAACTTCCCTTAAACTTTGGCATAAAAAACAGATAAACAAGATGATTTTCATAAGGAAAAAAAATAAACTCATTCATAACCTCATCATTGACTACTGATGAGGCCTTGCTAACTACTGGTGAGGTCCATAGCTGGTAAAGAAGCTTATTAAGCATAACTCGACAAACCCTCACTAGCGTAACTAATCATTCAAACAAGAACCTAGGCCAACCTATACAACACGGGGTAAGGAGTTTAGGGAATCGAAGAATCGACCAAGAAATGATCAAGTCGGCCTTGAACTAGCCATAATACTAAAATAGCTAGGAATGGCTTGATTCAACTCTGAACCAATTTGGACCATTTGATTTTAAATCAATTCCAAGACCATTACACCGAGAGCAAACTTTTTATCTAACTATATCCTTAAGTTATACAAGTATATGTAATATGTGTAATCAAACAAAAATGTGTTATATAGGGTGTGTTATTAAGCCACCATTGATCAACCTTACGTAAAAATTGATAGCAACACTAATTAAAATATAAATACCATATTTTACACACAAAATACCAATATAAACCAATAGAATTTACAAAACCCTACTCACTTCTTACTAATTCTTTATACGTCTAAGAGTAAAACTCACAAGATAAGAAAAATAATATTTATAATACAAAACTTATAATTATAAAAATAATATTATTTATATTTAGTATAATTTTTTTTTTAAGTTTTATCTTGATCAATATTTAATTCAAGTTAGTTATATCTCTTTTATTTTTTATAAATTTTAGAGGTGGTGGACAATCTTTTTGACATATTAAGGCTTAATTAAATGAGAGTGATATGTTATGCAGACAATAAAACAAGCAGTCAAGTGAATTGTTTAATCATCTTATAATAAGATTTAAATCTCTCACATTTCAAGTAATTATTTAATAAAAAAATGATATTTAATGAGCCACGACACCAATCCAATACCACTCTCCAAGATATTAAATAGAAATTGTAATAAGCCACAAAAAGTGACATACAAGTACGAAAAATTTTAAGATCCGGTGAATTTAGTCCACATATTCCAAAAGGATCACGACATCAACAAGACAAATTAAAACCCTCGTGACATACATATTAAAATACAGAATATATATAGATTTGGACAAGCACACTATCATATAGAATAATATTAAAACAAAGTTGGACGAAATTATTATTGAAAGCCATCTTGGGGAGTAGATTGAATGGATAAATGGAGGGTCCACTTGATACGATCGATGTTGAAACACAATGAAAGGTGTCCATTTACGTACTCTTCAGATTCATGCATGCTTTTAAATAGAACAAGTAAAACCCAAAAAATTGCATCTGTCCAATCTATGTAGTGTTATAAAAATCTAAATTATATTTAAAATATGTTTTATATTTTAAAATAATAATATATCTTACTATTTATGTTTTATTTTAAATATTATAAAAAAATAGATAAAAAATATATATATTAAATCTTGTAATTTCTTAATAGATATATCGAACATATATTAATAGATTTACTTTCATATTTAACTTAAAAAAATTTAAAAATTAATTTTTTTTACCAGATATGTTATAGAAATTAACCAAGAGAAAAAATTTATAAGAAATTTAATAATAATAATAATAATAACTAACCTTTTGCTCTCTATAAGACATTTCAATATTGAATTAACTGTTTGCTAAACTTGGGGAAGAAAAGTTAAAACAAAGGCTGAACAGACCCTAGAATCCCCAACTTTTGTGAATACTACTACTACTACTTGGTTTCCTAACCCTTTCTTTTTCGTTAGATATAGTCTAAATGTAAAAGTCAGGTTAAAATTTCAAATTTCACGTGTTAAAGTTTCTTCTTTTTCTCTTTATAATTTAGCCTTTAACTTATCAAATTAACACATGTGAAAATTAGAGAGTTAGGGGACCAAATCTAAAGAAAAAAATTAAGAGATAAAAATGTGTAATCGGTAATAATTAGAGTAACATAAGTGTCGAAAAAAACTAAGCATATAGTCTAAATTCTACTTACAAAATACAAAGATAAGAGTGGCAAAGAATGTGTAAAACAAAGAATCACATTTTAGGATAGAGTTACAAAGACAGGTGGTTATTCTTTGGGAATCCGAGAGTATAATAAAATAGAGGCAATAAATCGATTTATGATGCATTTTTCATGGCTTCTGAATATAAAGCTTGTAGTATAAATACTAACTATATAAAGTCTCAGGAATACCAAGCAAACCTTTAAAGAATAATTTGTACAATATACTTTTTTAACAAGGTTTTCAGCATTAATGTCAAACCTGAAATATCTAAATCTGTAACTTTCATAAAGTTCATGTAAATTTTGTATGAATACATAAACAACACAAGTCATATAATTCTAAAAGATTAACCTAAAAGAAGGTAAGGCCCGTGATACTTATAAATATTACACTATTATCATTTTTAAAGTAACCTGGGACATTCTTTTTTATACTCTAACAGCGAGATGAAGCTTATCTGTATACTGTTCCGAATTGAAACCGTATGATGGATGACCAAGTAACAATTCCCAAATGGAGCTGTGTGCAAATTTCTATGAAAAACACTTTAGCTTCGACTGAATAATCAACAACCTAAATTACCTTACAATTCTATTTGTGTGCAACAGGACTCTCTGGAGCTCATCCGCAATGCCTTGCATCAAAACTGGCTTTCGGATTAATCCATTAACACCAATCTGCATACATTTTTCCCAGATGTCATCATCAGCACTTGCCGTCAAGGCAATAATCAGTGGGCAATTTCGGCTTCGAAACTTTCGAATTTTCGTTGCAATTTCAAATCCATCCAAGTCAGGCATGTGAAGATCGAGAAAAATGACTTGTACAGCAGATCCAGGTGGAGTGATAGCAGTGAGGCACTCAAAGCCAGATGAAAGGGCAGTAACTTGGAAGCCTAGCTTCTCAATCAGTTTCTTGGTCACAGCCCTATTCAAATCATCGCCATCAACTAATATAACTTGCAACCCATGGAAAAGAGAATTAGAATTTGGGTGTTCTGATGATTCTTCAGATTCAGTAATAGATATTGCAATAGATGACCGAAGTTGACACCGAAAAACAAGTTCCATACTATGGGCAGATCCTTGAGGGTTTGAAACTTCCCAAATATTCCCATGCATCAACTGTAATGAAAAATTAAGATGAGAAATAAGAATCATCATACGAGGAAAAGTACACAGAATAAAAGAGATGCAATGTTGCATCATCAGTGCCTCCAGATGAAGGTTTCAACTCAAGCAGAATAAGTCAAGCCTTCATCACAAAATATTGACGTTAGGGATAATCCTTCGTAGGAAACAAAAATAAAAGAAATACCAAACTAGATTTTATATGTTAAAACATAAGACTTAAGAGTATGTCAAAGAACTTTCATCTCAATGTGGTCGGTCATATTCGATGGATCATAGAAGTGATAGTAACCAAAACGAATAGCAATTATGTGATAGATGGGTCATATTCGATGGATCATAGAAGTGATAGTAACCAAAACGAATAGCAATTATGTGATAGATGACTTAAACGTTGGAGAATGCAGACCATTTGTAGGCATTATAGGTTAACAAAAACACCAGCATTCATGCATAAAGTAACAATTTAACACAACCTGAAGAACACTTAAACCGATGATAGAAAGAAATATGACACTTAAACTGGAATAGTATGCACAAGAGCATATTAATATATGCCAGCCCTCAGTTACAAAGCAAGATTTTCATGTCTACATATGCATGTTGAGAGTGCTTAAGCAAACAGGAACCATAACGAAAAAGGTTGGGACCTTTATTCCAACTAGGCATGATTAGTTCACTAGAAGACCTGGCATCATAGAATAAACCATTACTTCTGCTCATTATAGCCAAGGACAAGATCTACACAAATGAAGTAATTTTTTACATTTTGTAGGTAAGAAAAATGTAACCTCATTGTCTTAGTTAAATTTGTGAATGAAGGTGCAGACTTAAATGTAAAACTCTTCATTTGAGTGTTTTATGTCCAAATGATCACATGTCTAAAGTATGTGGTTTGTACAATAGTCTCTTCTAGTTCTCAAGCATAGAAAAGTTTGAAAATTTGTGGATTGTAGCAATTTACTCTTAATATCGTCTAGTTTTCAAGGTTAATATGTGACCAACCAGTCCTGAAAATCCACAGAAAAGCACTGCAAACGTTTTTATGGACTTCCTATCATGATCCATAATACGAAAAACAAAACAAATCACACAAACAAACAGACTACAAAATTGACCAGACCCACCTGTGCTAGCTTTTTGCAAATGCTGAAGCTTAAGGCCTCTTCAACCCCATCACTTTTGTATCTCCTACCATGTTGTACAGTCAATCTAGAGCCATCTGATTGAGAACCACTATTTCCCATTCTGATTACAAATTTGATATATGCACCCCCATCATGATTGTCCTGTCTCCAGGTTGCCCATCTCAGATCATTCCTTCCCTGACTACCTTTCTCAGGAGAAACCCAAAGTATGACCAGCTTTCCACATGTATTCTTATTCAAGAGATTTCCGACCATGTGCAAAATAACCTGAAAAACCCTTCTCTCATCACCCATAACATAATCAGGCAGAGACCTCTCAACCTCAACTGCAAAACTGAAGCCCTTGTACACACATAAGCATTTGGCAAGACAAGCTGCTTCCCTTATTATAGCATGCATACTAAAGGTTCTTATCTCCAATGGAAATCTTCCACTATCCTGAGCTGAATTATCCATCACGTCATTTATCAAGGTTGAGAGGACATTGCACGTCCTAACCATTGTATCAACTATAACTTGCTGCTCATTCTTTAAATTTTCGTCCTGCAACATTGAAAGCAAACCTAAGATCGAGTGCATTGGCCTTCTCATCCCATCACTCGTTACTTTTTGGAATGAATTTCTAGCTTTGCTGGCTAACATAGCACCCATTCTTGCTTGCTGCAAGGCTCGATTCTGCTCAGCCAATTTTTCCCACATGAGTTGGGACTCTTCTAGAAGTCCAGCATGAGAGAGAGCCACAGCCACTTGATCAGCAACCACCTTAATTAATTCAACCTCATGTCTGGTCCAAGTCCTAGGTTGTCCACCCGGAAGAACCAAAACCAATATAGCATAACAGGTTTGAACAGACTCTGGAGTTCCCCCTTTGAGATTCGAAACTCGAAGCATAGGCATCCTTATTGACGCTACTAGTCCTGGCTCACCTAAGTCTTTACTTGCAGAAACAAGTGTTGAATCCTGCCCAAGAATATTCATTTCATCACTGGCCTTGATTCTAACAACATCTGGATCACTAATAGGTATAGTAAAATTACACAAATTAGAATAATTTCTCCCTTTCAATTCGTGAGTCAAGATCATCTCTGTCCTATTCTCATTAGGCATCCAAACTGCACAGTACTGCAATCCCAATGTTTCAGATAGCTCAAAAAGGGTGGTGTATAAAATTGTATGCCTATCAAGTGATTTACGAATCTCTTGTGTAAGCATCCGGACATGCATCCCAGCTTCTTTCTGTTTCATCATCATCCCAACTTCTCGGCCAAGGTCCCATGTCTTCTTTTTCAACATGAATTCCCTCAACTTCACTTTCAGAAGCAAAGGGATAAGAGTAATGAGGGTTATAGAAGTAGCACATGAGACGAAGGCAGTGAGAATTTTGAAGATAGTTAGAGAAAGCATCAACTGAAAAGGATGAGAGCCATAGGTCCACCCATTGAGCAAATGTGTCAAACCACATAGCACAATGAAGGCAATGAACTGAACGAGGACCCATTTGAATGGTACGTTTGAGCAGCTCACAAAATAAAGTAACTCAATTGGGATAGAAAAATAGGCCACTGCAATCAAGAAATCGCTCACTCGCTGACATTCTAGGATGCTCTCAATCCTCCACCAGCTACCTTCGTCATCACAGTTGCATCGTTGATACCCACTTTCAGCAGCAGAAACAGAAAAAAGGAGGTACAAAATCAATAGCTTAAACGATAATGCTTTGAACATTGTCCCCAAAAGGACTGCCTCTTCAATCCATTTATGTATGAAATATGAATCCCTGAAACCCCATAACAGATGAAAGTTGTGTGCAACAAAATTACCTTGAATAATTGTAAAATCACAACGGTGATTTCACAATTCCTGTCAAAACTTATGAAGACAATAAAATGAGATCCAAAAAACAAATCAAATCAAAACATCATAACTTATTCACTGTCCTTTCTACAATTATATCCTTAGTAACAAGGAAATATAGTTTCTAAATCTTGAATTTGGAAAAAGCATGTAGATGGGGAAAAACATCTTCTTACATCGTTCATATACAAGTATATCAAAATAAAATACAAAAAATGACGAGAGAATCTCCCATAAATAGAAAATAATAAAACCAAGAAGAAAAGGAATAAAAATTAGAAAAACCCACCAACCCAATCTATTCAATCTAAAAATAAAACAAATACAGAAATGCAGGCCAGGTAGAAATCATACCCGTAAGAAGCACTTTAGAACTGTGGTCAAAATCCAGATTCAAAATCAAACAGTACTCTAGATCTTATCCTCGTTCACATTCAACGATTAAAAAGAACTGTTGAGAAGTCATATCGAATCACCTCTCATACATCCATAGAAATTTTCACTGACCATTTATATATTCGCAACTAGCTGTAAAGATACACCCCTCCAAACTTACGATCCACTCTACCCACGTTCTTCCATTGGAGCAAACAGAGAAAACCCAGCAAAAAAAAAAAAACGTTTCTTTTAATTCACAAATACCCACCAACCCAAAATAAAAAAATTTATAGGAAAAAATCAATCTACCTTTACAGTAAACCGGCCATCTCGCGTCGTGTAAAACGGTGAGAGATACTGAAAACTGTATAAGTGAAGAAAACGGTGAAAGCACAAAACTTAACGTCACTTTCTAACGTCCCCATTTTCCGACTTTATTATGTAAAAAAGAAAATACAAACAGAAGAAAGAAGAGAACCAGAACGAGAAATATGAAACAGAAAACTCTCTCTCTCACCCTTGTTTTTTTTTTTTTTATCAGCACCGTTGTTTTGTTGAGGAATGCAAAAAACAAATTAAAATAGAAAAGTACTGGGACCCACATTCTTAAATGAAGAGAACTTGGACGGATTTTTGCTAGAAACGCCCTCGTCACTCACAAATTTGAGAATTTTTCCTGTCTTTCCTTCAGATAGAGAGAAATAAATTGATGGAAAAAGATCAACTTTAAGTTTGGTACTCAAAAGGAAGTGTCATTTAGATATATATTTATTATATAATTTATTACTTGTTATTTTTATTAAAAGGTAGTAGATATTTATTTTTAAAAAATATATTAATTATATATTTCATACTTATTATAATATGATTCATATATTTAATACATGTTATAAATGATTGATATATTTTTTTTAAATAAAATTTTAAGATTTTGTGTGAAATTAATATATTTATATTATCTCACATAATATATACAAATCTAAAATTTATTTTTATTAAAAATATTGAATTTAAATTATTATACTAATTAGAGTACAAACTTTCACCGAACATTTATAATAAAATTGAGTTTTAATTGAATATAATTAAAAAATGATATATTAAACTTTTTTAATAATAAAAATATATAAAATAAATTTATTTTATAGTTATAAGTTTTAAGATATTATTTTATTATTTTTTTTCTTTATAAACCTACGCTTTTCACCGAAAGTATTTACTATTTACAAAGTATTTTAAAAACTTTCCCAAACTAATTTGCTTTCCTGTTTGTTTTTCTCGTTTTAACTTTAAAACATTATCTTAAAGGAAAAACAAACTTAAAAAGAATTCTCATTACTTACTCCATTAATTTTAAATTATTTAAGATTAAATGTTAATGAGTTTGTAACTTACGGAGATATGGGATTTGAATCTCAATTGCAAGTTTATGATTAATATAATTATTTAAAAAAAATTAAGATTAGTTTAATTACAAAGAAAATAATTTAATTGCTCATTTTGATGTCTAAGGAGTGGAATTTTAATCCTTATAACTAAGACCAATTGTCTTAACACGTGACTTAGTAATCTTCAAAATTTTATATAAGCTTTGAGTTCTAATGGTAAGTCACTTCATTTCTTTTCATGATACTTTGAACTCTTGTAATAATTTTTTATTATCTATAACAAACTTATTATTATCTTCTTTGAAACTTACAAGATTCAAATTCAAAACATTATTTTATTTTTATAAAATATTTTTCTTTTCTTTTAATTTATTATAAAAGTTTTCATGTGTCTCAAGTTGTTCATTTAACTTTAAAAACAATAAAACACATTAATAAATAGATTAAGTAATAATTTCATAAATTAACTCGAGTTTAAATAAATATTTTAAGTTGAAACCCTAGCCCCTCGATCGATTTAAGTCAAACTCGATTGATTGAACTAAAAAGGTCGATCAATCTAGTCAATCTTTGATCGATCTAGTAGTAAAAAAATAAATTTTGAAACAAGTTGATTGATCTACTCAAATTAATTAAGTAGTTTTTTAATTAAGATAGATTGATTCTCAATCGATCTACTTACCTCAATCATCTAGTCATGTCTCGATCGACCAAGTGACCTATATGAAAAATATTATGATGTGCTTAATATGAAATCTAACATGCATAAAAACAAATATACACTTGAGATGTGTTCGTTGGAGCTCGATGGTTTCTTTTGCTTGAAAGTATTCTTGAAAGACACAACTAGAAACTAAAATTACATTTAGATGTTTTGTTTAAAAATATTGTCAATACTTATATATACCTTACAGTCGTAGACATCCAAATATTTAAAATACTAATCTAACATGTATTAGAATATTTTGGATAAAAATGTGCTAAAAATCAAGAGTTAAAAAAGCAAATTCGTCTGTATGGGCTACTATTCACATCAATTCATGATGTGGTGTGACTTTGTTCCTAGTTATGCCGAAATTCATTACGAGGGTTCTATGTCGCAACACACCTTTAATTTTGACAATTAATGTTTTAACCCCTCCTTGATTTACCTTCTATAAATGTTAGCATCTAAGTCCTTCCATGCATGAAAATTATATATGTGAGATTTGATTGGTCTTTTTTTCATTTGAATATTTTAAGTTCAAAATATCTGAAATACATAAAAATATACCCCGTGAATCTAAAAAATAGGTTAAAATGTAATATTAAAACCTAATTTATTCTTTTAATTCCAATAAAACACATGATACAATAGACTCTTACATATTATTATATGTTTTAACCTTGACAATATACATATCATTTGGTCACGATCTTGTGAAAGACCACTACTATAAAACATACTATTAAAGTCGGTTCGTTGAACCGACTTTAAAATATTGATTTTTTTTATTTTTGTTCTCATTTTTCACTCTAATAACCTGTATTCAATATAACATAAAAAAATCAAAATCTATTTGACAAAGTGTAAATAATAATACAAATAATTGAAAATTTAAATATAATTAATTACTTATTAATTAAATGTATTACAAAAAAATAATGTATGTATAATATATATATATATATATATATAGTTAGCTTAAATTACAAATAAAATGATGTCGTCAAAGTGTAATGGATTATGCAAGCAGTTTGGTTGGCTTAGAATCACCAGTATAATGACAAGGAAACTGGGCAAAAAACAACTGGTATATATAACAATTTATTCCCCTACATACATAAGCACGTAAACATTTATCAAACAAGTAGTCTAAACTTCAGAGACATACGAATAAATAAATTAAATTATTATAAATATTATCATGGTATTGTCCTATGTTATTCAAATTTATATTCTTCTCCTGATGTTATAATTTGAACAAAGTGATCTATCCATTCTTCTTGTAAATCATCAAAAATATGTATATCATAGCCCCACTTGTTCCAACCAAAGAAATATATGTAATTAATTAAATTCAAAATAAGAATATAATATTATGAATTCACAAAAAATAACTTATATATGTTAACAGTTTAGTAAAAGAGATTACTACATCGACATCCGAGTGATATAATAATACGTTTATGGGTACCAAAACTCAACCAAGCCAAGTAACAAAATAAGAGTTACACCTGATTTCATATTTAGAGTTCATTATAGCATTAAATATACCAGTTTGACTCCAGATAGCTTTATATTTATAGACAAATGATTAATAAAGTGCTACCATGATGTTGTCATAAGGAAAGTAGGCAAGAGAGATGAGATAAAGTTTGGGCAAAAAATAGGTCCATAAAACAATGCATTCCTCTAAATGCATGAGCATATAAACATTCATCAAACAAGAGACTTCATACACAGTAATAGAAAAATTAAATCATTATAAAAATTACTGTTATGTTATCATATGCTAGAATCTTCTCCTCATTCTTCTTGTGATGATATAATTTGAACCATGTGTTCTGCTCATTCCTCTCGTAAATCATCAAAAATTTGCTAGTTATAGCATGTCTTGTTCTAACCAAAGAACTACATGTATTTAAAATCAAAATAAGAATGTAATTTCATTAATTCACAAAAAATAACTCATATATGTTAAAAAAATTGTATATTGGTAAAAGATATTACCATATCATCAATTGGAATTTTGATATTTGTGATTATTTTGCTCATAAACTTCATGACATAATAACCACACATAACTCTATTATTTTGTTGTTAAACCTACAAAAAAACAAGTGTACATGATTTTCCAAATTCGAACATCTTTATTATTCAATAATAAAATTATTAATATTTACTTGTACATACCATAACTTTATGCCATATAAGCTTATGAGATTTTTTAAGGGCAATTCCCTTAAACTTGTTCCACAACTTCCATGCCCTATCAAGATTTAAAACAGTTAGTTTTTTATTAAATATTACAAAGAATAATAGAAGAAAATAGCTAATTATAACTCTTACATTTCAACAAATGCTTTTGTATCTTTACTCAATTCTATGGAAGCTGAGCCATAATACCAAGCATGATTATTGAACAGATCAAGGATTACCAACATTCAATGATCTTGGCCTTGTTCAAACCTTAGTGGCCAAGGCATTATCAACTTTTGATTTCTGTTAAGCATTAATGTCCTATCACATAATTGTTTAGCTTTGATGCTAACATACTTCTTTTGATATTGATTGACATAAGAAGAATCATAGAACATTGCTAAATGTGATGAGTGATTATGTTGAAGTTGATAATGGCATGCCCTAATTAAAAGAAGTATATATAAGTAATTAGATATTATAAATATAATTATATATGTTCTACATAAATGAAAGGAATTTACTGACTGAGGACTCACCTTGTTCACACTTGAATTATACTTAAATCGATAATTTGATATTCAAATAGCTATAATATGCACTCGATCGATATATAAGTTTGGCCGAGGTCTACACCAAAACTTTCTATGGGAAGTGGCACAATCCATCCATAATTTATGCTAGATGCCCTCGCAACAATAGTCATCAAAGCGTCAAGATTTCTACTAAAGTTTAAAGCATAATCATAACTATACTTTTCCCGAGGCTTCTTCTTGAATGAGATTTCATGGATGGCATGTCTAGCATGGATGGTTGCATGCTTGGCCAATATGGCATACTGATGAGTGCTCAAAAAGCACTAAAATTACCATGATTTTATGCACATTAATTGATTAAAAATATATATATTTATATGTTTTATCATATATTTATATAAATTTATCTTTTTCGAAATCACGGGTATTTTTATTATTTTTCAGGTATTTTGGCTTAAAAACGTAACTTAAAGACTCAAAGAGGAATACTTGAAGCAATACATCACAAATATATTTATAAATAAATGGGGAAATGTCAAAAAATATGGACAAATTGGACAAAATGGGTCAAAAAGTAGAAAATCGTGTCACCACGTCGCGAAGCTGCCCAGCCGCGCGCCTCATCCTGCGCGCCGACACCTTTTCGCCCCATTTTTCACGTGCAGCCTCCCTCATGACGTCATGCTGACATCATCAATGACCTCAGCATTTGCACTACGCGTTTTTACATTTTTTTAACATTTTTTTACTCATTTTTTCTCTTCATCCCCCCACCTATAAATACCCACTTCCCTTCACTTCAAAACACACCTTCAAAACACACTTCTCTCTTCTTTCTTTCTCTCTTTTCTTAGATTTTTAGTTTTTCTTAGTTTTTAGCTTTTCTTAGTTAATTTCTCTTAGTTTTAGAGTTCTTCCCTTTTTGGGAAGAACTAGTTATGTTTATGTAATTTATTAGCTTTTTGATTCAATAAATGGGAGTGCAAATTCCGCTTGGAGGTTTTCCAACAACGGGAATAGCGTCGAAGTTCTGTAAGGATTTTATTTTCTTTACATTTATTTTTTATGCTTTATTCTTACATGTTATATTTAATTTGTCTTTGATTAAATTTAACTGTGCTGGCTGTTTAGTAAACATGATGTAATAATAACGTTGTTATGCTTGCGAAATGTTAAATAGGTAAAAATCTCTAAAATGAATTGATTTTGTTTTTATTCAAGATTTTATATTAAGAATGTTAGAGAGAAATATATTATTTTTCATTACAAACTTAAACCTGAGAATTAGATTTTAAGGTTTAGTTATCCGGTCTGATTTAGAGTAGTACTCTTTTATTTGATGGTACAATCGCCCGGTAGTTAGAGTGAAGCTCTATTTCAAAAGTTTTTATAAGAATTATTATCTGAAAATGTATTGACGATATGTTTTCAGTAGTGGTTTTAAAACTTGAAAGTTAGTACTCGGATAACTAAATTCTTAGGTTTAATTTGGACACCTTGAATAAAGTTTAAACTGTCTAACCCCACCAAAGGTGGCATTTAAATGGTTCATTTTCAATCTCTTAGAAAAAGGAATTAATTTAATTAAGCATATTAGTTATCAACCCCGCCTATAGGTGTTAATTGATTTGTTTAGTTAACAAAGAATATCTAACCCCACCAAAGGTGGTATTCATACAAAAAAGGGAGAATCAATAAATATTAATTCATATCTTTAATAACCTAAATAATATGAGCAAGCATAATTAACTTAGTTATTATATCCATAAATACTCCGCCATTATAAATGATAAAATTTGCATAAATGTTTATTGAATCTATGTTTATTTTTATGTAAGTAGATTAAAAACACAAAACCCCAAAATATCATGACATGATGTTTAGGATTTAATTTCGTTTTTAAAAGTTTGAATAATAAATTAAAAACCACATACATTCCTTCCTTAGATCGATCTTGGGAGTATGCTTATCATTTTCTTCAAAATGATTCGTGCACTTGCGAGAGTTTTATAAATATTAAAACCAAAGTATTGGCAAGAATCGGCGATGCTGGTTTTCGCTCATCACATACCATGATTATAGAATGATGTCATGCCTGACATGTGTTGTGCTTATTATTCTTTAATAGTGAAAATCTCACTTAACATTGAGGCCTTAAATAAGTTGAGTTCTTCTTCAATTTTAGTGTATAAGGCTTTTGTTTTGGAATGTTGAAATACTCCATATAACCATCATATTGGCTATTTCCCCTAACACGACCAGGATGCTCGCTTCCGAATGCATGATATATAACATCTCTCCCAGGATCTTCGATTATTTCACCCATGGATATTTTTTATTGAACAACTCTTTACAAATAATAAAACAAATAAACATATCATACATTATTACATCAATTATTAAAAATCATATGGACTTTGTGTCAACCAAAATTACTAACCAACTTATTTAGTTTTTCTTCTCCTCTCTTAGTCATCGGTCTTGACTTCTTCATTTTGGGAGTCTTTGTTTCTATGTACAATTCAGATCGGGTAACCGGTCTACCTAATTCAGCTCCCATTATGAAAAATTTATTAACCATGACATCAACTTAAATTTGAGGAAAATAAATATAAAAATATTTATAAATTAACATAAATTAATAATATCATTCTATATCTAACTTTAAGATTTGAAGACCTCTGAGTATGGTTAGGAAGAATGTTATGCATTTGTATATTCTGATGTTCTTCCCTAATAATTTGAAATTCATATGTACATCTATAATCCACGAAATCTTTCCAAACTTGAGGTGTAATATAGGGGTGTCCTTCAAGGATTTTGTAGAGCTCTACTTCATCAAGTGGTTCCAAATATGAAAACACATAATTTCTTGCCAATCTGGAAGTTTTGTATTCCTTCCACGCCAAATATGATAACACCTGCTCTTCCAAGCGTTATCGACTTTGTAATGATTTTGTAAAAACACACTACAAAAAATTAGATATAATACAAAAAAGATATAATATATGTAATTATTTATAAAATATAAGAGACTTACACAAATGGTTTCCCATATTTTGAACTTTTTATCTTCGTCAACCTAAGTCCAATCATTTATATTGAATGGTATACTGGACTTCACAAGTCTACCAATAGAGGATTTTAATTGTTGACCATTTTATTCTATTGGATTAACAGTAGTATCAATTAGAATGGGTACTCTATCATCTGGGTTAAGTGGAGCATCATGTATAATTTCCAAACCCCTTCTTTTCAAATGCCTCAATGGATCATTTGGATCTACAAGCTTTGTTACCCGAGGATCCATGAAATATCTACAAACAATGAAGAAATATAAATTAATTGACAATTTTAAGAACATATATATATATAAACATCCAAGAGTGATTACAATAATATATAACATATGTTATGTTTAATTAAGTTGTTGATCATATACATATATTCCTTCACAATCACTTCGAGTCCATGAGGAAAAATCATTGTCATCAACTAGATCATCACATATATTAGGAAATTTGTTTGAGAAATTACTAATATTGGTTAATGTATCAAGCATAGAGTCGCCATCTTCTAAAGCATCACAATGGTAAAACTCTTTTTATGGAGGCGTTAACACAATAGACCATCTTATGTCAATTTGGTCGCTCACATAAAATACTTGTTTTGCATGAAGTGCTAACGTGAAAGGATCATCAGTGTGACATCTTGGATAAATTTACAAGGGTAAATCCAAAATCATTTATTTTATATCCAACATTGATAACATCTTTGACCCAATCACACAAGAAAACTGTTTCATGGAAGACCTCATAATATAATTCTCAAATCTCTTGAATTATATCATAATATGTTCTATCAGAATGTACAAGATTAAAAATCTTTTGAAGTGGAAAATTGCATAGTTTGTGCAACCATCTTCACACCACTATTCTGATTTACTCAGACTTTGTCCCTAGCTTGAGTCTTAAACCTTGATTCATTTATTGTGAAACTAGAAAATGATTTGACATCGAATTTTGGACCATGTAGCCATTCTAAACTTTTTGTTATTTTATTATTGGGTTTCTTGAGTTCATCTCGAATCTATGTATACAAAAACATGAAATGTATTTAAAGCAAAGTTTTAAAACATTGCATAGAAGTACTAATGAATTCTTGTATGTGACACTTACATGGTTGCGAAACCAATTAATAAGCTCTCGCTTTTTCAGCGCAACCATTTTTTTCCTCCTTTTTTTATAATGAAGATTAATCTTCAATAAGTTTAAATGTATCATGTAATGTTATTAAAGATATATCAAGTAGATATCATCATTAATAGTTAAATAAAAAATATTTTTTGCATAAATGGAAAGGTTAAACATCACTTACTCTATGTACGGTTATGCCTCATTATTATTTACCAAAATGATTCGGTGTGATTTTTCCCATCGAGTGTGATTAATAAAATATTTCTTACTTCCACCAAGCATATGGTTATCTACTTGGATCATGTGACATTCTAAGAACAACTTATGCATAGGATTCCCAATTTTAGTGTAACCACTAAAGTATTCAGAACAAAACTCAATGGCCTCTACAGTAATGTAACGTTCCACCATGCATCATTTAGGTCGATTTCTATTATTTACATATCCTTTAAGGACTTGCATATATCTCTCAAAAGGATACATCCACCTTAAGTAAGTTAGACCACACCATTGAACCTCTCAAACTAAATGAACACACAAGTGAATCATTATATCGAAGAAAGAAGGAGGAAAATATTTTTTAATTAGACACAAAGTCTCTACAATATCTTTCTGTAACGAGTTTAACTCACCAATTGAAATAAATTTCTTGCATATTGTATTGAAGAATGAACAAAAACGAATTATTGATAATCTAACATGATTTGGAAGAATTGATCTAATAGCAACTGGTAATAACTATTGCATTAAGATATGACAATCGTGTGATTTCAATCCATAAAGTTTCTTATCGATAATAGACACACAAAAATTTAAGTTGGCTGAGTAACCATCAGGAACTTTCACACCTACCAAACATTTACAAAACACATCATTCTCTTTTGTTGACATTGTATATGATGCTGGTGATAAGTATGTTCGATTCTTATCATTTTCCACCCTTGGTGCCAATTCAAGTTGTATGCCTAGTTTCTTTAAATCCATTCTTGCTTTAATTCCATCCTTCGTTTTTCCAAGTATATTAAGTAATGTACCAATCAAACTCTCACATACATTTTTCTCCATGTGCGTGACATCTAAGATGTGATGAATGTATAGGTCTTTCCAATAAGGTAATTCCCAAAATATTGATTTTTTATTCAAACACCCATGGTCTTTTGATTCTCCTCCTTTTTCATTTCCACCCCTTTCATTAGTTGACATCTTTCGTTTCCCTACCTTAGTGAGTATTCTTTTTTTCATCTTTTCGTATCATTTGAATGGCATACCATTTAATTGCCTTAATATCTCAACACCTCACAAAGTTCGAGGTGTATGATCATCATCTTCTTCACCATCGATTGGTTTCTTTTGGTTTCTAAACTTGTGTCCAGATGGCAAAAATCTTCTATGTCTTCTATAATAAATCTTTCATTCATGAACAAGATAAGTTGCGGAAGTGCCATCACTACATATAGGGCATTCCTTGTAACCTTTTGTTGCATGTCCTGATAAGTTTTCATAGGCAAGAAAATAATTAATTGTCCATAAAAGAACCCCCCCTCAAGTTAAAGTTTTCTTCTTTATGTGCATCGTAAACATTTACACCATCATTCCACAACATCTTTAATTCATCTATCAAAGGCTACAAATATACATCAATATTAACACCGGGTTGTTTCGGTCCTGAGATCAATAATGTTAACATCATTATTTTTTTATACACAACCAGAGAAGAAGGTTGTATGTTACCATAATTACTGGCTAATAGCTATATCTACTACTAAGGGAACTATGTGGATTAATTCTATCAGCAGCAATGGCAAGACGAAGATTGTGCGGATTAGATGTAAATTGAGGGGATAAATTATCTACTACTTTCCAATTTGTAGAATCACAAGGATGACGTAGCACCCCATCATTAGATCGATTATCTAAATGTCAAGTCAACATCTTTGATGTCTCTTTACATTTGAACAACCTCTAAAAGCGAGGAATTGGAGGAAAGTACAAAAGAACCTTTGCGGGCATGCCTTTCTTAGGTGTTGTCTCATTTGTAGCATGCTTCCATCTCGATTCTTTACACATCGGACAATCGTCTAATGTCTCATATTCTTTTCTATAAAGAATGTAATCATTTGGACAAGCATGAATTTTATGATATTCCATGCCAAATCGACTAAGAGATTTCCTCACTTCATACATTGAAGATGGCAATTCAATACCCTTGGGAAACATATCGACTAGTAGATTTAGTAATTCTGTGAATCTTTTGTTAGAAAAACCATGGTTTGCCTTCATATTGTACAAATGAACCAATCCCGACATTTTAGTATATTTCTTGCATTTTGGATAATATGGTTTTTCGACATCTTCTACAAGTTTTTAAAGGTTTTGAGATCATCCTCAGGTAGTTCATCTTAAATACCATGAAACATATTTTATGTCCGTACATTATGATAAGATGTATGTAATCCACTCACATTCTTATTTATCTCTTCTTCACGAGTATTATTAATATTTTCTCCATGATAATACCAATATTTATAGTTCAAAAGAATACCACTATGGATAAGGTGATACTTAACCTCGTCAACTTCATGAAATTACACATTTTTACATTTAACACATGGATATCAAATCATACTAATTTCATTATTACTATTTCTACAAGCAAATTTCATGAAACTTTCAACTCCAGAAATGTAGTCCTACTCAATTCTACATTTTGACATCCAAAATTTATCTATTTTCTATTAATGACATTAATTAAGCATATTAATTATGTATCCAATCAATGTATTTCAAGTATTATTATATATGAATTCTCTAATTTTTAGAATATATACCAAAACATACACGATACAAAAATTTATCTTTTTAATAATTTTAAAATTGTATTACTTTTACTTAATAAAATATAATTATTTATATGTAAATAAATTTATCCACGTATGATAAATATTAGTCCCTCAAATCCACAACATCCAAATATTATTTCCACATAAAATCAGTCAAACATATAATAACAAGCATAATACAAAACATACATAAATAAAAAATTTATACAAAAAATAAAGTAAACTGAATAATAAGTATGTTGGATTAATAGAAATATTTATAAGAGTGAATGAAGTGACTAAATGAAGGAAATGAAAAAATATGGGTGTTTTGTAAGTGAAAATAAGTGAAAAAATGGGTATAATTTTTTTGAGTATTTCGCTCAAGAAAATAAGGGATCTGAAAGATAATATAGGAAGGAAGATAACCCAAAAAACGACGTACAAAATGGTGGTCAGAGGTGGCCAGAAAATGAAAAAGAGTGGAATAGGTGAGCTAAGTTTTGAGGTTGTTTTGGTGCTATGCAAATTGAAAAAGACGTTCTAATGAAGAAGAGAGAAGAGAAATGGATTAATACGTGTGGATAGCGTCGGTTAACGTGTTAAACCAACGCTACATATGTGGATAGAGTTGGTTCTATGTGTCAATCGACACTACACAGATGGATAACATCGGTTGATGCGTAGAACCGACGTTATCCACGTGTGTAGTGTCGGTTCTATGCGTCAACCGACGCTACGTCGTACATGTATTTTTTTTATTTTAAAAATGCATTTTAAAATTGAAATTATATAGTATAATGTTTTTTTTTATTTCTTGGTCAATTATTATTTTATTTGAACTCTTTAAAATTGAATTTGGATATATATATATATATATATAGTATAATTTTTTTTTTAGTCAATTGGTTTTTAAAATTATATAATTTTGTGTATTTGTTTGTATATTTAATTTTATTTACTTACATGAAATATTTGCATAATACAAAAAAAAATTCAAAAAAATATAAAAGGTTTATAGTTAAAATCAAATAAAATAATAATTGAACAAAAAAATAAAAAAAATTGTACTATTTAATTTTAATTTTAAACTGTAATTTTAAAATAAAAAATACACGTAGGACGTAGCATCAGTTGACGTGGAGAACCGATGCTACACACGTGGATAACGTCAATTCTACGCTTCAACCGACGCTATCCACGTGTGTAACATCGATTTTTTACCGAATCAACTTTACATATTAACTTAAATACCACATTTTGTAGTAATGTCGACCATAAACTTATTTATAAGTCATGATTTTATAAATGATTAAGACATAATCTTAAATTTTATTCTTGATTATACAAAAAATGTGACATTTTAATTTTATAGTTGGTCTTGATTATACTAAATCAAGACATTTGTATTCATATTTAATCTCAATTACATTAAAATAATGATCTATTATATTTCTATCGTCATAGTTTTATTTAAAACTATAACCATACTTATCACTAGGTATTTATATTTGATCTTGTTTATACTAAAACCATAACTATTATATTTATGTTGTGATGATTTTAACAAAAAATAATGACCATAGATATCACTATGTACTCATTTTTTATCACCCTTTACACTAAAATAATGACCATATATATTACTCAATTAACCACGTTCTACTAATTTTTCCTACATTTTATAAATTAAAATAATTTTTTTAAAATATATTTTGCATTATAATTAAATGCAAGATAACCTTCAAAAATAATTAATTATCAAAATTTATCAATTACAATATTAAAAGTCAATACATTATATTAAAATTAAGAATGCAATTATATTTAATAGTTCATGTAAAAAAAATAAACCTTATTAATTAAAATATTTTAAAATATTAAATACATGTTTAAATTCCACCTAATAATACTAATTAAATAGTTTCTATCTAAATCATTCCAATGTTCAAATAGATGAACACTACACAGACTGTAACTCAATATAGATTACAAGCCTGAGCCAATAATATCTAAAATCTCTAAACATGTTGACAAATGAATGCTAGGTCAGCAGCATAAAGGCATGCATGAAGAAACTAGCTTGACTTCCTCCTGCCTCCAACACAGTTTCGGTGAGAAATATTTGAGATTACAGTTACAAGAGCTAATTACTTGCCATACTGAGCAAGGAACACAAAACTTACCAAGCCTTCCAGGCAATGGAAAAGTACAACAAACATCGCAGTTCGGTAGAAAGATATGTGACTGCCCAACAAAATAAAAACCTGATAGTACAAAAAATAATTTGTGGGTAAGAAATAGTTGAAAGTAAGTTAAAGATAATTGTAAATTTCATACTGGACTGTCTTCCATCATCAAATCTCTAAATTAGTAAAGGTCACCAGTAGAAACATGAAATGGTGGTAAGCAGCCTCACTGGAACTCTCAACTCATTCGAGATCAAAGGCACAAAAAGCGCAAATTTAAGCTCCTTATAGAACCCAATTAGAATGATTTGAGCCAAACTGGGTATCAATAAATAAATAACAAAACAAATATCAACAGCTAAACTAATATAATCATGAAAAATAGGGTGTAGATTGAATTTTGAAATTGAATTAAAGTAAACAAAAATTTGTAGAAGTATTGTGTATTGAACGAAAGAGGTCTGAACCTAATTCTTGTCGATCAGAAAAATTTACAAAAACTAAAACCAAACAATCCCATTAAAATGCAATTTAAAAAAAAATCCTACAATTAAAAAAGATTGACTTTACTTTTTGTAGGATCGCACCACCATGATAACGGCCATGACCTTCTCGCCTGAGCTCTCCATGTTCGAGTTCGCCCGAAGATCTAGTTCAGTCTTCAAAAACTTTCTCGTTTATGTGCTAAATACTAATACTAATCTTCATGCGATTTGAAAAAATAGAGGCAAAAATTAACTGTACGTGGTTTAGGAAAACCAGAGTCGTGGTCAACTGCATATTCATGACCACGCACTAGCTCGAGTTTAACCCCAGCACCATACGACGTGCCTTGATCTCTTCGCCTGTATACCACTATTCATTACCATGTTCAACAAATCATATACATGTGTGCCTTTAATAGGGTTCCGTAGGTGAGCTGCATTGAAGCAATAATAGAAAACCATTAGATATCTACTCTCTTCCAAGAGAAAAAATCACTCATAATCACAAACCAAAAATGTTGTTCTCAATTATAAATAAGAGTGCACTATTTTATTATAAATTTGATGGACTTAAGCATCACCCCTAAGCTAAGCTAAAGCTGAAAGTACTTAAATGACCTATTCAGTACTATTATTTAGTAAAAACCTACCTCAAGGATGTTTCTTGCTGCATGAATCTCACCCTTGTTCCCCTCACAAAATAAGGCCCTTCAAGGGTAAAAGCATCATAACTTGGAAGGCTTCCATAATAGCCACTATAGTGATTCAACTACAATATATACTACGTATGTGATTCAACTACAATATATACTACGTATATGGAAGAAAAAAAACTATAGATCTATAAACTAGTTATTAAATTATAAAAGATAATTTAAATAACAAAATGATAATTATTAATTTCAAATTCTGTATTAAAAAAATCTCATAATAGATAATTGATAGAATTCTAGATCCCTAAATATTAGCCCGTTAGATTCGCATTAATAAAATATTATAGCAAAAACAGTTCTTGGACTTGTTTTTTTCCTTTCCAAAGTAGAGGTTATATTTATATATTATTAAAATTATTTTTTAAAAAATAAGGTTTAGGATTTAAGGATTTAGTGATTTAGGATTATATTTGTAGGTTAAGATTTAGAGTTAAAAATTATTATTTTTTTAAATATGGTTTTGGGTTTTGGGATTAGGGGATTTGAATTCAGTGTTATATTTGTTGATTACGGTTTAGGATTAAAATTATTATTTTTCTAAATAGTGTTTTTGGATTTGGGATTTTGTGTTTAGTATTTATGATTTAAGGTTATATTTGCATATTAAGATTTAGTATTAAAATTATTATTTTTCTAAATAGTATTTAGGATTTTGGGATTTGAGATTTAAGATTTAGGATTTAAAGTTATATTTGAGGTCGGGATAAAATTGGAAAAAAATTAAAATATGAATGAAATCATGATTCCTTGAGGAGAGAAAAAGAATTTAATTCCTTCTCTTTTAAGAATCGATTTTATTTCATTCTTACCTTTCATCCCAACCAAACATAAAATTAAAAAAATCAATTTTGATTTCATTCCAATCCAGTCAACTAAACATAATATAATGTTAGGAAAAAAAAAAGAAAAAAAACATTTATTTATTTTTTTATAAAGTAAATAAACATATATTTTTAATATTATAAGAAAATAAATATATGTTTTTTTATTATTAAAAGATTACAAGTGAAAACAATGAAATAACTTAAGTCATTAATTTAAAACTTTATGCTTTAAATTATCGTTTACAATTTAATAACTAGTACATAGATTCACCGAAGCATATAGTTTTTAAAATATAATTCTCTTTAGAAAAATAAATAAATAAAAATTCATTGTTCACACATAATTGGAGGACATCATGTAACAAGGAAAAAAAAAAAGAAAATCTTGTTAAGAGGTGCACTCAATCTAATCTCTAGAATTCTAATTCCTTAGAAAAGAGCTAGATTTTTTATTCATTATCATCAGAGGAGTTCAAGAACCATCGATTGAGACGTTCTGATGCTCTATTTACCTGAAATATTTGGTAAAAATAAATAATATTAACATATATATAGCATGGAAGCTGAGAGCGTCCTATTAAGAAATATTTTACACATGGAAAATGATATTTACCCCTACGAAATAGAGTATATATATAGGTACTTACTACTTACATGGTATATATATATATATATGCTACATTTACTGTTTTGTCTACATAAGGTAATAATGTATGTCACTACCCGTTTGAGTATAAATAAGTAGCATTGCTCAATAGATATATATATAAAACATGATTAATGTGATGTGATATAGCCAATAGTGTATTGTATATTAATTGTTCACTAAACTTTGATCCTACTATTGTTGATTAAATAATCAAATAGTAATATAGCAAGTATATGTATAGAAACACATAGCATAATTAGAACAAAGTGTCAACCATGTGCAGTTAAGTTTTATTTTGAGTTAGAATTCCTAAGCATTAAATGAAGTAAATAATTCCTATAAGATATTGTATAAAATCCATAATTACCTGATTATTCCAATCTGTTTTCCAAGTGATGTATAAAAGAACTAGTGTTTGCATTAGTACTCCACATAACATTCCGATCCACAAGCCCTGCGAAACAAAACAATGAAATGGAGACCCTAATTAGATAAATATAAATATTATGAAAAGATGGTAAAAATTGTGTTTAACCATAAATTACAGCTTTCAATTTATTAACGTTTTAGTATCCCAATTTTAAAAAATATATACTTTAGTCTTAATCCTAAAAATAAAATAAAAAATTAACTAAAACGCATTTTTTACATCAAATATATGGAATTAAAACCCACATTTTACATTAAAAGTAAGAGATTAAAGCACATTTTTTTTATAATATCACCCTAATTGAAACCTTGGGACTAGACAGCTTATTTGCTCAAAGGTAAGAGACTTTTAACGCTCTTGTTATGAAGGGCATCTCCTATGAAAAAATAAGCTTCCTAGTTATCTTTAAAATTATTTTTTATTTTATTTAGAAAAAAAAAACTGACATATTTAATTCTTTTATATCATGTAAAAAGGATCAATGAGGCATTTAATGATTTACATTAAAATGCTATAATTCCTTTATATTGATTGTTTAAGAGAAGGCTTAATTATAACTACGTTTCAATAAAAATAAAAAATGAAAAAAAAACAGATAGGGGTTATAATTTTTACCTTGACTTGAAGATGGACTACATATCCAAGAAAAACTCCCAAGGGTATGCCAATTACATAATAGCATGCAATATTTACAATAGCAACGGTACCTTGTAAACCAGCACCCACAGCCACTCCTAAAAATAACATTAATAAAAAAGCATATTTAGGTTGATTAATGTTGATCAATTGTATCCAATACAGTAAAACAAGATGCGATTTTATTCTATAAATGTATAAAAGTATAGTCAATGTTTATCTAGAGAATTGATTTCCAACGACTTCTAACATGATATCACTAGAGAATTAATTTCTAACAACTTCTAACATGATATCAGAATTAAAATTTATGTATTCAAAACTCAATAATTTTAATTATTTATTTGTAAACGTTTAATTTATATGATACATAGAGTCAATACTTATGGAATAATAAATGTGTAAAAGTATAATCATTACTTCTCTTCGTAATAATTAATTTCCTAACTACTCCTAATACTATTCATCCAATATTTGTAATCTTATGTGATCGGTTTGGACGGTTCAAAAGAACCTGTCACTCTTTATCATGTCATTTGTGAGCCATCGAAAAATTGTAATGAAATGAATTTAATAAATGGTAATGTTTTACCAGTAAGTACTGATTGAATACTGTTGAGTAAGATTGAGAAAGCAAGCAAAACAGAGAGATTTGATACAACTTCGGCAACCTCGTCACTATTAGTGAACAAGTAAGCAACTTTGTGTCCAAAAACCAAACACAAAATCCAAAAGAACACTCCAATGCATATTGAATTACTGAGGATGACTTTGATTGAGAATTTTGCAGCCTTTGCATTTCCTTTTCCCAATTCATTCGCGACGCGTACACTATCATTAATGTAAGATTGCAAATATGAGTCGACAAAAACACAAAAATAAGCTATGTTGCTTTAAATCTTCATTTTTGTTCTAGTATTTATATCTAAACGATATGACATGAGTATGAATGTAGGTAATTAGACACTCTAATTTCGTACAAATTTACATAAAATTTTAAAAAATATAAGATGTATATAAAAATTTATGACTTCCAGTGTCCTAAAACAGTTCGTAAAACATAGAAGATAAGCTGTTGAAAGAAGGAAAAAGTTCATTGCGTCAATTCTTACCAGGCAGCGGTAGTAAAGCCAAGGCATAACATAAATTCCCATGCATTGATATTTAGACTGCAAGAACAACTTGAACGTTGAAGCACATGTAGTTTCTGTTTCATATTTATAGAATTGAAAGAAGCTCAAGCATAAAATTTTTACCAGATTGAGAAAGCAGATATGGCAACTGTTGCATCATTCATATATCCAGCCAACAGGACTAGAATTGAAGTATACCACAACTCCAAGCTATTCAAAGCCAATCATATAACAAGATCATTCTAAAATTGGAAAAAGTTGTCAATAGCATATATGAAAATATGGTCAATTAATTTTTTTTTTTCATCACACATGAACATGGAATTTCTTAACTTTAGGTCATGTTTGTTAACAATTTTGATTTTTAATTGTTCTTTTTTCAAATGATTTTTTAATCACGCACGTTTTGAAAACTATTTTTTATTTTAATTTTCACCTCACTTACAAAGTCTTGAATAATTTATATATATTTAAAATTAAGATTTTTTTTAAATAAGATATGTTATTTTTTGTTTTTTCCATTTTCATTCAAAAAAACTTTATAAAGATAATCAAGTATTATGATTTTCTTGATGATGAATATTGAAAAATATGATTAAAAATAATAATAACATATTTTCTTTAACTCTTTCAAAATTTGAAATCAAAAGGCTATACCAAACAACTTATAGGTGATTGATGCTTTTCGATTTTTTATTAAATCATTAAATATATACGATTATCAAACACACGAGTGATTGTTCTTATAAGAGAATTAAAAATCAAAAAATCAATTATTTAATCAAAAATCATAAATATAAATCAGAATCGTTATGAAACAAATAGTCCTATTTGATAACGGATTTTTATTTATAATTTACGATAGCATATATAATGTAACAACTTCAAGTAAATTTAAAAGAAAAGAACCATGAATTTACCATAGCATCACCCCAGAAGATATTGATAGCTTTATAACAGGCAACATATCTTTCAATGCAGCTCTAGTGAATCCTTTCCAGGTATTGGGGCACCAACCACCAAAAACATAGACAAATTGTCCAATAATAGAACACCAACTAGCTATGTTTAATGCTCCCAAGGCACCATAACTTCCCCAATTAAGCTTGATAACAAAAAGCCATGACAAAATCAAATGAAGAACAAATGAAATAGCTGAAAGCCACCCAATTACCATGTTCTTTAGTTGTGCTTGTAAATACATTTGAATGGTGAAGGTGAAGACATAATAGTAGATGAAAGGAATAAACCATAGTGCAATTTTGCCACTTTCTACTGCTATGCTTCGTTCCTCACCAAGAAGTATCAAGATAGGCTTTGCAAATATGAAAATAGGAAGCATTATTGTTGCAGTAATAAGATCAACAATCCAAGACCTTTGCAAATATACACCCATCATATGGTATTGCCCTGCTCCAAATGCTTGCCCACACAAAGTTTCAGTAGCACTTGACATCCCCAACTGTCACATACACTTGCATCTTTATACAATTGTTCTATATATGCTATAGTTTTTCTTACACTAACAAAAAGTGACAAACTCTAAAAGCATTAGACAGTCAACTCAAAGTGGTTTGATGCCGAATAAGTCTTGCAACTTTAATAAAAGTACAGCTTAGTATAGTAATTTTTAGGTTAAGTGATATGGGGATAATAAGTCTTCATAAAAGTTCCAAATTAGTCCAAAAGAGCCCAAAATGTCATATTTAGACCAAGTCCTTGACACATGATCATTTTGTTGAGGTGTTCGTGGAAGGGTGGATGTTTGCGTAAGTGTGCAGGTTCGCAGGAAGTGATTTATGGAGGTGTCGAGTTTTGTGAAGGTGGTCTGGTTTGCGGCGTAGTGGAAGTTCACAGAGGTGGTCTAGTTCAATATTCAATAAGGATAACACGACATGAAACAAGTTTGTATGGAAAGTCTAATCCATTACATCACGCAAACCACTATAACAACAAAACTTTATGTCTAATAGCAAACTCGCAAGCTTATTCAACTCGTTTATGTTCAATTCATTGAAGATAAGTTATAATATATATATATATATATATGTTAATTTATTTTTCTGAGAATGACATTTTATTAAATGAAATCGTGAATTACTCATAAGATACGTGAACAGTAAACAATGAATTGACTCGTTTTATTGTTCTGTTTATCAACTCACTAAATCAATTTAAATCAAATGATTCGAAGTGACAACTACTCATTTTACATCAACTCCAATACAGGTAATTAAAAACTAAGGGTAATATTGCTTGGAACATTATGCAAGGAATATTACTTGTATGAGCAAGATTCAAAGAATTACTTACCAATATCCCATTGACAAAGCGTAAAAAAATGCTTTGTGAGAGTGCAAATGCAGCGAGGTCAACTTCACCTACATGTCCAAGAAATGATTGAGTGACTATCAAAACTCCAAATGAAGTAACTCTGGACAAGATAGAGGGAAATGCCACTCTCCATATGATCTTTTCTTCCATCCAAAGCCTCCCCATTAATCCATTTCTCTCATTTGTTTCACAATCCAGAAGACTCTCACGCCTTTCACTGTCCATTTTCCTTATTTAAAAAAATAAAAAACACTACACCAAGTTAAGTTTTCTCAAAAGAAGATAGCTTAAATAATTAAACAAAATTTTCTTAAAAGAAGATAGCTAAAGTAATTAAATAATTAATTATAAGAATACGGGGCTCAGGCAGTTTTCATTACTAAGTAGGTGTGCATTTTTTTTTTTTTTTTTTTTTTTGCAAAAGCCGCCCAACCGACTTAATTTAAGGACAAATCAGCCTATATATATTTTTTTCGTCGTAGAATATAAAAATCAACACTTTAGATTGGCTTAAATGTTAGATTTTTTATGATATTGGTCAACTAAGATTTTGATTTTTCATAAACCTTCAAAATAAAATAGACTTGTAAAATAACTATAACCGTTTATGAAAACCTTTGTCCACCCCTGCTCATTACTATCTCTTTTATATGTTTTATTTAATAATTTTATTGAAATAACAAACTTTAAATATATTTTATTTAATAATTCAAAATATAAATATTAGAACATTGAATAAAAAAATACAATCATGCATTAATTTTTTTTTAATTTTTTTTAACTAATACTTTATTTAAATATACATTAATTATAAGCGCAAATATTTCATATTTTTATCAATTATGACAAAAGGTGACTTATTAACTCAGTAAATTGTAAAAATTATTTAATTTAATATGATAGATAAAATTTATTTTATGGATATCATAAAAATTCTTGTTTTCACAATTTATATAGTTAAAACAAATTAAAATCTTAATTTAAATGGATAAACTTCGTGGAATTAAAAATTTGTATTCTTACGCTTTAGTGATCATATCGATTAATTATATAATTTTTGAAAGTTAATTATATTTTTTAAAAATTTAATAAATTTAAGTTCTTGAAATATATGAGAAAAAATGAAATATTTATTAAGGGTGTGTCTATTTTCATATAAGAAATAACATATTTTAGTTAATTTAATAAATTTACCATATTATTTATATTTTTAGCAAGTAATAAATTTATATGGAAGAATCAATTTATTATAGATTTATAATAATAACGATTGTGGTAAAGCATTATCAATAAAAATAAAATAACTAAAAAATAAAAATAGTCATGGTAGACTTCATATGATAAAATATAAAATTAATTACAATAAATTAAGGCAAAAATTTGTAAAATATGTTAGACTTAATTTTAATGAAAATAAATAAAATGAAAAGCTATATTTATTTTTATTATTATATTTTGTAAATCAGGTAAATCATTTTCATGTTTAAAATATGAATGCCTATTTATTTTACTTAATATATGATATTGAACAGTTGGCACCCACATTAAAAAAGAGTTGATGACTTGGGTAAAGAAACAGTTACTTTATACTTTATAGAGAAAGTATGAGGGTTATTATCACATTTTTTTTCATTATTATTAATGATAATTTTAATTAGGGATAAATAAGTAAATTAATTTAATAAAAAAAAGTGTATTAAAAATAAAGGGATATTTTTTGTTAATTTAAAAAATGAATATTAACTATAATGTGAAAACAGAAAAAAAATGTATATGACAATAACATTGAGAAATTATTTTATATTAGTTTTAGTTTATTTTAATTTCTAAGGATATTATTAAATAATATTATAATGAAATGAAAATAGGTGAGATTAGAGCATTCTCATTCCTCTCTCACCTTTCATTCAGAAGACCATGTATGTATAAGAGACTCGATCACTCCGTTTTAGTTATGGAGAAAATAATGATTATAATGAGTGTTTGAGGAAAAAAAGTTCACAGATGAAAGAAAAAAAGAAGAAGCAAATAAATGTGAATTTAATTATATATAAAAGCTTACGTCAATAAAATTAAAAAAAAAAGTGAAAAGAATTATCAATACTTGATTTGCTGTGTCCTACACAGTTTTGAACTTCGAGCCAACTGCTGAGAGCTTCGATCGATAGCTAGTTTGCTCTCTCTGCCTTACTGGGTGGGTATCAGAAACAAATGCAATAAAGCATTTCCATGGGAGGATAAGAGAGAGAGACAGAAAGTTCCAGTTATTGTTATACCATTTCTTTTTAATGATTACATATTATATTTCATTATATTCAACGTGGATTTAAAAAATATATTAAAAATATTTTTTAATACATTTATTTTATATCAATCAAATTACTTTTAAGTATTATTATAATAATAATAAATCCTTATTAAAATATCTCAAAGTACAATAAAGCCTCTATCGGAATTAATTAACACATTTACCCCACGTTTGATTAGAGGAAATGGAATGGAATCAGAATTGATTCCTTCCATTTTGTGTGTTTGGTTGGACGGAATAGAGGGCGGAATGAAATCTGATTACTAAAAGAGAAGGAATCACAATTCCTTCTCCCACCTTTGGTAATCATTATTCCATTCTCATCAAAACTTTTTTTTTCCAATTTTACCCTCACCTAAAATATAACCTTAAATTCAAATCCCAAATTCTCAAACCCAAAATTCCAAAACCCTAAACCCTAAACCCAAAATTTCAAAACCCTAATTCCAAAATTCTCAAACCCAAAATTCCAAAACCCTAAACCCTAAACCCAAAATTTCAAAACCCTAAATCCAAATCTTAAAATCCTAAAACCTTAAATCCCTAAACCCTAAACCTTACAACATAAATCCCAAAACCCTAAAACATAAATTCCAAAACCCTAAAACATAAATCCCAAATCCCTAAACCCTAAATCCCAAATTCCAAATCCTAAAACCCTAAATCCTAAACCCCAAATCCCTAAACCCTAAACCCTAAAACCCTAAACCCTAAAACATAAATCCCAAAACCCTAAACCCTAAATCCCAAATTCCAAATCCTAAAACCCTAAACCCCAAATCCCTAAACCCTAAACCCCAAATCCCTAAACCCTAAACCTTAAACCCTAAAACCCTAAACCCCAAATCTCCAAATCTCTAAACCTTAAAACATAAATCCCAAAACCCAAAACCCTAAAACATAAATCCCAAAACCCTAAACCCCAAATTCCAAATCCTAAAACCATAAACCCTAAACCTTAAACCTTAAAACCCTAAAACCCTAAACCCTAAATCCAAAATTCTAAAACCCTAAACTATTTTTAGAAAAATAATAATTTTAACCCTAAACCTTAACCTACAAATATAACCCAAATCGTAAATCCCTAAACCCTAAATCACACATCCCAAACCTCAAAACCCTAAACCTTATTTAGAAAAATAATGATTTCAATAATGTATTTTGTCTGACGAAAAAATAGTAATTAAATTACATTATTTGAACTTTACAACATGTAGGGGTATTAAGGTCATTTACAGCTTTTTTCATTCCATTCCAGTGGCAAACCAAACACTATAATCCTGATTCTGAGCTTGATTCCAGTGGTCAAACCAAATAAAATTGTTTCCTTCCCATTCCATTCCGATTCCATTCCACGAACCAAACGTCACCTTAGTAGCATCTCCACATAATTGAAGTTCACACCGACACATGGGTAAAAAGAAAACTTCATATATTTTAAATTTAATATAAATTATATATTATAATATCATTATTAAATAAAATCAAGTTAAAATAATTATTTAACATGGATAATAGATAAAATAAAAGCATTTTAGTATAAAGGCATAGTTGTTATACCAATGTTATATATGAAAAAAATATTTTTTTTTTTATTATTTAAAATATGTATTATTAAAAATATATTTTAATATTTTATCTATTAGATGGATAATATAAATGAACAAAATTATATCGATATATTTTTTAAATTTATAAATGTATGTTTACTTATTTTTGAAGTTAATAAATAAAATAAAATAAAATAAATTTATTATTTTATAAAATAATATTTTATTAAATACGATCTACAATACATATCTATTAAAATCAATAAACTTAAACCCTCTTCATCTATATTATTTTACATAAATAAATATTTAATTTTTATTAATAAATAATTTTTAAGTTTAATCAATAATTTATTCGTCACGTTGTGCACATAGAAATTGACAATTGAAATGGAGAATGGCCACCACTACTTTTTGAAAAGCATACAGACAAATTAGTTTACACTGCAAAGACAAAGACTGATTGATTAGGTGACCACTTTAACTTCGCTGGGTTAGGTCCCAACGACAACATTAATTTTTCACATTTTATATTTTATTTCGCTTATTATAGTTTTATTTAATTTAATTCGTTTATTTTTAAATTTTTATTTCTTTTGATTCTTTTAGTTTTTTCAATTTTTATACATTTAGTAAAAAATTTAAGATTAATTAGAAATTAAACTTTAAAAATAAAAAATAAATCAACTAAAATATAAAAATTAAAAAATATTAAATTAGAAGAATAAAAAGTAAGAAAACTTAAATGTAAAGATAAAAAATAATAATACAATAAAATCATAAATAAATAAATAATAACAAGCTGAAGAAAATGTTTAATGTGAAAAAAATTATTATTATTAGTGTAATTTAGCCCCGCTTTAAGGTAAAAAGAGTTATTAATCAGTGTGACTTGCTTACAATAGAGAAATATACATAGAGCTGTACTGTAAAACTTATTGTTATACGATTAATTTCTAACCAGGCGATATAATTTTTTATCCCATCAACCTAAATTAAAATTAAAATTTATATTATTTTATTTATTTAATAAAAAAATAACTAAATATCTTTTTAAAAAGAAAAAAAGTATTGATGTAAATTAATTGAATTCATCCAATCTATTTTAGATAAATTGTAATTCAATTTAACTCATTTTCTAAATGAATTTAGGTAAGTTGGCCACATTTTCATGTTAGTTAAACTCATTTATTTTTTATAATTAAACTTATTTAATTTTTTTAAAACATTTAATTTAATTATTAAAGAATAAATATATAAATATTTTATAGAATTAAAACTTCATTTACTCTATATATAAATCATAAAAACTATTGTTATATGAAGAGTAAGATGATATGTCTTGAATGTACGTTATTATTTTTTTTTTAAAAACCTGAATAACAAGTTATATTATTCTTGTTTTGTCTTTATTTTTATTTATTTTGTAAAATATTATATATTCTTTAATATGTTATGTATATCTTACATTGTTTTTCTATTATTTTTAGGTTTTATATTTTTTAGTATAGTATTATTATTTAAAATTTGGATATATTTTGAATGTATATTGTTATATTGTATTAGAACATGAACGTAACAAGTTACATTGTTCTTATTTTGCATCATTTTTATTTGTATTATAAAATATTTTATATTTTTTAATATGTTATTTACATGTTACATTGTTATTTCTTTTATTTTTAAGATTCATATTCTCTTAGTAAGGTTTTTTTATATTTTGTAACTAGACCATTTTTAAAATATATATGGTTAGATCGTATTATATCTTGAATGTAACAAGTTACATTTTACATGTTTTTTTTCATTTTTATTTGTATTATAATTTATTACATATTCTTTAGTACTTGATGTACTTGATGTACATCTTACATGATTTTTCTATTATTTTTAGGTTTCATATCTTGAATATAACATATCTTTCTCAAATTTGTTTGGTATGAATAATGAATTCAATGTTCGTTATGGTTGTAATGCTATGCCACAAATTGTTATGATCCGTATCAAGAGTTTTATAAATAAAAGTTAGAAATTAAGGCTTTAAGAGTCATGTTTTAGAAATTTCTATGATTTGTCAAATTGTCGATTTAGTAGGTAGCTCATCCAATATTTGTTATTAAAGAAATGTTTTTCTTGTAAATCTATGAAGGAGTATGGTTTCATCTGAGTATGAAGATATTGGGGTTTTTTCGTACAGAATTCTAGATTGCCACTGGTTTGAAATTGTTGAATGAAGATGAGACTATTGAATTAAGAAGGATTCAACTTCATTTGTTACAAAGTATTTTACTAAGTTTTCTACTATTAAATACTTAGAGTTTTTGGTTGATTGAATTGGTAGGCCTAATCCTTAGACAATGACTACTTATAAAAAAAAGTGTTACGAAGTCAAAAAAATGTTGATTCTAGTAGTAAGTCTCCTAAGGAAACACAAGTTGTGGTTATTTTGAATTTGATTTTGTTAAAATTGATGAGGATGATGTTGTAATGATTTTCCTAATATGCTTTTTTTGTGTGGTTTATTTGGTAAATCGAATAATCTTTGTGTTTGTAGAGAAGTTCAATTGTTGGCTTCTTATTGGAATATATTTAATTCTTATGATGGAGTGACATAGTTTTCAACTTATTGTTTCTTAGTTTGAACATTGTTTGAATAAGGACAATGTTCAAATGCATAATGTGGCCTTGAGTTTGTATTCAAAAAAAGATAAAAATAAGTTGAAGGAAAAGAATGATGACAAGGTCCTATTTTAAATTTATAGTCTTAGTTTGTCTTTTCCAAGTTTATATGTATTATCAATTTTGGATATTGGAAATGAATTTGGCGAATGCTTAAACGATGAACTTTAGAATATGTTGAGGTGGTTAGCAGTGATCAAACCAAAATTAACTTAAGTGAAGGCAATTCTTAATAAGTCATATGCGATAATGATTTATATTCAAATTATTGCATTTTTACTGATGCATTATAAGTAATAAACATTTTTATCATATATTTAAATATTTTGTAACTATTAAAAATAAATACTTAATGATTGTATTGTATTTTCTTCTATTAAGAAATATACATGGTGCTTTTATAAAGGAGTTACAAGTAAATTAGATGTTCTTAAAGCTCATAACATGATATATATTAGCAGATATGATATACATTAACAACTTCTCTCAAACTCAAGGTGGATATGAGACCAACTTGAGGTTATCAACCAAATTACAAGTGCATCATTTAGAAAGTGTCTTGGTAAAGATATATGCAAGTTGAACGTTTGAATAGACGGGGAAAAACTTGAGAGCACCATGGACAAGATGAGAATGAATAAAGTGACAATCAATCTCGATGTGTTTAGTCCGTTCATAGAAGACATTATTAATTGCAATATGAATGACACTCTAATTGTCACAATAAAGTGGAGTAGTAGAGGATGTGAACATAACCAAAATATTAAGAAGCCATCGTAGCCAAAGGAGCTCAGATGTGGTATCAACAAGAGCATGATATTTTGCTTCAATACTGGAGTGGTCCATAAAATTTTGTTTCTTACTTCGGCAAGAAATCAAAGAAGAACCAAGGAGAAAGAAATAACCTGTAGTGAACTTGCGATCAGTGGAATCTCTTGTCCAATCAACATCAAAGAATGCACGAAGTACAAGAGGAAACTGGGCTGAGTAGAAAAGGCCATGTAAGAAAGTGCCCTTCAAGTATCGTAGAATACACAGAATAACAACATAGTGAGTCGATCGTGGAGCAGATAGATACTGGCTCACCTAATGAACAACATAAGAAATGTCTGGATGAGTAACTATGAGATAAACCAAGATGCCAACCAATCGTCTGTAAAGAGAAGGATTAGACAATGGTTTCCCCCTTACGGTGTTAGATGCGCATTAAGTTCAACTGGAGTGTCAATAATCTTGCTGTCAGTGAGTCCAACTTGAGATAAAAGTTCAGATGCATACTTGGCTTGAGTAATATAAAGATCATCTATGGAAAAAGTGATCTCAAGATCTAAGAAATAGCTGAGATGTCCAAGTTCTTTCATCTCAAATTGTTGATTAAGAAAATTATTGAGTTCTTAAATGTCACTGAGGTCATCACCAATTATGGTCATATCATCCATATATAGGAGAAGCAAAATGATGCCTTTATCATTGCAACAAAGAAATAAGATATAATCATAAGGACTGACAGTGTAACCCAAGAGAAGGATGATATAGTTGAACTTGGAAAAACACGCTAGTGGAACTTGTTTAAGGCCATAAAGTGCACATCGAAGGCGACAAACCTTGTTTGTTTCAACAGAAAGACCAAGAGGAGGTTGCATATAGACTTCTTCATGCAAATCCCCATTAAGGAAGGCCTTTTTAACATCCATTTGAAAAGGTCCAATTTACTAGCAGGGTAATAGCTAAAAGGGTGCGAACAGAGGAGATACGGGCAACTGGAGCAAAATTCTCTTCATAATCAATCTCATACTCTTGTGTAAAACATTTTGCAACAAGACGAGTCTTGTAGTGCTCGATGGACCCATCAAAGCGAGTCTTGATCTTATAGATCCACCTACAACCAACCACAGACTGACCAGGAGGAAGAGTAACCAGATCCCAAGTATGGTTTTTGGTTAATGTATCAATGTCCTCTTTCATTGCAATCTTCCATAAAAGGGTCAATAGATGTCTCACGATAGGTGTGAGGCTCATGAAGTATAGCAAGGTCAGTGTAACAATGATAGTCAAGTAAATGTGCAGGAATGGATCTTACTAGGGTTGAGTGGCGAGATGGAATGTCTTATGGAGGATCTTCAGACGAAGCAAGAGTAGGAGACATAGGCTCAAGGTGGGATAACTCATCATCAACTTGTTTATCGACAACCTATCTTGGAGAATCATAAAATATATCTAAAGATTGAATAGAAAAGTCCACTAGAGGATCAAGAGTATCTATAGAAGGAACATGAGACTCATCTGGAAAGATTTCTAAAACAGAAGAGTTAGTTAGGGAAGAATGAAAGTGAGAGAGTTTAACAAATAAATGGTGTTCCCAAAAGACAACATTACGAGAAACATGAAGATGATGAGAGATAGGATCATAGCACCAATACCTTTTTTAAGTTTCACCATAACCAAGAAAACAACAAAGTCTAGATCGAGGCTCAAGTTTGTTATACTTATAGGCTAAAGAAGAACGAAACAGGCAAATCCGAAGGAGTGAAGATAATAATAGTCAAAGGATGACCTAAAAAGGCACTCATATGAAGTTTGATTATGAATGATAGTGCTTGGAATGCGATTAATGGCATGAACAACATGAAGAGTGGCTTCACCCTAAAATGGGGCAGAAACTTTAGTAGAAAGAAGAAAAGCATGGACAGTGTCAAGAATATGACAAAGTTTTCTTTTGGCTTGACCATTTTGTTGAGAGGTTCTTGGATATGTTAGATGATGTACAATACCATAGGAATGTAATAGAGCTTGAAAAGCATATTGAGTATATTCAAGAGCATCATCAGATCGAAAAGTTTTGATATGTATGGAGAATTGTGTTTCAACAATTTTTGCAAAGTTACTATATATTGATAAGATTTTAGAACGAGATTTCATAGGAAAGATTCACCAATACTAGTAACAAGAGAAGGTATCCAAACATCAGAATGAATTAACTAGCATGAAGTGCGATCAAAATTGAAAGGTAAAGTTGACTATTTTCCTAACTCGCATGAAATGTAATCAAAATTGTATTTGGACACAGAACCTAACAGACCTTTAGAAGCTAACTGTTGTACCTGAGTGGATAGGATATGACCAAGATGATAATGCCAAAGTACGAGAGAAGGTAAGGAAGAAACTGAAGAAACAACAGAGACAGAAGCAACAAGTGAGAGATAAAGATTGTTCACGGGAAACATACGCCCAACCCTAGGACCAATCCCAAGCTTTTTCCCCGTCCTCAGATGCTACACAATACACCCAGAATAGTCAAAAATAAGGTGATATGGAAAACCCTAGAAACAAAGAGGTTAGAGGTCGAAACAAAACCTAGACTATTCCCATACATGGTGGAACCATAAGCTATATGAATATTAAAAGGATGTGGTGTAGGGTCAAGTTTGTAGAATAAAAACGAGTGAGGTGTCATGTGATTACGACAGGAAAAATCAAAAAGCCAAGTTTGAGAACTACCAGGGCAGAACTGATAGAGTAGTAGAAAGAGATGCACCACCAACCATACTAACAACCTGAGTTATGATCTTCTGTAATTCAGTGGAGGAGAGGTTGATAATGGATCCAGACGATTGGGACTCAGTTGGAATATAAGGCATCAACGGAGTAAGCTTAGTATTAGCAATAGCAACAGTAGATTTGTTGTGATGATAAAAATCTCAATGGTGTGGCCAGGATGTTTGCAATAATTGTAGAACTTCTTATTGGTCTGCTTACGGTGATTGCTAGAGCCAGAGGAATAACCTGACTACTGAGGTTACTCAATGGCAGGAGCAGAAGGAATAGCCAAAACATAGAGCTTATTCTGGGCTTGAAGGGTTGCAAGATGAGTTTCTTCTCTAACCAACTCATTTATAGTAGTATTAAGAGAAGGATGAGGATTGCAATTGAGAAGCTGACCTCGAATGGGCTCAAAGTTATTGTGAAGTGATATCAAGAACTCATAGAGACGAAACTCATCTCTAACTGCAGCATATTGCTAAGCATCCTTTGAGCATACCCAAATTGGATCATAAAGGTCAATTTGGTCTAAAAGAAAGCGAAACTAATCATAGTAATCATTGATGGATTGTCCTGGTTCTTATCAAAGTTGGTGCAATTCAACTACTAAATGATATGTCATAGATCTGTGAGTAGTGGAGTACCTTTTCGCCAACATATCCCATGTTGATTTTGCATCATTAAAATACCCAATAAATTGGAGATGAGGGGAACATAAGCATTCTGAATCCATGTAAGGATCACGTGGTTGTGACTATCCCATTCAATCATGTGACCAAGATAGGTAGCATCTTCTTCACTTGCTCATTTGATAGGAATGGTAATTGCATCAGTACAGTAATTTCAGAGTATGCGACCCTTAAGAAAACTACGCATAGCTTGAGACCAAGATAAGTAATTCTTGGTCCCTTCCAATACAATATTGATGGGCGAGGAAGAAAACATTCTTTTAATCCATTTAAAAACACAATATGCAAAAACATATTGCAAAAACAAGATCTACGAAAAAATTGAGTAATGAGAACCTGATCTACAAAAGGTTAACGACCAACAATCAACGGTCACGATAGTCAACGAAATCCCACAATCAACAGAAGTCAATGATGAACATTCAATGGTGTGGGTGATGTCAGTAGTAGGCGATGATAATGTCAACCCTAGGGGACATTTCATTGGTGACGTCACATGACCTAAGTGTGGTGTGTGAGGCAAGTGAATCTGACGTGCGGTTTCTGTTGGCAGTACGTACGTGCGCTGATGCTTACGAGACTTTCACGATTGTGTAGATCTAGTCTAGCCGATCATAGTGGTACTTGCAAAAAAATGCATGACTATGGCTGTGATTGCAGTGGTTTGTATGGTGTGGGACTCCTCAACGACGGCGGCTATAAGACCGAAACCCAAGGACAACAACTAAGACGTCAGAGGTTCAATGGTGAGTGACTACAACAATTGTTGTGACGACGGAAGCGATAAGGGTAAAGTAACACCAGAAGAGACAAGACTACTAAAAGAAGGGTCAGAGTAGTGGCTCTGATACCATGTTAGAAATAAATACTTAACGATTGTATTGTATTTGACTTTATATATGAGTTATAAGTAAACTAGATGTGCATAAAACCTATAACATGACATACATTAGTAGATATGATATATATTAATTTGTTAACAGATATACATTAAAAGTAACATGTTACGTAATATTTCACATATATAATATAACATGTTACGTAGTATATTTACATAATTTTAATTTTTTTTATAATATTACTTATTATGTCGTGTTTATTATCATAATTATTATTTTTAAAAAGAAATAATTCTAGAGTTATCAATGTATATATATATTCCTTAGAATTTCTCTAATACATTCTTCTTGTTTTAGACTAATATTTTCGTGTTTTGTATATTATCATCTTCAATCTTAATAGTAAATCGGGTTATTTGATTTTAATTATATGGTGCCGTGCCTTTCGTATACAATCCTTACATTCGGGTTGCAATACAAATTACAACCTTAATATTGGCAAAATAAAAAATTCTAATAAAAAGTTTATTTATTATCCACCCAATTGTTAATTCAATGTTTTTATGCCCTTCTCTTTATATTTTTTTAGATCAAACATACAATCAAAGAAAATTAACCAAAAGAGCAAGAAAAAAGTAGAATGCTCTGGTCATTTATCACTAATATCAACCTTTATAAATTTTTATCCATTTCAAAAAGAAAAATATAAAATTGTTGGGCAACCCGTCTCCTAAGCCTGTGCTAACAGTTCTTGGGTCAACCTCTCTGAGATGACATTTGACCATCATGCAAAACCAAATAAATTTAATTATACACTTTTTGATCATCAATTTACTTTCTCTCATCATCTATTATTAAATGATCTAAGAATTGTAAACTATTTGAAATCACAATTACTGGAACCAGAATCGTAAAGAATTCATGATCATCTCTTTAAAAACTGAAACTTCAGTTACTGTCATGTCCACCTGCAGAACTAATATTAGAAATCTGAAGCTTGAGAAATTCCAACTCATACTCCATTTCAACCTTCTTCATCTTCTCTCTCTCCAAATCCATCTTCAACGTCTCAATAACCTGAGCCATCACTTGCTCTCTGTTAATATCCATGCCTTCTTCTCCTCCCAAGTTGTATATCAACTTCATCGCTTCCCTTTTCTGTATCTCTAAGCTATTAGTAATTGCTCTCAAATTCCTCAACATGTGTTCCCTATCAATACCACTATTCTCAACTGCTTCAGCTATTGACCCACTCGCCTGTTCGATCACTTCTTCAATATTTGATTCCTCCTCTATAACTTCACTCTGATTTAACCGCCTAATTACTTCGTCAGTTTGACTCGGTGCACTCGTGTTTGACTCGTCCGATTCATTTGATCCCCTGTATTGAATTATACTTTCACTTCCAAACGTGACTTTTTTATCTAACAACAATTCAGATGGGAATATCGGTTGAAGTTCAAACCTATCTTCATTGAAATTCCACCCACTAATCCTTCTTGTCTTCACATTTTCCTCAGTAGTAGTTATTTCTTTTCCTTCATTATAGCTATCTTTAAACCTCTCTTCGACCCTCTGTAACCCAACCAACATATTCTTCACTAGATAATCAGAACCCAATTTACAATTCTTGAAAAAAGAACATTTCAATAGTTTTTCAGAAGTTGGTCGTTTAGAAGGATCTTGATTAAGACAAGAAGCTACCATATTCTTAAAAGATTCAGAGAACTTCTTCTTCTTCTTCTTCTTCTGGGCTTCGTTCTGTTTTTCATAAACGTCAGAAAAACGAAACCTTTTCGTTATCTTTAACAACAAAGACTTAGAAAAAGTGAGATGAGATAACGGAGGACGTCCATAGGCTAATTCCAAAGCAGTAATTCCAAAAGACCAAATATCAGCCTTAAACCCATCATTGTTTGACTGTAAAATTACCTCTGGTGCCATCCAATAAGGGGTTCCCGCTATATCACTTAGCCATCCACTACGACTAGAGTTAATTGACGACTCGTAAATCGAAGCCGAAACCCCAAAATCCGCAAGCTTAACTGACCCATTTGAGTCCATTAGAATATTACCGGCTTTAATGTCTCTGTGAATATGACCTTGGTTGTGAAGATACGACAAAGCGTTTAGTATTTCCTTAAGAATTACGGCAATACAAAGCTCTGGTAGTCCTTCTGTGAATGATGATGACATGATTGATTCTAAAGAACCAGCGGCCATAAAAGGCATTACAACCCAGAGACGGTTTTCGACTGTGAATGAACAGTGTGCACTTAGAATGTTGGGGTGGGAAAGAAGCGACATCGTTTTAGCTTCGAGACGAACATTGTCGAAATCGGATCTTGCTTTATCAAGATCAATGGCTTTGATTGCTACCTCTGATTTTTTTGGTAAGCAAATAGCTTTGTAAACTGTACCGCTAACACCAACGCCGATTTCGTCGACGATTTTATACGAGTTTGAGTCCAGTGGGTATTGGACTTTTCTCTGAATTGTTGTTTCATGTTCTTCTTCTTGATGAGCCATATTGAAGGAATTGGTAAGAATATATCTTGAAAGTTGGGGTTTGATTATGGGTTATGTGTTTTGTGAGAATGATTGGTATCTGAAATGGGTTTTATAGTTTCTTGGATAAGATTTCGTGTAGAAGACGATATTGAGAGTAAAGTAAATTGGTTATGTGAATTGAGGGTTTTTATAAAGCAGTTTTCATGTGAAGGTTGGTAGAGATATAAAAAGAAAAGGCGGTGAGGTATATATAGCTTTAGGACGATGCATGTGAGTAATATAGCTGACTATAAACAAAGAGAGCAGAGAAACAAGTAAAAAGTATGGACTGATGAGGAAAGACTGACAGGGGCTTCTAATGTGAGGACATGAATTGACCAATATATTTTTTTTAATTTTTTTTTATTCAAATTTACTTTTTATTTAAAAAATAACAACTATTTACAATTTTAAAATTTATAAGAATAACAACAATACTCTTAATTTTAATTTATATACATATTAATAGAAGAAAATGTTATTATTATAAGTATTATAAATTTTAAATAATTTTATTAAATTATCTTAATTTTTAAATAAATATGATATATAAAAATAATATTTTTAAATTTATAATTATAAAAATAATTTTATTTATAAAAAACTTATATATTTTTATTACTAAACAAATTACATATATAATTTTATATTGAATATCGTCTAAATATAAATACGATCATTCGAACTCATTAAATATTAAATATTATTATGATATTATTTTTGGTTTACAAGTTTTAAAAATGTAATTTTTTTAAATTTTTTAGCAAAAAAAAATCAAAATTTAAATTATACATATATTACCGACACAAAAACCCAAACCTAAAAAATAAAAGAGTTATTTATTATAAATCATGTTACAATGTATTATTAGCTCCTAAATACAATTATTTAAGATTTAGTGTGTATAATTTAGGGTTGGTATCAATATTATGGTATTGATATTTATTGTTTTTTATTTTTTAATAATACTTTAAATTAGAGTAGTCATATTTTTTAAACTGTATTTATTTATTCAAAAATATTTTTTATGTATAAAATAGTAAAGAATAATTTAATTATTTTTATTATTTTCTTTCTTGTTTTGGCCCTTTTTTTCCTTTTTCTTTTCCTTCTCAGTTTTCTTTTTTACACTCTCTTTTTTTTTATGCACCTCTATCTATTTTCATGAAATTTTCTTTTACTAAACCATAAATATTTAATAATAAACATGAAATACTATATTATAAACTTTAAATCTTAAATATTAAACATTAAACTCTAAACAATAAATATAAGCATTAAACTTAATAAAAAAACAAAAGAAAAAAAAAGAGAAGAAAAAGAGTAAAAATAATAATAATAATTTTAAAAAGTTAAAATATCTTTCATTTTTTTGGTGGACATTTTATTTTTGATTAAATATTTTTAAAATGCCATTTAAGAACTTATACAATAATATATATAAACAAATAATATAAGTATTAATAAGAAATGACAACCATATAATTTGATATTTAAATAAAACTTTACAATATTTGATATATATTACAAAATAAGATTTAAAAAAAAAAAAACCAAAAACCAATCGATCATGTATCTCCCTTTATGACCACGTTCATTTTCTCTCCAAGCAAAGGGGAAAAAAGGTTTTAAGGGACGAGAATATTGAGGAAACATTATTATTATATCAAGTCCTTCCCACCACCGTGGAGAGATCGATAAGAGTATGTAACTTGAAATTTTGAAAATTAAGAAAATAATAACATAAATAATATTTTTAAAATTTATAATCATAACAATATTATATTTATTTATCTCATATATTTTTATTAATAAAAAAAATATAATACATCAATTTATTTTAAGTGATATTTAATTGATACCGTTTAATTTAAATCATAATCATTTAAAATTATCAATGTTTTTATTTTTTTAAATTTTAAAAGTGTTATTTTTTATAATTTTTTAAAAATAAAATTTTACTCAATGATTAAGAACCAAAGTATCTACTAAAATGTAAGGATTTTGTGTTAATATTTGCTATCAATTTTATGTTAATATTTGCTATTTAGGTAATTATATATTCAATCGTAATTGATTTATCAAGATTATTGAGAATATTGCATGCTTAGAAGGTGTTTAAGATTATTGTCTATTTCCTCCGTGCAATAGAAAAGTTTTCTTCCACCATTTGTTAGAATTTTAATTGCATTTTCAGTGCCTTTTGACTCATATTATCTCATATTCAACCTCTCTTCTTCCTTTAAAAATTATGCACATAAATTGTTGTTAATTTATTAAAAAAATTGAATTCTAAAAATAAGTTTTTATAACATATAATATAATTTAACACTAAAAAATAACGACTGTTATACAATGTTAAAATTTCTAAATTGCATAAATAAATCACAATTATTATAGAAGCAAAAGTCATTACGATACTTATAAAAACCGCTTGTATAAAAGAGAAAAAGATTCAATCTTTTATATCACTTGATCTTAAAGTTTGAGAGAGATAATAGAAAACATGGGATAGAAGAGATAGAAAAGGATAGGAAGAAAGAAATAAAGTTTGAAGAAGAGAGAATAAAAGATATTAAAAGATAAAAATATATTTTATAAAATATCACATGTCATGTATATTTAGAAATTTTAGATATAAATTTTAATTTTAAGCTAGATTAATACATTTTTTTAAATGTAGATATATATCACTAAAGTAACAATTAGTAATATTGGTAAAACAATATCAAAAATGAAATTAAATTACTATTAAATAGTAAATCCCAAATTTTAACTCATGGTTTTTTATACCATATATAAATAAAAAAGTATTGTTTTGAAAAATCAAACTCAAATACCCATAATATATATTTGAACACAAGCTATTAGACAAAAATTATAAAAGTAACAGTTATTAATACCAAAAATAATATTCAACAAAAATAATAACAATTTATTATTAAGTGGAAAATATTAAACTTAGAAATTAACAGGAGCACATTTGGATTCCAAGTATTTTTATTTTTGATACAACACAAAACACACATACTCCTAATTGTCACTGAAAACCTAGAGATTCTATCGATCATTTCAATTCACGTTAACTTTAATACAACTAGGCACATCAAACTTGCATATTATATGAAAATAATAGATCCTAGAAATATGAAAATAATAGTAAACAAAGCTGATAATAAAGAAACTGAAAGTGGAATGCAACCCTTGTCCTTCCTTATTACCATCCCCTCAAAGATTGGATAATTCATCACTAAGATGTAAATTGTGATGAAAACTTGAACAAACATCTTTTTCAAATCATCCTCAAATATCATCACTCTAGCGATTCCAACAAGAAAGGCAATCATGTTTAAGATGAAAAGGGAAACCATGGGGACAAGAAACATAGTAGAAGTTCTGAAATCAAAGATTCCCTTTTGGTATAATAAAACTTGTTCGTCATCATCCACTTTATTTGTTGGCAAGAAACTAGCTTCTCTCAAACCAATCTTGCTCATAAAAGCATCAATAGCTCCATATAAGTGGGAAGTAACTGACTTTATCATCCATATTCTTTGTTCATTTATCCATGTTTGAAATGTTGCTCCGGTATTGAGAACCTCGTATAGATGTTGTAAGATGTTTGATAGATAGATGAAGATAAGAACTAAGAAGAAAGGACTTGAGACCTGAATTCAATATAATGATAATTAAGCATTTGTTCTTGTAAGGAGAAAAATCTTGATATTAATTAACTTTTAAATTCCCTGATCTTTAATAAAAATGTGCAGATAATTAAAGTTGATTTGATGTCCAAAATTAACAAGTATATAAACTATAGATATGTATATGTCTCGCTGTATGTACATATTGTACATACTTATATTAGTTTATATATATTTAATATACACATATAACGTAATATGTATATACAAATTATGTATATGTTATTTTAAGATTAACTCAATAAATTTTTAGTGCATCAGTTTTTGTGATACATCTTCCAAATTGATCAACTTTTAAAAATTACGAGAATTCATATATTTGAATAACAAATTAAAAAAAAGTCTTTAATCACGTACCTCGGGATACAAAGGAATGCCATTGAAAAGGCACAGTTGAGGAATAAAAGCAAAGCACAACAATGGCAGGCAATAGAGAGGCAAGAAGGCCATATATGCATAACACATGGTTTGCAGTAGAGAAAGTTTCCGGATTGCACCAAATATAAGTGGGCAATACTTTGAGAAACCAACTCCAATCAAACCAGAGTGCCATCTTGTGCCTTGTATCAAAAACTCATTCAAATTTGTGGTTCCACAACCTAAGAATTGTGGTCTTGTTGGATTACAATACACAGATGTCCATCCTTTTGAGTGCAAGCTAGTCATTGATGTTAAGTAGTCTTCTAACACAGAACCATATAAGAAACCCACCTGTCACATAATAACATTAGTTAAGTCGATAAAATTTAAATATGTTTTATGTCCTTAAAGTTACTAACAAAAATACCCTTAAAGTTTAACTTATTACAAAAATGACTTAATGTTTACTTTTGTTAACATTTATATCCTTTGATAATTTTAGTTATCAGAGTTATTTTTTAATATCACATTTAACTTTTAGTTTTTTAACAGAAATAATCAAAATAATATAAATATTACATTGAACACATTGGAGATATTTTTACAAGAAATTAAATGTTAAAGATATTTTTACTATCATTCCAAAACTTTAGAGATATAAAACATATTTAAGTCATTGACTAAACCTAATTCATGAATATTTATTTGTTTATTTAATTTAAAAAAACATGTACATGTTTATCTATACTTGCCTCTTCACCCCACTTTGTACCATTTTCATAGGTACAAGAAGCTAATAGCTGCAATTCCTTTGGGGATGTATTGTTGTCTCTACGTGCAATATTAGGCTTGTAGGTTCTTACAATTGATTCAATGAACTCATTGGACGAACCAAAAGATTTCTTAAGCTCCATCAAATCCAAATCTACGAATGCAATATTGAAATTAGAGGAAATATATATACATATATATGTTAGCTTAAGCCTTTCAAAGTAGAACCACCGCAGCTGCAATAAATGTATTTCAAATCAAATTCTTTTAGTTTTTTCATGTATTATCTAATCTTTTTATCTTAATAAAATTTAGTCCCTAATATTTTAATTCTATTATTTACTTTGTAATGTTTCTAAGTTTGACCATTTTAATCCGACGTTTAAATGTCTACCATACAAAATAACTTACTTTTCAATTCATTTGATCTCAATCTATGATAAATTAAATTAATAATTTTATCATGAAACCAATTTGAAGAAAATTAAAATCTTTGACTAAATTTTTGAAATTTAAAAATATTTGAGATTAAATTGTATGAATTGATGTACTAAATTTTAATATATAGATAAAGTAGTAAATGAATAAATAAGCTAAATCATTCTATTTTGCATGTTTATAGCAATTAATGATGCAAAACATCACTTATATACGGTAATTGTACCTATTTTAAACATTCAGTCATTATCTTATATGTGAGGTAGTTACGAATATATGACATTTTAATATAACAAAATTACAAATTACAAATACATACATTGTGCTGTCTAAATGTTTAACAAATTAAGACAAACTCGTTAGAAAGTATACAAGATTAACTCATCAGAAAGTATACAGTACTAGCTCATAAGGGCCTGCATTGATAGTTTTGCTCCTAACTCATTTACAATTATTGTTACATCTCAAACCTTGATATTCCTATAGCTATTAGGAAAAGAACTTGATCTCGTACCAGGAATTTCAAATATCCCATTACCAAATACCTTTCTTATAAAAGCACCTTCATACTCGTAGAGTTTTTACCTCAAAAATCTCACACGTTTTTATTCCAAGACACCTAAAGAAAACTCTAGCTTATCATAATTGAAAACTAGCACTGATGAAGGAGTTGAATGCTCTTAAAAGAAGTAGTATTTGGGAGATATATAGTTGACTTAACTAAAGAAAAATAGTTGGTTACTAGTGGGTTTTTGGTGTCAAATTCAAAGTTGATGATTAGAAAGATGTAAAGAAAAGCTCGTAGCAAAAGTGTTCACAGAAACATGTATGATTAATTATAGAGAAACTTTTGATTCTGTTGCCAAAAATAAATTCAATTAGAATCTTGCTTTACCTATATAACATTTTTAGTCAATATTTTGATGCAGTCTATAGAATTCTCAGACACTTGAAAGGAACTCCTGGAAGAGATCTACTATTCAAAAATCATGATTGTTTACAAGTTGAAGCTTATAATGGTGCAAATTGGACTAAAAGTGCTATTGATAGACATTCAACTTCTGGCTATTACACATTTGTAGGAAGTAACCTTATTATATAACGAAATAAGAAGCAGAATGTGGTAGCAAGAGCAATCGCAGAGGCCAAATTTATATTAGTTCCTTATGGTATTTGTGAGGTGTTATGGATTAAGAAAATATTATTAGAAGAGTTGAAGACATTTAATCCATTTTATATGAAAATGTACTGTAACAACAAAATTGTTATCTTGATCGCTCAGAATACAGTGCTTCAAGATACATGAAGGTAGACAAACACTTTATCAAGAAAAAATTGAAAAATGGATCCATATGTATGTGGTACATTGCTTCTACTGAGCAAGTTGTAGATGTGCTTACAAAGGGACTTTCATACAATACACTTTGATAGACTAGTTGGCAAGTTAGCTATGAAGGATATCTTTAAACTAGCTTGAAGGCAAATGTTGAAAATAAAAAGATTAATTTGATTGTAAAATTAAGGAATTTGTTAGATGTAAATAAAATATCAGTCAATGTTGTAAAATAGGAAGTTAGCTGGCCACTGAATTGGTGCTTAGTTTACTTATTTTGTGCTTGTAGTCTCTCCTATAAACCGACCCCATGTAAACCATAAATGTATGTAATGCAATATACTGAAAAGTATTCCACATTTTTTTTATCCTTCTATGTCAAATGTGTGAATGTATATTCGTTATACATGGGTTCTTTTAAGCTTTAGGTTCCATGATTTGTTTCTCTTTTTTTTTTAAAGCTTTTTACTCTCCATGTTTTGTTCTTTTTCTTTTTCATTTTTTTAATTGGTTTTTTACACTATTAAATACAAACATATTATTTAATAAATAGGATAAAGCGCAATAAAATAAAAGTATGCTATATGTAACAAAAGTATACTTTAATTTTGTAGTTATCACGTGAAATAGTACAAATTTATTATCTTTTTTAAAAATGTCATTGGAGTCCATCTAAAAGATTTAGGCAAAATTTATAAGAAAAAAAATGATATTTTATAAAATAATTTATTTTCTTTTACCAAAAAATAACAAAAATAAATAATTAAAAAATTATTTTTAAAAAATGAATAATTTGTTTTAATATAATAGTAAATAAAATAATAAATATTAGATTATTCTTTGAAAGAAGATGTACTATGATATGTAAACAAATAATAATTTATATATTAATTTTTGGTAAAAGAAAATAATTTTTTTACAAAATGTTAATTTTATCCCTAAAAATTTGGCTTATATATTAAAGATGGATTTTATTAAATCTTTAAAAAGAAATAATAGATTTGTATTATCCCACTAAATAAGAACATACTAAAGTATTTTATTGTCATAATTAGGTGATTTTTGCTACCATTTATCGTAATAAATATATTATATTCTTATAAATTATTGTATATTGATAGTTTTAGTGTCTATTGTTTTTACATTATTATCCCAAAATAATTATTTAAATTTTGTAAAGAGGAGTTGTTATACTTAGTAATCTTTGACAATAAGGATGAAATTTTATACTATTTGTACTTGCCCATTTAATTAACAAATCGAGTTTAGTTAATTCATTTATAAACATACTTATCATTTTGTGTCGAGATCTTTACACATAAATTAAAAATAATCAATTAATATATATTTTAAGAAAAATAATTATTAAGCTTGATCAAGTTCTACCTATCATGCTCATATCATTTTAGTGCTTAATTTATTTTAAAAGAATTCTTTTAAATCCCTCTATAAAAACAAATTATATAAAAATAATAATTGAGAGAACAAATTATACCTAAAGACTATTTTTTCTCTTTCTAAAATAAATAATTTTTGAAGCAATAATTATTACAAAACAAACAACACTTCTAAATGCTTATCAATGTGAAAAAATTTAGGAACATTAAATTTAATCAAAAACTATTATTTTAGAGACTAAATATTATAAATAATAAAATATTAAGATTTTTCATAACATTTGCTCTATCGTTATAATTTTTACTTAAATGCTAAAATATGTATAAATTTTAAAAATATAATTATAAAAAAATAATAATACACATTGTTTTATTTTCATCTAAAATGCTAACCATTCATTTTTGTTTTTATAATAAATAGGTACCATATACATATTGTTTATGTTATTTTTAAAAAGTAGTATGAATAATATTTTATAGAAGTATATTAACACATCATATATTATAAAGTAAAAATAAATCTAAAATAATTAAACTAATATAGTGAAAAGTTTTGTCTTTGATATAATGTTATTTTTTATTTAATTATATTTTATGCCCATAACATGTAATTAATTGTAAATATATTCAAAATATTTTTTATCAAAATATCAAAAATATTTATTTAATTGTAATTATATTCATAATTTATGAATAACAATAAAAACGTGCACAACATTAAACATATTATTATTATTATTCATACATTATTGACATTTAAATATTTTTATCATTCATCTTTTATATTATAAATATAAAATATAATTAATTTTATTTTTTATAGTATTTAATATCGTATTTTTGATATGAAAAATAAAAATAAAAAATAACAATAAACAAAACAAAAAACATACCTTCACGTGTTGAGCTTCCATACAGTGCCATCCTTTTAATGAAAAAGCAGGTACCGGAAACACAAGGTCCCCTAAGCCCATCCATACCTTCCCATAGCACCTACATTAGCAAGTTAATTAACATGTATATACATAGAACTTATTAAGTACAACTAAAACAAGTACTTAAGCCTAATATATATGTATGGGAAATGATATATGCATTTATATGTGAATATTTATACTTATAATTTTATTATTTTTAAAATTATTTTAACACATGATATACCTTAATTTATGTGAGAGTAAATTGATGTATAGTAATGATATTGCTATAACTATTTTTGTTACGAGTAATGCTTCATCATATAAATTTGTACTTACTTATATATATATATTACTTAAATTTTGTAACTTGTTAATATTATCTTAAAAATTGAATATTTTTTTCATTTTTTAAAATAATTATAACACATAACAAGTATAAAAATTATGTGTAAAAATATGTTCAAAATCAATGATATTAGTATTTTTCTTTTTATTATTGTCACAAAAAAAAAAGTACTAGGTATATTTAACCTTATTATTAATTACACCATAATACTATCAAAACTAGGGTTCATTACTTTAATATTTTTACTATTTTTTTACACATATTTTTGAGTAGTACTAAGATAACGAATCATTATTATTGAATAAAATTATATTAATAAAATATTATTATGATAATAATAATTTAAATTATGTAAACATGCACACCTATTAAATGTATCATTAGCATCCTCATATATGTAAATATATAAGACTAGATTTACATACGTACCGAAAATGCAGATCTCAATTGACTATCATATATATCACATGAGCTAATATTATGAAATCTTTGAGGGAATTGAACAAAAGCAAGGGATGGTGATATCTCAGAATCAAGATGGAAACACATTGCTCTCTTAGCTGAAGTTGGGTCGTTTGAATACATGTCACAGTCCAGAACTAGAATGTATGCCGAATTGCTTATCACACCTGAGACTCTTTGCTGCAAATTAAACATGGATATATTTTTTTTCATCTAACCGATACTTGTGGTTAATTAGAGTATGTGACTTTGTCAATAAAAATGAAGGAGTGAGAATATCACAAATTAATCACATACAAAATTTAAGCATCACTCTCTTGATCGAATTTTATTTCGTAATGGTTTACGGATACGAAGGAAAAGCATTTTTAAGGCTAAGGCTATGTTTTGTTTGGGATAGTATGAATAGCAATGAAAATGAAATGTATTTTTGTGTGTGATTTGAATTCTAATTTAAAATATAAAGTAAAATATTTCAAGAGTAGCATGAATTCTTATTCATCCCACAACTTTTAAGAATATGATGAAATAATATTTATCTTACACATTTGTATAATTACTTATTATTTTTATTATTTTATCTCATTTAAAAATAAAAATTTTATTTATGATTTTATTCTATTTATAATTTATAAATTTATTTTAATATTTATCATTATTTTGACTATACTACTCAAACAAATATAATAAAAGTGTCAATTAAATTTTATATTAACATCAATGATTGGTACATCTCTCGCCTATTGTATACCTGAGAATAGAGAACCCACCATTAGGATCATATATCACCACGCGGTGTTGTGATCTTTGGCCCTCCAATGCTTAAATAAGTCCAAGTATTGAAAGAATGAGGAAACTAATGTATTTCCTTGTGATGTAAAGAGATGCATAGGGATATTTAAAAAAAAGAGAATTTAGATCTCAATATCTGTAAATGAGATAAGAAGTTGTGTGTGTAGTAGTAGTTAATTGATTATGTTTAATGGTGAGTAGTGATGAATATTTCTAGGAAAGAATATACCTACGATGACCCTTACTCATAGCGATAGACTTACATTTAAATATCGGAGCTTTATCTGCTTAATTATCTTGTTATTGGATAATTAAGAGTTTGAATATCGGTTGTTTACTTGTTAGATATTTTGTACATATTGAGGCTTATCTAATGACTTAGTGCTAATTGGGTTGGCCTACAAGTTATTTGTTGACTAAGATATCTCATATTATAGCACATGACGTGAATGAATTTACACTTGATATCAACCTCGTATACCTATTAGGCTTATGTGCATAGACTAGAAGGTCTATTTTTCCATTACATCACCATCTGGATTCATTATTTTCTGAACCTCATTAGTGGTGTCAAGTCCATTCTTACATAGCCATTATTGGGTCATATGACTAATCTCTCATTTTTCTCGAGCATTCAAAACGTGCACAAAGATGTCCTATTGCCAAGTTTTTTATGGTTCACTTTCCTATCGTTAAAGAAAAGACATGTGTCCAAGTGTGCGAGCTTTCAAGCCCATGTACTTCCCAATTGCCTAGGACCCCTTGATGTATTCTTTGATAAACAAATGAGATCTCACTTTATCCCTCATACAAAGAGAGCTCCCATGTCATTTTTTCATTCCACTAGTCAAAGCACACTTTTGAGAGATAGAGAAGAAAAAATGGAACACTTTGAGAGATAGAGAAAAAAGATAGGAGAGCTTGCTTTAAGGTTTGGTGAGTATTTTATTTTCTTTTTCTTTTATATTTATTTTCCAAGCACTTTGCAAAATTGTAGGATTTTTATTTTCTTGCTATCCAAACACCTCGTATCCCATGACACTTACATTCATCCTTTCCTACACAAGTAGTGATGGAGAACGGGGTGATTGATGGACATGATTAGACTTGGCCATCATAGGGAGAGATGAGCACGAGTTAGATGGGTTTTGTGAGTTGATCACCGAGTGGGGGACCAACGGAGGAAGGAGGATCCATGTTTGGTCGACCATGGGGTTTGACCACCCATGGTTTGTCAGGGCATGATCCGACCACCCATGGTATGTTTAATCATGGCATGTTCGCTATGGTCTAGCCACTTTTGGTGTGTTTGACCATGGTTTGGCCACCCTTGAGGTGTCCAACCTTGGTGGCAACTCGACTCCATGCAGGAGTGATTGGGTGCACGTCAATTCGAGCGATGATTTTGTATCATTTTAAGGATGTAGTTTTATCTATGGGATCTCTTCTAGTGATGAAGACTTGGATTTATCCTAGTTGGTATTCCTAGGTACCAATAAGGTCTTAAAGAAGAATACCTCACTTTCTTTTCTATGAATAGGGTCCATTCTCGAATGATGAATCCTTTGTCAAACAAAGTTTGGGAGATCTTTAATATACCATAATCAATTTTTGGTACCCTAAGTTCCAAGTATGAGTTGGAGAAATCCTATTCCAAGTAGGGTCACTTTATCTATAGATCACTTCTTTGTTGAACTGAGACTACCTTTTCGCCTATAGTGCATAAGTTTTTGGCATATGTTGGCACTATGCCATCCTAGTTTTCCCTAACTATTAGCGAATATTGTTATCTTGTTGGTTGCTTCTAAAGGAATATGAATGTGAACTTACCATGAAAGAGTTCACTTATTGCTACTTTTCGTAGCTTTAAGGTGGTAGTCGCGGTTGGCTCTATCTCGACCCTTTTTCAACTGCGTGTTGATGGAGAATCTTTCAGACACTAACAAAGGGTGGCATGACTCATTATTTATAGTTAGTAGAGATTTTGACATAGATCTCCTGAGGTTCCCTTCTACACTCATATAGTATAAGAGGAATGGTAGGAGACTTTGAGATTGAGCCTCACTGTGGTATGATTCATTTGTTTCCAACTTGTTCCTTTTTTATTTGCAGTTTGTTGGTTATATGTTCATCCTTCCAAGAAGCAATTGAAATTTATGAATGTAATTTATATTGTACTCTATATTTGTGTATTGACTTTTCATGTACAAAACATGGTATCTTTTAATTTTTACTCTATGTTTTATCTTTCTCTAGATAAGGTTGGTCATTATGTATAAGTAATACATACACGTATATTGTTAGGAACACTATGATTGAAAAGATATTTTTAATACACTATAGGGTTGGTTGTTTTATTAAGCATACTAAGTTATGAGTAGCAAATTTTGGTTCGTTTCGAATGTGAATATTTGTGAAATTATTTATCATTTATGGAAACAAAAAAATCTAATTTTTGGTACCTTGCCACCATCATTACTGAGGTGGTTGGAAAGGTCAATGGATAAGTGATAGGCAAGGAGGTCGACCATGTTCTATAAATACCATTTTATCTCTTTTCTTTATCCATTGATTTTAATACTTAAACTCTACCAAAATTCATATTGATAATTATATCTATTTCTTAAATTATTTCGGAGAGCTTACATTTGAGTATGGGTTAATTATTGAGCTTAGTTATCAAATTGTAGACTATGTATATTTGAGATATATGGCTGATAGTGTGTCCTTTGATGCCTTAGAATTGAGAGTGATCCTCATGGTTTCTTGTGCTATATCTTTCACATTATTGATCCATAGTTACTGATCACACCACATTGGGTGGTATTGGCTTTGAAGGAAAGCTAAGTTCATGTGTCAAACAAGGTCATTATAAAGGCAGCATGTAAGAGAAACAATAGACAGTTTGAGCAGAAGTCCCAACTAATAGAGTTAATATTGATTTTGTTACTCTTAGAGTTGTAATTGTTTATTGTTTAATGTATTGTTTGATGCTGAATGATTTCCTTAAAAAATCTGATGACAATACCATATAGATATGCTCTCTATGTAGATCTTGTTACGTCGCTTGTAATACATGATCAATTATTGTGCTAGTACAATATGACTTTAAGATATGTATGTAATTACATACTAAGAGCTTAAACTCTAATTAGAAGGCCTTTTTTATTTACCTGTTTTTTGCTTGCTTTTCAATATCTCTTTATTGAAAGTTTTATGTTTATCTGATATTGTATTTTACTACTTAAGGTAAGTACTAAGTGTTTATTACTCTATTCTTGTGAGTTAGTGATGATTTTTTAAAGAGTTTGTATCTTCTTACCCTGTTAATTAACCAAGTTATAAACTCTTTCAATTGGTATCAGAGCCTTTTTGGGCTTAACTACTTTGGTGTTGATTCTAGTAACTCGATTTTCACACACATACTTTCTCTCCAATGGATTCAAGAGAAGGAAATAATGTAAGTAAATCTCCACTCTTCAATGGGGTAAATTATGCCTATTGAAAATCTCAAATGAGGGTCTTCTTGTGGTCCCAAAGAGACTGTTTATGGATCCTTGTTAAGAATGGCTAGACATACCCAACCAAAACCCCACACGATAATATTGTGATTCCAAAACCAATAATTGAGTGGACTAAGGAAGAATCTAAGGAGTTTTAATGAAATAGTAAGGGTTTGTATGCTATCATCAGGAATATAATGCTTGATAAGTATAGAAGGAATGAGAGTTGTATAGTATCAAAACAAGCTTGGTATATTCTTAAGACAACTCATAAAGGTACATCTGTTGTTAAGAGATCCAGAATGCTAAAGTTAAATAAAGACTTTGAGCTATGCATTATGAAAAAAGATGAGACTTTTGATAAGTTTTATGCACGGTTCTCAAACATTGTTAATTGTTCATACAACCTTGGTAGACCCATTGGTAAAGAAAAATGGATCAAAAAGATCATTACCAGTCTACCATATAGGTTTCATGTTAAAGTTACATTACTTGAGTCAATGTACAAACCTAGTGAAATCATAATGAATGGGCTTGTTAGTAACCAGCAAGTCTTCGAACTACATCATCTATTGCCAAGATAGGAACAAATTTCTTTTGAGAATGGAAAGAGCTTAGCTCTAAGATAACTATGGAAAATGATATAAGTAAAGATTTTTGTACCATAGTTTGTGGTAATGATGACTCTAATTTCGATGAGGAGGAAATGACTTTCATTGAAGGGTTCAAATTGAAAGAGATGACTAAGAATCTAATCAAATAGTCAGAATTTAGATGATCTGTGTTGACTTTTTCATTAAAAAATTTACCTGACCATAGCTTTTCAATTTAAAATTTGATTGAGACATGAGATACCAACTATATGTCTCGACCAAGATATCCCAAACCTAAATGCATATGCCTTATCGTAACCAAATAAAATAGTTAGACCACCTAGCCTATCAAAAACAACTTAATAGACCTAATGGTTAATGTTATAGGAAAATTTTACACATGACACTCTCTAATTAATAGATGTCATATTTAACTAGTCAAAATGGGAACATTTAGATGCATAGTTAGCATATATATTTGGATTTGAAAAAAAAAAAACATATTCAAAATATGTTCTCTCTATAAGAGAATTATTTAATTAATAATTAGATATTTTTAAATATTAAGGATTTCAAATATATTTCCTTAGAGTTTATCTATTTCAATTCAACCCAATAAATAACATTTATAAGGTAAATAATTCTATGCACAATTTATTATCTTTACAACTATATCAATCAAAACTCTATCAAAGTATTGATTGAGATATCAGAATAAATTTGACATATGTTGATATCGTTCCTTCTTAATGTTTGATTATTTATTTCAAAATCAAGCCCAACGTTTTAGCGGTCATCACAACGTGTGCAAAAATTGGATTCAATAATATCCTAGTTCTATCCTAGGATGAATATCATTCCAACCATTTCGTTGGAATCAACCTTTTTCTTCTTATTTCCTAATATCTTTATAAATACAAGTGACATAAAATTAATTATAGCCACGTAGGGATTGAGAGACATACAAGGACGTTCAGAGCTCCGGCCTTGAAATTGTGGGGATGAAAGGGCCTCTTCTCGCGAGAAACGTAAATAATATTTGGCATTTTCTCAAAATTATAAGTTGATTCTACATCTTCACTGCATATTTCTTTCATTACCTGCATAATAGTTGCACTTGTCATTAGGTACGCCTTCTTTTGATTTTATTATTAAATAAATAACTTATTTAATTTGATATATAAAAGAACCTACGAGCTTTTTTCCGTTAAGTTAACTTAAGTGAGATAATCTTCTTCTCAACAAAGAGATCACTATAGTGGTTCACCTAATGGTGTTATCTTAAGACTCATTTATCTCTTAATTAAAGTTAAATGTTCAAATTACTCCAAATACATAATCTAAAAAACAAAAAAAACAAAATGACCACTACCTATTTTAATGGGAAAAAAAGAAGTTAAAAAGTAAAAAAAATTAGCCTTTTTTCTATGGAGAACACAAATTTAAGAAATAAAATAAATTTTTTAAAACCTTCACAAATGTTGACAGCAGTAGATTTAATCTTTGACATATTTACCCATAAGAAAATCATAATTGTTAAAGTGTGGATTGATGAGTGCAGAGACCAGAAGAAAAGGTGAAGAACATTATTATTATATACAATACGTCGCATTAACTTTTATATACAATACGTCGCATTAACTTTTATCTTTATACTTAATATTTTGATATCCAATTTCTAAGGTTTTATATTCCTTTCAACATTGTACAAATAATCACACATTCTGCCCGGTTAAGAGTACCATCAAATATGTTAGTAGAACATTGAGTTCTATAAATAATCTTTGTGTCATCTTACCCTCACCCCAATATGAATCAAAATACCCAATCAATTTAGTTGTGTTGTAAGAATATCAAATATCAAACTCAAACGTTATAGGTTAATTAAATATGAAGATAAAGATTATATAAAAAGTTACTTATAAAAATAAAATTGAATATAACATGTTACGTATAAAATAAATTATATTTCAAGTTCTTTGTATTTATTTTTTAAATATATGACCTGTAAACTTCAATAGTCAACACCTATCTAAAAAAGTTTTACTATGTATGTAATATATTACATCTTGGATTTTTTTTAAATATATTTAAATCATGTTTCTTTTTATTTAATATGTTATATCTATCTTAATTTTTATATGTAAAAGTTACATCGAATACAATCTTTATATGTAATATACTACATTTATCTCCATCTTTATACGTAAAGTTCTATAACTACCTTCATGTTTGTATATAATGTTTACATTTATTTCGAGGTTGCCCCAAAATGTTATACAGTCTAATTGCTAAGAGGAATATCAAGTGTGTTATTGGAATGTTTGAGTTTTATATTTGGTATTCTCATAAAATAACAACCGAGTTAATTAGAAAACATAAGAAAACTTTGGTGGTTTGAAAACTTAGGGATTTGTGAAAATTATTTTTCTAGTTCCGATGCAATTGAGTTTTGCTTCGTATTTGTGATATGTTGAGTGATTCTTTTGAACTTGTTTTTGGATGATTTTAAATTAAAATCGCATTATACATCAAGATATAATTGTATCTAGGTACATATGTATTAGAGTTATCAAAATCCTAAATTGTTTCACTATATTGAATCGTTCGTGATTGTGTTACATAAGATGATAATAGAGATTCAAATGAGAGCTTGATTTCATTGGATCACATATGATGTGGAGACAACAATGGATGCACTTTAGGTGCAATTAAGCATGATGTTTTAACTGAAAGAAATAGGTGTATATTTCTTTAAGTTATGAATTATTGACTAATTTATTAATAAATTACTTGTTATCGAGTTATTTCTTCAAACAACATGTAGATATTACGTGTTGAATATTATATAAGTCTAGTACGTTATATTAAAGTGATTACCACATATGTTTACAAATAAAAGATATTGACTATGATACAAAATCATTTTCTTTCTTTCTAGCTTTCTCGATCCATTTAAAGTTATTCTTTCTTCTTATTACATACATATATGATTTATTAGCTATTTTATTACTCATGTTTATTTTCGGTTTATTACTATTGTATTTATTTTTACCACATATGAGAATTGTTCAATCCTTGAGGTGTTTATTAACCACTCTCTTGGTTGGGCACAAGTATCAAACTTTTAATAATAATACATCTATATTATATATAAATTTTTAAATCATATCTTATAAATTATATATAAAATTATCCATATATTTTAAAACAATTACTGATATTATTTTCAATTTTTTAGTTATTGTGAAATTTATTTAAGATTTTTATTTTTTTATAAATTAAATAATATATTATTAGTATTTAAAATAATGATAACTATTTTAAAAATTGTTTATAATATTAGTATAAATGTACACTCAATTCTTTTAGATACTAATAAAAATATTATAATTTTAATTAAAATAAATTTAATAATAATTAGTTTATATATTTTAATAAATTACATGTAAATATACATGTTTTTGACTTGTAAATAATAATAATTAAAACATTTGCACATCAAGTGGTGTAAAATGGACTAGGCAACCCAAGTTTGTCACATCCAAGCCCGTTAGAAGCCTGGCCTATTCGATTTGATTCATGTGCCAAATTTTTTAAGGGGTTTTTGTCTAAAATGATCGTATTAATTATAATAGTTTAAAAAGAGACGTATTTAAAATTTAATTTAAAAAAAGGCAAAAGAAAACTGACGGTACCGATATCCAATAATTATGTCAAATTGTCTCTCTCCTCCTTCACGCTCCCACTTCTATTCTTTTCTTTTCTTTTCATTTTCATTTTCTCTTTCATTCTCACGCGTAAAATCCTTTTTCTTTCTCTTTTCCTATTTTCTTATTCTTCTTTTTTTCCATTTTCTTCTTCTTTCTCCTTCTACACACTCAAAAACCCATCTTTCTCTTCTATTTTTCCATTTTCTTCTTATTCTTTCTCTATTCTTCTTCCATTTATATTCTCTGATTTTCTATCTATTTCTTCATTACAAGCAGAATATTTTCAAAATAAGGTTAGTGATATTAATTATATGAGTTGTGTAAATTATTATTGGTTTTATTAGCATGTAAATATTGAATTTTTTTTCCAGATTTATAAACCTTTGGGGAGCTGTTAGGTTGAGAAATTTTTGAAATTTTTCAACTATTTGGATGATTGTTTTTCTCTCAAACTGATTTGGGGTTATTTAATGAGATTTTTAATTGAAAAATTGTATTATCTATTATCCTAATTAATCAAAAATATAATTAAAAAATTGTATTATCTATGAACATGTTTTAGACAGGGGTTAAAAGATTAATATGATAATAATAAAGTACTAGATTCTGCGTTTTGGGTTCAAAGGAAGAAATTGAGAAATATACTAGTTGTGACTTGTGAGAAGAAAAAGAGTTAATAGTCATTTGTTTCTTTCGTTCATTCCATGTAGTGTAGATTATACACATTTTTGCATTTGTATATCTTATTATTAAATTATCAAAATTAGACAATTTATAAATTTAACAATAAAAATATTATTATAAAAAATTTCTCTATGTATTAGGCCTTAATATTTTATAAAGTGTTAATTAATAAACTAATTTAATTTTAAGTATTGATGTATTATTATTTGATAATTTTTCTTATACCTTCTAGAGAATGGATGGTCTTAGTATTCTAATAATTCACGGTGGTAAGTGGTCGAACAAAGATGACAAAGAAGTATATCGAGGAGGTGAAGGTTCGGTGATAAGGATAAAAAAGGAATTAATGTATAATGACCTTAAAGATAAATTGTTTTAAAAGTTGAAGATCGATAAGTACAAGTATGAAATTTCAATGAAATACTTCTATAAGAATGATCTGACATTAACTACTATTTTAATAGGCGATGACGACGATCTCGATGAGTTTTTTAACCTTCATATTCAAGATAATCAAAGCAAGGCTATTGTATATGTTACAAAAAATGAGATAAGATCTGTAGATACACATAATTCTATTTGTTGTGAAAACTTGTTAATTTTGGAAATGGTCATGTAAGTTGCGACAATATTTTTGAGAGTATGGGTGATGCACGAAGTGTTGACCATTCTTCAAATCCTAATGAATTTATAGGTAATTCTCTTAGGAACAAGAGTGATGTAAACGAGAATTGTACAACTACATTAGTGCAACTTTGTAACAATGTTATTTCATCAATCACTTCTAGGCCCACAGATATTTTTTCAAATGGTGATGTTGGTTCTTCAGTGCCACATGTAGAGCTTGATTTGAAGGTTGATAAAGTATTTGACAATAAGATAGATTTCACTACACATGTTGGGCTTCATGCCATAAGAAATAGATTTGAGACGAGGACACTGACAAGCAAGAAAGACCGTGTAGTGATAAAATGCATTCAAGCTAATTGTACTTGGATGATTAGATGTAATAAGATCACTGGATCAGATCGATTCAGGGTAAAACAGTTTGAATCAAGACATACTTGTGATCCTAATAAATACATGAGCAAAAATAGGACCGTGACCTCAAGAGTGATAGCAAATTCTATTAAGATGATTCTGGTGTGACCTAGAAGAGTTTATAAGCCAAAAGATATAATTGATGATTTTCAGAATGAGTTTGGGATTGATATTGGTTACACCATAGCACACAAGTCTAAAGAAAAAGCTCTCAGATTGCTACGGGGCACTGAAGAGGAATCTTTCCTCAAACTCCCTTCCTATTGTCATGTTCTAAAGGAAAGAAATCCTAGAAGCGTCACATATATTGAAGTTGATCAGACTGGAAGATTTAAGTATTTTTTTCATGGCACTAGGTCCATGTATTGGAGGATTCTTATCCTACATAAGACATGTGATTACAGTTGATGGTGCATTTCTTACTGGTAGGTATGCTGGGACATTATTTGTAGCAAATGGTTCTTATGAAAATAACAATATATATCCAACCTCCATTGGGGTTGGAGATTCAAAGAATAATGATGCTTGGGAATGGTTTTTGTTAAAACTATCATCTGTAGTTGGGCACATTGACGACCTTATTATTATTTTGAATAGAAATCAAAGTATTATTCAAGATATTCCGAAAGCATTTCCTAATGCAATGCATGGTTATTATGCATTTCACATGGAGATGAATTTAAATCACAAATTTAAGAACCGTGACATTATACCTTTGTTCAGATGCTGCTCAAGAGTTTATACAAAGGGTGAATTTGACAAGTACATGGGGAATTTGAGAGAGATTGATCCTTTGATAGATAAGTACTTATTGGAAGCAGGTAAAGAGAAGTGGTCAAGAGATCATTTTCCAGGAAATAGGTACGGGATAATGACCACCAATGGTTCTGAATCTTTTAATAATGTAATGAAATCGACACGTGAATTACCCATAACTATGCTTGTTAAGTATTACCATAGCAAAATACAACAATGGTTTGTGGAACGTAGGGAGGTTGGAATGAGATGGGGAACTCGATTCCTTAATTACAGATGAAGTTCAATCAATCATGCGTGCAAATCACTTTAAGTCGTTGAGGTACAAGGTTTTCAGAATTAATGCACATGTTTTCCAGGTAAATGATTCATTCACCAACTGTTATCCTATTTTCATTTTTATCTATTTGCATTGTTTTTGTTAAATATCTATATAATCTTACTTTTTATTACATATATTATGTACTAATGTTGACACTTTGAACCCTCTTAGGTTATACATGGTGACAACAGTGATGATGTTGATCTACTTAATAAAATTTGTAATTGTAAGGAGTTTGATGTTCACAAGATCCCATGTTGTCATGCCATTGCAGTTGCCCGGTTTCAAGATGTTGATGTGCATTCTTTCATTGATAATAAGTACACCGTAAATTGTTATATTACAGCATATGCTGAGTCTATTTTTCCGGCAACTGATAATGGTAAGTGGACCATTCCACCAGAGATAATGGACCTAGTTGAACTTCCTCCTAATACTAAGAGGAAAGTGTGGAAGACCACGAAAGCGACGCATACGTTCACGTGGGGAGGTAATTAAGAAGGTCATATTATCTAGTAGCTATGGAAGAGGTGGTCATAACACAAGAACTTGTAGTCAATTCCTTTAGATGATTGTAGAACCTTCTCTGTCTTTTCACCCTTAAACATTATTGAAATATATGCAAGATATTCTTTTTTTTTATTGGTCGCCTTTTTGTAAACATTGTTATATGATGATATAACATTTTAAATATAAATTTTTAGGTTGTTTTTATTATAATAAGATAAAAAATTAATGTTTATAAAATTTTACAAAATAGTTATGTAAGTTATAGTTTATTAAAAAATTATAGTTTTTAACTTTTATGTAATTTAGTTATTCTTTATTATACCATGCATAAATATATAAATATTCATTATTATACATACTATATACTTAATATTGTTATAATCTGTTTTTTTTATGTATTTATTAATTTATATTGTTTAATTTTTAAATTATTTTATCAATTTATATAGATATGAAACTATATTATTCAAGTTGGTAAATAAATTTAAAAATATTAAAAGTTAAAAAACCTACACAAAAATTAATTCTCAAGTTACAAGTTAACTTTTGCCTCTTTTTAAACTATAACACAAATACTCATTTTTTTAAAAGTATTATATGGGATATGGCCATTTTGGACAAAACCCCATTTTTTAATCCATTAATTATTTTAAGTCGGTACATGAATCACTTGAAAATTATATCTTTTTAACTATTTTCCATACAAAAGTCATAATTTATTATTTAAAAATATATGCAATAGAAATAAAAACAAATCATAAGCCAAAATTAATTTTTTTAAAGATTTATGAATCGGTCTATATTTTTAATAATTACATCATTATCAAATATATCTAATTATAAAATTATTTAAAAAAATTAAAATTTAAAATGAATCTTATTATCAAATATACCTTAAATTAACTACTAAATAAAATATAAATAAGCTTGTAATTTAATTATCATCAAGCGTCGACTCCTCTTGGGGCTCAGCTTGGCTAACATGGTTTAAATTTTTCATAATTATTTTATTCTACCTATATAAATTGGCCTATTATTAAATAAGAAAAAATCAAATAGAATTTCATTTATCTATTGGCAAGAGTGAGGCACTAGTGTTGTTAATAATTCTGGACAACCTTCTAACTCATAAGCTGACTTTTGAGTTCAGAATTAGATATGAGTTTTTAAGTTGATATCAGAGCTAGGTTCTTTGCTTCTTCACCTTTCATCGGTCCTTGTGCCGTAAATCCAGACTCTTCCGTAAATTCAGACTCTAGTCGATGTGGAGGGAGGATGTTAAGTCTCATATTGGCTAAGAGTAAGGCAACAATACTGTTTATTAGTCTAGGCAACCCTCTAACTCACAAGTCAACTTTTATTTTATTTTATTAATTATTCTTATTTTTCAATTTATTTAAGTAAAAAAAAATCATTCATCATTCTCATTGTGTTATTATTTTTTCTTTATGAATTTTGCATTCTAATTTTATAATTGATTCATACATAATTTAATCAATATCTTTAATAGTCTATCAAGTTTATGCTTTAAAGTTAATAGAAGACATTGTGCTGGAATTTTATTATATAAATATTTTTTGTAATTTTTATGTAACATATGGGTAATGATAATAATATCACAAGAAAAGCATAAGAAATTTACTTTTTAATACTATAATTAATTATACTTTAAATACTATTATATTTTTAGATTGTAATATCACCACCCAACATATAACATATTTTTAGGATAAGATTATATTATACATAAATTATTTTGTGTATATTTTTTTTAAGTGTTTAATAATTTTTTTAAAATAATATGACAGTCTATTTAAAATTAACTCTCTCACTCTACGATCGAATAATATAATTAAAATTAACTCTCTCACTCTACAATCGAATAATATAATGATAAATGTGGTGTTGTTACAATCTTATTTAAATTATTCTTTGTAATTTATCTTACTGACAAAATTGACTTTTGAATATTGATCCCCGTATGTATAGATTATCAGAAACTTTAGTTAAAAAATTAAAAATAAATAAATAAAATTTGTAAATTAATAAAGAATTATTGTTTATATACCTCTATGAAAGCAGGATGGTCTTTGGTAGTGTTGCTACCGATCCTTTTCTGTCCGTCATTCGTATATTCCCCAACTCTTTCCTTAAGCTGTTCGTATTTTTCCTGTATGTTTTAACTAGTATTTTATTTGAATTTATTTAAGAAATTAAACAATAAAAATGAAAATTGCCAACGTGTTTCTAGGCTAGTAATTTTTTTAATATTTTTTAGAAAATATTTATTTGAATATATAGATCGATAAAGAACTTGATCCAGGTACGAAACAAATCAACTTAAGAGACTAGTATGTGTATCGTCTATAACTACACTTATAAGGTGAGCTTGCTTATGCATATGAGCTTTAGATTGAACATCAACTAGAATCATATAATGATTAACCTCAAGTTTTAAATGTATTTTTTATTATTGTATTCCTATAACATGTTTTCATGTGTATTCCCTACGTAATCGAAACATGTATATGTAATGTTCTATATATATATGAACCTCGAAAAAGATCCATACATTCATTCATTTTACAAAAATTCTTTAACTTTTCGCTCTCTATAAATTGGATAATCCTAACATTTTGACACCTACCGTGGGGCTTACCTATTGAGAAATATTGAGGAAGCTGTGGATAGCTTAAGTTGGAATGCTAGACACTTGAAAAAGTATCAGTTCTAATATACTTTGATCTACCATATTCATGTAACATTCCTATAAACATATGAAGTGACTTTTGGCAAGCAATGACACTCACTTATAAAATTACATGTCATATTGGTCACAAACTAGATAGAGCACTCTCCCCTAATATTATGTCACGAGCTGATCACTTCGGTCAGAAACCAAGTAGAGCGCTTTGACACTAAAAAGAGAGTTGATCACCTTAGTCATATACCAAGTAGAGCATTCCCCCTAATATTACATGGCATAAGCTGATCACCTTGGCCAGGAACTAGGTAGAGAGTTCTGACATTGAAGAGAGAGCTGATCACCTTGGTCACAGACAAGGTAGAGCATCTTGCCCCAATATTACATGTCACGAGCTGATCACCTCGGCTAGGAACTAGGTAGAGTACCTTCCCCCAATATTACATGTCACGAGCTGATCACATCGGCCAGGAACCAGGTAGAGCACTCTAACACTAAAGAGAATTGATCACCTTAATCACAAACTAGGTAGAGCACTCCCCTTTAAGGATCCATGTCACAAGTAGATCACCTCAGTTATAGACTGAGTAAATCGTGCTTCAATAGTTACTTGGGTAAGGTCACAGGTCTATTTTGTTCATCGAGCTTTACAAGTTCATTATATCAAAAATAAAGTGCATTGATTAAGCATCATAGGTTCATCGTATCAAAAAATAAAAATTTATTTCTCAAGGTTACAAAGCTTTTTAAATTTCATTAATGGAGGGCTCAACCTCTCCAAATATTAAAAGTTCTTTAGATGTTTGGATGCACAATCAGTTCTGGGTTGTTTGCCTCCTCCACTAAGGATAATAGCTCAGTTTGAATCTGGACTACTTTCTTGTAGATATTGACCCCTATTTCGGTAAAGGCTACGCTTGAGCTAAGTATGGAACTTTCCAATTCCTCAACAATACCCATCATCTTAAGGAACACCCCCTCAGATTGCTTCATATAAATATTTTCCCAATTGGACTCTCTATAAACCAGAATGGCCATTTTAGTCATAGTCCATCTCTCACAAGCCTAAGTTTGAGATGGCTGCTCCTTAAAGGAAGCAAGCTCATACTTGGTCTCTTCATAAAGAGAGAGCCTATCCTTGTGGCTGGACAACTCGAATTTTAATTTCTCTACCTCGATGTTGAGCCTACTATGTTCAAATTTTAAAGCTCGAGCAGAGTGTCAATTTTCCTGTTTAGAATCCACAAGATTTGAACAAGAAATGAAGGAAAAATTGTTAGCTTCTTCAAACAAAAGAGGATGTCTGAATTATAGCATCCCTAACCCCCTTTTATAAGAAATGATATAGGGGCCATTATGATGACATATTTCCTTGAAAGTAAAAAGGTGGGTCAACACCATAAATAAATACTATAAATTCTATACACACATAAGTAAGTAGGTGTGTCAACATCATTCATTAATAATGATGGACCACAAAATGATAAGCTTGCGACCATATAGCATAGAGGATAGTCAGGCTTTAAAAAAAGGTTACTTAATAATGAGGCTCGGGCTTGTGCCAGAATCAAGTCCCCAGAGTCCCAGTTTTACCTAGTACATCTCCCACCTCAAGTCCATCATCACTCATCCCAGAGTTTGAGCTCTATTTGTTATCCTCGTCCTAAGTTTGAGTGGGCGAGTACTCGAGGTAGTTGGGATATTGAGGATCTGATAGTAGTATTCCCCAAAAGCCCTTCATTTTAGACTCTTTCTTAAAGAAGTCCATGGCTAAGTCATACCCTATCTTGATGCTCAAGGAGAGCTATTTGGTCATGGCATCAAGCTCGTGCCTTTCCTTTTCTTGATCACAAGCATACTTGTCTTTAGTGTCTTCAAGCTTTTGCCTATAAGATTCTACCTCATCCTTGAGCTTTCTCTAGGCCTCCCTAAGTGCCATGAATCACCTTAGGTTATCGTTCAGCTCTTGTATGGCATTGGTAAACTTCTCCTCCTTGTCAATGGACTCACCCCCACTTGTTGGCCTTGGATAAGAATGTAGCATTCTTAACTCTAGTTAAGACGTGGCTCTTTTTTCCATCACGAGGTTGTGTTTCAACTTCTCCAGACATTGAACTCTACTAAGCTAGTGAAGGAAAGGGCTTGAAATGAGAAAAACAAAGTAAAGTCAGGAAAATATAACAACCCAAGGCTCAATAACAAATAAGCTCAGACTAACATTTACTTGGTACAAGAATCTGTTAAGAATGACCCCAAAGTCAACATCCTAGCATATGGTATAGAGTTGTCTCTTATGTACCATGTAGGGGAGGTTTTCCACTTGTAGTCAACCCTCTCTAGTGTCATACCCCTATAAGGGGCCACTCCTTCAACTTCTCATGTAAGGTCTTCCACTTCCTCGAGTCACTCATAAGGGGTAGGTGTTTGTCATCTAGAGGTGATAAGTATGGGGTGTTTTGACTCAGGAATGCTAGTGTGGACTCAGTGATGTTCAAAGGTGTAGACACGAGCACACGTTCATCAATGGTTGCTCTTGTTTTCTTTTTTGGACAGCATGTGGGTAGCCTCCTACCCAAAGGACTTATTTTTTCCTCTTTTGGAAAAGCTCATCCTTTGGGAGAGATTTATAGATTTTTGAGAGCTCGTCCCTTGTTTAGCGAATTTTTTTTGAAGTCGTACCAATAAGTCACCGACGTTGAAATCCATGGTATCTACAAAGGCAAGGAAATGAGGTGTTAGATTTCAAAGGCTCGGGCTAAATAAAAAACAAGTTATTGTGTAAGTCTTAGAGTTAGTTCACCATCGTCAGAGAGCACTACATTCTGTCCCCAATGTCTATGGGATGGGTCCTATGATTTGAGGGTGCTCGAGGTTTATAGATTATCTTGTGGGAAAGGCTTTACTAAGCCTTGCCTCATCAAACCACGCGTAAAAAAGCACAAGGTGTTTAATAGTTGCCTACATTATGTCTTCTCTGGCAGATAGTTCTATATAGCATCTAGTCTTCACTTGGTCTTGGGTCATAAGGTCATGTGGGTATCAGCCCAGGTACTCCTTATCAACCTTGCATCACTATTTGAGATTTTCCACCGACCAAATGCATAGAGGAAGTACTCCTTCCAGTTCTTTTCATTCTCTGAAAGGATCAAAATTATTCCCCGAGCTCTCTACATATCAATGTACAAAGGAGTAGGTACCTCCACCCATTTAGCATCAATTGGCCTAGCAAGAGATGAGTTTTGGCCAAGAACCTTCTTATGAAGGGATACAATGGAAACCTGACCCTTAGCCATAAGACCTTCTCATGAAAGGTTGTTCACCTAACTAGAGGTGGATCATTGTCAAGAACACACAACCTAAAGATCATAATTTAAACCGAGGAGTTAATGTCATACATTTTCCTTATCCTCTACTCATCTTGGGGAGATAACCTATTGGATCTGACCTTGGTCACCCAACCTTTTGTACGGCCTATGGGTTCACCAGTGACTTTTTTTCTCATTTTCTTTCTCCATGACCTCAAGACTGATATTTGGGTATTAGGAAGATTCAACCTAATTATAGTTGTGGCCTGTGGATAAGACATAGAGAAATGAGACTTAGACATCCCCTCTTCACTCGAGGTGCTCGTCTGTTAGTGGACCTCAAGGCATCACTCGAAGTACTCTATGAATAGTCTTTACAAAATATAACAAAACATAAAAAGTTAAGGTGAGAGAAATAAAAGTTACCTAAGGTCAAGTTTTCAAAGTAAACGGGGAGTGAATTTATAAACCAATCTAAAAAGAAAGCAAAAAACTATTAGACTCGATGAGGTTCCCTTCAAATAGGTCACTTGATAATTAAAATTTGAATTTGTAATTTAAACATTTTGGATTTGTAAAGTTTTAAAAAGTTGGACTAAATCATAATATTAAAATTTTTAAGGAAATATTCGTAAACTTTAAAAATTTCTTACAAATTTTTTTTTACTTTACCAAATAACCTTGGGTTGGAGCATGGCTAAGGTATTTTATGGAATTTGCCACACTAATAGAAATGACTTTAAAAATCCCTCCGTTACCATAAGTAGTTATAACTTTCATCGAAGAAAGAAAAAAAAAAAGGAAGAGAGAGTGAATTAATTACAGTAGAAGAAAAGGAGCTAATTTGAATTTTAAAAAAAAAAAAAGCGAAGAAAAAAGTTTTGGATGAATACATAACATTCATATTTAGAATTTCACCTGTAACTTTTTATTACTTTTCATGCTATTCACGTATGTTTTTGTTTTATAACTTGAAAAATATATATTTTATATATTTAAAAATACAGTATATATGTACTTATTTTATAGCATAAAAACATATTTATTTTAAAAACCAAGTAACTGATTTATAATTATATTTATAAATAAATAGGTAGGAAAAGTATGTGAATAGAGGGAGAGAAAGTGCAAGCCTTCATATTTTGTTTGTCGAACATGAAGTCACGTGTAATAGTACTAATACTACTTCCAAAATCATCATCCTCCTTGGACAAAAAATAAGCTTGAGGACACCTATTTTTGATACCAAATTTTCTGCAAAATGGAACCCATGACTTTGCAAAATTCCAAGCCTCTCTGACACTAGAAAGAGTTATTGAAGAATCTCCATCATCTGAAAGATAAACATTAAGCTTATCTGGAGGGTAATCAAGTGACACAGCTGATATCAAAGTATTCATTACCCCTATAGTTGGTTCCTTAATTGAATCCACAGTACAAATAAAAACATCAATCCCTGGAAGCTTATCATCAATATCCTCCGGCAATCTCTCGGGGAAAACACACCGAGAAACTCGATGCCATCGATACGCTTGGCCGAGGAACCATATGAAAGAGAGGAGGATCTCAGAAATAAAGATGACAAGCCATGGCAACAAAGGAACACTACTCCAATTGGCCTTATCATCAGTATGTGTTTGTTTGAAGAAAAATAAGGAGGCTCTGTAGTAAAAGAAGATAAATAAAGCTGTTAAGTGGGAGAGTGTATGTATTCTATTAATGATGTTTGAGTAATTGTGAATATGGCAAAGATGGAAAGCTTGTTCATGAGATTTAGATTTCTCCATAGGCGTTCTGCTTACACCAGTCCTTGAGTTATCCATAGGCGTTCGGCTTACACCAGTCCTTGACTTATCCATAGGCGTTAATATAGGAAAAATATATACTTGTGTTAAAACAAGAATTTACTTTGTATTAAAACTTAAATGAATAAAAAAAATAAGATTAATATTAATTGAAAATTTAGGGTGAAAAGAAAGAAACAAAAATTAAAGGAAGATAATAAATCCTTTCCGATATTTGAAATTAAAAGAAAAATTATCTCTCAAAATAAAATTATCGATAATACCAAATATTATTCTAACAAATTGATTTGTACGTACTCGTTTTTTATTGCATGGAGTTTAGCTTTAGAATAAGATTTTTTTCTAAAATAAAAAGTGTTTGATGTAGGAAAACTTTGTGAAAGTAGTTGCTGTATTTTATGTGTTACCTCTCAGCATTCAAAATTGGACTATTAGAGGGCCAAAAATGTGGTAACTACTCCTTTCAACAACCACAAAGATAGTTAAAGAGTCATTTTTATTTTGGACTTTACAAAGTATAAAATGGAAAGATATTCTTGTTCATATAAGCGATTGAAATTTCAATTTTTTGTGTTAAATAAAGAATAAAATTAAAGAAGATCGAGTCTAATCTCCTTAATATTTTTTACCCCTCACATATGTTTGAGATTAAAGAAAAAATATCTCTAAGGATAAAACGATCAATAATAGTATACGCAAGGTCCATTAAAATTGGACGACATTTGTGTCCATTTAGGTTGAATATTTAAGGATTTGTACCCACGTCCTTGCACATAGAGAGAATTTTCTTGCTACACCACTAGCTTATAAAATATTAGGAAAGAAAATGTTATATAAAGCTTTTAATTTGTTGTTAGTTTTTCCATGTTGGATAAAAACAATTACATTTTCCTTTTTCAATGAGTGAAATTTAAGAATTAATTTTTTATTCATTCTAATATCATTTTGAGTATTGAATTGTATATATGATTTAGAAACCCTTGCAAAGAAGAACAAAAATCAATCACGACCACACACTTACGTAAATTGAGTTACAATACCTCAAATGAACATATTACGGTGACTATAAATACCAAATTTTCTCGCATTTAATAATTATAAAGGAATCATACATGTGATTTAGAGTTATTTAGTTGATTTATTTTTCCTAGAACCATCGCACAATTCAATTAATACAAGAGTAAACCAAGCTTGCACTATTTTTATAGGTTGATTGATTCAATATAGTCACAAAAATTTAGAAAATAAACTTAATTAAATTAATTTGGGATTTTTGTTATAAATGAGATGATATGTATGTTTTTAAAATTAGATTATTTTATTTATGTCGTTTAATCTATTGAATTCAAAATGTTATCATTTAGTTACTTATCTATAAAAAATGATCATTTAAAAATAAATTATATTATTTTAATAATTTTTATATTAAAATACTATTTTTTAATAAAAATAAAAGTAAAATTTAATATGAAATTCTTTTAAAAAAATCAACATTAATAATATTCAAATATAAATTTATTTAAATATATATTTTAATTATTAATAAAAATTAATAAAACATTAAATAAAATAGTGATAACTAATAAATATTAAAAACAATATTTTATGAATTGTTTTACATTAATTGTCAATTTATCATTATTAAGTACTTGTACTTTAATTACATTTAATCACATGACAAAAAAATAAAATTTTAATAGAAAATTATTAAAATAATATATTTTGTCCTTATCTCGTCTCTTTTTCAATTACTAAAAGACTAAATAATATTATTTATAATCTAAAACATTTAATAACATAAATAATATAATTTAAATAAATTTTGTGTCATTAATTAATTATAAATTCGTTTATATTTAAATCATTTTAATATATGGTTGGTTTATAAACTATTCTAATAACAAACTAAATTTATCGCGCATATCCACCTTATTATTGCTAAAATTCTAAAATTTTGCATGTGTCACGTGTGTGAATGTGAAAACAGGATATAAGATTAAGAATATTTGTAGTTGATCGACATACAAGTAATATAATGATAAAAAAATATCATGATAAGAAAATATCGTTTCTATGGATATTATTTTATTATAAACTAATTTTTTAAAATTAAAAAGAATAAAAATCAATATTTTTATGTTTTTTTCATATTTTAAGGAAGCAAAATTAAAATAACTAAAATTAAATATTAATAATTAATTAGATCAAATTTGTAACAAACAAATATATGAGAAAATATCTAGAAATACTTAATCTTTTAATTTTCGAAACATGTGAAACGCTAAAACTCCCCTAATATAATTATCAATTAATTACATGATCAATTGAATCTAACCTAACATGTATTACTCTCTCAAGTAAACTACACATCATATAGTAATTAATTTAATCATACTCTCATGCCAATTATATTGCATACTACTTATTAAGCTCATCAATTATGGATCACATACATAAGAATCATACATCGTTGCCTAGAAACTATGCATGTTATTTAATTAAGATAAACAATTAAATAATTATCTCAAATCTACTTAATTGTCTCTATAGATAAATTGTTGGCCAAACAAATAATAGCATACAAATCAGATTATATAATTAAATTAAAATTATAATTTGGGTAAAATATTAGATCATCACATGGTGAAAATTGGATTCATAAGATCTCTATATTAATAAATTAACTACATATAATTGTATTCATAAAACTCATATTTTTCATAAAGAAAGACATAAAAATCGATAAAGAAAACAGTAGAAGAAGAAATACAATCAATCTCTTAAATTATAGTGTTAATCTCCTTTTGCATCTCCACCAAAATTATGTCATCTCTTAAATTTTTTTATATTTTTCTCTCTTTTTAGCTCCAAAATTATGTTAATGGAAGCCACATAGGGTTTATGAAGTGATTAAGGGCTTAAATATTGTTCAGGTGCGATCTAAATCGTCAGATCAACTTCAAATCAATAGCTACGATCAAAACAAGCAAAATTGGTAACTCAAGTCAATCATAGCAGGCCACGTGGCAGCTCCTGATTAGTCATACGTTAAAAATTCATAAAAAATCCAAAAAAATCCAGAAATTATATTTTTACCCATTTTCACTAAAATGTTTACATTTTACAAAAAAAATACTATTTATTAAATAAAACAAGTAAATATTAAGTAAAAAAGTACGCTAATGACTCTACTTTCATAGAGTTATCACACCCTCAAACTTAAATCTTTGCTTCTCCTAAAGTAAAGCCAAGTATAATTAAATAAGATAATATGACAAGTATATTCATAAATATACTTATATTAATACATGCATATTTCAAGAAAACTATCTCTATCAAAATTCGTACAATCCTATGATAAGGAGGTTCACATATTCATCAATCAATATTCCACTAATACAAGGATATGCAAGGTTTTTGACAAATTGATTCATGTGTGTGTGTGCTGCACATGATATCATCCAATACATTTATGAAATCAACCTATATGAGGATCCTAATCAATTCAATCTTAGAACAAGTCTTATAAGTCTATTTTTCACATTCATCTCCACAAATATAAATATGCGCTTAGCTCAAGATCAATAAGGACTTTACAAGTTTGTAATGTAAGGATTAAGTGAGAGGTCGATAAATGAAGACATTTAGGCTCTTTCCATAACTTAGCTTTCTTTTTTTTCATCATGCACTTTTTAACTACAATTGATATTTTTCTTGATATTTTAGTGCACACTCTTTTGACATTCTTTTCATATTTTGTTCACATATTTTTTTATAACTTCACAACACCCCCAAACTTATTTTCAATTATATTTTCTTTTTTCTTTAGAGAGATAATTGTGTTATGAGTTTTGCTTCTTCTTTTTTCTTTTTTATAGGGTGTATTACATTTCACCTTCTTCTATAGCATAACACATGATTGCTTTTTTTTCTTTTCATACAAACTAAAGGTGCAAGGATAAAGATAATGTTTATTCATTCGGCATAAAATGTGGTTTAAATATATGAATGGTTCTTTGTTAGGTTCAAATGGATAACTAAATATATTAACAATGGTTTGCTTGAAAGGCTCCATCGATCCAAATAAGGCCTAAATAATTTCTCTTGCTAAATACTATTTAGGATTTCGCCTCAAGGGATGATAAAATAGATTCTAAAACTTGGTAGATCTCATCAACTCGTATAACTCACTACAAATTTTCTATCAATAAGCACACCAAAATCAATCATGAACATATGCATAAAAAATTAAATCAATCGAATCAAAACTAGCAAGCATATCACATGATTAATGTAAATATCTTAACAAATATGTTACATTCCTTATCCTAGTCATGACAACCAATTTTTGTCATTGAGTTCATATGTTTCATAACAAGCATGAATGCATTAATTCTCCATATATTTATCAATTTCTACCCAAATCATGGTTAAAAACATCCTAAAAAATAAAATAAAAATTCCCTAAAAATTTAAAATGCATACTAATTACTAATGTAGAGACTAAAATTCCTTCCCCCAAACTTACTTTACACATTATCCCCAATGTGCATATATAAATATGAAAAGGTAAAAGAAAATAAAACTCTCTTAATCATAGCACACCATATCTATCACTGAAATGCTCATTATTGTTGCATCATTTCTCTCAACATTTATTTACCTATAAAACAAAAATAATGAAAATATGAGCAAAATAGTGTTGGGTTGCCTCCCAACCAGTGTCACATTTAACGTCCTTGAATGGATGGTCCTATCAAGTCCTAAGGCACATCCCTTTGTATCCATTTACTTTTTAGTTTGCCTGGAAACAACTTGAGCCTTGATTTGTTCAATAATACTTTATGTTTTGGCTCGCAAACATGGTGTTCAATTCTCTTATCATGCAATATTTTTGTTTTCTTTTTGAACTTTTTGGTATTTTAATAAGCATTCTACCGTAACTCATCCAATTTATGTATTTCTAATAGATTTTTCACCTCATTGTTGGAATCTTTCACATTTACACTTGATTGGGGATATGAGGGTGAAAGTGTAGGGTCCAAACTTGGTAGCTCTTTATTGATGTTTTGAGCTTTGATCCTATCTCAAAATTCTCCATAATCGGTAGCGCTTTCACGTGACCTGGTGTGTCCTCCAAAAAGTTCACACAATGTACAATATCAACCTTTGATGCCATACTTTCAAAGTTAAAATAGGTTGAGTTGTTTTCTGGTGAGTTTATGTCTTTGTTCACAGCATCACGTGTAATATATTTAAGTGTGGACGAATCAATAGATTCTTTTAAGTTGTCTCCATTTTCAGTAACATTTATCCTTAAGCATTCATTAGCACTCTCAATGTCAAGGGTTTCAGTTTCTTTAAAAAGTTTAAACATTACTTGTTCATCTTGCACTTTCATTGTAAGTTCACATTTTTGTACATCAATGAGTTCCCTTTCGGTTGCTAAGAATGGACAAACAAGTATGATAGGAATGTCACGGTCATCTTCCATGTCTAGCACAATGAAGTCTATCGAAAAGATGAATTTGTGAACTTTTACTAGTAAATCTTCTACCACACCCCGAGGTTTCTTAATCGATCTATCTTCTATTTGTAATGTTACTGAAGTGGGTTTTGCTTTACCAACCCCCAATATCTTGAAGACTAATGATGGCATGAGGTTAATGCTAGAACCCAATTCATATAGTGCCTTGCCAAAACGGATGTTCCCAATAGTGCAAGGGATGTCAAAACTACTTGGATCTTTCAGTTTTGTGGTAGTTTTTTATTTAGGATGGCACTACAACCTTCAGTCAAGGTTATTGTTTCATGATCTCTAAGCCTCCTTTTCTTTGATAGTATATTCTTCATGAATTTGGCATAAGATGACATTTGTTCAAGTGCCTCTACAAATGATATGTTTATGTGAAGTTTCTTGAAGACTTCCAAAAAATTTGAAAATTGTGTATCTGACTTTTATTTTGCAGTCTTTGAGGAAAAGGAATAGTGGGCTTATATAGATTGCTCTTTTTTGGCTAAATTATTTCTTTTTCAATGCTCTCTTTATCCATTCGTTCCTCTTCATCCTTGTTAATTTCCTGTTTCTCTTTATCCTTTTATGTCTTATGTTCCTACTCTAAAGTTCCAATCCTAAAGGCTATGGCATTGCACTGGTCCTTACCTTTTCTTCATGGGTTTACAATTGTGTCACTCGGAAGGTTACATTAAGGCCTTTGACTTATAGCTTGAGCAAGTTTCCTCATTTGGTTCTCCAAATTTTGAATTGAAGCCTATTAGGTTGACAATTTTATATTTACTAATTGGATGAAGTCTTTCATCATTCCCATTAAAGAATTTGTATTATCCTTAGTAGGTGACTTCTTCTCTTGGGCTTGTGACTGCTGTAGTTATTGAAAACCAAGTGGTAGAAATAATTGATAGTTGAATTGATTACCACCTTGACTGTTGTTATTACTCCAAGAGAAATTAATTTGGATATTGTCTCCATCCTGGGTTATATGTGTTTGAGTATGTATTATTGTTTCGGTTCACATTACCCATGTAGTATATATATTCAAGATTATTTGGGCAATTATCAAACAAATAAACTCCTCCACAAAACACACATGACACCCATGAATCTTGGACATGGTTTATAATCATTGGCGAATTTTGAGTCTTCAAAAGATTAGGCAAAGGTAAAACTTGAGTTGTAAGTGTTGTGATATCATTTACCTCATGCACTCCAGCTACTCTTCTTGTGGCTGTCATTCTGTCCATTGGCCATTCATAATTATGACTAGCCATTTTCTCAAGTAAATCGTAAGCTTGATTGTAAGATTTGGCTAGCAACGCTCCATTAGTAGATGCATCAACAATAGTTCTTGTTTGAGCATTAATACCATTGTATAAAGTCTCCATTTGAATCCAAGAAGGAATACCATGATGATGACACTTTCTTAGCAATTCCTTTAATCTTTCACATGCATCATATAAAGATTCTCCTTCGTATTGTTGGTAAGATGTAATGTCATTCCTAAGCTTGGCATTCTTTATTAGTGAGAAGTATTTCATCAAGGATTTCTCTGCCAAACCATTCTAAGTTGTAACAGAATTAGGTTGTAAAGAGTTTAGCCAAGCTCAAGCATGGTCTCGTAAAGAGTAAGGTGTCATTTGGTTCATAAAATGGAATCAAAATTGGAATCAGAATCAGAATGGAATGGAAAGGAATGGAAAGGAAAGGAAACAATATTGTTTGGTTTGACCACTAGAATCAAAGAATGAATCATTATTACATTGTTTGGTTTGTCATTGGAATGGAATGGAAAAAACTATAAATTACCAATAAAGTTTAAATAATATCATTTAATTATTATTTTTTCGTCTAACAAAATACATTATTGAAATCGTCATTTTTCTAAATAATTATTACTTTAAAAGAAAATATATTATTAAAATTATTATTTTTCTAAATAGAGTTTAGGGTTTTATGGTTGGGATTTAGGGATTTGGGATTTGCGATTTGGGGTTTAGGGTTATATTTGTGGGTTAAGACTTAGGGTTAAAATTATTATTTTTAAATAGGGTTTACGGTTTTATGATTTGGGATTTGGGATTTAGAGTTTAGGGTTTTAGGATTTAGGATTTGGGGTTTAAGGTTTTGAGATTTGGGGTTTAGAGTTTAGGGTTATATTTATGGATTAAGGTTTATGATTAAAATTATTATTTTCTAAATATGGTTTAAGGTTTTAGATTTTAGGGTTTGGGTTATATTTGTGGGTTCATTTAGGGTTAAAATTATTATTTTTCTAAATAAGGTTTAGGGTTTTGGGATTTAGAGTTCAAGGTTTTGGGATTCTCGGTTTATGTTTTGAGTTTTGAGATTTAGGATTTAGGGTTTTGGGTTATATTTGGGTTGAGGTAAATTTGGAAAAAAATTGAGATGAGAATAGAATCATGATTGCTAAAGGGGGAGAAAGAATTGTGATGTCTTCTCCTTTAGAAATCGATTTCATTCCTAACTCATTTTTCAGTCGAACCAAACACATAAATGGAAGGAATAAATTCTGATTCTTTTCCATTCCATCCAACCAAACATAACATAAGAGAATAATCTAAGTCTAAATGTCTCCTCTGTCACACTATTTAACTTAAATGAATCTACAACTTCAATAAATAATCTGAGATGAAGATAAGGATCCTTTGTTGCTAATCCGCTAAATTGTCCAACTGTTTGTAGCATTTGAAACATCAATATCTTTAATTCAAATTGATTAGTTTAAATGTTTGGCCTTGTAATACTTAGATTCAATCTTTCCAACGTAGGTATTGCATATTCATTCATAGTTTTATCTCTATCATCTATCAAAAGCATTTAATTGTTTAAGTTTAGCTCATTATTGTTTATTTCTAATAAATTAATCATTTTTTCCTCTTTGATGATAACTTGTTTTCTAATTAATCTCAAAGTATGCCCTATTTCAAAATCTAAAGATAAATTTCTCTCTCACGAACTCTGCAAATGCAATAGACTTAACTATGCTTCTACGATACTAAATGAGATGTCTAAATAAAAAATACACAACTAAATAAATAAATTAATGTTTAAAAAAATAAAATAAATTAACTAAAATAAATAAAAAATAAAATTAATTTCTAATATCTATAATCCCCGCAACAACGCCAAAAACTAGATCATCATACAAATAATGTGTGAAATAAATACGCAAGTATACGTATCGCAACAAATAATATAATGATAAAAAAAATCGTTTTCACGGAGATTATTTTATTAGAAACTAATTTTTTAAAACTAAAAAGATTTATATTTTAAGGAAACAAAATTAAAATAACTAAAATTAAATAGAAATAATTAATTAGATAAAATTTGTAACTAAAAAGATATATGATAAAATATCAATGAATACTTAATCCCCTAATTTTCTAAACATGTGAATCGCTAAAATTCTCCTAATATAATTATCAATTAATTACATAATCAATTGAATTTAACCTAATATGTATTTCTCTCTCAAGTAAACTACACATTATATAGTAATTATTTTAATCATACTCACATGCCAATAAATTGCATACTACTTATTAAGCTCATCAATTATGGATCACATACATAAGAATCATACATCTTTACCTAGAAACTATGCATGTTATTTAATTAAGATAAACAATAAAATAATTCTCTCAAATCTATTTAATTGTCTCTATAGATAAATTGTTAGCCAAACAAATAATAGCATACAAATCAGATTAAATAATATAATTAAATTATAATTATAATTTGGGTAAAATATTAGATTATCACATTGTGAAAATTGAGTTCATAAGATCCATATATTAATAAATTAACTACAAATAATTGTGTTCATAAAACTCATATTTTTCATAAAAAAAAGATATAAAAATTGATAAAGAAAATAGTAGAAGAGGAAATACAACCAATATCTTGAATTGTAGAGTTAATCTGCTTTTGAATCTCCACCAAAATTGTGTCCTCTCTTAAATTGTTTTTTGTATTTTCTCTCTTTTTAGCTCCAAACATTGACCAAAATTATGCTAATAGAGATCACTTAGGGTTTATGGAGTGATTAGGGGCTTAAATATTTCTTAGGTATGACATGAACGATCAAATTAGCTTTCGATCAAGAGCTACGATCAAATTAGCTTTAGATCAAGAGCTACGATCAAAACAAGCAAAACTGATAGCTTCAGCCAATCACAACATAACACGTGGCATCATAAATTCACTAGGCGAATCAAGGAGCGACGCGTGGTAAGGGAGATCGGTCAAAGTCAATGATTATTGAGTCAACAACACATGACACGATGTGATTTGCTGAAACAGATGGCGTGACATACGGGTGGAATGCGCAGAGCAATGGCGTACTGATAGGTGGCATGACGCATTGATCGATCTCTGAACTTGGATTTAATGTTGTGCTGACATGTGGCACACGTTTCATCCTCGTTACACGCGGTGTAACGTGATTCGCTATCTATACTTGCATGGCTTGCCCAGTCATCTCTCATACTTACGTGGCAACTCCTGATTGGTATTCATTAAAAATTCATAAAAATCCCAAAAAAATCAACAATTAAATTTTTACCCATTTTCACTAAAAAGTTTACATTTTAATATTTTTGACCAAAACAAATACTATTTATTAAATAAAATAAATAAATATTAAGTAAAAAAGTAAGCTAATGACTCTACTTTATAGAGTCATCAGTAATGATGGTTAGTATTAATAATAACGAGTACCATATTAATTAAGTATAATATTATAAAAAAAATTATAAGTATTTTATGTGTCTTCACTCATTGAATTAAAATTTTGAGATTGAAAGATCCAAAGTACTTATACTCTTTAACATGGTATTAAAGTTTTAATCTATTAGGCCTTACCACGAAGAAACAAAAACAAAAAAAAATGGACCTTGCAAAAATAAAAAAAATGATAGAGTTCACAAAAAATAAAGATCCATACTTTGATAGAGATGTTAAGAATAATAAAGTTTATATTGATTAAATACAATCCTATGATAGTTTATAAATATTATGAATATCTTTATCTAATTAAGTTAATCTTTTGAGATTAAAAGACCCAAGATTTTTATATACTTTAATAACCATAATAAATGAGTTTATATGGGATACCTTTTCATGCGAAATATTTTTAACATAATTTACATAATTCTAAATGATTAATGTTGCTATACATAGATATCTTTTTTTCTAATAAATACATTAATTATAATATACATCACACGTAAATACAAGGTTTGCTTGTATCTACATAGAGTTTTGTATTATAAAATAAATTATAACTATATTTATATCTGGTATAATGGTTTCCACTTCCAAGGTTCCTCCGTTCATTCTAATATTAGTAACTTTCTATCTTACTATACCTCATCAAACAAATATCTAAAATAATACACAGATAAATAATTTAAGAATAAAATTATTTTATTAAAATTAGAAATATATAATTTAAATAAGAAAAAAATAATAATCGAGGCCTATGTATCACACAGTGTCCTTAAGATAATTTTTTCGCTTACCGTGTGTGTTTGAGAACAACGAAAACTTATCTCTTAAGATAAAATGATTAAACAATAATAAACTTACACCACATTTTATTATTTCACAAACTTTAAAGTGTCTGCACTCTTTTAAATGAACCTAACTCTATTATACGACAAAATAAATTAAAAAATAATTTTCTTTTACCTTCCCATACAACCTTTTTTCTATTTTTTTGTCTTTTCTTTTCTTTATCTTTTTACCTTTCCCTTTCTTCTCTTTCCCATTTTCTCTTTTTTTTTCTCAACGCTTCTATTCTTCTCTGTTTTTCCTTCCCTTTTCTTTACCTTATTTTTTCTTCTTATTTTCATTATGTTTTCTTTTTTCTCTGAACATGTATATATAGATATACCCATAAGAAATGGAAAAAAAAATTCTTCAATTCAAAAACAAAAAGAGTTTTCAATTTAAAAATGGATGCAAAACAAAAGAGACATTGAAGTAGAGAAATGGGAAGAGATACTGAAGCTAGGAAATTGATAGAGACAAACTGAAAATTGAAGAAATTGAAACAAAAATTGAAGATGAAGAGAGCCATTTTCTAACAATTTTAATTCATAATTTCTAACAATCCCCCACATAAAAAAATTGACATACATTTTAAATCAAATTTTGACACAAAAATAGAGTTTAACATATCGAAACTTGCATATGATAGGTTAGTGTTACCCTTTGAACCTTCCTTTGTGAAAGTATATTTACCTTACTGATTGATGATGTCCTTGAACTATTATGTCATTTATGTAAGCAATGACATACTTTACACAATAATCTTTCCTGAAACAATTCAGTCCTCACTATTTTGTTCGTTTTGGCCATGAACATATGCTTAGTTCTATGAGAGTCTATAAAGAATTGAGCCATATGTAATTTTCTTTCGAAGTGGCCCCACTCTTTCCTCACATAGGTGATCTCTTATCTTTTAAAAGTAATCCGTAAAAAGTAACTTGTATACTCCGCTCGATATTATCTTCATAAGAATCATTAAAATCCTTAACTTATTATGTATCTTATGGGTATCACTATTTTCATCATAGGAATGTACTTGAGGGTAAACCCACATAATGATCTCACTAAGTCTTTAAAATTAGGTTGTCCCTTTGAACTTAGATCTTGGGATGTCCAGTCAAACAGGTTGGGTTTCTTTTGCAAATCCTTATTCATTCATGGGCTTCAATCTCATTTCTCTCAATGACTTATCAACTAACTCTCGATGTAACCCTTTAGTTAAGGGATTAGCTATCTTATCCTTTGACTTCATATAGTCAATAGAAATAACCCTAGTTGAGAGTAGTTGTCTAATGGTATTATGTATACGATATATATGTCGAGTCTTACCATTATACATATTATTATGTTCCCTACCATTAACAGATTGACTATCACAAAGAATACATATTGCATGTACAAGCTTTACCTACTTAGGAATATCCTCTACAAAATTACATAGCCATTTGACTTCTTCACCACATTTATCCAAAGCAATGAACATAGATTCCATTGTGGATCTAGTAATGCACGTATGTTTAGAGGACTTCCGTGAAACAATTACACCACCCAGTATGAATACATATCCACTGGTAAACTTTGAGTCTTTCATATCAGATATCCAATTTGCATCACTATATCCTTCTAATATGATTGGATATCTTGTGTAGTGAAATCCATAGCTACGCGTATATCTTAATTATCTAAGTAGTCTTATAATACATTTCCAGTAATTAGATCCTATATTACTAGTATATCTACTTAGTCTACTTACAACGTAAGCTATGTTTGGTCTCGTACACCTCATCAAGTACATAAGACTTCCTATCACTCTAGAATATTTTAGTTGAGACATACTCTCACTTTTATTCTTAAATAGGTGTAGATTTATATCTACTAGTGTTCTCACAATTCCATAATCACCTTTGTTGAATTTCTCAAGTATTTTGTCAACATGATGACATTGATTTAGAATGAGATAGCTTGATATCTTAATTCCTAGAATTACATCAATAGGCCCCTTGTTCTTCATATCAAATCTTGAATTCAACATAGACGTAGTAGATTTGATCATTTGATCATTACTATCCATAATTAGCATGTCATCAATGTAAAGACACGAGATAGCATAACCATCTTATTTTTCCTTGACATATACACATTTATCACATTCGTTGATATTAAATCCAATTTCCTTATGAAATTATCAAACCTTTCATGCCATTGTTTTGGTGTTTGTTTCAAGTCGTATAAAGAATTTACCAATTTATAGACCTTTCATTCTTTCCTTAAGAATTTACCAATTATCATCCTTATAGATGTTATTATCATCACATGAGAATAAGTATCAAAGTAATCAAGGTCATATCATTGTTTGTATCCCTTAATTACAAGCATGACCTTGTACTTATCAATTGATCCATCTGATTTATGTTTTCTTGTAAAAATCCACTTAGATCCTAGTGTTTTACTATTTTGAGGTAAATCAACTAGCTCCTAAGTGTGATTTTGAAATATGGACTCAACGTCACTATTAATGACTTCTTTTCATTGAGGATCTTTATAAGAATTCACAGTTTTTTCATAGGTTTAAGGTTCACTTTCTAGCAAGTATGTCAAAAAATCTGGACCATAAGACTTTTCTGTCCTAGCCCTCTTATTACATCTGAGTTCAACCTCAAACTCATCCTCAACCTCTTGTTCATGTTCTTTGTTTTAACTATATTCATTCATAGTCTCGTACATTTGTTTAAATGAACTTGATTCTCCTTGAGATTTACCTGAAAATACATGTTCAAAGAACAATGCGTTCCTTGATTCCATTATCATACTCTTATGTATGCCTAGGATCTTTTATTCATGCACAAGAAATCGATAAGCACTACTATTATGTGTATATCCAATGAAGATGTAATCTATTTTTTTTACCTTTCTGCACCTTCTTAGGTATAGGTACAACCATTTTTGCAAGATACCCTCACACTCGTAAATATTTATAGGAAGGTACCCTTCCTTTAAATAATCCATACGGTGTCTTAGGTGTCTTTTCCTAGGATACCTTATTTAAAATGTAATTAGTTGACAAAATAGCTTCCCTCATAAGTGTTGTGACAACCCAAAACTTAATAACATTACATTCATCATTTCTTTCAAGGTACGATTCTTACGTTCAACAACTTCATTCTGTGTTGTGCATAGAATTCACCAAATAGTGCCTCATATTCACTACCGTAATCACTACATAATACATCTTCTTGTTGAGTTGATTCTCAACTTCTATTTTATAAAGAATAAATTTCTCTATAGCTTCATCTTTTCTTTTAAACAAATAAACTTAATAATATTTCATGCTATCATCAACAAAATTAATAAAATACTTATTTTCACTCTTGTTTGAAGAAATTTCAAATCACATAGATCACTATGGATTAAGTCAAGGGGTTCAGTATTCCTTTCAATCGAATGAAACTATTACTCAGTCATTTTTTCCTCAACACAAGTCTCACACTTAGACTTTGAATCTATTTGGAATGCGGATATGTGTTCCACATTAATTAGTCTACGCAATGTATCATAATTAACATAACCTAATCTATCATGTCACAAGTTGAAATAATCAAGCAAATAAGCAAAAGAATTAATCTTATTAATATCCTTAGCTTTTATAGTCATTACATTGAGCTTAAATAGCTCATCAGATACATATCCCTTTCCCACAAACATCCTATTTTTTGGTCGCCACGACCTTATCAGATTCAAACACCATTTGAAAGCCATGCTTGTTTAATAATGAGCCAAAAACAAGATTCTTACATCCCTGACACATAGAGTACATTTTTTAATGTAAGCTCATTCCTAGATGTCATCTTCAGTTTGACTTGGCCTTGGCCTTGAATGGCTGATATAGTAGAATTTCCCATGAAGAGCTTATCTCCATCTTTCACTGCTTTCAAAAGTAGTTAATAACTCTTTATCTGAGCATACGTGCCTTGTTGCACTAATGTCAATCCACCACTTATTTAGGTTTGATCCTATCAAGTTTACCTCAGAAATTACTACACACAAGTCAATGTCGAAGATGTCATGAGTGATGTCATCAACCATGTTTGCCTCACATTTTATGTTTCTTAAAAGTTGACTTCTTAAAAGTTGTTTCTCTAGGTTCTAATTTAGACCTTTTACCCAACTTGTCTTTGCCTTTATTCTTATTGTGTTTGGAAATTTGACCATGTTCCATCACATTAGCCTCGAGTGTTGATGAGATATAACCTCTTTTAGAAGAAGTCTTGTTGTATTTTTCCACTTTGAATCTTATTAGTAAGTATTTCAAAGAAGTTTCCCTATGCTTGTGCTTAAGATAGGCCTTGAACCTTATCCATGATATGGGGAACTTTTCGATAATAACTGCAACTTAAAAGGTTTCACTAAGTATCATCCCTTCATCATACATCTCTATTATGATATCTTGGATTTCACATGCTTGACTACATACCGATTTAGAGTCCATTATCTTATAATCAAGAAAGCGATCAACCAAAAATTTCTTAGCACTAGCATTTTCAGTTTCATACTTCCGGTCCAATGATTCCCACATGTCTTTAGTCATCTTTTCCTTATTGTACTCAATGTACAAGAAATCGGTTAACTATTCAGAATATAGTTTCGACATAGATAATCAGAATGTTTATATGCTTCAATAGCACTAATAGACTGAAAATCTAGTTCACCTTTAGGTTGATTGGGAGCTTCTTCATTCAAAAACCTTAATAAATCCAAGGTAGTAAGATAGAACATCATCTTACTCCTCCATCTCATGAAGTTTAAGCCATTAAACATCTCTCATATCTATACCATAACATGGTTCATTAGAACAAAAATCGATAGCAATGGGTTAACCCATGAGCCACAAAAGACCTCATCATTTGGTTTATAGTACAATTATCCACAGTTTGGGACACTAAAGTGGTCATTTCAAATTCAATAATTTTTTCTTTACTTTTTCTATTAAATACACAAATAGCAATACAAGTTTTAAAAATCACCAAATAAAATTTTAAATTAAAAATATATTTTTAATAAATAAATGATAGAAATATGTTAATTTACATATATTTGTAATTTTATTAATTATGGTGATTAAATATTTTTTTAAAAATAAAACAATTTATTTATTTACAAAATTATAATATATATGTATGTATGTATGTATGTATGTATGTATAAAGCCATATATATATAGTAAAAATGAAATACAAATATAAAGTAAAGAAAATTAAGATTAGTAACACAAAATAAATAAAGAAAAAAATATACTTAATATAAAAATAACAATATTAAAAAATAAAATTATATAAAATAATTAATAATAATAATAATAATACATAAATAATGAGACAAAAACGTCATCAAGTTAGCCATATTTATTTTGAAGATATTTTGGTTTTATATTTGTAAGATTCTCGCATGTGTATAAATCATTATATAGAAAATGACAAGTATACTTCAAAGGTCGGTCTAAGGAAAAAATATATGTGATTTTTAATTTATTATACAAACTTTTAAAAACGAAATTAAATCCTAAATCACAATATTTTGATTTTTTGGTGTTTTCTAATCTAATAACAAAAAAAATAAACATATATATAGATTCAATAAACAATAATGCAAATTTTTATCATTCATAACATTATAGTATTTATAGATATAATAATTAAGTTAATTATGCCACTCATATTATTTAAATTATTAAAGATATTTATTGATTCTCTTTTTTTATATAAATACCACATTTGATAGGGTTAGATATTCTTTGTTAATTAAACGAATCAATTAACACTTATGTGTGTGATCGATAATTAATTGGTTAATTAAATTAATTTTTTTTCTAAGAGATTGAAAATGAATCACTTAGATGTTACCTTTGGTGAGATTAAACATTTTAAATTTTATTCAAGGTGTACAAATTAAACCTAATAATTTAATTATCTGAGAATTAACTATTATTGAAAATATGTTGTCAATACATTTTTGAATAATAGTTTTTATAAAACCTTTTGGAATAGAGCTTCACTCTAATTACCAGGCGATTGTATCAACACATAAAAGGGCATTATTTTAAATCAGATCGGATAATTAAACCTTAATATCTAATTTTCATATTTAAGTTTGTAATGAAAAACAATATATTTCTCTCTAATATCCTTAATATAAAATCTTTAATAAAAACAAAATCAATTTATTTTACAAAAATGTTTTACCTATTAAATATTTCACAAACATAGCAACGTTATTATAGTATCATATTTACAAATAGCCAACTATGGTAAATTTAATCATAGAAAAATTAAATATAACGTATAATAATAAAACATAAAAACAAATGTAAAGAATTCATTTTAAAATTATACCTAAAAAGAATCTTTATAAAACTTTGATATTAGTTCCATTTCTCAAAAACCTTTAAACGGATTTATATTTTTATTTATTAAATCAAAAACTAAACATTTATAAAAATATAATTAGTTCTTCTAAAAAAGAGAATTAATATTTAAAAACAAAAGAATTGACTTGGTAAGTTTTAAAAAAAATGACTTTTAGTGCATCCAAATGTACTAAGATGCTCATTTAAAAAAAAGCGATTTAGAAATCACTTTTTATTTTATTTTTGGGTATACTTATATGACATTTTATTTATTTTAGAATATATTTTTTCCTTTTACTTCTTCTAAGGTTTGAGAATAATTTAATATTGTTTAAGACACTTCTATTATTTTAAGATAGTTTTAAGGAATTGAAAAAGAAAAAAAATACTTCTTTTAGTTTAAAAATATTAAATTATTTTAAGCTTATCCATGAATATTTCTTTTACGTTCCGAAAAAATATCAAAATTAAAATACTTCTTTTAGTTTAAAAATATTAATTTTTTTAAGCTTATCCATGAATATTACTTTAAGTTCTGAAAAAAAATCAAAATTTATGCTTCATTTACGATATATAAAAATGTTTGAGAAAATAAGAAAAATAGCACCCTTAAGACTTGTAATTACAAAAATAAAGTCATCTCTACATCATTTTATATTGAAATTCATCTAATTGAAAACTATTTGATATAAATTATGGTTATTTAGAATCATTTAATATCAAATATCCTCCGATTAAATCTTGTTTAATTTTATTATAGTGTCATTTTTGTTATTGTAAATTTTTGGGATTTTTTTTAACTTACAATAATCTTTTTGCTTAAAAATTTATTAAAATCTCCATTATTATTATTATTATTATTATTATACTTAGAAAAGGAAGTTATCTTATTATTATTATTATTATTATTTTTGCTTAAAATGCATTTGTGTAATAATTCTCACTCTCAGGTGTATTGTATTGCTTGTAAACTATTTCTTAGCCATAGGACTCCCTAACTTTCTTTGCAATCCCAACTCCCAAGCCATCCATATTACAGATCATGAGGTATGATTTATCTGCTATCTTTCTCTATTTCTTGTATTCTTCCAATGTTGGAAGTGTTCTCTACTCATACATTCCTATAGATGAGCCAAAATCAAATGTATATCGTTTCGATGGTTTCCTTAAAACGCACAAAATCAATTTGTATAGTTATTGTTATCATTATTTTCTCTTTTTTTTTTTACAAGAAATCAATTATTGTTTTGTTGTGATATAAGATTCCAATATAAATTTATAATATTCATCATTTATCATCACCATATGATTGTGATAATTATAATTTTAAATTTTATTTGTATCACCAATTTTTAATTTACAATTTTTTAATGCCTATTTAAGTTCTTTATTTTTTTCATAATCCTTTTTCATGTAAATTTAAGTTATTGCAGAAAAGAGTTGATACAATCAAAACTCATATCTACAAATACTACTAATAGAATAAGAGTTCGTATCACAAATAAAATAGTACCACGGTACACATATATTCAATATATTCAAAATGAAGATTTGAGAAGAAATAAATTAATATATTATCTTTGTGATTTTTTACGAATTTGATTATTTTGCCCATAGTCTTTTATGAGTTTCACTATTTTATTTTTTATTCATTATCCTCTGATTTTGCTTAATATTTTACTATAAATATAGTTTGTTTAATAATAAAAGTTTTAATAACTTTGACTAATTGTTTAAATAGCTTTTTTGAAGATTACAAAATAAAATTTCTAAACTATCATACAAGAAATCATAATAACAAAATATTTAGTTAATGTACGAAATTTAAATTAAAATATCTTTAGATACAAATTAAAAGTACATAGAACCAAACAAAAAAAAATGGAACAAGAATTATAATTGGCAAAAAGAAAAAAAGAAGTAAATATTAGTTTTTCTTAGAAAAAAGTAATGTATTAAATAGTTTTAAAATAAAAATACTCATTATAAACATGCATTATCGTACCTACATCTTACTATATGTGTATATACATACATATAAATATATATACACACATATTTTTAAATATATTAAGTTTTACAAGAAATTGAATGGAACCATCTCCTTTGATATCTCTAATATATAGTAAAGTTAAAATATTCATAGACTATGCTTTGTCAATGATATCATTCACTTTTGCATTTGATTTATTTTAATCTAAAACAAAAGGACATCTTGTATCACAACAAATCCAATAAACTCATTATTAAAATGAATTTAAATATATTGAATAAAGATAAATCGATTTATTAAACTCTATGGCACACAAAATAAAGTGGTATTTCAACGGGTTAAACTAAATCCAGTAACCCATTTTGAATTCCATCACAAGTAGAATTCAAGAGTTCCAAGCAATCGTAATAAAAATAAATAGGGCCGAGATCCTACAACAAGAACAATATATAGAGGTATATGTGGAAACCTCTCCAAAGAATGAGGTCAAGTACAATGTGGATGCAGGCTGGAAACAAGGTCATGGAACAATAGGCTTTACTATTTCTGATCATACAAGCAATATAATAGACACTTGGAAAACTCAAGCTAAGACCCCAACAGCTGATTCTCCATAAGCACTCGCTTTTAGAGCAACTATGACACATGCCTTACAACAAAGAGGTAAAGCCATATATTTAAAGGGTGATGCACAATTTATGATTCTAGCCAGTATGGAGAATAAAGTGGACAACATTTCAACCAAGGCAAAATAAATAGTTGCAAAAACTGAAGTCTCAATCCGAAGTCAACATGATTTCCATTAGATGGTTTTGAAACCCATTTTTGTGTTTACTATGTTCTTGCAATGTCGATCCTGAAATCACTAGGAAACAATATCAGAACGAACGACACCCTCTTTAATGTTTGAATGAGTTTTTTGTGCGTGAATTTAAATCAAAGAGGATTTTGAGAGTTCAACTATTTACTTATACATACTTTCTTGAAGTGGAGTAGCCTATTTATAGACTTGAATAGTGATTATCTTGTAAATAAATAAATAATTATTATTAAAATTATTATATATAATTTAAGTATTAAATTATTAATTTAAATTATTTAATATATTAATCACTTATAAATATAAATTTGAGTTATTAATAAATGTTTTAAAATAAATTCGAAAAGCTTATAATAAACAATTTCTTTTAAACTAAATCTAACCTGATTTACACTAATTTTACTCATTTAACTTTTTAATAATAGCACAAACCAATTAAATAAAATCATGCATAAGAATTGATTTTTCCATCCAACAAATTGATTCCATCAGAGCTCACAATGTTGTTAGTAAAGCTTCATCTAGAGTTTTGGGAGATCAGTTTCTAAATCCTTCGTGATCTTCCACCCATTTAGGCCCTCACATTGTCTTTGCAAAAAAATGAATTATTTATCTAAGTATGGATATATATATTTGATATACAGTTTTCAATAAGTATGAAAATGTTGAGAAAATAATAGAATAGAGAAATATGAAATAAAAAAATGGAAATTCAAATTTCTTTATATGTAAATTTTTGAAAATAAATTTTTTAATGATAATAAAATTTGGGTAGCAATATTTCAACAAGAATATTTCATTAATGAAAATTTTATCTAGTAACACAAGATGTAATTAATGCTAAAGATAAAATGAACATTTTACGTAGCAAAAGTTATTATGTAAATATCGTTACCCTAAAATTCATAAAAAACTTGATATGGAATATCACTGCACAAAAAATCAATATATATACGAGTGAGGCATGGGTTGAAATAAAAAAAATTTAAATTAAAAAAGAAGCACAACAATATCTTGAGATTTATCAAGGAAAAAAATAATAAAAGGCTAAAACTTCAATTTTTTCAAATGTTTAGAAAATTAAAAAAAATTGAAAATAGCTTTTATTTTTTATTTATATTAAATTAATAAAAATATTTTTTTTATAAAAATTAGTAATAACAAATTTAACACTATAAAATAAATATACAAAGAAACAAGAAGATAGAGAGAGGAGAGAGAATGCAAAGATAATTTTTTTGCATTTTTAGTAGAGTTATACAAAGGAAAGTATTTTTTGAATTTTCGATAATAATAAATAAATAAACACAAATTGAACACAAACAAAAAGTAACGATAAGACATAGATATATAGGGACACTATAAAATAGAAATAACAAATAATAGAAAAGGACAAAAAGCACTCATAAAACACATATAGAATGCTACTTAGAAAGATAAAAGAAGAAATCTCGACTCAACCAAAACCAAATCACTGTAAAGAGTGATCAAACTGCATCCTTTTATTTTGAAAAGAATTATGAGGGAATACATGTTCAAAACGTAATCTCTGGTTCAAATGAACATATGTTGTATGAAGCACTCGAGAACTCTTTTGAATTGAAGTTCTAGAAAAACCTATCGAGTGTGTTTTATACATACAACCAATAAGGCTTTTAGAGAAATGCATTCTTTCAGCACTGTTTCGTCTATGCATAATGCAAACTGAACATGTTTAGGAGAACCACAATAGATACATCCTGAAAACATGAACTGAGGAGAGTGAGAAGGTTTCCTAGGATTGCTTCTGACATATCTTAACACTATCTAGCAATATGACCAACAATACCCCACAGATAACATGAACAAGTAGAAGAGTAAGAGAAACGATGTCTCTGACTCCAAGGAACAGTATGAGGAAGCGATGAAAAAAAGAAGCGCTTACATTAATTCTCACACGAGGATAAGCAATTATTTTCTCATAGTGAGTCCTTACATGCCCACGTTTACTACAATGGTTGCAAATAAGAGAAAATCGAGTAGGCAAAGACAAGAGTCCACCACTAACACGGTGAGAAGAAGTAACATAAGGTGACATGTTCACCTTGTGAAAAGAGGTAGGTTGAGATGCAACAACCAATTTACCTTTTGTGACTGTGGTGATAGTCTTCATATAAGGATTAGCCGTTGTTAGCTTTATGAACTAAAGAGTAGCACTAGAGGGATTAGACATAGCTTTTTCAAAACATAAACCTCACGTATTAACAAGGACTTTATTACTGCAGAGAATTTCATCTAATTTCTACAAGCCCAGCATTAACTTATGCACTGTACCTGTAGACAGTGTAAGCCCTTCTTCAAGCTTTAACAACTTCTCACGAATCAAGTTTTCCTTTTCCTCAAAGGAAATCTTTAAGAATCCAACAGAATAATCAAGATTCTTTACCTCATCCTTACGCATCTCAAGCTCACCATCTTTTTCAAATAAAGCATGTGTGAATACTCTATGTTACTTTCTAACACAATCACCTCTTATCGAGAATAGTGATTGGTTAGTTCATAACTGACAACCATCAAAGTCACATGGCTTGACTCGAGTTTTCTTAATTCCTCTTCTGGGTGCATCATCTAAGAGTTATTCACATTACATTCCAATTGAAGATTATAATGTATGCTAAATCTTTTAATGAGATCACTTTGATCATTGCTTATAGAGGACTTTGTTTTTCCAAGAACAACCTTCAATGAACTTAACTTTTTATCTTTTTCCTCAATACTTTCCAAAGCCTTTTTCCTTCCTTTTTTAGACTTAAAATGCTCCTTCAAGAACTCATTATAGAAGTCAAACAGCTCATCTTCATATTCTTGTTCATCTTCGACAACCTTTTGGCCTTTTGAGGTTGTAATGGGAAGATCTTCAACAAACTTAAATACCATAAAGGCAATAAAATTATAGTCATCCTCATTAACACAACTGGTACTATCTAAAATACTAATCTCATCCTTCATCATTCTTTTTCCTAAACTAATTCTTCTTGGCAAAACAATTAGTAGTAATATGTCCAGGCTTCTTACACTCAAAACATTGGTCTAATTCACTTGCCTTCTGTTCTACTATCTCACAGGTTCATATTTAAACTAATCATCATTCTTCCCTAATCTTATGTCTTTCTTATTGGATTTGTCCTTTTTGAAACCACTAAAAGAGTTCTTCTTAATGCAGAAGAATCTTGTAAATCTCTTGGCAAGGAAAGCCATATCTTCTTCATTTGGGCTAAAGCTTTCATCACTAACCAGTTCCTTGCCCATATCAATATTGCTACCATTTCACTTAGTGGTTTTAAGAGCAATTCTTTTCTTCTTTACAACAAATACATGGCCTTTCGTAGGTAAAAAAACTACGATTATCATAAGCCTAGAAAACACCAACAAGCTCTTTTAAATTTAACTCTCCTAGTTTTTAGAAGGTTTTTGGAGTTATTGCTTTAGCATGGAAGCAAAGGGAGATTGGCAAAAAGCTTTTCTATTTCTAAGAAATTTTGAATTTTGGCGATTTTTGTGGACAAAACGTTTGCTTGTAAAATATATTTTAAGCTCGTTAATTAAGCCCTACAAACTAAGGCGAAGAAACGCTCGAGTTCTAAATAATTGTAATTCAGATACGTCCTTCATAACTACCACACTTAGTATTGCACAAATGCATTCACTAACACATTTTCACAATACTTAGAATTCTTTTTTGTGTGTCAGTCGATTGATCGATCAAGGGTATCGATTGATCGAAGTTGTTAATCGTTTGGACTACAATCTACTCCTATCGAGTACCTCTTGGGTTGTTTTTGCATTTACTTAATCGATCAAACTTCGATCGACTTCAATACAATACTCTTGAGTCAAATTTCTTAACGCAACTCTATCGATCTAGTAAGCAATTGAAATTGCTTAACCCCTTGTTTTAACTAAGTGCTTTTAAATCGAATGATTGTATTTTAATCTTTTTCATTGAGATCTAGGTTTAATGAATCATAATTTTCTATATATGCGAACCTTGGCTCACTTTTAAGAATAAAAATATATATAATTTTTAGAGTCATAATTATCTTCTCCGTGCTTCATCACTCTACAGCTATTCTGGTCAGTTTCTATTCTAGGTAATTTTTATTGATATTTTATTCGCAAATCACTACTTAAATTAATGTTTTATAATTTGTTTTAGAAATCTTAGTTCCATGTTTTCTAATCTATGCTTAGAATTAGGGTTAAGATTTATTTCTTATTGAAATCTATCTAAAACACACACGAACACTTGTGTTTTGTGCTAATTTTGTTTGTAGATTGATCTGTGAACGTGTCCAAAAGGAGCTAACTAGAACACTGGTATAGATCTACTCAAATTAATCTTTAAAACTGTGAAAATATAGTGTGAGCTCGTAATTAGAGCATTATTCTAGTGAGTATAGTATAAAATCAAGTTTATATTTGAATAATTGATTTTCATAGTTGAAAGATTAGGTGGTCTAATGGACCAATGTTTTTTCTCTTAAATCATGTTTGTGACTTATATATGCTATTTTTAACAAAAAATCTCGTATATTATTTTTACTTTCTACACTTAATTGTATACACTTATTGCTAATTAAATTACTTTGACATATTATTTGGTATGTTTTTAAATATTTATTTTATGTTTTATTTTATTATTATCTTGTTTTGAAAAATATTTTCGTATTTTATAGGTTAAAGTGTTTTTAAAAGAATCTTAGACAAACATGAGCAAAAAAAAAGTAAAAATGGGATAATTAATGGAAAGTTACACATGTTGGAACAAAATAGACAAACAAAAACCAAAAATTCCATACGCGTCGCAATCCATACATATTTCATGCGGCTACGAGGTGCTCTTGAGTTCCAACCGAGAATTTTGGAAATTATGTGCATGTTGCGTGTCAACAATGTTCATGTCACGGCATATGCTTCTCGAATGTTTTCCTGAGTTCAATGCTCTTGTGTCGCAACTAATTCAAAATTCAATGCACGTCGTAGGACAAAATAAAACATGTCATGACGCGAAGGTCAAAAATTGTCAGAAACCCTAATACATATTTTGAACATTTAATCCTTAAATTAAACCCATAAATGCACCTTAAACCCTTCATAAATATCATCAAGCCATATATCCAACCATCAATTCCTATGGCCATTTTACATTATCCATAATACAAATATATAGAGAAAACCTCCTAATTGTGAAATATATCCAAGAATTGAAAGAAGACAATGACAAGCAATTTAAAGATTTGGAATCACAGATTAAAAAGGGATATTTTTATTGTTATAATTTATTTCTCTATAATCTAATGTTTTTTGTAGTTGAATTAATTTAGGTTAATTTAACTATGATTGGCTAAATTTTATAATATAAGATTTTAGTATTGCTTCTGATCATTGGAAGAACAATTTTCTAGTTTAAATAAATAAAAGTTTTTAAATTTATTTCTTGAGACTAGCCTCAAACATTTTTTTATACCGAGAGTACTTTAGAAGCTCTCAAGACCCCCATATAGCACAATGACAACCAAGAAAGCCTATAGTGCTCAAAGAAATTAAGTTCTTCAAAAGTTCTAGCACATGCCTCACCTCAATCAACTTTCTCACAAAACGTCATACATCTTGATTTGTACTACACCGTTGTCAGTCACATTACAAGCACCATCATTCCCCAACATAAATTTGCCACTCTTAACATCTTAAAATGTGGCAAAAAAATCTCTATTAGGTATCATGTGAAAAGTACATGATGAATCAATAATCCAATCATCATCATTATCGTTAGATGAGACAAAAAGAACATTTTCACAGTCTAACTCTTCTAAAGCAATGATTACTCACCAAATTCCCAAGTACTTTCATTATCTTTCTTGAGCTTCAAGAAGTTTCTCCTATAATGCCTTTCTTTCAAGCAATTATGACGTCTATTGTTGTTCTTGTTTCTATTGCATGACCTAGGCTAACCTTTTTGAAAGTTTTTTGTTTCCTCTATTCTTCCTCTTATCATTAAGGCTTCCTCAGAGCTAGTACCACCAATTGGTGATTGACCTCTTCAGTTACCAAGACTATAAGGTTGTTTTCACTTCCTTTATAGACAATGAATTTCTATCAAAAATTATGGTGCTATAAAATTGTAATATGACCTCGACAAGGAACTAAGAAGTATAATAGATTGACTCTCCGCATCAACAACATCAATATTTTTTAAACTAAGAACAATCTAGTTAAAATTATCAAGATGTTTGTGAATAAACTCACTCAATGACTCTTGCATTTGTAAAGTATATAATTATTTCTTCAAGAAAAAACGATTGTGAAGAGACTTTATCATTTAATGACTCTCCAGTTTTGCCCAAAGTTTGTTAGCAATCTTTTTTCTAAAAACTTCTCCTAGAACTTCGTCGCCTAGTGCTAACAAAATTGAACTGTCTTTTTCATTATCGCCTACTTGATATTAGATCGCCTAACAAATTTGCTTCTCCTTTCAAGATCATCTCACATTCTTGATATGTGAAGAGAGCAAGCTTCTTCCCCTGCTACAGGTTTAAATTATTCTTGTTGAAAAATTTCTCAAAATTGAACTTTGTAGACGTCATGATTCTAATACAAATTTGTTATGTAAAAACGTCTTTGATGGAGAAAACTTAACCGTAAAAAAATTAGTGGCAATGAAAAAGAATCTCTATTAACGGGGAAAAATCTACAAACTTGGATTCTTGAAGAATTCTAAACTCTCACATAAATTTGTTCACAAAAGGATTAAAGAAATCTATATATTAGCTAATATTGCATATTTATATATGCAAATTAGCTAAAAAAACTAATGGTTGACATTTCTCTTTAGTTTAAGTCATTCGTGCATGAATGTTCATTTTCATTTCCTGATTTTAGTAAATGGCGAATTCAAGCCATACCTAACAAAAACAGGTATAATTCTCTGATAGGACTACTAAGTTTGGGCTTTAATCATTAACATCATCTTTAGTACCCTCAAACATTGCAAGCATTTACATCTCAAACCGAACCTATCTCCTGCCAAATAGTTCCTACACTGCATTACAATTCATACATAGTAACGAACTAGATAAACTTTTAAAAGCTTATATTAATATCTGACTAACCTTTAACATAGTGAAGCTAGTACACATCATGGGACATAACTATTCATCTAGAACAGAGATGATTACCAGGTCATAGAAATGTTCCTCTAAGCCGCATCAACTTTGCCGACCTCATTCTTCTGCTGGATCATATATTCACTAACCATTGCAGCTTTTTCTCGCATACCCTCAATTATCTTGTCAGTCTCTTCCATTATTTGTTTTGGCAAATTGGCCTCCCAATAATCGAACAAGTCTCCTAGTGTCATCTTCTCCAAATCCATTTCAAAATAATTCTCTTTAATACCAGAACCACGCCCATTTTTTAATGCACCTGAAGTCTCTTTCACATTAGAATCATTTGCATTCCCATCTTTGCCTTCATTTCCGGCTTTCTCAGGCTCCTTCTCCATCAAATCAACGCCTTTAACATCCTGGCTCTTTACAGCATCATCCTTTGTAAATTTCCTCGAATTGATCTGCTCCTCAACAATCAGACATTCCTGTGTATTAGTCTCCATTGGCTCTTGTAGTAAATTCTTCCTTCGGCGCCCTCTTCTCCCACGCGTCCTCTTAGCCTCAACCTTTGCTTCCCCACCATCCATAACAGAATTCTCCGAGATTATCCCGAGCTCGGAACGAGAAACAACCACCGAGTCCTCACTGTTCGCGCTCCGAGTTCGCCGTGAACTCACTTGCCTCTTTGGTTTGGACTCGACCACATCTGCACACTCTGAATCATCTTTCTTCATCGCGTCATCCTCTACGACCCTGGCATTCCTCCTATGAACCCTCTTCCGGTTCCCTGCAACCTCAACCACGCTCAATTCCTCAGGTTCCTCTTTTTCGACATTGACCTTTCCTCTCCGGCCCATCTCGGAAACCGATCTGGCTGCTTTATTATCCCCTCCACGCCTAGGGTTTCGTCTTAATTGAATATCTTCAGTACATTCAATCTTAACGGAAATGGAGGTTATCTCACCGATTTTTATCGAGTCACCATCGCTGAGATTGAAAGGGATGTTAGGTGATAACTTGATGCCATTGAGTAAGGTTCCGTTGGAGGAATCGAGGTCTCGGAGCACCCATTTATCCAAATCGAATTGGATCGAGAGGTGCTTGGAAGAAATGCCATCGTCTTTGATAGAGATTGTGTTTCCACGGACAATACGACCGATTTTGATACTGGATCCGGGTAGGAATTCGAGGGTTTCGCCCTCACGAGGACCTCTTAGCATTATCAATTTCAGTGTCGCCATGAATGAGAGAAACAGTCAGCTAAACACCGATGGGTCCAAAGGCTTGCTTCTTGTTATTTGGGGGTTCTGATTAAGTAGAATTCCGTAGCTGAAGAAGTAGAAAAGTAGAATAATTTTGAATTGGAAAGTTTTGTAAATACCGCCAGTCAAATTCATTTACAAAGACCCATTTACCCTCAATGTTTTGAGGCCATTTAGGGCATGAAGTAGTAACACAGTTCTACTTTTGCTGTTTTTTTACCAATGGTATATTAGTTATAACATATTTAAAAAATGTATCAATTTAATATAATTTTTAAATTTATTGTAAATTTTTTACATATTTAATAATATATGTACAAAATTAAAATAATATTTTTGAATAATCAATTAACCAAAATACATTTTTAGATAATCAAATGCTATCTAAATCTCACACATATATTATTAAATATGTAAAAAAAAATTAATTAAATTAAAAAATATATTAAATTAATACTATTTTTTAAATGGGGTACCACTAAGATACCATATCAAAAATATGAATAAAAAATGCTAGTAAAAATAAAATTATGATACTACTAAATAACGAGCCTATAAATGAGCCTAACAATAAACAAAAACAATTACAAAGAAGAAATTACATTTAAAACTTTATAAACAATATTTTTTTTCACAAAGTTTTGAGGATCTCTAAATAAATAATTAGAAGTATTTTATTATCAATAACACATAAGTATATCTAGGGCAATTTCTAACATGAACCATGAACTTAATTTGAACTTAGGTTAGTTATATATAAGTCAACCTATCGTTACCTATATATTATATTGGTAATTTGGTATAGGTTTCAGTAAAATGGATTGTGTCGTAAACAAGTTGACCTGTAAATAATTCATTAAGGTGGCGTTTGGTTCGTGGAATGGAATCAGAATCGAAATTGGAATGGAATGGAATAGAAATAATTTTGTTTGGTTTGATCACTGGAATCAAGCTCGAAATCAGGATTACAATGTTTGGTTTGCCACTGAAATGGAATGAAAAAAGCTATAAATTACCTTAATACCCATACATTCAGTAAAGTTCAAATAATATCATTTAATTACTATTTCTTCATCAAACAAAATACATTATTGAAAGCATTATTTTTCTAAATAATTATCACTTAATTAAAAAATATATATTATTAAAATTATTATTTTTCTAAATAGGGTTTAGGGTTTTAAGGTTTGGGATGTGGGATTTAGGGTTTAGGGATTTAAGATTTGGGGTTATATTTGTGGGTTAAAGTTTAGGGTTAAAATTATTATTTTTCTAAAGAGGGTTTAGGGTTTTAGAATTTGGGATTTTGGATTTAGGGTTTAGGGTTTTAGGATTTGGAATTTGGAATTTGGAATTTTGGGTTTTGGGTTTTGGGATTTATGTTTTAGGGTTTAGGGTATAGGGTTTTGGGTTTTGGGTTTTGGGATTTAGGTTTTAGGGTTTAGGGTTTAGGGATTTAAGGTTTAGGATTTAGGGTTTAGGGATTTGGGGTTTAGGGTTTAGGGATTTAAGGTTTTGAAATTTAGGGTTTAGGGTTTGGGTTTTTAGGATTTGGATTTAGGGTTTTGGGTTTTGAAATTTTGGGTTTGGGAATTTGGGGTTTGAGTTTAAGGTTATATTTTAGGTGAGGGTAAAATTGGAAAGAAAAAAAGTTTAGATGTGAATGGAATTATCATTACCAAAAGAGGGAGAAGGAATTGTGATTCCTTCTCTTTTAACAATCGATTTCATTCCATCCGTCTATTTCGTCCAACCAAACACACAAAATGTAAGGAATCAATTTTGATTTCTTTTCATTCCCTCCAACCAAACATGAGGTAACAAAAATTGCATTATAAAAGAAGAATTAAAAATATTTTATTATCAACAACAGGTAACTATGTCTAGGACAATTTCTAACACTACCTGTGAACTTGATTCAAATTTGAGGTTTTTCATAAATTGGATCACAAATAAGTCGACTTATCTTGGCCCGTATATTAAATTGGTTCAGCCAAGTTGTAATAAAATGGATAATGTTATAAATAGGTCAATATGTAAACAATTTATTAACAAAAATTACATTATAACTTGCGTACCTGACATACCCGAAACTTTAAAATGATGTTGGTGAGATTAAATGGTTTTTTGACCCATTTATTAGAGGAGTTAGGTTCATAGGTCAGGTCGTAAATTTTTTGACCCAAACCCAATCAGACTTGACTTGGTTCACCTATTTGACAACCCTAAGTCTATAACATGCTCCTTTGACTCAATTTTTTTTTAGTTAAAGAGTGAAAGAACTTTTTACAACTAAAATTTGCATTTATTGTACATTTATCACTGATTTTTTTTATTTCGCTATAAATCAATCACCAACTATTTTAAATGTGACCAATGTACCATTATATTATTTGTTAGTCTTGATGTTTGAAAAACATTATATTTTTCCATGTGTGATATGAATAAAGAATAAATAATTTATTATAGTTAGATATTGTTAGAATTTTCAATTTGAAATAATTTTATTTATTTGTATTTGATTTGATTTTCATATTAAGATTTAAAATTGATTTTGTTATAGTAAAAGTATTATAAATATGATGTAAGTTTATACATTCATTTTCATATCAGAATATAAATTAATATTGATTTTTCCCTCACTTATTTGTCTCTTCGTTCTCTTCTTTCTCCCATTTTTATTATCTTTCCCCTACCGAAATCAATATGTTTCTCATGTACATCATTTAGACAAAAATACTAAAAAAAATTAGATGTAGTGCACATGATCTTCTTTCTTCACTTTTTCCCCTATCCCTTAGTTTCTTAATTTGTGTTGCATACCAAAAAGTATATCCCTAACTACATCAATGTCTTAGAACTTTTGAACTTCTTGCCACACTTAACCAGATTGGAACTCACCACACTAAAGTTCGGGAAATTATCAGATATGGTGTATGAGAATTGGTTTATTACAAATCTAATGTAAGCTTTATGGAAGTATCAAAATTAGTGGTTTCACTCTAGTTAGGACGCATCTTAACATAGCCTCACAATTAATTGTGTGAATAATTAAAAAACTAAACTTTTCTTATATTAAAAAAAAACCTTAACAAACATCTTTGACTTCTTCGTCTCCTTACATGGTTATATGGTAAACTATTAGATCATCTTGTCAACAAAAACAAGTTTCAAAGATTTCTTTATTTTGGTTTTTCCATATCTACTTCATAAATGGTAGGATATTATTTAAGTTTTAAAGTTATAAGTCCAATCATTTTGGTGTTGACATTATCATATACAAAGCACAAAACTGATATTTTACTCTGTTAATTACTAACATTTAAGTATTTTGCATGCTCGCATAAATTATACTTTATATGTTTGCATGATACACATAACACTTTAGGATTTAATCATGCATTTGACATGTTTAGATTGTGTGCTTACATTGTTGGGTTTTAAGTATTTAGGGGAAATTATTCTCCATTTTTCAAATATAAAAAATAAATTTTATTTTCATTGTAGAGGTCTCATTGAGGCATCAATGAGCCTCGCCAAGCTTACTGAGCTAACTAGAGCATGCCACATGCCTCACCGAGTTGGACTAGGGAGGTTTTCATTAAGGTTAAGCCAATAAGGAGTCTTGGCAGCTATTATTCTCATTGAGTGGTCAGCGAGTATTCTTGAAGTTAAACAATTTCCTAGAAGTATCACCTCTTTTTTAAAAAAATTGGGGTAACTCTTATAGTATGTAAACTCTAGTTTTTTTGTTCTGTATCGGTGATATTTTAAGTGATTTAAGGAAATAATTTTTAGGGTATGATTTAATTAAAATAAATTAAGTATCAAGACATAATTTTATATAGGTTTCATATATACGAGAGTTTCCATAACTTTGTTTCACTTATAAGAGCCACTGGTTATTATACCACTTCATATGATGGTAACCTGACGAAAGCTGATATACTTGGTTCATAGTTCTTATGCGATAATAATATAAGTAACTTAAGCACAATTAGGATAAGTGTCTCAACTAGTAGAGGCATTTGATTTTATGTGTTCATTGAGTTATATATTGTTGATCTATTTTATAGAATTGCTTGTTGTTTAAGTAAAAGTGTTAAGTCATTAATGTGTTTGTATCACCTTCCTCTTGGTTGTGTACCAAGTGTGGACTTTCAACATTCTTTTGTTTTTTAATTTATTGTTAATTATTTTAGGATGATAAATGATGTGTTTGCTCTAGCAAGTGGCCTAGATAGCCTTTGAAGTATTAATCGCTATTGTTTCAACATCATCCTGAAAGTGATAGGAAACCACGAGATACAATATCAAATTAAATTAGTATGTCTTTTTTTCATTCTTTAGGTGATATTCATTATATTTGGCTCTTTTATGTTTAAGTTGATATTTAGGATACTTATATTTTGATTTTTCTGTAGGTGAAGTTCTCATAAGATATTCAAAATATAAGGAAAAACTTGAAATTTCAAAAATGATTAAATAATTTTTTATAGATCAAACTTACTTTTGTGTGGTTCTAGCTTATGACTTGAAACAGAAGAGAGATGAGTCTTACTATCATACCACTAAGCGATTTAAGTAAAAGAATGAAATGATTTACTTGTTTCTTATTTCGTATTTTGTATCTCGTGTAATTAAATGTGATTTTATTATTGACTCGTATACAATTTTTTCAAGCTTTTTACGATGAATGACATATTGATCTCAATAATTTCATAGCTTTTAAATGACATCTAAATGAAAAAAAAAGTCAATTTTTCATGAGACTTGCAATAAGTTGTACAAGACTTTGTAGTTTTATAGTTGTTGTAATGACTATGATGGTACAATTTGTAGCCAAAAAAAAAAAGATTGTGTTTGTCCAATTGATTCTCTAATGACTTTGAATCTCATTGATATTATTTATAAATATGAACATTTTTCTATGAGTATCGTAAACATTAACTTTTTATTTATTTATCATATCTTGGTTTATCACCTTGATTCAAAAAAAATTCTGGTAAATTACTAGGACAATAATTATCTATTGATAGATCTTTGACTTGATATGTCATTTATATTGCAACTTGTGAAGAGAATGTTTCTTATCTTCTCCATACGTTGAATTCAAAGCTAGTGTTATTTGTAGCAAGTGTTTTGAAATATGTTTGTCCAAGATCATAATTTTATTTGGATATTACTTTAAGACTAATTTATTTGCGATTACATGCTTCTACTGTAATAACTACTTGAATTTGTAAAAGTTTTTAATTTCTCGTAAAGTTTGTCCTTCATATTGTTACCTCTTAGTTTTCCTTTCATAATGTTTGTCCTTCATATTGTTACCTCTTAGTTTTCCTTCCATAAAGTTTGTCCTTCATATTGTTACCTCTTAGTTTTCCTTCCAGTGTATTGGGTTTTTGATTAACAGACTACTTAACTCTTATGTGAATACTTTACTTCAATGTTCAACACCAAAAGTTAAAGTTGTTGACTCAACTCTCATGTTTCTTTCATCAAAGGCGTGCTATTATTTTTTTATTTTATATATTGGATTTGTTTAATGAAACTAAATGGTGTATAATCAATTTATGATCTTTTCTTTAATACGTTGAAATCGATTTTTGAGTTCATAATGTTAACCACGTGTTTATTAATCTTAATGTTATGCTAAAACCAACAAGTATATAAATCATATACAAAAGATAAGTATTTTAAGAAATGGTTGTTGTATCTAGGAGAAACTTGTTAAATCATCTAATATAACTAAGTAACAAAATGAGTAATTTTTCGTTCAATTTGAACTAATGAAAATTAAAAAAATTGATATAAAGAAGTAAACTATTTGAAAAAATAAACTTTGAGAATACAATTTTTTCTATTTTAATCGCGTGCTAGACTAATATATGCACTACATGTGATGCACGCTAGGGAGGATGGTTAATATATAAAAACTTAATAGTCAAATTTTATATTTATAAAAACTTACAAATATATAAACCACTTATAGTAAGTGATTAGTATACTTCCAAGATTGTCTTTTAAGAAATTACAATAGTTTTAAAAAATTAAGTTAATTTTCTAATATAATTAAAAAAAGAAACAAATCCTAAACATTTTAATAAGTTATTAGTTATTTTGTAGAACTGTAAATTTTAAATGAAATTATATCTAAATTAAACAAATAAAGTAAAGTGATAATTAAAATAAAGTCAAACCTAAAATGATGGACATATATAGGATTTTAATGAGTATAACACTTCATAGAAATAACGAATTAAATTATTTAAATATAAGTTAAATTAAACTCCCTATAATCATAGTGTAATCAATTCTTCCTTATTTGAGATTTAAATTAATTAATTGTATACTTAAAGAAATTTATATATATCAAATTTTTTAATTGATTGATAACTTTCTTTGATTAAGCTTGAGATTAAAAATTGATAACTAAAGTATATATTATCTTTAATTATAAAAAAAGATTTAACCCATCTTAAATTTATAATTAAAGTTATTTTTCAACCATCTAAATTAATAAATCAATGAAATTAAAATAAATTCTTATTTATTTTGCATAATTAAGCACACATAATGTGCCTAATGCTTAATTCTAAAATATATATTTTAGTTATAAATCAAGACTTGACCCATCATTAATTTATAATTAAAGATTTGAAGAATATGAATAAAAAATATATCATAGTAATTTGTATTTATTTAAATCACAAAATTGTTCTTCCAATCATTGAAAGCATAAACTAAAATCTCGTATACAAATTTAGTCAATCATAGTTAAATTAATAAATGTTAATTCAACTATAAAAGACATCATATTACAAAAAAAATTAAATAATAAAATAATTAAAAAGACCCTTTTTGTTGAAGACGATTTCATATCATTGAAAAAGTTGGCACTAGCTTCTCTAAATCCTTGGATCTACTTCATAATTCAGAAGATCTCGTTATGTATCTGTATATGGTGAATGACCTAATTCTACCAATAAAACTAATATAATAATAATCGTTGAAAACTAAACAAAAGAAGAGAAATGATGGTTTTGGGATGATTTGAAATAAGAGAAAAGGGTCTTTATTTGTAGGATGAAAATAGGACATAAAAGGGAAGAGAATAATGGATCGTGAGGGAATTATCACCGCACATCATGACATTCTTTTCTACCATCATGATCCACGTTGATTATGGTATGTATTCAATTATGATCCAAGAAAATCATGTCATAACACATATATTCTAGCTGTGGTTCACACTGATACGTTTGTCTCCAAATTTCTTTTATATTTCACCACTTACAAACTTGGTTGGTATGTATGTAAGGATTACTTATGTAATTTATTTTATTCTTCTTGATTGGAGTTAAGCTCTTTTAGAAACAATTATTCACATCAATAGAATAATTTTGAAGCCATAAATGCCTAAAAAATAACAAAACATATAGGTAACTTTAAAAATATAGATTTGTTAAAATGATGATAAAATTATGCAAATATAATTTTATTTTTGACGCTATGTGCAAATAATATCTAGCGCTTTTTTAGTACTCATCATAACCTCCAACTAACTTCTTGTTGATCTCCTAGTAAGGAAAGTAAAAAACTAAAAACTAAAACTAAAATAAATAAAATTAAAATATCCTAAATCACTATCGTGGATTAACATGGATGCATTTAGAATATACAATAGGCTATTAAAACCCTAGTTTTCCCTGGTGGACAAATTTAAGTTTTGTAAGGGCTTTCAGTTATGATGTCTATAAACATGCAACTAAAATGTAAAAACAACAAAAGCTAACAAACAACAAAAAATTAAAACTAAAATTAACTATGTAAAAACTAAAATAAAAAAATAAAAATTTAAATAACAAAACTTCTCATACTCTAGTCTCTTTTTAGGCTCATAATTAAAATCCAAAACATAAGTTAAATTAACATCCAAAAGAATCATATTTGTTGTAAAAATGAGTTCAAAATCACAAATTCATATTCCATATAAAAAAATGTATCAATATTGATTTACCTAATTTCAGTGTTAAGAATTCAAATTTGCTTTGACTCTAATTCTTACAAGTTATACTCTCAATATTACACTGATCTTATAGGTTCAAGCACACAATCAAAGTTGTTGTAAATTCTGCAATCCTTTGTGTCATTTTTGGCTTCTTGTGTGCAAAATAAAAAGTCTAAATATTTGATTTAGTTTATTTGTATTTCTATACGTAAGGTAAGTTAATAAGGATTAGTAATGCACACATCTACATAGTTAGATAGAGTTTGTATGTGAGCATGTTTATACACATCATAGGGTTGGTTTTCATAGTATGCATGCTAGGTTGAGCATTGTGGTTTTTGGTGAGGGAACGTGCAAGCGAATCAACATTGTCGTTCATGTTTTTTTTTGGTATGGATATTTTTGAAAATTACTTGACATTTTTTGAATTGAAAAAATGGAAGTTTTCGCACCTCAACAAGATGAAGACCTATCGTTATACCCTTAATGAGGTAGTCAGAAAGGACCTTTGATGCAGACTCTCAATGAGGTTGGTTTTGAGCTTGAATAAGTTCTATAAATACCCTCATCTCTTCTTATTTCTTATCCAAAAAAATGTAGCAGAGTTCTATCAAATTGAATTTTTTTCTATTTCTAGATCACTATTACCTTGAGTGTTGTTTGGTATTAGTAATTCATAACTGTGTAGGAAAAACCTTCCTCTTGATTGGTAAGTACTTAAGGTGGTGTTTACAAGTGGATTTTTGTGAGGAGCTTGTATGGCTATGAACGGTATGTCGGCTAATAGTTTCCCTAATGCAACCTTTTTTTATGTGAGGAGCCTATGTGGTTGTGTACCATATGTTGACTGGTAATTTCCTTTATGAAACTTTTTCTTATGAGAGTGGGTTAAGTTGAATTTTTTGAGTTATCGTATCTTTAGTTGTGTATGATAAATGGTAGAGAATATGACCCACTTTGGTTTACAAGTGATTGTGTTTGAGTGGTTCCTCACATTAGATGTTCAAATCTTGTTCACATTACACATTACTAATCTATGGTAGATGATTGCACTACATTGAGTGGTTCGGAAGTTGAGTTTGTGTGTCGAACTAAGTTGTTGCAAAAGCAGAAAGATAGGGTAGTAATAGTCAATTCGGACGATGCTTTCGACTAATAAAGATAATAAGGTTTATATTTATGTAAGGGTTTTAATTGTTTTGTTACATAGTAGATTTTTTTACTATCGAGTAGTTGTAACCCATGGATATTACCACATAGGTAGGGATTCTATGTAGATTTATCTAGTTATATTGTGCATGCTCTATTTTTTGACTAGTATTATATGAGTTTAAATTGTGTATATAACTACATATTGAGGTTCAAACTCTGATTATAAAGCCTTTAATATTTATTGCTTGCTTTATGATTACTAATAATATATCTACTGGTTATTTACTACTTGTTTGTGCTTATTTGTATTGTTGTTCTGATTATCAGTTAAGTGTTTATCTTTCTATTGTATTCATGTTTGGATAGAGTCCTTAAGGAGTAAGTATCTCCTTAATCTTATTGTGTACCGTGTCTTTGACTCATCTAATGTTGTTATGTATGATTAGATTGTTATGTTAATATAATATGTGTTTCTATCATATATTTACAAATATACTAGATCTAGACTCTCATTAAAAAGCTTATTTACTTTGTGTAGTTGCATGCTTTCTTTCCTTTACTTGTAGCATATCTATAGCTTTTTGTTTATTGATTTTGCATTATTAAATTAATCTACCTTCTTCATAATTAATTTATATTGCTTATGTTGTTTATCTGTAAGTGAGTTTTGTGCGAGTCTCTAAAGATATCTCTTTTCTCTTGTTGTGTACCATATGTCAGACTTTTTCTCTTCATAAGTTATGTTTTTTTATTGCATGCTATGAGAATACAATCATCATTTACCGAATATGTTTCCACATATAAGGTTTTCAAGTAATTGGAAATCCTTTATAACTTTTCAATATGTATGACTGTTTTGCATGTTGTGTGTTGTTTGCTATGTTTATGCATGTTGTTAGCCCAGATAAGAGCTTGTGAGACATACTATTATAATGTTTTTATTATAGTTTTTTTCTTCCTTACTATGAGTTATTTTTGTTATGTATTGAATTGAGCATGTTGTTTTGTACTTTCGTCATGTTATTTGTTTCATTCACATTTGTGAGACATGCTTGGTCAAATTAGTATAGAACTCATGAAAAATTCCATAGGTTGGCGTTTTCACCCTTTATATAGATCATGATTATATATAAATAGAAGTTATGTAAAGAAATGAATTAATGGGTTCGCATATGTTTAAAGATCTCATGAAAGAAATCAAATGAAAAGAGTTATAAAGAAATCAAATACTATTTTCAAGCATCAATTAAAATCATTAAGTAAAAATATCAAATATATGTTTTTAGAGATGAATGAAACTACTATGACTTCAAGGGAATTTATTTCCTAACTTTTTTGTAACTACCATTTCTCATAACTTTGAAGGATATTTGGGTCATAATATTTAGTTTATACTATTGATTTTTCTATCTTTTGTAATATACATATACATATATACATACATACATATATATTCTTTCTTTCTTTTTCTTAGGAAGTATACCCATGTACATATTTGTATAGGATTTGGTAAGTGATTAATTTTGTATTGGCATTAGGGAACCATAGATATATCTCTTTTGTGGAAGTCATGCTTGAATGAAGAAGACATATACTTTTAATTTCAACTTAAGTTATTCAATTTAAGCAATAAAAATAAGTATATAATACTTTATGAGATATTAAAAATCCTAATATTAAATGCAAAACCTACAGAAATTATCTAACAATTTGAAATAATAAGAATTTTTTTTAAAGGAGTAGAAGAAATTGATCACTTAAAATAAATGATGTTAGCTCAAAATTACCTCACAAGATAGTCTCCACTATTTAATTCTTAAACAAATTTTTTGAGTTTTTCTCAATTTCAACATTCAATTATAATGCATAAACTATGAATAAAATTAATTCTTACAATAATCTATGACATGTTTAAGACATTAAACAAACAATGCAAATACTCAAATATTCACTTGAATTTAGTTGGTTATATTTGCAACTCGAAACCTAAACTAAATGTTTGTCTTCATTGTTTTCGATTTATGCATGTATTCGAAAAATTAATAAAAGGGCCAAATAGAAATTTAAATAATAATAAAAAATAAAAAACTAAAATAAAATAAAAGAAAAGGATGATACCTAACACGACAGGCTACCTCTTAAAAAGCACTTATTTTAGCGTCTTAATAAGACAATATTGGAAGTGAACGCTCTCACAGTTCAATACATTTAAGTTCTCTTTTGTAACAACTCCTTCCAAGTATGGCTTGACATGATACCCATTTACTTTAAATTGGTTTGAAGTATATAGATTTATCAATTTTACAACTTCATAGGAAAAAACTTTAACAACTTGAAATGATTCACTCAATTTTGAATTTAACTTTCTTGAAAGAATTTTAAAATAAGAATTAAATAAAAGAACTTTTGTTTCAGCGTAAAGAGACTTATGGATTAGGTCTTTATCATGGTAATGCTTAGTGCATTCTTTATATATTTTTGCATTTTATAAACTTTATTCCTAATCTCTTCTAGCTCATGCTTGTTCAAGGTCCATTTTTTGATTACCCAATATGCCATATGCTTAAGTTTAATGGGAAAATGGTAGGCCTTTTCAAAGTGCATCATTTAATTTGGCTTCCTAATCCTTTCTTGAAGGTCATACTTTTCATTCTATGATACCCTTGATTTATCTATTACTTACCTCTACTTGATTGAAAGTTTATGAATGGTATACAATAGTCACCTTATATGTGATATTATACTTTTTTAGTAAACCATCAAAGAGCTTATTAGAAAAACGATTCCCTCTATCATTGATTATGGCCCATAGGTGTCCCAAACCTGCTAAATATTACATCTTTCAAAAATTTCACAATATAATTAGCACATTAGTTTTAGTGGGTATAACTTCAACCCATTTGGGCATATAGTCAACAATAACTGAAACATATTTATATCCAAAAGAAGGAGGAAAATGACCCATAAAATAAATCTTCTAAACAATAAAAAGTTCAATAACCAAATTAGATCTAAAAGGTATCTCGTCACGTTTTCATTGTCATGAGCATCTCTAAATAAAAAAAGGCCAATCAAAACCAAAGTATAATAACTTTATAGTAAGTTAATCTAAATAGTATAATAGTTCATTAAGATTATTCTTAGGGACAACTAAATGCCTTTAATTTTTGAAATTCTTGATCTATTCTTATTTGTCAAAATCTACTTTTGTAATCAAAAGTTGAGAAATATTTTTTTTTCTTTTATTAATGATAACAATTATTATTTCTTTGGAATAAAGTATCCATCACCAATGAATTTTTTTATTCAATGCTTTAAAGTTTATTTCTATTTTCTTTTTTTCTCTTCTTTTTTACTTTTTTTTTACTAAGAATGTCAAATTATAGTTAGACGAATTACTTAATATTATGACTTTTAATTTTAAAAGTTCTTGAATTTGTTTTTCAAATTCAATTGTCTTATAAAATATAAATAATTGGTTTTACTCTAATAGATTTGTTAGGATCTTTCAATTTTATGTTGGCAATCATTTTAGAATTATTAATTTTTAGATCTAAAGAATTTTCTGAGTTTACTATTTTTAATAATTTTTTGATAATTGGCTTTTATCTTCCTATATTTTATTAAAATAATTTTATTTCTCTATTATATCTAATGAAATATTTTCTAAATAAGGTTGTTGTTGCTACTTTGTATTTATCTCTCACTTTTTCACTTTTATATTGTTGCATAAAAGTTAGGTTTGATAGAGTTAATCTTTTCTTATTTTTAATACATAAATGATTTCACTATCTAGTATTTTTAGATTTATTTTTTCTAAATATTGAGTAAGATGTTGATATAAATTTAGAAAATTATTTTCAATTAATAAATCAACTCCTATTTTTTGCTGGTATATAGTAAAAATATGTAATTTTTCTCCTCCTACAATTATATATATATATATATATATATATATATCTTTTAAAACCTTATTAATATTTATTATAAAATTATTAGTAATTCTTACAATTAAATATTTTGGTGTTTGTTTTCAGTGTTTTTGTATGAATAACTAGCTTCTATATTTATATATGCATGTAAATAATAACTCACATAGTCTTTAGATTTTAGTCTTATCTTAATATAGGTACTATTTGGATCTATAATAATATACAAATCATTCATCTTTTGATAAAAAGTATCTATATTTTAAATTGGTTATTTCCTCCTCTATTTCTTTTAATAGATAAATATTATAAGTATAATCTATATATGATTTCTCAATTAGTTTATTTTCATCTTAAAAGCTTCTTATCATATTTTTTGCTTCATGTGAAAATTTATTTTTATTTTTTTTCTTTTGTTAAGCCTGTTAGGGCATTTATTTGCATAATGTCTTTCCTTTTGTAAATCCAACACTTACATTCTTTTTCTTTGATGAACAATAATTTTTATTTTCTAGAAGTTTATATATTTTTATTCTAAAATATCTCTTCCTATAAGGTTTTCTTTTATATCTTCTTTTGTATTTTTCGAAGTCTTATTTTTTGAATTCATATTTTTTAAATGTTATGGTTCTTTTATAATTTTTTATACTTTTGATTGTAGTGTTTTATATTACACTCATATTTTTTTGATGTTTTGAAATATTTTTATCATAACAGATTTTATCATTTTTTTCTTGACATTTCATTATTATCCAATTTTTAAGACTTTTTATTCTTCTCTTAGGGTGTTTGGTATAGTTTTCCTATTTCTTTTATTTCATCCTTCCATAAAGGTTTTATGTAATGTTCTAGGTAGTTTATGTAATATCATTTATTTATAAGTTTCTTACATAGAATGTAGTAATTTATGATAATACATTTTATATTCACAAATAAAAGGAATCTATAAAACATATGTTATAAATTTTCATATTTGTTAGATGTCATTTGACTTCCTCAATTTTATTTTCACTAGATTCAGTTAGGTGTCTTATTTTATCTTCTTTGATAAATTCCTTGTATATTTTATTTACTAAAGTTTTTAAGTATTCTTTACCTGTAGGGGCATTTTCTTACATTAATAGATATTATTGTTCTATTAAATTTGTAAAATAAACTTTATCATTTCTTGTCATTTTGTGAGCTACTAAGACTCTACAAGTTAAAAGAATTTGATTTTGTGTTTTGAAAAGTTTGTATGATTACACTCATACCACTTGACTAATTTATCTAAGGTTTTTTTTTATCTCTTATACAGTTTAAATCTAAAAGATCATACCTATAATTTTTATGGAGTTTGAATTCTAGTAGAATACTACCTCTAGTTCCCTAATATAATTCTTTCATTTTGGGTTGTTGTTTCCTTCTATCAATTTCTTCTACTCTTTTTTCTATTTCTTTCTTCCCTGTGTGTGTTAAATGTTTCTTCTTGGTAAGGAATTGGAAATGAAATTGATTTTATATAACTTTTTGGGGTCATGATTTCTAGTTCAGAATAAGTCTCACTAATTATTATCATATCATCTTCCTCTCTTTTTGTACAAAGTTTTTCGTCATAATATTTTTCTAGTTCTTCATTAGTTAATGTTAACAAACTAATTAATTTTTCTATATCCCTATTTTCAAGGTTAATAAATTATTCTTCTAATTCTTTTCTGTATTCCATTAAGTTGTGATTAGAACTTTTTATTTATCTTTAGATTTGTTTTTTCATTTTTTTCTTTTTTCATTTATAATTATCAGTGCATTTGATTTCTAGGTGGTTTTTTTTAATACTTTGAATGGATCGAGATTATGACTTATAATTTGATTGTTTCTGGTTATTTTATTTATATCTATTCTTAATTTTATAAATTTCTCATGTATCTCGTGTTATAATTTTTTATTAATTTCTTTTATCTTATTTTTGAGTTCCTTTTGCCTTTTATTTATGTTTTGTAAAAACTTAATGTTTGATTTTTGTACTATATCTATTTTTTCTGGTAAATGAGCCAAGACTTTTATTATTATTATTATTTGATTATTTGATATTTTTGATATGTCAACTAGGTTTCCATTAAGTTCTAAGTTTATGTATTTTTAATTTGTTATTAAACATCTTGTTGTTCTTTTTCCCTAATATTATATCATGTACTTATACTTTCATTACTTAGACTTTTGTTTTAGTTATGTAACTTTTTTTTCTTTATTAGAAGTTTATTATTCGTTACCTATAAAGGTAAAGTTTGATATGTTATTATTTTTTACTACATTACTTTTTTTCTTGGTATCCTAGGTTTTTTTAACATTAAAACGTCATTTATCTAGTTTTCAAAGTTGGTTATTATTTTTAGTTTTATTATTTGTCCAAGTTCTTGTAATGTTTTATCTATTTTTGTAAATTCATTTTGTCTATATATTGATTAATTATGACTATTTGTTAATGAATATTATATTATGTAATGTATTAAAAATGAATGATTTTCTTCTTCAATTAAATCTCTTTTTTTAAAATCACAAGCTAGACTTAACACTCGTTTTAAGTTTTTATTATGAAATTGATTGAAAACCTAAAATATGTATAAATTTTAGTTTCTAGTATCCTAAGTTATTATGAATCTTTTCTAATAAATTATTTATTTATTTATTATTCTATTATTTAACAATACTAGTTTTATTGGTATATCAATTTCTTCTCTAAAATGAACTTTTATTAATATTTAAATTTTTTTCAAATAAATATATCCAATTTTTCTTTATTTTTTTGAGAAATTTTTGATAATTTATTCATTATCGTTTCTTTATCAATTAATGGTATATTATACATTCCTTTTATATTTATAATATTAATACTCATTTCGTTATTACTTATTTCATAATAAATTATACAATTCCTTAAAAATATTTTTTTTAGTTTTGAAAATGATGGATATTTAAACCTATTTTATTCTTTAAAATTTAACTTTACCTTTTGAATTTCTTAAAATTTGTTTCTATTAATTACTATTTCTTGTAAAAAACATCACAAAATCTTCTATTTTTACTTCTAATATTTTTTGATTTTCTATTATATTTTTTTTTCCTTTTTGTATTTAAAACCTACCAAAGGATAAAATGGCATTTTCATAAGGAATATCTTTGTCCTTTTTCTAGTTAGATAAAAAATGTATAATACCTCGATTATGTCTTGTATATTTTAAAATTAAATTGTAATTTAGTCTAATAGTTTTTTATTTAAGTAATTTTAATATATTTTTTGAAGTATCAATAGAGTGTATTTTTTAATAAATAAAAAAATATCATATGAGTGTGATTAGTTGGTGGTTAATTTTAAAATATTAAATGTAATTATAAATTGAATTTTTTAAAGGGAAAATTGAAATTTAATTAAAATAAATAAAAAATATTAAAAGAATTTTAAATTACATAGCCACCGTCCCACCCTTTAATCGATCACCTAAGTCCACCCGGCAACGTCCACCATCCAAAAACCACTCTTTTTCCTTCCTCTCTCGTGTCTATTCTTTCTTTTTCTCTCCCCCTTCTCTCTCTCTCTCAAATCTCTCAATGAACATTTGGTGGTGAGATGGGGTCGGAGCTGACACTAACTAGAGTGATTTGGTCAGATGATGGTGGTGCGTGGTTGCATAATGGTTGTCGTTGTCTGAAAAGCTTGTTGGCGGTCAGTTTTCAAAACATGCAGATCATGCTATATATAATTAAAACTTGAAAAACAGCCAGACAGAGGTGGCTGTCGGGTGACAGGCACATCGCATTGGTAGGCATAAGATGGATAGTGGAAATGGTAGAGGATTTTGGGTGGTGGAATGATAGTTTGGGGTAAGGACAAGTGTTGTACAGATTAAAAAAAATATACTTTTTAATGTTTTTTATTTTATTTTAATTAAATTCTAATTTTTTCCTAAAAAAAATTTAATTTTTGTTAAAATAAACTTATATCAAATTTTTTAAAAATTAATAGACTAAAATTATTTAACAAAAGTGTTATAAAATTAGACTACTATTTTAAAAATTATGTCCGGATCATTAATCAAAATAAATTAAATATATAAAAAACAAAAGTTAATTGAAATAAATTAAAAATATTAAAATATCTGTATCTTTTCCCTCTTTTGCGTTTATTTTTTCTCTCTCTATCCACCGAATACTCACTCTAACCATTAATCACCAAAACATGGCAAAGGGAGAGGAATGGTTGAACATGTCTTCTTCTTCACTCCGACCATTGATCGCCAAACAGGACAAGGGGAGTGTGCATTTTTATGTTGCCGTCAACATTATGGCAATATTGAAGTCTTTTGGTGACCAAAATGCAACAACGGTGATGAAATGGTTTCTAACTCATGTCGTTCGCAATGAGGACGATGGTATGGTTTTGGAGCAAAATGTCCGTGGTGATGATTTACACAAAAGAGAGAGGGAGGGGGGAAAACAAATATTTTTTAATATTTTAATTTTATTCCTAAAAAGGTTAAGTTTTGAAAAATTATACTTAAATTTAACTTATTGGTTTCAATAAAAATAAAATAAAATTATTCGAGTAAAGTGAAAGGACAATAACGTGCATAACTATTTGTATGGGACTAAATTCTCCCTTTTTTTATTTTATTATTGATATTATCCTGTTCCTCTTCAACCTCCTCACAGAGCATTTCTACTGTCTGCTCGTACACAAAAAATAACAGTTTATTTGAAAAGACGACAACAAACAATAGTTTGTTTAAAATAAATACGATTTTCATTTTTGGGTCTGCCTTTGTTCTTTATCTCTTTGCTACTCTTCGAAGTCTCTATTCTTATTTAGAATCACAGAGCTCCGTTTGGCCATTGAGAAATAAGCGCTGGTCTTCTCTCCAGGTTCGAATCGCCATTCGATCCAAACGAATTGCCTTTAGTTCCTTTATTTATTTGTTCGGAAATTTCATTTGATGTTTCGTTATGGTCCAAACGATTTGAATTTGATAGTGATATTAAGGTTTGTTTGGAAGCGATCATTGTTGTTTAGGTTAAACTGAAATGGGTTTCAATTTGACTTCTCTTTTGTCTAATCATGTTTTCTGATTATTGTAATTTTTTAGGGTTTTTATCTAGCCGAGTCTTAGTCGGCTCTGGGCTTTAGAAATTTATAAAAACTTGATTTTAGGGTTTATTGCTGTCTGGTTTTGGAGTTGGGTTTATGTGTTAAAGCATTAGAAATGTGTAGTTATTTTTTTCTTCGTTATACGGGATGGAGAGGAGAGAGGTACTGTTTCGAATTTTCTTGGTTAAATTTTTTACCCTTGGAAATGGGTCTTTTGATTGTATTAAGGTCAGTAAGTGGAGGAGGCCTGAGTTTTCAGTTCTTTTGGATCATAAAGCCAGTAATTTTATTTTTAAAGTATGTTTACTTTACCCGAACATTATGTTTTTCTAGATATTTTATTTCAGATTGACAAAACGTGTTTTCAGGGATTCCTTTTTCAGGCAGACTGGGGAATTAATTTTTTTTTTGTTTTTTGGGTGTTCCTTCCTTATCCAGTTTGCTTGAGTGATAGTGTTGGAATATAAGTTTTGGAGTGGGTAATGGCCGGGATTGTTTGTGAGGAGTCTGGAGTAGGAAGGTCAATGGAGGGGATTTCAAGTGGGCAGAGATGCCAATCAGGGGAAGCACTGGCTGAATGGCGATCTTCTGAGCAGGTGGAAGATGAGATTGCATCTACTTCGCCCTCTAACTGGGATACTGATGATGATTGTGGTATGAGTTTTTCCCCTGTATTATTCTTGTTCTGTTTCAGTATTTGGGAGTCTATGTGAATGTAAGCCCTTGCATGTCATCAAGCGCCAACAATAAAAAGGCTATCATATTATCTCAGACTGGAACTAAAAGAATGGATGGAAAGAATGAAGTAGAGACTAGAGAGTTATAGTAAACATTGGGCTAATAGAAAAGCTTTCTATTTAACTTCTATTTGTCTCGAGGCATTTTGAAGTTTAAACTTTTAATGTGGGTTATTCTGGCTTTCGGGGATGCTATTAGAACAAAGGTGGTTTATCCAACGGATTTATTTATGCAGTTGGACAATTCTGTGCTCTGCAATTACAGATTTATTTGGCAAAGAAATGCAAGTTTTTAGGTTTTCTAACAAAGTGTAATTTGAACTTCTTGTGTGGTAGTGCATTACAATTTAATTTGATATCTTTAATGATAAAACTTTCTAGTTAACTTCTATTTGTCTTAAGGCATCTTGAAGTTTAATCTTTTTACCGTGGATATTTTGTGCCCCCGGTTGCTATTAGAACATAAGTTGGTTACCCATCAGATTCATTTATGCAGTTGTATTATTCATTGCTCTGCAAATTCAGATGCCTCTGTCTTGCTTTTTTTTGGGGCAAATAAAGCAAGTTTTAAGGTTTCCTTGCAAAATGTAATTTGAACTTCTTGTGGAGTAGTGCGTAACAATTTAATTTGACATCTTTAATATATGTTACTTGGACTCGCCACTTTGCCTTGCCGTACCGGTGTTGACAGGACACAGCACAACACTGACATCGGTATGGGATATGTGTCCGATCTGACATTTTTTTTGGACACGGTGGATAAAAAATCCGAGTAACATAGTTTTTAATGACAACATTTTACTTGCAAAATGTCATGCTTGCTCAAGAGATTCAGATCTATTCCTCTCTCTATTTATGTTTCTTACTTTCGAAGTTTTTGTTATCTTGTTTTGTCCTTTAGTGGAAGGGACAAGATTTTGGAAATTCCCTTTGTTGGTGTTGAGACTTAAAATTGTGTATACTTGTCAAGTCACTTTTAAGAAGAGTGTATGAGTTTATCCAAGTTTTGCAAGAAGCATGCTACACAGTTCCAGTTGAGCTTATTTTAACTGTATGTGCATAAAGAGAGATAGCACTACCATAATTATTTAACTCGACTTTCAAAAAATAGTGTGCTTGTTTCCATATTGTGATTTTTTACTTCAAACTTGATAAGGAAGCTGAGCTCAGTACAGCTTTGTATGAAACGTCTTTCTTTCATCCTTCACCTTCTGCTCTCTGATACCTCAATGCATGTGTTACTTTGGTTTGAGCTTATGTCCTCTTATTTTATTTTGATAAGTTTGAGTTCTTTGGTGCCTTATAATCAATACTTATTTTGTTAAGATTTGTACTCAGATATAATTTTCTTGTGACATTTATGAATGCTTTCTAAGATTTTTCAATTGAAAATGTTTTTTTATGATAGATTGTTTATTTCTTGAATATAGGGCCTAATCCTTCTGATTTATATGGGAAACATACGTGGAAGATTGAGAAATTTTCTCAAATTAACAAAAGGGAACTTCGTAGTAATGCTTTTGAGGTTGGAAGCTACAAATGGTATGAGACGGTATTTGAATGTTTTGATAAACTCTTGCACAAGCTCCTTGGATCACTTTGGTTCTGATTTTGATTGATTTTGTTCCTTTCATATCCTTTTTTGTTATATTTACTATTGAGATAGACAATAACAGCAAATGTAGAAATATAAATATTTTGATGTATTCATTCAACTTATGTAATTTCATGTGATTAAAAGTTTCTAATTTTTATCTTCTTGTAAGTAGAGACACACATGAAAATATTCTGTTCACATGCTATATTAACATTAATTGGATATTGAAATGTGCATGGTGTATGTGTAAAGTTGCGGAAACAATCGTGTACCACGAAAAATTATCATGCTTATTGGTTTTGACCTAAGCATTTTTTTTAATGAATGGCAGGTACATCTTAATCTATCCCCAAGGGTGTGATGTTTGCAACCATCTGTCTTTATTTCTTTGTGTTGCTAATCATGAAAAACTTCTTCCAGGTTTATGTTCAATAAGTTGTTTTGATGATCTTTTTCCCAGAATTGTATTCTTTGTTTGGATTAATCCGTTTGTTTGAAACAGGCTGGAGTCATTTTGCACAGTTTACGATAGCTGTGGTGAATAAAGATCCCAAAAAATCAAAATTCTCTGGTCTGTTGGTGCTTGTTTGGTTATTTGATGGTAGATTTGATCTAAGAAATTGAATCTAATGGTTGCAAATTTATGCAGATACACTACATCGTTTCTGGAAGAAAGAGCATGATTGGGGTTGGAAGAAATTTATGGAGCTACCGAAAGTATTTGATGGATTTATAGATGGCGACACTCTAATAATAAAGGCTCAAGTTCAAGTCATCAGGTGGTTCATGAATATCCATTTTCGTTTTTGTTTACTCTGCTTTAGCCCATGAGGCATGACGAGACTGATAATAGATAGTATGCTGGTATTTTAATTTCATCTTTATAGTTACATTATGTTTCTATGCGGAGGTTTGGCACTTTGACTTTTGGTAAAGTACTTGTGGGGTTCTGTAATGTTGGATGTATTTGTTTCACATTTTGGGGGAATGTGGTTGCTTTTGTCTTGTTTTCTTATGCACTATAAGACTCGCTATATTTTAACATTTTATTTCTCAAGCTTGACAAAGCTTTAACGTCAATTTTGTTTATAACTGCCCCACCTTCAGGTTCTGAATTCCTTATGTTGTCTATTTTTTTTAAATGAGAAAAGTTTGAGTTAGTTTCAGACTGCATTGCTTAACCATTCATGTGATCTATGAACTAGTCTTTTTTTTCTCTTGGTGTTTTCCCTCTCTCATTGCCCTATTTTGAAATTATAGATGGATTTTAACAAGCCTTAAGATGCAAGTTTTTTTCTGAATTGAAAATCATTCAATGGTTACAGTGCAGTCACATATTTCATGCTGGGTTGACTAGTTAATGCTATTTTGACACCTTGACATCTCCTAAGGTACAACATCTCAATAATTATTTTCATCCATGCCTGAATATTATGGATGAGTTTGTCCTTGAACTTGTGAAATGTCCTGATTCACTTGAATGGTATTTGTTATGGTCATGAATGCTGTATTTTACATCGTAAACCGTTTTGTTTGGCATTTCATTTATTTTTTAAGTAAATTTATGATGCTTTCTATGGTTTGGGAATTGTTCATCTTTGATAAAACTCATCTGTTTGCTTCTGTTTTATAGAGAGAAAGCTGGTCGGCCTTTTCGTTGCCTTGATTGCCTGTATAGGAGAGAACTTGTTAGAGTATATCTAACTAATGTAGAGCAAATTTGCCGTCGTTTTGTGGAGGAGAAAAGAAACAAACTTGAGAAGTTGATAGAGGATAAAGCTAGGTGGTCAAGGTACTGGTCTATAGTTTTAGATACCTATTCTGAGTTTTAACATTTTTTATGTTACACGCTGTGCTTTTCAATGTATGATTTACTCTTCACTTTTGTTTGTGTTTGTTTATACTTGTTAAAATACCCTATACTGGTTTGGGATTTATCATCTGCTATACTTCTGTGCTGTATTAACCATCTATTTTCAATTCTTTTTCAGCTTTTGGGCATTTTGGTTGGGACTCGACCAAACTGCCAGGCGCTGTATGTCAAGGGAGAAGACTGACGTGATTCTGAAGGTAGTTGTGAAGCACTTCTTTATTGAGAAAGAAGTCGCATCAACCTTGGTAATGGATTCGTTGTATAGTGGGCTGAAGGCTCTTGAAGGTCAGACTAAGTGCAAAAAAGGTCAGGATACACTATTGGATGCAGAAGAAGTGCCAGCACCTATCGTTTGTGTGGAAAAAGATGCTTTTGTATTAGTGGATGATATTTTATTGCTACTTGAGAAGGCTGCTGTGCAACCCTTACCTCCCAAGGATGAGAAAGGTCCTCAAAATCGCACAAAGGTGAGTAGTTGATAGCATAGATGTTAGAATGGATGCATGTAATGTTGGCTTATTTTATTTCTTAACAATTTAAGCTTTTAGAAGGATTGATTGCTATTTAATACAATATCAGAGTGGGAGGTCTTAGTGTCAACCCTACAAATCTCAAATTTTTGAATTTCAAGTGTTGTGCCTAAATAAAAGTATAACTTAATAAGAAAAAAAAGAAAAGAATATATTATAATAACCAATAAGACGATAATCGAAACAACTTATTATAAGGGTTAAAAATAACTCTTCGTTGCATATCATATTGACAAAGAAAAAAATATGAAAGTGTTATTGTAAAACCTATGCCACAAAAGGAAATGAGATGAAATATAAACTACATAAAAGTCAAATTGAATCTTTTTTACAGTTTTTTTTTTTCGATATAATAAAATTGTAAAATAATAGTTTCAAATGAGATGCATCACTTAACACACCAATCTTGTTAGAGCATATCATAAAAGGAGTAAAAATGATAATAATTTCATAATATAAGAGTATTTTAAGGAAACATTGTTAGTAGTAATTTTCATAAAAATGGAAGAAAAAAAAAAGCATTACTTTGTGCATTAGACTTTTATGTATAGTGTATATAGATGTCTAATTTGATCAAATAACAATGATAAATAAATTGTTAAATAATTTTTAAAAAGCTTTGTTTTGAATACTTTAGTTTAATCCATAACAAATATCATTTAAGCTAAATAAATAATTTAAAATTTTACTATACTACAAGAGTTTAGATGAGAAAAGTCAATTTGATTTTTTCTTGCTTTCTTTAATTTAAAAATGAAGTATGTATATCATTAGAAAACGATAAGTTTGATTATTAAAGTTAAATATATCAAATATGAAATATTAAGGGCATAATTATATTTTTCTTATTTATTACCCATTACCTACATTGAGAATAGTAGTCTCTAAACTAGATTACCCTAAATTACTTCAAACTTAAATCTTTTGAAGCCATTCATGAATTCACTTGTCACAGCATTATAGTTTTAAACTAGGTTTTTAAAGCAATCTGTTTGGATATGATTAACAATCTACAATTGTAATATTACCAAGAACTTAAAGATATAACCAAAAATATGCAAATGTATATAAATTGTTTTTAAAAAAGAAGAAATTAATTGTATCAAGCTTGCAACAGATAAGTAAAAAAAATTTGATTGTATATATATGATAAGTTTACAGTCAGCAGAACATGTTATTCAATCATAGTGGTTGTTATAAATAACCACGGTTTACAAATACAAATTGTGTAGATTTTCAGTATTTATTAGCTAAATAAAGAGTAATTTATAATTCCTCAACAACAAATAAAATGCTTCAATTTTATAGGTGAAAAATCATAATTCTTCTTAAATTTCACGAGATTATATTAAGATTCAAATTAAAAAAAAAATCACTATAATTAAACCATGATAAATAAAACCTGTATCTGCAGTAAACTATCAGGTGTTGCCAAACACCCAAACTGTAGTTACTTGTGACTTATCGCTGTTATCCAAATGCAGTATTGAACAACTAAACCATCACATCAATCTCTTTTGTTAAATTCAATCTAATTCGATAAAATTAAAAGGAGAATTATAGTACCACTCTCACAAATAGCAATTGACATTCAATTGTCTTTTACATCTTTAAAATTTATAATCTAATCAAGTGAAGTTTTATTTCTTGCACTTATACGCCTACATTTGTTACACCAGACGTTTCCAGCTAAAACACAAAAAAGAAGAGAATTTCCTTGGTATCTTTCTACTTGTCTGCAAGAACTGTTTTCATACCTCAACACACTCAACATTTTGATTTTTCCACTTCAAAACAATGGTGAAGTTTCAAAATCTAGTATAAGTCTTGGACCACAAGATGAATATATAATATAAACAAGTCAAAGGAGGAGCAATTATTTAGAACAAATTTAATTATCTACTAGGAAAGAGAGGAGTTTGTGAAATGCAATTTTTTTAAAAGTATAAACTGAACATATATTGGAGCTTTTTGGTTCTCTTTAAATTTCTCAATAATAGATAATAAATATGATGTTTATGAGTTTTTATTTTTTCATTTAATTTTTCACTAAGAGATAATTAGTACATTACGTAAAATTTTAAATTTGTTCATATGTTAAATAGTTAAATACTCGTTTCATTGGCTTTCTAACCTCTCTTACATAAAATAAGTTAATTTAATAGTTTAAGTTTTTCTTTTATTCTTCATTAAGAGATAATGAATACAATACGTAAAATTTTAAACTTATTGATATGTTAAACAATTAATTATCTATTTTATTATTTCTCTAAACTTATTCATATGTTAAGCAATTAATTATATATTTTAATAGTTCTCTTACACAATCAATTATATCAGTTTTTTTATTTTACTTTTTAATGCACAAGAGTCTTTTGGTTTTTCTTTTTAATTCCCACCAAGAGAGAATGATTACAATAAATTTTAAATGTTTAATGGTTCATTACATTAATTTTATTAATTAATTTTTAGGGTGGGGTGACATTAAAGGTCACTAAACTTGTGTCTTTGGGATTCAACTAGTACACTTTAGTCTATAAACTTTACTAAGATGGGACCCCTAGATCTAGACTAAAGTATCTCATTTTAGGAAAGTTTAGGGACTAATTTATCCAAAGACACAAGTTTAGAGACTTTTTTTGTACATGATATCCTAAATGTTTAAATTATGGGTATTAAAGTATACAAGTTAAAATTTAGGAATTAAAGTGTTCTACAGACATAAGTTTAGGGACCAAAGATGTATTTTTTTTTATTTTTTTATACTAAATATAAATATGAAAAATAATTGATCAAATTTGTTGACATTGTTTATTTTAGTTTAAAACTAAAATCGAAACCAATCATGTTAGGATAAATTACTTTAAAAGGGTAAACTTGAGCAAATGTAAATATGATGTTATAACAGTATTTTTCATCACCATTGTGAAACTCCCACATTTAAAATAGTAGTAAGATTCAAAACGTCTATACTGATTGGCATGTAGTGCAATATTATATGCTTCTTGTGGGCAATGAGAAGGCATGTGTTTGAACTGTCATTTTACGGGTGTGCATGGATATGTGAGTGTATAAGTGTTGATAAAAAAAATTAAAAACATCATTTATATATGGGTTGTGCGTTTAAGTCTGTAAGAGTTATGGAAACATTAAAATTATAATTTTAATGAGCAACCTTTTGTTTTTTTTTCTTATAAGTTACTTCCTTTGTCAAGTAATAAACTAATAATTAATAGTTTAGATAATTTAAAATTTATGTATATAGTTCATGGAGTGTGTAGCCATAACTAATTACATTTTTGCAATTAATTAAAATTTTAGGGAATACCAAAAGGTAGGATATATTTAATACATAGATAGTTAAATTAGTTTATATGAAGATATACATTGATAATTTGGGTTTGACATGTAACTTTTGGGGCTAGGATGCTCATTTTCATATGAAAATGCAAACTTATTCCTTTATAATAGTTATAAGATAGATTCCAAAGTTGAGAGATTGCAAACACGCTCTAACACGCTCTAACACGCTCTAATGTGGATTCCAACAACGAAAGCTTCTGGTGGATTGCAAACACGCTCTAACGTGGAGAATACGATGCCTCATGATCAAACCTCAAACCTCTACTACCAAGTACATTTTGTAACCAATACAATTTAATAATACTTATGTATCAAATATTTTGATTTGTATCAGCAGTTTAGTGCGAGCTGTGGAGACTAGATCGGTTTCAGATGTGGATAGTTTCTTGCATCTTTTAGAGATTTGTTGTATGGTTTATGCATATGGTTGATTTTGAAGTTATCTAATGTTATGTTACTTGGACTTTTCATATTTCTTGAAGTATTCGTGTCTAAGCGACATGATATTGACATGGATGTGAGTACTCAGACATTTCAATTTGGTGAATTTACAAAAAAATTAGAAAAATTGGTGTGTTCGATATCTAGATATGTATCTAAAATTTACGACTCGGTGTCCTAAAAGGGTCCAAGTAACTTAGTCTATATGTAGTCAAAATAAAATATTGGTCCGATTTTGGCTGCCGTTATCCTTATTATGCTTTGAGTTGTGTTTCACACCACTCATTATAAAGACCGGAAAGTTTCCCTCTCCATAGCTTCAATTGTATGTTAATCCTTGCGTTCAATGGGCAAATATATGCTCGTTGTTACAAACACTTTAGCTACAAGAGCTAGGTGCATAAGTATTAACACTCTATTATGGCTTCAATTTGTATAGTTTTGCTAGTTTTGTCTGTTCTCGTTTTTAAATTGTAAATTAGTGAGTCAGTAGTAGTAGATATTTGATGATTTTATAATATTATTCATTTTTTCATTGCTACTGCCCTATATACAGGATGGGAACAATGGAGAGGAGATCTTCAAGGATTCTAATGAGCCAGATGAAAGACGTCTTACAGAATTAGGTCGTAGGACTGTGGAAATATTTGTTCTTGCCCATATATTCAGGTAGTTTGTTAAGAATCTTTTTTATTTTTTATTTGCATGAACTTGAAAATGCTAAACTATTTGTGATTTTGTTATCAATTATCACAATCATAATGTTTTTTTGATCCTCCTAGATCTTCTGGTTTTTCATGATCTTTGATTATGTTTTCCTATCTTTGAGAAATAAACTATACAGCTGTTTGCAATAATTGTCCAAGCTTTTGTGTCAGATGTTTTCTTCTCTGTTCTTTTTTTGGGAAAATCCGGCATGTCAAATTATAAATTGTAAGTATATATCTTTGTTAATGTATATATCTTTATTGCTAATGTATTTTATAATAATCTGACAGTGCTATAAAATTAAAAAATGTAAAGCTTTGTGTTGTGCCTTGCAACGAAGTTAATTATCCATGCAAAGAAAGGGAATTACAATATCAGGTTCATCTATACATTTAGATATCAAGTGCCTTTTTGTAACTGTAGATGCTTTAATTTACTATGCTATTTACATGCAGCAACAAAATTGAAGTTGCCTACCAGGAAGCTGTCGCATTTCAGAGGCAAGAGGAGCTAATCCGTGAAGAAGAGGCTGCATGGCAGATGGAAAGTGAGCAGAAGGCAAGGCGTGGAGCTTCTGAAAAGGAAAAAAAGTCTAAGAAAAAGCTGGTGATCTTTTTTGCCTCCCTCTTTTATTGAATATCTAGGTTTGAAGTTTTCTATCTTAAGGTTGGATAATTTTGATAGTGCAGTTTGACATATTGATACATAAAATATTGTGTTTTAAAACTATTTTGGGAGTATTTCTTAGTTCTTATAGAGAGCTTGCATATATTGCTATCACTATATTTTCTAATTTGTTATGTAATTTTGAAATAAAAGATATTCTGGTTTGAATTGTCATGATGTAAAACATATGTTTAAGATTGCACCGACACTGTCATAGCTTAAAGAAAAGCAAAGATTAGTGATTATTTCGATCTGATGTTTCTATTATACGTAAGGATTTTCCTCCATGATTACAGGGCTTCATATTTTCTTATTGTTATGGTTCAAGTCAGATTAATGGAAAATTTTCTTCTTGTACTTTTTGTTTATATCAAGTTGGATGCTTGAATTGACAAATTTTTAGAAAATGGTCACTATTTTTTTCCCATTGTTCCTGGGTAAGTTTATCTCAGTTCCTTCTCTACAGGCTAAACAGAAACGCAATGATCGAAAAGGTAAGGATAAAGCGAGGGAGGACCAGCCTGATGTAGCTGTACAGGACAAGCATCGGCTAGGAAATCCTAGCCAGGAAGGAAAAGACTCTGTGCTGGAAGAACTGGAAACTGTGGATGAAAAACCTGATGTTTTGGATGATATATCTGACCTGTCTGATGCAGTGGATGGTGTTATTGAAGTATTTCAACCTGATCTGGAAGACCGAGATGCCAGTCCCATTAATTGGAACACTGATACATCAGAGATTAATCCCCCCACTGAAGCCAGTAGCAGTGGGTTAAGTGGCCTGTCATCTGTACAAAATGAAATTTCTGACAGAAAATTCCTATCCCGAATGGATGACAGTTTGTCAACATGTTCAACAGACTCAGTCCCTTCAGTGGTAATGAATGGGCCTTACAAAGGAAACTCTTTTCCTAGTTTGAAAAACCAAAAATCACCAAGCCGGTAAATATACAGTTTATATTCCATTGCTAGAATAGAAAAATTATGGAGTTAACCTATTTCACTTTATATTTCCAGGGGAAAGAACCAAAGGAAGACAGCATCTGATGGAAATAATTGGGCATCTGAGATGGATCAGTCTTTAGGGCCTGCAGTGTATGAAGAGGATTCAAGTGAAGTTTCTGAAAGTAGCAAAGTGGGTGAACCTGAAACAGAGGCTGCTGTTATCTCCTTGCAGTATGAAATGAAGTGGCCTGAACATGATGTGGTTAAGAAGGTAGAACTCCAACTTTTGATGTCATATTTTGGTTAGTTATAAACATTGACAGATATTATGTCTACTCGTCATTATTACTTAACATTGATGCTCATGTGTTTTACATCCTTAATCATATTTTACTTATGGAGTCCTATTAATGAACTGTGTGGTGTTTTATGTCTGTAAATTAAGATCTCATTTCCACTCATTTTGGTTGGTTGATTTGTCAATTCCTATATGCTGATGATTGTTTGCCATCTATATAATAGGAGGGAGTTGCATCTTCCCAGGAAAAAATATGTAATAAAGCTCAGGTTGATGTGGACAGGCCCTCCTCTAAAGAGAAAACACAAGCAGTAGCATCCTCTCCTAAAACTTTACTCGCAACAACTGTGTGGCCAAAGTCGGAGAACCAGAACAGTGCAACTTTGGATTTTACTACAGTGAGGAAAACTTCATCTAATGGAGTACGACAAATAGATAGATCACTGTCTTCTGGCATCTCCAAACCTGAGACTCAGAAGGCTCTGAATCCTAAAATGATTGAAAAGACCATGACACATCAGGTGCCAGTGATGTCAAGGTCCTCCAGCTCTCTGGTTCCTGGTCCCAGGCCAACTGTTCCTATTGTTTCGGTGGTTCACACATCCCCCCTACTTGCTTGTTCAGTGAGTGCAGCTGGCCGGTTGGGTCCAGACCCTTTACCTGCAAACCATAGTTATCTTCCCCAGTCATATAGAAATTCCATAATGGGAAATCACGTTGCTTCAAGTAAAGCTGGTGTCACAAACACCAACTCTCCACCTTCAGGAGTCAACCCTTCCTCTGCATACTCCCAATCATCTGCCTTGGTATCTGCACCAATGTTCTTATGTCAGAGTGCTGAAAGAACGGAGCCTAGCAAAATGATGCCAGTCTTTGCTTTTGGTTCGGTGACTAGGGATGGTGTACCTAATGGAAGCCAATGGATGGACAGTTCCCAAAGGGAAGTGCCCGAAAGCAGGAACTATGAACCGTGTACCCTGCCCAGCAATGTTCAAAACCTTGACTTGTACAATACTATGCGTGTTGGATCTTGGGATCATTTGAACTCTCAGTATCCAACATGTACATCTGTATGCCAGACCGAACGTTTGTCAGCAGCAGATGATTTCCCTCATCTTGATATCATAAATGAATTGCTTGATGATGAGCCTGGTATGCAAAAGGGGACTAGGGTATGCTCATATGTTGAGTCTCTCAGCAATGGGCCAAACCTTTTGAATCAGCAGTTTTCTTATCCTAGTGATATTGACTTGGCTAGTTACACTGGATCCTCAAGTAACCCATGCGGATTTGATCAGACAATGAGCTACCAAGATGATACATACCAGAGGAGCTATAGCTTTCCAGGTAGCCATTATGAATCACTAAGGGAATTTGTTCCCCGATCAAATCAATTGCCATTTGTTAATGGACAAATTGATGGTTTAATTCCAAACCAGTGGCATATGGCTAACTCTGATTTATCACTACATGGCATGAGGAATGCTGAATGTAATGGTTACCCATATTACAGTCCAGATTATTCAAATCTGGCATGCGGCGTCAATGGTTATGCAGTATTCCGGCCTTCAAATGGGCATTGAAAGAAAAGGATGACAGCATGTGCCAACAGATTAGTGGCTCATTGTCGTCGTAATAATGTGTATTTGGGTCCGTAGATTTGGTGTAAGGTTGTAATCGTTTCATAAGTTCAACATTCTGTAAAAACTGTTCCTTTCTTTCAAGCCTTTTGAGTTGCTAGAAATACAGCTTTCGTTTTTTCTCTGGGTTGGGGGAAATAGCAGTTATAATATTGAAGTGGTCTTATGGTCTTAGAGGATAAAGTCTAATTCACACTTTCACTAGAGGTCTGGTCAGAGTGCCAGACCTAACTTGTTCCTAACTTATGATGAATATCTTGATCAGAATAGTTAAAAGTTATTTTACAAATATATTACCGAGTCTAATGAATTCCATATGCTGAGCAACCGTAGGAAGTTAAAATTCATCAATTTGTTGGTGTACCATAAGTACTTGCAACCAAGTACATAAGTAAATTGGTGAGAAGATTTGAAGTAGCCTCTGGAGCTTGTTGAAGTACCCAAATATTTTGTTGTGTATAAATCACTTCTAACTTCTACGACATAAGCACATCTAAGAGGGCTGTAAATAAAAAGATGGCATTCAAACAGAGAAACTGTAAGTATACCCACCTTCTGTAAGCACTATTGTGAATTGTGATAGTAAAATTAGGAGGGACAGATAACATAAGAAATAAAATGCTAAAATCTGCAATCACTTTCGACAATTATATTCTTGAATCTAATGGCTAGTTAAATAGCTCTTGAACTATTTTAGACCAAATCCTCAAAGTATTGCCATAACAATCTCTATTCTTGGTTATCCTAGTGAGGTATCTTGGGAAGCAAAACATTTATGGGAGGAAAATTTTCCAATTTAAAGAGTTTTAACACTTCCAGTATTATTTGGGTACCTATTGTTTGAACGGTGATATGTGACAATCAAATTTATTATTGCAACAACAAGAATACATGAATGGTATGTTTTCTCCTTGTAATTAATATACTTTCGTGTCATTATATTTAAAAAAATTATTATTAATTAATTGTGCTTATAAAAAATTAAGTTATGGCAATATGACAATCTATAATTCAACTGTATTAAACATATGCAACTTTTTACATTTCTTGGAAGGATAGTGGTAGACCATCATTATTAATGCATGACATTATAATAATGATAATTAAGGTACTAAGTGTATGCTATGGTAGTATTTATTTTATAATATTTTAATATTATTGTAACAATTATGTTAGTATTTATTGCCCATTAACTTGTTTCATTTTATCTTAATTTTCATATATTATTATTATTATTATTTTAAAATAAGAATAATCATATATGATATAACTAGTCTTAAATAGTTTATTGCATGTAATTTATAAAAATATTGAATTTAATTTTGGAAAGACACCAATGGTCCCGTAGTTTTAGACAAAGAATTAGAGTATTTTAGTATCATAACTTTAAAAAATGTACACTTTTATTCTAAACAAGATGCACATAAGTCTTGTAGTTTTAGATGTGGATGCCCTACCTACTCATGGTTCATCCCAATCTTTAAGTTCCTGGAAGTGAAAGACCTACCCACATATCCCAAAGTTGCAAAATAAATTAAGGCAAAGGCAGGAAGTTACACGATCAAGGTAAGAAGATTATATAGAAGGACTGTACTCGGGCTCAGACTCTTGTACGTAGCCAATGAAGGAATTGAAATATTAATGTTTAAAGCACATGAGGGCGAGTGTGACTCTCATTCAAGTGAAAGAAGACTATCTCAAAGAATCATGAAGTAGGGTTATTATTGGCCCACCATACTGACAGATTGTACAAAATACATTCAGAACTGCGATAAGTGCCAAAGGTTTGCCCCATTGTCAAACATGCCTCCCAACTCCATGAAAAGGGTGATAAGTCCTTGGCCCTTCTACAAATGAGGACTTAACACCATATGGCCTCTACCACTAGACAAGGGTCAGAGGAAGTTTCTGTTAGTTTCCACATATTATTTTCCAAATGGGTGGAAGTAGAGCCTCTAGGAAGGATATGAGAGGAAAAGTCATTAAATTTATTTGGAAATCCATAATATGTCGGTTTAGTCTGTCCAATGAGCTCGTTATAAATAATGGGAGGTAATTTACAGGGTGTAACATTAGGGAATTTGTCGCTAAATATAACATTAAAATATGCCACTTAACACCTTATTATCTACAAGCCAATGGACAAGAAAAATCTTCTAATAGAGTAATCATAAACTTATTAAAGAAAAGATTGGCGAGTGCAAAGGGAAAATGGGTGTAGGATATGCTTGAAGCATTATAGGATATTAGGACTAGCCCCCACGAAAGCACTAATGAGACCCAATTCTTCTTGGTATATAGCACTGAAGTAGTAATACCAACTAAGGTGGCCGTACCTACTATCAGGTCAACCTTAACGAAAAAATAGAATGAAGAAAATAGGGTCATCGAACTGACCCTCGTTGAGGAAAAAAGATATGAGGCTCTAAGAAGGATAATTGATCAAATGAGAAAGGTGTTAGGCTATTACAACAAGGTTGTCCATTTCAAGCTATTTGCCCAGGGTGATTGGGGTCCTCAGACGAGTCTTCCCATATAAGAAGGAATGGATGGCCAAAAAAATAATTCAAATTGAAAATGACCTTATCAAATAATTAAGATAACCCTAATAAGAGCCTACTTATTAAGAAACATTAAAGGAATCGAGGATAGCACAAGCTGAAATGTCAGGCACTTGAAAAAATATCACTTCTAATGTATATTAATTTACTTTCAAGTACCATGATTGTATGCATACCTATGAAGTGACCTTCTTCAACAAATGGTTCTCTCATAAAAGTTTCCTACTACTATAGGCCAAAGGTAGATCACATCGGTTAAGAACTAGAGAGACCATCCTGACACTTACAAATATCACCGGTTGACCACCTTGGTCAGAAACCAAGCTGGTGCTCTGATAATGAAAGGAGAGTTGAGTGCCTCGACTAGGAATCAAGTATAGCTCCATCTCTTACTATTATAGGCCATAGGATGATCACCTCAAGACTAGACTTGGCCTCTTCTTAAGCACTCAACTTCTTCTTGAGCCTTGATAGCTTGACTTTCAATCTTTGCACCTAAACTTTTAACCTTACATTTTCTCGCCTTAGGCCCAAAATTGAATGCCTAACTGAATGATCATATTCTATAAGGCATGAGCAAAAAAGATGGAGAAAGAGTTGAAATTATTTTGACAAAAATTTATGAATCCAACAAATGACCTAATCCTATTTTATAGGGGATGATTTTAGAAAAATTATGGACATCTGTACCTAAATGAGAAAATGGACCAACATCGTAAACTACAGTATAAAAGGATATAAATACACTACCAACCAATCAACACATTATACAAAGAAAAAAATTCATTAATAAATTCAAAAACAAAAAGATACATCATCTAACCGACAACCATACAAACAAAATGTTGCATCGAGCTCACAACAAAAGGAAAAGAATTTAATACAATAGCTCTTGGCCTCACCCCAAGTACCAGTCACCTCGATGTCATCACTACTCTCGCTTAAGTCAGAATCTTCTTCCTCGTCCCTTTCTTGAGATTGGATGGGCTCACATGGATGAATGATTGGGATGTCTAAAATACTATAATAATACTCACCCAGGTCTCTTTTCTTGGCTTCCTTTTTGAAATATTCCATGGCTAGTCCATATCCGATATCTACACTCGAGGTGTATTGATTAGCTATAGCACCGAGCTTGCCTTTTGCCTTTTCATTAGCCCCTTGTAGTTCAACCAATCGGTGATCAAGCTCGGGTACTCTGAGATGACTAGCCTCCAAGGTATCCTCAACCTTTCTCTTGTCCTCTTCTAGTTCCTCCACACGCCGGGCGAAGCCATTAACCTCAAACATAACCTTGGCCAATTTTTTTGACTTATCTATGGCCTCCCCTTCCCACTTGGTGGCTTACACCAATAACAATGCATACTTTAAGAAGGTCGAGTTGTGACTCTATTTCTCCAAAGAAAGATTGCAATTTAAGCTTTCCACACCATAGGATCTGTTCAACCCCAAAAGTAGTAGCACATGAAAAATACAGATAACACGAGGTCAAACATCATAATTCCAAGTTTACAACAAATAAAAGTGTGCACACACGAGAATGGTTATACCTGGTACAATAAGCGGTCGACCATGGCCCATGATTTCCTACTTTTACATATGGTGTCGAGATACTTCTCTTGCACCATGAAAGGGAGATCATTCACGTAATGGTCGAGCTACTTTGGCGTATGCTTTGACACAAAACCACCTCATCCATATCGGTTGTTAGGTCGTTCACCAGGTTTTTCCCTTTTTTGGCATCCCTTATGGGTGGGGCAGTAGCTAGAGGAGCCGAGTTGGGGGGAGACGAAACATGTCACTCGGGGGAGGTCGACGAGGGCTCGAACATGTTCAAAGGCTTAGGCTTGAGCAATGGCTCTTCCACCATTACTTTCTTCTTTTTTGAAGAGGAGCTCCCCTCCTTACTCCTCTTCCTTACTTTGAAGGACTCTCTCTTTTCGTGGAAGGTGTAGCTTTTTGAGAGCTAGCCCCCTGAGAGAGCACCCTTCCTTTAAGACGATATAGAAGCACGTTAGTATCAAAATTCATGTTATCTGCAAAAGCAAGAGAAGATGTTTTAATACAACGAGATCCCATCAACAAAAAAACCAAGTTTGAGGACTAGTTCACCATCATCGGTGACCACTTCAAACCTATCCCCATAATCTGTGATAAGGGTATTTTGGTTAAGAGGAGCCTGAGGCTTACGAATGATCCATAGAGGGGGCTCCACAACACCATGTCTTATTAACCCACATGCGACAAAGTGTTGGGTATTCAAAAGATCCATTCATAAGGTCTTCTTTGAGAGATAGTTTTGGATGTCAACCAGGCGTTGCTGTGCATCCAACAAAAAGGTCATGATCAAGAAGCCTGTATTCCTTATCATGACCTTAATGTCATTACAAGTGCTCCTAATTATACTGGTTTCATTTGTTGGAGACTCCTACTGGCCTGAGACAGAGATGAAGTATTCCTTCCAATTCTTCTCATTCTCAAGCAAGGCCATATTTATCCTTTTGTCATATTTTATAGACATATACACCCTCCTTAGTTCTGTTGGGTTTTGTTTTAGGACATATGCTTCAAAGAGCTTGAGCATCTCCAAATCCAGGCAGAGCTCTTGGCATATCACTGTGAGACAAAGAAAGTACCTCACCAAAAACCTCCTAATAAGGGGGTATATGGGGAACCTAACACCTAACCATAAAACCTTCTCATGAAATATCGTCCACCCAACTAAGGGAGGGTCGTTATCACAAGAACCGACCATTGGAATCCTTATGTAAACCAAGGAAGAAATGTTATATGTTTTCCTAAGTCTCTCATTATCCAGTGGTGATAAACCACTAGTACTAACTAGGGTCGACCATCCCTTAGTATGACCCATAGGTTCCCTAGCCCCTATGTTTCTATCCTTTTTCCTCCATGTCCTAGCCTCTGATATTTGTGCCTGAGGAACATTTAGCATAATAGTAGGAATGGCCTGAGAAGAGGCAGTAGAGGTAAAAGGTTAGGGTTGAGATTGCCCTCCCTCACTTGTAGAGCTTATCTAAGCAGAGGACCCCGTGTCATTACTAACAATGGGATATTGAAGGCTTTCCTGAGAGTATGAGCCTGAGGTCCCTTATCTATGCATAATGGCTACAAAATACCACAAAATATAAAGGAAGGGGTAAAATACAAGAAAGAAAGATTACCTAGGGTCGATTTCAAAAAATAAAGGAAAAAGATTCTTTAAAAACCAACCTAAAAAGAAAGCATATAAGTGTTAAACTCAAAGTGCTATACTCTTAAAATACGAGCTAAAAGGCTGTATGTCGAGCTAATTCCTTACCACCAAACTGAACTTTTTTATGCCTTGAATTGAGGCGATAAAGTGTTTTTTCTCTTACTTTTTGTTTGATGTGTAGGATATGATCAAAAAGTCTCAAGACACACACCCTTTATATAAAGACCCCTATTTTCTCTCTCCAATCAACTCACAAACATTTATTAGGAAAGATCAACATTTCAGACCTATTGCTCAAGTTTTAATCTTCCACCTTAGCATAGAGCTTGAGCTGAAAGAGTAAGGACTTGATATTTGGATGTATGGAAGCCTTGTAAGTAACAAGCCAAGCCGTAACAACAACTCAAGACAAGATGATAGCTCAAACCAAGATGATAACCTGAGCTGGAAAGTATAGTGATAGCCTGAGCTTGAGGGATAGTCCTACCCTCTATTGTATATATGAGGTCACACGCCTGACCAAGCCTTAGGTGATCGATCCCTATTCATCAGTATGATTTTACTTTTACACCCTTTCTGACGTATTCCCATGTATCTACCCTATAAATGTGAAATTTGTACATGTAAAGTCCAATAAATATGTGGGTACCTTAAGAAATCTACGCATTGCATCATTTGCTCCAACTTCTCTCTAAGTTCTCTTTCTAGAATTCGAACGATCCCAAAAACCACCATAGTCATCTCCTTTCTTTAGACTAGGCATACCCACTTATTATATGATGTTGTGTAAATGATGCCCATATCCAACCATTTAACAACTTCCATCTTTAACACCTTTTTCATAATGGAGTCTAACCGACATGTTGTGCATCCCTGATGGATTTAATCCATTCTTCTCGCTCCTTAAGCTATTAAAAGAAGAACTAACATTATATATATATATATTGAATGTGCTATCTTTTTATTAATGTTACATTGTTCAAGTGACTACAAGCTGTGACATCTTTTCCTACAAATTTGTGGGATATACCTTCTGGCATGCAAGAAACTTTATCACACACCACATAGGAAAGGAAAGGAATAGATGTTTTGGAACCACATCCAGTTCCTCCACCTAGGCCATTGGAGAGGTTTGGGTTTGTACAAGACAAACTGGATAACCAACAAGGTCTAACAAAGAGCATGTCAGCCAATTAAAGAATATGAAAAGTAATCTTTGTTCCAATAATCTGTAGCTCATTTGGTTTGAAGGAATATGATTATCGCTGCACTTAAATTTTCCCTATACCAAGAAGCATAAGGATTATTTACAATGTTTTTTCTTGGTGGAACAGAGGATAAGAAAATGGAGAAATATAATTGGAATAGAAGGCAGTGACTGGAATCATTACCTTAGGATAAAGCCTCATGTTGTTAAAAGGCGAATAAGAAAAGGGATTCCTGATTGCTTAAGGGGCCTTGTCTGGCAGTTAATCACTGGAAGTCATGATCTTTTACTGATGGACCCAGGTGTTTATGAGGTATCTTTTTTATGATATGATGATTCTCAATAGTCATAGACTTCTAATAAGCAAAATGTTAAGTTCTCATATAAAATCTAACATATTTCCAACCTCACTTATTAAAAAGAACTCTTGCTACGAAGTTTTTGGAGAGAGTCCCTTTTTTGGGATAGGTAGGATATCTTGTTTTGGTAAAACTGGTTAAAAATAGGAAGACTCCTTCATAAGTGGTTCTTGCTTAATTATCATAGAATTCATCGAGATTGGCTAAAATTAATGAATTACCACGCGTCGATATCGTCAATTTCATAAGTATCATACCCAATCCCATCAATCGAATCGCTTTTTCGTAGATCTATTTTGCTGGAATTCGTTGGTTTTACCATGAGTGGATTGTATCCATTGGGCAAATATAGGTTCGATCAAAATTTGTTTCTCCGCGCCCGCCTCCACAGTGAAGCTTCCTGCTTACTGAGCTCATAAAATGGCGAATCAATTCATTTGAAAGAGAAAGTCGGGTCTAGTTGATTCCCGAGTTGACCAATGATAAATGGGTAGGAATAGCAGGCATAACCTAAATGAGCTAGGCTTAGCCAGTTATCCTTTAGAATAACAACTATTCTTAATGTCGCTCGGGTCAAGGAACCACAATTGATTGACCATCCAAAAAAATTGGAAGGTATTATTCAAACGCACTTCTAAAATGGGCCTGGAACAACCGCCAGGTTATCGAGGACACGTCTGAAGAGGAGGCGGGCATCCTCTAAGTTTACCAACCTACCCACTAATGGACTATGGGGAGGGCAGTCGAATGTAAACTGACCGAGAACCCGAACCGCTTGACCAACTAGAAGAATGAAAGGGATATCTTATCGAGGTAATCATATTTGTTTCGGTAGATATGCTCTTCAAGCGCTTGAACCCGCTTGGATCACAAAACGGGAGGCAAAATGAGTTAAGTCTAGCATTCCTGTGCAATTCCCTTCAAAATTCTCTATTTCCGGGTATAATGTACAAAGGGGATTTAAGACTGTTAATTATGAAAATTCTTTATTCTTTATTTTATTTCTTTTCTGTGTATATTTAAGATTTATTATCCTTACTTAATTAGGAGATATAAATGTGTGTACCCCTTGGTGCTAATGAATGAAATTGAGCCTTCCAAACATACATGCATAACATAGTGCCAACTGAACTGTTTGCTTGTCGTAGCAACTAGTGTATGATGTAGAAAGTTATGCCCTAACTCCCTCCAAAAGAGCTCTCAAAGAAGAAGGGTTGTCAGGACCTTATAACCAACACTTTGTTGGCTTCCCTGATCGATGTGAGACTCCTCAACACCTCCCCTCACATCAGACGGGGACACCACAAACACAGATTGACCATGAGGTTGAATGACCGAGGTTGATTGTGTTGGGCACATAAATTGAACCCAGGGACTTGCTTTGATACCATGTAGAAATTCATGGCCTAACTCCCTCTAAAAAAGCTCTTAAAGAGAAAAGGTTGTCATGATCTTATAACCAGCACTTTGTTGGCTTCCCTGGTCGATGTGGGACTCCTCAACACCCTCCCTCACATCGAACAGGGACACCACAAATACCGATTGACTGTGAGGTTGAATGACCAAGGTTGACTGTGTTGGGCACATCAATTGAACCCAGGGATCCGTTTTGATGCCATGTAGAATGCCATGACCTAACTCCCTCCAAAAGAGCTCTCAAAGATGAAGGGTTGTCATGACCTTATAACTAGCACTTTGCTGGCTTCCCTGGTCGATGTGAGATTCCTCAAAAACCTCCCTCACATCAGACAGAGACACCACAAAGATAGATTGACTGTGAGGTTGAATGACCGGGGTTGAGTGTGTTGGGCACATCAATTGAACCCAGGGACCTGCTCTGATACCAGGTAGAAATTCATGGCCTAACTCACTCCAAAAAAGCTCTCAAAGAGGAAAGGTTGCTAGGACCTTATAACCAGCACTTTGCTAGCTTTTCTGGTCGATGTGGGACTCTTCAACACCCCCTCTCACATTGGATGGGGACACCGCAAAGACCGATTTACCGTGAGGTTGAATGATCAGGATTGATTGTGTTTGGCACATCAATTGAACCCAAGGACCCGCTTTGATACTATATAGAAAGTCATGGCCTAACTCCCTCCAAAAGAGTTCTTAAAGAGGAAAGATTATCATGACCTTATAACTAATACTTTGTTGACTTTCCTAATCGATGTGAGACTCCTCAACAAGATCTATCATCTATAACATTTATTTATTTCTTTTTTATTTATTTGCAAAAGGCATAAACATACGCTTTTGACATGACTCGATCTAATGACTTTAAAATCACGTATTAGTGTATAAATACTAGCTCAATGTTATTTACATTTCATTAAAAAAAAATAAGATAGGCCACCCAAATAGTATTAGGAAGGTTCATTAACTTGGTAGTAATATAATACAATTTTTAGTATTATTTGTGTCCTTATTATTTAGGTGATATTTTAATGGTATTCTTATGTAAAAATAGGTATTAATTTGATATAATTTTCTTAATTTAATGTGAAAATTATATCAAATTTATACATATTTTTAAATAAAAGTACCATTAAAATATCAAATAAATAATAAGTGCAAAAAATATATTAAAAATATTATTAAAGGAGCCAACCAATATCCAATTTATTGTTTTGAATTTGACATATCCGATATAAATATAATAGTGGACCGCTAATAGGCGTTTCTTCCAAATTACCCAACACTCCAATTTTGTCTAACGTCGCATGAGCAATGAGAATTGAGAATCTGAGAAGGCAAAGGAGTCAATCCCATTTGCGACCGGAGTTGCCGTGGCCAAGCCATATATGATTCAAGAAGTCACATGTGTCATATTTTCTACCTTCAGAGTTTCAAACGTATCAGTATATATCAATTACGTATAAAATTTGTGTACATATATTAAATGCTATTATATTATGCCTAACACTTGACTATTTCCGTAGTCTTTTAATAAAAATATTGCATTTAAATCCTAAAAGAAAAGGTCAAACAGGCACATAATTATCGAACGATATATTACCAATAGATTTGAAGTGAGAGAGGACACAATCAAATATATATAAAATATAAAACTCATTCTTTTACAACATAAAAGGTAATATTTTTTTTTCAAAAAATAAATATTTTACTTTTAATATTCTTATGTTATACTATCCTAATCTCTTATATATTATTATCAAAAATAAATCCTTAAATATAAAGTATTATCATAGTAGAACTTTTTAAAAATTAAGAGATTAAAATTTTATTTTTTATAGTAAAATATTAAAAATATTTATTTTTTATAGTAACAATACTAAAAATATGTAATTTAAAAATATCAAATTAAAATGCATCTCAGTTGCCCAAAATATTGGTACGATTTACAATAACCTTTTTCCTCTAGTAGAATATAATAAGTTTGAAAATGCAAAGTAAAAATGAAGGAATAATTCAAATTTTCCAATTCCTTAATTTCTTGTATATATTATAATATTAATTATGACACATTCAAGGTCAACAAATTACATAGGAACGAAATAAAATAAAATAAAAACCTAACATTCAACAGTCAAAATCCAACAACTAAAATTAATAAATTAATCAGCAGGCAACAGCTTCCTCCTCTTCAAAAGCTAAAATATTATTATAATTACTACGAAAATCCTGTCATTATAAATACCCAATTAAACAACCAAATGAATACACTCATTCATGTAATTATTTTTATACCTAGTTAAACTATTCATGGGGCTTCTGATCAATATTTGTTTGATAATTTTCTTTGTTATCTCTCTTGTACATTTAGAATCAAAAGGAGTTATAGCTAGTAGGGTATTGAAAGTTGAAGATAAAGATGATCAACAAGTAGTTGCAGTCGGTAATTATGAAAAGAAGGGAAAATTACTAATTGGGTTAGAGGCTCTTCCGAGAGGTCAAACACCTTCTTCTCAGTCATCTAGCTGTACTTATATTCCTGGAAGTGGAGGATCAAAATGTCCACTAAATGGAAAAAACTTTGCAGTACTTCATCATCAACATGATTATCCACGTCTAATGCTTCGATTTGGTGTGGCTACTAGCTACCAGCAAAAACTCGGACAATGATCTATATTATCAAACATTATCCGGTGTGGCTCGGATTATAATTTGAAATGAGGAGGATGAGTTTTATCTAGCAGACAACCACTAGATATAACCCGTTTTTGTTTTTTTTTTTGTTTTTAGTTAAAACGATAAGCACACATTTTAAGTATGGAAGATTTGAATCTTGAATATATGGCCAAAAGCACCACAACTTAGTAACTTGGCTATGAAAGCATGACTAGCTATAGCGGATTGAATTCAAGGATTATTGATAGCAGACTTCATATGTACAGGTCGGCGTATATGTAAAAACATTTATAGATTCAAACTCATAATTAGCTTAAGATTTAGTTGAACATGTACAATTTGCATTTTTTTTTTTAAATTGTTTTTTATGATTTGGGAATATTATTGATTCATTCATTTCTTGGGAAAGAGATTTACAAACATGAAAATGGTGTAGATTTATAAATTATAAATCTGCCAAATTGTCCTTGTAAATTACAAACTTTGTTGTACTGACAGTATTGTGTAAAACCAGAATGAATACAGCTCGATTCATATTCATGTTATCAGCAACTTAAGTTTCATATTTTCTGTATATTAAAATTTATCTTTTTATCTTAATTTTTTATACGTCTATGGATTTGTATCAAATATATATCTCATCTAGAAGAACTCACAGTTCTTAGAAAGGAATTGAATGTATATTCATGAAGCTAAAAAATTATAGTGCATTAGCTCACACAATGTGTTTTATAGAGTAGTATTAATATTGCCCCTAAGCCTCCTAACTAATAATTTCTATACGCATAACAAAATTGACATAGCACGTGCAAGTGCTAAACAACCACACTTAACATCTAGCAAACAGCATATATCACCATATTACAGTCCCTGTCAAATTGAAGATTTTAACAGTACTATCAGTTTGATCTTAAAGGAAAGAAATTGGGACGAAACAAGAAACTTGGTGAAAATATCAACCAATTAATCAGAAGAGGAAACATGCTCAAGAAAGAGCTGCTTCTGGAGGACTTTATCACACTCAAAGTATTGATCAAGCTCAATTTGCATGGTCCTAGAATGCAGCACAGAGCTTTTGACCAAGCTAGTGCTTAGATTGTCATAAAACATAATTGGCGGTGCTGCAATTGGCAAGCGTAGCTCAAAAAAGACTTTTATGTCCCATACAATGGTTCTATTATAAGAATGATGTAAAAAAGGCTTGACTAAACACATAAGACACAAGAGGTGAAGTGGAACACAAAAAATGAGTTAAGAGGGTTGTAACAACCATCTTACCATGCAATTGATAGATACCATCATCACTAACACCCTAAACCACCACTGTCTTCATTATCAAATCCATAACAAAAAAATTATTTAGAATGAAACTCAACAAACACCTTATTATTTACACAAAGCTTATAACAAAAAGTTTTGATGGTGCTGCATTATGTAAGTTTCCAAGAGATCATTTAAAGAAAGCAAACATTTGGTAGAAATAACAAGAGAGCCAGATCCACTGCCAACAATAAAAAGAGTTTCATGATTACTTAGAACAACACCATCAAAACCATGATAGGATGATTGATTTGGAACCTTAGTGCCATCTACACTAAGGTGATGGCTAGCCCTAGTATCAAGCAACCAAGTGTTTTGTGGAGGCACTATGTTAGAAGTTGCTACCATAGCTGATGGTTGAGACATGCTTTTATCCTTAACATTTAACATATCACGTAAGACAACAAAGCAATTTGCAGCATTTTGATCAAGCTTTTCACAAATCCGACACGTAGGTTTATCGCTTGAAGATTTTTTTTCCTTTAGTATCTAGTGAGGTATCTTGTGAAGAACTTTGACTAAGATGATCTTGAATACACCATCGAGATTGAGAATTGGATTTACCATTTGAAGATTTGTTAGAACCCTTCTTAAAATTAGAAGAAGAATTGGAGTTCTGAGTAGCATTTGTACTATCAATATGATTTTACCTTTCTAACATATGTTCGTAACCTTTGAGATGATTACGTAAAATGTCTAAATTAGGACGAGTTTCTCTCAATTGAATGAAGAAACAAAATAGATGTATCGAGGGCCAAAACCTCCAAAAATGTACAACAATAAATCACGATCAAGAATTGAATTACCAATAATAGCTAGATGATCAACAATAGACTTTGCACCAAACAAGTAGTCTTGAATAAACATATTACTTTTAAAAAGAGTTTGTAACTAAGATTGAAGTTCAAGAACTCGAGATTGAGTGTTAGTTAAAAAGTATTCTTTGAGACTCTTCCATGGATCAAGAAGAGTTCCTTGGTAGGAAACATAACAAGGCATTGATGAGGACATAAAAATACACTAAGCTTATAAGAAGAGAGTTAATTCTAGTTCAATACAAAATTGGATTCAATAATCGATCAGGACAAAAATGAGAAGGAATCTGAATAGAATAGTCAACAAACCCTTAAAGACTATAAGCTACAATGAAATTCATAATTGTTTTCTCTAAATCAAGCAATTATTATCATCAAATATAACAGATAATAACAACTTTGTAGGAATAGAAAGAAAATTATGAGTCAAAACATCATATGGTTGAGCGTACACCATTGAAGGAGAATAAGAACTAGGCATGGGAACATTTTTGTGGAAGAAGGTTGAAGAATTAGGCAAATCAAAAAGAGGAAAGGAACTTAAAGAAAGAAACCAAAAATTGAATGAAAATGGCAAACACTCACAAAAGGAGATGGAATTGACAAGTTCGGAGATGAACTCATCTACACATTACCATAGGTAAAACTGTATTGTAAAAGTTAAAAAAAGATGCCACGTGATCAGATACAACACTCTAAATTAAAGCAACCATAGATGGCTGTGCACCAGAGTCAGAGATGCAAGAACTACATCCCTGTAAGTACCATTAGTCTTTGATGCTATTAAAGAAGCTCTAATACCATATTAATTTTGTATAAAGAGAAAGAAAAGAAATGAAAAGAATATCAAGAACTCAATACTCAGTTTTTATTATCAAAACAATGTATGTAAAACTGTTTATAAGAAGATGCTTATATACTACACAATGTGCAGTGGCTAACAACCTTGCACATATATTGTAATTAACTTCCTAAATGCTAGCTGTCAAACAGCTTTCACACTAACAAGCTCACACACTTCACAACACATATTACTATTTTATTATATCATTTAATTTAGTTTTTATACTTTCTCACTCACCTGATTTAATTATTTAGATCGGTAAATAATATGACCCTTAAGTCATTTTTCATGTCATTACTTAAATTTGAATAGTTTGACACACATTCCAATTAAGATTAATTCCTCCCGTCATTATAACTTTCACTAAAACATACTTGCCACCGGTATTCATTTTGCTAATGTCATAATTTATTTAATGATAATTCTAGTAAAATAATATTATTTTCATTTAAATGCATTAAATACATAGAAAAGTGTTCATTGATAACTAAAGCTTAAATTATCATTTAATTAATTGTGATATTAATAATTTAGTTATAGCATTAATTATATTTTTATTCATTAAATATATTATCTTTAATATTTTGGTTCTTTTAAATAATTTTGAAAACAAGGGATTCCATTTTTTATTAAATTTCCAATTTATTTATGCATATAGTATTGCATTAACAAACTTGAAAAAACCACATTTGTCTTTTTTTTCTTCTTTTTGTTAGAAAAAAAAGTTCATTTTTCATATAAATTTACTCTCTGATACATAAATTGTTATTTATTTATTCATTTTAAATAAATATCACCAAAGTTAATATGTTACTTATTTCGTTCCACATATATTTAGATCTAATGCAGTAATTTTTTCTATTATATTTTATTTATAATCAAGTTAGGCATATTTTATTATGTTTTAGTAGTTTTTTTCATATCTAAATCTTGATATGATATTATTGTTTGTAACTCAAAAATTAAACAGCTCAAACCATTAAATAAAAAAAATAAAGAATTAACATATTTTTAATTTCTCAAAAAAATTTATAATTTTTTGATTTAGATATTGATGTACCTTTTTTTTTCTTTTTTTTACAAAGGGAACTTTTCATCTATAATTAGGATTTGAACTACTACTTTTACATTATCATAAGATTTTTTATGTCATTTTGACTACTATAGGTTACATATGTACTGATAGGTTACATATGTACTTTGAGTTTAAATATTGAATGAAACTTATTTTTTCTTAAAAGAAAAAACATTTTATGGAATTTTTATGCTTTGAACAGTTGCCTTGGGCCAAGCGCTATTTAGCCTTTCCGGTCCTAAAGGACCAAACCCAATATGAAGAAATGGGACACAATCAACTTCACTTAATTTTCCTACAAACGAAATAATAATAAACAAACAATAGATAGATAGTATTAAAAAACATGGAATATTGGAGAATAAATACGAGACTCCTTTGGTTTTATTGGACATGAACTTCCAATAGAAGCTACTTACTTACATTAAGACATACAGGTACAGCAAAACACCTTCACACACACACACACAGAACTTGCATGTGCTTAACCAATCCTAGGAACCCTCGTGACGATACCACTTTCATTAACCCAAACGCGAACCCTATTACAGAGGAAGGCCCCTATGAATATTGTTCCTTCAAGCACAATCTGAGCAGTCACATTAGGATTCTCTGTCTCAATTGTTGCCACAGCTTCCACCCCTACTTGTCCATTAAGCTCTGGCCATGAACCCTTCCCTATTAATGGATTATTAATTTATAATTATAAACTATTTAAATTAAAGCTGTAACTATATAACTTGAAAATATTGAGGGCTATTAACGAATTATTACCTTCACATTCTGAAGTCATCTTTGATATATGGACCAGCTGGAACTCTAGCTCTTGTATGTATTCTTGATCTTCTTTTGGCGTATTAATTATGTATTGTAATCTTGAAATGAGTAGCAACAAGCTATTTATACAGCATTTTGGTTTTTATTTATTCTTCCAGGTTGGTTGTGCATTCTTGACTTTCTATATATTTGAATTAGGCGCAATCTTTTTGGACCAAATTTTATTTTATATTTCTGAATTAGGTATGAGCATAAGCTAAATTTAAATTATACAAAATATTCTTCATCCTTGTTTAATAGGCTAGGTGTAATGGCATTGTAATAGGAAGGACTGTTTGATCGGTTATTTCCTTACAGGTAAGTTTGAGGGTGACCAATTTGGTGTTTTAGATTTATAATTTTTTTATCAAAATTATTTAATCTAAAACTAAGAAGTAATTTTAGCATGCATAACTTTTATGTACATTGATATTTAATAATGTTGAACTTTATTAAAAATTAAAGTTTTTTAAAAAGACTTCAAAATATGAGATCGTATCCCTAATAAATATAATGAAGCGTGAAAATATAAATTATCAAAATAGTTAAAATTTAGAAACAAATAAGGAAAGAAACCTATCAAGGAAACTTTGCTAAAAAATGCTTATCTCCTTTCCTAAAATGAAAAATAATATAAAATTTAAATATATTAATTAGTATGTATAAATATTATAAATATAGTAAAATTAAAATATGTCTAATAAAAATATGTTGGTTCAATTATTGTACATTTTATAAATTAAAATCACTAACAGACCAACCAAGTTGATTTTTTAATTTCAAAACCTATATTATAGACATGAAAGAATTCAAAATATAATTTAGAAAGAAATTCAATGATTATATTTGTGAGCGTTCATTGCTATTATAGCAGAAGCAGTTACGAATATTCCCTTAGGTGTCCAATACAAATATACACGTAAAATGCTTCTTTATTACAATTTATGAAACATACAATAACTATATTATCCTTTAGCATAATTACTATATTATCCTTTATTCTCCTTCAAACTCAAGTCTAACGAACCCGACCAAGTAGGGTTTTTTAATTTCAAACCCTATATTATAGATGAAATAGGAGATGAAAGAATTCATTAATGGAGGAAAATACAATTTAGAAAGAAATTCAATGATTATATTTGTGAATGTTCACTGTTATTATAGTAGAAGTAGTTACAAATATTTCCTTAGGTGTCCAATACAAGTATACACGTGAAATGCTTCTTTATTACAATTTATGAAATATACAATAACTATATTATCCTTTAGTATAATTTCTATATTGTCCTTTATTCTCCTTCAAACTCAAGTCTATTATAGATCATGAGTTTGGTATGCTTAAACTAAAATTAATCGGAGGTAAGTGACTTGGAGAGAACATATGATATCTAATCATTTGTCCTTATGTGCTTGATATTCAAATACCCATTAGTCACATGTTTGGTTCTAATATGCATGATTGGATTCTTTTCCAAATATTGTGTACTTGCATTATCAAAATAGATAGTCGAGACTTGATCAAGTGACATCCTTAGTTATGTCAGAATGGATAGCAACCATAGATTATTTGTAGTACACAATGCCACAACTCTATATTCAAACTCAATCGAGAAGCATGACACTACTTTTTGTTTCATTGACATCCACGAAATCAGTGAATCACCAAAGTAAACATAATATGCCTCTATACTCCTTCTATCATCAGGGTTACCTCCCCAACCTGTATCAAAGAAAGCCACTAAGTCTACATGATCTTATTTGAGCATTAGCACAACATAAACAGATGTCCCTTTAAGGTAACGTAGAACTCTTTTTGCTCCTTCTAATGTTTAAGTAATGAATATGTCCTCTCTAGTTCTTTTAAAAAAAAGAGTCTTATCAATTCCCTCTCGAATAAATCCCTTATCCAAGGGATAAATTGCAAGTCTCCCATACCAAGCATTAGGAGCTTATTTCAAACCATAAAGGGCCTTATTGAGTTTATAAACATGCTTAGGGTATTTTGGGTGAACAAAACCTCTAAGTTGTTCAACATATACTTCTTCACTAAGTAAACTATTTAAGAAAGCAAACTTTACATTCATTTGAAAAAGTTTAAATTTTAATAAAGCATGCAATAGCAAATAAGATCCTAATTGATTCTAACTTAGCTACAGGAGCAAATGTTTTATTCATCAAACTTGTATATACCCTTGGGAAACTAGTATAGCCTTGTTTCTAACTACAACATCATATTCATCAGATTTATTTTTAAACACTTATTTAGTTCCTATGATATTTTTGTCTTTATGTCTAGGTACTATTGTCCAAATATCATTCCTAATGAATTGAGCTAACTCATCTTGCATGACATTTTTCCAAAATTCATATTTTAAGGCATCATTAACATTTTGTGGCTATATTCGAGAGATATAGCAAAGATAAGTTGCCTCACTTACCCATCTCCTTCTTGTTACCATGCTTACTTTAAGATCACCAATGATGTTCTCAGCTGGGTAGTCTTTAGCAATATGTGTTGGTTTCTGAATTTGAGTGCTAGGCATGGTGTCCTCATTATCCAAGGCTAGCTTTTCATCTATCTAAGATTCTACCTTTTCAATGTTAGTTGTTTCATCATTTTGACCTTCAGTTGGAAAGTTTGTGCTCAAAAGTTTATCTTTATCATCTATGATTGGAGTGCTACTATCTGCATCATTTACAACAACATTGATGGACTCCATCATAGTGATAGTCATATTTTAGAGTCAAATTTTTCTAGATTCTCATTATCTCTAAGGATGTAAGTTTACTTCCAAATATATGTAGATGCTTAAGATTATGTTTCTTACCTTTCCAAATCTTATAAGGAGTTTAGTTTACATATCTAAAAAATAGATAGATATAGTTCAATATGTAACAAGAGGTACTTACCGCTACAACCCAAAAATTCTTAGGAATGTCCTTTGTGTGTAGCAAGATTCTTTCCATCATTTGTAATACCCAATTATTCTTTTCATCTATTACATTTTCAATCATCGCAATTTTGAAAGTGACACATTTATTCTTCATAGGAGTTCAAAAGCTCATCTCAAAAGTGAAAAAGGAGCCAACTAATTTTTCAATTTTAATGGTGTCCATATCTTTACTTTCGTTAATGGAAGCAACATTTGCAAGAAAGCGATTTAGTAAATGATAGGTAGAACCGGCATCGCCGATCCTGCCATCGCTTTGGTTTTATATTTATAAAACTCTCGCAAGTGCATGAATCAATTCATAGAAAATGATAAGTATACTCCCAAGGTCGATTTAAGGAAGGAATATATGTGGTTTTTAATTTATTATTCAAACTTTTAAAAATGAAATTAAATCCTAAATATCCTGTCACGATATTTGGGTTTTTGTGTTTCTAATCTAATAACATAAAAATAAACATAGATACAGATTCAATAAACATTTATGCAAATTTTATCTTTTATAATAGTGGAGTATTTATAGATATAATAACTAAGTTTATTATGCTTGCTCATATTATTTAGGTTATTAAAGATATAAATTGATATTTATTGATTCTCATTTTTTATATGAATACCACATTTGGTGGGGTTAGATATTCTTTGTTAACTAAACAAATCAATTAACATCTATGAGTGAGGTTGATAACTAATTTGGTTAATTAAATTAATTCCTTTTTTCTAAGAGATTGAAAATGAACCATTTAAATGCCACATTTGGTGGGGTTAAACAGTTTAAACTTTATTCAAGGTGTCCAAATTAAACCTAAGAATTTAATTATCTGAGTACTAACTTTCAAGTTTTAAAACCACTACTGAAAACATGTTGTTAATACATTTTCAGATAATAATTCTTATAAAAACTTTTGAAATAGAGCTTCACTCTAACTACCGGGCGATTGTACCAACAAATAAAAGAGCACTATTCTAAATTAAACCAGATAACTAAACCTTAAAATCTAATTTTCAGATTTAAGTTTGTAATGAAAAATAATATATTTCTCTCTAACATTCTTAATATAAAATCTTGAATAAAAACAAAGTCAATTCATTTTAGAGATTTTTACCTATTTAATATTTCCCAAGCATAACAACGTTATTATTATATCATGTTTACAAACAGCCAGCAAAATTAAATTTAATCACAGATAAATTAAATATAACATATAAGAATAAAGCATAAAAAATAACTATAAAGAAAATAAAATCCTTACAGTACTTTGATGTTATTCCTTTTGTTGGAAAACCTCCAAACGGAATTTGCACTTCCATTTATTGAATCAAAAAGCAAATAAATTATAAAAACATAATTAGTTCTTCTCAAAAAGAGAAGAACTCTAAAACTAAGAAAAACTAACTAAGAAAAGCTAAAAACTAAGAAATGGAGAGAAAGAAAGAGAAGAGAAGATTTGTTTTGAGGTGTGTTTTGAAGTGAAGAGAATGAGGGTATTTATAGGTGAGGAGGGGAAGAAAAAGTAGGTGAAAAAATGATTAAAAATGGTGGAAACACGGACTAGTGAATGATGATATCATTGCTGATGTGGGCGTAGCGGCACGCGTGGACTGGGCGTAGATGGACGCTGGCGCGCGTGGACTGGCACGAGTGTGCAAAAAATGGAGCAGGGGCATGCGCGGAATGGAAAGCAAGCACACGTTGACTGAGCGATGCGACGCGCGTGTGCGCGTGTGAACTGGGTGATGCGTGTGCGTTGTTCAGTGCCGCTGGGCGCGCTGCGTGGACGATTTCCTCCTTTTTGACATTTTTGACCCATTTTGTTCAATTTTTCCATATTTTTTTGACCTTTCTTCATTTAATTTATGAATATATTTATGATGTATTGCCTCCGGTATTTTTCTTTGTGTATTTAAGTTACTTTTTTAAGCGAAAACATCTGAAAAACAATAAAAATACCCGTGATTTTGAAAGACATATTTATATAAATATATGATAAAATCATATAAATATATATATATTTAATCAATTAACGTGCATAAAATCATGGTAATTTTAGTACTTTTTGAGCACTCATCGGTAAACAATGGAAAATATTTTAAACCAACCTAAATTCCTTAATTTTTACACCAAGATTGGAAAATGAGTTAACAATATCACATAAATTAATATAAAATTCAAAAAAGGTTTTAGACTCTTCCATTCAAATATTTTCATACCTAGCATGCAAAGTTTTATTCTTTTAACTTGAATAGTGCCCTCATAGACCTCTAAAGTATCTTAAGCATACTTAGTAGTTTTAACATCAAATATATGATGAAATTCATAGGTAGACACAACATTAAAGATAACATTTATACCCTTTTGATTCCAATTAGTACCAATGTTATCTTGAGTGGTCCATTCATTCCTAGGCTTAAGAGTAACAACATTATCTTTAGTAACCGTATCTAGTTTCCAACCATAAATAATAGAATTCTAGACACTCTCATCCATAAAATGTGAAAAAGCTCTGGTACGAGCCTTCTAATATGGCTAGTTAGACCCATCAAAGAAAAGAGCACGAATTATAGGCGATCTCTTTCTTAAATGATCCATAACAAGGTCATAGGCAAACACTAAGTGTATCTAATGAGATGCTCTTATACCAATTGATAGTTTTTTAGTTACAAATATAATTAACTAAATGGGTGAATAGGTAATTAATCAAATTATGCCATATATAAAATTCATAAATGGTAAGATATGTAATCGTATGTATATAAAATAAAGCATAAATAAATAAAGATTTGACACATGATATTTTAGGTGGAAACAATCCAGGTCACAATAATGATCTAAAAGGTAAACTACAAGTCCACTGGATCAACTAATTATCCACTATAAAAATATATTAAATTACAAGGCTAGGACTCAAACTATCCCCTCACATATAATTCCCCCAAGTAACCTACTTAAAAGCCTCTATTTTTTTTATCATAGTGTCTAGAAGTAATGTGCTCGAATTAGGATCAATGTTACAATGATTCAAGTCATATGAGTTATCAAGCCTGTTCAACTAGCACCTAAAAAGTTAGCATAAAAATAAAAGTGCAAGGTATGTCCTAGAATGTATTAAACAATGAACATTCCTAGCTAGACAATTTAATAAAGTAGCAAATAAAACAATTACTATCAGACCCTAGAATAGATGACTAAGCACATGATCACAAATAATGTAGGCTTGTTATCAATCAAGCACAACCACAAAAAATCTGATAGATTAACTAAAGAAAGAAGCCTAACTGGATATGATTTTACAAAAATAGATTTAGAGAAAGAGAGCTTAAGATGTAAAAGTTGATGCAATTATGTTTAAAAAATATGAGGTATTAGGTTCTTTAATAATAGATATTGAAGCCATAATGCTAGGTTAAAGTCCAATTACAAATCTATTGATTTATTAATTCATTAAGTATTAAATAACAAGCACAATATTGTAATTGACATGTTTGGCTCGAATAAACAATTAGGTTATAAGTTGAAGCATTTGTTCCTCGATCGATCTAGACCAAGCTTGATTGATCGAACCTTGATCCATCCATTCCTTCAATCGATCAAACCTTGATCCATCCATTCCTTCAATCGATCAAACCCAAAATTTCGATTGATCTACCTCAATTTTAAAATTAATTTCGAGAGGACTTAGATTGTAGTAGATCGATGGTCGATCAATCTAGACATTACTTGATTGTTCGAGTAACCTATGTACTAAATATTTCTATATGTCTAATATGAAATCCAATGTGAATAATAACGGAAGTATACCTAAGATGTATTCATCGTTAGTTTCTTAGATTTGAATAGTGATCTTGAAGGACGTGCTTAGAAACTAAATTACATTTAAATATTTTCTTCGCAAATATCTCTAAAACTCATTGATAACTCTACAAAAGTAGAGTTATTTGGTCACTTTTAAACCATTTATTTTCCCTTTTATTTGTTAAAATATCATGAATAAGCTTAATTTGTATTTAATTTGACAATATAGGTGAAAATATATGAAAAATAGGCAAAAATGAGAACAAATATAGAATTATAGGGTCAACCAATCGACCAGGAATTGGATCAATCAAATACTAAATCAATCAAAAAAGAAATGGAGCAATTAAGGGGTCATTACTCGATCGATCGAGAAAAGGCTGTATTGTTCAAGAGGTGAAAACTTTAAAGCATCAACACTAAATTATATTCCAACTTTCAATTTCAGTCATTGAATCATAGTAATACAAATCCTAATCTAATGAGGATTAATTTAAGCCTATTTAAAGCACCATATGAAAGTTATAGATAATACACAATTAAGATTACAAACCCTAGCAGCTACCAAAAAGAGATAGATAGAGAAAACGTTCAAGGAGAGATTAAAGGAGACATAAATTTATGAGGGATTCAAGAAAAAATTGGTGCTACAAATCAAGAGAAAAATCTAATCTTTAAGAACATAATTATGTCTAGTTAATTTATTAATCTAGAGTTCTTATGAACCCAATTTTCTATATATGATTATCTAATATTTTACTCCAATTGTTATTTTAATTCAATTATATTATTTAATCTAATTTTTATGATATTAATTGTTTGTCCAAAAATTGATACATATAGGCAATTATCTAAATTTGAGAGAATTATTTAATTATTTATTTTGATAAAATAACATGCATAGTTTCTAGGTAGAGATGTATGATTATTATGTGTGTGATCTATAATTGAAGAATGTGTGATCTATAATTGAAGAATGTGTGATCTATAATTGAAGAATGTGGGATCTATAATTGAATACTTAATGAGTAGTATGCAATCTAATTGACATGAGAGTGTAACTAAATTAGTTATTATATAGTGTGTAGTGTACTTGAGAAAGGAATGCATGATAAGTTAGATTCAATTGATCATATAATTTATTAATGATTATATTGGAGGATTTTAATGATTCACATATTAGAAAATTAGGAGATTAAAGATTCCTAGATCGTTTTCTCATATATCTTTGTAGTTGTTGAGTCTTGTGAGTTAAAATTAGTTGTTATTTTTTTTTTAGTTTTTTCAATTTTCCATTATCCAAATAATAGTTGTAATAATTATATTAGTACTCAGTTATAAGTTACACAACCCTCTATAACATCGATATCCGTACTTAGGTACATTATATTACTTGCACGACCCGTATACTTATGAATTACATCGTGTTGATCTAGTTTTTTGCGTCGTTTACTTATAATGGATATCAATAATGGTTATTAGTATATTTGTTTAGATCTTTTAATTTTTGTTTTAGTGTTTTTGTTGTATGCTTAGATTGACAGGTGAAAATCTTGTTCCTTTTGATCCAAAAATAGAGAAAACTTTACTTTGCTTATGAAGAGAACAGTTAGCATAAGATCATTCAGGGGTTATGGTAGAACAAGAGGATCAATAAGCTATTGTGGTCCCTCAACCTTTAAGGGATTTTGTAGTTCCATAAGTAGATAGAGATAGATCGGGCATCAATGTCAATAACTTCGAACTTAAGCCAAAAGTCATTCAAATGGTACAAGCAAATCAATTTGGAGAGTTAGTCAACGATGATCCAAATCTTCACTTGGCTTCATTCTTGGAAATATGTGACACATTCAAGATGAATGGTGTATCAGATTATGCAATTCACCCTTACTTGTTCCTTTTCTCACATAGTGACAAAGCTAAGGCATGGTTGTAGTCATTGCCTATTATATCAATCACTACATGGGATCAAATGACTTAAAAATTATTAGCAAAGTACTTCCCACCTTCAAAGATAGCTAAGCTCATAAATGACATCACTTCTTTTCAATAATTTGAAGGAAAATTACTTTATGAAGCTTGGTGATAACTGTATTTTATATAATTATTTTCATCTATTTTATTAATTATAATTCCTATGTTTTTCATATTTTTAGTTAATTTTAGTTTAATAAATTAGTATTTACTGTTTTTTTATATATTTTAAGAAAATTAAATAATTTGTATCAAAAACTTACTTAATTGCAAATTTATGTCCAAAAATATAATTTCAAATAAAAGAGTACTTAAATGTAATTAATAAAAGTTGAAAATATAATTTAAATTAAAATCGGGCTTAATTTTAATTATTAAAAGTTTAAAATTTAATTTAAATTAGAAAAAAAGGCTTAATTGTAATTAAAGAAAGTTTAAAATGTAATTTGAATCAAATTTGTGGGTCAAAATGCAATTAAGAAACTTTAAATTTCTGTGTAGGTGAGAAGAAGTCCACGTGCCCTAATCCACACGCGCAACGTGGACTGTCAGATCAGAGAAGGAACGGTTATGATGCGTGCGTCTCTACCACACCCGACCAACTTGCATTGGTGTAGGTTTCTGTCTTTCACGCCGCTCGGTGCTTGAGTGGGGCCCACCTTCCGCGTAGGTTGGCATGCATGTGGGACCCACGTGTCTGACGCGTCCAACCGCTGTCCCCCCACGTTTCGCGTACCCTAATCCCGTGCAAAAATCTATCGTGCGCCCGTTCCCTGCAACCAATGATGTGATGCCACATGTCCCACTATTTGTTTCAGCGAATCAGAAGCCGACACGTGGCAGTGTGAATTTAAAAAATGAGCATCGGCGCGCATGTTCCCCAGTTTGTGTTTTCGATATAGTTTTTCATTTTCGATACATTTTGTCCCCCATTCGTATTAATTAATTAATTTCTCCACACCTATCTATCCCCCGCATGTATTAAAAATATATATTTTTAAATGTATTTTTTTTAGAAATTTGATGTTATAAATAAGAGATAGTATGATAGAGTAAAAAACGTTTTTGGGCAGTTTAGTTTTTTGAGATTTTTTGTATTGTTCGGTTCTGGACTATGGAACACGCAGAAGCCATTTTTGGCTTCTATTGTGTTCTGCGTGTGTCAAATATTCACGATACGAAATGATTTAATTTTTCTTTGTTCTTCATCTCATTTTTCTTAAATTGCTGTAATTTTATTTTAATTTTATGAAGTAATTTAATTTTCTAGGGTTGCATTTGATCTAAATTTATTAAACTTTTATTTTAATTATTTCTGAACGATTTATAAGACGTTTGAGTTGTTTATTCTATTTTGTGCTTAATGCTTTTGATTATTTACAAATTTTATCAAATGATCTGTGGCACATAAATAAACTTAGAAGAGGCATTTTTGTATATATTGCTAATAGATAGAATAACATGTATGATAAAGGATAGAAATATACCCTAATTATATGTGTGGCCATTTGAGAACTTAGAACGTAATGAATCTTGGTGAATTTAATTCTCATAGGAATATAGTGAATTAATTTAATGAGGTATGTTTATATGAAGCTCGGAAGAAATGTATGGATAAAATTAGAAGTTTTCGGTTGACAAATTAAATGTACTAAAAAATATAAATCAAAAGTAAATAACATGATTTGAGTTGATTAATTTGGTGAAAAATTGCAATCCTAGATTTCTTTTATTTTGTTATTAAACTCTTTTCTTAATTTGTTCCAATCAACGATCGTTTTAGATAAAATCAGAGAGAGATAATTTTAGTACTCAACAAACTATAGTAACAAATCTCCGTGGGAACGATAACTTATTTATCAAATATTATTACTTGTGACCGTGTATGCTTGCACGTTTTATGTTCTCCAAAAGAGACAACACTTGGTAATGCTACAAATATCTATTAAGAAGATTCCCTCAATATGGTCTCCCTATTTGGCTGGAAGTGTAAACATTCTATAATGGATTAATAGGGAAACCAATGACTATAATTAATGATGCAACTGGAGGAGCTTTAGTGAGTAAAACTAAAGAGGAATCTTTTGCATTACTTGATGAGATGGCATCTAAAAATTTCCAATAGCCTTTGGAAAGGCTAAACCAAAGGAAATTGGCTAGAGTAGTAGATGTAGACATCATATATAGCACCTTTGTAAGCTCAAACAAATGTTATATAACTAGGTTTAACTAAGAAGTTAGATGGTGACATTATGGGGGTAAATATGGTATAAAGCCCATTAGTGGTGTGTGATTAATGGAATGGATCTCATTCTATGAGGCATGTAGGAACCTTTCTAAAGTAGTAAACTATGTCAATAATCAAAACTTCCAAGGAAACCCATACTCAAACATATACAACTTAAGATGGAGAAACCATCCAAATATCTCCTAGAACAATAACAACAATCTAGGTGGTAATCAATTCAATCGTCAACCCTTTCCACCACCAGGTTTTCAACAAACAAAAACCCCACAAGCCTTGGAGAGGAAGCCACCTAGTAAGGACAACATAAGTAATTTAATGGGAATGATGAAAGATTTCGTCCATTTAGTAAATACAAAAGTGGATCGCATAGAGTCCACTTATGAGGCTTCTATCCGAAACTTAGATATTCAAATGAGGAAGCCAAAGGCCTCAAGGTAACCTTCCAAGCAACACAAAAGTTAATCCAAAAATAGAAGGTAATGTGCATTGTAAATAAATAGCCTTGAGTAGAGGATGAATAAGTGAACAAAGAGAGTACTAAAAGGGAAGTGATTCAATCAAAGAAGAGTAACATCTATAAACCCATTATTCCTTTCCCTCAAAGACTCCAAAGTAAAAATTAGACAATCAGTTTTCAAAATTCTTATATGTCCATAAACATACTATTTGTAGATGCACTTGAACAAATTCCTTTATATGCCAAATTCATTAAGGATATCCTATCTAAGAAAAAGAGGCTTAGATATAATGAGACAATAACATTAAATGAAGGTTGTAGTGCCATCCTTGAGAGAAAACTACCATAAATGTTTAAATATCCAAGTAACTTTGACATCCATTGCACAATTAGGAATATATATTTTGGCAAGTCATTCTATGACTTAGGTGCAAGCATTAACATTGTAAATGGTAGATAAGTCAATCAAGCGACCCTAAGGTGTGGTAGAAGATGAGTTAGTAAAAGTGGACAAGTTCATCTCTCTGACAGATTTCATTATCCTCGACATGAAGGAGGACAGTGACATTCCTATCATACTAGATCATTCATTGTTAGCAACCAAAAGAGTACTCATTGATGCAAAAAAAGTAAGCTTACAATGAGAGTGTAGGATGAACATGTAACATCTAATGTTTTTAACACAATTAAATTTCTTGATACTGATAATACTACTAATTGCTTTAAGATATATGTTACTCATGAAGTAGCCAATGATGTACTTCATAACATGTGCCCTAGTGATTCTTTATAATATGTGCTTGTTAATTCTATGAACACACATGTTGTTGAACACTGTGACAATCACTTAGGCACACACATTCATGATGATAATTTAACTAAATCTATTGAACCACCCATATTCAAGACTTTGACATATGATGTTATAAACAATGAAATAAATTCATTAGAAAACAATTTAATTTATTTCAATGATGAAGTTATGGAATCTCTTATGCGAGTTGATATTGTTGACTGTGTAAAATATTTAGAGGTTATGCCTCATATGTGTGTATCTAATGCAGTTGTAAAATTCCATGAGAAAAGTTCAAAATACATACCATCAATTAAGGAACCACCAAAGTTAAAACTCAAACCTTATCCTTACCTTCACAAATCAAGTGGGCAAGCAAAAGTGTTTAATAGAAAGGTAAAAAGGATGCTACAAAGAAATAAATTGGATGAGCCATGATAGAGTGCTTATGAGAATATCAAGCTTTATAAAAAGAAAACAATAAGATGTCATAATAAAAATATTGTGTACCATTTTATTGAACTAGTACAGAAAATGTTACTAAACAACTTAAGACTTAACTTGTTTATGATAAAACTCAAAAGCAGATGGTTAGGTCTATTCACCAACACAATATAATAAACCATGGATCAATTGAATTGGAAAACAAAAACAAAGAATGGTTAATGGGCATGCATTATCTTGGAGACCAATTGCCAAATGAAAAGTTGTGATGACTTTGGTGGATGCACCTTAGGAGCTGATATGAATGTCTAGCCAATAACGTTAAATGTGGTGCTTGTTAGGAAGCAACCCAATTTTATTTTACTTATATGTTTTCTATTTTGTAGGTGAATAAATGTATAGGGCATTGACATAACAAAGATTGAACAATTTCAACGACAGATGTGGTACGCCAAAGCTAAGAGAGTTTTCTTCCTTTCACTCCTTTTCATAGTCATATGTGCATATTGGGGACAATATGCAATTTAAATGCGGGGAAGATAACTTTGTTGTCTAATTTAGTTTTGGTATGCATTTTAAAGATTTTTTTATCATGATTTGGGAAGAAATTGATGAATACATGGAAACCAAATGCATGCATATTTGATATGAAATATATGAACCTAATGATGGAATTAGTTGTCATGATTAGGATAATAAATGTAACATGTTCGGTAAGATACTTACGTTAATCATGTGATATGCTTGCTAGTATTGACTAAATTGATTCATATTTTTATGCACATGTTCATGATTGATTTTGGTGTTGGGAGAAATTTTAGGGTGAGTTATACAAGTTGATTAGGTTTACCATGTTTTAGAATCTATTTGATCATCTCTTGAGCCAAAATCCTAAATAGTATTTGGCTTGAGAAATGATTTAGGCCTTTATTGGATCGACTATGCCTTTCAAGTTAACCATTGTATATATTCTTAGTCACTTTTTTGAGCCTTACTAAGAAACATTCATATCATTAAGCCATATTTTTAGCCTAACCAATAGGCATTACCTTTACCCTTACATCTTTTATCTTGTATGAAAAATGCAATCATGTGCTATGTTATAAAGCAAGATGAAAAGTAATGCACCCTACTTCTATAAAAAAAAGTGAAGAAGAGATGTGGAATAAAATAATAAAAAGAATGGTAAGATAGGGTGTACAAAGATATCAAATGAAAACTCAATTGACATTAAATATGACATAATGATTAGAAATAGAGCTAAGGTGTGAAAAAATCCAAAATATATCTATTTATCTACCCTTACCTAAGCCTTACACTACAAGTATGTAAAGCCCTATTAATTTTTAGCTAAGTGCATATTTATATTAGTGGAGATGAGTGCAAAAAATAGACCTATGAAACTTATTCTAAGACTTAGTTGATTAGCATGCTCATATAGGTTGATTTCATGAGTGTATTGGATGACATCATGTACAACACACACATACAAATCAATTCTTCAAAAACCTTGCACATCCTTGTATTAATAGAGCGTTGATTGATGTATATGTTGACTTTCTTATCATAGAATTGTACGACTTTTGAAGGGATAGTTTTTGTTGAACATGTATGTATTAAAATATAAACATTTATAAATGTGCTACCCATATCATTTTAGCTAGTTAGACTTGGCTTTGTTTGAGGGCAAGCAAAAAGTTAAGCGTAGGGGTGTGATAAATCTATGAAGGTAGAGTTCTTTAGCCACTTCTAAACCACTTACTACCTTGTTATATGTTAAAATATCATGGACATGATTAGTTTGTGTTTAATACGACAATATAGGTAAAAAGATATCAAACAGATCAAAAATAGGTAAAAGTGAGGACAAATACAAAATTATAGGGTCGATCGATAGATGAGGAACTGGAGCAATCAAATTTTATTACTTGATAGATAAAAAAAATAGATTGATTCAGGGTTCATTACTTGATCGATTGAGAAAAGGTTTGATTGATCGAGCGACAAGGATTTTAAAGCGTCAACACTAAATTGAATTCCAACTTTCAATCTCAGTTATTGGATTATAGTAATATGAATCCTAATCTAATGAGAATCAATTTTAGCCTAGTTAAAGCACTATAGAGAGGTCATAATGAACACATAATTAAGATTACAAACCCTAACAACTGCTAAGAAGAGAGAAATAGAGAACTTTGTGAAGAATTTAAGAGATTATTAGTGTTACAAATCAAGAAATTAAGTGTATCTTTTCTTTTTGTCTTTTATTCATCAATTGTATTGTCTTTCTTTATGAAAAATTTAAACTTTAAGAACGTAATTATGTTTAATTAATTTATTAATTTAGGGGTGTTATGAACCTAATTTTTTATATGTGATGATCTAATATTTTACCCCAATTGTTATCACAATTAAATTATATTATTTAATTTGATTTTTAGGCTATTAATTGTTTGACTAACAATTAATCTATAGAGACAATTAAATAGATTTGAGAAAATTATTTAATTGTTTGTTTTGATTAAATAACATGCATAGTTTCTAGGCAGAGATATATGATTATTATGTGTGTAATCTATAATTAAATAACTTAATGAGTAGTATACAATATAATTGTCATGAGAGTGTAATTAAGTTAATTATTATCTGGTGTGCTTTGTACTTGAGAGAAGAATGTATATTATGTTAGATACAATTGATTGATGATTATATTGGAGAGATTTCAGTGATTCACATTTTAGGAAATTATATATTAAAGATTCCTAGATCGTATTCTCATATATATTCATAGTTATTGAGTCTTGTGATTTAAAATTAGTTATCATTTATTTTTTAGTTTTTATAATTTTATATTGTCAAAATAATATTCACAATAATTATATTGATACTCGATTATAAATTACATAACTCCTTATGGGATCAATATTTGTACTTATATACATTATATTACTTGCACAACCCTTATACTTGCAGATTGCATCATGTTAATTACTCATAAACCTTACAAAGATCCTTTTACAATTTGAAGTAAGATAAAATAAAAAATGGAAACTAGTTAGATAGGGACATTTTTCGATATATCTATTCCTAATACAAATATGTAATTTTTACTCCAAAACTATCTGAAAACCAAAGCACTTTAAGGGCGAGATTAATTACACGTGGCGAACAAGGCCAATTAGGAACTAGGTGAAAAACTTGAAATAAGTATTGAAATATTATATTATATAATTGAAAGTGATGGATATAAATTCAGAAAAACAAAATCGAATATGTTAATCATTTTGAGCTCCAAAAAATCAAATTTTAACATTCTTTAATTTAAAATTATTCAAAAATATTAAGCAAAAGACTTTAAAAATTAAAAATAATTATATTGTTATAATTTTAGATATAGAGGTCGGATCATTCCACCCAAAATCAAAATCGATTCCAAAATTTTAAATAAAAGAAGAATTAAATTAAAAGATGGATCCAAAATTTACTACCAAATATTGAACCTTTTTGGTTATTAATCGTGATTACCTAAACTTTGGGAAAATGTTGACATCTCATGATAGAAAAAAATCAATATGATGGAAATTAAGAATTAAATAATGAGGATAATTATAAGAAGATAAATAATTTAGATTATTAGAATTTTTAAAATTAAAATAATATTATCATTTTATAATTATGCATTCAAGTGAATTAGATTTAGGATTTTTTTATTAAAAAAATCCTATAAATTTTACAAGACCTATGTTTTATGTTAAAGTTACACCATGAATACAAATTAAAACCATCTTAATTATCTATCTCTCTCAATTCTCTTTATTTTTTTTTCATTTTTTTTCAATTCTTTAAATTTCTAACCCTAATTTTTTATTTTCTCTCTTTTCAACTTTATTTCTTTCTCATTCTATATAAGTTTGGTATTAAAACATGTTCAATTTTATTTTCTAAGAGAATTATCGAGTTATTTTCTATCTCAAAAATTCTTCATATCCCATTTCAAGTTACTTGTTCATTAAAAAAAATTATATTCTTTGATCCAATTCAAAAGACAAAATAAAAATAAGTTTATCCATAAAAAAAAATTTTAAAAATAAAATCGTGAAATCTACTCAATAGCCATTAGCTACCATCGCCAAAGTGCTTTATGAGCAAGTGCTAAAAAGCCCACTATAACACACTTTTAAACTCATTATTTTCTAAATAACAAATTTTATCTATATTGACACGTAAGTGTCCAACATCCAATTGAATGTCTAGTCAAACACAACCTATTAACGTGGCATTTTATGCCCATTTTTTTCATTTTCTCTTGTTTTCTTTCAACACATAATATTCATTTCTTTATTTTTATCCATTTTTAATTAACTAATTTTTTTATTAAATTCATTAACAAATGAAAAATATATAAATTAAAATAAAAAATGTGTAGTTCATTTAAGTAATAAATTACTCAATGCTATTATTTTAAATACTTGTTATACCAATTATAAAAAAATCTTAAAAGACCATGATGTTATTTTTATTATTAGAAAACTAAATAATGACCAATTATTTTTAGATTAGAGAAATAATAATAATTGATAAAATTGGAGAAGCTCAATTTTAAGAAATAGATTACATGATGAAACTTTATTCAAATTAAGTTTTCAAAGAATGCCACATATTTCTTATAAAAATAAAAACTTGAATTTCACACATCCATCAAGCAATAATTATTTTTTAAAATAATATTAAAATACAATTGATTTGTATCTTAAGTGTAGGTTAGTTTTCTAATCTCTATATGTAAATAAGAAATTTTAAAATATAACTTATGCATACCCTATAAATATGGAATATTAAAATATAACTCACATGTAAGTTAGTTTTTTAATTTCTATATATAAATAAGAAATATTAAAATATCATTTATTCATACTCTACTAGTAAGTTAGTTTTAAAATCTTTATTTGTAAATAAGGAGAATATAAAAATAAAACTTACTTGTACCTCACACGTAAATTGTATATTAATCTTTTTATGTAAAGAAAGAATATTAAAATATAACTTATGCTTACCTTACTCGTAAGTTAGTTTTTTAATATCTATATGTAAAATAAAGATTATTAAAATACAATTTGTGTGTCCCCTATGCATAAGTTAGTTTTATAATCTCTATATGTAGGTAAATATTATTAAAATACAACTTACATGTACTCTACGTGTAAGTTAGTTTTCCAATCCATGCATCAAGAAGTTCTCTTTTACTAATAACATATAATCCTTGTTTACAGAGTTTGTTGTTTTTCAGTAGGCTCGTAATCTATCAACATAATTCCTTGATAGCCTTGGTAAGTGTGTTTTATAGCTCAACTTTCAATCTTCCAGATATGATTCTCCTTGCTATTCTAGTTCTCACCCCTTCGTCATACTTGCTCTTAGTGGCTCTTATGTTGTCTCTCCTTAGTTTTCCACCGACTCCCCGAGTCATCTCTTTCAAAACTTTGGTGGTCTTGAGTCCTCAGGTTCCTTTAACTAGTTTCTTCAAACCTTCCTCACCCAAAAAAACCCTACCCTTCCCTTAGACAACATAGACCTTGATGGCTCTTTTCGTAGTGCAACTTCTGATGATAATGGAGAGAGTGGAGGAAAGTGATAATTTTATTGTTGTTACTTTTCTATTGTACCTTTTTTTCTCTTAATAAAAAAAATGTAAATTGTATGACACAAATCTTTTAATGAAAAATTTTGTATTGATATTTTCAATACTTTGTTTTATTGTTTATGGTTGTTATTGTTTAATCTTCTCTACTTATTGTATGAGTGTTAGGATTATTCCATGATTATATGCCTTATCTTTCTCATTTAGAGGTATTCCTTTGACTTTCTGTATCAAAAAAGGGTAGAAAAGTTTGCTTGCACAGTTCATTATGTGATGATTTGTTGTGTGCTACAATGGTTATGAGTGTGACGTATGTTTGAATTTTTATTTTTTGATTTACATACACATAGGAGAAGTATAGCATGAAGTAGGGAGAGTTGTGTAAACTTGTGCCTATTTGTTGCATGTTTGTTTGTGTTTATCCTATCAATGTGTACTTGTGTAGAGATAACATATAGTTCTTCTACTTAGACTACACGTAGGTGTACATAATGCATTCACGAGTATATGTTGATTCGTGTGTGTATGTTACAAGTGTAGGTAGAGTTCAGATATATAATGTCGATGTGTTAATTCATGACGATAGTTGGAGCATAACAAGACAGATGCACTTAATGTAGGTATATTTTGGGGTGTCTGGATTGTGTGTATTTGTTTGTTCGTGTGAACAAAATTCTTAGGCCATCTTGCATGATTATACGGGGAGATTGTAAACCTTGAAAGTCCTTGAGTCTTTATTGGTGTTCCTAGGAGAAAAAAATAAAGTCTGATTTGTTTACTTAGTGTTTTGTTATCCTCTATATAAGATTAGTTAATGATGATTAGTATTGCACACACTCATGTAATTAGTTACACTTTGTTTTTTTTACATGTTTTACATGTACTACGGGAATTGATTTGTTAGTATACAAGTTAGGTTGTTTTGATGTTTTTATTTAAGTTTTTATATGGATTTTTGGGGAAAATTATATGGCAAATTTTTGAAACAAAAAATATAAATTTTTATGTACTCTTAGGGATCTTGCTACCCTGGTCGGCCAGTGTGTAACGAATGTTACCCTCGTTAGGTAATGACTATTGCTTGACTTACTATTCAGGGTGGGACCTTCATATATGGAATGTATTATAAGAATGTTATCTTCTATACGAGTAATAACTCTCTCACTAGATGGAGTTGGGAGTTGGGGTAATTCCCTAACCTGATAGGGATCGAATCACTTGTTATTGTTACCCATGAGCTCACCCGATTACCATTTTAATAACAACTTCTTGATTTCTTTCTTTAAGTTCCTACAATTTTATGTATCATCTATTATTATGAAAATACACACCATTTAGTGGTATATCTACACAATGCTTGCATGTATGGGGGCCATTTAATTTTTTGTTCTCTTTCCATTCTAAGTATAGCCTCGACCAAGCTTACTCTTAGTAGTAAGCCTTTGAATGGTGAGAGTGATCTTCCCCATGAACCAACATGTCTATTCTAGATTTGAATCTTTTGAAAGATGGATCATCGAACCTTTTATTTGTTGTTGTGTTTATGGTGTAACTTTTGTCGAGACTCATTTTTCTTTCCTGATCATTCCCTTTTGAGGCAACTTCAGTTATTATAGTCTTCTTCTTGATCGACCTTACTTCTTTCTTGTGGTTAACAATTTTTTGTGTCTCCTCGTATGTCTCGTCCATTATTCAAGGCACCATTTTAGTGAGTTCAGCAAGTATCCTAGAATTTTTTAAAACACTTTATCTAAATGCTTGTGTTGTTATAGAGTTTGGGCATTATGAGATTTCGAGGTTCTTTGCTCAAAATATTTTCATATATGCTTCAACTGACTCATCTCCTCCTTATATAATAGAGAACAAATGATGCGACTTCTTCCTTAATGATTTTTTGTTGGCATAATTAGTGACAACTGACTTCACGTGCTTAAGGAAAGAGGTGATACTACCTGGGGTCAAATTGTTCAACCATTTTTGTGCTGAATCGTGCAAAATAGCTACGAAGGACTTGCACAACATTGCTTCCGTTTTATCTGTGGTATGGTAATTGGGGTTATTGTTATCTTGAAGACAAGCACGTGAGCAATTGGATCTTTGACCCCTTTATAATTCAAACACTTACTCATTCCTTAACTAGTCCTACTCTTTCTAATGCCCTAGTTTCGACTATCTATTCATGTTGATATCAATATAGAGTTCATTTTTGTAATAATCTCTCTTTGCATTTGGGTAGACTAAAGACCATTTATTGATTATATATAAAAGATTATATATATATGCACTTATACAGGGGATACATGTAAGATTACATTAGTACATGCAAGAAAAACAAAAAAAAATCAAATTTGAATACTCATATCGGTTTGAAATTTCAACCGACATAACTATAGCTCAAGCTTCACCCCAATATCAACATTGTGGTTGTAGTCGATGTCTAAACAATGACAATGAAATGTAATTAATTGTAGAAGTATAATAAACAATTTATACAATTTCATTGTGACAAGAAGAAAAAATTATATAAAGGATACATGTAGGATTACATCGAGACATGTAAGAAAAACAATACAATCTAATTTGAGTACCACATTTGTTTGAAATTTCAATCAGTATGATTATAGCTTGAGCTTCACCCAAATATTAACATTGTACGTGGTTGTAGTCGACATCCAAACAATGACAATGAAATGTGATTAATTCTAGGGGTATAATAGATCATTTATATATTTTTGTTGTGACAAGAAGAAAAAATTATTGTGGTAATTATGGTGATATATTTTGCTTTTAATATCATAAAAATATATAAATTGTTTATTATATATCTACTATAAATTATACTTTAATATCATTATTATTATATACAATTATTGTTAATAAATTTTTTTTTTGACAATAACAAATTTAATTATTTCCTATCACAAATCTTAATTATTCTAAAGTTATAATACTAAATATCTATGTTTCTTGACATTATTTACATTTAAAAAAATAAGATATTATATTTATTTCTAATTTTACTTATCAAATCTAATACGTACATTATTAATCTAATGGTTAAATATTATTTTTATTAATAACTTCAAACTCAATACATATATTACATATAAAAAGTAAATGATTAAAATTGAAAACAATATTAAGAGAAGATGTAAATCCCATTTTAAATGGTTGTCACTCACTCTTTCACACCATAAAAAAAACTCAAAAATCGTTAATTATATACTTTATTAAAATATTATTATATTATCGAATATTATTAGTAAAATCTCAATTATATTTTTATTTTTTACTAACATCATTTTTTAAGTGACACTTATAATAGTATTGGTAATGCAATTATAATATTCTTATTTTTATTTACATTATTATTCAAATGATAAATACAAATTTTACTTTTTTATCCTCTTTTTATATATTTTAATAAAAATTAATATATATAATAAATTTTATAAGTGTTAACCAAGTAAAAATAAATTAATAATTGAAGTACTGTTAACATTGCTATTATAATATTTAATATTAGTAAGTTAGTCTTATTGTCTGAATTGATTTTGTGACAATAATTTCATTTTAAAAAAAATTAAAATATTAAGTTACTAGATAAAATATTTAAATTTCAAATATAAATTCCATGCGTGAATAATACTTCGACCAGCAAACCACACCTCATGCAACGCACGTTGTCAAACCAACTTAACCTCCGTAAACGGTCCCGACGCTGCCACGTCATCTTACTCTGTCAAAATCAACCGCCCTGTTTCTCTCTCTCTCTCTCTATCTGTGTGTGTCAGAATGATACCAACCTTTGATCTCTATTCGAACAGCAAAAAGGGATAAAGAGAATCCATGTAGTTGAAGTTTCTTGTTTTACTGGATAAACAATTAATCACTCAAAAAACTAAATCCGGAAAATTTGGAGCCATTAAAGGTCGGAAAATGGAGGAACCCTTTTTCGATATCGTGGAGTTCCTGAGGAAGCCCTCCATAACCGAAACATTCGTCGACATTTTGCTTTGCGCAGTTCCAATTTGGCTGGCCGTGATGATCGGACTTGCGATCGGATGGACATGGAGGCCTCGGTGGACTGGAATCGTGTTTTTGGGTCTTCGGAGCAAGTTCCGGTTTCTGTGGACGATTCCGCCCGGGTTTGGGGCTCGGCGGATCTGGTTTGCTTTCACTGCGCTCTCTGCTTTCTCTATTTTTCGAACGATTTGGTTCAATTTCAAGGGAAAGAATAAAGGATCCGCCACGGCTGGTACTGCTGACTTGACAACTTCAGCACCGGAGGGGGTTTCGCAGCATTTAGCCGAGAACGACAATGAAGGTGTTGGGTGAGTGTTTTAATGATACTTTTGCTTCAAAGTTGCTACGGTTTTGTTTTTTAAGTTGAGGTGGGGTCATATTAAGGTTTTTCGGTGGAGCTAAGTGTTCATTTCAATGACCTTTTTCTGATTTACAATTTGAATTTTCGTTTTGGGATGTTGATCGCTATTTCCTTCACTAAGACGAAGGACACACCACTGATGTTCAAAATTATACTTTAAGGACGGAGTTTTACTGAATAAAGTAGGCTAATTTTTGCCATAACCACTTCATAAGATTTTCATGAAATTGACTTGTGCGCATGATTGTTGAATTTATAAAACGTGAAGATCCCAAGACATCACACAAACACTTGCTCACGCTAATTTTTATATACTATTAATTATCAAAAATAAAGTAAAATTGATATACTATTACAATCTTCACTAATAAGGGTTCTGACAGACACTTCCCACCTTAGAGACATACTTATGTGCTCTAAACTCTCCACTCCCAAGCCACCTCTTTTATGGCTCACACACTTACACTCAACAAACAATACCTCACTATACTGCATATATATCAGCTCTATTCTATATATACACATAAACAAGTTGGTAAGTCACTGACTAGTTAAGTGTCCAGCTAACGTCTGTGTTGTTAATCCCATCCATACATACTTGGAGAAGAGGCAAGATATTTGTAGATTAGAGATCTCTAGATTTTTGGAGAGAGTTATATCTAGAGTTGGTGATGGTATTTCTTAACATTCCCCCTCAACAACAACTCTTTTAAAATGTGTGGAAGATAAATGGTGGTGGTTTGTCGCTCCCTGTTGACATCATTGTTAATTTATGATTCTTTATTCAATTCTTCTCATCATTCAAATTGGCCTTCAATTGACTGTAGTACTGTTGCAAGTAAAGTCTAAACTTTTCCCCACTGTCACCTCCTCGTGCAAATTCACTTTGATCAATGCAATTAATTTTTCTTTTAAAGCACCTTGGTAGAACATGTACCTTGTTTTTGTTGTTTTCCTCTTTTTCTTGAATTCATATGTAGTGTTTCCTCACTCAATCTCATTGATGTAGGGGGTTGAGTGTTACTATGTTTTATTATTTCCATTGTCGTTTATTTCTTTGTTGTCTTTTTATTATATGTTTAATGAAATGTCCTGTTTTATCCTTTAGTAGTGATGAGCTGGAAATAAGTTACTCAAAACTTCTTGTTTTGGGCAACCAAATTATGTTTTATGCTCGGGAGAGTGAGTGGGAGAGTCAACTTTTGGACTTTATGAGCTTGTTATCTTTCTTGGTTTGCAAGTTTATGTTTTCCTCTGGATTGAATCGACGAAATCAATCCCTTCTTAAGGTTTATTAATTCCTTAAGATGGACTTTTCATTTAAGTGTTATCGGAGCTTTAGGCTTCCTAAGCTTAATTTTCCATGGCTATAGGAAAAAGCGAGGTCCTTCTCAAAACTTTAGATGATTTGATTGGAATTGCACTTCTTGATTTCCTTCTCGATAAATAAAAAACGTCATGAAAGTCGATTCAAAGCTTTTTCCAAAGATGTCCGAGACATTTTGTCACAGTTTAGAGTTGAGTTGGTGACTAAGCTGAAGAACTCACCAACCAACTCTTCCACCACCCTACTCCCTCGCAAATTTCATCTAAACTAACTCACCACCAGATTCCACCACTACCATGCCCTATTGATGTTCAAACTCTATCCTTCATGTTCCTACTCCATTGCGAACTCAACTAGAACAAACCCATTAACTAATTTTATTACCTCTTAATTCCAACTTTCTTCTTCTTCATGCCAAACTCCCAACATATTCCCAACTACTTCCATAGCCCATTTTAAGAGTTTCCGTTACAATAATCACTTTTCACACATTCTACACACCACAAACTAGCCTATCAAATGCATTCCAGAGCTCCGTAACTTAGCCATCACCAACATCCACCTACCTAAGCTTATCACCATATTTTCTTCTACCACACTCCTTAGAGCTTGATCTTCATTAAACGCCCACCCAAAGTAGAGCTCGAGGTTATGAATGTGCATATTCTAGAACCATGAATGATATTCCTCAGTATGGGGACCATATGAATATTCCTAAACTCTTGGATTGGATTAAAGTTGTGGATGATTTTTTTGAATATATGGAAGTCCCTAAAGAGAAGTAAGGATGGTTGCCTATAAGCTCAAAGAAGGTGTTAGCTCTTGATGAGACAAAATTTAGTCCACTAGGAGAAGCATGGTGAAATAAGTATTAATTTATGGGAGCGGATGAGGAGATTGATGTTCGAGCAATTCTTACCTTTTCAAACAGTACCATCATTTTCAACAATGCTCCAAAACAGTGGTTGAGTACATAGATGAGTTTCAAGAATTGAGTGCCATGAATGACCTTGATGAGAGAATCTCAAATTTTTTTGAGGTTTATTGGAGGTCTAAGGGAACCAATTAGGTGTCATGTTGTTGTGAGACATGGTCTGAGTTTCCCTGAAGCCATTACTTTGCCACAAAATACGAAGCTCAGTTGAACAAATCCCCCGAATTCCTTATTTCAAGAAACACTAAACATAACCCAATCTAGACAAAGTGAATTTCTCTCTGTCTAATTACTCCAATTCTAACCCTCAGAAGTTACCAATTGAACCATCTCCTAAGAATGTGGGAAAACAACCCTTTAATCCTTCAAAACCTAATCCATGTGCCAAAATTGGAATTGCCAAATGCTTTAAATGCCACTATCCTAGACATAGGTCCATTGAATTTCCTTTCAAAAAGCCTATCAACATGGTGGAGTGAAGGGATGAACAGGAAGAGGAATTTGGGAATGAAATTGAAGTGGAGTTTGTTGAAATTGAAGTTGCCACAGGCGAAGAGGGAGATAGATTCAATGGCATTTTGCAAAGAATTTTGCTGTCTCCTATATAACTCGGGCACTCTTAAAGGAAAATCATTTTTAGAATGAGGTGTATAGTCATTGAGGTGTGTGATGTGGTAGTGAACAGTGGAAATAGTGTCTAAAGGAGTGGTGAAAGCTATGGGGCTGGAATGGAGAAACATTTTAAACCTTACAGGATGGGCTGGATGAAGAAAGGAGTGGAAATTAAATTTACTGAAATTTGTAAAGTACCTTTGTCAATTGTCAGATACTACTAGGATGAGGTGATATGTGATGTGCTTAACATAGATACTTGCCATATCCTGTTTTGAAGCCCCAAGGAATTTGATAGGGATACTACTCATAGAGGTGAAGATAACACTTTATTCTTTTGTCTGGAAAACCAAGAAGATTATATTAGTTCCCCAAGTAGACAAATTGCTTGTTGAAAACTTGACCCAATTCATACTAGCAAACCCATCTTGTTGAGTGTTTATGGACCATATATTATTAAAGATATCAAATTGTTCAAAACAATTTTAGCCTTTGTTATCAAAGAGATGTCATCCAATGCTAGTCAATTGTCCACATAGTTGGAAACTTTTGCATGAGTTTGTAGACCTCTCATCGGAGAAGATCCCTAATGTACTACCTCCTCTTATAAACATTCAGTACCAAATAGATTTTCAACTTGGTGCTATGTTGCGTAACTTACCTTGTCATAGGATGAGCCTAAAGAACATGAAATTTTTCAGGATAGAGGAGCTTTAGCAGAAGCAGTTAGTCAATGAAAGTCTCAGCTCTTGTGCTATAGCAGCACACTTGGTGCCAAAAAAAATGGAACATGTAGGATATGTAAGGATAGTAGGGCTATGAATAAGATAATTGTGAAGTGTAGGTTTCCCATACCCGGATTGGCGGATTGGAGGACGTGTTAGACAATCTTAATAGCTTTACTATTTTCTCTAAATTGGACATGAGAAGTGACTACCATCAGATCAGGATTAAGCCTGGGGATGAATGGAAGACTGCCTGTAAGATAAGGGAGAGGTAGTATGAGTGGTAGGTTATGCCATTTGGGCTCTACAACACTCTAAGCACTTTTATGAGATTGATGAAGAAAGTTCTTAATCCTTTTATTGTCCGTTTGTGGTGGTATATTTTGATGATATACTCATCCATATCATTGGTTTTGAAGTTCACCTGATGCATCTAAGAGCTATTCTACAAGTTCTAAGGGAGAACATGTTATTTCTTAATCTCAATAAATGTGAATTCCTTACTTAACAGTCTAGCATTTTTGGGATTTGCTATTAGTGCTATCAAAGGTTTGGAAGAACATTGGCATCTAAGAGTTGTTCTACAAGTTCTATGGGAGAACATATGTTATTTCATAACAGTGACATCCAAGATTTTTAACGAGCTTTCTCACTGCAGAAGTCTGTAAGATGCCTGTATTCCATTTCCCCTATACCTTGTACTATATAGTGCCAACTTGTTGAACTATAGAGGAATTGGAATGTCCTTTTATCCTTGCAAAGTGGTATTCTTTCTCGGATGATACTTGTTTGCTTCCATTGATTTCTTTAAATGTAATGGTCTGCTGTTTTTGCAGGATACAAGATTACAATTTATTGTTCAATTGTAATGGTGTCGTGGTTGATGTTGACGTTAACTATGTCCATTGTTTTTTAGTTGAAGTTGCTTTTCATTCTTACATGTTTTAACACTGATTGATTTAATAAACCAATTTTACATATAAGAAGTAAGTGGGATGTAAGTTGTATTAAGAGTTGCAGACTTTATCATAGTATATGTGTCGCTCTCTACACTCTAAATTGGCAATTTCCTTTTGGTTATACTTTATGTGACTTTTTCTAATAACTATCCTTGTTATGTTACATTCAATAAACCACTTAAGGGAGGAAAAACAGAGAGAAACAAAAAGGTGTAAGCTACCGGTACTTGTTTTCCTTTGGTCTGTGCGAACATTTTTCTCTGATGAAAATATGTTCCCTAAGACTGTTCCCTTATTTTTTGGTTGTGATAGCTTTTTACTATGTACTGAAAATTAAGTCCTTTTACATTGGAGTATGACTTAAATAACAAATCTCTCACCATGAGTAGCTCACTCCTTGCAAAGGGTGATCACCAAAAGTGAGATTTCTTCTCTAGTTGTGTAGGTAGTCCTGAAAGCATTCCATTTCAGGTGGTCTATTTTTTTCTTAACAAGCTCGACAAGTTTACCTTTAAACTTTGATCATTAGAGTCCTTTTTTTCAGTAGTTCCATGATACTTCCATGTTCTTGTAGTCTTCGTGCTAGTGCTGAGGAGAGAAAGCAGGATGTTGTTACAGAGAGAGATTTAGAACATCTATTGCATTTTGTTAAAGGAAGGGATGTGGAAATTGAATGGCAAGGTATGATGGAGAGGTCTACCCCAAATATGGCATATCAAGCATGGCGTTATGAGCTCGAGGTCAGTGATGAAGTTGTCTTTTCTTTTCTTTTTCCTCCTTTTTTAATTACCTCCATTTTATCTTATGAGGGTAAGCATATATGAATAAATGAAATCTCTTGAGTAGAAATATAAAATAGGTAAGAAAGAATGCAGAAGCTAGAACATTAGGGATTCAAAAGAGGTTGAGAGGATAATGATAAAGTCAAAGAAATACATTCTAATTCTATATTCATAATAATATTGAGACATTATTTGTATATTTATAATAAGAATGAAACCCTAATCCTAGTAGGACTTATAATACTATTCCTAAATTAATAAGGAGAAACACATTATTCAAATATCCAATATTTCTTTACAATTCTCAAGCTGAACATAAATACGTTCAGCTTGGACAATTACGAAAGACAAAAAAGATAACACCTAACAATAATAAAAGAAAAGATTAATGGACTATTGCAAAAATCCACCATAATTGAATTTGAATCGAAAAGCTACCTGCAATAGCCTTGCCAAAGTGGTAAAGTAGTCATTGGACCAACCATAAATAATGAATTGTCATAATATTGAGGATGTTAATGTTGATTGAAGTGACATGCAATAGAAAGATCTTAAAAGTGTAGGGTAACAAAGTAAAATCCCTAAAAGTGTAGGGGAAATACAAAAAGGTCTCTAAGATGCAAAAGCAACATATGCGGTGGTGGCATAGGCTAAACTAGGAATGCCAAACCATACATGCAGTAAAGGGCTTTTTGGAACTTAGGATAAATAGTAGCATTGCAAAGAATCTTCCAATAACAAAACATTTTTTAAGGCACTTCTAGTAGAACTTGAATTTCATCGTGTTTGTGAAGAAACACCTTTTCTTAAGAAAGAAGGCTTATCTAATTTTTTTTTTAATAAAAAATCTAAGATACATAAGGGAGAGATTGAACATGGTAATTAGAAGTGAATACGAGCAAAAACTAAATTTTTTTGTTCTAGATTAAACCCGCTTTGATACGAAGTAGAAGTATAAAATAGGTAAAGAAAGAATGCGGAAGCTAGAATATTAACGAATCAGAATAGGTTGAGAGGAGAACGATAAAATCAAAGAAAGAAATTTTAATTCTTCATTCATAATAATAACGAATACATGTATAATTATAGGGATAATAAGATTGAAACTCAATCCTAGTAGGACTCATAATATAACTCCTAAATTATTTAGGAAACACAGTATTTAAATATTTAATTTGCCAACATCTTGTTAAATTTTTCATTAATGATAGTGGATAGTATTTTGATTCTCTCTGTCATGTATCTTATTGTTGCATGTTCTTCATTTGATATTTTCTTCCAGCAAATATCATTCACAGATGGATATATGTTGTTTTCCTGTTCCCGTAATTGATGTCTTGTTTTCAGGTGGTCAGATGCTTACAGTTAAGATTCTATTATGATGTTTTCTAGCTCTTTCCCTCCTCCCTCTGATTTAATTGATGTTATTGTGCAAATGATACGTGCATCTTTTAAACACTTTAATACTCCTTTGTTCCTTCTAAATTTCTAATCGTTGTATATTTTAGTACCTGATGGTGGTTGTGCTTACCAGACAGGTCCCACGGTTTACCATAGTAAAACTGTGTTTGAGGATGCAACACCAGAGTTAGTTAGAGATTTCTTTTGGGATGACGAATTTCGAACTACATGGGATCCCATGCTGGCATATTTTAAAATTTTGGAGGAATGTCCGCATTCGGGGGAAATGACTGTTCACTGGATTAAGAAGGTCTGTGTAACAAAAAACATGGACAATCATACTTGTATTCTTTGTTTTATTGCTTTTTTTTGTTTCAATTAAAAATATTTGATTTTGATATTTTTGTTTTTTCTTTATGCAGTTCCCTTTTTTCTGCAGTGATCGAGAATACATCATTGGCAGAAAAATATGGGAGTCTGGAAAAACTTATTATTGTGTGACAAAGGTATTGTTTTGTTGGGCAACTTTTGATGGATTTTCTTTCAACCCCCTTTTTTCCTCCCTCTATTATACTCCCTGAAGTTTTCCACATCATAGTAATCACCTATATAAATCTTCAATGTCAACATTTCAAAGTTTAATCTCCATTAAGAGTCTAGGGGCCACCTAATTGTCTAATATCAAGTAAGGCTAGAATAGAATGATGAGAGAGAGGGACTATCTTAGAGAAATGCAAATTATTAGCATATTGTATTGTTTGACGGGACTGTTTTGGCTAAATTATACAAATTGATTCCTAACTTTGCATTCCTCCATTCTAAACATTGGTCCTAAACTGTTTTCACGCAATTTAGTTCATAACTTTTGCATTCATCTGCATTTTGGTATCTAAACTTTATTGTAACACAATTTAGTTTTTAACATATCTGCACTTCGGTCCTCAACTTTTGGAAATTTAATGCATTTAGTCTAACTTTTACAACCCATAAAAGTGTTATGGTTTGATGATAAAAATAGTACCTTATTGCATAGTCCAGGGTTAAATTTGAATTAAATCATATAATTGTTAAAGTTTAATTCAAAATGTGAAACACATTACAACAAACGTTAATCTTTTAACATCGGACAGTGTAATTTTAAGGAATATGAAAATTTAGTCTAAATTTGTGAAATTTTCTAAGGTTGGGGACTCAATCTTGTGAAATAAAATTTCAGGGACTGGTGTATACAAGTACTAGGGTTTGTGAGTTAATTGTGTGTAATGTTTATGGACCAAAAGGTACACAAATGTAAAGGTTACCAACCAATTGTATAGTTTAGCCATCTGTCCATAAACGGGTGAGAGAGAAGGCAGGGAAGAGAAGTGATATTTTCTTATTATTGGCATCCTATGTGACTGCTCCATCAGATGAACGGAGGGATAACTTGAAGCATGTCCCTTATTGGTATCCTGTTTGAACTTGTCTGTTCCATCAATTGATCTATTTTAGCACGTAATGGTCCTTTCATACTTGAGAGCAATGATTTATCCTGTTAAAGCTGTACATCTGCATGTAGCTCCTCTTTTAGTGTCCTGTTTTTGCCTTTTATTTAGCAATAGATATTTTGTACTTAATATGTTGCATTCTGGACTTGGGTTGACTGTTCCTTGAAAGTTATATTTTGGTTCAAAATGATTGTCTATTTGGATGTTCCTCCTGTTTTCAGAGTGATTCCCTATGCTGTATTCATTTATTCATATTACATTTGCAGTCTGCTAGAGAGTGAGAGAAGTTGGCACCCTGCTTTACTTTATAGCTCCTTCATAAAGTCACAGTTACGTTCATATGGTTCATATGTAGTTTCAGGAGATGTGATCATTCCTGCAAAAAATGTACACATTATTTTGTAAAATGCTTTAGGAGCCTTGAGGCTAGTGTTTCAGTGTATTAAGGCATACACCTCTTTCTATTGAGGCTGTGAACTTAGTATGCCTCTACATTTGGGTATTGCGATTGTGTGAGGTGTTTACTTCTCCTTGATGTTTCAAAATGAAAATAGTAGGCATTTTTTTTAAAAGAAATTAGGGCCCAATTCGCATTTTTATTAAAATGTCCATAAAAGTTTTGGCCCAATTGTCATTCTATTTTTCATTTGTGATTTTAAATTTAAATTTCTCATCTAAGTTTAGGTTTATACTCATCTTGTTGGAAGAAAAATGCCTGGAGGCTATTATCTGCCTTTTAAACCTTCCCTTACCTGTTGTGAATGTACCTTCTCTCTTGTGGTACCTGTAATTTCCTTTGCATTTTGAAATTGAAATATATGTTACTGTTTAGTTTGCTCATTTTTTATACAAAATTTTATCAAAAGTCTCCTTGTGGCTGAGACTTTGGAAACCATTGTTGGTTTGATTTTATTATTTGCCTACTCATGTAAACACACTATAATTTGAGTTTAGGCCCTAATAATGGGATTTTGGAGGTTGGTAAATCCTCAATTTTTGGGCATTTATTGCTCAATCTCATAAAACTTGCAATTTTGGTAGTCTTTTTATTTCATTTTTTTTTATGAATATTGAGAGTTTTATATGTCGGAACAATTGCACATATATGAATTGAACTTCCGACTCATATAACCATTCGAGACCTAAGGGGGGTGGATACGTTAACTTATGGAATCTTTTCGCGTGCTTTATCAACTTGGCTAAGTACTCACAACGTAAATTAAGTAGATAGTACAGTGGAAATAAAAAAAATGCTTACTTCAACACACTACAAAAACAACAAGTAAATAAAAAAGATCTATGGTCAAAACATTAATGATACACCGCCTTACAGGCAGGCCAACAACATGTATTAACATGGAAAATAGCACACAGTATGTGAATCAGGCAAACATATTGGAAAAGTTTAAAAAATTTCAATCATTTCAAGACCTCTTATGTGTGAACATATTTGGTAAATAATGATTGTACTCTCAATATGCGATCTTACATAATACAACATGTAACGAGATAAATCCACATAGAATCCCTGTCTTTGTGGTAACATCTTTAGCTCTCAAGGAGCTCTATCACCACTTGATGCGATCGATTATTGATGGTACAAACTCCTAACATGCATGCACGTTGTGACCCTGTAACACTCAGTCGACACACGGCACACTACTACATAGAATCATTACTTATGGGAATTGTTGCAGTTTTATAACTACCAATCGACACATGACACATCACCACATAAGCTATTCACCTATGGGAGCTGTTACACTCTTGTAAATACCAGCTGACACACGGAAACTCAACGCTGAGGGTAACTCCTTGAAATGATAAAGCTCTTCACTAACTTACAATATATTTTCTCTCAACAAAACCTCAATCAATCTCACATTTTTTTTACACTCAACCTGATGTTTGAGAAATATGAGATTCCTTTATGATATCCTACATCATATAGATGCTACACTGTTTCCTAGACCCAACACTCAGAAAGAAAACGGACCAAGAAAGGACAAGGGAAGTCTAGTGCCAAACTGGCAAACCTTTCCCACAGATTTTGGCCAAGAAAATGAAGAGGGAATTTATAGAAAAATTCCAAGCCTCTTAGACCCTTGTTGGCCACTTGTCGCATGGGCGGTGAGGGTAATAGTTATTACACACTCGTTGGCCCACGATGGCGAGGGGTGATGAAGGGGTGTCGAGCCAATTGCAAGAACGTCGGTGAGTGAGCTAAAAACCACACGGAAAAACGTTTCAAACATTAAGAAACGTCGAGTCGGACAATACAACCAAAGTCCCAATGGGACACCACGACAACAAAAAAAGTCCTTAACGGGATTACACAATGACAAACACCCAACAATGTAAACTATATGTAATCTAAGAAAGTGAATATGTGCAATGGACAATAACGAAATTATGTCCCAAGTGATATTGAGCCACAAGTAACAAACCTTACAAAAGACAGACAGAAATATCAAATACAATACAAACATCGTGTTTTGCACGTGGAATGTCTACATTAAAATGACAAAACTTACAAATCTCAATACATATTATTTAATTTTAGCTTCTGATAGGAGTTCACATTTTGTTTAATTTACTAAATCCATAACGAATTTACTCTAATTGTATATCTAGTTGTCATCACAAGCATGTGGACAATTAAATTAATATAAACTTTGTATTTTCTTTTTTTGGCTATATATTGTTGAATTGTATTTCTAATTTGATTTGTACATGGATCTCTATTACAAATTTATAGTACAAAGTAGGCTAAGTAGAAAAGGAAATAAATTTCTTAATTCACTAATACAATCCTCCATTAACTCATTATTAAATACAAACATCAAATCCTAATGATTCACTTAATTAAAATACAAAATAAAATTCCTCATTATGGGATTTTAACACTTTCCCTCAAGTTAGATTATAAATATTAATGGAAATTTTAACACTTTCCCTCAAGTTAGATCATAAATATTAATGGAAAAAGGGAACTCTAAGTCTGTTACTTTTAACGATAGTACACTTTAGTCCCTTACCTATTAGATGGGTAGCATAAGTTCGCTACCTTTATAAAAAGGGTTGCATAAGTCTATTTTATAAAGTAATGGATTTATGTTGTCCCATTTTCGAATTGGACAAATAGGGTAGCACAAGTTCATTACTTAACAAAATGGACTTATGCGATCTTTTTGTAAAGATAGTAGACTTGTGCTATTCCATCTAATAGGTATGGGTCTAAACTGCACTTTCTTTAAAGGTAACGGACTTGACAACTCTTCGTCTGATATTAATCAACTTGCATTTTATTGTCTCATTATCTTTGTATTTTATTGTAAACACTCATTTACAACCTCTTGGTATCTTTCCTTTTGATAGCTCCGTGACATCCTAAGTTCCCATTTTTTTGTGCCTTTATTTTTTTCCATAACTTCTCATCATTTTGGATTTTTAAGGTCTCATGAATATTCTTGGAATCTTTGTTTTATGAAGACTAGTGGTAAAAGCATGAAACATAGAAAACAAAGTATTGTATAAGAAAAATTTAGAGATGATATAAGTATTCAAGATGGAGTGGGTTTTCTAAGTCCAATAGGTAATTTAGTAGATTTAGGTTACCTATAGACTGTACAGTTGGATGTATCACTAGTTCTGATTCTTTTAGTGCCTACCTCGAGTGTGAAATTCATTCTTTTCTTTAATTTTGGCGACCTTGAATAAATAATTCTCTTGATTATTTGGTTTTCTCACATGTCCTTTTGTGTTCAAGTGTTTATCTATAGATGGGCTGGTATAATAGGCTCATTTTTATATGTTTTCACAGGTGGATTTAGGCAATTTAGGTGACTTTGGAAGAAAAAAATTCAAGTATTGGCTAGAAGAGTTATCTTCTTTTAAATTCTTTTGAAAAAAGGGTTTTTGGTAGTAAGAAGTATTCTTGAAAAAAATAAAGTCGAGACTAACTCCTCTTTTTAGAGAGATTATAACATTTGTAACCTTTTTGAGTAGGAGAATATCTGATAAATTCACACAACATATCTTTTGTTCTAACATATTTGGATTGGATATGAGTAAAGGCAATGAAACCAAACACTTTAAGTGATATGCTAGATTGATGGTGGGATGTTGGAAAACTGTTTTGGTGTTCTTGAAGTCGTGCCTCAAACGAAAGGCTTTGACTGGTTATTTGATCGATGAGGTAGGTCGAGCTTAAAATGACAACCCCCTAAAATTGTTTAGGCATGTTTATAATGAACATTAATGCTCGAGCTACTTCAAGAAGGTTTCGATTTTTTCGTTTAGCAAACACAAGAACTTTAGTGTACTATTCCATGTTTTCGGAGATAGTTTCTCAAGGAATTGTGGAAGTACTTTGTCCCATTATCAATTTGAAGAATTTGAATTTGTTTTTGAACTTGGGTTTAAATCATTGAATGAAAATTAATGAAAACATCACGAACCTCGGTTATTTTTTTTAGTAAGTAGACTTCACAAATTCGAATATGATCGTAAATAAATATGGCAAACTACTTGGTGTGAGTGTTATTAAGGAAATGACAAGATATGTCACTATGGATTAAGGTGAATGGTTTGATTGTTTGTATTGAACTTTTAAAAAAGTATGCCGATATCTAATTCACAAATTTCACATTGAAAATTCATCGTTTTATTTGAGCTTTGAGCAAATAGATGAGAGTAAATTTTTAAGATATGGAAGATTGGGATGACTTAATATATAATGCCTTAATAAAATATTCGTTATCCTTACAAGTAGAAGTAGGATCATAAATGTAATTTGATTGTGTTTACTTACATTGGCATCATCAAAATAGTAAAGTCATTCACACTCTCGAGCACTACCAATCGTTTCCTCAATGATAGGTTTTGAGAGAGTGAGATGAAAGAAACTTAGCAAAGCAATGTGAGTTTTTTGTTAATTGATTAATAGAGATCAAATTACAAGGTAAATTTGGGATATGAAGAACTAATTTAACAACAATAGAGTTAGAAATTTGAATATTTCTTTTATTTGTAAGAGATAAGAGAGATTCATCTGCTATTATAATTTTAAAATTATTAGCACGGTGAGTAAAAAGTGAGTAAATAATATGCATTAGTCATATGATCTGACACACTAGAGTTAATAATTCAAGGAATTTTGGCTCGTGAAGTAGTAATAAGGGTAGTTTAATAATTGTCTTTGTTAGCTAGTGAAGTTGAGGAAGCATTTATGGATGACTGACAAGAAGCTTCGATGCTCGGAAAAGGTTTATAAAGTTGTTCCAACTGTTTTAGATTATATGCTTCCTTAAACTTGAATTATATAAAGATTTTTGGTAGTCAATTGAAACTTGATAGTTTCATATCCTATTCTATCTCGGTTTTTAATTTGTTGGTTTTTCATGAATTTCCCGATAAGTTGAATAACTAAACTTACGACAATGATCACAAAATGTTCTTTTACGTTGAGTTTGGGTCAACTCTTATTTTATTACCATGGGGCACATGGGTTAAATTTGCTAAGGATCTATAAAGCCCACCATGCCCAATTCCCCCTAGGAGTGAATTTTCAAAGGAAATCCTTCTAGGTCTTGAAGACATCCCATAAGGCCTAGGCCAGTTTTCTAAGAGCATTCCACCAGGCATTGAAGACACCCCATCAAGCCCAAGCCTAGGCCTAACTGCAATAGCCCCTGTTGAAATCCAATCTTCATCGTGAGGGCTTCACTCTTCACAACACCTGTTGAATTGTTTCGTCTCATGCCTCCTCTAGCCATGAGGGCTAAGACTTCTCATGATCCATAAGAGGCATCAATAGTGTCGTTGACATTATTCATGACTCTTAATCGATTGTGTTCTTGGCGTACTTCAAAAAAAACTTCTTTGATAGAAGGAAGAAGTTGGCAGAGGATCACCCCAAGTTGTTGGTAGAGGATTCCCCTCTTCACATCGTCGAGTTTTAGATTTAGTCCACAACTAGAAACTCGCTTACATTTCTTACATTTTTTCAGTAACAATAGTGTTAATAGAACACTCCCATTCTTCCTTCTAACATAAATCAATCTCCTTCTAGAGAGGCATTATTTCCATATAAAATTCGATCAACTCTATCCTTCTATTTAGTTTGCCTCAAGCAAGTTTGTTGCTCGAATATATTAGAAGAATCCTCGTCATTGGATTTGGTCTCTCATACGGCCTCCCACACTTCTCTTGTTGTCGGCAAGAAGAGGTAAGTTTTACTTGTAGTTAAGTATAACATGGAGTTTACGAACTACGCAGTCATCGTTGTGTTTTCTGAGCTCCATTGTTTTAGAGTGCCATTGTTGGTTGAGTTGGACTTTCTCGTTTCACTGGTCAAATATCCCATCTTTTCCTTACCATTGATAATCAATTTTACAAACTATGCTCATTCTTTGTAATTTTTTCCGTTATGAGTTTTCAACGATGAAGTGTAGGGATTTGATACTATCTAGAAATATTGGATTTGAAATTATATTGTTGAATTGTATTTCTAATCTGACTTATATATGGACCTTCATTACAAATTTATAGTACATAAAAGGCTAATTAGAAAAGGAAAACAAGTCTCCTAATTAACTAATACAATCCCCCATTAATGTCAATTAAATACAAATATCAAATCCCAATGAGTCACGTAATTAAAATACAAATAGAATCTCTCACAAACTTCATGAGTAAGTTGCCCGTCATTGATTTGTATCATGCGTAATTGTACTTTGTTTTTTTATTTTTTATTTTTTATTTATTCTTTTTCATCAATAGCGTAGCTACCGCTGTAACTAATAAACAATGATTTTTTTAATGAACATGGAAGATCAACAACAACAATAATGATAGTGAAAATAACAATAACGTAAACTATTACGTAAAGGAAGAAAAAATTGATAAGATCTTGTGGCAGATTTTAACTCGACCAAGCCTCATGCTACTTGTGTCAACTTTTTGTTCAGGATTTAATAACTTGATCGAGAACCAGAGAAGTTCAGTTTTTGCAAGAGTTGGACCCCTCAGTAGCTTGTATCTTATTGTTACGGCCTTTTGTTTTTCTCATGGTTGATTTTTAGATGTTCATTTGTTCTGTTGTTCTCTTTCCTTTTTTAAACTCGTTGTGGTGGTCTTGAATGGTTTGTGGGGTGTTGGTGTTATTTTGTATTATATTGGAGATTTAGAAAGTAACACGTAGAATTGTTATAACAGGGAATCTTATTGTCATGAGTTGCAATATTGCAGGGTGTGCCATATCCTGCATTGCCTAAGCGCGACAAACCTAGAAGAGTTGAACTTTATTTTTCAAGCTGGATAATTAAGGCTGGTAAGTATTGTCAGTTAATGAATTGATATTGCTGCTATGTTGTTGGTTGTCCACTTGCTGAATATGAAAAATGAATGTGCAGTGGAGTCTCGTAAAGGAGATGGTCAGTTGTCTGCTTGTGAGGTTACACTCATCCATTATGAAGACATGGGGATACCAAAAGATGTGGCGAAGTTGGGTGTGCGTCACGGCATGTGGGGTACCGTCAAGAAATTACATTCTGGTATGAGAGCATACCAGAATGAAAGGAAATCAGAACCAGAGGCTTCTATGTCTCGTAGTGCTCTGATGGCCCAAGTCATCACAAAGATACCTTCCAATGAAAGCATGGATTCGTTGGGACATGCCTCTGGTGAAGGGAGGGAAGGTCTGGCCATTCACAATAAAAGAGAGAAGGAACATGGCATTGATTGGAAGTGGGTTGCTTTAGGTGGAGCAGTGGCTCTAGGTTTTGGACTTCATACAGGTGCAATAGGTAAAGCCGTATTACTTGGAGCTGGGGGTAGGATTGCTCGGAGATGAAAGCTATTTTTAGATGTGTGCATTGTACCTCCTAATGAAATTTATTTGCATATTGTCTGATTAAACTCAAACTGAGATATAATTACATGGTCAATTTTTTTTGTTTTTGGTAATACATGCCCAACTGTTGTATGTGCAGGAAATATTTTCATTCATTATTTTCTTGATTGAATCATCAAAAGAAAATACTAATTAGCTTTACTGCTTTATCTCCATAACCGGAATTTAATTTTCGGTCCTCTTCTTTTTTTTCTTTCCTGTATTGATGATTGTCAATTATTTATGACTTATCTTTTAATTGACTTTCTTTTATATTTTGATCGAACTGCCCTTTGTGTGTTTGAGCCTACATTTGAAATTTGTGAGGCTATCTTTAAAGATTGAGTTTTTGTAAATGTTCCAAAATATTAGAGAGAATGTATTAAAGCGTTACAAAAGTATAACTAACTAGTGTAAGAGATTGGCAAAGGATGCAAGTGAAATTGCTGTGGCATTGGCCATTGGATTGGCAAGGGTAATGAAAGTGCAATTGCTAATCGTCGAAAGCGATTGCAAATCATTTAGTGATTATATCTTGGATCAATCTGATCAGGCATTTTGTGAAGCAAGACAATTTCTTGGAGAAACAGCAATCCCTATCGCACAATTCTTACAATTTCTTGTAACTTTTCCAAGAAGATGCAGCTCTTTAGCTCATGAAGTAGCATTATGGTCATTACGGAAACTCTAAGAATAAAAATTTGATAGTTTAGATTTTCCTAATTGTATTTGTAATATAAGTGGTGTAGAAGTTACTATTTAGTATATTTAATAATGAGTTATTTAGAAGAAAAGAGAGGGAAAAAAAAGTGTAAACACGTAAGAATTGCCGAGGAAGCTCCATTATTGCAAAGGTTTTTCAGCTTGCATGGAAGCTTTAGCCAATTTCGATCATTAAAATATATTTTATTCGTTGAATTTATTGTTAGTTCCTTTGTACCAACCTGCCTTTAATTTGTTCACATATTGCCCAGGAAAAACCTATATTTCAATTTTGGTGAGCTTGAATTTTGCCTTGGAAAATGTGAGAAAAGATTGTGAAGATATTGCTAATGACGAGGACGAGAAGAAGTATTATTATAGGTTTGAAGCTTTTTTTTTTAGTTTTATTGTTGCGTCGTTTATCTAGTTTTATGTTGTCATTTTTTCTCACTTGTAAACTTGTCTGGTTTCTTTATAAAAACTTACTATAGATTCTATTTTCTTTCTACATATAATTACTTTATATTGTCAGAATATTAAAAAATTATATCTACTTTAACATTTGTAGGAATTTTAGACTGAAAATGTGAACACTCTATTAAGTGGGACGAGCAAGTTGTGTGTATCTTGAAGTAGAGTGAAGAAAACTAAATTATTAATAGATATAGAGTTAAAGAAGATTCTATTTTCTATCCACTCAAAATATATTCTTCTATAACTATCAAATAACTATTTTGTACAAATTATATAATTATAAAATATAGGTATGAATTTATGAGTATAATTATAAAATAAGATTGTTATGAAAATAATCATAAAAGAGGTAAGGTTGCTGCAGTAATGCATAGATCCGGGTGAAGGGTTGTAAGTCCCGCTTAAGCCGTGTAAAAGGCGTTCAAGGCATTAATACCTTATAAATACCGGTGGTTTAGCAAACGACCAATTCTAATAGGTAAGTGTTATAAGTTATAAGTGTTCTTATAAGAGATAGAACAAGAACTTAAATGTTAAATACTTCATGCATTGATTATTTAAAATAATTCCATGACTCAAATTTCATGACATATACTCTGTATCTTGTTTGTTATTAATAGACTTGCAATTTATTTGTTAAGAATCGTATTTACCATGCAATACATATTATATTGATGATTAGTTTTATCCATATTTGTTTACGGTTTATATTTATATTTTTCTTAAACTTATAGCATGTCACATAAAAGTTATACGGCATCATCACCTTTATTACATAAAACTTCATCTTCTTCTAAGAAGTCTTACATTACCAATAGTAACGAAGTTACTATTGAAAATTTTGAAAAATCAATTGATCGTTGGAAAGTTCCAAGGATCAGTAAAAATCAAATTTATCAAAAGAAGTTAAAAAAATCTTTTCAAAAAAGAAAGGGATCTTCAACTTTCATTATCTTTTGAATCAATCCAACTTCTTTCAAAACAATCATTACAAAAACATTATGATTCAAAATTCAAATGTGTGCATATAGGCCTAGTCCAGATTGGATTAAGACCTTTAACCCGACTAGGGTTAAGTTCATCAATACTAGCAGTCTTAAGGGATGCTAGATTAACAGATTTCAAGGAATCTTTATTAGGAACGGTAGAAACAGGTTTAGGTTTAGGACCTATATCCTTTAACTGCTTTCTGAACATAGTAGCATCCATTACAGATCCTCAAATATTAAAAACATTAACTCTTCAAATCCAAGCTCATAATACTAATGTGTTACCAGGAATAATTACAATGGCCTTATTATTTAGAGTACATTATAAGATTATGACGTCCACTTGGGACATAAAAAATATTCATATCTCTACTAAAGGAGAAACTTTATTATTACAGACAGACTTGTCTAGATCCAACATTACAATACCTAGACCAATTAGTTGGGATAGCGTAGTATACCCAGATAGGTGGCTACTAAAAGGAATTTGCCAACCAATATTTGAAACTCATCAACAGGAAGTGGCTGAACAACACACAGAACTTTATGAAATAATAAAATATAAAAATGGAAATATTGAAATAGGATTCAATAGATCTTCATCAATGAGATGCTCTTCGAGTGCCACAGATTTCTCAGTAATGGATTTACCATTCAAATAAAACCCTAGGACATCGACATCTGATTTGCTTAGGAAAACAAAACTCAAAGGAGTAGACTGCAGTACCCCAGTACCCATACCAGTATACACTGTTGACTCTGAGATGAGCGAATCACCTCAGTTATCACCAATATTTCCTTTATCACAAACTCAATCATTAGCACCTAGCCAAGAACCTAGGATTAATGAACTGAACGTATTAACATTTGACTAGAACCAAGAAGAACCTTTGCACCCAAGGATTCTTAGAATGGATCTGTATGTGCGACACCATAAACCCAAAAAATATTGGTTCTATAATACGCACTCAGAAAAATCAAGGGCAAGTTGCTATAGAAAACATGAGCGTTATATTAAAGAACATAATAATTATATAGGTTTTATAGACTGGCTAAAAATCTATAGAAAGTCAAAAGGACTAGCATTTGTAGTCATCGACCAAACCAGGTATTCCTTTGTTAACAAAATAAACAAAGAAGAAGAATTAATAGATACTATTGTTGACCTTAGCCAGGAAGACATAATAAAATCATCATCACCAAAAGTTAACCCTGAACCAGTTAGCCTAATATCAATGGTATAACCATTAGAAATATTACCAGATCATATTGTTACCTAAACCCAGGATAGCATAGATAGATCTTCATCAATAGTTAACCACAAACAAGTTAGTATAGAACCATTAGTTGACCTTAAGTCAGATAAAATAGTAAAATCTGTTGACTTAGTCAAACCATCAACGGTCTTAATAGGTAACCTACCAGTCATTATTCAGGATCCAAAACAGGAACCGATAGTAAAACCTATAGTTCATATTGACCCAAAATCGGTCAACATTACTGTAGAACCAATAGCCATAGAAACTATAGCTATAATTCCACATTATAAATTATTCCCTTCAATAAGTATCTCGGATGTCACGAAGGCTGACTTCGATATGCTTTTGGAAAATAAACCAGTAGAGTCATTAGCTATAGATTTAGTAGTTTTGACTTCACAGAATAAAACCTTTTTAGAAATTAAACCTAGCGAAATCACATTAGATGCTCATTTCTATTTGCAAAAACATAAATGAAATAATAGTTCAGTTATCCACGTTTTATGACCTAAATTCCCTCGCTTACACTACTCTTCGACGTCTTATTCTTTGGTCGAACATTTTTGCGTGGTTTTCTATTCTTGTTCTTTATTGTTCCAATTTGATCATATTAACCATGTTCTTAGCAATTCAATCTTTCTCATTCCTTTGATTTCATAAGTTCCAAAATTGTTCGCATAAATGATCCGCATCATTTGGTGTCAAAGACTTGCTTGCCCAAAATAGTATATTTATCTTAAAATATCTATTTTTTCCATTTTAGATTTAATAAAATTTCCCATTTTATTGGTTTTTGCATTCTTTTGCTCCAAATCAGAATTAAAGAAACAACTATTTTCTACAAATCTTTTGTTTTCTTCAGATTTTGTTGTCATACTTTTCTTATTTGTATTTCATTTCGTACTTTTCTATTAATTCACTATATCATTTTCTTGTTCCTTGTTTTCGGTGTTCAACCTATCTTTGTTCCTGTATTCTTTAATTCTGATTTGGAGGAAAAGAATGCAAAAACCAATAAAATGGATAATTTTATTAAATCTAAAATGGAAAAATAGATATTTTAAGATAGATATACTATTTTGGGCAAGCAAGTCTTTGACACCAAATGATGTGGATCATTTATGCGAACAATTTTGGAACTCATGAAATCAAAGGACTGAGAAATATTGAATTGCTAATAACATGGTTAATATGATCAAATTGGAACAATAAAGAAAAAGAATAGAAAAGCACACAAAAATGTTCGACCAAACAATAAGACGTCGAAGAGTAGTGTAAGCGAGGGAATTTAGGTTCTAAAACGTGGATAACTGAACTATTGTTTCATTTATGTTTTTGCATATAGAAATGAGCTTCCATTTGATATATTATAATAGTCATTTGGATACACGAGTTAAAAGTTGTAACAGTTTAAAGTGGAAACCCTAATAAATAATTTCTTTTTTTTTAAACTACGAAGTCCAGAAATTTTGTTGTGTTTTATTCAGGAACAAAGATAGGTTGACCACCGAAAACAAGGAACAAGAAAATGATATAGTGAATTAATAGAAAAGTACGAAATGAAGTACAAATAAGAAAATTATGACAACAAAATCTGCAGAAAACAAAAGATTTGTAGAAAATAGTTGTTTCTTTAATTCTGATTTGGAGGAAAAGCCCATGAAGAAATAACATCAAAATTTGAAAAACTTCAAAATTGGAATAATACCCTTAGGTCCCAATTAGAAGACCAATTTTCAACCAATATAGGACTAATTGTTCCTGAGTCACCAGTGACTTCAAAACCGAGCCAGAAACCATTATAGGATCTTAGCATTCTTAGCAAACTAGGATCTGAAATATCATCTGAGGATAATTCCCAAGAATCCATTCCAGAACCAATTCCTCACCTACAAAAATTAGCTTGGCAAGAACCTAGCCCAGTTAGGTATCCTCATACCATAGGAACCCAACCTAGTCAACTTGTCCAATCAAAATATAACGCGTCTTTTATCTATGTGTGGAACATTGATGGAATGACTGATCATTAGATATTAAATATCTTATAGCAAATGACCATGGCGTCAAATGCTTATAAACCCCAAATTGGTACAACTGATAAAACAGTTGTTGAATTACTAATAGCTGGCTTCTCAGGCCAACTAAAAGGATGGTGGGGTCACCATCTTTCAAAACAATAACAGTCAGATATTAGCAATGCAATATTGACTGATGAGTATGGTATCCGCATGCTTTCCCATCAAGGAGCTCTTGTACAGGATGCAGTCTCCACTCCTCTCTTTACCATATCACATCATTTTATGGGGGATCCATCCCATTTAAAAGATAAAAACAATGTTCTTCTTTCTAACATAAAATGTAGGAAGATGAGTGATTTTCAAGATTATAAAACTACATTACTGTCTAGAGTTATGTTAAGAGATGACTCTATTCGACCATTATGGAAGGAGAAATTCCTAGCTGGACTTTCTCCACTCTTAGGTGAGAAAACCAGAAACAAAATTCGTGAAACTTATGGGAATCATATCATCCCATATGATCAACTGACCTACGGTCAACTGATCAGTTTTGCTCAAAACCAGGGTCTTCAAATTTGTCAAGATTTGAAAATCCAAAAACAAATGAAATTGGAACTTAAAATGTCCTAAAGAGAAATTGGATCATTCTACAAACAGTTTGATAGTAATCTCTCTATTGAAAAAACCTGTGAGGGAACTTGCAGTAAAACTAAATCAACCCCTTATAAGGAATCAAATAAAACTTATAAGAAATTTTCAAAATCAAGAAAACCATTCTTTGAAAAAAGAATGAATTTTTACAACAAACCTTATAAAAGAAATTTTAATAAGGAATCAAAACAACATAAAAAACCCTTTAAAAACTTTAAAGAGTTTAAATGTTATAAATGTGGCAAGAAAGGTCACACAACCAATTTCTGCAAGATGTCCAAAAAATTCATGAATTAAAACTTGAAGAAGACATTTATGCTAAGATATCTGCCCTAATGGTAGATACATCATCATCTGAGCCTGACCAATGGTCAGACGAAGAATCTAATCCCCAGGATGATGAATTTGCAACCAGCAATTCGGATTCATCTTGTAAAGATATTAATGTACTAACTAAGGATGAAAATGAACAACTTCAAGAAACAATCCTTAAGTTAAATAATCCATCAATAACCAAACTTTACGTAGAATACCTAGGTACATGTTTGGCCAAATCAAAATCAATTAAAAAAAATCTGAACTTCCAAATACCAACACAGGCTATTACAACCTCACTGCTGTTCTGGAACGAAAGAAGAAAGTCATCACACCAGCTTAAAGAAAAATTAAAATAATATGATATTAAGTTCCAACTACTTAATAATGGAGAAAAAATATCAACTTATGTGAGTGATTCTGATGATGATCTTACTCAAAATAATCAAGAAATCCAAAACTTGAGAAAAATTACCACCAGGAAATATAAAATTAAGATAACCTTAATATTCCCTGACGAATCAAAACTAGAAACCATTGCCTTATTTGACACAGGGGCTGACCTTAATTGCATCACATCATCAATAGTTCCCAGAAGGTTTTATAAACCAATTGAAGAACGAATTAATTCAACCAATAAATCTCAAATGAGTATTATTGGGAAAACAGAGGTATCTATCCAAAAAGGATCATACCTTATCAACAGTCCATTTGTCATAGTATCTAACATAGGCTACTCGGTCATATTGGGTACTCCCTTTATGGATATCATTACCCTATATTCTGTTAAACATGACAGAATTTCTTTCAAAATAGGAAGAGAAGCTTCCAGCTTCCCTTTCATCGAAGAACCAAAAACCAGAGATCTTAATCTCATCAAAACATATTCAATCTCTCCAAAAGAGATTTCTGTTCTTATAAATCATAGAGAAAAAGGACCTTTTCTATCTCAAATCCAAACTTTAGTTTCATACTGTTAAGAAAGAACTTCAAATCCCAGAGTTCAAAGACAAAATCTCTAAATTACAAACATCTTTTGAGAAAGAAGTTTGCTCTGAATTACCCAGTGCATTCTGGGAAAGAAAAGAACATATAGTAGATTTACCATATGAATCATCCTTCAATGAGAAGGATATTCCTACAAAGGCAAGGCCTATTCAAATGAATGGTGACCTTGAGCAATTCTATAGAAAAGAAATCATTGATCTCTTATCTAAGAAACTCATATCAAAATCTAGATCGTCGTGGAGCTGTGCGGCCTTCTATGTCAACAAATATGCCGAGATTGAGAGAGGAACTCCTCGGCTAGTTATCAATTACAAACCTTAATTTGAACCAAGCCTTAAAATGGATTAGGTACCTTATCTCGAATAAAAAGGACTTACTTCAAAGATTGTATTCATCATCCATATTTTCAAAGTTTGATATGAAATCAGGCTTTTGGAAAATTCAAATCGAGCCTCAACATAGGTACAAAACTACATTCATTGTTCCATTCGGGCAGTTTGAGTGGAATGTTATGCCATTTGAGCTAAAAAACGCACCTTCTGAGTTTCAAAGGATTATGAATGATATATTTAACCCTTACTCAGAATTTTGTATTGTGTACATCGATGATGTACTGGTATTTTCAAAAGATATCAGACAACACATCAGACATCTCAAAACTTTCTTCCATATCATTAAGAGGAATAGACTGGCTTTATCAGCCAAGAAAATGACTCTTTTTCAAATAAACATTAGGTTTCTTGGACACAGTGTATCCAATGGAATAATAATTCCTATCAATAGATCCCTACAGTTTACAACTAAGTCCCCTGATAGGATTATTGACAAAAACTAGCTACAAAGATTTCTAGGTAGCTTAAATTACGTATTAAGCTTCTGCCCAAATATCAACAGGTTAGCAAAACCTTTACATAACAAACTTAAGAAAACTCCTGAGCCTTGGACAGAAGAACACACCAAAATTGTGCAAAATATTAAAACACAGGTTCAAAACATTCCCTGTTTACATCTTGCGGATCCTACACTCCCCAAGGTAGTAGAAACTGATTCCAGTGAGCTTGGCTATGGTGGGATTTTAAAACAAGTCCAAGATAATAATGAACAAATTGTTCAGTTTGTCTCTGGCCATTGGAATGATTGTCAAAGGAATTATTCCACTGTTAAAAAAGAAGTACTCTCCAAAGTACTTCGTATTTCTAAGTTTCAATCAGATTTATTAAATCAAATTTTTTTACTAAGGATTGATTGCAAATCTGCAAAAGAAATTTTATTAAAAGATGTTAAAAACATTGCATCAAAACAAATTTTTGCCAGATGGCAAGCACTATTAAGTATTTTTTATTTTGATATAGAATTTATCAAGGAGAAGAGAATTCATTACAGGTACCACAATGAGCAAGAAAAAGAAGGGAAAGGAGAAGAGTGAACCTCCAAACCTAACCATTACCAACCTCTCATCGGCTAAACCCATCATGACCTGGTCTCAGGTTACTTATAACCAATCATCATCTTCCAAACAAACCTTGGAACAATCATCATCTCAACTCACTCCTGAGGATTTAGAATTAAATAATCGCATCCATGAATGGTTGCAAAATATGGATTCTAAAAAAATCATAACTGCATTTCGTTGTATCCCAAAAATTGGGGGACCAACTGTTTCATCAAATTTGGAAATCGTACCTTCCAAATCAAAAACATTTTCTCAAAAAACAACTGGAACAATTTCTATTCCAGAAAGAGGAATTACATCCTCAAGTTATTTTCCTCCCAAAGGAGCAGGGGAAACATTTCCCAAAACAAAATCATCATCTAAGTATTTTAAGAAACAACCAACTCAGGTGGTAATTATTATTGAAAAACAATTTTTCAACCAAAACCCTTACTTGGCCGTTCAAAATTATTTTGGAAAAGGGATTTTCTATCGACCATCTTTATCTTCAAAAACTCCTCAATACTATCAGAGTGTTCTGGAAATCACTTTTAGTGTGCAATTCAAACATTTCCACTATCCTAAATCAACAGAAGTGCAGTTTTCAACTGCCAAACTCCATAAAATCATATCTCCAACAGATTGGGGAAATGAATTATATAAGTAGTTGGCTTTTCCAGTCAGTGCAACACATTCCATCCCACATTGTACATCATACAATTATTGGGATTATCACCATGCATGGTTTAATGCATTCCTCATTCAAAATAAAGATAACCAACATTCTTGGTTGTTTTTCTTTGTTAATAAATCTATTAATCCAAACAGGTTCCCATCTTGGTTTTTACAATGGTGGAAACTATTCGGAAACCTTTCATCAATTCTAATATCACCTGTGAAAGAAAGTTATGAATCTTTCCAGTTATATTACAAACCATCCACAAAGGAAGCTAGATTCCCTCCTTTGTGCATATTTTGTTCAAAGTTTTACCTTCCTTGGGTATGTCAATGGGTCTTATACCCAGAAACATCAAAGGTAATGATTATCAAACACCCATTTCAAATCAAATGGTGGTTGTCCTTTACGATCCCAAAAACACTCTTATTACCAGCCGTTGAGAAATGACTAACACAGAAAAGATACAAAGATCACCCAGTGAAAGACATACAAGCTTCTTCATTATTACTAGCACAGAAGGTGCACACTAACGCCCTAATTGCTCAAGCAAAAACCCAAGAAGAACTCTTAGAAATCATCAAGCAACTATCATATGGGCAAACATCTCAGACACCAAAAGAAGAGTTACCTGATTCGGATGAAACTAAATCTCCCGATAAAATAGTAACTCCATCACAAGCTTCAGAAGAGGATTTAATTGATTTAGAAACCTCAACTGTAGATATGAATTTTTGGGTCCCTAGAAGATAGGAGAAAAACATTATTGGGCATGTGTGTCCATTACTATTTATCATTGGGCATGCGTGTCCATATTTGTTTATCATTAAGCCTGCGTGTCCTTTACTATTTATCATTGGGCCTGCGAGTCCATTACTGTTCATAGGACCTTAATAGGCCCATCATTATTTTTTGAGGACAACTAATTGTTTAAATTAGAAAACGACAAAACTACAAACGATGCCGACAAGATTACTCTTTAAATACCCATACAGTATCCGACATAGTACTATTCAAATCCCTGTTCGGAATAATGAAGCAACTACTATTCACAACAGTAGTCAACATTTCTACAGTATCAAGTGGCCGACCAATTACTATTTATTGAATAGTAAAAGCATATCCACAGTGTCATCACTCGGTTATTTAAGAGAAACGAAGTCAGAAGGGAAGGGGTTCCAATTTTAGGCAAGAATTCTCTCTACTCTTGAATTCTCTCTACTCTCATTCTGTTTTAGTTTATAACCTTTCATTTTATAATTTAGTAAGTGTATTTACTTATGAGTTTGTTTATTTCTTTTAAGTAATTTACATTTTTTTAAGTTTTATATTTTATTGTAATACAATATGGCCGGCTAAGCCGCCTAATCTATCAACTTTATTTTATAATTATATATATATATATATATATAAGTTATTAGTGAAAAAAGTGTGAAATTTTAAACAATTTCATAAATAACCATAAATATTGCATTAAAAAAGGTTAATAATCACGTAAATCCACTGGATTTTATAATTAGAGTGATTAGGCTCACCAGCTATTTTAGAGAAATTTAATCTACTTATTTTTTTTTTAAATAATAGTATAAGTACAAAGCTGCACTTAGATTAGTAGCTATTTTTAAAAAAATTATTTTATTTTATAACTTCATTTGACAAAGAAAATTTTAACACGAGGAATTCTTAAAGCAATTTTTTTAAAGCATAGAAAAATGAAGAGAAAATACAAAATTAATCATTTATTCTTGTGGTGTTATTTTTTTTAAAGATAAAAGACAATTATTTCACGAAAATAATTACAGGCCCTAAGCTCTTCAATTGTAATATCTAGTAAATTGATGGGGCGTTGGAAAAATGAAAAAATGAAAAAAAAGTAAAGACTTGCAAAAATTAAAAGTAAATCTAATATAAGGTTAATTTTTCCTGAATCCTTATGGCAAAAAATTTTGTTAGAAATTTTTTATTATAGATACAGGAACGATTAGAGAATTGGGAACGAATATTAGAATTTTACAATATGAGATCAGATATGAGATCAATAAAGTTGAGATTGTATCTCCATCTCGTACCTTGAAACTAAATACCTTATTTTAATAAATATATAAATTTATTTATATTTTTTAATTTTTTTTATAGATTTAATTTGAAACTCAATCTATTTCTATAATATATATTATATTTCATGTTTAACTTATATTTTTCTAACTTCTTTTCTAAAAATTATTTAAACTATTTGGTTAACTAAAATCTTAAAATTATTTTATAATTTATGACTATTATTATTAAGATTATATCAAAATTGTTTAGTATAAAAAGATTGTATTTATTGTTAAATATAATTTATTTTTTCTATCATAATAGTGTTTATTTTTCATTATTTATTGGCTAAAAGTTTTCTTTTTCATTTATATTATAAAATATTTTTGACAATCTTATTTTTTAAAGCTAATGGTCTAGTAGCTCAATGGTATAAGTACTTCGTGGTAAATTAAAGATAGTAGGTTCAAGACTTACTAGGAAATATGATTAAAAAAACATATATTTTTTTAATAATTTCACATTTATTTAAAAAAAAGTTAAAAATAATATTTAAAATATCACTTAGATTCACATTGCTCATTTAGAATTACTCGATACAAAGCAAATCTTATAAGCGCTTTGATGGTGAATGAAACTTGTGCTATGGATTATTGTACAATAAAAAAAAGTGAATGAATTATTCATCAAATGTTATTTTTTTAAGAAGTAATATTAGAGCATCTTGGTATTGAATTATTAAGAATATAATTTATTTTCAATTTATGATAATTTTGGTATTTTCAAATATAATGATTCTAGTTTTAGCATTATCAAATTTAAGAACAATTATTGTTGTTTTCTAAAATTATGGATTCAAATAAAAAATATTTTATAATTGTAATTATTTGATCTTGGATTGATATGAAATTTTTTTCTGTCATTAAAAAAATCTTAAAAAATCTATTTTTGATACTTTTTATGTATAGAATTAGATTCATAAATTGTTTACAAACTTTTTTTGTATGCTTATTATTTAAAAAAAGACTTTAATTGTAGAGAAAAAAAAGGATGTTTAAAGGATGTTGACGAGCGAAAACCGGCATCACCGATTCTTGCCAATACTTTGGTTTTAATATTTATAAAACTCTCGCAAGTGCACGAAACATTTCGAAGAAAATGATAAGTATACTTCCAAGGTCGATCTAAGGAAAGAATGTATGTGGTTTTTAATTTATTATTCAAACTTTTAAAAACGAAATTAAATCCTAAACATCCTGTCACGATATTTTGGGTTTTGTGTTTTTTAATCTACATACATAAAAATAAACATAGATTCAATAAACATTTATGCAAATTTTATCATTTATAATGGCGGAGTATTTATGGATATAATAACTAAGTTAATTATGCTTGCTCATATTATCTAGGTTATTAAAGATATGAATTGATATTTATTGATTCTCCCTTTTTTGTATGAATACCACCTTTGGTGGGGTTAGATATTCTTTGTTAACTAAACAAATCAATTAACACCTATGGGTGGGGTTGATAACTAATATGCTTAATTAAATTAATTTCTTTTTCTAAGAGATTGAAAATGAACCATTTAAATGCCAACTTTGGTGGGGTTAGACATTTTAAACTTTATTCAAGGTGTCCAAATTAAACCTAAGAATTTAGTTATCCGAGTACTAACTTTCAAGTTTTAAAACCACTATTGAAAACATATCGTCAATACATTTTCAGATAATAATTCTTATAAAAAAATTTGAAATAGAGCTTCACTCTAACTACCGGGCGATTGTACCATCAAATAAAAGAGCACTACTCTAAATCAGACCGGATAACTAAACCTTAAAATCTAATTTTCAGGTTTAAGTTTGTAATGAAAAATAATATATTTATCTCTAACATTCTTAATATAAAATCTTGAATAAAAACAAAATCAATTCATTTTAGAGATTTTTACTTATTTAATATTTCGCAAGCATAACAACGTTATTATTACATCATGTTTACTAAACAGCCAGCACAGTTAAATTTAATCACAGACAAATTAAATATAACATGTAAGAATAAAGCATAAAAAATAACTATAAAGAAAATAAAATCCTTACAGAACTTCGACGCTATTCCCGTTGCTGGAAAACCTCCAAGCGGAATTTGCACTTTTATTTATTGAATCAAAAAGCTAATAAATTACAAAAACATAACTAGTTCTTCCCTTTTTGGGAAGAACTCTAAAACTAAGAGAAATTAACTAACAAAAGCTAAAAACTAAGAAAAACTAAAAATCTAAGAAAAGAGAGAAAGAAAGAAGAGAGAAGTGTGTTTTTGAGGTGTATTTAGAAGTGAAGGGAAGGGGGTATTTATAGGTGAGGATGGAGAGAAAAAGTAGAGGAAAAAATGTTAAAACACGGATTAGTGATTGCTGACATCATTTGATGACGTCAGCATGACGTGGGGCGACTGCACGTGAAAAATGAGGCGAAACGGGCGTGGGCGCACGCGGAGGGCAGTTGGGCGCGTAGGGGCATGCGCGGTTGGGCGCTGCGGCGCGCGATATTCTCTTTTTTGACATTTTTGACATTTTTGACCCATTTTGTCCAATTTTTCCATATTTGTTGACCTTTTCCCATTTATTTATTAATATATTTGTGATGTATTGCTTCCAATATTCCTCTTTGAGTCTTTAAGTTACGTTTTTAAGCCAAAATACCTGAAAAACAATAAAAATACCTTTGATTCCGAAAAAGACAAATTTATATAAATATATGATAAAACATATAAATATATATTTTTTTAATCAATTAATGTGCATAAAATCATGGTTATTTTAGTGTTTTTTGAGCACTCATCAGATGTCTACGATAAGATTTAATAAGCTTTTTTATTGTTGATTATGAATTAAAGAAAAAAGAAACTAGGATGTGTTAATATAATGATTAACATAATTGCATGTGTATATGTGGTAATAAATACATGATAATTATTATGTTTTTATATGTGAATGATAATTCAACATATAAGAAGATTTATTGTTTAACATGTTCTTACTATCATTGTTTACCAAGATATCACTTACAAGTTAATTATTGGAGTGTCGGTATCTTGAGAAAAGATTTGTTTTTGTTTGAATTTGTTATTTTGGTTTAAAGAATTATATAAGCTTGTTTTGTTTGTTTATTATTTTCTGGATTCAATTATAAATAATCATGTCAATATTACTGCAAACATCAACTCTATTCATATGTTCAATGGTACTAATTTTAAGTCATGAAAAGAGAACCTCTTAATAGTTCTTGGAGTTATGAATTTGGACCTTGCTATATGGGTTGATTATCTTGCATCTATTATGGATAAGAGTACTTCTGATATAAAAAAGGAAAAGGAAAGATAGGGGAGATCAAATTGCATGTGTATGATAATCATGAAAAAGTTTATTCTTATGATGATCATAAAAAAGTCTATTCTTATGATGATCATGAAAAGGTCTATTCTGGAAATATATTCAGGGGTACAATGTAGGAAAAGATAACCACTATTAAGAATTTTCTTGTAGACATTGAAAAGAGGTTTGTTAAGAACGAAAAGGTTGAAATAGGTACGCTCTTGACAAGTCTAATTTCAATGAGTTATAAGGGAAAATGTAATATCAGAGGGTAAATCATAAAGATATCTCATATTCCTTCGAAGTTGAGAGCACTTAAGCTAGAACTTTTTGAGGACTTATTGTTACATTTGGTTTTGATATATCTTCTATCATAGTTTAACCAATTTAAGATGAGTTGCAATTATCAGAAAGAGTTACGGTCTCTAAATGAGCTCATCACACACTGTGTGTAGGAAGAAGAAAGTTTAAAGTAAGATAAGACAGAGAGTGCTCAACTGACCTCAAGTGAAAATTTGGCTACATTATGGCACAAGAGATTAGGTCATATATCCAAACATAGAATAGAATGACTTATGTCTCACAAAATTTTAGATTCTTTATATTTCACAGATTTTGATGTTTATGCTAACTGTATAAAGAGAAAAAAAAACCAATAAAAGGAGATTTGAAGCCAACAGGACTTTAAAAGTCTTAGAACTTATACATACATACATTTGTAAGCCATTCCCTAAAGTTGCTTTGAATGGTCAAGAATATTTTATAATGTTCATAGACAATTTTTTTAGATATGACTATTTATTTCTTATTCATGAAAAGTCACAACCATTAGACGTGTTCAAAAGTCATAAAGCTGAAGTTGAGAACCAACTCAGCAAAAAGGATCAAATGCGTCAGATATGATCATAATGGTGAGTACTATGGTAGATATGACAATTCAGGTGAATCACTTTCAAGACTATTTGCTAAGTTCCTAGAGGAATGTTGTATTATCCCACAATACACTATACCGGGTTTTCCCACTATGAATGATTTTGTTGAACGATGAAACAGAACACTTAAGGACATGGTAAGAAGTATGATTTGTCATTCTACCTTACCAGAATCACTCTGGGGGAGAAACACTTAATATTGCAATATATATCCTTAATAGGGTTCCAACTAAAGCAATATCCAAAACGCTTATGGACTTTTGATGGGCAAGAAGCCTAATTTAAAGCACTTGTATATATAGGGGTATCTAGTTGAGGCCAAGCCGTATAGGCCTAATGAAAGGAAATAGGATTCAAGGATGGTGAGTTTCTATTTTATTGGGTATTCTAAAAAATCCAAGGGGTACATGGGGTAAAAGTTTAATGATCCCACATCTAAGTCAATTTTTGAGTAAGAAAATACTCGATTCCTTGAGAATGTTGAGTTTATAGGAGAATATACAGTAAGGGATTTTTGTCTATGAAGAGGAATATGTTGATATTCACACAGTGCTATTGGAATTAATTAGAATCATATTCTTGAATTTGATTAAGATAAAACAAATCATGAAAATCTCAAAGGATTTCCTATTCAATAAATTGTTTAAGAAAAAAAACTCTACCACCTTAAGAACTCATGCCATTATGGAGATCCATTAGGAAAAGGAGAAGTGCAGTGCCAAATGGTTACATTATATTTCTCCATAAACATGATTTTGATATTGAAGTGATGGAAAAAGATTTGATCAACTTCATCGAGCCACGGAACGTCCTAACTCATAAAAGTGGATTGATGTTATGAATGAGAAGATCAAATCCATGAAGAAAAATGACATGTTGGATTTTGTCCCATTACCAAAAGCTGCAAATCTAGATGGATATTTAAGACCAATAAGGATTCAAAAGGTGATATGTAGAGATGTAAGACTCGTCTTGTTGCATAGGGATTTACATAGAAAGAAGACATCGACTATAAAGAGATTTTTTCTCTATTTTCCTCAAAAAACTCTTTCAAGATTATAATGACATTAGTAGCATATTTTAATCTTGAGTTACATCAGATGCATGTAAAGAAGGCATTTCTCAATGGTGACATTGATGAGACTATCTATAATGATATTTTAACTCTCATCAAGTGATTATCTCATTCAATTTTGAGATAAAAATGGTCGATGACTGAATATACTGTAAATTTTGTAGAAGCAAGTATATTTGTTTAAATGTTGATGACATTTTGCTTGCCAAAAATGATATAGACTTATTGTACAAAACCAAGAGATTTGTAGATAAAAAATTTAAGATAAAAGATCTTGGTGACACCTCTTTTGTATTAGGCAAACAAATATTTTGAGATTGCTCTTAGAATATTCTAGGATTATCACAAAAGATCTATATCGAAAAGGTTTTCAAGAGATATGGCATGTAGAATTGCAAATAAGATGATACCCTTGTTGCTAAGGGAGACAAATTTAGTCTCAATTAGTGCCCTAAGAATGATCTTGAGGAAAAGAAAATGCACAAGATTCTTTATGCGTTAATAGTAAGGAGTTTGATGTATGTTCAAGTATGTAAGTGTCTAGCTATTGTGTACATTGTTGGGCATATATTTAAGCAATCTAAGAATAGACCATTGTAAGGTAGCCAAATGAGTCTTATGGTACTTACTAAAAATAAAAGACTACATGCTCACATATCAGATATCAGATTAGCTTGAGATCATTGGGTACACTAACTTCCATTTTGTTGGATGCTAAGATAGTATGAAATCTACGTTAGACTATGTCTACTTACTAGTTGGAGGTGTTATCTCTTAGAAGAGTGCTAAAGAGTCTTATTATAACCTCTTCTACTATGCCGACATAATTCATAGCATGTTATGAGGCATCCGATCAAGGAATATGGCTATGAAATTTTGTCACAAGGCTGCACATAATAGATAGTATTGAAAGACCATTCGAGTTATTTTATGACAATAAGTCAGCAGTGTTATATTATACCAACAATAGGAGCTTGATGAAGTCGAATCATATAGAGATCAATTTCTTGTTTATTAAGGAAATATTTCAAAGTGTGCAATTGTATATAGAACAAAGTGGTACAAACTTCATGATTGTGGATCTACTTACTAAGGGATTGTCACCCAAAGTGTTTCATGAGTACACTACTCGTATGGGTGTCATGTCATTTGAGAATATTCAATTTTAGTGAGAGTTTGTAATTTTAAATGTTTCTTTGATATAGATGCACTTTCAATTATTTCAGTTTATAGATATGTTGAGGTTATTTTCTATTGAAAAAAGTTTTTGGTTTATTTACACTTTCATTTTGGTATGACTTGATCTCACTAACGTTCAAGGTTGGACGTGATGGAAATATGTATGTTACGATCACATTGTACAAAAAAATTATGCTACATATCCACATCATGATCCATGCCATTCAGTTGTATTGATATATGTGACAATTGATAGGTCTAGTTACGGAAAATGTAATGAAGGTCGCTTTGATCCTATGTTGTTATAATTGATGGACCAAATTGGGTAACAAATATATTTCGGTAATGACAACAAAATTGAGCTCATATGGTTATTTTTGCAATGCATAATTATAATGTTACACATATAGCCCAAGTGTGAGATTGTTGGATCCTTAATCCAACATTGGATTTATATGTAAATAATTATATGTTATAGATTGTCATATAAGGTTAAGCTCATTTAAAAGTGATATGCTAAGATTTAAGTAATTTTAGCTTTAATGTATCTAATAGAGTGTAGGTTTTTAATGTGTAAAGACTTAAGGATAATGTCTATTTTAATAGTGAACTAAAATAGATTTATAGTTATTAACTATACATATATAGTTGTTATAGTCCCCAAATCACATGCGTTATTCTTCTTATCTAATATCCTATTGTTAGAGAATGCAGAGAGAAAACTAAAGGGTTATCTAAGGAAAACATGTATATCTAGAAGGCTAACTACTTAACTATAGATTTAATTTATAACTATAGATCCAAGTATGTTTTTGCATATTTGTCTTTGATTCTTGATGATACAATATGAATATTCTTGGTTTACTTTTTAGGTGATGGTTTTTATCAAAATTTATTTTGTTCTAACATCGTATTGATACACGTGGGTACTAATAGACGTTTTCTTGAAAGGAAGACATCAGAAGCAATTCAAGAAATCAATGGCAATGCCAACTTTATTAGAGCCTACTCTAGTTTGTAGTGTGTCGTATATGTTAGCATTTGTTAGTTGCAGTTTGTATAGGTTAGCAAGTTGTTATACAAGTTGTAAATAATTTTATTAAATTGAATCACAGTCAAATTAAACATAACATATAAGAATAAAACATTCAAAATAACTATAAAAAATTCATTTTAAAATTATACTTCAAAAGATTTTTTACAGAATTTTCATGCAAATTTTGTTACTGGAAAACCTCCAAACATATTTTTATTTCCGTTTATTGAATCAAAAATTAAAAATCTATGAAAGCATAATTAGTTATTCTAAAAAAGAGAACTTTAAAACTAAAAAAAACTAAAGCTAGAGACAAAAAGCTAGAGAGAGAGAAAAAAAAGAGATTTTGAGAGATGATTTTCACAATGGGAGAAATAGTCCATTATAGATGAGGAAAAGATAAAAAAAAAGGCAAGAAAATATTTCAAAAATTGATTTTGGACATGTTTGGATAGGCTGGCATATGTGTGTGGGATGAGATTTGTGACAGACATGCATTGGTGAGCACGAGACAGGCATAGGTATGTGTTGGCTCACACGAGACTTGGTGTGGGTGTGTGTTATTTGTGTTAGGCATGTGCTAGTTGTACACGGGCATATACTGGGCATGTGCAAGGCATGTACTTACGTGCGGGGGCTTGTACTAGGTGTGTGCTAGGTTACGTGCGAGGGTGTGTTGAGCATGCGTCGCTTTCATGGATTGACACAGTTGCATTTAACATATACAACAAGCTGTTAAACCTCTAACTTTCCCTAATAGACGAGTTTAAGTCTCGTGAAGGTTTTCAGTAATGATACCCACAAACATTGAACTAAATCAAACAATCTTTAAAATAAAAAAAATAAAAACAATATAACAAGTAAAATACAAAGTAAAATAAAACACAAAAAAATTTCATACTTAAAATTTCATTGAAGTTTTATAATTAGAACCATTAAGCATATATTATTATAATTACTTAAACATTCATGATTTACTACAATAATTAATCGAAAATCACTTTCATATTTTAATAAAAAAAAATTGTTTTCACTTCACCTAATTTCAATGTTAGGAATCCGAATTCGCTTCGACTCTACTCCTCACAAGTCAACACTCTCAATTTATTGAATCCTATGGGTTCAAGTACTCATACTAAGGCGTATATGAATAAAATTTATGTTTAGAAATGAACTAATAAGTCTACATACTTATAAAAGAAGAAAGGCTCAAAATAGTGCATAACCTTGATCTCATGAAAGGAATCAAATGTATAAATTATAAAAACATCATATATATTATTTTCATGCATCAATCAAACTCATTAAGCAAGAATTTCAAGATATATGCTTTTTAGAAGTATAGGAAAAATAAATGCAATGACTTTTAGGAGAATTATTTGCTATATTTCTTTTGTACTAACCAACTCTCACAACTGTGTAAGGCTAGATAGGTCGTAGTATGTAGATATACTATATATTCTTTATCTCTCTCTTTCTCTTTTAAAGAGATTTTTCAACATACTTTTTTTAGAGAGAGTGGACCCATAAATAGATTGTATATTTTTTTATGATTTTGTTAAGTGATTAATTTTGTGACTTTTCTGTTTGATTTTGGTTCAGGTAACCCCATATATGTCTCTTTTTTGTAGAAATCATGCATAAATGAGATAAAGTCATATACTGCCAATTTCTACTTAAATCATTTAATCTAAGCAAATGAAAAATAAATATACGATATTCTATTGAGATGAGAAAATTCATACATTCAATGTTGATACCTATAGAGATCATCTAAAATTTTGAAGAGATAAAATATGTGTTTTGAGTATAAAGAAAATATTTCACTTAGAATAAAGGAAATTAAGGCTTAAATAATATCTTACAAGGGTATTCTCTACTATTTGATTCCTAAACACCGATTTTGGGTTCGTTTCATTTCAATATTTTATCATAAAATATTAGTTATGACACAACTTACTAATTATCATATTACTCAATGATATGTTTTTTTAGAAATTAATCTAATAATGCAAAAAGACCTAATCATTGCGTAAACTAATTTTTAAGACATGATTATTTTTGTGACAAAAAATTGAACACTACTCTAATTTACCTAAACACACAAATAAAGAAAATAATGCACATATATAAAAGTAAACTAATAAATTAGAGGAAACAATTAATATGAAAATACACAACTAAATAAGAAAAATTAAATTTGTCCTAATTTGTGTAACTTTTAAATCTTATCACCCCAACCTAAAATCAACATTGCCCTCAATATAACAAATGTAAATTGTAAACAAGAGAAGGGATAGAAAAGTTACCAAATTGCTTTATGTATTAAGGATTTTGATGGAAATGCTAGTTGTATCCAACATCATATTTGAATAACACAAACTGGTACTCTAACACATTTTAACAAGTAATTATTTTATTTAATAAAATAAACAAAGTGCTCATAAAATAAAACAAACTAAATTGCTTTTCAATGATGGGTTACCTCTATCCAACACTTAGTTTAATGTCTTAGTAAGATGCATCATTATGGTGTTGAGAATCAATTTATCAATATGGAATCAACGTCGGCCATGTTGTTTCCTCCTTCTAAATAAGGCTTTACCCGGTACCCATTGACTTTGAAAGTTATTTGTCTTTGTTTTTAATTACTCTATTGCTCCATATGAAAAAAACATGGAAAATTGTGTAAGGTCCATCCCATTTTAATCTCAATTTTCTTAGAAATAATCTCAAATGGGAGTTAAATAAAAGAAATTTCATTCTAGGAAAAAAGACTTAGGAACTAGCCTATTGTCATGATAGCGTTTAGTACACTCTTTGTATAATTTTGCATTTTCAGAGGCCGTACCCTAATCTCTTCTAACTCATTAAGATAGAGAAACCATTTCTCTCCTGCTTTATCTAAATCCATGTTCAACTCTTTAATTGCCAATAAGCCTTGCGTTCATTTCAACAGAAAGGTGGCATGCTTTCTCAAAGATGAACCAGTAATGGCTCATCCCAATGGATTTTGTGTAAGCTATATGGTATACTCATAAGACATCATTCAACTTGATTTCCTAGTCCTTTCTTGAAGGACTTATGATGCGTTCCAAAATTTCCTTGATTTTCCTATTACTTACTTCCAATAACCCGAAAGTTTGAGGATGATACGAAGTAGCTACTCTATGTGTGATGTTGTACTTTTTCAATACTCCATCAAAGATTTTGTTACAAAATGGCTACCTTCATCATTTATTATAGCTTTAGGCATTCTAAACCTACTAAATATTGAATCCTTCAAGAATTTTACAACAACATTAGCATCATTGGTTTTAGTAGGGATAACTTCTACCCACTTGGATACATAATCCATAACAACCAAAATATGTTGAAAACCATTGGATGGGGGGAAATGATCCATAAATTTAATCCCCATACATTAAAAAGTTCAACAACTAAATTAGATGTCAAAGACATTTCATCTCTTTTGCTTATGTTGCCTATTCTTTGAAATCTATCACATTATGCATTAAACATATGAGCATTTTTAAAAAGAGTGGGCCAAAAGAATCCAAACTATAGTACCTTACGAGCTATCTTTTCGCTACCAAAATGGCCCCCAAAATGAAGTTCGTGAAAAAAATTCAGAATGCTCTTATGTTCTTCTTCAAGTACACATCTTCAGATAACTTGATCTTGATCAATCTTATATAAATAAGGGTCATCCCAAAAATAGTCCTTGATAGTTTTAAAGAATCTTTTATTTTCATAATATGAAATGTTAGGTCTCAAAACACCAATGACAAGATAGTTTACAATATCAACACAGCATGGGTTTGGACCTATTGAAAATAACTGTTCATCAGGAAATGTTTCAACTATATCTTCATTACTCTCACCTTTAAGAGTATTAAAGTTAGAAATCAACCTAGACAAATGGTTAGCTTCTAAGTTTTCAATGCCTTTCTTATCCTTGATTTCTAGGTCAAATTCTTGTAAGAGTAAAACCTGCCTGGTTAATCTTGGCTTGGCATTTGGTTTACTTAATAGGTATCTTAAAGCAACATGATCATAATGCACAATAAATTTAGATCCTATTAAATAAGACATGAATTCCTTTTTAGTGGCGGTATAATTCATTTGGGCATCATTGAGTGTTTTGTTAGTATAGTAGATGACATGCAAATGCTTATCCAATCTCTGTCCCAAGATTACTCTGATAGCATAATGAGAAGCATCACACATTATTTCAAGCAGTAAAGATCAGTTTGGTGCCATAATAACAGGGGCATATGTTAGTTTCTATTTCAAGGTATTGAAGGTAATAAGGAAGTCATCGTTGAAATCAAAATAAACATCTTTTGATAACATGTTACATAACGGATGACTTATTTTAGAGAAATTTTTGATAAATCATCTGTAAAATCTAGCATATCCTAAAAATCTTCTTATCCCCTTAATAGGTGCATAGGGAGGTATTTCAACTTTTTTCTTATCAATTTCAATACCTTTGCTTGAAATGATATGTCCTAACAATATCCTTTGTTGAACCATAAAATGAATTTTCTCCTAACTAAGGGGTTAGATTGCATTCAATGCATATTTTTAAAACCAAAGTCGATTTATGTAAGAAATCATCAAATGATTTTTCAAAGATAGAAAATCATCCATGAAAACCTCAATGAATTTTTCCACCATGTCTAAGAAGATAGACATTATACATCTTTGGAATGTGGTGGGGGCATTGCATATCCCAAATGGCATTCTTTGAAAAAAACAAATGTCTTAAAAGGACATGTAAATGTGGTGTTTCTTGATCTTTTGGTGTTGGGGATACTTGTTAATATCCGGACAATTCATCTAAAATATAGTCAAATTCGTGCCCAAATAATCTTTCCAACATTTGATCAATGAATGGAAGAGGAAAATGGTCTTTTTTAGTATATAAATTCAGTTTCCTGAAATTTGTACACATCCTCCATCCAGTGATTATTCTAGTGGTCACTAATTCACTTTTTTCATTTTTAACAACTATTATCCCAGATTTCTTAGGTACCACATGCACTGGATTAACCCACTTAATATCGACAATAGAGTAGATAATTCGTTAAGAATTTATTTCTTAACTACCTCTTACATGTTTTAGTTTAGTCTTCTTTTGGCCTTTCGTATGGGTTTAGCATCATCCTCCAAGTTGATTTTATGTATACATATTGTAGAACTAATGTCTCTTATATTCCCGATACTCCAACCTATGGCTTTCTTAACTTCTTAAGCACTTTTATAAGTTGCTTTTCTTGGGTTTTGGTCAATATTGAAGAAATTATTGCTGGATAAGTTTCTCCTTCTCCCAAAAACACGTATTTAAGTGTTTAGGTAAGTCTTTGAGTTCATGTTTATGTGGATTGACCTTTTTACTAGATGGATAACTGAGTATATTTAAGAGTGTACTAGATTTTTTCATTAGTTCATCACTATCTAATTATTCAAGGTACCCCTTAGTTTCCTCATCTACATCTTCTTTGACCTCTTCAAGTGTAAGAACAGTTTCAAGCTTGTCTTCTATTCTAGTTTGAGAAAAGGTGCTTTGAACAAGATCATTCAAAGGGTCAACATCGAATATTTCATCGATGGTAGAAATAGAAGGAAAAGGTGAAGAATCAAAAACTTTAAATCAACAGTCTCTCCTAAGACTATCATTGTCAAATTTCCATCTTGGACATCAATAATAGTCTTGATAGTTGCCATAAATGGTCTACCAAGTAGTATTGTGTGCTCTCTGTCCATGGATGGATTTTCTTGCATATCCAAAACCACAAAGTTAACAAGTATTATCGGTTTGTCTACTTGTACCAACACATCCTTAACTATTCCCTTTGGATACTTACGAGATCTATGTGCAAGTTTAAGTGATATAGTTATGAGTTTTAAATCTCCTAAATCGAGCTGTAAGAATATAGAGTAAGACATCAAGTTTATACTAGTACCTAAATCAAGCATTTATTTAGCGACCTTCCTATCCCTTATAGTTATGTTCATGATAAAACTTCTAGGGTCTTTCAACTTTGGGGAAACCAGTGTTGAAGTACAGCACTAGTCTTTGAGTTTTTAAATTATTTTTTTGAACAAAAATACCCGTGATTCCAAAAAGAAAATTTTATATAAAAATATGATAAAATCATACAAATATAAATCTATTTAATTAATTAAAGTATATTAAATCATAGTAATTTTTATACTTTTTAAGCACTTATCACCAAACCAAAAATAATTTTGACAAACCCTCGATGGATTTCCAATACCTAAAACCACTCAAGATTTTGATGATACATAATTTAGAAAAATAATTGCAAACTAAAAATCCTAATTTTACAAGTTGTAAGAGTTTTTCCACTGTATATTACCTCAATACCCATATATTTAGTAAGTTTAAATAATATTATTTTTCATCAAACAAAATACATTATTGAAATCATTATTTTTCTAAATAATTATTACTTAAAAATAAAATATATTATTTTCTAAATAGGGTTTAGGGTTTTGAGGTTTGAGGTTCGAGATTTGAGATTGGGATTTGGGATTTAGGAGTCAGGGTATTGATGATTTTATGAAAGTAGAGTCATTAGCACACTTTTTTACTTAATATTTACTTATTTAATTCAATAAATAATTTTTTTGGGGCCAAAAATATTAAAATACAAACTTTTTAGTAAAAATGGGTAAATATATAATTTTAGGAATTTTTTATAGATATTTTATGAATTTTTAATGTATGGTCAATAAGGAATTACCACGTGGCATGTCACACAAGTAGAGGAGCTAACTAGGAAAGCCACGCAGACACCACACAAGTAGGGACAGTGAATCACATTACGTCGCATGAGAGGAGGACGGACCGCGTGCCACGTGTTGCCACACGAGTGTTCCCTACGTTCCACTCGTGTGCCACGTCATTCGTTACCGCGAATCACGTTACACTACATGGCATTGACTCAGCATGCATTGACCGAAACTGATCTCCCCTGCCATATGTTGCGCTATGATTGGCTAGAGTTGTCAATTTTACTTGTTTTGATCTCAACCCTTGATATGAAGCTAATCTAACGATCTAGATCACACCTGAGCTTTATTTAAGACCCTAATCATCCCATAAACCTTAAAGGGTCATCATTAGCATAATTTTGGTCAGTTTTTGAAGATAAAAAGATTGAAAAATACAGAATTTTTTTATGAAAAATATGAGCTTTATGAACACACTTATGTAGTTAATTTATTAATCTAGGGATCTTATGAACCCAATTCTAACCATATGATGATATAATATTTTATCTCAATTATAATTATAATTTAATTATATTATTTAATCTGAATTTTATGGTATTAATTGTTTGACCAACAATTTATCTATAGAGATAATTAAATATATTTGAGAAAACTATTTAATTGTTTGTTTTGATTAAATAACATTCATATTTTTCTAGACAGAGATGTATGATTCTTATATATGTGATCCATAATTAATGAACTTAATGAATAGTATGCAATTTAATTGACATGAGAGTGTGATTAAATTAATTACTATATGATGTGTAGTTTATTTGAAAGAAGAATACATGTTAGGTTAGATTCAATTAATTATGTAATTAATTGATAATTATATTAGAGATTTTAGTTATTTACATGTTTAAAAAATTGGGAGATTAAATATTCATAAATATTTTCTCATATATCTTCTTAGTTACTAAATATGATTTAATTAATTATTACTATTTACTTTTAGTTATTTTAATTTTGCTTCCTTAAAATATAAAAACACAAAAAATTGATTTTTATTTTTTTGTTTTAAAAATTAGTTTATAATAAAATAAATTCTGTGAGAATGATATTTTCTTATTATTATATTACTTATTGTGATACGTATACTTGCGTATATTCATTACACACACTTCGTGTGTGGATATCAAGTATATGGTATATAGTTTAAGGTATAGGTTATAGTATATATGATTTAAGATTTAGTGTTTATGATTTAGGTTTGTGGTTTTGGGTAAGATTTAGGTTTAAGATTTAAGGTTTAGTGTTATATTTATGGGTTAAGGCTTAATATTATATTTGTAAATTTAGGGTTAAAATTATTATTTTTCTAAATAGGATTTATGGTTATGAGTTTTGAGTTTTGAGATTTAGAGTTTAGGATATAAAGTATAGAGTTTTGAGGTTTAGGTTTTAGGATTTAAAATTTAGAGTATAAAATATGGAACTTAAAGTTTAAGATTATATTTAAAATTGAAATAAAAAATAAAAAATTAATTACATTATATTCCTAACTTTTAAAACAAATAAATATAAAATTAGAAGAAATAAATTATAATTTCATTACATTTTAGTTAACTTAACACCACGTAAGAACATAATTATTAAAAGAAAGAGAAAAAAGAGCTCTCTAACACCACAACCAAAGAGACAGTATATATGCCAAGCCTTGAAAATTTGGAGGTTCGAAAAACCCTGGCGGCCGTAGATCTCTTTAGCTTTCATCCGAATTAGGGCTCAGACTCCAAAGCTCCAGACTCCAATAGCGATGGTGAGTTCCATATCACAAATCTTGATTTCTTCCTTGTTCTTCTCTACCTCTCTCACATTATTATCACTGCGTTTCAGGCAGACGTTGAGGCCGATGTTGCGGCTGCAGGCCTACCTAAGAAGAGAACATTCAAGAAGTTCAGCTTCAGAGGCGTCGATTTGGATGCTCTCCTGGACATGTCCACCGATGAGCTTGTCAAGCTTTTCCATGCTCGTGCTCGCAGAAGGTTTACTTTAAATTTTGCAGTAATGACAATTAATTCTCAATTCTAATAATTTTTTCCTTCTCTTTGGCAAGTAGGATTATTAACTTTGTTTTATTTTTGTTGTGAGCGATAGGTTTCAAAGGGGTTTGAAGCGCAAACCTATGGCTCTGATCAAGAAGCTTCGCAAGGCGGTAAGTTCTTTTTACAGCGTCTTTTTTGTATTTTTAACAAGAAAGTTAGAGGTAGATGTTGCACATTTTGCAGGATACATTAATCTTTGTACTGATACTTTTCTTTCGGCTGTTTTTATTTTGAGTTATGATTCTCTTGTATGTTTTTGCGTAAGCTAATTGTGTATATACAATTTTAAGTATTATGTAATTCAAATAACATTTCAAAAATATAATATAATAGTAAATTTCCTTGTTACATGGAATATAAAATAAAAGGTTGAGATGAAAAATCAAGGAAAAACAAGGATAGAAAAACATAAGGATAGAATCTAAATCTGATATTTTTAGGGTTGTCAAAAAAAAATCTAAACCGGACTAGACTTGAAAACCAGTCCGGTCTGGTCTGTCACTATACGGTCCGGTCTGGTTAAATGGAAATCTTAATATATATGATTTTTGTAAGAATACATACATACATATGTTGTCGTCCAAAGGTGAAGTCTATTCCATAAGCATAATTGTTTTTGGTTCAAACATAGCTCAAAACCCAAAAATATTTGAATTAATTATTTTTTATGTCCATAATGTATGTGGTTAATTGCAAAAGTGCCTAAAACGTTTACTTAGTTGTGATTATGCCTACAACGTATAAGTAATGATAAAAACATTTCCAACGTTAGGCATGTTTAAATTTGCAAGTATGCTGACAACTAACCAAAAATATTTAGATTGTTTTATGTCTATAATGTATAGGATTAGTTGCAAAAATACCTAAAACGTTTACTTAGTTGAGATTATGCCTATAACATATAGGTAATGATAAAAAAACATTTTCAACGTGGGTATGTTTAAAAGTTTTGGACATATGTGCAACTAACCTCTTACGTGTTGGGCATAAACGTAATAAATCCAAAATATTTAGAAATCTTACATCAAGATTCAAAGCTTAGAACTAGAAAATAGAGTCAGCAGGCTCCAATCGCAGTGCCACTGATAGGATACGTCTATTTACAACAAAAACATATATATATCATATTATTTTATCTCCAAGTGTTATAAACCCAAACCGGACTAGACTATAGTTTTTCAGATCTGGTCCGGTTCGGCTTTGATTTCCCTAACGGTCTGGCGTGGTTTTGAAGTATTATTTTGAAACAGTGGATTGGGTCGGATGTGGACACCCCTATTGATCGCTTGATTCTTTGTGTAGCTTCTGAGTTCAAAGTGTCGGTAGTTTTAAATGGGGTTTGCAATGCCTAGGTGCCCTTGTTCATACAAAATGTATACTTTTGTTTTGTTTTTAGGTGGTACATCTAAGGTCCCTTGTTGATGAGAACCACTAATAAATAATTAAGATATCTATTAATATTTAGATATTATTAGGAATAGATTATGATTTTAAAGATTAAGATATTTTATAATTTTATATTTAAATATATTAGGATTATCACTATATGGTCCCGTCCGGTTAAATGGGAATCATAACCATTTCAGTCGGATCAGACTGTTAAACTGTAATATATATGCTTTTTGTAAGAATGCATACATATATATGTTATGGTCCAACGGTGAATTCTATTGCTTATACATTTGAGGTTCAAAAGTTTGCATAATTGTGTTTAGTTCAAATACCAAAAAATATGTAGAAACCTTATATCAGGATTTGAAGTTAGAATTGGAGGAAGTCAGGGAGCTCCAACTGCTGGGCCATTGGCATGATATGTTTATTTACAATCAAAACATGTATACAATATTATATATTGTTTTATCTCTAACGGTTACAAACCAAAACTGGACTGGACTGTACGCTTTTTTTGGTTTGGTACGGTTCAGCTTCGATTTTCCAAATGGTCCTTTATAGCTATGATTTTTTTTAAATCTGACGGTATTGTACAATGGACACCTCTAGTTATATTGAGCGCTTGATTCCTTGTTTAGTTTCCGAGTTCAAAGTGTCACTAGCTTTAAAAAGGGGTCGGCGATGCCTAGGTACCTTTGTTCATGAAAAATGATTGCTTTAGTTGTTTTGTTTTTAGGTGGTATGTCATAGGTCCCTTATTGATGAGAACCACTAGGTCCCTTATTGATGAGAACCACTAATAAATAATTAAAATATCTATTAGTATTTAAATGTGATTAAGAATAGAAAAAAGATAATGATTTTAAATATTAAGATATTTTTATATTTTATATTTAAGTATATTAGGATTATCAATTTGGGTTTTAAATTTATGGTTTGAATTATAAATTAGGATTTTATTGTTATCATAAATCTTATAAATAAGACCTATAATTGTAAGTTGAAGGGAAACTTGAATTATGAATTGAATATCAGTTTCCCCTACTTTAGTTTTGTTCCTCCTTTTTTCTTAATTTCAATTCTTCAAATCCCAACCTCAATTTTGTTTATATTCTCACCTCTTTTGTCTACTTTATTCTCTCTCCAGTTCATTTATTTTATAAAAAATGCTCACATAAGTTCTATTTCTACACATGCTTGTTATTTGTGTTAAATGAAGGGTATGTGTTGTCATTTAATAAAATAGGAAATGATAAGGACACAAATTTGCACATTTGCACTCAACTTATACTATGCAATATGGCAAAATTATCTTTAAAAATGGGAATTGATTTTTTTTATTAGATAATTTTGCCACGTTACACCATATGAGTGGTGTATATGCAAACGTTAGTGCAAATTTGTAGCAAGTTTAGGGAATATTTTTTGTAGGCAAGGAAATTGACTATTTTACCTTCTTTTTTTCTTGAAGTAAAATTGAACTTGTACATTTTTGAAAAATGGGAGGACTAATGGTGTACTACCATAAAACAAGTGAACTAATATGTACTTTTGTTCTTTGTTCTTTCTTTCTTTTAATTTTTTTTCCTGAAGTAAAATTGAACTCAAGTGTACCTTTTAGAATAATGGGGACTACCACAGAACAATGGAACTAATGTGTACCTTTTTAGTGAAGTAGGGGGGACTTGAATTTTTTTCTACGTTTTTAAAATGTGAGAAAGGGTGAAAGCGAGCATATTAAGAATATGATAATGCAAGAGTTAACCTTATTTGAAGAATATTACTGTCTATGCTTGTATTTAGTTAAACATCAAGTTATGACATTATCTTTGATATATACGTCTTAACATTATTTTAATTTAAACTTCTTCTTTTTTTCTTGTATGCACAATTGGAATCTGTTGTCACTGAATCACTAACATTTGTAATTTTCACGATTTATTTCCATTTTTGGAGATTTTTTTATTGTAATATGGAGATTTTCTGTCTTTTAAAAGGAAATTATTTCTGGTCGTATAATGAACTGCTTCTATTTGTTTACTTCATGTTGAAGCTGATTCTTGTGTTCACTACATTTTTTTCCCTTGATCCTCACTGAAAAAGCACTTTGGGGCAATTACACGTGATGGTGTCAAATCCCCTTTGATACTCAAGTCAAATTCTTGATAAGAAAAGTTGAAAGAGTAGTGGGGTCAAAGAGGGTTCCCCCTGGAATGTAGCAAATTTGATAGGATAAAATCAAAGAATATATTATCAAATTCCATGGTGGCAGATATTATCTAATTAGTTAATTTAGCTAATATCTTATGGGGAATATTCCATTAATATGTCTTCTATTCAAATTCAACCCTATCTGCTGGCTGGACACTAAGTGTTTGATTGTACGCTAAACTCGCCCATTTTGACCAGTCAATGATGATGTGGATAATGATGTGGATACACTTCATTCAGTGAATAATGATTTGGATATATAATTCTTATAGAACCCTTTAAGAGTCAAGATCGTGGTGCCAATGATTAGTGATTAACTGATTCCTCTGTAAATCCCTGGTTGCTGCCTACATGGGAGGGTTAAATGAAAAAAGTTGTAGTCGAGTCTTGGGACTGATGGTAAAATATGCTTTTGGATTAATATTTATTATGAATGACCAAAATTTTCCTTTGGCCTTGAGTATATGTTGGCATATAGATTTGTGTTTTTTTTTACTTGATTCATGCTTTTACATTGTGTTTGACTAAAAATGATTGTTTTAAGCAATTTATATATTCGGTTGTTGGATGGACCTTTTGTGTTTTTTTTTATTTTGTGAGTAAAACAATTTATTCTGTTCTAGGAATATTAATTATAAATGAAATTGCATGCCCTACACCGGGTGTTCCCCATGCCAGTATGGTCTTATAATATGAACAACTTCAACATTTTCCTATATGACGCTGTTACATGGTACACCATGAATGTTTTGTTACATCTCTCTATTCTTCTATTAAATGTCGCTTTTTTGTGCTTTTGTTTTTATTGAACTAGACCTTGTGCTCAAATTATACTAGTAAATTTTGTAAATAAGATCTTTGTACTCTTTGTAAATAGAAAAGGGAGGCTCCACCAGGTGAGAAGCCAGAACCAGTTCGAACCCATCTCCGCAACATGATCATTGTACCAGAGATGATTGGAAGCATCATCGGTGTTTATAACGGTAAGACATTTAATCAGGTTGAGATCAAGCCTGAAATGATTAGTCATTATCTTGCTGAATTCTCGATCTCATACAAGCCTGTGAAGCATGGTAGGCCTGGTATTGGTGCTACCCACTCATCTAGGTTCATTCCTCTCAAGTGAAATGGATCACCTTCCAGATATTTTAAGTTTTATTTTCTAGAAACTTATATTTTTTCAAAATTTGCGTTAAAATGTTTAATGTTATTTACCATACTGTGAAATGGACTGATTTGTGATATAAGATTTTGATATGTATTGAAATGCATCTTTACTTTTCCTTTTGACCTTTTGTTTATGATTTAAATGTCTAGTCTATTCTTGTTGGGGGAGTAAGGGGATATGAAAAGCGGTTAAAGACTACCACAATGTGTGGGTGTTTTGGGCATGGCTCGAACTCTACACTTGGGTGTTAAACCCAAATACCACCCATTGTTCTGTACTAGATTGAACCCAATCCAACCCAAATAAAAGGGTAAATTGCAGTGCGTAAACTATCATCTTTTAAGGTAAATGTAAATTAATACATAATAAAATTATTAAAATAACTATTCATTAAGTATATTTTTTTATAAGAATATTTTAATATTTATTGGTGTATAGGAACGATTAATTTAATGCAATTATGATTTGCTTGAATGGACCAATTTGAACTGCTCAATAAGCGATTAAGCATGAATCATTTGAAACAATTATTTAAATAATAAATGTAATAGAAAAATTGATAAAACTAAAAAATAAGAAAAGAACATGGAGACATAACTACCAGCGCACTTAAAAACTGGCCCAAAAGGAAGAAAGAAAAAAAAAACAAACTACTACCTAAGAAAAAGGTCATGAAGTTATATATGTTATTAAAATATTTTGGTAACATAACTTATATTACGGTCAAATGAGTGACATAATGTGTTACACGTTGATTTGTTGGTTTTTTTTAACACTTTGATTTGTAGTTTATACATATAAATTATTTATATTACGTGCGTACAGACGTTTTTTTTTCTTTCTTTTCGTTTTATAAATAAAATATGTGGGTATCTATAAATAACACAGGCTGATCCAAGTAGTTATGAAGCTCTAAGCTGGACTCATATGAAGGCCCTTATAACATTTAATAGCCTTTAATAATTTTTATAAATATATCAAATTTAATAATTTTTTTAAAAATATATTAAACCATGGAATAAAAAAAAATACAAGCATCACAGAGTTTTATTTAGATTATTATAATTATTATTTCATTTACAAAATATTGTTAGAATAATTAATTTTCAACTTTTTACAACTATCAGTACAACAAAGAGAATCTCTTATTAAATTATTGGAAGCTTTACCTTATATAATTATTTAATTTAAATAATTTAGAATCAATTTTTTTAATATTATGTGTAAATAAGTATTTCAGTTTCATAATTTTTAAATTTAATATTTATAATTTCGTTATTTACGAGGGTAGACATTATAGTACAAAAATTATGAAAAATACAAGTGTTCTATTTTAATATTTTTGATGAACAAAAAGTAATTATTTTAATAATTATAGGTTTAAAAGTACTTACTTTTATAATAACATAAGTAGTAGTATTACTTATGTTATTATAGGTTTACTCATTTTGAAACATTTTGAGACTTAAATGTCCCTTACCCAATAATTATATTATTAATGTGCTTATTTGGTAAAAAAATATAGAAACTTCAAGACCTTTTAACCTTCAATTATCTGGTCATAAAAATTAATAAATTTAAGATAATAACACCATAAATGAATGTTTTTCACTATTTACTTAACTAAAAAATTTAAAAAAATCAAATTCAAATTTTGATTCAATTTTTTTTTTCTAAAATAAGGTTAAGAATTTCAAGTTATTGACTTTAGAACATTAATTATATTTTTCTAAGATGTAATAAAGTAATTTTTTTTCTTTATCATCTTCGTATCCCTCTCCCACTATCTCTCTTGTTAAAAACAACTTAAATCTTTTCTTTTTAATTGTTATTGAGTTTATTTTAATATATATTTATTAAATGGATCAAAGATCTGTCATCTTATCAACGAAAAATCATATATAATTGAAGAATTCAAATAACAAAATAGGAGCTTGAAAATAGTTTACTCTCATGATTAATATTTTTATTGATTCTTATGATAATTTGATATATTTTTATTTTATTGATTTAATTATTTTTGTACTTTTTTTAATAAATAAAATTTAACTTTCTAAAAAAAATCATTATATAAATAAAAGAAAGAAAATGAAATGTTTTATTAAGGGTGTGTCTATTTAGATGTACAAAATGATTCTTCCACATAATTTAGATTTACAATGTTTTACACCAAGTATTAAATTTTTAAATTCATTATTTCATTAAGACTAAAAAGATAATAACTAAACTATATAAGATAAAATTTATTGATGATCTTGAATCTAAGTGTTATCTTGAATAAGAATATTAGCAATTATGGACTCATATTTCAAACTAACAATACATACATATATGCAATAAACTAGTTGATTACTCTAATTCATACATGTAAAGATTTTACATTTAAATATAGAATTAAACGAATCAATATTTTAAGAATTGAAATTAAATTAATTCACGATATTAAATCAATAAACCATCATATACGGTTCAAAAATTGTCCATAATCACATAAATATTGAGACAAAGACATCCATGGTCAGTTAGTTATGTTAGTAAGAACAATTTAGTTCATTTGCTATTTTGGATAGCAATTTAGTCCTTTTGTTATAAAAAAGTGATATCACAAGGACAAATAATCGAATTTTAATTTTTTTTTATCAATTTTATAGTCATTGTTATATGTTGTTAAAGAAAATCAATAAAATGATATCTCAATTGAAGATGAACAATTACACAAAGGTTAATTGTTCTTCCAACTCAAATAAGTAACCAAGACCTAAATAAGGGGTGAAAACGCCAACCCATGAAATCTTTTTATGAGCTCTATATCAATTCGGTCAAGTATGCCTCATAAGGCGAATGAAGCAATTAACTCAGTGGAAGTACAAAACAACATGCTTAATTCACTAAACAATAAAAACAACTAGAAAATAAAAAAACAAACAATATGCAGAATACACACTAATGACGGTGTATCTCAGAGGCTCTTGTCTAGACTACCAATATTCATACATGGAAAATAATACATAACTTGTGATACAAGCATACATACTAAAATACTAAAAATATTTTCAATCACTTTAAGACCTCGTATGTGGGAACACATTTAGTAAATGATGATTGTATTTTCACAGCATGCAATCAAACATACATAATAAACCCTAATAAAGAGTCCTACATCAGGTACACTTCCAGGGTAATGAGATATAGACTCCTTAGAGACTCACACCAAACTCGCATGCATATAAAAAGGCAGATTATACTAACTTATAATCTAATCATGCATGACTATAAAAAAGAGTCCAAGACTCAATACACAATCATGTCAAGGAGATATTGATCCCTTAAGGATTCAACCCAAATAGGAAAACAATGGAGAGATAAACTTCTGATAAATAATTGCAACTATAGTAAAAATAATCACAAGCAGACAATATCAAGCAAAAGTAATAGTCAAGAGTCAGAAAGTTGACAATAAATAATAAAATATTTCTAATTAGAGTTTAAATTTTACTGTGTAGAAACATACTAAATTTAAACTTTGATAGTACTAACCACACATTAGAGCATGTACAAGAATAGATATAACAAAGTAAACCAATATAGAGACCCTATTTATGTAGTAACATCATTGGGTTACCTAAGGCAATCACTCAATATCAAACAATTCACTAAACAATAAAAATAGTTACAATTTTGAAAGAAATAAAACTATTATTACCTCTATCAGTTGGGACTCTGTTTGAATTGCCTATTGTTGTTTTTGCTTCCTACTTCCGCAATGACATGGTTTGACTCATGAACCTAGCTTTCATACATAGCTCACACCACTCAATGTGATGTCATCAGTAACCAGAAGTATAACAACTCACACTCTTGAGGACCACTCTCAAGCTTAAGCACCATTTTCTCTTATTGCACACAATAAAAAATATAAGAACTCAAAGCATTTAACTTAGATCATTCTCACAACATCAATAAAATAGTCTCAATAACTCATAACTTAAGAACACTATTTTACTCTAACTAGCAACAAACACCCTCTTGAGTACTCACAACTCATAAGAATAGTTTTGTTCACACAATCACAAATCACTAATACTAAACACAACATTCAAGGTATTAGTGATTTAGAAATAGAAAAACAAGATGCCAATTTCACATAGTTATGCAACATTTTTCTGAATACTAAATAAGAAAAAAAATGGGGGTATTTATAGAGCCTCGAGTGGCCACCTTTCCAACCATCTTGCCAAAGATAGTGGTAAGAGTGGTGGGAAGCTTGGTGGAAAGGTGCTAAAAATTGGATTTTTCATTTCCAAAAATTGTCACATAATTTCCATAAATTCCTGCACTCGAAATGAACCAAAAACATAAGTAAAAACATCAGCTATAATGTGTGTAAACATGTTGGCATATAAATTGTACCTAATTATATGTATGTGGAGATTATTAATCCGCATTAACTAACCTTATACAGAAAAAGACAAATACACTAATTAAGAATAAAATAGACATTGTTTTTTTCACATGAGAAGCTAACACATAGACACCAATACAATGTGACTTACACCAACAATAGGAAAAAAATATGAGAAAAATAAAAAAAATAGAATAAAAAATTTGATCACTTATCCTTGTACTTCACTTTTTTCACAAAAAGGGACTAAATTGATACAAAAAATAACAAAGGGAGTAAAATGTTTTTTATACATAACTAAGAGACTTGTGTTGTGACCTATCCTTAAATATTTAGATAGTCATATAATTTACAAAATCCAATAAAAAAGCTAAATATTTCATCATAAATAAAAAAAGGGTAGAGAAAAGAATATGGTTTTGTTAAATTATTGAAGAAAAAGGAACCAAAGATATCAATCTTCATTTTGTTCTTCAATCTACCTTCAAGAATATTCAAGAATGACACAATGATGGATTTGTTTCTCAATTTTTTACTCAATTTTGTGTATTTTAGTTGTTGTGTATGTTTAATGGGGTGTTGTTTGGGTACTTATTAGTAAGTTTTTGGTCTTAGATTAAATATGGACCATTGGATGGGAAAAAAATGGACATAGATCTGTTATGCCCTATGTCATGGCAAGAGAAAAATCTAGTCAAATGGTAAAAAATTGTTAGAACTTATTTAGGGTAAAAAAACACACCTGATGTGGCTGAAGGCTATCATGTGTTGTCTAACACACACACATTATGCATGAGTTTGAGTAAGAGTGAGGCATGGACTAGATTGGGCATACAACATGGTGCCATGTGTCATATCGGTGTGGTTAGCACGTGGAACACGAGCTACATTGAATTTGATTGTTTTTTTTTCTAAGTTCATCAATGAGACTTTGTAAGTTAATTTACTTGATGCAAAAATTTCTAAATAATTCCATAAAAATTTAAGAAAAATCTCAAAAAATGCTATTTTTTATATTTTTTTAATTAGTACAAAATAAACAATTTTATTATGGTTGAGAGATTGATTTTTTTGATATTTTATCCGAGAAACTTGTCATTTTTATAGTCTTAAATTTTAATAAATGTTAGATATCTATTCTAATCATCCCTTTACTCTAGTTATCGTACAATAACCATTCCTAAAGAAGGTGTATGTGATGTAGCATCTATTAGAAATAGTCAAACCATGTAGCTTAAACAAGTTATAACATTATGTATATCATTATTCTTTTTCGAATTGAATTGAACTCCATATAATTTTTCTTAAAATTGTATCTCCACTCACCAAAAGTATTTTCTTAAATTAAAAGTTTTTTAATTTGGTTGTAATATGGTTATGTTTATTGGTTCAATCAAAGAAAATAAAAAAGACACAAGTTCAATAGTCCATGGAGTAAGAGAAAAAAAAAACTATAAATAACACTATCATAAGACCAATTATTTCAATAAAATAGGGTTAAATTTTATTATTTTGAACTCAAACATCATTATTGGCTTCCTTTTTTTCCCAATCTTTTCTGATACAAAGTCTCTCATTATATATATATATATATTTTTACCTTATACTCTTATTATTTTTTTATTTTAATTTTTTATTCTTCTTTTGTTTTTTGAAACTTCGCACACACACATATATATATAGGGTACATGTTTTAGCAGAAGCTATTTTATATATGTTAGGAATTTAATTAATTATAGGACAATTGACGGTCTCAAATCCTACTTATTCTTTAACTATAAAACATGACTAATTTATTTGGTTCCAGAGTAGGTACAAATAAGTGATTAATGTAGGCTCAAATTGATTCACTAAAGAGGTTTTTCTTATAAGGCCAACAACATGAAAGGTAAGAAATTTTAGTCAAAAAAGTTAATCCTATTGCATTAATCATTTTTAAATAAATACATTAAGCATTTGTTTTGATAAACCTAAAGAAAATTTCTAGTAATACATGAATTGATCCATCTTGATTGATGTTATTTGAAAGTGATTCATTTTCATCGGATCCAAAGTGGATTATATGAATCAAATATCCATTAAGCTCTCATCTAGTAGATCTTTTGTCATCCCAAAATAGAATTGTGATATTTTTTAAAAATCTTTAAAATAAAATAAAATGTTTGAAGTTCTCTACAATACAATAATGATTGTACGAAATCTGAATTCAACAAAAATATTAATAAGATAAGATTTAAAAGAGACGTGTTTTGCATAATCTTAATTAATTAGCAAGATTAGTAAGTAATGTCTAAGGACTTGATAAATAAATTTTGAATATTTTTAAATAGCTTACAAGTGCATGAATCCCTTTATAAGAATGAAAAGTATATTTCTAAAATTAAACCTAAATATTTTGTCACAAAGTTTAGGATTTTAGATATCTAAAATAATGACATAAAAATTAAAAATACATTCAACCAACACTAGGCTAATAAGATTAGACTCAATGGAGGATTCATGGGATGAATTAGTTAGTTAATCGTACTTGCTTAATACTAATTAAATTATTAAATATATAAATTGATATTATTGATTATCGTTTTTTTGTAAGAAAATATCCTTAAACTGGACCCAAATTATTTGTTAATGAGAAACTAATTAATATCCTTAAATTATGATTTATTTATAAGGAAATAGCAAAACATCTAATTATAATTTTAGGTAGAGTCTATAATTTAGACTTTTATTCAATGCGTCACAAAATTGGATGTAAGATTGATGTATCTTAAATCTACCTTTTAGATTTTAAAACTATTATAAAAATATATCATCAATATATTTTAAAATCGTAATTCTTAAAAAATATTTGAAATAAATAATGACTCTAAATCAAATTTAGATAATTGCATTTAACATCTAAGTGTATTACTCTAAATCAGATCCAAATAACCAAATCTTAAATCTTACTTTCATATATTAAGTTTATTAAGAAAAATATGTTGTCACTATATTTTTCTATAATAAACTTTGTAGAATTATTGAATAAAGAAAGATTTATTTTATAAAAACATTTACCTTCGTTAATATTTTACAAGCATAACAACATTGTTAGTATCATATAAAATCTTCAACCAAACATGCTTAATTTAATAAATGATCAATAGATTAAACATAGAATTCAATACAATGCATAATATTAATCTGAAAATAGAAGAATATATTTAAATTATACTTCAAGCGTATTCTTCCAAGTACATAATTTTAGTATTAGTCCTATTATTTGGAAAAGCTCCAAATAGATTTGCTAATAATATTTATTGAATTGAAAGAATTACTACATAAATTAAACTATGTTCAACTTTTAAAGTTGAGAGAATAACTTTGTGAAAGATTCTACCACCCGGTACACTACTAGGGTAAGAAGATATAAACTTCTTAATAACTCAACCTTAACTGTCAAAAACAAAAAGTTAAACACTTAAGACATAATGTAGTAGAAGTAGAAGCACCCATAATATAATATCATATAAGCAAATAATTTTTCACAACAGATATTATATAATCAACAAAATGCAGGTAAATAATAAATATTTTTTAATTAGAGTTTAAACTATAGTATAGGGTAACAAACATACCTTAAACTTAGGTTGTACTAGCATAATAATGCATCATGCATAACAAGCAATGTAACGGGATAAACCCATATAAAGACCATATTTGTGTGATAACATTCTCGGATTGCTTAATATAATCACTCAGTAGAAAACAATTCACTAAATAATAAAACAGTTATAACTTTGAAAAAATTAAAACCAGTATTACATCTATCAATCATGACCTCTATTCGTACTTCCTACTATTGCTCTTGTTTGTTGCTTCCGTAATGACCTAGTTTGACTCATGAACTTAACTCTACAACCACCCCTCACAATGTAATGTGATCAGTAACTACATATCAGTAACAAGAACTTTAACTAATCACAATATTCAGGATCACGGATAACTCAAAAAATTTAACTTAGCTTCATTAAAACTAGTGTACCTCATCATTTTATATTTTCTCAAATGTATCATTAATATCATAATAGAGTAGTAAAATCGAAATTGGAAATATTCAAAAAAAATTGGCAATAAAAATAATCTACCTTACTATTTTATACTATCTCAAATGAATCACTAATATCATAATAGGTAACAAAAATGAAATTGGAAATGATAAAAAAATTAATTTTAAATTAATTAAATAATTCACGAGTGAGATATTTTTAGTAATTGACTAACCACCTTGTCAACCAGCTAGTCAAGGTGGTGGTAAGAGAGTGTGGCTAGGTTGGTGATGATGTACTAAAAATAATAATTTTTATTTTTAAAAGTGTTAGTTAATTTAATACAAAACTCGCATCCAAAATGAAACAAACGCAGAACCTAATATGCACGTTACTAAAATAAACCATCATAGTTAATGGATGCAATTAAAATTAGCTTAGAAAATTTCACGTGCAATTAATACTTGAGAATTACTAACTTCATTGAGTCATAAAAGTAGTGTAGAAATTAATCAAAATTATTATCCACCCTCCTAGTTAGAACATAAGTCTGCCACATTCTCAGATCTAACAAATCAAATTATCTCATAATTTAATAATAGAGAAAGTTAGAAATCCCAAATAATACATAAAATTATAAAATAAAAAAATACAAAGGAAAATTTTCACGTGCAAGTGCTCCCTACTAAGTACAGTATATCAAATTATAGATGTCAGCCACATCGTATAACAACCCCAATACATATTTGTTTATTCCAAATTATATTAAAAAAATAGTAATAATTATAAGTGAAAGCCACATCAACATTCACGTGGCCTTGTTCCCTTCTTCAGTTGCGTCATGAATTTTTAAAGAGTTCCGATGAAATCGGTTAATTTTAATAAAAATATATTTTATATTTATATTTATTAAATAAAATAATATAAATATACTATTTTAAAAAAAACGAATCAATATTAATTTTTATAAAAATAATAAACTTATATTATCCATTTTTTTTAATAATGAACTTATCTTATCATTTTTGTATCTGTAAGTCCAACTAATAGATAGAAAAATAAAATATATTTTTATTAAAGGTAATGAATTTTAATTACTTTTTTTCAAATTTTTAATAAAAAAATAATTACAAAGATACAAAATTATTAATGGCAAATAAATATTCAATAATAAAAAAAAGTTTTATTAAGAATCTTTTTACGAGAAAAAAAAGTCTTAACATTAAGATTGAAGGAGTAAAACATACAACTATGACAGCAAAATGGCAATTTATTTAAGCAAAACCAATATTATAAGTATTAAACAAGCCAGACAATTTGTCAAGTTTATTGCTTCTTGTCCATTAAAGATGTCTAAGATCTTTTAAGATCTATAATATACGATCATATTAATAGTACAGACACATTCAGAGAACAACAGTACAATGCTTCATTTGTCTCTCCCGGCCCAAAGTGCTTTCTGGTTTTTGGCAATTCTATTAGTAGACTGGACTTAGCTTCTGCTTTTGCATTTTTCCATAGCCCTTGGAGCTGAGAAATTAATGATATATAGAATTATTATTCAAAATTTGGATAATAATTAGTTACAGATCAAATAATTTGTTGAAAATCCATAGCTCTTAGAGCTGTGAAATGATATTTAGAATTATTCAAAATTTGTACAATTAATTAATTTCAGAAAGGAAGAGTTTAAGATGAAATTGGTATGAAGTACTAGAGAGAAACAAATATATACCAAGTCCAATTGCATCTGATCCCTTCATAATTCTCATACGCTTGCATGATTCAACAAACATCCTGCATATGCATATCCAAATTAATTTACAAGCAAACTTTGGTAATATAGTTTAAGGTTCATGCCTTTTATTACGAGGCTGAGGGTTCAGAAAGAAAGTAAAGCACTAAGAACACTTTTATGCTCACTAATAGTTGTAGAATACATCGATACAACATTTACTTTTTATACAATAAAATTTCACATTTTTAATCATTTTTAACTAAATATTTGTCACGTATTAATGTCATATATAATACTACACCAAAAGTGTGACATGAAAATTGGACTAATGGGTGTATATATATATATATATATACATACAATCTAGGAATTAAAGAGATGAAGAAAGAACAACATACTCCCATGGAACGTCACCCACAAGCATCCAGTCTCCATCCTTATCTTCATAGGTTGGCACATACTCAGAGCTGTTGAGAAGATCCATCAATTTGCTCTCATTCATGAAGTCTATCATTCCTTGGGGGCCATAGTTACCTTCAAATATTCATATATTCATCGTGTGACAATATTGACTTAAAATTTGTAAAGCTAGTTTGCTAATAGCAAGAGTGGCCTGTTAATTAGTAACATAGAACACATGATATATAGAGTATATATATGTACCCATGGTGAAGGAACTGAACATCTTGGCCAAAGCATCAGAAAGCTGTTGGTAGCTTTGGTACATCTTCAAATCCACCTTACGAAGATAAGGTGCACCATCCATGCATACTTTTACAAAAGTTGCGCTAATTCCCTTCTCTTGAACCTTTATGTTCTTCCTATTTGATCTCACGGGTGGCCAACCCACCACCTGTGCTCTGAAACCATTTTTTTCTTTAATATAATTAATTGATTTCAATCCCAAAATATAATATAATCAAATTCATTCAAAATAAAATATTAAGAAATATATATGTATTTATTAACCTAAACTATTAGTAAAAAAATATTTTTATATATTTATTACTCTCGTAAACTTTATGCTTTATGAATCTTGAGGGACACATATTTATTATTCAATTATTAAGATTAATGGGATTTGAAGACACGATATTCAACTCTACTCTCGTATTATTTTAAAATTCATTAATTTTTTTTCTTAAAACTTAAATTATAAGGAAAAAGGGTTTCTATATATTATTATTTACATTCTATACATGTAAATATTGTGTATATATATATATATATATATATATAATTAATATATTATTTTAAGATTAATTGGATTATATATGTAACCGATATGATGTATCACCTTCATGTACTAATTAGTAGGAATGAAATTATGACTTACTTGGCTGGTGGTTTAGCTGGATCTTTGATGCACGGAGTGATGTTCTTCTCCTTGTTATTGTTATTATTATTATCATTAAGATCTTCCTTGGACTGGAAATTGAGCTTGAGATCCACAGTTTCAGGGAAACCTCTCTTCCCGGTAGTCCGTGGAGTCTCTGGCTCAGTTAGTACTGCTCCACCTGGAAGTCCAAGACAAAGTTCAGTCTCCTTCAGGTCCATCACACTACAGTACTTGCTCGATCTTGCAATGCTTAGAAGCCGCCAGTACCTTAAAACGTCACTAAACTCTTGTGGTTGGTGTTCAATTAGATTAGCTTAAAGCCTATTCTCTTTCGTCTCTACTTCCTATTCCTTCTATGTCTGCTTCTATTAATAATATCACGGTGGCGATATTGTAACGATAATTTTTATTATTATTATAATTAAAATTTATGAAATTTTTATTTTATTTTTAATTTAAGTATACATTAATCTAATTATTTTTATATAAAGTTATAATTAATATTATATTCTTAATACATTAACAAATTACTTTATTGATAATTTTATTTAATAATAATTGGAAAAAATATAAATAATTAAATGTTATTATAATAAATTATTTAAATATAATTCCTCTATTATTATTATGTTCAGTATGCTTTGGGAAAGGGCGAGACCCTCACTATTCACTAATAATAGAGCCTAGTTGGATTTATCCGTGTGTGGCTGCATGTGTATGATCTATCGAGTTATCATTTATAGGATTCTTATCACCTCCATTAAATCTAGTCCGTTCATCAAATTAAGGGCTAATCCATTTGATCATAGTCATTTTCCGGGCTTTATCATCACAGTGGTAATAATAATTATAATATCGATAAAAAATAAAATAAAAAAAGTTTTGAATTTTGATTAATTTTTTTATGTTATTATTTTTTTATAATAAAAAAATTAAATTTTATAAAAATAATCAAGGATATAAACTGCTCAGATTGAGATAATTGAAAAATACTATTTGTATTTGTCTCTTATACTAAACTATGTAAAATTGTATTATAAAAATATGTGATATGTATTTGATTTAAGTGCATAGCATAATCCATTTTCATACATAATAAGAGTTAAATTCGTCGAAACAAGTACATATATATTAATAATATTTTCGACCCAAATAAGCATTCGAGACATACAAGAGGATTGATATACCTATTCATGGAGTCTTTTCATGAATTCTATTCCAACTTGAATAAGTAGGCCTCAACATTTGAATTAAGCACATTAGAAATAAATTAAACATAACAAGCTCAATTCAATATACTACAAAAATAACCATCATATAATAAAAAATAATATGAGGTAAACATATTATCGATACTGTTTCTTACAAAATCCTGACAAAACTAGTAACATGCATTAACATGAAAAGTAGCATACAACATGTGAATCAGGTAAACATACAAAAAAAGTTATAAAGGATTTTCAATTACTTTAATAACTCATGCGTAAACATATTCAGTAAATAATGATTATACTCTTACAATATATAATCAAACATAAGAAAGTATATGATGAGAAAAATCCATAAAAGATCCAACTCTTATGTGGTAACATTCTTGGATTGTTTAAGGCAATCACTTAATAGCAAGTATATAACTAGATAAAAGCACAAATACAAATACATTAAGTAATTGGAAAACCAGTCCTAACTGCACCTAAGTTGCCTTCGCTCGTTGTCAACATAACAATTGATCCATGTAGATCTAAGCTCGTTTGAAAAGCTCCATCAACCCATGATATGATTGACTATTGATGGCTGAACTTCCCAATGCAATGCATACACATTGTAACCTCGTAGCACTCAATCGACACACGACACACAAACATATAAGCTCTTCACCTATGCACAATGTTGTGACCTCATAACACCAAATTGACACACAACACACAAACACATATGCTTCTCATATATGCATCATGTTGTGACCTCGTAAAGCCCAGCTAACACTACCACTTAGGCTTTTTACCTATGAGAATTGTTGAATTCTTGCAACTAGGAATGATTGTAGAATTGAAACAAATGTACTTAAAGGTATCCTGTAACTGACATCTTGTCTTAACTTCTCCTTTCATATTAACATTAATGTCATTAATATAATGAGCTTTATTTTCCCATTTAGGAAGGTAAAAATATTCTTATGCATCATTTTTCTCATCTTCAGAAGTTCTAGGAGGGTATTTTAGAATAATAGTGGAAGGTGTCTTAGCATTATCATCAATGTTTTTAGAAATGTCCCAAACTCCAAATATTTCACTATCATAAGATTCAAGAAGTTTGGTTTCTTTAGAGTCATCTATCATAACATTGATGGATTAATTCACATTAGAAGTTCTTAAGTTGTAGACACGATACACATAGTTGTTACTAGAGTATACCAAAAAAATACCAACATCATGTTTGGTCTCAAATTTATCTAGATTCTACTTTCCTTTGAGAATATAGCAAATACTACCAAATAAAAAAATATGCTTAAAATTCAGCCTCTTCTCATGCATAAGCTCATAAGGCAATTGATAAGTACTATGCCTCAAGAAGTAACAATTCAACGTATAGCAAGCAATGTTAATAGCTTAAACTCAAACATGTTTTGCTAAATTTTTATGGGTCAATATGATTGTTTCCATCTCTTGAATAACTCTATTTTTCCTTTAAATTATGTTGTTTGGTTAATGGGTATTAGGCATAGAAATCTCATCCAAAATTCCCATTTCATCATAAAAGGAATTAAACTCAGAATTTTCAAATTTTCTTCCATGGTCACTCCTAATTTTGATAATTGTACCAATTGATTCAAATTTTTTATTTTGTAGCTTGATACACTTTATTTGAACTTATCAAATGCTTTATATTTTTCTCTCAAAAATAAAACTCAGGTGTATATAAAGAAATCAGGAATAAAAACTAGAATATACTTTCTCTTACAAATGCTTGTAGTTTGAATAGGACCTATAAGATCTATATGAAGAAATTGAAATGGTTTTATGGTAGATAAGTGTTTATTATTCTTATGTTGGCTTTAGCTTTGCTTTTCTAACTGACAAGGACCACACACGTGCTTAGGAATGGAGAAGATATATGGAAGATCCTGGATGATTTTAAGGTTTGAAATATTCTTTAACAATTTAAAGTTGACATGACCCAATCATTGATGTTACAACTCTTCAATACTCAGACTTAACTTGTTGCACACCTATTCTAGAGGAGTCCCTACACTGTAACAATTTTCCTCAAATCTGATGCCTCTAACTAAAGTATTTCCCAAATTATTATACATAGTATAGTTCTTTTAAGTAAACTTGACAGTGTACTTGTTATCACATATTTGGTTAACACTGATAAGATTAACCTTGAGTTTTTTCGTATACAGAAATCCTTGAGCTTAGGAATTCCAAGAGCAATGATGATCCTCTACCATAGATCAGAGTATTATTTCCATCACCAAATGTAATAGATCCATCATTAGTGAAAATCAACTTGGTAAAGAAGGACTTATCCCTAGTCTTTCGTGAGCATCCACTGTTAAATTACCAACAATTGGATGCTTGAGCCTTCATGGTAATGTCAACCACATTACAATTGAAATTCTAATCATCAGTAGTAATAATAAAAGAAAACTTAAACTCATTTCAAATCATCATAGTATCACTCAATAAGGTTACGACTTCACTAGTCAAAGAGACAAAAAGATTCAATGGTTCTTTCACATGACAACATATCATTTTCATAACTAGGAGTCTTTAAGAGATTTAGACGTGGAGAAACAACCAAAGTTGTAAGAGATTATAGAAAAATAAAAGCTTTGTGCACTCAATATATCAATGGTGGAATAGTTAGAAATATTAATAGGAACATAAGATTTCTGAAAAATAGTAGTAGTAAAGTAGAAAGCATAAATATTTTTGAACTTTAATAACTTGTCAAAACAAGTGTATCTAAAGGACAAGGTATTACCAACTTTATGAGATTCTTTAATTTTTCTCTCAAAATCATACTATCAAAGGTGGAAAATCTCAACCATTTCATATTTTTCGATGAGGCTAGATTAAAGAAGTGTTACTTTTACATCATATGCTTCAATATGAACATGAAGCTTATTTAGTTCAATATCAAAATCATCCAACAAGGGCTCAAGAATATCATTTTCATCCTCCAAGATGCATATGTCTTTCTTAAGTTTTCAAATGACATTTGAATTACATGAAAATGGCTTTGAATCACATTGATCTTTGAGAGATTTAATCCTCTATCTAGAATTAACTTTTTGACCTCACTTATGAGACCAAGAAACTTATCATTACCATAGAAGAGAATTTGAAGAGACTTAATATAGTTATCCAAATTTAACTTTAGGTTGTTCACATCATTTTCACCATTCAAGGTAAGATTGAGCAACTAGAGAAGTCCAAATCCTTCTTAACTATTGCTACAATATTGTTATGGATCTTGGACATTACTTTATTCAACTTGAGGTTATCATATACAAGTTGATAATATGATTCTTTTAGGGAAACATTATCTTTATCACCAACATTAGTCCAATAAGAGGAACTATAAGGGGTAGTCTCTAAGTGGGAAGCCATAAGAGCAAAGCATTAAGGCATGGTAGCCAATGTCTTTTCTATAGATGAAAAATTTGTCTAAAGAGTGCATCCATCATATTTCTTTTCCATGAAGTACCATGCTTTCTTAGTAGTCGTAAACTTAGAAATTAGAGCTGAATCCTTTACGATAACTGAGTTGATGACAGGTGTAATACTTGACAATTTGGATTTATGAGAAAAAAGGTCCTTTTTATTCCAAACATAGATTGATTTATGTTCAAAAACACCAGTTTTAGATATGTGCATAGGGCATGTCCAGCCATCCTCGATTAGGAACCAAACATCATTGTTTGTGGATCTTAAGGAGGAACACATATGAGATCTCCAATAAAAATCACATGACCTATTGAATTGAGCTGGTTCACATACCAAACCTCTTATACCATCCCTTATAAGAGATTTAATAGAAATAAACACATAGAGAAAGGGGAAAGGATCAACACTAGAGTGGTTAAGCCCAAAAAAGGTGTACCCGTTATGATACCAATTGAAAAAGTCCATAACTTGGTATGCAATTGGGTAAGGAGATATAGATTCCTAAATTTCTTACCTCCTCTTAAGCAAGTTAAGCTTCAAAAATATTCAAACAGAAGGCATAACTACAAGCATAAAAAATGTAATTAAAGCATGCAAGACAATAATAAATGTTTTTTTATAATGTGAGTCTCAATCATATATATGTTAGCATATAATGTCAAGACTCACATTGTACTCACAACACAATGGACCATACAAACACAATCAAGTAATGAGATAAATTCACATAGAACTATATCTACGTGGTAATATACTCGGGTTACTTATGATAACTACTAAATAACAAAACATTCACTAAGTAATAAAAAAATATAACTCTGAAAAAAATAAAAATATAAATACGTTTATCAGTTTTGACCTTTGTTCGAACTATCTATTACTACCCCTGTTTGCTTCCTCCACAACAATCTAGTTTGACTAATGAACACGTATCTCATCTAAAGCTAACATCACCTAATGTGATGTGATCAGATTTTATATTTGTGATGTTTAGAGTATCGTATCAACCATTGATTATCACTTACACAGAGATGTACTCACAAATTTCATAAAAATAGTTACTCACACACAAATGTATCACAATTATTGAAACACTTTCAAAACTATAAAAAATTTGGTAGGTTTTTTGAATTCATTAAAATAATTAATAGATGATATTTCTACCATATTACCAAACGGCTAGCCAACCTCACCACACCCTCGCAAGTCATCTCACCACAGCCATGTATAGGGGTGTGGCGAGGCCCTTGGAAATCTATCTTGTAGAGATACCAAAAGAAATATTTCTTTGTTCTAAAAATTGTCGAGTAATTTTCATAAATACACTCATTTGAAGAAAATTAAAAACTATAACACATGGCCTATCATGCATACTTATAAGCCAACTCCTTGTGTTGTGAAAAACATACATTTAAACATAATGTGCCTAATTAAATATGTGTGTGCATAACTGATATACAATAATCATCCTTATACAGAGGAAGAAAAAAACATTGAGTAAAATAAAAAGAACTCCATAGTATTAACTGATTTGCCACTTGTTCTTTTTAACACATAGCTTTTTTTTAATTCTTTCGAGCTTGTCCACTTATTATTATTATTATTATTATTATTATTATTATTATTATTATTATTTATTTTTGTTTTATTTTTTATATGTAGGGTACATATTGTATCAAATGTTGTTTTATATACATTAAGCGTTTAATCAATTATAGCACAATTGATACTTTTAAATCTTATTTTATCATTTTGATACTTTTAAATCTTATTTTAGCATTTTGATACAATCTATTTTCTTTTTTATGCAACTTCACTTGTCTTGAACTATGGGATATGACTAATGTGTTTGGTTCAAAGGGTAAAGAGTGGATACAAACAATTGAGTCATGTAGAAACAATTTTTTTCTCTAAAAGAATTGTTCTTGAAAGAACAAAAATATTCTTGGCATGAATTTTTACCCAAATAAGTTAATCATATTGCCTTAATAATTTATCAAGAAATACATTTAGCATTCACTTTGATAAACTTAAAGAAAATTTTTAGGAACCTATTTTTATTCATTAAAAGTATAGCAAAAATAAAAGGGACTCATAACATTTTTCACAAGTTTATGCACTTAAATTATTCTATCACTAATTTAGCTATTGTGCATGCAAGTTTTGAGCAAATTTATCATAACATTACCTTCATTTAGGAACAATGTCAAAATTCTCTCAATATTCAGTATCCTATGTTACCTAACATTGTTTAACTAATTTCATCACAAATTCTAGAAAATAAAGAGAGAACATGTGATTATTTCCAAACCTGACTATTAATCCTAACTATTCTTAGGAATTCAATAAATAAATACTAAAAATGAAAATATACTACCTCGAGCATATTAATTCTAAAATATGTATACTAAAATATTCTAAACTAATAATCCATAAACAAATAAAAATAGTGATGTGTTTACACTCCTCACACCTATCTCTTACATTGTCTTCAATGTCAGCACATGTATGTAATGTAAAAAGATAAGTAAAAAGAGAGTATAAAATAAACCTGTTGGGTTACCTCTCACAAGCCAACGGTGCCTTCTTTGTCATTCACCATCATCAAAGATCTTGAAATGTGTGATGTCGAACTTCCGATCTAGTAGTTCACTATTTACATTCTTGCACCTTTATGGTAGTCTTTTTTTAAGCATATTAGATGCATTCTCCCCAACATTTATTTCTTTGTTATCCTTAAGCTTGTCCTTGGTAATAAAAAAGTTTTTTAAGGTAATTTTCATATCAAGATTTCTTCTTAATATCTTTAATTAGATGTATGTGGATTTGCACCTTGTGGAGTGTCTACAAATTTTCCTTTTCATGATTCTACTTCATTGAATTGTCAAACTTATTAGAGAAAGATAAAGTAGTAACATCAGTAAAAAAATAAAGTTTGAATGCTATCTTTTGTGTCACGTTAAATTCTTTGGGGGTAATGGTCTTTTCTTCTTCACTAGTCTTTTCTTTAGATATAGCATTCATATGGATTCTTTGAGGTTCATCTAATTACTTATCATTCTCCATAGTAATGACATTGATGGTTGCTCTAGCTTTAGCATCTATTTGAGAGAGAAGTTCAATGACTATCTGTGCTTTTAGTCTTTCCACCATTGTGACCAACTGGCCAATTTGAATCTCAAGGTTTTTGATAGTAGCAATGGTTTCCTACAGAAATTTAGCATTATCAGTAGTCGTAATAGTTTTAAAGTCCTCTATAGACTTACCTTGATTGGGTGGAGTGGGTTGTGATATTGGGAATAGAAGCTAGGTGTAATGTTGAACTCCTCTGCTTAATTCCTTATTGAAATCTAGTTTATCTATATCTCAAGATTTTTCCTTAAAATTTCCTATTCTTTGATAAAAGATTGGTTCTCCTACTAAAATTTTAAAGTGTTAGCAATAATGGTATTCACTAAATCCTAAAGAAATTTACCTTGAGTGGTTGGAGTTGGATGTGGAATTAAGAATAGAAAATTATGTGTGTTGTTGAAATTCTTACTATATTTTTATATGAATGGCTTGGGTATTGATTATCACACCATCTTGTATTACACATGTTAGAATATAGATCATAATTAAGCCTTTAGCTTTCAAATCCACTCATAGCAAAAACATAGTCTCAATTGTCTTGTTAATGCTCAAAGTGTCATGCAAGAAATCCATTGTATATATGGTATATTGCATCCATATATGTATTTTTGTTCTTTCAAATTTCAAGAATTTAAGAAAAAAATAAGTAGTTATAGATAAATAAATAAAATTAAAAATTAAAATAAACTAAACTTAAAATCAAATAAATCTAAACTAATAATAATAAACTAATGGTGAGAGCCAAAAGACTTAGCATAATTTGCCTAAATTAGTTGAGAAACAGGTAGATTCATTCTTTCACGCTATTTTTTTATGCATCTTGTGTCGTGTAAAGACTTCATCAAGGTTACGAAACACATATAACATCTACTCATGATTACTTATTGTATTACTAACAATCAACACATGTTCAATGAGATCCGAAGCAACTTTAATGTATTGCTCAATAATAAGAGTAAATCTCCTAAGAGATTGTATTCTTCATCTGAGTTTTTAAGTCATGTTTGAGAATCATCATTAAATACCTCTTTTATGCATTACAACACTCACAATTAATTTATTTTCCAATCAATTATTTCAAATAGCTCCTAAAAGAATAAATCTAATTCTTCATAACATTATCTTTATCCTATAAATAATTTTTTACAAAATCTTATCGATCATTAGATATTCCATCACCATTAATCTTTGACAATCATTTTGATAAATATTGAACTTATTAAACATGATTTATAAATCAAAGATTGATGGCAAAAAATTATTTATGTTTATGTGAAATTAAATTATTGATGTTTCTATTAGAGGAAGATTTATACATACTCAAAACCACAAAATTCTTTTGGCAAAAAATACATGTATAATTAAGCTGCAGCCGTTATGCACCACCGCGCGTGAATGTTCCTTTCGCTCCTCCTGTTTTCACTAGATCACGACTTAGCCATTTAGAATAATTAGTATTGTTATCAAATATTAATCAATACACTACTTTCCATAAAACAAAAGGTATTAAAATGTATAAATAATTTATGATATTATGATCGTTCTACGAATCTTCCAAACATGGATATCAAATAGCACATGAAATATTATATATATATTCGGAAGGGCAATTCAATATACATTATTCCACGCATATATGCACATGATCGGTTGGTCCCAAACTCTGATTACTTTCAAGTTGAGCTGATCGAGAAAAGCGTAACTGCTTTTAATATGAATGTTAATGATTAATTTCTGTCTATAGTTCGTTTAGTTAACATATTGGTGTGTATTGTTTTTTTTTTAAATCAACTTGGTTTGTTGTTCTAAATAGTTCTAAAAAAATTTAAAATAAATTTTATCAATTTATTTGAAGGTTCAAAAATTGAATAGAATAAACTGAAATTATAATATTTATATATATTATTTTTAATTATTACTTTATATATTATAATTATAATATTAAATTTATTTAAAATCATAAAACTTAAACTTAATCAATAAGAACTCTCCTTCATATGATTAAATACAATCTTGTAACTCATATTTCATACCTAGAATCATTCTCAAATTAGTTTAAAATCTTTAAATTAATAATTTTTTCTTATATTATTATATAGATTATGTTTTTGATTAATAATATAAGATTTCAAGTAATTCTAAAACTTTTTCTAGTATTTGGTATATTATTAAATATACTCTAATTTTTTATAATTATTTTGTATGAAGTTATTAATGATTAATTTCAAAACAATAATAATTTTATATTTATATAATATATATTAAAACTATCTTACAACGATTAAGTAAATAAAATATATAATAGTAATAATTTTTAAATTAAATTGTATGATATGTTTTTGTGTTTCAATCATAAGAGACTTCTATATCATACGATGATTATAGGTTTAAAAATGACTTAAATATTTATTTATTTTGAATTATAAATCGTTCAAAATTTTGTATTTTTCAAAATATACAAGATAATATTAGCTAATAACATCGTTAAAATATCAATCTAATAGGCCTATCTCCAATTTAACATAGTGTGAGGATCAAGTAATATTATATCTTGTGAAATTGAATTTGACTTCTCCCTCTACAAGTCTATATGTGTTGTTTCTGTGGAATATGACTTCTCCCTTTAATGTGCTTTATTTTTAATCCCCGGCCTTACAAATTTTTGAACATATTTTGAGAAATGATTTTTCATTTTATACGTGCATTTAAAAGTACAAAAATCTTTAGAGTTTTACAACTCTAATAACATATGGCCATCGAAAGACCTTCAAATTATGCTATGCATCCTAGTATATTTTTGGATAATGAAAAACACTTTTAAATATATATTTAAATGTGTTTCATTTTTAAACATGTGATTAATTTTGAAAATAAATCGGTTAATGTGTTAAAAAAATGTAAAAAGGGTAAAAAAGGAAAATTACTGTTGTTGCGGTTTTAGTTATATATATTATAGGGAAGACGACTGCTCATGATCCCTTTATTAAGCCATTAATTATTTATTTAGATTATATATGATATTATTTATTTTTTTATTTTTAGAAATTTTTTAATTAATAATAAATTATATTATTTTATTAATGATAAAAGTAAAATTTAATATGAAATATTTAAGAAAAATCAACAATATATAATAATATTCAAACACAAATAATATATATATTTATTTATTTATTTTAAATAACTATGAAACCAACTTAAAATTAAAGTTCAAAAGTATAAAAGTTTTTAGAGATTTAAGTATAAAAATTAAAAAATAAAGAGAAAAATCTTAATAAAAAATTAAAATAGAAAATATATAAAAATATAAAAAATATTTATATAGTTTATCCAACCTAATACTATAACACTAGAACTAAAGATCATAATTTTAAGTAGGTAAGTTTGTAAGGTATCTTTTAAAATGTGAAACTAAATTTCATACTTTGGAATAAGTAAGAGAACCTGTGTAATCATTTACACGTCTGTGTAACAATTTATATTAAGTGCTTATTAAAAATTAAATTTTTTGAAAAAAATTAAAATAATATATTTAAAATTTATAATAATAAAAATAATAATTCCATGTTCAATTTATATATTTTCATTATTAAAAATAATTTGACACATCTTTTCACATTGAATGCCGTCAAATTAGATACATTTTAAAATGAATTACGATCATTTTAATCCGTTTAATGTTTAATGTCATTTAATTGGACTATGTTCATGCTGGAAATCAATTTGATTTATAATTGAGAGATACTTATTTAGTTGTTGTAATTAAGAGTTCATTATATATATTAAAGTCTAAAAGATTCAAGTTCCAAAAATTTGTTCCATAATTATTTTTTAAAAAAATATCTAGATATTTTAGGAAGAAAGAGTAGTAGAAAATTCAAAAAATTAGATATTTTAATGGATAATTTTAATAGGTCAATTATAGTTGTTTGGAGAATTATTCGTGTGTTAGGGGTTCTAAAGAGATGTTAGAGAGAAAATAATACTAAAACCATTTACTCATCTTATCAATGATATATATATATATATATATATATATACATAAAAGGTAGGTATCATCATTACATTGATAGACATTCTATTCAAGATGTCAAAGTTAACAATAAACATCATATTGTTAAACTTAGGTCAAATGGGATAATCCCTACACAGATTGAAAGTAATCATGATAATCATCACCTAATTGCATGAATATGATAACATCTGGGCTTTACCCATTAGGTTGTCAGGTCTTGTTTGTTATGGTCCCTTGACACAGAGTACATCCAAAGTCCTCTAATCGAAACTGGATCCATTGATTGTAATAATTTCATGCATTATAGTATAGAAGAGTAAAGTAAACACAATAAGGAGTAACACATGTAAGAAAAAAGAATAGAAATAAAAGATAAAGAACAAATTCGTTCATATTTAACTAACATTTTATTACATTTTTATTTAAAAAATACAATAAAAACATCATAAAATAAGTTCAGCACTCTCCACTGCCCTCTCTAGCATCATCATCATCATAGAAACCACTGCATATGGATTTTCCATTATCAAAAGGGTCAATAAGTGGTGCAAGTGATTGAGGTTGAAAATGGGAACAAAGAAATTGGTTAAAAGTAAGTCAGGTTGAAAATGGGAACAAAGAAATTGGTTAAAAGTAAGTCAAGTTCATCTCTAAACAAGGAGGAAATAGAACCAATCAAGTAGTCACCAGAGTATGAAGAAGTGCCTTTGGAGCTAGTAGGTCAAGGTCTAATTGTGTCTGAAGAAAGGAGAGAACCAGAAAACATGTGGTAGGGAAGCAAGGTGGTAAGAAGTAGCTAGAGCTTGTGCCTCTTGATATCCATGTAATTTCGGTTATAAGTACGCAACTTGTCAATGAGAGTATTGATTACAACTTGAACATCATCCTTCAGAGTAGGAGTAGTAGAGTGAGTAGAAATGGGATTAATTAAAAGTACAATAGGTGGACTCAAGAGCATTCTAAGAAGATGAAGAGGAAAAGGGTAGCTGAAAAAATTATGAGTCTGTACTAGAAGGAAATAATAGGAATGAAAGGGAAACTCGATTGTAAGAAGAAATAGAAATTCACTCCACCTAGATATCAAAAAAGTATAGCGGAAAGAAGAAAGAAAAGGGGCAACTGGATGAAAATTATTGGTCTTATAAATCATGCATGTAAGATATATAGTTTCACTATTATGGATAGCACAAAGGAAGTGTCCTATGCATAGAGTCATAGTATGAAGATAAAGACAAAGATGAATGATTATGCCAATGACATCACTAAAGTGACGACTAGGTCCATCTTTATTAACTATAAGGGAACTTCCACTATAGGCGTGTCCAGTTCCTACCAACCGGCTTGCCATCTCAGTAAGCTAGCGATTAGTCACCAAAGAATACTTAGAACAAAAATAAGGAACAATGAGTACACAACTAGGGTAACGAGATAAAGAATTTTTAAAGACTCACCTTAAACTCATAAGTAGTAGAAAGAAAACATATAGCAGATGAATAATAGATAATAGAAGCAGTAGAAATTAATCATAGAATAATCAGATTAATTTAAATAGTAAAGATAATAATTAATAAAATGATAGGCATGTAATAAGAGAAAGAAGAAAGTATGAAAAAAATATCAAAAGTTTTTTAATCAAAGTTTACATCTTAGTATGTTGGTACATATACAATATAAACTCAGATTATACTAACACAATAACATATCATACAATATACTATATGTAACGAGATAAATTCATATAAATCCTTGACTATGTGTTACAATTCTTGAATTTCTTATGACAATCACTTAACAATAAACAGTCAACTAAAATAATAAACAAATACAACTTGAAAAAAATATTAATACAAATATTTCTATCAGTCAAGACCATACCGTTCAAACTACTTATTATTTCCCTCATATGTTATCTGTATAACTACTTGATATGACATACTAATCCAAATCTCCACCAGAGCCAACATAGCATATAATAGTGTGATTGGTAACTAGTAATCAGTAATGTAAATAAGAACGTGGGAAATACCTCAAGCATAACAACGAACAAACATTGTCTTTAGAATCTTATGATAATAATAATCCCAACCCAATCTTATATTTTTATTCACAAGAGAAATGTAAAATAGTCTTAAGCCAATGATATTTTACTTACATAAAAACGTAACATAAACATTGAAATACACTCAAAGTAAATTGTAAAAGAAAAACATACTTTTGGTACAAATTTCGCTATATTTTTCTTGCTTAAAGAAGTGAGAAAAGAGATATTTATAGAAAAATCAACCTGCCCAATCACCCTTGCCGACCACCTCACCGGAAACTTGACAAATGGGTTTTTTAAGGTACCAAAATATACGATCTTTTGTTTTAAAAATTATTAAGTAATTTTCTACAAATACTCATAAATGCAACAAAACAAAAACTGTAACTCAAAACCTAGAATGCATATTGAGAAAATTAATCGCATAGTGTGTGTAAACATACTCGTATATAAAATGCATCTAACTATATATATATATGTGTGTATATTATTGATTATCAGTAACCAACCTTATATTAATAAATACAAATATATTAAGTAAAATAAATAAACTCTGTGTTCTAATAAATATTCAAAAGAGTTCAAAACTTGTAATGTCTTTAGAATTTTTATATATAACTAGTTGAGATGAAAAGATAGACTTTTTAGATAATTTGAAGTTTCAATGCAAATGAATTTCTGATTCTCAATTACATAATTTTTTCTAAGGCAAATAGTAAAAAAAATTATAGTGTTAACAAAAGAATTTCATAAAAAAATTAAATTTATTAATTTTTACTATTAATTGATTTATTAAAAGATTTCTTTTATCATAGTTAATAAAAAATATGAAACATTCTTACAATATTTTTAAAAAAAGTAAAAGTTAGAACAATATATATAAAAATATATTAATATGCTTCTATTTTTTATTTAATATTTTAATATTTATATTTTAAGAATTAATATAATGTATTTAAAATTTAAAATTTTAAAAAATTATTAACATAACATATAAAAGTCATATAACGAGTTAGAGCCCCGCAATTGGGCAGCCTGTATAAAATTATGAGAAATTATTGTACTATTGGGTAAAGTGGGCATTACATGTCCGGATAATTTTTCAGAAAGGACAAGACTGATGAAGAAGCAAAGCTGCGAAGCTGGGGACACCATGACCAATCATAGTGAGGTTCCAAGTTCCAGCCTCTGAATGGTTTTAGTTGTGTAGACGTGGATTAACCTCCACTTTTCAGCTTTAATTGGGGTTCAATTTTCCCAATTCTGTTCCGTTGTTCCCAACTCCCATGTCTCTACTTTCTCCTCTCACTTTCACAGGATAGCCAAAGCCCCTCTCTGCTACCACTTGTCATTATCATGTACCTCTCGTGCGGTCTGCCTTTTGAATTCTGACACCCGCTTTTCACAATAACTATAAATCACAAACCATCACACGTGTGAAATCTCTCTCTCTCTCTATATCTATCTATATATATATATTTATCGCATCAATATCTCACACCATGCGGATAAAAATGGTTATAATTACCCATTATATATATATATTTAACTTATATTCATATGTTTTTTATATATATTAAAAAATAATGAATTTTTTCGGATCCTCAAAAATTTTATAAATTAAAAATAAAATTACGTAAATAATTAAATTTTAAAAATTAAAATAATAAAAATTCAATAATAATGAATTAATTTATATTATCTTTAAAAGTTTTTTATCTTTTATTATTATAATAAAAAAATCATATTTATTGAACCTTTTAATCTAATTAAATAAAAAAACCCAAATATCTCAGTATTCAGGTAGATATGTGAATAAATTATACTAATATAGAAAAGCTAATATGAAATTCAAATAATAAAAAAATTTAAGAATAAAAAGTAATTTAAGCTTCCATACAAGCCTTTCAGTCTTGGCCTTGAAGAAACTTTCTAAACTTCTACAAATTTTCTTACTTTCTACCTTTCTTTATCTTTCTAATTTCTCTTATGTTATGTTTGTTTGTATGAAATGAAATAAAATGAAATCAGAATTGATTCTTTCTATTTAATATTTGATTGGATTAAAAAATAAAAATGTAATGAAATCGATTCTTAAAAGAAATTTTTTTTCTCTCCCTTAAGGAATCATGATTCTATTTTCATCTTAATTTTTTTTTCAATTTTACGTCAACTCTAAATATAATCCTAAACCCAAATCTCAAAATCCTAAATCATAAATCCTAAAACCCTAATCCTTAAATCTCAAATTTCAAAACCCTAAACCCTATTTAGAAAAATAATAATTTTAACCCTAAACATTAACCCACAAATATAACTATAAACCCAAAACCCTAAATCATATTTAAAAAATAATAATTTTAATCATAAAATTTAACTCACAAATATAACCATAAATCCTAAATCCTAAATCATATTTAAAAAATAATAATTTTAATCATAAAACTTAACTCATAAATATAACACTAAACTTTAAATTCTAAATCTCAAAACCATAAACACAAAATTCAAATCTTTATAGTGACTTTAGTTTTCGATCAACAACAAGTCACATGCACGGAACACGATCTTAGTAATGATTGGTGATTTAAGATTTTTCTTTTATTTCCTTAAAAAATAAAACTATTGAATGAACTTTCTTTTAATTCTCAAGTACCCCTATGTATAGTGATATATTTGTAATATTAGACTTTATATCTTTTGTGCTTTTAGTTCGTGTTTAAATGAAATCTTTTATATTATTGAAAAAAAATAACCATAGCATTTGTTTTTTTTAACAAAACTACCCATTGCGATTGAAACGAGCTAAGAAAACACAAAAAGAGGTTAGGGTTGATCTTCGCCCTTTGTCTTGCTGATTATGTTGCTTGTTCCACAAAGTAATTACTTTTTATATAGCATTAAAATAATTTAAAGACTATTATTTTAGATATTATTTTTACACTTAAAAAACAAATTATATAACGAGTGTTTGTTACTGCATTTATTTTTATAAAATTATAGATTGTCACATATTATATACAATAACAAGTGAGAAAAACCTTCCATAAAAATATTTAGGGAAAGAGTTACACCAAAGAAAGAGGCACTTAACCTTGTGATTTATGCCAAATGTTTTCGGAGGTGAAGTTTTGTTTTCTTATTGCAGTTTTTAGGATCTGTGAAGATGGGAGATTCCACTTTAATAAAATAGAGAAAAAAAATCATAAAGGTTGTCAGGTCATACGTATAATTTGATTTCTTAAATTATAAATAATATTATTACGTTTTTTAGTTTTTTTTAAAAAATTTAATTAAAAATAAATTATATTATTTTTATATTAATATATTATTTTAAAAAATAATAATCAATAAAAAATCATTAATTAAAATATTTTTCTAAAACATAATACAAAATGACATTATTTTTAATCAATAGAACCAAACAACACCAACGTTTTAATATAAAAGATTGTTACCGTCTTATCCTTATACATACATATATGTATATATACAAATATGTATGTATGTAGGTACATATATACATATATACATATATGTTTATTTGCAGCCTATATGCTCCAAATAAACAAGTTTTATAGTGAAAATAAAATAGCTTAAAATTATACTTAATATTGTTGGATATAAATTATGAGTTTAAATCAATAGAATGCCTACCAACAAACTTAATAGATTATGAATTATTAAACGAGCATATTTGTTGGATAATTTTTAAAAGAGATAAATAATTGGTAATAATATATCTTAATTGTTTAAAATAGATAATTACAAAGATACAATCATAATGCTCCATGAAGTTTATATAAATTAGTAAACAATATATATATATATACACACGTATACACTTCACATGGTATAAAAGATATCAAATCATAATTGAGAACAATAGCCAAAAGTACTTTTTTTCCTCTTTGTCACATAACGAAACCCGAACTCTTCTAGTTTTCTACAAATCCCGTTAATGACTATAGTATCGGAGGGTCAAAGGCCAACAACTCTTTAGTAGTATGAGGTTCTAACAAGATCCTTTCTCTCGTAGATTTCAAAAGAACTCTTCTATTAGTATTAACAATAATTATCATTAACATCTAGCATCGTTTTTGGGAAAACAGTGTGCTCAATTGGTTGAGAAATAAAAACATTAATTTAAAGAAAATTCATAATGTTCTTCAAACATTCATCTATGAATTCTATAGGTCTTTAGAAAAGGTCGTTCAACTGCAATTCTGTAAAGTCCCTAAGATAGTGCTTCCAACAACAAAACAATCAACCAATTTGTGAGTTATGAGGCACTTGTTCGAATAATAAAATAGAGAAAAACATCATGTGCAATCCCTTGCTCAAAAATTAGAACAAAAAAAAGGACATGTACACTACCATCATCACCACCAAATAGTGGCTCGTTTGTGACACCTCTAACGATAAGAGCTTTCTTTGAAATGGAACAGAAAAATCCAACTAGTTATCGACAATGGCACAAAACAAATATAATTGCATATGACATTTCTTTTCTGTTAAGAGGTCTTTATCCAAATCAAATATCCATTCATCGCTTAGAAATTTCAAAACCAACACTAGAAAGCTTATGTGCCAATCAACCGCATGCCAAAATTTGGTAGCCAATTGACACCAAATGATGTTGCACTTACCCCACACATCATCCATCACAAGTAGGAGTTCCAACTATGAAATAAGTATAACAAAGAAAAATATATGCTTCGTTCGTCAAACGGTCACATAACCAGTTTAGAACTGTTCTATTTTCTAGATTGGTTCGTGAAAAAGTAAAACTAGTTCCTAGATCCTCATGATAAGTCAAATCCAATGACATTATTTTTGACAACACATAAAAAATGGGTGTATAGAAATTGGTGTACACAAAGACCACATGATTTTCCAATTCAACCATATGCTCTTATGTCCATCCAATGCATCCATAAGTCTTTAGAAAAGGAAAATATCCTCTTTTAGTCATCTTCATTTATAAGGCATTTAAAAAGAGATTGCCCATTCTTCCAAAAAGAATGAAATAATTGATGAATTCCAACACCAATTAGCTATCCAATTGGCTACTCAACTACTAGTCCCTTCATTGCTCCCATTACCTTCCGAAGCAAAAGAGTCTGTCCCAAAACCAGCTCACCTATAATGGGCTTGATTGGCTTATATACATGATCCCTAGATAGATGTCCATCTCAACACGATACATGACACATTCCAAGGCATCATAGAATGTAAACTGGAGCCACAAGATTATATGCTACATATCATCTTAAAGGATGTCCCTACAACATCTTTCACTGCCCAAAGTGCACAACATATGATCTCCATCCCAATGGGCTCCTATTGATGATGTGACCTACTACAACAAGAACAAAGCCCATGCACTAGAAGAGTAGAGTCTGTTGACACAGTACAAAATCATCTACAAATACCTGAACATCCTTCTTTAATCAAGCTATCTTGGACCAATTAGGACATACCTGAAGAAATTTTGTCCAACATGATTTGCTAGAGCATCTTAAGGCCATTTTGTCTAGGCAAGTCATGTTAACCACATAGCCTCTGCGGCTAATGACCACCTAAGAAACAATCCTTGAAAGAATGTATTGACAATTCTATATCCTACTATAGATGGACTTGTTGTGCAACTATAATATGTGAAGCAAAGATTGATTTGACGTAGATCCTTAAACCTAGTTTTTTGGTCAAGTCCTCATTCATAACATAAGTCATGGTTATTCCAATCTTTTACAAGTTCAAGATGCCCAACATGGGAATTTATGATGGCACTAGCGATCCTTTAGAGTACCTTAAAAACTTTTAGAGGTGGAACCACTAATCCATCCTACACTTCAATGGCCTGCCTAAGTAACAAAACCCACATATGCAGTAGTGCATCCAGAATGTATCTGACTCTCTTGTATAGGAAGAATCCAAATAGATGCCCATCATGATATAATGAAGAACTTACTCCAAACCATCATTGGGTTTCTCTCTAAGCTATAGAATCTGGAACCATTCCCATCAATTAGAACTCCCTGTGATATCTTTTAATGTAGAGAGCGAGATAATACATACCCATAGAGGTTACCTTAAAGATTGCATAGTCCAAACCATTGACTAATAAGTAGTGTAGCCCATACTATTAATTTCCCGTCCATATTGTTACCTTATAGACCATGATATATACACTACCGTTGCCTCAATAGCCATGTAATCTAGACTTCCATATTTAAGTTAGAATAGTCTAAATGTGCCTCCAAGCTTCGCCAAATGGGATAGTTCACTACCTTTTAGGCTACATTATACCCTTGTGACATAATGTTACATTTTAGACTGCAAAGTCTCTGAGGTCACCTTCCATGCCATGTAGTACAAGCTACATATCCCATAGGCTCATAATCTAGCACATTGCCTACCATGCTAGACCAGACAGGATAGTGTGTCACCAAATTGCCCATACCATTCCACATGACATACCATATAGACCAAGTTTTGATCACCTAGAGTATGGGTGTCCAACATTAGAGTCCAAGCCATCCTTGTCTGCTACGAATCCATAGGGTACACATCTGCTTGTTTTAATAGATTTAATGAGTTATCCATCAAACCAAAAATATGTCACATAAATGTAAAACCATGAGCTTCCCATTTACATAATGTTTGGGATAAATAAATATGTTCGTATTAAAGAACATAAATAAGTGTTGCACGATCCCTAGAAGACTTGTAAAATACCGACAGTGGAGTGGGAAAGCATTCCCCACATGATGGAAAATATCTAAAAACTATGAAGAAATTATTCTATACTACAAAGGAAGAAACAACACAAGCTTGGGTGAATTGACATATGCAAACATACCAAGCCAAAGAGTTGATAGACTAGGGGCTTCATAAGCAAAACCTGATCAAACAAATCACCCAAACTTGGGAAAAATAAAGCAAGTCACATTAATGTGATTAGGTCTAGATAAAGAGGAAACCTATAGGAATTCCATAATGTAAGTCAAGATCACCCGTCCACACAACAAAAAGCCATCCACCTAGTTGGATGCATGGTCCATCGACAACACGACCAACTAGCCAAACAAAAATGTGACTGACTAAAGTAAGGCCCAGTCTGATAGAAGTGTGACTAGATAGAGATGTCCAACCAAGAAAATAGATAGATGAAAAAAGATGGCTAGCAAAACAAGTGACAGCTAGACATGGAAGAGCTTAACGATCCCAGTTTATGAGTTGATCAACCATGGTCTATCCTTTTAACATCTTTTTGCTATGGGTATTCACCAACTTCTTGTCCTCTGTAATTGTTCTCCTCCACCCTTGAGTATCAATGTAATGAATCATAGTTCTCAATTAGGAATAGACTTGAAAAGATTGCATGATCTCACAAATAAATGATATTTATAAATCAAACATGAAACATTTACAAAGTTTCCTACTTATGGAAGAAAGTTCCTTCACTGAAAAATTATATTATGACCCAGTAAAAGATGCCCAACCATAACAAATCGACTATGAGTGTACACCTCCATAGAAAATATTTCCAAAAGAAGTTTGTGAGAGTACCCCAGAAGCGTACTCTATAAATCCACCTAAGTCCCTTTGAGAGCACTTAGATAGATTAACGTAATTAACCAAGCGTATAGTGAAGTGAAACGTCCTATGCAACAAGAGGATGGATCATATGTTCACTAATATCCCAATGACCTAGAAAATGTTCCAACCTCATCTAGACTACAAAAATTCATACAATGTCTAGAAGGCACACACCCATGAGGTACTTAGGCCACGTGTGGCCATGAATAAGTGATTGAAAAGCAATAAATATAACGTAATTTATAGGCACTTTAGTTTCAAAATAGATTTGTATTTGCATAATTTTATTATTATTTTAGCAAATCTATATTTTCAAAATCTCGGGTATATTTTGTTATTTTTTATGTATTTGTGACCTCAAAATTATTCAACTGATAAATACTTAAATAACTGTAATTGGAAGCATTCAATTACAAAGAAAAATAAAAGAGTAAGTGTATGTAAGCCTTACATATGATTCAACAAAGCTTGTAAAAGGTAAAACAAAAAGAAGTTAGAAACAAGTAGTTTAACATGTGCCACGACGATTGAATTTGGGTCAGAATTTAATGAGTATAAAATCAATGCATGCTACCACGATGGAAAATATGTGTTGTGGCATTCAATAATTGCTCACTCACGATCCACTTTCTCCTACTCCTTTCGGCATGTGCCTTTGTCCATAAATACACCTCACTCTCTTCGTTTTAAATCATCCGTCTGCTTCATAGCAGCTCTCTCACTCTTAGTTCTTAGTTTTCTATAATTTTTTGTGATCAAATTGAATTTAAAACTAGTTGTGTTTGTTAAAGTTATTTGACATCTAATTGTATCAACAAAACTATTTTTTTTTTGTGAAATTATAAAAGAACACCTTAAAGTTATAACATTACATAAAATAACAAAAATGATACATCAATAACATTAAAATGTATAATTGATTTAAGTTTAAAATTAAACTAGTCTAATTGATTGGAGTTCAACTAAATACATTAAATTGGAAGATATTTATTCTAAAAAAATTGTGCGTGTTTTTCTTTATAGTAAAAATATGAGTTAAATATAAGATATATTATTTTTATAATTATAAATTTTAAAGAATATTATAAATATTTTAAATGTAACGAGCTTAAGCTCCCGTGGCTCTAATGGCAATTATCCAAAACCCTATTGTTGTCAAATTGTCTTTCCTTCTGGGAATCCATAAAGCCTAGAAATATTACTTAATTTACACTTAATTTGATTTGTTAAGCTCGAGTTTATATTCCATAGTATGACTTTTAGGCCTAGAAATACTCATAACCCATATGCTTACTGTCGGTATTTTTAATCTGCACTTTCCTTTATTTGCTTTACATTATGTTTTTGGGATAAAGTTGGTTTAGATCAACACCGACTTGCTTTTTGAGCCAAAACAGGAAAAACCCAGATTGGACATCCTGTATAAGAGCCTTATTGTCTGCAGACTCCAATACAGCCCACAATGCTTGTACCCCATACAGTTAGAATTATTGTCAGATTTAAATATATATAAACATAGATTTATAAAACACATCTAACTTGTCTGGATGATTTTAGAATCTATTAGTACTACATATTATAAAATACAACTAGGTATATTTATCTTGACCATTTGGCATGGTATTGCAATAATAAATGCTCATACTCAAGTAAGATTTCGAATCCATCACCGATAGCTTAAATTAATTAGTGAATTGTATCCTACATCTTTTGCTATTAGTACTGATGTTTCAATTATTGGTTCGAATAAGAGGTTGTTTGATAAAAATGAAAGAAAAAAGAAATATTTAAGTGCATAATATAACTCCTATTATTAAAAAAGTTTTATTCTTCACTTAAGATTAAAACATAAACGTTGATATAAATATTAAATATTGAGACTTAAATTTTATAAAAATATCAAAAATATTATCCTTGTATTAAAACTTTGAAATCTTTTAATAAAACTATAAAAATTCTATCAAAAATGTAGAATTTGTTTATAAAACTTTCTAAAATATCAAAACAATTAATTATTTATCTTTTTTAAGTTATTTTCTTAACTATTACATATATTTATAAAAGTTATGGTATTTAATTTGATTAATAAGAATATTACAAAATAATTTGTTAAAATCTAAAATAATTATTTAAATTAAATTTTTTAATATTATTATAAATAAATAAAACTTGATAACATATAATAAAATTTAAATTAAAAAAAAGAACTAGGTAGGTAAAACTAGTAATTAAATGTAAAAACAAAGTATAAATAATATATATATATATATATATATATGTGTGTGTGAAAAAAGTATAAAATATTATCCTAAATAAATAACATTAGTTTTTCAAGATTAAAAAATTATAAATAGATAAATTTATATGTAAATTATTTAAAAAATAAAAAATTAATATATAACAATATTTTATCTATATTCATTGACATTATGTTGATAATTTTGCAATAATATCCATAGTATCCACAATATTTTGACAAAAAATAAATTTTTTTCAACATTTTCTCGACAACAATATTTTATCGATAATGTGGTGACATTATCGATATTTTTCAACATTTTAATCAAAATATATAAATATCACGTTTCGATATCAAGATATGCAAAAAATAATAATATTGTGACGATGTCAACATTATCGTTTACAATGCAATCTTTTTTCTTAACTCCCTACTATGCATAAGTATATGTTAAATTATATTATGTGATAACATATATTTAATGTATCTTCATAAATATATTAAATATATATTCATTTTTTATAATATGATAAATATATATTGTATTTTAAAATGAGTTAAAAAATAAAACCAATTAAGTAAGTTAATTATATATAAAACATAAGGGAAAAAGAAAGTGGAAAATTTATAAATATGAAAACTGTTAAAGGTGTGAGAATATATTATTTTTCATCTAGATTGTGCATACAAAATATATAGGATAAAGAAATAAACATATAGATACAATAAAGTAATTGATCACCTTAATTTATAATAGGAAAGATTTTGACATTCAAATATAGAATTAAAAATATTAAGAATTCAAGAATTGAAATAAAAAATATTATAACATTAAATTAATTAAATCATAAAGTTTAAAATTTACTTACAATCACAACGAATTAATTAATTACACATAAAATTTCTCAATTTCATAAAAATAACTAAATAATTCATAATAAATAAAAGAAGAAAAATACAAAAAATTAATTTTGTTAATAAATAAGTGGAGCCAAATGAATTAACTGCATCAATCTTTAACCTTGTTCTTCATTTTCCTTTCAAAAATCTTTTAGAACATTGCACCAAAACTCAATTTTCTCTCAACTTTTGTATAATTTTGTTGTTGTCTCATTTGATGGGTGTTATTTGAATATTTATAGGAGAGATTAGGTTTTTATACTTGGAATAAAATGGAACTATTAGATGATTAAAAGTAGAGGGTGATCTGTGTGCCCAAGTGGCAGTAAGAGCTGGTCAACACGCGGTTCATTCATTGTCACGATGGGCATATTGGTTTGAGGGGCAATAAGAGGGAGATAAGCCCGTCTAAGTTGATCCATTGCACATCTAATTTAATCTAGCTGATCCAAAATATCCATAAAGATTTAAAAAAATTAAAAATAAATCTAAAAATATTATTTTTTAATAAATACAAAATAAACAATTTTAAAATATGAGAATAATAAAAAAAAGTTTAAATGTAAAAGAATTGACACCAAAAAAATGAATAAAATAGTACTTGTCATAAGCTAATACTGCTAAAACTTATAACATTTAAAAATAATATCATAATAGTATTGAACGGTATTTAATTGGATATTATTTAACGTTAAACTAGTCAAAATAATCATAATTCAATTTTACCGACATTCGATGTAAAAAAAATAAGTTGTATTTTAAAAAAAAATATGTTAATTAGATATAAGATATGTTATTTTTGTAATTATAAATTTTAAGATTACAATTAACACAAATTTGACAAGTTAGTTAGAATTTGATAGTTCTCTTATCTAGTATTTTAGATTATTTATCTAGTATTTAAGTTTTGATTTATCATTTAATGATATAGATTATCTCATATGAATTTAGTAATTAGTTAATATCTATTTAGTTTGTTATTTTAGTCCAATGAATATGACATAAGTAGTTTAATTAAAGATCATGTTTTTCCTTTCTTCTATTCATATAAATCCCTAATTTTGATTCATCTCAAAATTTCCTTTTTATCTATACTCTCAATCCTTTCTTCTATTTTTTTCATCTGTTTTACGTCAATTTGATATTAGAGCAATGAATTTTTATCTTAAATAAAATTATATTTTTTTTAATCTTCGAAAAAAAACAAAGAAAAATCAAAATCTAAAAGTCTAAAGAAAAAAATCACAATATATCTTAATTTTCTTTCTGTTTTTGTTAATCATCTCTGCTATCAGTTGCAAATTTAATAGTTTGAATAAGAATTCATTGCCCTCAAATCAAAATAGAAATATAGACTCACATTTCAATCAATCTATTGAGAATTTTAGGTATGATATGAAATTTTGAATGGATTTAATTATGAACGAATTAAGGGAGATAAAATCCATAATGTCTTATATTATTCAACAAATATCATATTTGCAAAATTACTAAGAGAATGAGAATATATGTTCAAATATTATGATTCCAACACAAAACACAAGAGATGAGGAGGATACATGTTCAAAGTTTAAGATCTTGACAAAACCCATTAAGTAAATTTATTCACATATGAGGATGTCTCATATTCAAAAAATTGCTAACTTAGTTATCATCATTTTCGATGATATTTTTCCATATATGAATCAGTTCTTGAGCTACAGTGAAAAAAATACTTACGAATTTTTTACACCACTTAAATCAAGCTCCCAACTTGATCTAATGGTGTTTCTCTTGTTTCGTAGTTATCTCAATATGGTCAATTATAAATGTGTATGTTTATTGTTCTTTCCTAAAGTTTCGATTATTAATCTATAACTCTATAGCTCATCACAAATCGAGTTTTTCTTTAGTCGAGGAGAATTAATACAAATCGAATAATATATTACTCAGAATTTAATTCTTATAAGTTATTTAGTAATTAAATTATATTTTAGAATTTTATTAATTAATTTATATTTATCTAATATATGAATTTTGATTTATCATTTAAATATATATTATTTTATAGGATTTTATTAATTACAAGTTTCTTTTAAGTTGCTTTTGTTATAACAATATCAAAAATTGATGTAGAATTTTGTGAGAAGGTTTGAAAAAATACTTTTAGAATAAATATTTAATTAATTTGTTACTTTTGTGAAAATTAAATATAAAATAATAACTATTTTATGAGTATTATATATGATAATTTGTGACAATGACATATAATTCAAATATTACACAAAAATGAAGGATTTTGATATTATATTTACAAAAACTTGCATAAATTTATTTAATAAATTAATTAAATATAACATAAATACTAATAAACTTTTTTAATTAATATTTACGTTATTATTTAAAAATTTAATTTGATATTAAAACTTTTAATATATAATATAGATATTTAATAAGTTAATCTAATATGAGCACCATACATATTATTTGATCCAACTTAATAATCATTTTTATATAAAAATAATTTGTATTAGTTGAATTTCATTTAATTAATATTATACATAATATGACCTGCACACAAAAAATGATTAGTTTAACTCAAATGTGATCCACTCATAAATAAATTAGTTGAATCCGATTTGTTCAATAAATGGATAAACGTGAAAATATGAATTGTGACTCTTAATTTATTAAAACAATGGTCCAAGATTAATAAAATCAATATGCAATAAATGATTTAACACAAATCTTAATAAGAATATATATTATAGGGGTATTATAGTATTCATTAATGTACAAGGTAAACCAAAAAATAAAAAACAAGGAGCCAAAATGTCGTGGCTTTTCTTTATAATAGTTTTGGACTCGTGTAAATGTATGGGTTTATTGATTTAAATTTGATAAGTATATAGTAATATTTATTGATCAATAATAATTATTATTCTTCCAAAACAAATTATTTAAAAATAAAAGAAAAGAAAAGTTTTTAAATATAATTTTTCTTTACATTTTTTTTACTATGATAAGATAAAAGTTTCATTTAAATTTTTATATAAATGTTTGAAAAAAAAATCTTAAAATAATAGTAAATTAATTTGTTAAGAATAAATATACAACAATACTTATTTTATTGGCATATATTAATTTATTTATTACTTAAGTGAGATATATATACACAATAATAATTATTTTATGAGTAATACATGTGTCACTTTGTTATAGTGTCATACCGAGTGATGTTTCATTTAAAAAATAAATTAAATATAATATGACAACACATATGAACTTAACATGATAGACAAAACTTGGTTGAAATTAATAAGTATTTTATGAACATTTTTTTTCTTAAAAGTAATGTAACTTAATTGATTATTTTTAATTGATATTGGATATAACATAATTTTAACATAAAAACATGATTAATTCAACACAATTATGATGGCTAAAATAATAATTCAATTTTCATAATGTAAAGCCAATACAAATAAAACTATTATTTATTATAAAATTAATTTAATATTTATTAGTGTATAAAGGAGAGAGAAAAGTAAAATTAAAACTTAAAAAAAGTGAATATATATATATATATATATATATATAAAGGAATAAGAAGGAAAAAAAAGTGAACGAGAGAGCTTTTATACAATAACAATTATTATTACTCTAAAATTCTTTATTTAAAAATATTTAATTATGATAAGATGAAAAATTAATATTAAAATTTTATATAAAGATGTGAAAATTAATAAATTTGTTATTTTAGTGAAGAATAAATATACAACAATAATTATTATATTAGTAAAAAGTTAATTAATTTATTACTTTAGTGAAAAATATATACACAATAATAATTATTTTATGAATAATAGGTATGTCACTTTGTGATAGTGACATACATTCTAAATATAAATGATATTTTATTTAATAAATAAATCAAATATAATATAACGACACATATGAACTTAATACATTGATAAAAGTTGATCTAACTTAATAAGCATTTTTTATAAACATTTTTTTGCTTAAAAATAATATAGGTTAGTTGACTATTACACCAAAAAACATAATTAGTTGATCCCTAAAATAATAATAACGGTTAATGATGTAAATTTAATACAAAATAAAATTATCCAATATAAATTATGTAATCAATATCTACTATAAGAATATTTTTTATATTTATTAATATATAAGAAAAAAAAATAAACTTACAAAATAATTATTCATACAAAAAATGTATTTATTATATAGATATGTTGGTATTTATTGATATAAAAAATAATAAAAAAGTATAAAATATGTATCTATTATAAAGATATTTTAATAAAAAAAACTAATAAAAAAAGAAAGGAAATAAAAGAAAAGTAAAAAAAATATAGTGGCTTTTTGTACATAATAATATGAAAAGTGAAAAAATATGGTGGTTGATTTTGTTATTATGATGACTAAATTGTCTTTACTTTATTTATTTATTTTTTAAATTTTTTACTTTCTTATTATTTTTAAAATTTGTTTGTTTTTCTTATAAATTAATAAATATCAAATAAATATATCATATATTTATGAAAAGTCATATTTGATAGTTTTATTTTGTATTGTCTTTACATTATTATTAACTAATTTTTTTAATCACAAAACTTATTACACTTTATTGACACATGTGGTAACTATTCACGTGGATGCTTACTCAAGATGTGTCCATTTAATTTATTTATGAACGTATCATATTTGTATTGATTAAGTTATTTTTTTTATAGAAAAAATATCATATCTCATATCAATCAACAAAATAGTTAACTAATATACATTATGTTTAAGCAAAAAAATATTTTAAATATGCTTATTAAATTTGATCAAATCGTGATTTTCGTGTTCATATCGAAATAGCTTCTTAAATAATAATAAAAATATGTATTATTTTTTTATTTGTATTATTATATTATATTTAATTTGTTTATTAAATAGAGTTATGTAAATCTTATGAATATCGTGTTAAATCACTCATGTTTATATCGTGTTTAACCTGCATGTTAGAGTCATGAATTATCACACATACTACTCATAATTAATTATTATTGTATATTAGTTATTTATTAAAGTAATAAATTGTTTATTTATTTATTTTAAGAATATTCATATAAAATTCAATACAAAATTTTAACATCAATTTAATTTTGACCTTGTTATAATAAAAGAATCATAAAAGAAATATTATATTTAAATAATTTTTTTATTTTCTAAAATAAATAAATTATAAATAATAATTATTATTATTCAATAATTAATACTATTACATATGTATATTAGTTATTTATTAAAATAATAAATTAATTATTTATTTATTTTAAGAATATTCATATAAACTTTAATACGAAATTTTAACATCAATTTAATTTTTAACTTGTTATAATAAAAGAATCATAAAATAAATATTATATTTAAATACTTTTTTATTTTCTAAAATAAATAAATTCTAAATAATTATTACTATTATACAATAATTAATACTTACATATTTATTAAATTTGAATTATTAATCCCTACAAAAAGTAGGGACTCAAAACTAATTATGTATAAAATTTTCAAAGCAACTATTTTAAGAACATTTTAATTTTTATCTATGTATAAGAAAAATAAACAAATTAATTAAATAAAAATGAACCACCACAAAATATTAGGATTTTAATATATAAATATATTTAAGAAGTTAATATAATATGAATATGATATACACGAACTATAAACTTTTAAATAAAGGATCGTAGTTAATAGGTCTCAATAGGTGTATCGAGACATATGCAAAATCTGATCTATCCGATCCGATCTGTTGATTTTTCATCTGATCCGATCCAATCTGATGGTCGGATCAAATGATAGATTTCACTACGATTCATCCGATCCGACCAAAATTAATTATATATATATATTAAATTAAATATATATATAATTAATATATATTTATTTTATTTTGTAATATTTCTTTTAATTCAAATAATTTTATGTTATTATTTATGTTAAAATTTAAAAAAATTATTTAAAAATACAAAAAATAGAGTTAATTAAGTTTATTGGTCAAATTGATCGGATTGATCGGATGTCATCCGAATAGTTTACGGATCGAATTGAACGGATGTAAAAGGTGATCAGATTGGTTGTGGATTAGGATGTTTCAATCTGAGCGCTGATGGTCGGATCAGATCGAATGAGTATAAAATTAGCGATTTTGATCTGATGAACAACCCTACATATTCCAACTAGGTTGGAACCTCTTTAGTGCCTTTCTTATCTAGCCTTCAATTACGATTATTATTAAATAAATAGAGAAAAATTCAAAAGGTCTCAACAACACCTGTAATTAGGTTTGCTATTAGCATTCGAATAAAAGAAAAACTAAGCGAATAATGAGGTATGTCATTATTAAGTTGCTATACAAATACTAGGGTTCAAGATACTATACTACCAATTGTAACATAACAGTTCTTCAAGCATGTGGTTAAGTTTCTGTAAACGATCTACACTGAACATCAGATTAATTTTTTTTAATTGTGTCTTTTTGATGAATTCCCTTGTTTGTTGGTGGATTTCTGGTGTTGTTTTCTTGAAATTATTCTCTGGTTTTTTCTTGATTCATCTTCATCATAGCAAACCATTGAATACACTTATGGATCTTCTTGGTGAGATCATAAAGAATATGAAATGTATTGTTAATCACTATTTTCATATCTAAAACATTGTGACTTGTATCTGTGTTTGTTTTTTGGAATTAAACACATAGATACACATGTTGGTTGTTTTAAACAAATCAATCTTGAACTCCTAAAAAATTTCATGAACAAGCCTCTGGAATGGAAACCTCTTGATAAGCAACTCAGTACTCTTCGAATCGATCCTCTGTTAGGAATATTCATGCATTTACCACCATCGTTCTCATTTTCAAACTTCTTTTGGTGTTCATAGATTGCCTTAACTTTGCATGTTCGACTTGGTTAGTGATGGATCATAGAGAAGATTACAGAGTCAGTGTTGTAAAGGAAGCAAGAGAGCTAAACACTATTTCAAGACAAGCCTGGAAGCTATTATCCATGGGAATTTTGTAAAGGACAAAGAAAATCGCCAATGGTGGATTGTACTCTATATAGTGCTATAAGATTTGAAGGTTGGAATACATCACTCGAAGGATTTGGTAACCATAAGTATGGTGCTTATTGATTGTAGGGTTTGAAAAACTATGTAAGAACAATATTATCGATATACTGAAATATATTGTTTGGATTGAGTCGCGGACTACGTCGCTCTCTTTAAGACGTTTCGCGGTTCTACTCAAACTTAGGCAAGTAAACACAACCTCGTCATTCTTAGGATAAAATAGCTCAGAATATTTTTTTTGTCTCGGATTTTCACTACACTGATGAAGTCTGGAATACTACATCTCTCAAATATTTATGTTGTTCAGAAATCTGATAAAATAATTCTGAATTTTTCTTGTCTTTGGTTTTTCTATAAAGAACCGTAGAAGCATTTTTGAGTTGTTAAGCTATATTCTAAACTGAGGGCTATTGGCCCTATTTGTAACGGTCATATAATTATGAAAATAACGGTAAAAAATAACGGACACATAATTATGAAAATAGCAGTCATAAAAGTAACGGTCGCATAATTATGAAAATAATGATCATAAAAGTAACGGTCACATAATTATGAAAATAACAGTAATAAAAATAACGGTTATATAATTATGAAAATAACAGTTACATAATTTATGAATTAACGATCATAAAATATATATTTTATTTAAATTCATTTCTAACAATCTCCCACTTGAATTTTGAATAAAAAAAATTCATTGAGCAACTGATCAATTAAAAGTATAAGATTGTGCATAAGCAAAAGGTGTCTATCAACTTGAACCTTTGCATAATGTTGATGCTTTAGAATATACTAGAGTAACTCATAGTTTTGAACTCTATCTCTAAAAACATTACATACACAACCTTTCCAATGTGTAGTTCAAAACACCCGTGCTTTACGGCCATGCATGTGTATCCCAGTATAGTGAATGCTCTAGTAAATTTTGCCCAAATATTTCATAGGAAGCGGCCACACTTCCACATTCACATAGGTGAGTCTATCAATAGCACTCTTATAGCTATGTACTCCACTCCACATAGAGTATAGAACTCATTAAGAGTTTAACAATTAACTCATCATTTTCTATCGCTTTAGGACTTCATGCTTCTAACAATATAGAATGGGATTTCAAAATATCATGATTCATCTCATATCACTTCATGACTTGTTATTACCCATTGAACTTATTTATTATGATCTTTAGTCTATAAATTGGGTTACCATCACGAGTGATTCTTCATTCTAAGGGCATTAGTCTCATTCCTTTTGAGGTTTTGAAAACCTTCTCTCTTGGTAATTCTTTCGTCAAAGAATCTACTAAATTTTCATCAATACATATATGATCCATTCTTACAGTTCCTGTAGAGAGAAATTCTCTAACAATACTGTGTATCTATCTTCTCTTTTCGTTGTAATAACGGTTCTAAATCTTTGCAATAGTTGTGGTACTATCGCAGTGGATAATGACAGTTGGTATTGATCTTTCCCATAAAGGGATCTCAACTAACAGACTTCTTAACTAGCCTACTTCTTCACTAGCAGTAGCTAGTGTTGTCATTTAAAACTTCATTGTAGATTGAGCCAATATTGTCTATTACTTATACTTCCAAGAAATAGCTCCACCAGTAATGCTAAATATATAGCTGCTAGTTGCTTTGGAGTCTTATGATAGAGTGTTCCAATCATCATTACTATATCCATATAGAACATCGGGAAACTTCTTATTATATAATCCAAAGTTCATAGTTCTCTTAAGGTATCTTATGACCCTTTTAATTGCATTTCAATGCTCTATACTAGGTCTATTGATAAACTTACATAGTAGTCTCATACCATAAGTTATATCTGGTCTAGTGTAATCAGTAGCATAACGTAAGCTACCAATGATGCTCGCATACTCAATTTATCTAACACCGTCCCCGGTGTTCTTGAACAACTTTACACTAGGATCATAAGGAGTACATGCATGTTTACAGTTAAAGTAATTATATTTCTTTAAGATCTTCTCAATGTGATGAGATTGATCTAGAGAAATTCCCTTTTCAGATCTAGTAATCTTTATATCAAGGATTACACTCGCTTCTCCGAGGTCTTTCATATCAAAGTTAACACATAAATAAAATTTTCACATTAATATGAATATTTGACACAAAAATAATCATGTCATCCACATATAAACATATAATAGTGTAAATGTCATTTTCTGATTTATAATAAATGCATTTGTCACTTTCATTCATTTTGATAATATAGTTATCCCACATGAATTCAAGTTGGTCCATATAAATCTCTTCTTCTAAGTCACCATTTAAGAAAGCAGTTTTGACATCCATTTGGTGCACTACTAAATCATGGATAAGAGCAAGAGAGAAAAGTACACGTATGGAATCTATTCGTGTGATTGGTGAAAAGGTATCAAAGAAATCCACATTTTCCCTATGCATATACCCTTTGACTACCAGAAGAGCTTTGTAATTTTCAATAGTACCATCGAGTTTTAATTTCTTCTTTAATATCCATTTACATCCTATGGGTTTGCAACCAGGAGGTAAGTCAACTAAATGTCAAGTTCTATTATACTTATGAGAGTCTATTTCATCATTTATGACTTCTTTTCATAAGTTGGAATCTAAAGAAGATAAAGTTTTTTTTGAAGAGTTTGGGGATCTTCTAAGGTATAAGCATAAAAATCAGACCCAAAATCCTTAAGGGTTCAAGCTTGTTTACTTCTCCTAATTTCAGTGTTAATGTTTCATTTTGTTTACTAGTTCTAGTTATGGGTAAACAACTAGAAGACGAGCCCCACTATTCATCAATTTAAATGAAAACTTATGTTCACAATAGTCAACATCATTTGATTCTATAACTATGATCATTTAAATCATAGAAGTTATAAGCTTTACTATTCACATCATATCCTATGAATACATATTCGTATATTCTACTAGTTAGTTTATTTCTTTTAAGGGTTAGGAATCCTAACATAAACTAAACAACCCCAAGTTTTAAAATAAGTTAAGTTTCTTATTTTTCAAAATTTCAGATGCTGAAATTTTACTTGTAAATTTAGGCATTATATTTAGCACATAGCAAGTAGTTAATAAAATTTCTCCCCATCAATGGGAAACAACACTAAACTTTAATAAAATTGTAACAACTGATTCAGTAAAAGTTCTATTTTTTCTTTCAGCTTTGCCATTCATTTCAGGAGATTAAGGTGTAGTTTTTCATGAATGATTTCATGAGTTTTATAAAAACCATTGAAGATATTGGAATCATATTCAGTGCCTCTATAACTTCGAAACTTTTTTTATTTTTCTGTTAAGTTGATTCTCAATCTCAGTCATAAATATTTTAAACATGTCAAACGCTTCACTTTTATTTAGATATACATAAGTATAATCTAAACAATCATCAATAAAAATTATAAAATAGTGTTTTCCATTTCTTGTTAAACTTCCATCAAGTTCACATATGTTAGAGTGTATTAAGTCTAAAAGTTCAGATTCTCTAACTACCGACTTATGTGAAGTTTTTGTTATTTTAGCTTGACTACAAAAGTCACATTTTTCAAAATCATTCAAAGATAGTTTATGAATTAGTTCTAAGCTACTAATGTTCTTGATTATGTGTTTATTAACATGACAAAGTTTACCATGCCAAATATTAAAAGAACTCAGCATTCAAGTTAAACATTCCATTAGTGGCGTACCATTTCCTAACAAAAAATATTATTTTTAGTTATTGTATATAAATCATCCCCTATAGTTTGAGTAAACCCAGCTTTGTAAAGAAGATATCCCAAAACTAAGTTCTTTCTCATCTCTAGAGTATGCAAGACATCTTTCAAGATGACAGTCTTTTCAAAGGTAAACTTCAATTCCACCTCACCAATACCAACAACTTTAGGGGAGTGGGAGTCGCCCAGTAGCACTTTCTTATCCTTAGACTCAGAGTAGGACTTGAATATGTCTCGATCATAGAAAACATGGCGAGAAGCACCAGTGTCCACCCACTACCCCTGAGATCCACCAACAAAATTGATTTTAGATATCATAGCAATAAGTTGATCTTCGGTAAGGTTCGCCTGCGGGGTAGGACGATTCCTATTCTAATAGTTCCTAGCCAAATGGTCAGGTTTGTTACAACTATAACACATGAATGTGTTATTTCTTAGGGGTTGAGGTTCATTCTTGGGAGGATAGTTTATGTTTCTATTTTGGTGGTTGGAGTTTTGGTTATTATTACAATTCTGAGTTTTCATATTTCTTCCTTTAGGTATCAGAACTACAGAAGAGGATTTCTTATTGTATTATTGTTTGAGACAACGAGTACTTCATATCTTTGATCTTATTTTTGGGCTTCTTCTTCTATTCTTAGACGAGTTATAAGACTTTCTAAAGAAAGTTCCTTAGTCATACCTTTAGAAGTTATTTCGTGTGCTATCTTCTACAGTTCGTGTGATTGAGCTTTCACAGATTTGCCATCAATCATTTAGTATTTCATATATCTATTGACAACATACTTCTTAGTTCTAGCTTCCAGCTTCCTAAGTGTCGTACTTCTTTTAAAGTGCATCCCAAATTTTCTTAGTGGACTTATCAAAATTATAATAGTCATAAAATTCATTAGCTAATCCATTAAGAATAAAAAATTTGGCATAGAAAATTATTTTATATCCAAGTGTTTAAATCCTTTATTGTAGCTTCGGTATAAGAATTAGGTAGTGTTGGTTTTTCAATAATAAGAACAAAAGGGGAATTTTACATGGTTAAGAAAAATAACATTTTTTGTCTCCATTTTTTAAAGTGTAGTTCTTCAAAATGAAATGGTTTGTTGAAATCAACAGTTAACATTTCAGTAGACATGACATATAGAAAACGTCTTAAAATTGTTGGAACAAATATGTGAAAAACTATGTAAGAACAATATTACCGATATACTAAAATATATTGTTTGGGTTGAGTCGCGGACTAGATCGATTTCTTTAAGACGTTTCGCAGATCTGCCCAAATTTGTGCAAGCAAACACAACCTCGTCGTCCCCAGGATAAAATAACTCATAATCTTTTTTCTATCTCGGAGTTTCACTGCACTGATGAAGTTCGGAATACTACACCTCTCAAATATTTATGTTGTTCAGAAATCTGATAAAATAATTCTGAATTTTTATTTTCTTTGGTTTTGCTATAAAGAACCATAGAAGCGTTTTTGAGTTGTTAAGCTATATTCTAAACTGAGGACTATTGGCCTTATTTATAGTTGAAAAAATATATAACAGTCATATAATTATGAAAATAACCGTAAAAAATAATTGACATATAATTATGAAAATAAAGACCATAAAAATAATAGTTGTATAATTACGAAAATAACGGCCATAAAAGTAACAGTTACATAATTATGAAAATAACGCTCATAAAAATAACAGCTATATAATTATGAAAATGATAATTACATAATGTATGAAATAATAGACATAAAATAATAATAAAAAATTTATTTAAATTCATTTCTAACAGCTCTTGCTTTGAAATTCCTGGTAACCATGCAATGGACTTTGCTTCACTTGTTAGGGCTTTCATTTGGGGTTGTATGGTCTCTAAAAGACCCACAAAGAAGAAAGACAGATTTTTTGGACTTTGCTTAGTATTTGTGTTTGAGAGCTTAGATTTGGGACATTTGGGATGGTTTTTGGGCTACCTTGCCTTACTCAGTTTTGATTGGGCGATGGTTGGGCTATGGAGTTCTATTTGGGCCTTATAGAAGAGGGCCATTGGTATGCTATTGTGGACTATTTTCTCAAAGAGCTGTGTATCCTTGTTCTAACGTAGGCCTTACTCCTTTGGTTGGGATATATGGTTTCTTTTGGGCTTTGGATTACTTGGTCTTTAGTTGGGTCGTGTATGACTTGAATTAATGTGGCTTTTAGTTGGGTTTTGATTGGGCTTTGTGTTTTGGGTCTAAATGTGCAATTTTGGCTTATTATGCTACTTTTGTTGGTTGTCCATGTGTATCATAGTGTGTGTATTTTGTTTTTCTTATATCTCTTGATTCTTTGATAATGTTGATCAAGAATCTGAATGTTATCTTGTATAAGGATGCAATGTTCACCCAATGGTTGCCCACTTTTATGGATGTATGGTCACCACAATCACCAATGTTTGAGTAGTGTTATGTTCGAAACTTTATTATTGAATTGGGTGTTAATGTTTTTATTTTTTTAAACTCTTGGGTTGTGTTATTTAAAGTGTTGCCTTTGTTTTCATTGTGAGTGTCTCTTGATCTATTACGAGCAATTGTATTTCACACTTCTCAATATTTGAGAGTAGAGTATTGCAGTTTTATATAATGTTTTTTCTCATTTAGTAAGATTAGGACTTAAACATTTTTTAGTATATGCTTATAGTTACATCTTTTGATTTATCCTTAATTAACATTTTGGATCACTTAGTTATTGTTTGTTTTTTACATTATTTGCTCTTGCATTGATGTATGTTATATTAATGAAATGTTATCTCTTTTATATATTTTATAGGTCAAATTGACAGTTATTTTACCACTATCAATTGAAGGGATAACGAGATAATATCTAGTTAGTTAGTTGCATTCTATGTTAACAATATACATCTTAAATTAGTTTAATTTTCCTTTAGTTATCCCTAATGACTTTGTAATCTTCTCAGCCTATATAGAGCTACCGCATTATTATTTTATATTCATTCAATTAATAATAAAATTAAATTCATTATTCTTTGGTTTATCAGTGCCAACATCACGCAAATAGAACTAACTTCCTCTTTTTATTTTTTGTTATAACATATTGACCTTATTTTCATAAATATTATTATAAGTATTAAATTATTATATTCATTTGGTGAGTTATTAGTGATTTATCTAATCATTTAATAATGAGATGCATATTTTTTATTATTTTAAATTTTATATTCGAATCATATAAAAATGTTATTTAATTTAAAAAAATAATATATTAAAATGAATATCAAATTTAAGATATAAAATAACAAATTAATTATTGATCTCTTTATTATTAGAAATCAAATTGTTATAAGGTAAGATTAAAAATAATTTTTATCATAATTATATATATATATATATAATTATGATAAAAATTATTTTTAAGCTTACCTTATAAAAGATATATACATACAACACATTTTAAAATATGTGTTCTAACATAATTGTTTTTTTTTTACCCCGTAAAAAATACATATTAGGGGTTTAAAAATAATAAGTATGTTTTTTCTCCCTTTAAGACCAACGCTTATGATTTCATTTCGACGATCCCCTAAGCACATCTTGACCGTCCCATTCAACCACGTCTTCCATTTGGGCGGCTCAGTTTGTCCAAATCTTGTCCCCTCAGTGCTCCGACAACTTGCATCAAATTTGCCGCTATTGATGCAGACAGCTTAGCTTTTCTTTGTCCATAATTTATGAACACAGCACACAGGAAAAAAAAAGTTGAGAAAAACAATCATTTAATTATTTTTGGCCAATACCAATATCAAAGTCCTTCACAGGTTCTCCAAAGCTTTCTTTACCACAAATCATATCTATAAAAATACGAACTTTGCCATCTTATCTCCCTCACAACACAGGTTCATTTCATACATTTCTCTGAAAATCAATTATTATTTCTCTCTTCTACAATCTTCCACGCGTATTTGGAACTTCCAAGAACTTGCCTCAACCTCAACCAACTACAAAAAGGGCTCAAAGAATACAACTCATTAATCAATTTAGAACTTCGGTTTTGCCAGATTTGATCAATACTGCTAATTTTCTTTTCTTCGGTTTTAAGGTTCAACAAGTTTAATTTGAAGATCTTCAAATACAGATGAAAAAAATGGAAATTGGGTTTGCATTTGAAAATGATCTAAACCTCGAGGCAACAGAGCTGACATTGGGGTTGCCTGGTACCCATGAAACAGAGCAACAGGCTTTATCTAGCAATGTCAAAATCAAGAAACGATCTTTACCTGAGATGGAAGAGGATTGTCGTTCAAAGCGTCGAATTTCTGAATCCCAACAAACTGAAAAAGATATCATCCCTACTGAGAAGTAAGAGTATATTTAAATAATTACTTTTGTTTGATTCTTTTTATAAAAATAATTCCTCGTATGTTTTAATACAACTTGGAAAGGGAAAAAAAATTCAAAAATTAGCTATAAATTGTTTAGTAAGACATTTTGATTTCTAATAAAAAAAATTTGATTATTATTTATGAATTTTATGTTAAATCATTTTCTTCTAAATACAAAAGCTATATGCCTTGGATTTACTACCTAGAAAAATGTTTACTTAATATGAAAAAAAATCACAAATTATAGGGTTAATGATTTATTAAAAATGAGAATAAATTGTTACCCAAAACATATCTAATTAAAAAATTAATTAAAAATTAAAATCTTTCTTAAATACCCCTAATTAGTCATTCTTTCTCTGTATATTGAGTTCTGTTGTAAAAGTTTAATTTCACATATCTGATACATAAATGGTTGATGTATTATAACAGGACACAAATAGTTGGCTGGCCACCAGTTAGATCCTATAGGAAGAACATTAGTCAAACAAAGAAAACTGAACCAGAGGCTATTGGAATGTATTTGAAAGTAAGCATGGATGGAGCTCCTTATCTTAGAAAGATTGATTTGAAAGTATACAAAGACTACCCAGAACTCCTTAAGGCCTTAGAGGACATGTTCAAATTCACTTTGGGTGAGTACTTTGAAAGGGAAGGCTACAAAGGATCTGAATTTGTACCTACCTATGAAGACAAAGATGGAGATTGGATGCTTGTAGGAGATGTTCCTTGGGAGATGTTCATGTCATCCTGCAAAAGATTGAGAATCATGAAAGGATCAGAAGCAAGAGGATTGGGTTGTGGGGTATGAAAAATTCCAATAGTCGTGACCAACCCAAAAGAGCCTGATATGAGAAGATGGGTATAAAAGAGCAAATTATTATCTCACGGCTTTGGTTCTCCAAGGAAACAAAAAGAGAGTTGATTAGTTTCTTCCTATTTGAGAAGTCTTTAGGATTTGTGTTAAGTTGTGTTAGACAGAAACGGTTTCATAAACATAAACAGATCTTTTCCCTAGAGTTGGATACTGGGAGTGTAGTCTTTGGAAGCAGAACATTTAGTCATGCTATATAGACTTTTGTAAAAGATGTGCAGTGGTTTTGCACATCAATCCATTGTTTCAAGGGTTTTATTTCTCATGATCTAACCAATCATACGAAAACTGCTTATAGAGAGTGTTAGATTGTATAAAAGGAAAAATGTATTAATGTTTTAAAGTTTTGCTGTGTGTCATTGATATGAATTATGAACCTGATGCATATTAATTATGTACGAAGTAGGCTTGTTTGATTTGTAATCTGTATCTGGTGTGTTTAAATTTGTTCAATGAAATCTGGAAACTTTAGAATAGTAAAATACACATTTTACATTTTTATTCAACTTCTTGTAAGCTATTTGCAAACGCATTTTTCTTATGTTTGAGGAAGATGATCAAACTTCATTTTTATTCAACTTCTTGTTTTGTCTAAAGTTTGCAACAGGGAGAAGATATGTTACTTTGGATACATTAATGTAATAATTCAATCCATTTTATTTTTAACTATATGTTTGCTTTTTAGAACATTAAAAAAATATTTATTTATGTTATATAAGAAAAATTAACATATTAAGAATGAAAATACTTGAGTAATATGTTTGAGTAATTTCAAATATATATATATATATATATATATATATATATATTAGCCATATTTGAGTAATTTCAAATATATATATATATATATTCTAACATGTTATATTATTATATTCAACAAAAAAATCTAATAAAAACTAAAATTTTGTTCTTATGTAAAAATAATTAGTTAAAATTTTAAACAGTTAGGATGTATAATTAGTTATGTAATTATGTAAAAATAAACATTTTAATCATGCTCTTTACCTGAGACGAATAGAATCTAAGGTACCACATTTTCATAATTAATGAACTAAAAAATACCTCATTTTAAAGAACTGTTCGTTTTAAATAACTAGTCAAAATTGTGTATTGCAATTGAAAAAATTCAATTTGAAATATTATGATTAACCATATTATAATATAATTAATTTAAATTACATATAAAACCATAATTTAATAATTCATAAAGTTTAATAAAAAAATCTTTTTCTTGCCTTAAATGTATAAAATTTTACTTATCTCAATTTTATAACATTATATATCTCAAAAATATATTAATTAATGTAAAATCAAAATCAAAGATGTTAAATTGAAAATAAGGTAATATAAAAATATATATAATGGTTAATCAAATCCTAAGAGACATGAAATTACCAACACTATCAATAACATTCAAAGGTATTCTTAACTTTAAAAGCGCTCTAATTAAATGAAGTTTCATTTGTAGTTAAAAACACTTAAATTTTATATTTTTCAAAACAACTAGGTAGATGAATGCATGGCTAAATAAGACATTTTAAATAAACATAATAAAGATATTAGATTTGTATATTTTTGTTTGTCTACAAGATATATATTAATACATTAACGCATTTGACATAAATAAGAATAAATACTAAAAAATTAAAAATAAAGTAAAACAAAAATATGTATAATGATTAATTTTATCTTAGGATATATAGAACAACCTACAATATTAATAACATTCAATAATATTTATAACTTTAAAAGTTATCTAATTAAATAAAATTATATTTCTCACTCAAAACACTTAAATTTTATGTTTATCAAAATAACTATATACATGGATCAATGGCTACACAAAACTTTTCAAACTACAACATAAAAGAGATAATTATATTTGTATCATTTTGTTTGTATGTAAGATATGTATTAATACATCAATTCATTCGAAGTACATAATATTCAAAATTAAATAATAAATACTAAAAAGTTAAAAATAAGATAAAATAAAATATGTACAATAATTAATCTCATCCTAAAATACATAAAATCACTAACAATATCGATAACATTCAATGATATTTGCAATTTTAAAAATTATCTAATTAAATGAAATATTATTTCTCGTTCAAAATATTTAAATTTTACATTTATTAAAACAACTTTATACATTGATGCTTGGCTACACAAGACATCTCAAACTAAAATTTAAAAGGTATAATTATATTAGTATCATTTTATTTGTCTACAAGATATGTATCAATACATTGACTCATTTGACATACATTTCATTGTAATTATTAATTTTATTAATTATTTAACATATAATCAACTATTTTATGAGCATTTTAGGTTTCTCTATTAATTTTTGCATTAAAAGATAATTAATGTATATAATCAATTCTATTTTTACACTACATATAATTTAAAATTAAGCACATACTTAAGAGACTTTTTTATTTTAATTATGTAATAAGATATAATTATTATAATGTTCATAAATATTTTTCTTTTTTTTAAATCTCCACTAAGAAATATAAATTTAAAACTTATTCCCATAAAATCAATTATTTTATGAGTCTTTTAGTTTTCCCTTTTAATTCCTCTACTGTAAGATAATTAATATATAAAATCAATATTTTTTTACAATAAATGTAATTTAAAAAATAAATTAAAGTTTAATACATATTTAGGAGACTTTTATTTTTTATTTTAATTATGTAATAATAGACAATTATTATAATATTTATGGGTCATTTAATTCTTTTTTAAATTTTTCTCTAAAAGAAAATTTATAAATTTTAAATCTACTCACATAGAATCAACTATTTTAGGAGTTTTGTCTTTCCCTTTTAGCACCTCACCTAAAATATAACTAATACATATAATCAAATTTTGTTACGGTTAATGTAATTTAGAAAATAAATTAAAATTTAACACGTATTTAAGAGACTTTGATTTTTCTCTTTTAATTTCATAATAATAGACAATTATTATAATGTTTATTAAATTTTTTTAATTTTTCCTTTTAATTCTTCCATTTAAAGATAATTAATACATACAATTAATTATTTTTACACTATATATAACTTAAAATTAATTTATGGTTGAATTAGATTGTACGTAGAAATACCTTGATAAATAGAACACAACTCACCAATCAATGTTTGATGTCATATTTGGAATTATGATAGTCAATTTCATATGAAAATATAAACATACTTATTTATAATAGATATAAGATATGGGATTAGAAGTTCCAAACTTTTAATGACATAACCAAAGTATTTATTTTCAAGAAATTACTTGTACCATACTCTTTTTTATAAACAAAGATACTAAATGGTACTTGACACAAAAATAAAAATAAAACACTTTTTCCTATGTAAACCAAATGGGCAAAATGTTTTATAATTTTTTAAAATGAGCATTTTAGTCATGTAATATGTACGTTGGGCACTACTAATATTATTATGAAAAATAAGTAATTTTAGTCATAATTTATTAAAATGAGTACTTCTAGTATATCAAAAGTATTGAAATTGAGAATGAGAATTCCATACATAGGAACAATTACAAGATGATTAATTAGTCTTTCGACTCAAATAGATAACCAAGATCTAGATGAGAGATAAAGACGCCAATCCTTGGAATCTTTTTGCGAGCCCTATACTAATTCGATCAAGAAAGCCTCACAAACGTGAATTAAGCAAATAATATAACAAAAATATAAAATAACATGCTTAATTACCAGAAGTAAGGAAGAAAAAATTATGATAAACATATTAGTAATGGTGTGCCTCATAGGCTTCTCTCTAGGCTAGTAGAATGCATAAACATAGCAAACATCACACATGTTAAACTGTTATACATTCTGAAAAGATATAAAGAATTTTCAATCATTTCAAGATCTCTTACGTGAAAACATATTCTATAAATGATAATTGTACTTTCACAGCATGCAATAAAAAAACATAACTTATCAACATAAAGAGTCTGGCATATAGTACACAACTAGAATAAGGAAATACTGATTTCTTAGAGACTAATACCAAACTCACATATAGTTAAAAGGCAAAGGCAATATAAATACAAATTAATTTAATACAACAAAAGTAATGAATAGAAAGATATAAGCATGCAACACAGAAAGGAAAGAAAACATGTGATAATATATAAATAACATGCTTTCTAATCAGAATCTACATCTAATATGATAGTACATACATGATAGAAACTCAGATTATACCAATACACAATTTGATCATGCATAAGTATATTGATAAAGAGACCAAGAACCGATACCAAATTAGGTTAAGAAGATACTAATTCTTGAAGAACTCGTCTCAAACACTCAAACAATAGAAAGAAAAACACTTGACACAAAGAAATGATCATTCTTATTTAAACTCACGTAGTTCATCTTCAACATCATGAAACATATTTTCTGTTTGTACATTATGATAAGATGTATGTAATCCACTCACATTCTTATTTATCTATTCCCCACAAGTATTATCAATATTTTATCCATGATAATACCAACATTTATAGCTCAAAAGAATACCACTATGGATAAGGTGATATTTAACCTCATTAAATTCATGAAATTGCTCATTTTTTATATTTAACATATGGGCATCGAATCATACTAGTTCCAGTATTACTATTTCTACAAGAAAATTCCATGAAACTTTCAACTCCAGAAATATAGTCCTGCTCAATTCTACACTTTGATATCCAAGATTTGTCAATTTTTTATTAATGATATTAATTAAGCATATTAATTAATTATGTATCCAATGAATATATTTCAAGTATTATTATATATAAATTACCTAATTATTAGAATATATAACAAAACATACATAATACAAAACATTTATCATTTTAATCATTTTACAAATGTATTACTTTTACTTAATAAAATATAATTATTTATATGTAAATAAATTTATCTACATACGGTAAATATTATAGTTCATCAAACCCACAACATGTAGATAATTTCCATAGAAAATAAGCCAAACATGTATAATAACAAGCATAATACAAAACATACATAAATAAAAAATATATACAAAAAATAAACCAAACTGAATAATAAGTAAAAACAATTAATAGAAATACTTACAAGAGTAAATGAAATGACTAAATGAAGGAAATGAAGAAGAAATTAGTGTTTTGTAAGTGAGAATAAATGAGACAATAGGTATAAAAAAATTGAGTATTTCGCTAAAAAATATGGGATCTGAAAGACAATGAGAAAAGGAATATAACCCATAAAATGGCATTGGAAATTATGGTCAAAAGTGGCCAAAAATTGAGAAAGAGTGTGAGTGAGAGCTCGATTTTGGGAGAGAGGGAGGGGGGAGGGAAGAGAAATGAAATTTTTGACCGTTCTACGGGGAAGAAGAGAGCAAAATAGTAATATTATGTGTGGCTAGCGTCGGTTGACGGGAAAAACCGACGCTATCCACACAATTTAAAATTGAATTTTTTTATCAATTATTATTTTATTTAAACTTTTATATATATATGTACTATAGAAAAAAAATATTTTTAAAATAATATCCAAACAAATACACAAAATTAAATAAAGATATACTATACGTACGTATATAAATTTAAATATCTAAACAAATACACAAAATTATATAATTTTAAAAACCAATTGTAAAAAAAAAGTATACTGTATATATCCAACTCAAATAAAATAATAATTGACCTAAAAAAATATTGTACCAAAAAATATTTCAATTGTAAACTGCATTTTTTAATTTAAAAAATACACGTAGGAGATAACGTCAGTTGATGTGGAGAGCCAACGCTATTCACGCGTGTAGCGTCGGTTCTCCACGTCAACCGACGCTACCTCCTACGTGGATAGCATCGGTTTTACACCGAACTGACTTTAATACCCATTTTTGTAATAGTGTGAATGCATTAGTCATAAACAGCTAGAAATAAGTAGTAGATAAATTATTGAAATTTAGAAAACAAGTGATAAATAATAAAAGTTTTCTAATCAGAGTTTAAACTTTAGTATGTAGAGACATACACAATTCAAACTCTGATTATGCTAGCCAAATATTAGAGCATACATAACACTAGATATAACGAGGTAAACTCACATAGAACCCCTACCTATGTGGTAACATACTCAGGTTGCTTATGACAATCACTTGGTAGCAAAAAAATTGACTAAGCAATAAAACAATTACAACCCTGATATAAATAAAACCATCATTACTTCTATCAGTTGAGACTTCTCCGCCTATTGCTGCCCTCGTTTGCTACCTTCATAAAAACTTGATTCAACACACGAACCTGACTATCCTCCAAAGCCAACATCACTTGATGTGGTGTGCTCAGTAACCTTAGATTAGTAATGTGAAGTGAAGAATTAAACATGATGACTACCCTTAGTCATAGACACCTAGTAACAACCATGGGAACCACTTTCAACCATAAATCACAAATCATCTACGTGTGACACGTATTCAATTACGTACTGCACAGAGCCAAGGATTTAGGAACACTAATATAAGAACTCAATCAATTTAGCACAACTTACTCTCACATAAGAAAAAGTTGCACGAAGGAAACTACCAACTGACGTGGCTCATAGCCACACAAACTCCTCACATAAGAAAAAGTTGTACTAATGTAACTACCAATTGATACATGATTCATAGCCACACACAAGCTCCTTATTTAAAACTACTTACAAACACGATTTGAACTACTTGACACTCAGGAGCACGGTTTTACTCACACAATTATAAATCACTAATACTGAACAACACTCAAGGTAATAGTGATCCAAAAATAGAAAATGAGATATCAATTTTACAAAGCTCTGCTACATTTTTTGGATGAAAAAAAGAATAGGATATTTATAGAAGTCACCCAAGCTCACAACCACCTTTGCCAAGGCCTCGCCTAATGTCCTTACCAAACACCTCGCTAGGAAACCAGCGAGGGGTTTAGTGATGGTCTTATCAAAGTGTCCAAAAAAATCTTATTTTTTGTTTCCAAAATTGTTAATTAATTTTCATAAATACTCATACTCAAAACGAAATAAAAACACAAGTGACAACATCGACGTAACATGCATACTACAAAAACTAACCCCATAGCATGTGTAAACATACTTGCATACAAAGTGTACCTATCTATTCGTGTGTGTGTGCACGTATTACAAATCGTTAATAGTCAACCTTACACAGAAGAAGACAAATACCTCAGTAAAATAAATAGACTCTGTATTTCGTATATTGGAAGCCAACAATGATATAAAGGAATAAAGGACTTACAGGTACTTATAGTGCCCAACTTTCATAAAAAAATGGGACTATAGGTACTCAACTTTAAATTATAGGACTAAAGTGCTCATTTACACAATGAGACTATTTTGATCTTTTTCAAAATTATGGAACCTATAGTGCTTAATACAATAATTATGGAACTAAACCACTTAAATTAAATAATTACAAGAGTTATAGTGCTTTACTTTCTATAAAAACTTAAACTTTTTATTTTTTTCCTTCAAGAGTGTTGAATAACTTTCGATGCTAGAATACACGATAGAAAAAAGCACGTAAATATAATGATAATGTTATAATTTGGATGTTAAATCTTAAATATGATATTATCTATTTAGTAATTAGATCTATCTCTTATTATAACATTATTTATTTGTAATTGAAATGAAGATTTAATCTCCATCATATCTTGGATTCAAAATTCATATGCAATAGCACATTCAATTCTAAAATACACAAAATATTTTCCTTTTTGAAATTTACAAAGGTAAATGTGAGCACAATCTAAGGCACAACAAAAATAATATAAGGCTCTAAAAAATCTAATTTTTTCCTTTCTAATGAGACAAAATTGGAAATAAATTGTGCCTTATATTCCTCAAAATCCAAAAGAAATTTATTAAGTTTAATAATTAATACCATATTGAGACAATCAATAAAAATAATATAGAATATCTTTGCATCACTTTTATTGTCTCTAATCAGAAGCTCATTCATGAAGAGTCCTATGAAAAACAACGAAATCCTATAAATTATGTTAATACAGGATAAAAATATAATAGAAATGAAATTGTTATTGACAACACTTTTCTTTCAATATAGCTCTTGAAGTATCAAGAGAAAATGAAGATCCTTAATCAAAATCTATCTACGAATATTGAAAAAGGAAAGATTGGCCAAGATGGAAAGAAGTAATTGAGGTTGAATTAGAATCACTTACAAAGCGCAAATTATTTGGGCATGTAGTCCAAACGCTTGAAAAAATCAAACCTATAGGATGTAAATGGGCTTTTGTGAGAAAAATCAAATTATAAGATACAAAGTAAAATTTGTAGCACAAGGTTTCTCTCAGACACCAACATTGATTATGAAGACACATATTCTTCCACAATGGACATGGTCACATTTTGATTCTTAATGAGTCTTACAGTTATGAAAATCTTGATATGTGTCTTATGGACGTAGTGACTACCTACCTATATGGATCACTTGATAATGATATATACATGAAAGTTTATGAAGGCTTCAAATTGCCTAATGAAAGCTCCTCAAATCTTAATAGCATGTATTCTATTAAATTACAAAGATCATATTATGGGTTAAAATAATCGTTCGTATGTGGTACAATCTCCTCAACGAATATCTTAAAAAAATGGTTTGTGAATAATGCAATATGTCCTTATGTATTCATCAAAGTATTAGACATTTATTTTGTCATTGTCCCGGTATATGGACAATATAAACATTATTAGAATTATTGAGGAGATAAATAAAATGTGTAATTATTTAAAATTAGAGTTTGAAATGAAATAACTTGAAGAGAGCAAATTTTACTTGGGATTACAATTTGAACATTTATCAAATGGGATATTTGTTCACCAATCAACGTACACTCAAATTGTTCTAAGAAAATTCTATAAGAATAAAGCACACCCATTGAGCTCTCGTATGGTTGTGAGAACACTTGATTTAAAAAAGGATCCCATTCGCCCTCGAGAAGACAATGATGAAATTTTCAACCCTTAAGTATCATATTTAAATGCTATTGAGGCTCTTATGTATCTTGCAAACTGTACATACCAACATATTGCATTTTTAGTGAATCTACTTACAAGATATAATCCAACACCAATAAAAAGGCATTGGAGTGAGGTTAAATACGTACTACATTACCTTTATGGAATAATCAGTATGGACTTTTTTTACTCAAAAGGATAAAAAATGCAATTAACTAGATATGCAAATGTTGGCTATTTATATGAACCACATAATGCAAGATCACAAACTGGATATATCTTCACATATGAAAATGTTGTTATATCATGGTGATCTACGAAGAAAACTATGGTAATCGCATCATCAAATAATTATGAAATACTTGCATTACATGAAGCAAGTCATGAATGCATATGATTGAGATCTATTATGATCCAACATATCCAAGATACATGTAAATTACCCTTAATTAAGAGAAAAATAAAAATATTATACGAACATAATATTGCATGTATTCCACAAGTTAATTAAGGTTACACCAAATGCAATAGGACCAAACACATCTCATAAAAAAAATTACACTTATAAGCTCTAGAAAAATAGTGACATAGATGTCTAACAAATACGATCAAATGATAACATAGTTGGCTTATTTACCAAATCCTTTCCAACAACTTTTGAGAACCTAGTACAACAAATCAAAATGCGTAAACTCATACATTTCATAATCATCACCCATCATTAACAAGGGGAATAAGTCACGCAATATACTATTAATATACTTTTTCATTGGCTAGGTTTTGTTCCGTTGGCTTTTTCTAGCAAGGTTTTTAACGAGTCATATTTCTTTGTGTAGTTTAAGGAGAGCATTATAATTTGGATATAAGATCTTAAATATGATATTATCTATTTCGTATTTAGATTTCTCTCATTATAACATTCTTTAATTTAAGTTTAAAATGAAAATTTAATCTATTTTGTATCTTAAATAGAGATTTAATCTCCATATTCAAAATTCATAATGTATCTTGAAAATTCATATTATCTGGACAACCCTTAACTAGGACCCCTAGTGGTGTATTGAAAATACAACAATAATTAAAACTACTTTTATTTGCTTTCTCTACTTTTCTACTCTTATAACTCTTTAGTTTTATAACAGATAACATACAATTGTAAGCATGCTAGAGTGGTACTAAGTTTTATGAAAGACAGTGTTCTTATAGAAGGTAGTGGTAAATGCACTTGCACTAAGAACCAACATTAAAAATGCCAGAATTAAATGTTGATGTCAATTATGTCATCAAGAGGAGGAAACTATAAGTCACCTTATTGTCACGTCCCGCTCGAATTGTCCCTAAAAATCCAAACAAATGATGGTTGCCTAAAGGATCTAGACTATTCTACAAGGAAAGTTCTAGAGTTGCCTAGAGATGTCTAGAAAGAGCTAGAGTTGGATGGACTCAACTCAAGCTAGAAGACCCTAGAATGTTCTAGAGCACGCTGGAGAGTGCTAGAATGGGCTGAAATGTTCTAGAACATGCCAGATGGTTCGGGAAGGATGTAGAAGCTGCTGGAAGCTTATGGAACATCCTGGAAGGTGCATGAAGGAACTAGACAAACCTAGAAGACTCTAGAGTTGGCTAGAAGGTCCTAGACCCTTGTGGCATATTGTACATAATTCTAGAATTCTCTTGTACATTCTTGACTAGGAAGAATCTAGAAAGTGGTGGATAGCCTTAAGCTTAGAGCCACACTATAAATAGACCCATTGGTCTTCATTTGTATTCATCTTGGGAAATTGTAAGATAAACTCTCTCTAGAGCAATACAAAGCATTCTTTGCAAACTCTCTTTCTATTCTCTTTGGAGTTTCATTCGGGTTCAAAGGCAGGTTTAGTGCAACGGACGGTGCTAAGTGCCGCACGATCTCTACTTGAAAAATAAGGTCGTGACAGTTGGTATCAGAGCGGGTTAAAGTATCTCTATCTTTGGCAAAATGAAGAACACCGCCCCAGCTACACCAAACATGGACGTTCCACCAATGGAACGTGGCCGTGACGAAACCCGGAAACCATCAAAGGAATCTCGAGCTAAGTCGAAAGACATACTGTCTAGCTTAGAAGCACGTGTGGGAAGTGCGCAGGACAGCTTAGGGGAGCTGTTCGACAGGGTGGACAACTTGGAGGAACGTTGCAATGACTTGGAGGCCGAGGATGTGGAGATCCATGCAGCGGTCAAGATGTCCCTTAACGAGTTAGATGGTGGCTTAAGGCAAGAGATTGATGGGTTAAAGGCGGAACTTGCCAAGGTATGGGATCTTGTCCAAAGAGAACTTGCTAAGGTGTTGCTTAGAATGGAGGATATGGGTGGTGATCTAGCTCTATGTAAGCGGGCTATGGCCGCGGGAACTAGTGCAACCACCGTCATTGAAGCTAAGAGGGTGGATGTTCCCAAGCCCAAGACCTTCAATGGCGTTATGAACGCTAGGGAAGTTGAGAACTTCCTATGGGGGCTTGAACAATACTTTGAGGCTACTGGCATAACGGACCATGCCATCAAGATCCGAACTGCAGCCATGTATTTATCCGACACTGCGATGTTGTGGTGGCGACGGAGGCATGGAGATGTGCAACGAGGGGTTTGCACAATTGATACCTTTGAAGATTTCAAAAGGGAGTTCAAAATGCAGTTCTTCCCTGTAAATGCTGAAGAGGAGGCAAGAGGCCGATTGCGGCGATTGAAGCAAACGGGTAGTATAAGAGATTACGTGAAGGAGTTTACAACCCTGCTGTTGGAAGTTCCTGACACATCGGACAAGGATGCCCTATTCTTGTTCATGGATGGTCTCCAATCATGGGCTAATTTGGAGCTCAAGCGACGTGGTGTCCAAGACTTATCTTCGGCCATCGCAACTGCGGAAAGCTTTATTGACTACTCCACAAACAAGGAGGGCTCATAAGCCTCAGATAAAAAGTTTAGTGGAGGAAAGAGTGGTGGAGGCCATGCCAAGAGTCAGGGTTCCAAAAATCCTAAGGACGGCTCCTCATTCAAGCCACGGGACAAAGGAAAGGAGAAGGAGGATCAGAATGCCTCGAAGCCTCGTGTGACGTGCTTCATATGCGACGGACCGCATTGGGCACGTGAATGTCCGAAAAGAAAGGCATTGAGTGCCTTGGTTGCCTCCACACATGATCAAGATGGAGGTGAGTCGGACAAAGGTGCAAAGATGGGTTCTTTGCGCCTACTTGGTGCATTGCAGAGCGCCCCAAAGACCCCCAAAGGCTTGATGTATGTAGATGCAGCCATCAATGGGAAGGTCGCCAAAGCCTTGGTAGACACAGATGCATCACATAACTTTGTTTCGGTGGAGGAAGCAAAGAGACTCGACCTGAAGGTTGTCAACGGAGGGGGATCTCTCAAAGCAGTTAACTCAGCAGCACTGCCATTACATGGAGTCGCTCGAGGAGTTAAGGTCAGTCTCGGTGCTTGGACTGGTCAAGTGGACTTATCAGTGGCGCCTATGGATGACTACTCGATAGTATTCGGCATGGAGTTCTTGGACCAGGTTAGAGCTTTCTTGGTGCCATACTCAAACTCTATGTGTATTATGGATGGTTCGAAGGCTTGCGTGGTACCCACGGACAAGACCACCAAACGCACAACCCAAGCTCTCTCGGCACTTCAATTAAAAATGGGATTGAAGAGAGACGAAGAGAGTTATCTGACCATATCAAAAGAGTACAACGAGGAGGAGTCGCCAAAGCCAAGCTTGCCGACGGACGTGCAAGCTGTCTCAGATAAGTCCCATGAGGTGATGTTTGAGGCATCACCAAAGCCAAGCTTGCCAACGGAAGTGCAATCTGTTCTAGATAAGTCCCATGAGGTGATGCCGGATGCACTGCCCCAACAGTTACCTCCAAGGAGGGAGGTGGACCACAAAGTTAAGTTGGATCTTGACACAAGACCACCAACAATGAGTCATTATCTAGTGGAAAAATCAGAGTCACTGATGAGTGCTCAAAAAGCACTAAAATAACCATGATTTTATGTACCTTAATTGATTAAAAATACATATATTTATATGTTTTATCATATATTTATATAAATTTGTCTTTTTCGGAATCACGGGTATTTTTATTGTTTTTCAGGTATTTTGGCTTAAAAACGCAATGTAAAGACTCAAAGAGGAATATTTGAAGCAATACATCACAAATATATCAATAAATAAGTGAGAAAAGGTCAACAAACATGGAAAAATCGGACGAAATGGGTCGAAAAGGTCAAAAATGTCAAAAAGACGAAAATCGCGCGCCGCAGCCCAGCCGTGCGCGCCGCGCGCGCCCCAGCGCCCCAGCGGCCCACTCCGCGCGCGCCCGCGCGCGCTGGCACTGTTCACGCGCGCCGAGTTGCGCGCAGCGACAGCCCCAGCGCACGCGCGCAGCGCCCCAGCAGCCCCCCTCCGCGCGCCCAACGCGTTTTCGCCCCATTTTTCACGTGCAGCCGCCCCTGTGACGTCATGCTGACGTCATTGATGACATCAGCAATTCCAATACGCGTTTTTACATTTTTTAATATTTTTTTACTCATTTTTTCTCTCCATCCTCACCTATAAATACCCCCCTTCCATTCACTTCAAATCACACCTTCAAAACTCACTTCTCTCTCCTTTCTTTCTCTCATTTCTTAGTTTTTAGTTTCTCTTAGTTTCTTTCTAAGTTTCTAAGCTTTTCTTAGTTTTTCTCTTAGTTTTTAGTTCAATTCTCTTAGGTTTAGTGTTCTTCTCTTTTTGAGAGGAACTTGTAATGTTTTTGTAATAATTTAGATTTTTGATTCAATATATGGAAGTGCAAATTCCGCTCGGAGGTTTTCTAGCTACGGGAATAGCGTCGAAGTTCTGTAAGGATTTTATTTTCTTTACAGTTATTTTTATGCTTTATTCTTACATGTTATATTCAACTTGTCTGTGGTTAAATTTAACTATGCTAGCTGTTTAGTAAATATGATGTAATAACGACGTTGTTATGCTTGCGAAATATTAAATAGGTGAAAATTTCTAAAATGAATTGATTTTGTTTTTATTCAAGATTTTATATTAAGAATGTTAGAGAGAAATATATTATTTTTCATTACAAACTTAAAAATGAAAATTAGATTTTAAGGTTTAGTTATCCGGTCTAATTTAGAGTAGTGCTCTTTTATTTGTTGGTACAATCGCCCGGTAGTTAGAGTGAAACTCTATTTCAAAAGTTTTTATAAGAATTATTATGTGAAAATGTATTGACAACATGTTTTCAATAGTGGTTTTAAAACTTGAAAGTTAGTACTCGGATAATTAAATTCTTAGGTTTAATTTGGACACCTTGAATAAAGTTTAAACTGTCTAACCCCACCAAAGGTGGCATTTAAATGGTTCATTTTCAATCTCTTAGAAAAAGGAATTAATTTAATTAAGCATATTAGTTATCAACCCCACCCATAGGTGTTAATTGATTTGTTTAGTTAACAAAGAATATCTAACCCCACCAAAGGTGGTATTTATATAAAAAAGAGAGAATCAATAAAATGTCAATTTATATCTTTAATAACCTAGTTAATATGAGCAAGCATAATTAATTTAGTTATTATATCCATAAATACTCCGCTAATATAAATGATAAAAATTTGCATGAACATTTATTGAATCCGTATATATGTTTATTTCTAGATAATTATTTGAATTTGTATCTATGTTTATTTTTATGATTTTAGATTATATTTAATTAATCTGTATATATGTTTTATTTTATGTTATTAGATTAGGAACACAAAAACCAAACTATCGTGACAGGATGTTTAGGATTTAATTTCGTTTTTTAAAAGATTGAATAATAAGTTAAAAACCACATACATTCCTTCCTTAGATCGACCTTGGGAGTATACTTATCATTTTCTACGAAATGATTCGTGCACTTGCGAGAGTTTTATAAATATTAAAACCAAAGTATTTGCGGGAATCGGCGATGCCGGTTTTCGTTCATCAAGTTTTTGGCGCCGTTGCCGGGGAAGGAATAGCGTTTTTAAATTATTTATCAAAATTTTAAAAACATTTTTGTGCTGTAAATAATTGTGATATTTTAATAATAATCAAATTTCAAAATTCAAAAAAAATAAAAAAAAATAAAAAAAATATAAAATATAAAATATAAAAAAAAATAATAATTTTTTTTTTGTAAAATAATTTAGAAATTTGAAATTTGAAGTAACAAAATTTACCGTTCATAAATAGTAAAAAAAAAAAAAAAAAAAAAATTTCAAAAACTTAAATTTCAAAAAAAAGTTTTAAGTTAATAAGACATTATATAGCGTGAATAGTAAAATAAAATTACTGTTCATAAAAAAAAATAAAAAAAAAAATAAAAAAAAATAAAAAAAATAAAAAAAATAAAAAAAAAACATTACTTGAATTTATACCTAATTAACTAAATAACATGAAAAGTAAAAATCTAAGGGAGTTCTGTCTAGGAGACTAGTTCTTGGAAGCCTTTGTGCCACTAGTCTTTCGTGGGAACGTTGCTCTGGCTAGGAGAATGGTATTTAAGGTGCCGTTTGCACCACCATTCTTTCCTGGGAGCACTCTTGGTTAATACTAATTATGTTACAAAAAATAAAATTAAAAAATAATAGAATAAAAAAAATATAATAAAAAAGAAAAAAAAATATAATAAAAATATAAAAAAAAAGAAAAAAATAAAAAAGAATAAACTTTTTAGGGTTTAACTAGTTTTGTTTAGTGTTTTGTATAAAATAACATGTAAATTTTATCTAAATTTTTTATTTTGTTGACAGGAGTTTTAAATTTACGTTTACAATAGTCTATGCGTGGTAGGAGATCCTTAGGAAACCCCCTTACACCATATGTAAATAAATTTCATAAATTTAAACAAGTGTCAACAAAACTGGATTCTACCCATCAACCTGTTTTTGAGCCAAACATAGAACCAAGTCTTAATCCTTTACTAGAACCAAAAGAAATGGAGGAAAACCAACATATTAGGGAAACCACAATGAAAGAGTTTGCAAGACCGGTAATAGGCACGGCAACTGCCGCTATCCAGTTGGGGGAGGCTGCTCGGAATTACGACCTTAAAAATATTCATTTTTCTATGCTTCCTTCCTTTTATGGGTTACCTAATGAAGATTCTCTTTCCTTTATGAGAGATTTCTATGCTACGGTCCAAACATTCCCCCTCGGTATTCTAAACGAGGATCAACTTAGGATGAGATGTTTTCCCTACACTCTAAAGGATAAGGCCAAAGCTTGGTTGATGTCACTTCCCCCAGGTTCTCTGATGACATGGGGTAACATTTACAATAAATTCATGGGAAAATTCTATTCCCATCAAAAAACATCAGAGTTGAGAGGAAAGATTGCTACTTTCTCTCAGATGGATGGAGAACCATTCCATGAAGCTTGGGATAGGTTCAAGATGTTTCTCACTCAGTGTCCCCATCATAGCTTTCCCCTGCAGTTGCAGAACCAATTCTTTTACGATGGACTTACACAACAATGTCAGTTCATTGTCGACAACGCTGCAGGAGGAGCAATAGGAGAAAAAACTGCCTCAGAGACGTATAACCTCTTTGAGATGTTGGGTGCTAATTCCCAACAGAAAAGCTCCCGAGTGAGAAAAGCTGGAGTTCATGAAATCGACTCCAGTAATGAAGTTCAACAACAACTTGTTCAACTGACTAAGCAAGTTGCCCTTCTCGCTACACAAACCAACACCAATAATGATCAATATGGTTTGTATAGCAACATGGGACATGGTACTGAAGCCTGTCCATATCAAGGAGAAACAACTGGACCTGAACAGGTCAATGTGTTGGGAGCATATCAACAGAGACCAAGGTTTGATCCCAACTCAAATACCTATAATCCTGGGTGGAGAAGTCATCCAAATTTCTCTTGGAGGCAAAACAACCCTCCTTTCACTCAAGGCTCAAACCAGGCAGGTCAGCAATTCCACCCACCTATTCCAAGAAGCATTCCCAATAAACCAACCCTGGAGGACAACTTGAATTCTTTTATTCAAGTCTGTAGGGATAATCAATCTAAAACCAATCAACGGTTGGACTCTGTGGAAGCTTCTATCAAAAAGGTGGAAGTTCAAGTTGAACATTTGCAAAAAGGCAAAGACTAATTCAATGAAGAGGAGACATTGAGTTTTTCATTCTGCAATCTCCAAGCAACGTCTTACTAGAAGACGATAAATTTTAGTCCTGTATGGGAGGTCACCCATTATTGTATTTTCCTTTGTTTTAGTTTGTGTGTAATAAAAATTCAAATGAAATAAAATTCGTTTGTTTCAAAAATTCTGTCCATTCGCTTAAATTTAAAAAAAAAAAAAAAAAAACAAATTTAGGTTCCTTGCACTTTTTGATTTTATGTTTTATCAAGTTATAAATATTTCTTAGAGATATCTACTAAGAGAAAATTGTTGATACACAATAGGAGGAGGATCATTTTCAACTACAAACAACCATGGGAGATGCTGAAGATTGGCGGAAAAAGATGAAAGAATATACAATGCCAATCATTGGCAATGTAACTTCCGGTATCCAATTACAAGAGGCTGCAAGGAATTATGAATTGAAAAAGATTCATTATTCTTTGTTGCCTTCCTTTTACGGTATCCCTAATGAAGACCCTTTGCATTTCATTCGAGAATTCTATGCTATTGTCCAAACCTTTCCACTACATGCAATTAATGAAGATCAACTTAGGATGAGGTGTTTTCCTTACACTCTCAAAGATAAAGCTTGGTCATGGTTCATTACTCTACAGTCAGGTTCTCTTAAAACTTGGGAGGCAGTCTATGAAATTTTTATGGGTAGGTTCTATTCCCATCAAAAGACTGTTGATCTAAGAACAAAGATAGCAACATTTTCTCAAATGAATGAAGAGCCCTTTCATGAAGCTTGGGAACGATTCAAACTCCTTTTCATTCAATGTCAAAATCATAGCTTTCCCTTACAGCTACAAAACCAATTCTTTTATGATGGATTGACACTACAGAGTCAATACATGGTTGATAATGCTGCTGGAGGTGCTGTAGGAGAAAAGACCGCAGAGGAAACCTATAATCTTTATGAGCTGTTGAGTTCTAATTCCCAACAAAGAGGTAGTAGAAGGAAAGCAAAGGTCAATGAAGTCGGCTCTGATAATGAGATAACCTTGCAACTTGCTGAATTGACTAAACAAGTGAAATTCCTCACTTCCCACCAAATTTCAAATCAAGAGGTATGTGAAGTGTGTTGTTCAATTGGGCATGGTACTCATAATTGTTCAAATACTTGTGATTCTAGTGTCGATGCCATAGAGGAAGTTCAATCTTTTCAAAGATATCATCCAAACACCTATAATCACCCAGCCTACACCCAATATCCAACACTAAGGTCAGATAACAACCACCCTTACCCACCAAGCCAATCTTTTAAACCAACCTTAGAAGATAGCTTGAATGCTTTTATTCAAGTTAGTCGTGACAACCAATTGATGACTAATCAAAGGTTGAACACCATGGAGGCTTCAGTTAAAAGGATTGAATCTAAAGTTGGGCAACTGGCTGAACAAATGCAAAAGAAAGAACCAGGAAAGTTGCCCAGTCAACCAGAACAAGCAAAGGATGTTAGAACCCTTCGAAGTGGTAAGGTAGTCAATACTAGTTTACCTGAAATCTCTAACAATCTACCTTGTAGTTCAGGTAACAAAGAAGGCGATACTCTAATCTCGCAAAAAGGAGAAACAAGTGTTAAACTTAACAAGCCTTCTGAAAAACTCATTGGGGGGTCATCTGACACCCCCAAAATTCAAACGACAACAGAACCACACCAGATACAAGTACCTTTTCCCCACCGGTTGAAAGAATCCAAACAAGATAAGCAATTCACTGATCTTTTTAATATGCTCTCTAAAGTAAATATCAATTTACCATTATTAGAAGTGATCATGAATGTGCCCTCATATGCCAAATTTTTCAAAGAGTTGAACACTAAGAAAAGGAGGTATGAACTGAATGAACGAGTAGTAGTATCAGAAATTTCTAGCGCTGTACTTCAGCACAAACTACCCCCTAAGTTGAAAGACCCTGGAAGTTTTATTATAAACATAACTATGGGGGATAGGAAGGTTGCTAAAGCAATGCTTGATTTAGGTGCTAGTATAAATTTGATGCCCTACTCTATATTCTTACAACTCAATCTAGGGGATTTAAAACCCACAACTATGTCCCTTCAACTTGCAGATAGATCTCTTAAATATCCAGAGGGAATAGTTGAGGATGTTTTGGTACAGGTAGACAAACTGATAATACCTGTTGACTTTGTGGTTCTGGATATGCAAGAAAATCCAGCATTGGACAGAGAGCACACAATATTGCTTGGTAGACCATTTATGGCAACTACTAAAACTATTATTGATGTCCAAGATGGAAATTTGACAATGACAGTCTTAGGAGAGACTGTTCATTTTAAAGTTTTTGATTCTTCACCTTTCCCTTCTATTTCTGCCATTGATGAAATATTCGATGTTGATCCTTTGGATAATCTTGTCCAAAACACCTTTTTCCGAACCAGAATAGAGGACAAGCTTGAAACCGTTCTTACACTTGAAAAGGTTGAAGAAGATTTAGATGAGGAAATAAAGGGGTACCTTGAACAACTAGACAATAATGAAGTGATGACAAAATCTAGTACACTTTTAAATCTACCCAGTTCTTCATCTATTAAAGAGGCCAATCCACCTGAACTTGAACTCAAAGACTTACCTGAGCACTTAAAATATGTGTTTTTGGGAGAAGGGGAAACTTATCCAGTGATAATTTCTTCAACCTTGACCAAACCACACGAAAAGGAACTCATCAAAGTGCTTAAACAGTTTAAGAAATCTATAGGTTGGAGTATAGGGGATATAAGAGGCATTAGTCCAACAATGTGTATGCACAAGATCAACTTGGAGGACGGTGCTAAACCTGTACGAGAGGCCCAAAGAAGATTAAACCCAAACATGCAAGAGGTAGTTAAGAAGGAAATTCTTAAATTATTAGAAGAAGGGATTATCTACCCTATTGCAGATAGTAAGTGGGTTAGTCCAGTGCATGTGGTACCAAAGAAATCTGGGATAACAGTTGTTAAAAATGACAAAAGTGAATTAGTGCCCACTAGAATAATCACTGGATGGAGAATGTGTATAGATTTTAGGAAACTAAATTTATATACGAAAAAGGATCACTTTCCTCTTCCATTCATTGATCAAATGTTGGAAAGATTAGCTGGGCACGAATTTTACTGTTTTTTGGATGGACTGTCTGGATATTATCAAGTACCCATAGCACCAGAAGATCAGGAAAAGACCACATTTACATGTCCTTTTGGGACATTTGCTTTTCGCAGAATGCCATTTGGGTTATGCAATGCCCCTGCCACGTTCCAAAGATGCATGATATCTATTTTCTCGGACATGGTGGAAAAATTCATTGAGATTTTCATGGACGATTTCTCTGTCTTTGGGAACTCATTTGATGATTGCTTACATAAATTGACTTTGGTTTTAGAAAGATGCATTGAATGCAATCTAACCCTTAGTTGGGAGAAAAGTCATTTTATGGTTCAACAAGGGATAGTTTTAGGACATATAATTTCAAACAAGGGTATTGAAGTTGATAAGGCAAAAGTTGAATTGATATCCAAACTACCTCCCCCTACATCTGTGAAGGGGATAAGAAGCTTCTTGGGACATGCAGGATTCTACAGACGATTTATTAAAGATTTCTCTAAAATAAGTCGTCCATTATGTAACTTGCTATCCAAAGATGCTGATTTTGATTTCAACAATGACTGCCTTACCTCCTTTAATACCTTGAAAGATAAACTCACATCTACCCCTGTTATAATGGCACCAAACTGGTCTTTACCCTTTGAAATAATGTGTGACGCTTCTGATTATGCAATAGGAGCAGTCCTGGGACAAAGAGTGGAAAAGCGTTTACATGTCATCTACTATGCTAGCAAAACACTCAATGATGCCCAGATGAATTACACCACCACTGAAAAGGAATTCTTGGCTATAGTATTCTCTTTAGACAAATTTCGGTCTTATTTAGTAGGATCTAAAGTGATTGTGCATTCTGATCATGCTGCTTTAAGATACCTATTAAGTAAACCAAATGCCAAGCCAAGGTTAATCAGGTGGGTCTTACTCTTACAAGAATTTGACCTAGAAATCAAGGATAAGAAAGGCAGTGAAAACTTAGTAGCTGACCATTTGTCTAGGTTGATTTCTGACTTTAATTCTCTTAAAGATGAGAGTAATGACGATATAGTTGAAACCTTTCCTGATGAACAGTTATTTTTCATAGGTCCGAACCCATGGTACGCTAATATTGTAAACTATCTTGCCACTGGTGTTTTGCGACCTAACACTTCATATCAGGAAAAGAAAAGGTTTTTCAAAACTATTAAGGACTATTTCTGGGATGACCCTTATTTATACAAGATTGGTCAAGATCAAGTCATCCGGAGATGTGTACCTGAAGAAGAACATAAGAGCATTCTGACTTTTTGTCATGAACTTCATTGTGGGGGTCATTTTGGAGGAGAAAAGACAGCCCGTAAGATATTACAGTCTGGATTCTTTTGGCCCACTCTTTTTAAAGATGCTCATATGTTTTGTGCACAATGTGATAGATGTCAAAGAACAGGAAACATAAGCAAAAGAGATGAAATGCCTTTGACATCTAATTTAGTTGTTGAACTCTTTGACGTATGGGGGATTGACTTTATGGGTCCTTTTCCCCCATCTAATGGTTTCCAATACATTTTGGTTGCTGTGGATTATGTGTCCAAGTGGGTAGAAGCTATCCCCACCAAAACCAATGATGCTAATGTTGTTGTGAAATTCTTGAAAGATTTCATATTCAGTAGGTTCGGAACGCCTAGAGCTATAATAAGTGATGGAGGTAGCCATTTTTGTAACAAACTCTTTGATGGAGTACTAAACAAGTACAACATCACACATAAGGTAGCTACTCCATATCATCCTCAAACTTCCGGATTAGTGGAAGTAAGTAATAGGCAAATCAAGGGAATACTGGAACGCACTGTGCGTCCTTCAAGGAAGGATTGGGCATTTAAGTTAAATGATGCCTTATGGGCATACCGCACCGCTTACAAAACACCTATTGGGATGAGCCCTTACCGGTTAATCTTTGGGAAAGCGTGCCACCTTCCAGTTGAACTTGAACACAAGGCTTATTGGGCAATTAAAGAGCTAAACATGGATTTAGATAAAGCAGGTGAAAAACGAGTACTCCAGCTTCATGAGTTGGAAGAAATTAGGAATGAAGCCTATGAGAATGCCAAATTATACAAGGAGCGTACTAAGCGCTATCATGACAAGAGGCTAGTTCCTAAGACTCTTCACCCTGGAATGAAAGTTCTTTTATTTAACTCTCGTTTGAGATTGTTTCCAGGAAAGCTAAGATCAAGATGGGATGGACCATTCAAAATAGTTCAGGTATCTGAACATGGAGTAGTAGAACTATTGGACTCCAAGACACAAAAAACGTTCAAAGTTAATGGCCATCGTGTCAAGCCTTATGTGGAAGAACCAAACAACATTGCTGAAATGGATTGCATTTGGCTGAGTAACCCTTAGCACCAAAAAGATACGTCTTGCTAAGACGTTAAACTAAGCGCTGGATGGGAGGCAACCCATCATGTTAGGTAATTTTTTTTTTTTTTGTTATTTGTTTTATTTACTTAATTTTATTGTTTATTTTAGTTTCCTTGTATGTGAATAATTTTTAAAATTGTTAAAACTAAAATATTTGTTGAGATGTTAGAAGTTCACAGCGATCTGTCTGTATACACTTTAATGATGAATATGATGGATGCACCTGCATTTCTTCATTACTACTTACACATTCTCAAGAAATAGGTAATCTTTCTCCTCTTTTCTCTTTATCTTTAATTTGCAGTTGTTACATTGAGGACAATGTAAGTTCTAGGTTGGGGGTGGTGAAAAGTTACCATGCTATATATAAAAAAAAAAGTATCACAAAAATGTATCATATCTTTAAATCAAATTTAAGTAAATAGTTAAAGTCTTTGGTACTGTTAGATTAATTTTTGAAAACATATCATGAAATATTTTGTAATTATTTTTGATAATTAGTTAGTTTTTGTCATAACTAGTATTTCTTGATAAAATGTGGAAATTATATTAAACCCAAAATCGGTGTTTATGAATTTTTTTTTTTTTTTTTTAGTGGAGACTACCCTTGTGAGATATAATTTGAGCCTAATTTCTTTTATTCAGAGTGAAATATATATTTTTTCTACTCCAAACACATTTCTTATTTATTCAAAAAGTTTACATGATCTCTATAGGTATTAGCATTGAATGTATGAATTTTTTTTCTCATCTTAATAGAGTATCATATATTTTTTATTATTATTTTTGCTTAGATTAAATGATTTGAGTAGAAATTGATAGTATATGCTTATATCTCATTTATGCATGACTGTTACAAAAACAAAAAGACATATCTGGGGTTACCTAAACCAAGATCAAACAGAAAAGCCAAAAAAAATTAACCACTCACCAAAATCCAAAAAATGTACAATCTGTACATGGGTTGACTCTCTAAAAAAAACATATATAAAAAAAAAATAAAAAAAATAGAGAGATAAAAAAATAGTATCATCTACATACTATGACCCACATTGCCTACAAAGTTGTGAGTAAAGGCTAATTACAAAAGAAAGATATAGGAAGTAATTCCCTAAAAAGTCATTGCAATTTCTTCATTTGTTAAAGCATATATCTTGAAATTCTTTCTTAATGAGTTTGATTTATGCATGAAAATAATTTTTGTATATGATATCTTTATAATTTATACATTCGATTCCTTTCATGAGATCAATGTTAAAATAACACTTTGAGCCTTTATTCTTTATACATATGCGAACATATTAGTTCATTTCTATACATCAACTCTTTCGCATATAAATTAGTATGAGTGTTTGAACCCATAGGATTCAGTGCTTTGAGAGTATTGACTTGTGAGGAATAGAGTCGAAGCGAATACTGATTCATGACACTGAAATTGGGTAAAATTAAATTGATACATTTTTGAAATGAAATATGAAAATGATTTTCGACTAATTATTGTAATAAAATCATGATTGTTTAAAGAGATTAAAATAACTTATCCTTGAGATTTTAATTATGATCTTAAAGGAGATTAAAAAGTATGAGATATTTTTGTGATATGTTGTGTTCTTTTACTCTTAAATTAATTTTTGATTGTGTTGTAATTTTAATTTTTGATTTGATTGTTTTTATCTTTACATTTAGTTCAATGTTTGTGGGTATCATTACTGAAAACCCTCACGAGACTCAAACTCGTCCACTAGGGCAACCTAGGGGTTTAACGGCTTGTTGCATAGGCTAAATGCAACCGTTTCAATCCACGAAAGTGATTTAGGATAGTTTAATTTTTAGCTTTTATCGCTTCTCTTGCTAAGAGACTAGCAAGAAGCTGGTTGGGGGTTGTGATGAGTGCTCAAAAAGCACTAAAATAACCATGATTTTATGTACCTTAATTGATTAAAAATACATATATTTATATGTTTTATCATATATTTATATAAATTTGTCTTTATCGGAATCACGGGTATTTTTATTGTTTTTCAGGTATTTTGGCTTAAAAACGCAATGTAAAGACTCAAAGAGGAATATTTGAAGCAATACATCACAAATATATCAATAAATAAGTGAGAAAAGGTCAACAAACATGGAAAAATCGGACGAAATGGGTCGAAAAGGTCAAAAATGTCAAAAAGACGAAAATCGCGCGCCGCAGCCCAGCCGTGCGCGCCGCGCGCGCCCCAGCGCCCCAGCGCCCCACTCCGCGCGCGCCCGCGCGCGCTGGCACTGTTCACGCGCGCCGAGTTGCGCGCAGCGACAGCCCCAGCGCACGCGCGCAGCGCCCCAGCAGCCCCCCTCCGCGCGCCCAACGCGTTTTCGCCCCATTTTTCACGTGCAGCCGCCCCTGTGACGTCATGCTGACGTCATTGATGACATCAGCAATTCCAATACGCGTTTTTACATTTTTTAATATTTTTTTACTCATTTTTTCTCTCCATCCTCACCTATAAATACCCCCCTTCCATTCACTTCAAATCACACCTTCAAAACTCACTTCTCTCTCCTTTCTTTCTCTCATTTCTTAGTTTTTAGTTTCTCTTAGTTTCTTTCTAAGTTTCTAAGCTTTTCTTAGTTTTTCTCTTAGTTTTTAGTTCAATTCTCTTAGGTTTAGTGTTCTTCTCTTTTTGAGAGGAACTTGTAATGTTTTTGTAATAATTTAGATTTTTGATTCAATATATGGAAGTGCAAATTCCGCTCGGAGGTTTTCTAGCTACGGGAATAGCGTCGAAGTTCTGTAAGGATTTTATTTTCTTTACAGTTATTTTTATGCTTTATTCTTACATGTTATATTCAACTTGTCTGTGGTTAAATTTAACTATGCTAGCTGTTTAGTAAATATGATGTAATAACGACGTTGTTATGCTTGCGAAATATTAAATAGGTGAAAATTTCTAAAATGAATTGATTTTGTTTTTATTCAAGATTTTATATTAAGAATGTTAGAGAGAAATATATTATTTTTCATTACAAACTTAAAAATGAAAATTAGATTTTAAGGTTTAGTTATCCGGTCTAATTTAGAGTAGTGCTCTTTTATTTGTTGGTACAATCGCCCGGTAGTTAGAGTGAAACTCTATTTCAAAAGTTTTTATAAGAATTATTATGTGAAAATGTATTGACAACATGTTTTCAATAGTGGTTTTAAAACTTGAAAGTTAGTACTCGGATAATTAAATTCTTAGGTTTAATTTGGACACCTTGAATAAAGTTTAAACTGTCTAACCCCACCAAAGGTGGCATTTAAATGGTTCATTTTCAATCTCTTAGAAAAAGGAATTAATTTAATTAAGCATATTAGTTATCAACCCCACCCATAGGTGTTAATTGATTTGTTTAGTTAACAAAGAATATCTAACCCCACCAAAGGTGGTATTTATATAAAAAAGAGAGAATCAATAAAATGTCAATTTATATCTTTAATAACCTAGTTAATATGAGCAAGCATAATTAATTTAGTTATTATATCCATAAATACTCCGCTAATATAAATGATAAAAATTTGCATGAACATTTATTGAATCCGTATATATGTTTATTTCTAGATAATTATTTGAATTTGTATCTATGTTTATTTTTATGATTTTAGATTATATTTAATTAATCTGTATATATGTTTTATTTTATGTTATTAGATTAGGAACACAAAAACCAAACTATCGTGACAGGATGTTTAGGATTTAATTTCGTTTTTTAAAAGATTGAATAATAAGTTAAAAACCACATACATTCCTTCCTTAGATCGACCTTGGGAGTATACTTATCATTTTCTACGAAATGATTCGTGCACTTGCGAGAGTTTTATAAATATTAAAACCAAAGTATTTGCGGGAATCGGCGATGCCGGTTTTCGTTCATCAGTCACGCAGCGGAAGTGTTGTGGCTGATCCACCAAGTGAAAAGACGGAGCTAGCAGCCTTGAGTAGGCCAAGTAGTCCTTTGCTGGAAAGGATCAAAGAAGGGTTGGAGCATGATGCCCTTGCCCAAAACCTCCTTGCCCTCATCAAGGAAGGAAAGACGAGACGATTTTGGCTGAGTGACGGACTACTCTATGCCAAGCAGAATCGAATCTTCGTGCCAAAATGGGGGAGCTTAAGGAAAGAGCTTATCAAGGAGTGCCATGATTCGTTATGGGCTGGACACCCAGGAATGCGGCGCACCCTTGCTTTGATCAAGTCCATCTACTATTGGCCTCAACTTCAGGACGATGTCGAAGCTTATGTGAAGACTTGTCTTGTATGCCAACAGGACAAGATTGAGCAACATGCACCCGGAGGGTTGTTAGAGCCGCTACCCATTCCAGAGAGACCGTGGGAGAGTGTCTCTATGGACTTCATCACTTGCTTGCCAAAATCTGAAGGATTTGGCAGCATTATTGTCATCATTGACCGTTTCAGCAAATACGCGACATTCATATCTGCCTCAACGGACTGCACGGCAGATGAGACGGCACGTTTGTTCCTCAAGAATGTTGTGAAGCATTGGGAAATTCCTTCCAATATCGTGAGTGACCAAGACCCACGATTCACGGGGAAATTTTGGACGGAACTATTCAAGCTGTTGGGATCAGACTTGAATTTCTCCACAAGCTTTCACCCACAAAGTGACGGACAAACGGAGCGTGCCAACGCGTTGCTGGAGTTATATCTCAGACACTTTGTGAGTGCTAATCAGCGGGATTGGGCGAAGCTGTTGGATGTAGCCCAATTCTCTTACAACTTACAACGGAGCGAGTCTACCGCTAAAAGTCCCTTCGAGATCGTCATGGGGCAGCAACCCATGACTCCCCATGCCTTGGCTACGAGTTATGAAGGGAAGAGCCCTGCTGCCTTCAAATTTGCCAAGGCCTGGCACGAACAAGCAGAGTTGGCCCGAGCCTATTTGAATAAGGCATCTAAGAAGATGAAGAAGTGGGCTGACAAGAAACGGAGGTTGGTGGAATTTGAAGAAGGCGATTTGGTCCTTGTCAAATTGTTGCCCCAACAATTCAAGTCCTTACGAAAGGTTCATAAAGGGTTGGTGCGGAAATATGAGGGACCATTTCCAGTCCTCAAGAAAGTCGGTAAGGTGTCGTACAAGCTACAACTCCCTCCAAAGCTCAAAATTTATTCGGTCTTTCATGTAAGCATGCTAAAACCTTATCATGGAGACAAGGAAGACTTGAGTCGAGGAGAATCCAAAAGGGCGCCTACCACAGTGGTAACCTCCTTTGACAGGAAAGTGGACTCAATCTTGGCGGATCGCCTAATCCGGCGTAGAAGTGTACCAAGTTATCAGGAATACTTGGTCAAATGGAAGAACGCTCCGGATGTAGAAGCAAGCTGGGAACCTGAGGACTCTTTGTGGCAATTCAAAGATGACATAGAAAGGTTCAAGCTTGAAGGCGCGACGAGGGCGTCGCGAACTTGAGTGGGGGATGGTGTCACGTCCCGCTCGAATTGTCCCTAAAAATCCAAACAAATGATGGTTGCCTAAAGGATCTAGACTATTCTACAAGGAAAGTTCTAGAGTTGCCTAGAGATGTCTAGAAAGAACTAGAGTTGAATGGACTCAACTCAAGCTAGAAGACCCTAGAATGTTCTAGAGCACGCTGGAGAGTGCTAGAATGGGCTGGAATGTTCTAGAACGTGCCAGATGGTTCGGGAAGGATGTAGAAGCTGCTGGAAGCTTATGGAACATCCTGGAAGGTGCATGAAGGAACTAGACAAACCTAGAAGACTCTAGAGTTGGCTAGAAGGTCCTAGACCCTTGTGGCATATTGTACATAATTCTAGAATTCTCTTGTACATTCTTGACTAGGAAGAATCTAGAAAGTGGTGGATAGCCTTAAGCTTAGAGCCACACTATAAATAGACCCATTGGTCTTCATTTGTATTCATCTTGGGAAATTGTAAGATAAACTCTCTCTAGAGCAATACAAAGCATTCTTTGCAAACTCTCTTTCTATTCTCTTTGGAGTTTCATTTGGGTTCAAAGACAGGCTTAATGCAACGGACGGTACTAAGTGCCGCACGATCTCTACTTGAAAAATAAGGTCGTGACATTATGCTAACGTGTACTACTTTCCGAGCATTATGGAATTACTAGAAGGTGGTAGGATTTTATCGAACTTCATGTCATTCATTAAATTCATATTGGAACCTCCTATGAGTGTCTTGCCTAATGCAACATTAAGTGAGGAGTTTACAAGGGCCATCATATTTTTGGATAATGAGGGATGAAAAGATATTTCAACAAAAGGATCTTAAATTCGTTTCCATGGCAAAATGGTTGAAAAAAGTCAAAAGGAATTGGACATGAAGGAAGAGAACATGGATAATACCTTGTCCTTTGAGAAGCATGATAGGCATATACAACATCAATGGACCAAACCAAGTTAATTCTAAAGCTGGATTTTATAATAATATGGCTGCCTTTATTGTAAGAGCATGAGATCATAATGTAATATGTTAAGAGATTTGGGTTAGCTTATGAATGCAAATAACCCAGAATAAAGAGAAGCAAGAACATTTTCATTGGAAGTGAGTTTAATAAATGTAATTGGCTTCAAGAAATTAGTATTTGAAAGTAATTGTGCTAATATTATATCATATATTACAGGCAAGCAAAACTCGATTACGTGGCAGGCAAGACAATATATAGATTAGATCTCTTTATTACAAAAAACTTCATGATGTATTATAAAATGGAATCTTAGAGAAAGTAATAGTGTTGCTCATCCAATTCCAAATATGGTTATGGTTGATATAAAAAAGAAGAAAAAGGTCCAAAAAAAAGTACATTAATCAGGAAACCAATTTGTAACATTATGATAATATATACATAAGGTTAAAGGGAATCACTAACCCCCAAAATTTAATGATTTTAAACTTTATTAAAATTTTAAAATTTTACACTTAGATACCTAAATTTTTAAATTTTACAATTTAATATCCAAACTTTTAAATTTTAACACATAGATCTTAATTTGACTATTAAAATACATATTTATAAATCAAAAATTTAAAAACAAAAAACTTTTAAAGTTATAAAACTAAGTAGTATTATTTTAACTAATTATTTAAAAGTTTAAGAAACTAATATAAAATTTTAAAATTTTGATACCAAATCATAAGTTTTAAAAGTATAAGAACTTATATATAAATTTAGTTAAAATTAATAACTAAATATTCAATTTAATCTATATATATAATCGGAAACATGGAAGAAAATTTTTCTTGTTTTGTTTTTCATGTAACATAGAATGCCATTTTATATCTTTTACATTCTAAACATGAACCCTTTTAGAAAAGAATTTGTAAACATGGACCCAGACCCTCAAAAATAAATATTATGGTCCCACAATAAAAAAATAATTGTCCAGAATTGTATACATGGACTTCCCATTAAAAGCAAACTAGCTCTAGGCTTAAACCCACCTTCCAAGATAGAGGAAAACGCTATGGATGTGAATATGTAGATTCCATTTAACAATGTACAGAGAGGATGAAAATCCACTCTTGACAGCCACAGCAGCGAATTGTAAATTGCAACTTTAATAGTAAAAGATCGAACTGCGAGTATTTGCTCAAGGATGTCCAATCAAAGCACTTGATAATTGCAAGGTTAGGATCAGTACCAAGCTCCAGCTTCTTTCAAACCTGCGCAAGTGTTGAATTAACTGTCATCGAACTACCTCAACATGTGGAAGCACCTACGTAAGCAGATACGTTTCATTTTGCAGCAGCCGATATATAATTTAAAATAGATAAGTATTTATCATAATATCCAAAATAGAACAGCTATTTTGGTAATCATTCTTGAACGTACACAGAGTTAGTATCTATTTTGCCGACATAACCCAGGAATCAAAAATTATTCTGCATTTTCAACAGGCTGAAAAAGAAGAAAAAATACATGTAGATTTGGGCCCCTTGGTAAGAAAAGCATCAGGATAGATAATCCAGTCTTTTAGGGCTAATAATCTTCCACCATATGTTTTACTATATGTTCCTAAGGAAGTGTTATTTAAAGGAATGATGTTGTCATTAAGGATCGGCCTCATAGTCAAGGACCTCATAGAGAGAAGATTCCAACTAAACCCATACCTAAAGGAACAAATATGGCCGGCAACACCGAGTGAATGTTGACAAGATGCCCAAGATAAGAAAATGAAGGTCTAAATGTTAGGTTGTTGATTCAAGTCAAACTCACAAGTTCGATGAACCGAACTTCCAATATTAAGCTTCAATTCAGACAACTTTCAGGGAAATTAAGCATATATGTCAGTGTATCAAGTAATAAAACAACTACTATAATAAAAAACAAATAATAAAATTTCAATAGAAGCAAAAATACTTCAACTAAACTCCTCACTTCTAAGGTTTGAAAACTTACAACCTAAACTTACAAAAGCTATTTCGTCTCCGAACATTTTAAAAGGTTACACTTAGGTCCTATTTTTGTTAACAGTACATAGGTAAGTTAACCAAGTTGGATAGGTTAAATTCAGGATTCTCATTTATCCTAGAATGAGACTAGTAAGCTAATTACATTCCATTAGTGAAAATAGGTTTGAGCACGAAACTGCAACTTTTTCTAAGTTTTGGGACTTCAGTCCTATGTTAAGGGTGCAAATAGTCATGTGACTCTTATAAAGCTACTTTAGTCTTGTTTCTTTTAAGTTTGGCGGGTTTAGTCAATTAATTTCTAGATAGAGTCAATTCAGTCCATATTAAAATTTGATATTATTAGGAAAAAAATCAGATTGTTCTTACTAAAAAGAATCCGTCAAAAAGAAATATTTTTCTGTTAAAAAACCATTTCTCAATCACCATCTCTCTCTCTCTCTTCACTAAAAAAGAAAAAAATACCATTGCTCTATTTCCCTAATTTATTAATTTATACAATTTCCCAATTAAAACAAGTTTTACCAAGCTTACATAAAGAATTATTTAGCCTATCATGATAATGATACAGAGTGATTCAACTTTTTTAAAATGGTACTGAGAAAGAGAACAGGTAGAAAGAAAGGGAATGTTTTTAATAAAAAGAGATGGAGAGGGAGGTGTTTTTTGGGTTTTTTAAATTTTTAAGGGAAATCTGATTTTACAAATGAAAAAATAGTAGACTAACAAAACTACACCAAACTTACACCCTTTGTACAAAGCTACCCCTAAAGTTTGACTGGTCGGAAAACTACTACTAAACTCTATATTAGTGTAACAAAAATGCCATTTCCGTTAAGTAACTAATGAGAATAATGTTTGAGTCCACATGAGTTTCACATGGACACGTTTAAGCTTAACATCCCTCATTGTTCCATTCCAGAACAAGAAATTAGGGAAGGAAACATTTGCGTAATCTGTTAATGTGTGTAATTTCAAGTTCAAAATCGTTGCATTTCTGAAGTGATCAGGTAATTAACTCACATGCTGTTGGAGTTAAAGTTCTAGCCCTTTCTTTTGATTCTCTTGAACAAGTCACAGACTGCCTTTTGGAGATGAACCAAGAAGTTGTAAACGTAATATTGGAATGTAAAAAAGACATATGGAAGAATCAAGAATCGTTTGAGCTTCTTGAGGAGTACTTTGAAAACAACTTGCAAACTCTAGATTTCTGCACTGCTTTAGAGAAGTGGTTACACAAATTAACAGAGTCCATGTGCTTATATGCGTCTCATGCTTACAAATAAAGACTCAAATGTGTGAAATTAGCCCTTCCACATGTCTCCTGCTTACAAATACGAATCCACATGCAACTCACGTGGGCTCAAATGTTATTCCCCGTTAATCAACTAAGGAAAATAGTACTTTGTCACACTATGTGGGGTTTGATAGTAGTTTTGTCACGAGTCAAACTTTAGTGGTAGATTTGTACAAAAAGTATAAGTTTGGTGGTAATTTTATTAGTACTCACGAAAAAAACATTTTTTTTTAAAAACTAACTTAATTGACTCTATCTAAAAATTAATGAAAAAAACCAACCTAACGTAAAAAAGCATGTTTGAGACCTATATGGACCAAGTTTTATGTTTGGGGAACTTAGAAGGAGTTTAGCTAACTATTTTCCAAAAAATTAAAAAATTAAAAAACTGCATTTTTTACAATCACAAGCAACACATACCTGTGTTTTCCTCTTCTTAGGTCTTCTCTTCCTCCTAGGTTTATGGGCATCCGAGTTGGAGCTCAGATTACTGCCTGGAGCAGTTTTCGAATTTGAGGATCCCCTAGACTTGAATGATGAATAGCTAAAACTATTAGACGTATTGCTAGATGTGGAAATTTCAGCCCTCTGTTTTGGGAACTTTTTGCTTGATGAAGGACCAAACTTTGACTTAGCATTCACTAAACCCCTGTGACAGGTCGTTGGCCTTGGAGGGGGCATTAAGGCCTTAGTAGATAACTGTTTCAATGAAGAAATTTTTGAGTGAATGAGAAGAACACAACAAAGATACTGCCACTAAATAAAGAAAGAATGTCAGACTATGAAACAAAATCAATAAGGTTGATTACAAACCTGATTTCTTTCATCACTGGACATTCCGGATGCTGCTTTTCCAGAAGTACTGGAAGCCTGTTCCCTGTTAACAAATAACAAGAATCTGTGTCATCATCGTGGATGACTTTTTGATGTGTATGTTAAACATACCATACTAGTTTTTAGATGCTATTTCAATTAGATGTTTACTCTACCAAACTTAATCTCCAAAAACAAGGTTAAAATGAGATAGTTCAGCAGTTAATATGCCCCATCAGTTATGTCAAAATGCAAAGCTCATCTTCTTACACGTTTCAAGAATGGAAGTTACAAGAAAAAAATGATACGTAAATCAAGTCGCTATGAGAAAATAGGCCCTTCCTATTTAAAAAACAGAAATTCAAGAAGTACAACCTCTACAGCATATTAAACTAATATACCTTGTACTTCTATCTGTCCATTCATCATCTGCATTGGCGTCATCACTTGAGCTTCCAGTATGGAAGAAATCATCATCACTGAGATCCAAGAGTCCATCATCCTCGCTACCTGTCTCTGTTGAAACATCAGATCGTGGTGCATTAAATAATTGTCAAGATCAGCTATTAGTTATATTTTTCGAAATCAAAATTTATGTCAAGCAAGATCAACACTTAAGAAATCCATAAGAGAGCAAATAAACTAAAAATACTTATATGAAACTAGAGAAGATATTATACTCTTCCTAATTATATGAAACATAGGGTAATTATCATCCAAGGTTTGCTTAAATATCAAGGACCTCTGTCAGATTTCATTTTACTTCAGCCACATTCCTCCTGCTTTGTTGTAGGTTCAATAAAGTCCCTTCGTGTCAGAAAAAGCTGATTAAAAGATGACACTAGGTAAAAATAATTATTCTAAAATTTTAAAATACTATTTATTAGCTAAACAAAATTAAAATAATATGAAAGAATTAAAATGTTAACAAAGATACCCAAAATATCTAATTTAATCAAAAATATAAGTTTAGAAATTCAAATATGAATACAATAATAGAAGATAACCAATAGGATAAATAATTAGATCAAATTATTAACATCAATGATACATCTCTTAGTTATCCTTCTCTCCCTCTTACTATTGTTTCCCATGTCAAATTCAAGATCTAATACAATCTTAATCCAAATAATTCTTCTCTACCAACAATGCATCTAAAAGATTAAAAACCACCAAAAATGTGACCAACCCATTTCCTCATTCTCTCCTTCAACTGCTCAAGCAACACATAAAACCATTTAGCCAAAAAACCACCTATAAAACTGTAGAAACAGTTATGTTTCCTATGCATAATTCGGCTGCGATCAGACTCAAGCATTGCCACCTGAGGAGTTATACAATCATGTAGGAAAAAAAATCCAACAACACTTTCATGATTTCATCCATTTGGGCACTTAAAAAAGGAGGAAAGAAACAAATCTCTAAATTCCAAATGCATAAATAACCTTACCCACCTTGAAATAATTTTTATTCAATAAGCTTATGTGATATGGGAGACGACAACCATTTCTAGAATATGAGGTTCAACAGATTGGTGCTTCAAATGACTGTTATTGAGAGAAGTTGATGGATTTTCTCACGAAGAGATAGCAAGGTGTTGAGATTTCTGGGATTGTCAAAGAGGGAAAAGGACTATCAATAGCCGCTGCCAACAACTCTAGGACTATGGTTGATTGATTGGAAGATGAGTTTTTATAGAAGAGAAAAGATGAAGTAATGGCCAAAAACTTGAAACGATGAAGAGGAAAGATGGAGAGTTATCCATATTTGTTTTTCATTCTTCATTTAATTAAATTTCAAACTAATTTTCACTTTTTTGATTCTCAATTTTTTTTAATTTGATATTTATTTTTATAATTTTTTAAATTCTCTATTATTATTTAAATTCTGTTATATTATTTAATGTTAGCTATTATTTTTAAAATTAAACATTAATCTTTACAAAGAATGTCAGGAAGGTGACTGAACTAAAAAGAATCCTGACATAGGTGCTTGATATTTGGGAAAACTTTAGGGGAGGGTAGATGATAATTACCAATGAAACTTAATTATGAAGCCCAAATATTTGTCCTTTGCAATACCCAAAATATACTGATTAAGCACAGATATTCAGCAACCTTTCTCCAGGTAAAGGCAAAGAGGAGCTCACAAATAAGAGAAGTACCAAACAAAGTGACAGAAATATTAACCAATCATAAGATAATGCAGAATGAATAAGCCCTAAAAGGTACCTTCTAACTCCTTTCCACTAGCTGCAGCAACAATTAAATTAGCCTTAATCTGCTCTCGCAATCTATTTCTCTTATCAAGTATTTCTGAATCATCAACTCCAGAAAATAAAGAGACATATTTCTCATTCTTTGGAAAGAACTGCAATTAAAAAAGGAAAAAATAAGAGCTTTTAGCTAGTAAGATAATTACATCCAATAGCTATGCTATCAAAGACAGAAAGGTCAATCCTATTTGGTATCACGGGCTAATACTTCTTCCGAATGACAAAAAGAAATTACGCTTCCACTCTAGTATAGAGTTACAAACACTTCATAGATAACAGAGAACATGCCAAACTCAGATAACAGTTTACAATACAAATACCATGTACCTACATTATGATATAACAGATATACTAGATCAGCTGAGAATCATAGCTTACCCTGACATATTCAAGATCTTCTTTCAACTTAGGAAGCTGTTCAAAAATCGTCGCTTCTTGAGCCTGGCCAGATGAAGTACGTTGAAGCTTCTCCAGTCGTCTTATTCTTCTCTCTATCTTTCTTCTTTCTGAAGATAGTGAAGATTAGTTTCAACAGTTAAGCTGAGCAAACCTACTTGCAAATTAAATCGACACCAAAAGCTTCCTAGAATAGAGTTGAAATAGAGTCTATTTTTTACTGCATTACCAAAAAATTTTATTTTCCTGTCTCGCAAGAAAATTTTGCGTTCTACAGCAAGGCGAGAGTGAAGCTCCTGCTGCTTTTTGAGTCCTTCTAACTTTGTTTCCTGAGCCTCCTTAACTTCAGAAGGAAGATCCTTTAAAAACAATTATCTTGTTAGGATGTTTAAGGCTATAAGCAATAAACTAATAGGAACAGAATAGATAGCATACAAACAAAAGAAACCACATCATTGTGTGTGTGTGCGCATCATATCCTATTAAAAAAAAAGGATACATAACAAATCCAAATGCAAAGCTTAAAGCCAATGAAACTAGTATATCTATAAAAAATCAAATTTCACATACCAAAACTGATATAGCATTGGTACACCTGGAGTGATAAAAACCATCTTTTGAAATTTCTGTAGACCTTCCAAAAGACCATTGAATGGAAGAAAATTACTAAATTTTAGTAAACCATAGAAGATAAAATACTTGACCCAGCTTGTATCATTCTTAGAGACAACACAAGAGTAGCACACCTTCTTAAATTGAGATAACCCATATCACGAAGATGTACTTGCTAATTGCTATGCTGAAGGAAAAATTATTCACAAAAATAGTCGAGCCTGTGGTAGTTTGTTTAACTACTTATTGGGACTCCACATTATATCAATCAAAATATATGAAATGAAAATCTAGTCAAACAACAAATTAACGGCAGTTACTTTCTTATCCACAATTATGCAATAAAACTAATAAAAGTATTAAGCGACATGAAGTAATACAAATGCACTTCACAGAGACAAGTTTGGTCAAGCAAAAGAAAGACTACTTCACAATCATAATGAGGTGCATTTGCGTGAGCTCCCCTGCTTAATTGTTACCAGTAACCAGAACCTAACACACATATCAATACAAAGAGCTCTTCCCCCTTACCTTTTTCAATTGACATCATCGATCATCAACTATCGTGAATACTCATTGTAGAGGAGGAAATAAGACTAAGTGAAGTAAACGTTACCAAAATGGAAAATACCACTAAACCAATACTAAAAAGAAAAAAGAAGCTCATTTCGCGCTTTTTTCAGAGAACACAGAAACCTAGTTAATTCATCATGCATATTGATCGAAATTATAAAACGAACATCGAAAATTAGATAGCGGCCTTTTTTTTTTTTTGCACAAACCCTAACCCTTAGGAAGAGCACCTTACGAAGCATGCGCTCGATGGAACGAATCTGGTTCTTGAGGGAGACGGCCTTAGGCTTCTTCTCGACAGCAGAGGTTTTCGATCGACGTGCGACGGGTTTCATCCGGCGCTTGCCATAGCCACCGTGAGCCATATCCTATACCAAAAGAGAAGGGAGATACAACGTCAATCGATAGCTTTGTGTTGTGAGTTGTTTCCTTTAAATATAGAGCTGTTATCTTCTGTAGCAACAATAGGTATAATTCTGATTTTGGATTACGTTACGACCGGTGCCTGTGCGGGTATTCTATCTTTTTACAATTTTAAACAAACTCTTAAAAATTTACAAATATAGGGTATATATCTTAATAATATTATCAATAAAATTGTTAAAAAATTTAAAAATATCATAAATATACATTTAATTTATTAAAAAATAAAATAATAAAAAATCAAGAAATAAAATTACAAAATGAAAGAAATATTACATTTAATTTGTATAGGAAAAAAAAGAAATAAACAAAGATAAAAAGAGTCTAATATTTCTTATAAAATGAAACAACATCTTAAAATGTAAGAAATATTACATTGATAAACTAAAGATAATATTCTAAGTCAAATTTCATGAAAATTATAGGTCTAATTTTTTAGATTTAGACGGTATAAAAATAAATTTCTTAAACTACACAATCAAATCATTTAACTTATAAAGCCTTAGTAACTCACAAATAACAAAAAAATGTTAAATTTTAGTCTACAATGAATTTATCGAATAAGATAAAAGAAAACAAATCACTAAATATAATGAAAATGAAATTATCTTAAACTACACAATCAAATCATTTAACTTATAGAGCCTTAGTAACTCACAAATAACAAAAAAATGTTAAATTTTAGTCTACAATGAATTTATCGAATAAGATAAAAGAAAACAAATCACTAAATATAATGAAAATGAAATTATGGAAGCCAAATGGCATCTAGCGATTATGGGAATTTGTAACATATGTTTTATAGATTCTTTTATTTGTAAATATGAAATATATTGTCATAAATTACTACATCCTATGCAAAAAACTTAGAAATATTTTTTTAGAAATTACTTAAAACATTATATAAAACCTTAATAGAATGATGGATTAAAAAAAAATTGAGAAACTATATCATATATCTTAGGAGAAAGAATAAAAAATCTTAAAAATTAGATAATTATCAAGTGTTAAGAAAGAAATATATATATACAAATAAGAAATTATTTGAGTTAATGGTTGCTTATTTTGGAATAGAAGTTTTTGGAGTTAGGGTTGTTATGACTTCTAAGGGAAGTTTAGGTGTCAAACCACCTAAGTTTCTACTAATGAAGGAGTTACTCAAGTGAAACCTAAATGGTGTGGGTTTTCATGGTCTAGCTAGCTGGCTTTCCACCTTTAGTGTCATGTTGTTGGCTTGGTTAACATACCACAAGGTTTGGTTGAACTCTAAGCTTTCTCTAATAGGAGAATTCAGACTCTACATATACCTAGTAACCTTTTAAGGTTCTCGCTCCCATATGTTGGCTCGCAAGCTAAGTCTCATGAACTCTTTAGTGTATTTATTGACACTCTTTCTTCCCTACTGACACAGTTGATATTACTGATAAAAAAGTTGCTCATAATAAGTTGGTAGAAATTGTTGCACCATATGTTTCTTCATCCTTTCCCAAGAGTTGATAGGTGTTTTACCCCTCAACCTCTTTTCATACTTCATGTGTTCCCACCATGCAGAGGTGCCACCTATGAGCTTGTAAGCTACTAGTCGGATATCTCAATGTAATCAAAGAAATTTTGACATTAGCCAGCCAATCTAAGAACTCTTCCATATAAGAATGCCCAACAAAAGTAGAAAGATCGATATTGAGCCTATAATCTTGCTATTTGTGGTGTCTATTGGTGGAATTAGCTCTCTCATTACTGAATCTATTACTCTTCCAATCTGAAGTTCTTCCATCGAATCCATAATTTCTAAGACACGGTCTTGGGATGTTGCAAATTCATCATCAAAATTTTGATGAAATGACTACTTATGAGGAAAATTGTGTGATGGGCGTGACTATGGCTCAAATGGCGTGAGTGTTGTTTCCTGAAGGATTTCCTTGCCACGAGGTCGAAGGTGTTTTTGGATATCACTCATTTGAGCTTGAATTTAATTGGTGGTTTGTTGGAGTGATTGTTGAAAGTCTCACGACACTTTTTCAATCCTCTGCTCGAACCTACTTTTAAGGCCAACCAATATAGCCCACAAATTCTTTATGTCACCACTGTCGTCGACAAGGATTTGGTTGACGGATATCGCCATTTGAATGGCAACACAAACTCTAACTCTGATACCAATTTTGATATAACACACTTAGTGCTTTGAGCAAAAATTGTATTGCATTGAAAATAAAAGAACAACTCGTCGGTTGAACTCAAGGAAAATTTACAGAACAATAAACAAAAAGAGAAAAAAAATGACATAAAAGATTAAGTGTGTGTTAGGCACCAATGTCCTGCATAGTCTTTATAAACACTGTGCCTAACGACCACCATGTGTGCAAGGAACACATATTCACATATGCACTCTACCTAGCGTCTACACACTACCTATGTACACTAGGCACTCAAAAACCCTCTGTGCGCTAACGGCTATTCATGCACCCATGTGCCTTAGACGACATGCGCGCACGCAGCACACACACAACTCAAGCTTTTGGCACTTAAAGTTGTTATTCCGGTTACAAAATAAATAAAGAAAAAATTATGTTTCTAACATGGAATTTTGTTTCTAATCAACCCAAATTGCATCAGAGTTAATGAAAAAAATAAAATTGAAAAGATTGGTATGGATTTGGGTAGGTAGAGCTTTCAAGCAGCTCAAATTGCTACTTTAATGGCAGCAAAGAAAAAATAGGTAATTAGTTTGGTGTGATTGAAATACCCCTTGAAACATGGTCAAGTGTCAAGCATATGGTCCATTAAGTTGGAATGCTTACATATTTTGATACATTGGGAATTATTCAACCATCATTTTTAATTGTTTGACTAAATTTGACCACCTAAATGCTTACATGATTAATGTATCATTTATTTATAGTCTAGTCACAAGACAATTTCAACCATAAACACCAATTAAAAAATGTTCGAAAATCTCGATATCTTTTAGAAACTAAGATGACTCAAAGGAAAAGTACTTTAATACAAAAATTACTTGTTTTCTTTTCAGATTCATGAAGACCCACAACAAAAACACTTAATAACCTACATTAATGAAGTAGAGCTCCACTACTATTTTGATTTTGTTTCTTTAGCTTCCCATTAATACCCAAAGAAAGAATGTTCAAAAATCCCTTCAAAATCTTTTGGGAAAGGTTAGCTTTGCTTTCATGATCATCAAATTCTGAAAGTGAAAGATAATATTTGTTAGGTTTGGGGAGAGCGTCAATGAGTTGGAAAAGATAAATGAGTATTTGGTTGTACGTGTAGAGCAAAAAGAGACTACTTTTGGCGTGTTAGTACGAACAAAAAGATTTTAAGTAGATTAAAAGGTATTTTCTAGTCCTCCAATTTTGAAAAGATATACCAATTAAGAACAAATAATATATTAACTCATTTGTCAATGTTAAAGAGCCAAAAATCTTTTTTGAATCTGATAAAAAACTCACATTAAAACTTAATTATCCAACACTTTTCTCTAGTTAAAAAAAAGTTGACAAATTCAAACAATTAGGTTCTCGAATGGTGCAACAATCTGTCCCCTTTTGCCTAGGACCGTATTTAATGAAATAGATACTATCCCATTCCGTTTTTGCTCTGATCTACCCAAACGAGTTGGTTACCCACAGGCCATGACCCGTTGGGTAAAATCGTGATCTCTAATTAGAAGCGAAAGGGAAGGTTTTGAAGAGTTTTGAGTTGGTCTGATGAGAAGGTTCTGTCTAATTTGAGAAAGGTCTTGAATTTCTGTATCAATACTACGAGGTTGGATTTGGAGAACATAATTTCTCATCCCAATTCTCTTAATCATTGGAATAGCAGGAAAAAAGCATCCTCATTTTAAATTTCCTTCCTAGTAGGTATGATTATAGCATATGATTTTGAAGTGAGAATTGGACCTTTAACGACCAAACCAAAGAATACAAGGACACACCCCACGTCCAATGAAAAGGTGTCATGTTTCCGGCTCAAAGAGTCTATACAATGTGATGGGATAAAAATCTAGTTTAGATCTAACCTTGAAATTCCATTTTGTTCCACTACTCTTTATGTGGAGTTTGTCCATCTATTGGGGAAGTCAACTTTTTCTATTGTTATCAGAAATCTTCAACCACCATAACTGTTTGATGGACTTATGTTCATTACAAACTTTTTCTTCCTAATAGCTTTTTCAGCTTATAGAATGATGGCGGTTTTGCTTCCAATTTCCAAGCCAAGCCTTAGCTTTAAATATTATCAGTTTTGCAAGAAAATCAAAAATGACATATCAGAGACAATAAGCTATAGATTCAATTAATGGTCCTAATACTTTTCGAACCAATGTTTCAGCATTCGAACCATTATCCTACAATGACTTCTCATGATCCAAATTTTTACATGTCCAGCATGACTTCAGCTGAAATTTGGAACAGCAATAAGAAATCAAATTTAAAAGAAAACGAAGGTTATTTTTACTCTAATAAACAAAATAAAGGTTAGATCTATGCTTTACAGGACAATGGGTTGCTCTCCTTCAAGCTCAGATATAACTATTAACGAGTCTGTCATTTCAAGAGAGAGGGGTTCTGACTTGGGAACTGGATTGATGACCTGCAGTGAAACAAAGTGTCAATGAAATGTGCATTAGTTATGGTTTTAAATCAGATTAAAAACCCATACCTTCTTGTTGTTTTTAACATATCCGATGGCAACTTCTCTCCGTAAATGAGCTCTTTCAGAAAGTTCATAGAAACATGGAGTTTCTCCTCCTTTCATATAGAGGCTAATGTCCTGTCAAAAGTATTAAAGGCAACTTAAGAATGGGTCCATGGTTAAGTTATCAATTACATCTTGTACAAGAATTAAGTGTTGATATCTCCTACCCCATTTGTTTTTCACACACCCTTCTTTCAACATATTTTTGCACTTGTTAATCCATGTCCTTTTTACTAAAAGGCAACTATGTCAAGCAAAAAAATCTGGCAACTATTAGGAACCGATATATTTTTTAAAAGAGCAATGTTATGTATCTCAAAATATGATGATACATGAAAATCTACTGTCAAGCAATCCCATGTTTGGAAAGAGAAGAAAAAAAGGAAAAGGGTTTCATCTTTTCCTTTTCCAACCACCGCCATCTCCACTCAACATCCACCACACCCTTCCTCCACCCACCACCTTTCCCCATGTTGGAATCAGTCAAATTGCACTCTCTGAGAGACTCTGATTTGATCTATTTGGTTTCGAGCTTTCCATAAGTGTCTCGTGGATTCATTGCTTTTTTGTTGTTGGTTATTGTTGGAAACACAGAGGTGTCCCATGATACCGACAACAATAATGGCGATTTGGATGCCCTCTTTGCACTACGAAAGGGAGGTTTCTAGGCTTCTATTTTTATGTGTTTTAGCTAAGTTTTTTTTCTTCATTTTCACATGGTAACAGCATTGGTTTGCTAGTGGGGGGGTTTTTTTCCTTTGTTTTCCCTCTTTTGTTAGCATTTTGAGTTAAGACTCATTCCTTTCAATGGTCGTTGAGAAAGCTAACTCCAAATGTAAGTTGGTATAGATTTGACTCATCAGAGAGCATTTGTAGTGCTTTAGTGAGAAGGATTGGTTCTGTGGTGAGAGGGAAAACCTTAATAGTTTGGGTATATCCCTTTTAATTGTTTTTTTAACAATTATTTTTTTCAAGCGAGTTTAACAGTTACTTATGTATGGCCATTGTTTGAGCTTGAGGGTTGTGAACTATTTGTTTCTCCATTTTCCCTGTGTACTAAAACTTGCTACAATCAATAGAAATTCTCTTGATTTGTTACAATAGAAACGGATGATGATAAATGAAAATTGTGGCAAGAAAACAAAGCAAACATTTCTCAGCCTTATACTACCATCAAATTGTAATAGTTAGAAGTTGTTGGTCATAACTCTTTCAAAATATCAAGTTGTTGATATAAAATATCAACAATATTTTTATCCATTTATCCTCACCCACAAGATCTTGCAGCCCAACATTTGCAGTTCAATATTTTGGATTATTAGAATTTAAACAAAAGACTTTAGCTTTAAAAAATTGAGTGATTAACTTTATTCTCCTAATCAGAAAAAGGATACATAGTTTATATCTTATTATTATATATATTTATCTATTTAATGCTTTTTATTTTAGAAAATTTTATCTTATTAATTGATGAAATCTCAAGTAAGAGGGGATTTGATCATGTACATTAATTAGGATATCAATATCAATACATAGTTTATATCTTATTAGGGTTTTTTTTCCGTTTCTTTTTAGCCTTATTTTTCCTATATATAAATACGTAATAGGTGCAAGTGTAATTTTATAACAAAAAGAAATATAATTCAGTTAATATCATTTCTTCAAAACAGTTTTGTAGAAATTTTACATGGTATCAGAGCTGAGTGTCACGTCCCGCTCAAATTGTCCCGCGAAATCCAAACAAATGGTGCTTGCCCAAAGGATCTAGACTTTTCTACCTAGAAAAGTTCTAGAGTGGCCTAGAGATGTCTAGAATAAGCTAGAGTTTGATGGACTCAACTCAAACTTTGAAGACCCTAGAATGTTCTAGAGCATGCTGGAGGGTGCTAGAATGGACTGGAATATTCTAGAACATGTCGGATGGTTCATGAAGAATGTAAAAACCGTTGGAAGCTTACGGAACATCCTAGAACTTGCATGAAGGAGCTAGACAAACCTAGAAGACTCTAGAGTTGGCTAGAAGATCCTAGAACCTTGTGGCATGTTGTACATAAAACTAGAACTCTCTTGTACATTCTAGAGTTAGAATGATCTAGAAAGTTGCGGCATAGCCTTAAGCTTGGAGCCACACTATAAATAGACCCATTGGTCTCCATTTGTAATCATCCTTGGAAATTCTTGGGAATTCTTAGCCTCTTGTAAGATAAACTCTCTCTAGAGCAATACAAAACATTCTTTACAAACTCTTTCTAGTCTCTTTGGAGTTTCATTTGGATTCAAAGACATGCTTAGTGCAACGGACGGTGCTAAGTGCCGCACGATCGCTATTTGAAATTTAAGGTTGTGACAGTTGGTATCAAAGCTTTCGGTTGAAGCATTTCTACCCTTGGCATAATGAAGAACGTTGCTCCATCTACACCAAGCGTCGATGTTCCACCTATGGAACGTGGGCGTGAGGAAGTTCGGAAACCATCAAAGGAATCTCGAGTCAAGTCGAAAGACATGCTTTCTAGCTTAGAAGCACGAGTTGGGAGTGTGCAGGACAGCTTAGGGGAGCTGTTCGACCGAGTGGACAACTTAGAGAAACGTTGCAATGGCTTGGAGGCCGAGGATGTGGAGATCCATACAGCGGTTAAGATGTCCCTCAACGTGCTAGATGTTGGGTTAAGGCAAGAGATTGAGGGGTTGAAGGCCGAACTTGCCAAGGTAAGAGATCTTGTCCAAAGAGAAGTTGCTAATGTCTTGCTTAGAGTTGAAAACATGGGTGGTGATCTAGCTCTATGTAAGCGGGCTATGCATAGAGCGGGCTATGACTGCAGGAACTAGCACAACCATTGTCATTGAAGCTAAGAGGGTGGATGTTCCCAAGCCTAAGACCTTCAATGGTGTTAGGAATGCTAGAGAAGTTGAGAACTTCCTATGGGGGTTGGAACAATACTTTGAGGCTACTGGCATAACAGACCATGCCAGCAAGATCTGAACTGTAGTCATGTATTTGTCCGACACTGCGATGTTGTGGTGGAGACGGAGGCATGGAGATGTGCAACGAGGGGTTTGCACAATTGATACATTTGAAGATTTCAAAAGGGAGTTCAAAATGCAGTTCTTCCCCGTAAATGCTGAAGAGGAGGCAAGAGACCGACTACAACGGTTAAAGCAGACAGGTAGCATAAGGGATTATGTGAAGGAGTTCACAACCTTGCTGCTTGAAGTTCCTGACACATCAGACAAGGATGCCATATTCTTGTTCATTGATGGTCTCCAATCGTGGGCTAACCTCGAGCTCAAGCGACGTGGTGTCCAAGACTTGTCTTCGGCTATCGTGATCGCGGAATGCTTTATTGACTACTCCACAAACAAGGACAGCTCAAAAGCCACAGATAAAATTTTTTTTGGAGGAAAGAGTGGGTAAGGCCACGCCAAAAGTCAGGGACCCAAAAATCATAAAGATGGCTCCTCATTCAAACCACGAGATAAGGGGAAGGAGAAGAAGGATCGTGGTGCCTCGAAGCCCCGTGTGACGTGCTTCATATGCGACGGACCGCATTGGGCACGTGAATGTCCGAAAAGGAAGGCCTTGAGTGCCTTAGTTGCTTCCACTCATGACCAGGATGGAGGCAAGTCGGACAAAGGTGCAAAGATGGGTTCTTTGCGCCTACTTGGTGCATTGCAAAGCGCCCCAAAGACCCCCAAGGGTTTGATGTACGTAGATGCAACCATCAACGGGAAGGTCGCCAAAGCTTTGGTCGACACAGGTGCATCTCACAACTTTGTTTCTGTAGAGGAAGCAAAGAGACTCGGCCTGAAGGTAGTCCATGGAGGGGGATCTCTCAAAGCAGTTAACTCGACAGCACTACCATTGCATGGAGTTGCTCGTGGAGTTAAGGTCAATCTTGGTGTTTGGACTGGCCAAGTGGACTTATCAGTGGCGCCCATGGATGATTTCTCTGTTGTATTCGGCATGGAGTTCTTGGACTAAGTTAGAGCTTTCTTGGTGCCATACTCAAACTCTATGTGCATAATGGATGGATCAAAGGCGTGTGTGGTACCGACGGAGAGGACCACTAGACCTACTACCCAAGCTCTCTCAGCGCTTCAATTCAAGAAGGGATTGAAGAGGGACGAAGAGAGTTATTTGGCCATCTTAAAAGAATACAATGATGAAGAGGCGTCACCAAAGCCAAGCTTGCCGACGGAAGTGCAAGCTGTCCTAGATAAGTTCAATGACGTGATGCCTGAGGCATTGCCAAAGCGGTTACCTCCAAGAAGAGAGGTAGACCATGAGATAGAGTTAGAACCTGACACTAGGCCACCAGCAATGAGCCCCTATCAAATGGTGAACTCAGAGTTGGCAGAACTGCGGAAGCAATTCGACGATTTGCTGGATGCTGGCTTTATAAGGCCCTCAAAAGCCCCATTTGGTACCCCGGTGCTCTTTCAAAAGAAGAAGGATGGCTCGCTACGAATATGCATTGACTATCGGACTCTAAATAAGATCACAGTCAAGAACAAGTATCCTATCCCACTTATTGCTGATTTGTTCGATCAATTGGGGAATGCTAGATACTTCACAAAATTGGACTTGCGATCGGGATACTACCAGGTGCGCATAGCCAAAGGGGATGAGCCCAAGACCACATGTGTGACCAGGTACGGTGCCTATGAGTTCCTTGTCATGCCATTTGGTCTCACCAATGCACCAGCCACCTTCTGCACTCTTATGAACAAGATTTTCCATCCCTATCTCGATCGGTTCGTGGTAGTATATCTTGACGACATTGTGATATATAGCCGAACTTTGGAAGAACATCTAGAGCATTTGAAGAGGGTGTTCGAGGTCCTAAGGGAAAATGAGCTATACGTCAAGAAGGAGAAATGTTCCTTTGTCCAAGACGAGGTGATGTTCTTGGGGCATAGGATAAAGGACAGGAAACTAATTATGGATGGAGCTAAGGTGAAGGTCATCCAAGAATGGGAACCTCCTGCCAAGGTTCCCGACTTAAGATCTTCCCTTGGACTGGTGAACTATTACAGAAGGTTTATCAAGTCCTACTCAGCGAAAGCAGCCCCACTGACCGACCTGCTCAAAAAGAACAAGTCTTGGGAATGGACAAGCGAATGCCAAGCCTCATTCGAAGACTTGAAGAAGGTCATTAGTGAAGAACCGGTGCTTTGCCTACCAGACCCTTCCAAGATATACGAGTTGCATACCGATGCCTCCGACTTTGCCATTAGTGGAGTGTTGATGCAAAAAGGGCGTCTGATAGCTTATGAGAGCCGCAAGCTTAATGACACCGAACGCCGCTACACTGTGCAAGAAAAGGAAATGACAGCTATCATTCATTGCCTAAGGGTGTGACGACACTACTTGTTGGGTTCTCACTTTGTTCTCATGACGCACAATGTAGCAACAAGCTACTTCCAAACTCAAAAGAAGTTGAGTCCCAAGCAAGCTCGGTGGCAAGACTTCTTGGAGGAGTTTGATTACAGGTTGGAGTACAAGCCCGGTAAGGCAAATGTGGTGGCTGACGTGTTGAGTCGAAAGACGGAGTTAGCAGCCTTGAGTAGGCCAAGTAGTCCTTTATTAGAAAGGATCAAAGAAGGGTTGGAGCATGATGCCCTTGCTCAAAACCTCCTTGCCCTCATCAAGGAAGGAAAGACTAGGCGATTTTGTCTGAGTGACGGACTACTCTATGCCAAGCAGAATAGCATCTTTGTGCTAAAATGGGGGAGCTTAAGGAAGGAGCTTATCAAGGAGTGCCATGATTCATTATGGGCTGGACACCCAGGAATGAGGCGCACCCTTGCTTTGATCAAATCAATCTACTATTGGCCTCAACTACGGGACGATGTTGAAGCTTATGTGAGGACTTTTCTTGTGTGCCAACAGGACAAGATAGAGCAGCATGCACCCGGAGGTTTGCTAGAGCCGCTACCTATTCCAAAGAGACCGTGGGAGAGTGTCTCTATGGACTTCATCACTTGCTTGCCAAAATCTGAGGGCTTTGGCAGCATCATAGTAGTCATTGATCGCTTCAGCAAGTATGCAACATTCATACCTGCCTCAGCGGATTGTACGGTGGATGAGACGGCACGGTTGTTCCTAAAGCATGTCGTAAAGCATTGGGGAATTCCATCCAATATCGTGAGTGACCGAGACCCACGATTTACTAGCAAGTTTTGGATGGAATTGTTCAAGTTATTGGGATCAGACTTGAACTTCTCTACAAGCTTTCATCCCCAAAGCGATGGACAAACGGAACGTGCCAATGCATTGTTGGAGTTGTATCTTAGGCACTTTGTTAGTGCCAATCAACATGATTGGACGAAGTTGTTGGATGTAGCCCAATTTTCTTATAATTTGCAAAGGAGAGAATCTACTGCGAAAAGTCCCTTCGAGATCGTCATGGGGCAGCAACCCATGACTCCTCATGCCTTGGCCACCAGTTATGAAGGAAAGAGTCCCACTGCCTTCAAATTTGTCAAGGCGTGGCATGAGCAAGCGGAGTTAGCCCAAGCCTATTTGAACAAGGCGTCTAAGAAGATGAAGAAATAGGCTAACAAGAAAAGAAAGATGGTGGAATTTCATGAAGGCGATTTGGTCTTTGTCAAACTATTGCCCCAACAGTTCAAGTCCTTGAGGAAGGTTCATAAGGGGTTGGTGCGGAAGTATGAAGGACCATTTCCAGTCCTCAAGCAAGTCGGTAAGGTGTCCTACAAGCTACAACTCCCTCCGAAGCTTAAAAAATATCCTGTTTTTCATGTAAGCATGCTAAAACCTTATCATGGAGACAAGGAAGACATGAGTCGAGGAGAATCCAAGAGGGCGCCTACCGCAGTGGTAACCTCCTTTGACAGGAAAGTAGACTCAATCTTGGCGGATCGCCTGATCTGACGTAGAGGTGTACCAAGTTATCAGGAATACTTCGTCAAATGGAAGAACGCTCCGGATGTAGAGACGAGCTGGGAACCTGAGGATTCTTTGTGGCAATTCAAAGATGACATAGAGAGGTTCAAGCTGGAAGACACGACGAGGGCGTTGCGAACTTGAGTGGGGGAAGGTGTCACATACCGTTCGAATTGTCCCGCGAAATCCAAACAAATGGTGGTTGCCTAAAGGATCTAGACTTTTCTACCTAGGAAAGTTCTAGAGTTGCCTAGAGATGTTTAGAATAAGCTAGAGTTGGATGGACTCAACTCAAGCTTTGAAGACCCTAGAATGTTCTAGAGCACGCTGGAAGTTGCTAGAATGGACTGGAATATTCTAGAACATGTCGAATGGTTCATGAAAGATGTAGAAGCCGCTGGAAGCTTACGAAACATCCTAGAACTTGCATGAAGGAGCTAGACAAACATATGGAATAGATAGACACTTTATTAAAGAAAAAATTGAAGATGAAACTATTTACATTATCTATGTCCCAAGAGCAAATTACAGATTCACAAAATGTCTTCATCAACCAAACTTTGATAATTTCATTTGCAAGTTAGATATGATTAATATATATGATCTAAGAAATATTAAAATTCCAACATGTACATTAATTTAATATCAATATTTGTGTGCATTATTAGAAAATTGCATTAGTTTAATGAGGAAATTTTGTACTAATTATAAGAGTTTTTTCCTTTTCTTTCTAGCCTTATCTTTACTATAAATGGGTAGTAGAAAGTGTAATTTTATATCAATAAGAAATATAATTCCCTAACATCATTTCTTCAAAACAATTATGTAGTAATTTTTATTTTACACAATTTTATCCCATTGTTTAATTATATAAATCTTACTCCAAATTTATATTAATCTTATTTTATTTTATTAGAAATATATAATCATCAAAAGTATTTTGGAGAATCATTGCACGTTTTTTCCCCTCGTTGATAGGAGTTATTCTACTATGTGACTTACTCCTCGCTCATATAGGAATATCACTATTATTTAGATAACTATTAACAATTCATTTTTGTTTTTTTTCAAGTTTTATATTTTTTTTACCATACAATACACTTTGGGATGCACAATATTAGTATTTTGTGTTTTGATTAAAGAGTCCTTTTCTCATGCCAATTGCCAAGAATTTGATTTACCATTTATAATTTTTATAAATGATTTATGATAACCATTATTTAATTATTTATCGTTTAGATCTCTAATCTACTATAACTTTTGAATCATTTATCAATTAAAAAATAGGCTATATTTTATATCTAGGATAACTTCTCTAACTTAATAGTGAAAAAGCAAATGGATTTCAGTTAGAATTTTTAAGCAAAATAGTTAGCCAATTGATAGATTGTATAAGTTATCACTCACTTGAACAACTCCCTATGTATATAGATAAACCTGTTCTGATGACAAATGATTTAGACAAATAGTATTGAAAAATTATAGTGATTGAAACTGTTTTTATTTTACAGAAAATTACTTCATTTATTTTTTAATATCAGATCCCTTTATATATACATTTGTTATGTCTAATATTCTGTTGAAAATCATTAGTATACAGCTGCAAATCACCCTAAAAATCAGAAAACTAATATCCTGAAAACAGGGGTTAGTTCCACCCTGAAAATCAAGAAACTGTACTCCTAAAATCAGGGGTTAATTTCACCCTAGAAATCAAGAAACTGACCATACTCCTAGATTGATTCCTACAGTGATTTTTAGATGAAACTATTTAAAGGTATAAAAGTTAATAAATATATAAACTTAAATTAATAAGTGATTCCTAAAATTAAAAAAAATTAATTAAAACAAAAAATACATATACCGTTAAATTATGTTTATTTAAAAGTCGAGATCATTTGGTAAAATTATTTATCTAAACTATCTGTATTGGGAACGTAAACTACCCCTAATGTTGACAGTTGTCACCTTAATTCGGATGAGTTTCCTACTGGAATGTTAGCTTTTTACATTTTGAGATGTAAGGTATGGTGAAAGTGAATTTTAGAGTAAGAGATATTCAACGCCAGATAACATGCTAAAAGATTGATAGTAATCGATTCCCTTAAAACCATAAGCTATTAGCTATTAAAAGATAGGTTAACTATTCTGTTATACATGGATCTTACCAAAGTTGTAGTAACATAGTATGCAATATCTATGACAAAAGTAATGATCTTTAACAAAAAGAAAGGACATACCGTTTTTTTAGTTTTATTAATATGTCAGTAACCTTTTATCAGGATTTTATTGAAGGTATAGACATGCAAAGAACTTGCTTTCATTTTTCAGACATAATAAATTTGGAGTAGTTAGTGATTACCTTCACATATATTTCATCACCCTCTGCATTCAGAATGTCTTTCCATACCTCACCGAGTTCATAGTTCTCAGCCACTGTGATGGATAAGCAGATAATTATGAATTGAAAACACGAAGCATATATTCTGGCAGAGAATAGTGTACAACAATGAAATACCTTGAGCTGTTACAAGGCTCATTACTTCTTCTGCTGCAATGTAAGTCAGCGATGGCTTGATTCTCGTAATCTGTGGAAAAAGCAAAGTGAAACCACTATCAATAATGCTTTAATGATATCAAATATGTTGGAATCACTAGTATTTCATGAAAGGTAAACTAAAGCTTTAAAAATATAGTACTTGTTTCCCCAAATTTGAGTCGACAATCTCTGCAACTAGGTTTTGCACCTGAAAGATGGTAAACCTGTATTGCTCAGTCTACTCTAGAGAAAGGTATATTTAAATTTGCTATAAATAACATACTAAATTAATTGGTAAAAGTTTAATATAGTATATTAGTACCAAAACTATACAGGATTACACCATTAGTAATTACTTTAGTGAGGGGTACACCAGTGGTCTTTTTTATTTTTGAAAAAAATAATTAAAAAACATGAAATGGAATGCAAGTGAAAATTGACAATGACAAAATAATAAGTCTTTAATATTTTTTAAATTTATTTATTAATGATTTACATTGGTCAAACTTGATCAAACTTGTCTTTTTAGGGTCATTTTGAACTAAATTGTACCATTTTTCAAAAGAAAAGAACTGTTGGTGTACCCTTTAAAAAATATAATCTGTGTACCTTTTCTAAAGGTAACGTACCAGTCACCCAACCCCCTAAATTAATAAACTCAAGATTACAAGTTAAAATTCAATAAAAAGGTAAAATACTTCTACATTGAAGTCCTCCGGTAAAATACTTGCCTTCAGTTCAAGTTTGTTACAAATGTTTTCAGCAAGAAGAAGTGAGTAAGCGGCCTGCTTGTCTGCCCTGGATGGATCTGAAAAGAGGCTAGTTAATGAAATGCTACCATGAGCTCCTTGAAGAATAAAAAATAAATAAACATAAAGAAGCATGTACTCCACCTCCAGGAAGCCATTCTCTATCAGATATAACAACAATGGACAAGGGAATATCTTCTCCGCCCTTCAAAGAATTTTGAAGGTTCAATACGGTCTCCTGCAAGGTATCATAATCCATGGGATTCCCAATCTGCAGAACATGGAGGATATGTATGTTTAGAAGGATGACATAAAATATATCCATGAAAAACAATATAAATAAGAACCAATTGACGGGTTGTCAGCATGACATGTTACCTTATGAGAAACCCGGACATTTTTGAGTTTACCTTGACCCGCAACTTTGCTAGCCTTCCTCCTGTCATCTAATGATGCATCTGCTAATATTTCCTGCATGTATGAGTAGGGTTGATGCATTGTCAATAGAGATAACATTGATGTTATTGCGTAGTAAATGTGAGGCAGATAACAAAACTGTTATTATTTTATTGCTGGATGAGGAAGGTTAGAGTTTGATGGAACCATGTAGGCTATATTTGAAATTTGTCATGCTTTTGAGGGTTAGCACTTAGCAGGGTCATCTAATACAGATCATGAAAATCTTATTCTGAAATATTTGGATTACATTCCATAGGCTGAGCTTAGTTGAACATTTTTTGGGATATTCTGGATGCCAAAGGTTTCGGGTTGAATTGGGACATTGGGACTATCTTGGTTTCATTAGCATGTGAGCTTCTCTGGGGCTCTCGACTTGCTTTCCCCATCCTTGCAACATCAAAATTTCATCTATAACCATTAAACTGGCCCCCTTCACACGGAAGCACTTACCAAAACCATTAACATGAGTAACCCATACTTCACTAAAATTTCAATTCCAGATTTTCAAGATGGATTTTTAGTAAATGAAATAACTCAAAGCACGTAATGGTCATAGAATGTGGACTCAAGATATAACAAAGAGCATACCACTACACTGCCAGGTCCAAGATAGTTATCATATTCTTGGATCATTTCCACAACATCCGGACGCCAACCAAGTAGTAATATGTATTCTTTTGGTCCTAAAGTCCAATCTGAAGCCTAAATCCATAAGAAACAATTATGATGCAAACCTTCCAAGGCAATGCGCTACTCCAGAAATAGAGATACTGAAAAACATACCTTTGAACCTGATCTTATAGGACGCGTTGCTACAAATTCAAGTCGGGCTTTCTTCAGCTCCATGGCATGAATTGGAGTTTCCCCATTCCTTTCTGAACCTTCCATCTTTTTAGCAGTATCACTAACTTCCATGGAAAAACTTGAATATGCAACTTGTGGTCTCTTACTCTCATAAACAGGCCCAATGAACAATACCTACATGATTAATTAAAAAAGTAAGGATACAGCCAGAGATAGGAGTTCAGATGATAATTTCTCAAGAACTTCACAAAAGCTATTAAGCTATATCCCTTCATTTTTTTAAAAGTTTGTGAAGGCTGCAGAAAACAAATACTGTCATGTAGAACAAGAAGATAAGAAATTGGGGAAGGGTAGAAGAATATAAAATTAGGGCTAGTAATTGAAGAATTAGGGATTGATAAGAAAAGAATTGAGAATTTAAGAAGAAAAAAGATAATGACAGCCAAGTATATTACATGGTCCCAAAGACAATTTGACCTCCAAGTAAAGTTAATGACTAAGCAAATATAAAATCCCTATTTAATATACTAAATATGCTTAAATATAAAACTTAAGTAATAAATAAATCTTCATAAATATCTTATTAATTTCCTACTCTTAATTCTCTTTATTTCTCTCCCTCTAGAAAAAAACTAGACTATTGGCAGTGTAGAATCATAAAGTGATGCAACACGTTTAAATAAATAATAGTTTGAATTATTTTTAAGATATTTTAATAATTATATTTGTACTTGAAGAACCAGCAAAGTTACTCGAGCTTGCACAACAAGTTATATTACTTGTGCCTGTAGAGCAAGTTGTAGAGCAAGTAATTATGTAAACCCATGGACAAAGAAAGAATTGAAGTTTTAGTTCAAATATAGTTTAGAGACTTGTCTCTATCTTTTAAATTTCAACTATTCAGTGTTTTTAGAAATAAAAAAAAGTCGATGCCCTAGGCCTTAGTATTCTACAGAATCAACGGGTTTTTAGGTAGAATAACCGCAATATCGTGTTCGCGTCTTTTTCAAGAGCTTCTGCCTACATAAGTTGGTATTAGAGCGAGCTCCATTCCTGAGCTATGTTGCCCCAATGAAACTGATAAATACCCTTCTTGGAGATCTACAAACATGATCGTGTAGAGATAGTTGAACGATTAGAAATGTCAACACAATAAGTTGCAACTTTACAAGCTGAAGAGTTTCTAGACTAGTTAAGGGCTACAGAAGAAGTCCTAGATTACAAAGAAGCCCCTGAAGAGCAACGGGTTTCACTAATCACAACAAGGCTGAGAGGGAGAGCAACGGCATGGTGGAAACAAGAGAAGTTGATAAGGTCTAAGCAAGGAAAAAATCAATACTTGGGACAAAATGAAGAAACATTTGCAGGCCAAATTTCTACATACAACTATACCAGGATCTTGTACCAGAAGCTGCAAAATCTTTAGCAAGGGACACAATATATCGATGATTATAATAAAGAGTTCCATGAGGCGCGCATTGAAATTATTGAGACCAATGATCAATTGGTATCTCAATATATAAGAGGTATGAGAATTCAATTTCAAGATATTCTAAACTTGTTTAATCCTATTTCTATTTCTGATACATATCAACAAGCATTGAATTTAAAAAGACGATTTGCTTGGAAGGCAGGTGGTAATGGTAGTCTTTGCAATCATGTTGCGAATAGTAACAGTGCAAATCATTCTGGGAGCAATAACTAAACAAACTGTACTATTATTCCTAAAAACAACACCATGAAGGACACTACTGCTCCTCAATAGACAAGCAACAACAAATGTTTTGGATGTGGCGAGATTAGTCACAACCAAAACACCACGAAGGACACTACTGCTCCTCAACAGACAAGCAACAGCAGATGTTTTGGATGTGGCAAGACAGGTCACACAAAGAATGAATGCATGAAAAAAGAAGAAGGTATTTTTATTGGTTCTGATGTAGTAGTTGAAGAGGAAGGTTCAATTATTGAAGAAGACACATAACGCGATAATGACATGGCTAAGATGGAGGAGTATGTTGCTGGAGATACAGGCCACCTTCTAGTATTAAGGCACACTCGCCTGGCCCCACAAGGTTCTGACTATGATTGGCTTAGAAACAACATTTTCCAATCCATCTGCACCATAAAGGAAAGGCATGTCATTTCATTATGGACTGTGGTAGCTCTCACATTATGGCAATGTGGCATCAGACGAGATTATACAATAATTAAGGTTGAAAACAGAGGCATCCCAAGTCTTACAAATTGGCTTGGCTTAAAAAGGTAAGTGAGGTAACCGTTTCTCGCAACATTTTGGTTAATTTTTCAATTGGTACCTGATGATTATGAAAGTAGAATCATCAGTACACTTTTCTGCTTAATATTTGTTCGTTTTATTCAATAAAAAAATAAGGATTAAAAATATTAAAATATGAACTTTTTGATGAAAAGAGATGAAAATATATTTTTGGGATTTTTATGAATTTTTAACACAAGACCAATCAAAAGATGTCATACAAGCGGGGAGGGCCAATTGCGCAACGCCACATGTACCGAGTGACGCAGGCTATGTCACGTGTCAACACGACGTTCATTCCAAGTATCATCGTGCGATCAAATGTCATATCATGCATCATCACCTTATTCGTTCATTCTTTCCACCCGAGGGCCACGCAATCCGTAACCACGAATCACGTTGCGGCACGTGACGCTAACTTAACTCCTGATGATCACAACCAGTCAACTCAACCACGTGTGGTGCGTTGATTGGATTCCTCTTTCCCCCTAACCACGTGTCGCATTTCTATTGACTAGCATTGTTAATTTTCTTTTTTTTCATCTCAACCCTTCTAGATTCTACCTAAACCTAATTTAACCCTCAAATTGTCCCATAAATACTAATAAACCAAAAATTATATTTTTTTATTAGATTTTGGAGCCAAGAATAGAGAAAAATATAAAAAATTCAAAAAAAAATACAATTTTTGTGGAGATTTAAGAAAAAATTTGTGGTACAATTCAAGAAATTGATTGTATTTCTTCTTCTTTTCCTTTTTTTATCAATTTTTATTTCTTTTATGAAAAATATAAGTTTTATGAAAAAAATTATGTTTAGCTAATTTATTAATTTAGAGATCGTATGAACCCAATTCAACATATGAGGACCATATATTTTACACCAAGTATGATTTCAATTTAATTATATTATTTAATATGATTTTAATGTTATTAATTGTTTGACCAACAATTAATTTATAGAGGTAATTAAATAGATTTAAGAGAATTATTTAATTATTTGTCTTAAATAAATAACATGCATAGTTTCTAGACAAAGATGTATAATTCTTATGTATGTGATCCATAATTGATGAACGTAATGAATAGTATGTAATTTAATTGTCATAAGAGTATGATTACGTTAATTACTATATAATGTGTAGTTTACTTGAGAGAGAAATACATGCTACGTTAGATTCAATTGATCATGTAATTGATTGATAATTATATACCGGGTGATTTTTGTGATTCACGTGTTTAAAAAATTGAGAGATTAAGTATTCTTAGATATTTTCTCATATATCTTCTTAGCTGTCAAATCTGAGTTAATTAATTACTGCTATTTATTTCTAATTTTTTTTTAATTTTGCTTCCTTAAAGCATAAAAATACAAAAAAAATTAATTTTTAGTTTTTAGTTTTAAAAATTAGTTTCTAACTAGTCAGTAACAAAATATTCAAATTGCTTGGCTAAATTTATTTCCCTCATCATGTGTGTTTTAGGACCTATCATTGGGAAAGACGATTGACAATATTAAAGAATGTGAAAGACTCTACTACATTAAGGAAGCCAATGTGAGTAAACGAGTCAATATTTAAAACAGTTATTTCCTTCTATTATTGAAATAAAAGGTCTGATTTATAAAGTGAAATTTTTGAACTTACAAAACATCAACATACCTCATTCTCTCAATCTAAATATATACCATCTAAGCCATTTACTATGATTTACGAAGATCATCTCGTACTCTGAATCCTACCTATATAAAATGGTTTGTAACTTTTATTGATGATCATAATCGAGTGTGTTGGGTTTACTTATTAAAAGATGAAACTGATATTCACACTGTGTTTATCAATTTTCACTATGATTCAAACACAAATTCAAATTTTACGCACTGATAATGGTACTGAATATTTTAATATTACCTTGGAGAATTATCTTCGACATCATGTGATAATTCATCAAAATTACTGTGTTTACATTACTCAATAAGTCACTCTACGACCTCAAACAGTCACCTAAAGCATGGTTTGACAGGTTTGCAAAAGTGATAAAGAGTTAAGGATATCAACAGGGACAATCAGATCAAACTATGTTCTTCCAACAATCTGAAGATAGGTTGAAGACAATTTTGATTGTACATGTTAATAATATAATACTTATCGGGGATAATTTAACTGACATGGAGACTTAAGAAAAGTCTAAGTTTGAAGTAAGAGACCTAGAACAAATGCATTACTTTTTATGTATTGATATTGCTAGATCAAAAGGAGGTATTAGTGTGTCTGAACGAAAGTATATTCTTCACATTTTGATAGAAACCAACATACTTGGGAACAAACCAAACCTGGGAAGTTAATCAATCTATCACATATAAGACCTAATATTGCATTTGCTATTAATATGATGAATCAATATATGCATTCGCCAAAAAAAATTCATCAAGAGGCTATATGCAGAATTCTTAGATATCTCAAAAGCTCTCCAAGAAAAAGGATGTCCTTCAAGAAAACTAAGGTAGAGAAATAGAAGCGTTCACACATGCAGATTAGGCAGGCTCGACGTCTACCACTGAATATTGTACTTTTATATGAAAAAACCTAGTAACTTGGAGAAGTACAAAACAAAATGTAGTAACCAAAAGCAGAGTTGAAACTGAGTTTTGAGAAATTGTACAAGAAATATGTGAAGATTATGGTTGAAGAAGCTCCTACAAGAACTACATATCAAAATAAAAGTTTCACTCAAAATCTATTGTGATAAAAAAGCTACCATAAACATTTCTCTAAATCCAATTCGGCATGACCGAACCAAACATATAGAAGTGGATAGACATTTTATCAAAAAAAAAGTTGAAAATAGAATTATTTGCATGACCTACATTCCCACCAAAGAGAAACAAACTGGAGATCCAACTTAAGAGGAGAGTTGAAATCCCAATATCTTTGGGATATTTCAGGGAATAAAACAGTTAGAAACAAACTGGAGATCATCTGTATACGTTTTCCTAATTGTTAGGGATTTTTAAATTTCATTTGTTTTTATGATATCATTATTGTATTTATATAAACAAGTCTCTGAATATATACATCAGAAATAAGAACATATATCTTTAATCTAGTCTTCAAGTAGCTTCAATGTTTTAAGGTCTATTTGCTAGCATTGAAGTAGTTAGAGAGGAATGGTGAATTTAGGGTGATTGATGCCTAATTTGCAGAGACTGAAAGAGGGAGCTGAAGTAAAATTATAGTGTGCCTCTTGATGGAACATTATGGCAAGGATAAAAATATATTGATGTTACGGTGGATATTGATGAAATATAAGGACCAAAAAGGAAGTGGATTTCTAGGAAACGATGAACAGATATCAATCAGGTCAGAGGTGAGACTGTGAAACAAGTTTGGGGGTGAAAAGGTAAGTTGGTGAATCACACCATCTTGTTAAGTTTCTCAAATTTATATATAACATAAAAAATCTTTCTGACAACTATAGAGGGTTAAGCTACAAATACTCATTCACTAAATAACTACTTTTAGTTGGGATCAAACAAGAACAACTAAACCAAGTCATTTACTAAAATGTGGTCAGCCTTCCATGCTTTCTGTTCAATTTTTTCTCCCCCAATTTCACCACAAGCAAATATGCACTAGCAATTTGTGTATCAAGCAGTACAATTGTGAAAAAAGGATTTATAAACAACATTCATGAAGTTTCTGCCAAAGTCAAGGGATGGAAATGCTTGCAAGCATAAAATTTAAATGGAAAAACAGTCAACCAGTTCAAAGTCATAAATCAGAAGAACACTGGAAGTTTAACTGCTTAAAGTTTTTATATTGAAGTAATAGAAATTTATACTATGCTGAAAAAAACATACTTTGTCAGTTTGTTGTAAGATATCATTGTCGTCTGGATGAAAGTATATCTTCCCGTTCCTATAGAGCCCACATACAACTACCTAGAAGGATAACCATCAAAGAAAGAATCAGAAATAAAAACCCATGCCAAAGTTCTTTTCTGGCAGATTGCAATCTACAAATGGTGCTACCTCCTGGAAACCATGTCGTAGTTGCCCATATCTCAACCCTGCTACGCTAGGTAAACTGCAAACATTAAAGACATTCTCTGCAATGAGTAAAATTAAGTAATGAGCATTTTGGAAGAAGCTAAATTAAACGACAACGACCACAATAATAAAGGGAAAATAAGAACACAACCAACTTATTTTCCACATGTGGATCCCAAAACATTACTGAAGCAGTAACAAAATGACAAATACACCCAAGAAGAATCACAATGTTGTCAGGAATGAAGAATCACAACATCCTCATTTTCTCCAACAAGAAATTGTTATTTCTGTGCACAATCAAAAATTCAACAATCCAAAAAATGGCTCCAATCCCACCGTTACGCAACATCCTCATTTTCCTATTCCTTCCAGGTGTGTTAAAACAATAATGATTTGTGAGGCCCTAGAACAAATCTATGTAATCTTGTATTCCTTTGTAACTTTGTGAGAGAAGATAAGCGATTAGATAATTGCAAAAATGAATGATCAATGCAAAGAACCCACCAACCAGGGACAGGAAAAACTTGTACAACTTTGATTGGAAAATGTCATGTTCACATTGCCAAAAACAATAAGCCACTTAACACCTTTACTAAGACAGTAGGACTTGGACACTTCCATGCTGAACTATATTAAGCGCCAAAAAAAACAGAAGAGAAGAGAAGGATTATCAATATGAATCACAAAATAAGATTTGCACGAGAAGCATTCACATTAATCCTTAGTTCACATCCTTTATCAGTGCTTTTAGATCTAACTTTGACTCCTTCAAGAACTGAAATCATGTCCACAAGCTAATTGATTTCTCAGTCAGTCAAATTCCTTCCAAATCTAAAGTGCCATAAGATAATGTAATTGTGGTATAAGAGTCCCACATTATTGTGGTTGACTCAAGAAGTGGTTATAAGTCAGTTAAAACCCCAAATATAATATATAAAAGAATAGTTAGTATACTTCCCAAAAGCCATAAGATAATATACTTGTGGTATAAGAATCCCACATTATTGTGGTTGACTCAAGAAGTGTTTATAAGTCCGTTAAAACCCCAAATATAATATATAAAAGAATAGTTAGTCTACTTCCTAAAAGCTTCATCTTTTAGGAGAATTGATTGCTAACACTTTCTTAACATGGTATCTAACCATAAGATCTTAGATTCAAACCTCCACGACTTCAAAATGTTCACTAATATTAACTACATCTCTTTCTTTGCTTCTACCTTACTCATAGTCAATCTTCATTTGGTGAGTTATTTAAAAAGTTATCTATGATGGGATTCTATCTAACTCCACTTAATGAACCTTCAAAACTACCTACTTAATCTTGAAAGTCCATCACACTCATCTACTTAGCCCACAAGTAAAAGCTCATTAATTTAGGTAAAATGTTAAAAAGAAACAAAAACACCAATCAAATAAGTGTTAAAATTCAAATATGATATATAAAAGAATAATTAGTATAAGTTTTTAGAATAATTGATTGCTAACACTTTCTTAACAAAATCTACAATCATTGATTTAAAATTTTGGAAAGACAAGTCACGATACTTGTTCTTATAATTTAATAAAGTTAATGGGTCCCATATTTTTTTTAAAGGGGAGGTAAGGGGGTGTTATTTTCCTTTTGCAAAAGTAAAATAAAAATTAAAAAAAGTTGAAAGTCAAGCAATTACTTATTCTCATTCATTATATTGAAGATATATTGAAGAGTACATCTCATATTTATAGACTAATGACACAAAACTCTAATAGGACACCTAATTACATAAGAAAAACTAAATCTAATAATAATATTTATTTTCTAACATTCGCCCTCAAGATGGACTTAAATATTATCTAAGTTCACCTTGCAAAATTACAAAGGCAATTAATTAAACATAAGCTTAACCACTAATAATCAACCAACAAGTGAACTGTCATACTGAATTGAGTATAACCACTTCTTCCAAGATTTGAGTGCAACCATGTGTAGTTTACTTGATTAGACACACACTTTAGAGATGTCTTAGCTTTGCAAGAGTAAAAACCCATAGATTACAGAGTAAAGAATTCTTATAGGTTAGAGACAGACATAAAAGACCCACACAGAATTCAGAGACAAATAACTCACTTTTTATGGGCACAGACAGTAAAAAATGACAAAATAAACTCTAACTAATCAAAATTCACATCAACAAAAGATAAGTAAGAACCATAACTAAGGATTAATTTCTTTAATCAAATATAGGAACCAGGACTAATACAATTGGAAGTAATCCACTGTAGAAGACTTACACATACATCTGGAACTCAAAATTATTTTTTTTTTAACTACAAAAATCAAATTCTGAGAATCAAGAATACCAATCAAAGATCAAGGATTCATCAATTGGTCAAAAGAATCTTCATTAATAGAACAAATCTGACTGTTTCAATAAACGTGAATTGGGTAAGTGATTGAACCTGATCTACACCAAGGAAGGGAAGAGAGGATTTATGAGAGAAAATTTAATTAGATTCAAATCAAATCTGCTATGATACCATGTTGAGAAATTATTAAAAGCAAAAAATACTCATATTGTTCTCATTGATTATATTGAAGAGTACTTCTCATATTTCTAAGAGACTAAGTCAATGAAATCCTAATGATACAAAGGACACCTAAAACTAAATATAATAATAATATTTATTTTCGAACAACAAGAAATGGGAAAGAACATACAAGAAAAAGAACCTGGCATAACTAAATTAGGGATTAGAAAACAAAATTGGGAAGGAGAAAGACATAATAATAGGGGAGAATCCAAATATACAATTCAACATTCAACAAGTCTATTGGGTATAGTAAAGAATAAGCCTACTTAAAGGCATAAAAGAAACCCAAATGATCTAACAATTAAATAACAAAATACAATAATTTATACAAAAATCATATAGTATTAAAATATAATTTTGCACCAGAGTTACTAGAAGCATGGAAAGCATAATATATTCTTAAAGTCACTAGTAATGGTTGCCATGTCATAACTTTGAGTATTCATATAAAAGTCTCTTAATATAATTTTATGTTGACAATTAATTGAAAGGGGAAATTGTAAATAACTGGCAGATTAACAAGTATTTGATTGTTATCAACAATATTTAAAATTAAGCTACAAATTTCACTCATTAATATCAACACTATGTATTACGGAAAATGTCTTTTGCTACAATCCTCATCAATGGTGATGTCTATCAACACATACATAACAAGTGCTTATTCCAACATTTCATACCTGAGATTGAAACCCAAAAATGTAGCCCCATGATCAACTTACCACATTAGTGAGTGAAAATAACAATACTAACGTGGCAGAGATGCAGGAGTACACATGCATTCATTTGGAAAACTCCATGAAAAAATACCTCAGACAAAAGACACAAGTAACCTTTTTCTTCTATAGTACTACCATTGGCAGTCAACTTTTCAGTTTTATCTTCTTCTTTTTCTAGATTTTCGAAAAAAGCAAAACCTTTCTTGAAAGTACACCGATTATGATAGAGCATGAATATAAAAGGCAATCACAGGATGCAAGATAGTTGGACAGCTTTTTTATCAAAAAGAATTATTTTCACAATGTGGTTCTGACATACTTTGATAATTAAGTAAATGTCTGTATATCTTCATGAGTCCCTTTTGACGAGAGCATTGAACGAAAAGTTTCGATGCAACGTTTTCAACTGGTTCTACTTTTAATCCTGAGATGGACTTTAGGAGTTCATATGTTTTTGAACTTGAAACCTGCAGGTAGTACAAGTTGGACTTGATATAGTGAAAAACGAAAGCATTTTAAGAAATAAGTATTTGTAAATGGCATACCTCAACAATAGTAGGAACAGCTTGCATTTTGGGGATAGGTTGAAGAGCTAGTACTGATAAAAATGCATCTGTATCAACTTCGTACCTAACCAAGAAAGATCCCAAATCAAACTCTGGGGGAAGCCTGATATTTTAGCATGGTCACATCAACTAGCAAAAGTAATTATTAGGGATTTTATCTAAAATAGGAGTGGCCAAGTTCTTGTTCCAACTGCGTATTCTTACCTGAACTTGTGAAGCAAACTATCTTGACGGGTAATTGAAGATTTAGATGAAAGAAAGAGTTTTTTAATTTCATAATAGATTATTCTGTACAAAACATACAACCATATATACAAGCTTATTAGGATTAATTTAGGGTCTACATCCCTAACTTTTAGCTGACAAAATATTCATAATAATTGCAGAGATTGTTTCCTATTTGTAAGATTCTGGTCTACACCTAAACTCCTAGAATCTAGGGATTCTATTTTCCAACACTCCCCCTCAAGCTACCTTGAAAATATTCTCCTTGCCTAGCTTGCTCACTCGCCTATCAAAGTGGTTCTTTGACAGTCCTTTAGTGAAACAGTCACCCTGTGTAAAATGTATGAGAAGATTATATTATATCAGTGTTGTACAGGATGTAATATTAGTGTAAAACTAGTTGTATTTATGTGTGATACCAGTTGTTATATTCCTAGCTTAGTGACCACTAGTTCTTATTCCTATTTATAGGATTGTATATGCATTAACAAGATCACAGAATAAAGAGGAAGAACATACTCCAAATCATCTCTCGTAATATATTCTTCATGGTATCAGAGCATTTCTGAAATCCAATTTTTGTTTTCTCACCAATTCTGTCTGAGAACTAAAAAAAAAAATCGAGCAGAAGCTATTTTTTGGATACAGATTTGAGCTCAAATAATTTCAGAGAGAAAAAGAAAAGGAAAAAGAAAAACAAACATTGTTCATTATAATCGTCGGCCATCTATTCATCATCATCGCCGGCCCTTTGTTCATCTTCATCGTCGGCCATCTCTTCATCGTCGTCACCGATCATCTGGTCACGCAAGCCAGTAAGTCCCTGCTAGCCACATTTTTTGCTTTCTATTTCTCTAGTTTTTTCCAAATACCCATAATAAGCTGCATTTATAAATCTAACCTAACCCGAAACTGTACAATCAGACCCGACCCGATCCTGTACAATCAGACCCGACCCAATCCTGTACAATCAGACCCGACCCGATCATGTACAATCAGACCCGTCCCGACACTGTACAACCCAGCTAGAAATCTCAAAAAAAAAATCACAAAAATCAGCCCACATATAAGCTATAATTAAAATAACACCAATGGCCACAGGAAAACCTGTAATTACTGGTTCCACAAAAAATAGTCTTATGCCCATCAACAGTCATAAATTAAATGGGCACAATTACCTTCAATGGTCCCAATCCGTCATGATGTTTATATGTGGAAAGATGAAAGATGATTACCTTACTGGAGATGCAACAGCTCCGAAGAAGGACGATCTACAATACAAAACATGGAAATCTGAAAAAAATATGGTGATGTTTTGGTTGATCAATTCCATGACAAAAGAGATTGGAGAGAACTTTCTTCTCTACAAAACTGTCAAAGGAATATGGGATGCCGCCAGAGACACTTATTCTAGTTCTGATAATATGTCTGAACTATTTGAGATCGAAAGCATCCTCCATGATCTTCGTCAAGGAGAGTTGTCAGATACACAATACTGTAACTCACTCACTCGATGATGGCAGCAATTAGACCTATTTGCGGTTCACGAATGGACATGTCCAGCAGACAGCATCTTGCACAAAAGATTATTGACAAGAAATGGGTTTTCAAATTTTTATTGGGACTCCATAAAGATCTTGATGATGTGCGCGGCAGAATTCTAGGAACAAAACCCTTGCCTAGTATTCGTGAAGTCTTCTCCAAAGTCCGTCAAGAGGAGAGTCAGAAGAAAGTAATGATGGGTCCTCCATCTACCATTTCTGTGACCGGAGAAGGATCTGCACTCGCTATTCGAGGTCACCAGTACTCTCATAATACAGACAACTGTCCTCGTCATGGAAAACCTTGGTGTGATCATTGTCGTAAACCTGGTCACACTAAGAAAACCTGTTGGAAAATTCATGGAAAGCCAACTGATTGGAAACCACCATCCGTACAACACTTCAACAAAGAAAGTTATGGAAAAACTGTCTCCCAACCTCAAGGCACTGCATCACCTGAATCTGCTCCGTTTAGCAAGGAATAGATTGATCTCCTCCATAAATTATTTGGACAATCCTTGACCACATCGTCTGCCACTATAGCTCAATCAGGTAACACCCCCAATGCTCTTAGTGTGAAACAGATTATGAGACCATGGATTGTTGATTAATGTGCTTCAGACCACATAATGGGTAATGTTTTTCTTCTTATGAATCTTAAAACCTACCAGAATGGACACACTGTCAGAATTGCCGATGGTTCAGTCTCCAAAGTAACGGGAATTGGTTCAGCCAAAATTTCAAACTCCTTTACTCTAGATTTTGTCTTCTTGTTCCCACACTTGATTGTAATCTTACATCAATTACTAAACTCACTCGTGATAAAAATTGTATGGCTAAATTTGTTCATAACCTATGTGAATTTCAGGACTTGGATTTGGGGAAGATGATTGACAGTGCTAAAAAATGCTCAGGACTCTATCTCCTCCAAAGTGAAGAACCTTCAGCAAGACAAGTCCACCAAGTTGTATCTGAAGTTTCTTATCAGAATAAAGCTTTGTTAAATCTTAAGTCCAATAATGATAGTGAAATTATGTTGAATCATTATCCCTTAGGTCATCCTAATTTCCAGTATTTACATAAACTTTTTCCTTCATCCTTTAGAAATAAAAATTCAAAGGATTTTCAAAGCGAAGTATGTCAATTTTCAAAACATGTTAGAACTACATATCCTCATCTTCCACATAAAAAATTATATCTTTTCTCATTAATTCACACTGATATTTGGGGACCTTCTCGAATCAAAAACATCACAGGGACACGTTGGTTCATTTCATTTGTGGATGATCATACTCGAATCACTTGGTTATTCCTAATGAAAGAAAAATATGAAGCATGTCAAATTTTTAAAAATTTCAACACCATGATTCAAACCCAATTTCAAACAAAAATCCAAGTATTGAAATCTGACAATGTTAAAGAATACTTCGCTTCCACCCTTACTGATTATCTGTTAAGTCAAGGGATTTTCCATCTAAGCTCTTGTGTTGATACACCTCAACAAAACGAGATGGCTGAAAGAAAGAATAGGCATCTTCTTGAAGTAGCTAGATCCCTCATGTTCACAACTCATGTCCCTCAACATTTCTGGGGGGAGACTGTTCTTACAGCTACCTATCTTATCAATCGGATGCCCTCTCGTATCCTCATGTTTAAAACACCTCTCAATACTCTACTTGAGTCATACCCACACACCAAAATTGTGTCCCACATCCCCTTTAAAATTTTCGGATGTTCTACTTATGTCCATATACATCATAGTGGCAAACTTGATCCTCGAGCCATCAAATGCATATTCCTAGGGTATTCATCATACCAAAAAGGATATAAATGTTTTTCTCCTACCACAAAACGATTCTATAATACAATGGATGTCACATTCTTTGAACAGTATTCGTATTATTCCAAACCTGCCATTCAGGGGGAGAACATAGGCAATGAATACCCACTTTTGAATATCTTAACCACTCAGTCTCCCACAAATCCTATCCCGCAAATTCCAGAGAGTGAATCAATGTCTCAAATAAATACTCTTACTAATCTCAATGAACCCTCAACTTCTCTACCAACAGATCCAAACTTCCTTGTCCCAAACAATGATCTTCTTGTCTACTCTAGGAGGAAAATAACTCAAGAAAGAGCGGAGAACCGAGCATATCTTGAACCAGTCCAGGAATCCAACCCGAGTACAGGTCACTCCGACAATTCACAAGGTAACATCACTAAACCACATATTATTGAATTACCTCCTAATAATTTGAATGTGCCAATTGCTATAAGGAAAGGTGTAAGATCGTGCACATGGACATTGTTTGGGACATTTATCACCAGGTTATAAGACATTTATCAGCAACCTTGATCAGATAAAGGTTCCAAATTCTATTCATGAAGCATTTCAGATACCTGAATGGAAGACAGCTATTTAAGAAGAACTCAGTGCCTTAGAGAAAAACAAAACTTGGGAGATCACAGAACTACCATCGGGAAAACAAAATGTTGGGTGTAAATGGATCTTTACAATCAAACACAAAGCAGACGGCAGTGTAGAAAAACTCAAAGCTCGCCTTGTGGCTAGGGGATTCACTCAGACATATGGGCTTGACTATCAGGAGACTTTTACACCTGTAACAAAACTCAACACTATTCATGTTTTTCTCTCGTTAGCATCTAACTTGGATTGGCCTCTTTACCAATTAGATGTCAAGAATGCATTCCTTAATGGTGATCTCGAAGAAGAAGTCTACATGGACATTCCTATTGGAATTGAATCTACTGTTCTAACCAATAGAGTCTACAAACTTAAAAAATCCTTATATGGATTAAAACAGTCTCCACATGCCTGGTTTGATAGGTTCTCTAAAGTTATGAAGAGATATGGGTACACTCAATGCCAATCAGATCATACACTATTCGTCAAACACTTCTCCAATGACAAAATAGTTATCCTAATTGTGTACGTAGATGATATTGTTCTAACAGGTAATTCTACAATTGAGATAAATAAACTCAAAGAGTTCCTTGCCAAGGAATTTGAGATCAAAGATCTAGACAATCTCAAATATTTCCTAGGAATTGAAGTAACACGAACAAAAAGGGGCATATATATATCTCAAAGGAAATATGTACTTGATCTTCTCAAGGAAACTGGAATGATAGGGTATAAACCGACAGAAACTCCAATGGACTCTACAGTAAAACTCAGAATCAAAGAAAATAATACACCTGTGGACAAAGGCCGTTACCAAAGATTAGTGGGAAAACTCATTTACCTATCCCACACTAGACCAGATATTGGTTTTTCAGTAAGTGTTGTAAGTCAATTTATGAACAGTCCCACTGAAGAACACATGGAAACCGTCTATTGTATACTCAGGTATCTCAAGATGACACCAGGAAAAGGATTATACTTCAGTAAAAATCCCACCAAAAAAATTGAAGTTTTTGCAGATGCTGACTAAGCATGCTCTATAGTGGATCGCAGATCTACCACTGGATATTGTACTTTCGTATAGGGAAATCTTGTAACTTGACGAAGTAAGAAACAGTCAATAGTCGCTCGAAGTAGTGCAGAAGCTGAATTTAGAGCTATGGCTCATGGGATTTGTGAAGGAATGTGGTTAAAAAGACTACTCAATGAACTGGACTTCAAAACCCTTGAACCTATCAGCATGCATTGTGACAATCAAGCTGCAATAAGAATTGCGAAAAATTCAGTTCATCGTGACAGAACCAAACATGTAGAAATTGATTGTCATTTCATTAAAGAGAAGTTAGATGGAAAAATCGTGGACCTACTATATACATCTACACATCATCAAATTGCAGATATCTTTACCAAAGCATTATCTCGAACAATCTTCAAAGAATTAAGTTGCAAGTTGGGAATGATTAATATTTATTACCCAACTTGAAGGGAAGTGTAAAATGTATGAGAATATTATACTATATCAGTGTTATATAGGTTGTAGTATTAGTGTAAAACTAGTTGTATTTATGTGTGATATCAGTTGTTATATTCTTAACTTAGTGGCCACTAGTTCTTATTCTTATTTATAGGATTGTATATGCATTAACAAGATCACAGAATAAAGAGAAAGAACATACTCCAAATCATTTCTCGTAATATATTCTTCATTCTGCAATAAGTAGATAGGATATGCAAATCTGTCCCCTTTTTAGTTTTTCCTTGATAAAGTGTTTGTCAATTTCAACATGTTTAGTTCTATCGTGTAGAACTAGATTGTGTGCAATTGCAATTACTGAAATCTTATCGCAGTACAAAGAGGTTGAGGTATTGATACATTTAGGTTCTTATGAAGTTTTTCCACCAGCAATATTTCACAAATTCTTAGTGTTGTTGCTCTGACCTCGATTTCAGCACTGCTTCTAGCAACAACCCCTTACTTTTTCTTCTCTGAGTAACTAAATTTTCACCCACAAACACACAATAGCCTGAAGTTGATCTCCTATCGATGATACTTCCTGCTCAGTCTACGTCACTGTAGACTTCTATCTGAAGTTGTCCTTTGCTAGCAAATAACAACCCCCTTCCTAGTATCCCTTTTAGGTATCTTAGAATCCTTACCACTACCTTATTATGTTCACGGCCTAGTGAGTGCATAAATTGACTCACAAAGATGACTGTGAAAGAGATGTTGAGCCTAGTATGTGCAAGATATATCAGCTTACCTACAAGACGCTAATATTGCTTCTTATTCACCTATGCATCAGCTTTTGCAACATCCAATTTTAAATTAGGCTCTACAGGGGTGTTTGTTGGTCTACAGCCCATCAATCCTGCTTCTCCCAACAAATCCAAAATGTACTTCCTTTGAGAGACAAATATCCCTCTCTCGAATCTTGCAAATTCCATTCCAAAAAATACCTTAGTTCACCCAAGTCTTTGAGTTCAAATTCTTTTGTTAATGCCTCTTTCAATCATTAAATTTCAGCTATATCATCTCCTATCAAGACGATGTTATCAACGTATATAATTAGGACAGCTTTCTTTCCTTAGAGTGCTTAAAAAATAGTGTATGATCTCCATTGCTCTGGTTGTACCCAAATCCCTTCACAAATCTACTAAACAACTCAAAACATGTTCTCGAAGACAATTTTAGTCCATAGAGAGCCTTCACTGCCATTTAGAAATGCATTTTTTACGTCTAGTTGATATAGAGACCAGACGTAATTTGCAACCATAGAGTGTAGTATTCGAATTGAGTTTATTTTGGCTACAGGTGCAAAAATTTCTTGATAATCGAGACCATATGTTTGGATAAACCCCTTAACAACCAGCCTAGCTTTGCACCTATTTTCATCCAATAGTCCTTTCTCCCTTAGGCAAGTCAACAATTCTCCAAGTTTGGTTTTTAATTAGAGCCAAAATCTCCTCCATAACATCTTGTTTCCAGTGATAATTCCCTAGGGCCTCTTATATGTTCCTAGGGATATTGACATGTGTGAGACTCGATGTGAAGGCCTCGTATGTGTTTGGAAATCTATGGTATGAGAAGAACTTGGCTATTGGATGAGATGTGCGGGTCCTAACACCTTTTCTAGTGGTTATGGGAATGTCTAAATCAGTTTTAGTTGGTTCAGAGTTGGCAGGTTTTGGAATAGATGTAGTAGGAAGAGATAGATTGATGTCAGAAGTTTTAACGGGAGGATTGTGGTATAAGTCTGAATCATGCCTAAGGAGTTGAGGCTGATCTGATGAGTGATGTGATGAACTCTGCTAAGAAGAGGTTTCTTTCGTGTGTAAACATGCAATTCTGTGGAAGGATATTTACCCAAATTTGGGTCCTTATCTTGTAACATTTCTCCCCTATATCAATAACAAGATGATGTGGCAATAAATTAGTATTAAGTTGTTCAAAATCTAATCTAATGTTGTTTCTTTTTCAAAAGACTCTGTTTGAGACAATCTCTCATGGTTATTTATTTCCCAAATCAAATTCAGCTCTTTGATTAGTTTCCTTATTTAAGTTCGAGTCAACCCTTTGAGAATCCTTACGAGAATTAATTCCTTAACTAAAACAATCTTTTCTTATTCTGTGTACTTGACTATTCATTATGTGAGTAGGTATCAGAATATTCCCAAAAAAATCCTAACATCTTCTCTTTGACTCTCCCCCTGAAGATGTTTTTCAAAAGACTTTATTTTCAAAAAAGACATCCATACTGACAAAAAAAATTCTATTACTAAAATTGTAGCATTTATATCCCTTTTTGTTAGGGGCATACCCCACAAAGACACATTTTCAACCCTTGCATCCAAGTTGGACCAAGAAAACACTAGTGGGTGAACAAACACAATGCAATTGAAAACCTTTAAAGCCAAATTTGCACTTAACCGATTAGTACGAAATCATTTTCGAAAACAATTCACAAGAATGTCCTAATTTAAGACTCGAGTAGGAATCTTATTTATCAAATAGGCAACAGTAAGAACTATCTCTCCCCAGATATATTTTGGGACAATCATAGATAACATGAGTGCCCTACTAACCTCCAAGAAATGGATTTTTTTTCTCTCTACTATGCCATTCTATTGGGGGATATACCTACAAGTGGACTGGGGTTGGATACCATGTTGGGTTAAAAAACCACTCAAATGTTGATTAAAAAATTCAGTCCCATTGTCACTTCTTAAACACTAATTTTTGTTTAGAACTGGTTTTCAACCATGTTATAAAATTCTTTAAAAAGTTATTCAACTTCAGCCTTAGTATTCAATAAGTAAAGCCAACACAAACCAGTGTAGTCGTCTATAAAAGTTACAAACCACCTCTTTCCACTTAGAGTAGGTATATTGGATGGCCCCTAAACATCATTATGTATAAGATAAAAAGGTTTTGATGCTCGGTATGGTTTTAAAACATAGGAATTTCGAGTACTTAAAAAAACATATATCTCAATGAAGATCTTTTATTGAAGTTTTTTTCAAATAAAGATGGAATCAGATGCTTTAAATAAGAAAAACTAGGGTATCCTAGTCTAAAATGCCACATCATAATCTAAGTTCTTACAATAAGAGAACTAACATTACAACCTAAGCCCAAAACAAAGTTGTTAGTACTTAGATTGTCCTCAAAATAGTAGAGTCCATCTTGCACCCTAGCACTGTCAATCGTTCTCCTCAAACCAAGGTCCTAAAACTCACATTTTTTAGGATAAAACACAACAAAATAGTTAGTATAGGAATTCAAACTAACCATATATGAAAATTATTAGTTTTCTATAATTGTGGATTTATATTTTAGGGACATTAATCTTGTGTATTTAGCTGTGATTTATTTTCCTTAACTAGTGTAAATTAGTCCTTAGAAATAAGGATCAAATTGGAATCTTTTTCACAAATCCTTGTGTATATATGTATCCAAATTGTACCTAAGAAATAATAGAAAAATAATTTTCATTCTATTCTGCTTCATGATATCAGAGCATGGATTCTTAAACCTATTTTTGTTCCATATTTTTCACATTTTCGATTTCTAATGAATTCCTAACCTATTCTCTGTTACTAGATTTTTTTTCGCATTTCTCTGTCTCCTCTCTGTAATCTGTTTCTACCGATCTTTCTCTCTCTCGAACTCGCGTCCACCATAACCGACTTTGAGCACAGAATGAAAATCAAACACTTCCTGTGGCTCAATCACCTTCAACATCTTAGATAGTAGATTCAAGTACATCAGATCACATGACAGGTGATAGATCACTATTCTCAACTTATGTTCCATGTTAGGATTATCACAATGTGCGTATTTTCAATGGTTCACGCTCAAGAGTTGTGGGAATAGGAACCATATATCTCTCACGCAATCTCATTCTACACTTAATATTCTTTGTACCTGATCTTAAATGTAATCTAATCTCTGTAAGCAAATTAACTTATAATCTTCACTGTGAGACTAAAAATTTTGGAAAATTGTGTTTTTGAGGATTTGAGTTCGGAGAAGATGATTGACAATGCTAAACTTTGTGATTTACTTTCCTTAACTAATGTAAATTAGTTCTTAGAAATCAGGATCTTTTTCACATACCCTTGTATATATATATATGTATCTAAATTGTACCTAGGAAATAACAGAAAAAATAATTCTCATTCTATTCTGCTTTAGTTAGAACCATTGAACAGTTTACTCATAGACAATAAGTTGCAAGAGAGATTAGGGACATGTAGAACTGATTTTAAAGTGATAGGGTCTGAAATTTTAATGGACCCTTTGCCAGCAATGGAAGATAAGCTTCCATCTGCAATTTTTACCTTTTGATTACTGGCACAAGGAGTATAACTGTGGAATAAAGAGGAAGTGTTGGTCATGTGATTTGAAGCACCGGAATCAATGATCCACGGTGCAAGAGTAGAGGAACTTAAGAAAGCAAAAGGAAAATTACCTGTGTGGGCAATCAAGCTGCTAGAAGTCGATGAGTTGGACCCGAATCTGGGTGGAATTAATTTCAGCAGCTGTTCAACTTGATCCTTGTTGAGAAGGGTCTGTTCTGCAGAGTGAGCAGTGGGTACAGACTGTTGAGGATTTCTTTCTCGGGGTTTCCGGTTGGCAGGCTTGCATGGAGCTTCCAACAAGTTTCCATAGTATGTCGTGGTCTGTTACAGTGATCACACCATACCTTGGGTGTATCCTCAACTCTTGACCCTTGGATCCTGTAGGCAATCAAAGCAGATTTTTCAACAGGTGCAGATTCACTGCTCTTTTTCCCCAACATAACTAATCTTCTGCTTTCTTCCCTTCTTACGTCCGCAAATACTTCATTCAGATGAGGTAGTGGCTGTCTACCAATAACTCGAGCCTCCACCTCATCCAAATCAATATTTAAACCAGCCAAAAACTTAAATATCCTGCTGTTTTCTGTTAGCCATTGGAAATATGCTCCATCAGCAGGATCTTTCCACTTGTGTTCTTGAACATGTCAAGATCCTGCCACAACTGTTTGAGGCTAGCAAAGTACCTAGTAACAGAATCTGTCCCCTGTTTGGCTTCATTGATTTTCAAATGGAGCTCATAAATTTGTTATTGATTATTCAGATCTGAATACATCTGTCTAAGTTTTTCTCACATCTCCTTAATAGCCTAAATAGTTGGCAGCAATCTCTTCTTCCATAGAGTTAACTAACCAGGACATTACCACGGAGTTTTGGCATCCCAGACTGCATACTGTGCTGTCTCTGCTGGTTTTATTTTTTCTCCGTTTAAGTATCCTAGTTTTCCTCTACCACGGATATTCATCTGGACGAAAAGGGACCAGTGAAGAAAATTATCACCATTCAATTTAGTTGGTGATTTCAAGTGGATGGTGTTCTGTAGGTGGAGTTATCGATGGTAGGTTGTGATTGGAAATGGAAGAAGAAGAGATTTCAGACATGTTGGGTTAGAATAAAAAGTAGAGAGTCTAGGAAGAAGTCCAAAAAACTCTTGGAAATAACTTAGGTTTTAGAGTTGGAACATACCATCAAGATTTAGATGTGTTATATAAGCCCAAGGCCTAACTCAACCCAATAAGATCTCATTGAGTTAAGGATTGCCCACACTTATAAACTGCACTACAGCCGAACGCCTAGTCGATGTGGGACAATACAATCCTTCAACACCCCCCTCACATCGGACAGGGGCAATGAAGGCCACAAACCACGATGAATTCAGGGCTTAGCTTTGATACCATGTTATATAAGCCCAAGGCATAACTCAACCCAATAAGATCTCATTGAGTTAAGGATTGCCCACACTTATAAACTGCACTACAGCCGAACGCCTAGTCGATGTGGGACAATACAATCCTTCAACAAGATGAAAGAAAGAGTTTTTTTTATTTTGTAATAGATTATTCTGTACACAACATAGAATAATATATATAGACTTATTAGGACTAATTTAAAGTCTACATCCCTAACTTTTAGCTACCAAAATATTCATAATAATTACAGAGATTGTTTCCTATATGTAGGATTCTAGTCAACACCGAAATTCCTATAATCTAGGGATTCTATTTTCCAATAGTAATCGACTTCCATCTACATATGCATGGGTGATGCATTCTGACCATAAAATCTCTGCCCCATTTATGTCACTTTGACAAGATGCTTCTACCTTGACTACTTCTAGTATAGATCATGGTTTTAATAATGATTAGGGACATGGCCATGATTTAGGGGGATCGTGGTCATGATCACGACAACTATTATTGTATTCATTGTGGAAGAACTAATTTCTCTTATCATTGTTGGCAAAAATTTGTCGTGCCTCCTATGGCCAATCAAATTCACTTTAACACATGTGAGACTTCTGCATCTGCTAACATACCTTACGAGCAATCTAGTGATTCTGTCACACTTTGACAAGATGAGTGCAACCAACTCTTGCAACCCTCCAATCAGGCATCTTATTGGCTTCTTCCCTACTAGTTTTCCAAGTTATAAGTGCCAAGCCTATAAGCTAGGCAAACATCACAGATTGTCCTATCCTTCTTAAGTCAATAAGTGTAGTCTTAATCCTTTCTCTTAAGTCCATTATGATTTTTGAGGTCCTTGCCGCATTCCAGTGCTATAGAACATGTGTACTTTTTTAGTTTTATTGATGAATTTTCTGAAGTCACTTGGTTATATTTATTGAAAGAGAGATGATATTCCCTTTTGTATTTTAGTTTTTTTAATGAAATAAAGACTCAACTTTGTGCACAAAATTCATTAGGATAATGTTATTGAGTTCTTCAATTCTACAAATTTTGTGGTTCGTGCTCACAATGGGGTATCCATTAATTATTTTGTGTTCATACAGCTCAACATAATGGCGTTGAAGGACACAAGAATAGGCATTTTTAAGATTTTAAGAGATTGCCCATACTTTATCCTTCCAAATATCAATTCCAAAAAGAAATTGGTGTGATACTGTGATTAATGCATGTTACTTAACTAATTGCCTTCCCTCATCTATTCTTAGAGGTCAATCATCACTTTTCGTGCTAACTCTTAAACAAAAATTATTTCATCTTCAACCACAGATTTAGTTGTGTTTTCTTTGTGCATGATGTTTCCACGAGATGTGTGTTTGTTGGGTGCTCTGAGATGGGTTGCTACAATGGAAGAATAAATGTTGGCTTAGAGTGTTAAACCTAAAAACTCACTTGATTACCATATGCTAAGATAGTTCTTAGATGTAAGTGAGTGTTTACTTGATGAATGCATTGAAAGATTGAGAACTCATGTTGCTATTTGCTAAGGTCTTTACTCAAACTTATAGTGTAGATTATTATGATACTTTCTCTTTGGTTGTCCCATTGAGTTTTGTGCGCTTTTTGATCTATATTATTGTCACTCTTTACTAATTGGACACCAATAATGTTTTTTCTCTACTGTGAACTTTATGACGAGGTATACTTAGAGCAATCAGCGGTTTATTGCTTTATTGGAGTCTGGTCTAATATGTCGCTTGAAAAAAAAATTATGGGTTGATGCAGTCTCCTTATGCATGGTTTGATAAGTTGAGTAATGTGTTTATCTCCTTTGGGCTCTCTTAATGCTATTCTAATCAATTTTTGTACATTAGACAAAGTTGGGCAACCTTAGGCTTGTGATCCTTATTTGTGTCTAGTAGTGACTATGAGAGCAAACAATAGTTGAATAATAAGTTAAAGAAAACCCTTCAAACAAAAAACTTGGACCAGTTACGTTATTAATTGGGTATTGAAATTGCCTATGGTAAAAAGGGAATTGTTTTATCTCAAAGAAAATACATGCAAGGCTTACCAACAAAAACTGGGGGGTTAGGATCTACACAAATGACATTCCAATGGATCTGAACTTTGGTTTGAATAATACTAATAGTGAAGTTTTTACTGACACAAAGAGATACAAGAGTCTCATAAGGAAGCTCATATACCTTTATATGGGTTGTCAGCCAAGTCGTGGAAAGGCTAGACAAATACATTAGGACAATGTTAGGATACGTAAAAATAACTATTGGAATGGGAGTGTTTATAAGAGAAATCAAAACCTAGGCATCATGAGTTATTCTAATGCAAACTAGGCAAGTTCTCGTACTAATATAAAATCAACTACAATGTATTGTACTTTTATGGGGGAAAACCTATTTACTTAGAGGAGTAAGAAGCGGAATGAAGTAGCTTGTTCTAGCGCTAAAGCTAAGCATCGGGTTGACTCATACTTCATGTGAATTGATGTGGATTAGAACTCTCATGAATGAAATAAGTATTGGAGTGAAAAGGTCCTATGGCCATATACTATGATAATCAAGTTTGATCCATATTATCAGTAATCCTATGTTTCATTAACAAGCTAAATACATAGAAGCAGTCACTTCATAAGAGAGTCAATGGAAGGGATGTGTGTACTCATTATGTCGAGTCAAATGTGCAATTGGGAGAGATATCCACAAAGGATGTTACCAAATGCTTATTTTTTCCTTTTTGCTCCAAGTTAGGACACCTTGAATGCTTGAGGGGAGTGTTAAAACTAGAGATAGTTTAGTAATTTTATATTGTCAGTCATATCTACATATTAGCTCTATATCCTTTTTTTAATTAGAATAACGAGATTCATTATTCCCAAACAACACAAACTATAGAACCATGGACTGACTACCATTATCCACAAGGCTGCCTCCTGGCTCCTGGAGCAGGATAATAAAGTAATAAAAAGAAATCATGTAATTAAGTAAAAACATGCTAATCATTACTGACATGCTAATCATTACTGACATAGGATACATGTAATTTCTGATAAAAGGCAGAGATTAGATAGGCTTAGACGTATTTTTCCAGATCAAGTTCCTACCGGTCTCCTTTTGTTGGTAGTATAATAATAGCACGTGCTTCGCTGGCAGCAGCTCTTTCAAAAGATTTTGTTAAGCTGAGACTGCAGCTGTAAAAACAGAAATGCAGCATATTGGAACAAGAACCCTAACAATTTATTATGTTCAACTACAACTATTTTATAAAGAAATTGAATCTATAGTCTCTATGAAAAATAGTGTAGGCCTATTTCCATGTTCAAAAAGACTCCAAGTCTTATTTAATCTTTAATTACACTTTTACCCTTGTTTTTCACATGTTTTAAAATATTTTACCAGATAATAGGCTTACCCAAAACATAACCTATTTATGGAAATCCTAAAACTTTTGGCTATAAACAAAAGGTAAATCTATTATGTTGAGTCATCACAAAAATGAAGCTTTCAACAGTCTCATTAAACACTTTGTTAGAAGAGTATTGGAAGCCAATCCTCCCAAGAACTTATCTATTAGGACGTGGACCAGCATTTTCTTACATGTTATTTTAGGATTTTAACAAACTTGACTTCTATTACACTTATTGTATAGCAATGCTAGCATTTTCAAAGTAACTCCTATCTCATTATAAAAACAAAATTTGTCTAGCTGAATACATTGGCGTTATGAAAGAATAATATCAAATTGTAGTCCATTAAACTAGTCAATCTTCAAGACCATCACCAAATTCAAGATTCCTATCCAACCAAGATAAGTAACAACAAAGTTGCAAACTCTGAGCACAAGTTCGGAGATAAAGACAGACATATGGTTATGTATGGTAACAAGCGTATAGGAAACCAGCGGGTAGTTGTACCTCTTTGAGAGGACATCAATGTGTTTAAGATCTCTGGCAATATTGTCAGCTATCTTGTCCATCTGTTTCCTTGGAAGATCCGACATAAGAAGAACTCTCTGTCTCCTATGAAGATAAATGCACGAGGGATCATAGAAGATAGCAGTGGCACACTAAATTAAACATGGAGAATTTCTTAAGAACTACATTTGCAGTACAAGAAGGAAACATTACCTTGCCGTTGCAGTACCCATGCGGACAGCATGTTCATGATACTTATTGAGTTGATTTAGTATGAAACTCAGACGATTATTGATTCCACATACAATAATATGATCAGTCTCCAAAACTTGCACTTGTGCCCCTTCTCTTAGCTTTTGCATATTATTCTGTTTACATGACATTTATAAGATTCCCATTTCAGTAAGAATTTCAATAATTTCTTGCTAGTATAGAATGATTACCCTGAATTGTTCAGACATGGTGCTCAACAAACGAGAGTAAAACAAAATACCCCATATAGCAAGAATGAAGCCAATGGCACGTTCAACACGAGTACTATGCTGAATGCACCACATGAAAACAAAATTTTAGATCAATTCAATAAAACCACTTAATCATTATCAAAGCAGTGATAATTTCTCCTTAATGAAACAAAGTATCAATTCAGAATATAGCATACTTTTAAATGAGTAGACGAAGAACAAAGACATGCCCAAGCCTCCCAAAAGCAGTCCTCCAGAGACTGTTGGCTACCCCTGTGTATTTGAAACACACGGCCAAATAAGCAAACAACACTGATTAATTATAGTATGAATAAACTAATATAAAAGGTTACAAACTTTCTTTCTATGCTGAGTGAAATATTGATTAAGACCAAAAGGTTAGATTGACAACTTTAAGGCTCAAATACGCATCCTACAAATCGAAGTATACATGATATTAACATATAAGACAAATAGTAAAAGAGATCATTGAGGTAATTGCTGTCAAGTAACTTCTTTTTTACAAAGAGGAAATCAGAAGTCCATAAAAGTCAACCTATTGAACTACGAAAACAATTAACTTATAAGTTAAATGATATAAAGAATCAATCACTAACTTTTGCTTCATCAGTCATCACGAATCTTGACAAAATTACCTTTAAATTTCCTTAAAGTTTCTGAAAAATAAAGAGACTAACAAGTGATAACAAGATGAAGCGATAGCAAAAATAATTAAGGATCCTCGCAAATTGACTCGACAAGTTCTACATAGAATAGGAATCAGGGTTGTACAAATTAAAAATAAATAAACAATATGAAGAAGACTATATCACCAACATATTAGGAGAAAAATACTGTTGAAAGAAGAAGATTTTAGTTACCTGAACTTGAAGAACAAGAAACCACCAATGAGAACAAATGAGGCGCATGATAAGAGAAGGACTATAAAAAACCTAAAATAAATTCAAAAGTTGATTCAGCCATTTGAGTACATTAGAACCATACAATAATTTCCAAGCATGCATTTATGAAGTATAAACTATTTTACTATTTTCAAGCATACATTTAGTACAAAATTTTGCCTTGTAGCCAAATTAAGACAACAGAGCCACCCCTGAAACTACAATTACACTAGGACATTGACCTTTTATAGCTCTCAATAAACAGAAAAAATGAACCATTTGTTAAACCTACTCATCTTAAAAAGTTGTAGTGACACTAAAATTTGGCTAGATCCCTAAATTTTTTCACATTCTACATTTTGGTCTCCTTACATTTTTCTTATAATTTGGTCCATTTACCTTTTACTTTTCACACTTTTATTCTTTTACTTTTTTTCTTATATTTTGGTCCCCTTTTTAACACAATTTAACTTTCAACTACTCTCAAATTTTGGAGAACCAAATCAAAAGGAAAGAGGGGGTTGTGGGGAGGGGAAGAAGATAAGAGAACCAAAGTATGAAAATTAAAAAGTAAGGGACCAAAATATGAAATAAGAACAAATCTATAGACCATATATGTAGTTCAACCCTAAAATTTAGGAATAAGAACAGTGCCTCCAGTCAAAAACATAGTTTGCATAAGATCCATGTGATGATCTAATCCCCAACAATCCACTGAAAAACATCAAACTATAAGATAGTCTATCTTTTACAAAAACTCATCCCCTCTAGTTATGATATACAAGCTCTAGCTGGGATCTTTTACAAACGATCAATGATTCAATGATCAGTAGGATTTGTAGAATGAAGCACAATTAGAATCCTAACAAACAACATGAACTATGAGCAACCATTCAATTGCCAAATCTAGAGCCTGCATCAAACACATTCAGCATCATGAACCAGTATAAAGACAGCATACATACTTTACTTACGTGGCAATATTCTTATCAACTTGCACATTGAATAGATATAGTATCCTTGCAAAGTTCCGTCTAACATTTTGAAGTGAAGGCAAAAACGCATCCAGTTTAAAAGGCATTGGTTTATTCAAGGAACTCGAGACGCAAGCAAAAGGCAAGTTTGCCGTCCCAAAATTATGAACCATAGAAGGAAAAAAACTTTGGGCAATCTCTCTGAGAGTATTTAACTTGAACAATCTAATCAGGGTATATAAGGACACCAATCCCATTATGAATTTAGCTCTATGATCCTGCATATAATCAAGAAATATAGCAAAACTGCTACAATTAGAAGCAAATCTTGTGAAAAAGGCATAAACTAAATGCCACATGCTCTCCTGAATGTAAAACTTTGAGGATAGAATTATGGATGTACAGATATCATGAGTACACTCTTAGATAACTGAGAAGAAACTATCCACGAAATAGAAAATCCATGCCCCTCTGAATTGCCCATGCATGAAACTTAGATGAAAAACATATCAAAAACAAGAACAGGAACAAGTTTCCACTCCTATATGTAAGCACACCAGAATAACACCACACTAAGACTTTTATTTAACTATCAAAGTAATTCATAGCTAGAAAGCAGAAAAATGACCTTAAAAAAATTCAATCAGCAATTAAGAGATGAACTTGGACCATGCATTATCTTAGAAAGTCAAGGGCTTATTACAGAAACAAGTTTCAACAATATTATTGTAAATAATTAAGCATATTCTTTATATAACTGATATTAAGTAAAGTTCATTGGTAGCTTTCACCCGAAGTTAAACAACTTATTTATTAACTAACAATTAACGAAGTTATTGTTAATAAAACATTAGAAAAAAGGTTAATAAAACATTTAAACAACGTGCATCCTTCTTTGGGGAAAAATATTTATAGAGAATAAATTTCAGAGCTTATACAAAGCAGAAAACTATCGAGAAACGTATTGAATTCTGTATAAACAAAGTTTTTTAAATATCGTCAAGATTTAAGAAGAGGGAAAAAGAGAGAAAAAATTCACTTTCACTTTCCCACTCCAGATTCTCATATGAATTCTCACCTGCCTGCTACTGAGCTGAATGATCTCAGACAACTTGGTAGTCAAATTATCTGCAACATTTATATACAGAGAGGAACATGACCTATCTACTCTCCTTTGAGAAATGACCACCCTTTTTCCTGTTGATAAATATCATAGCAAATGTAAACCTTTAAATAGTGAAAGGAGTATCTCATCATTGATGAGGTGCTATTTTATTTTGTTCAAAGAAAAATGTTTTTCAGCATAAAGAGCCACCAATGTATCTGTCTCAATGAGCATACACCACAATTTAATGATAATCATATCAATCAAGAGATTGCACAACCAAGATTTGTTAAGAAATGGAAATCTTTGGAGATGATCGTCTAATTCATATATCTCGGGGTTTCAAGGACAAACAAACCAATCATATCATGGAATCAAAAGAAGGAAAAGGGGATAAAATGAAGGAAATAAAGTAAGAACGAAAGTACATTCTTGTATCCAACAGTTAAAGCTTAGATAAACTTCTTAAATAAAATTTTCACATTAACCAAAAAACACATGCCTGTTTCAAACCACACAAAGTTGCTATTGCAATAGAGAAAAAGGGAAAGTTGCAAATTGCAGCCAATTCCTGAGAATCTTTGAAGGTGAGTTGATTCCATCAATGGAAAAATAGTGATCAGTACCTCTATTTTGCATAATCAGATCACATTTTCCAAAAGCTGAAGATTCAGTCCACAAAAATTGGTATGGCATCAGATTCCTGAAAAACATCATTGTAAAGTCAGCATTGAGCTCGATTGCCTACAATAAAATTCAACACTTATCTACTTTGCACATAAAAGACATCTTTCTTTTTAATTAAAGAAAGCGTATAATATTCACAATGTCAACCCACGTACATTTTTTTCTCCTTTTTTTGCTAAGGATAAATATATAAAACTATTGGTATAGACTTCTACCACTAGCTTAAACTTTTGTAAGAGTTGAAATCAACACTTTCTAACGTAGATTCAATACCCAATAACCTCATTAAATTATAAATGTTTAGCCTATAGTACATAGAACCGTACTTACTAAAGCTCCAGAATAACAAATACAAAACTACCCAAAAAAACGAAGAAGAAATAACCTTTCTTTATTTGAAGAAGAAACCCTATTGAAACTTGGAACACGAGAAGCTGAAAGCCATGGATGTGAACTCTGAAACTGACTCAAAAGCATCTTTCGCTTCTCTCCCCCTCCCCCCTCTGAACTTTTCTAAAGTCTCAAAAGTCTTTGGAAAACGGAGCCCAAGGACGAAATGACAAAAAGAATCACACTTTAATAACAAAATCTAACATCTAATAATTGAATTCAATATTAAAATATTTTAAATAATTATTATTTAATACAATATACTCCAAAATAAAAAAATCATTTTTATAATTATAAGTTTTAAATTATTTTTATTTAATACTTAGAAAAAATAAGAATAATATGAAAAGTTAGAATTTATATCTTTGAATTGTCTTATTTTTATTTTAGTATTATTTTTAATATATATTTTTAATTAATGCACATAAAATACTCTTACTATCTATTCAAACTGTAATCTTAATAAATTTGGTAGCTAAAAAGTATCATTATTATTAAAATTAATTAAAATATATTTTAATGATTTAAATATATATTTTAAAAATAAAATTTTAAAAATATCAAATCAATAATAAAGGTAGAAATACTAGTTTTAAAGGGATAAATAAGTAACTTTTTTAAATATATCTAATTAAAAATTAATGAGCGACTAAATATGCAATCGTATGTAAATAATATAAAACAAAAATAAAAATAAACTTAGATATATGATATTTTAGGTGACAACAATCTAAACTACAACAATGATCTAAGAGGAAAATCATTACTCCATCAGATTGCTTATATATGAGAGATGAAACTCTAATGATGGGTTAAACAGCAATTAACATTATATTTATTAAACACTCCATGAAATAATAACTAATAGAGATACTATTATAAAATAACAATTTGGTTCAAATACACAATTAAGTTTTAAGTTAAAATTTTACGTGTTTGATCGATCAAGTTCAGACTCGATCGATCAAACCAATGAGGTCAATTAATCGATCCAACCTCTCGATCGTTTATAAACCAACCTGAAAGGACATAGATTATAAACGATTGATTTACTACCTTGATTGATCGACCTACTACTCTATCAATCGAACAATATATATACCAAATATTCTTAAGCGTATAATATGAATTCTAACGCGTTTAAGTAAAGAATGTATTCTTTGAAATACATTTACACGAAGCTCAAAATTTCTTCGACTTAAATAGTTAATATAAAAACGCGTCTAAAAATTAGTTTATATTTAACTTTTTTGTTCACAAATATCGCCAACACCCATATATTTTACATAAATTATCAAAATTTCTCCAAAAATAAGGATATTATAATTTTCATATAAATATATTATAAAATAAGCATTAAGAACTTGTAATAAATATACATTTAAAATGTCATAAAAATTAAAAGTATATTTATAAAAATACGTTGAATATATATTCATCTTATTATTAAAAATTAAACATTTATAAAAGATTACGAGGAGTTTAAAAATAAAATATTATTTATAAAAAATAAGTATTTAAATGATTTTTAATTCAATAATTACATCAAATAAAATTTAAAAATTAATATGAAATAAAACATAATAGATAAATGTGTTAAGTGTATTATTTTTAAATAAAAATAAAAGTAAATTGTAGAATAAATAAATACAATACAAAGTATGAATTGATTTATAATCCAGTAGTGTGATTCTCTATTTTATTATTTTAAATTTAAATTATATTTATATAATTTTTATTTATTTAATAAAAAAGTATCTTAATATTTTTTTTAAACATATATAATACCCGGCACAAATTAATAAATAAACTGTAAATCAAAACCACATAAAAGAGATCCGTTATTATTTTCAGCATAAAAGACAGAACGGAAAAGCAGCTGGAGTAGAAAATATTAAGAAAAAGTATGGAAAGGAAATTGTTTTTTTATCAGAAATGTCATTTTCTATAAGTAAGCTTTTAGAATGTGCCAAAATAGGTGGTCCATTATTAGCAGCAAAAAAAACATGCACAAAAAAAAGGTCAGAAATGTCATTTTCTATTAGTAAGCTTTTACAATGTGTCAAAATAGGTGGTCCATTCCCAACCATAATCAGTACGGTACTTTATCTCCGGTCTACAACTACATGTGATTATGAAAAAAAATATATCTGTATGAGTTTGTATGTATTTGGTTTTTATTTTTATTTTTTATAAAGATTTAAATTACAATCTCATGCCAAAATTTATATTGAATTACTATGGAACTGAAAAAAAAAACGAAAAAAGAAAAGAAACAGGGGCGCTATGTCTCTTACCGAGATATTTGAATAATCAGTAAATTGATTTCAGCAATTAGAGCAGCTGTACACGTGATTAGGTTTAATTTTTTTAAAAATATAACTGTATTTTATTGTACTCTATTAATTTATGTTATAATTAATATTTACTTTATTTGGTCACTATTCTTATAATATATTTATATCTAAAATAGTATGTATTTTGTTTTATATATTTTTTTACTATGTAAAAATTTATTTAAATTAATATTTAATTTGTTTTTATTTTCTTATATTTGAAAAATTATTTTTATTTAAAGATAACAATAAAAGTTAAAATATATAATTTTATAATTGAAATTCATACAGATTAAATTAAATATCTAGTATGATTTATTTTAGATTACAAATTTTTTACATGATCTTATTTTTATTATGTATAATATGATCTGATTTCACAACTAAAAATATAACTATATGAAAATTATACACGATGATATTATGTAAAAAAACATCTCGTATATGTCCTCTTTTTTCAACTTTGTGGAGAAGAAGTTTTTTTAATTTTTACAAGAAAATAAATTTTATTTTAAAAAAATGTTAAATATACATAATTTTATAAATGTATTTATATTCAAGTTAACACGTTTACGCATACAAATATATGTGATTGTGCATAACAACATAAGTAATAAGTAATTTAAGAAGAATAATTATCGTACATACGGAAATTATTAACAATATCTACACTTAATTACTAATTCGTTTGTAAATTAATTAAAATTAACAAGGGATTTCTTTGTTTTTTTTAAAAGAAGGTAAAAATAAAAATAAATAAAATATTGATAATGTGATTTTTGTGAGAAAACAATTAGAGATGTGAAATCATAAGATTATTATCACCATTAACCTAATTTTATTAATCATGTAATGAACCAAAAATAATTTGTTAAGTCCTAAATTAAAATAATAATTTAAAATTCTTCTTGAATTCTTGACTTTAACTTTAGAAGTCTAAATTCACTTAAGACTTTATAACTTTTTTTTACCGTGTAATTGATTAATGATATGATTGTTAATCAACCTAAATCCTGAACAACTTAAATGTACACTTATTAGATTTAAATACATTCATTACATTAAGATTTAAAAATGAGATAACTATTACATTGAGATTTAAAAATGAGATAACTATTACATTGAGATTTAAAAATGAGATAACTAAACTATGTAAGATTATAAAAATTATTTAACCTTTAATATAAATATTTGACCCTACTTATAACATCAACTATAAAATATCATTTTGAATAAGAATATTAGTGATTATATGTTAACATCTTAAACTAGATATACATATATTCATATAATAAGCTTGTTAATCACTCTAATTTATACATCTAAAAACATGATATTTAAACATCGAATTGAATACATTAAAATCAAGAATTTAAAATTAAAATTTATAATAACATTAAATTAATTAAACATAATCGAAAACTTAAAAATTGTAACAATAATTAAATATTGTATAATAAAGAAGATAAATGGTATAGAAAAGAATATAAATAAGATGAATTATTAGAAGTATATGAACCAAAAAATTAATCCATATCCTCTTTTGAATCTCCCTTGAAAGCTCTTATAAAGTTGTAATAAGTATGAATTTTCACTAATTTTTCTTCTCAATTTTCATACAATTTTTATATTTTTATATTAATTTTACAGTTGTCTATATTTTATGGGGTGTTATTTTATATTTATAAGAAAAAAACATCAAATCATGATATAAATAGAATTGTTGAAAATCTAAGAAGAGAGATACAGAATGAGATAACTAAACTATGTAAGATTATAAAAATTGTTTAACCTTTAATATAAGCATTCAACCATACTTATGACATCAAGTATAAACTATTATTTTGAATAAGAATATTAATGATTATATGTTTAAATCTTAAACTAGATATAAATTTATTCATATAATAAGTTTGTTAATCACTCTAATTCATACATCTACAGTCATGATATTTAAACATCAAATTGAATACATTAAAAATTAAGAATTATCATAACATTAAATTAATTAAACATAATTGAAGGCTTTAAAATTGTAACAATAATTAAATATTGTATAATAAAGAAGATAAATGGTAGAGAAAAAAATATAAATAAGATGAATTACTAGAAGTAAATGAACCAAAAAATTAATCTTTAACCTGTTCTCGAATCTCCCTTGAAAGCTCTTATAAAGTTGTAATAAATATGAATTTTTCACTAGTTTTTTCTTCTCAATTTTCATACAATTCTTATATTTTTATATTAATTTTATAATTGTCTATATTTTATGATATGTTATTTTATATTTATAAGAAAAAGATATTAAATCATGATATAAATAGAATTCTTAAAATTCTAATATGAGAGAGATATAGCACACGAGAATCCTTGGATAACAAGTTAAGAAGGTACCACATGTTAAGAAATTACATTAGCATTATCAATGTTGAATTATATGGCTAATTATATTCACATTCTTTTCTAAGTACATAGATTTAATCAAATAAAAATCATAAATTTTAGAAACATTTCTAAAAAAATCTAAAAAATTATTATTTTCTCAATAACTGTTAAATAAATAATTTTACCTTATTATAATAATAATATATATATAAATGTAAATGAATTGATATATAAAATTATGTATAAAATAGTATTTATCAAATTCTCACATACTTAATGTTTGTCAATTATAGAGCAAATTCAAACATTTATCTTTATCTTTATATTTAAGATGTTACATCTAGGAGAACTCATGTAAGGTTGTCAATGGTGGTTGTTAGATTGTTGGTTGTGCCTAAATGAGGTCTCTAATAGTTGCTACCCGAGATGTGGTGGAGTATGATCCTTATATAATTTTATTGAATTTATGAAATGAGGATCATTAAGTCTTTTTGTTGCTATTGAGGCCAAAAATTACTAATTTCAACAACACACTTGACATCCCATCTCCTAAGCCACAATCTACTCTACCCACTCAAGGTAAATATCTTGAGAAATTAGTGCATTTATTAGTTACTAACACTCTAAATTTTTAGTAGGAAATTCAAACTTTGGACTCAAGTTCCATAACTAGTCATAATTGTGGGAAGACTAAAAGAACAATCAGTTTCCAAGTTCCCTTCTAAAATAGTTTTTAAACCTGGGAAGATCATCAATGTCATCACTTTGGTGAGTGACAAGTAAATGGAAGAGCATAAGGAGTCCTTAAGAATGATACATCCAAAGAAGGGACTAGTGAGGAACAGAAGACCACTACTCCATAAGAGTACAATATGGTACTAAAGATAGTATTCGAAACTTCATTTTCTGCTAATGAATATGCTTTATCTTTTTTCAATAGATTCTAAAATTCAAAGAAGCATAATCATGAAAGGAAAATCTTGGAAACCTTTCACAAGGTGCAAGCACACATACTTCTTATAAATGTTATTAAGTAGGATTCTTGATATGCAAAGTTTCTTAAAAACTTTGAATTACTAAGCGCAAGTTTGAGGATAATGAAAAGCTAAGTGTGGGAGAGATTTTTATAAAGGAACTGCATTGTTTTGATTTTGCAAGAAAGAAGAAGCTAAAAAACAAGAACTATCACGCATAGAATATATAAAAAAAAGATTATGAAAGTTTTAGAACTTTGAATATCATGAATTTTTTTCATTTCATTTCTCACTAATTTTATACTGAAAATGTAAAAACAAAATGGAAGAATTCTTGCTAATTTTTCTTGTTTTATGGTGCAATTAGTAGTGCAGGCACCATACTACAATGTCACAACTAGGTCATTTTAAAAAAAATTGTAATAGTTTTTATTCTCTACATTTATGCTAACATCCAACATAACACTAGCATAATTAACTTGCATTTGTTTGTTTCTTGTGTGTGCATTGATGACTTGTATAATTTGGTGTAATTTATTACTTTTCAAATTTAGTTTTAGTCTAATTTTTATTGATTTTATAATTTATTATTATTATTTAAATGTTATTGTAGAATTGAAGAAAAGAAAGATACAAAATTTTAGAAGCATATTGACTAAGGACTCTCAAATTTAAAATAATATTTATTTAAATCTAATTTAAATGAATATTTCTCAATATATATAACAGAGAGAAGAAAAAAATGGTGAGCGATAGAGAACACAAATAAATCACAGAAAGAAGAAGCTAAGGAGAAAAAAAAAAGCAAGGTCGTTAGCGAAGCAAGAATAATAAACAAATAAAAACATAACAGAGCACATAGAAAGAAACAAGAAGAAAAATCTGCGAAGAAGAGAAAGTAAATTGGAGCACAATGGATTAATGTGAAAACACATTCTTTTTGTGATTCACTTTTCTTTCAATTACTCTAAGAAAATTATAGTGAATTAGATTATGTTAAATTTAATTTTTAGCATGAACTTATTTTTCTTTATTCTAAGAAAAAGATATAATTTAATTCTGAACTATTCTTGAATTTTTATATTAATTTGAATTATTTATATTCACGTTTGTCTCATTTATTCTGAGTTTATTGCTTCTAATTAACTCACCATTAATTAGATGATTTTAGTCTTGTGATTTACTATCGAATAAGGGAATTATAGGATAAATCTGTAATATTTCGACATAAGTAAATATAGAGATCAAAAGACTTGTATGAACTTGTGTAGTATTAAAATCATTAGTCTTAATGTTTTCTTGCTTTATTAAATTGCATACTCTTATGTAAATTAATGAACAAGAATATTTCTAATTGACTTTCAAAAGGGATTTTTGGATATTTTTTTGGAGATTGCTAACAAATAGAGAGAATTAAATTCAATTAGCTAGATGAGTAAATCATAGTGAGAGATTAGGTTAAATTGATTTCTTGGAAGTTTTCTTTCCATTAATTTGATCACTGAACAACATCTTTATTTTCTTTTGTATTTTTTCTTTAAATTAATTTTATTTTAAATTCTAATTACAACAACCTTAGCGAGTTTTCTAGATAAAATTGAGATTAATATAATTTTGGTATTTGTCAAAAATAAGTTATCAATCCCTGAGGATGATACTCTTTTTATTACTTTATTATAAAATTATGATATTATGCACTTGCAGTTTTACACGTATCAAGTTTTGGCACCATTGCCGGTGATTGATTTTTTCTTATTTTTTCTAATAACGATACAAAGTAAACTTGGTTTTAATTTAGAATTGTATTTTTAAATATATTTTTTCTAGGTGTATTTTTTACGTTGGATATGTTATGCTAGAACTCAAAAAATTATTCCTTTTGATCCAAAGATTGAAATAGCTTTTAGATCATGAAGAAAGAATAAAGTACTAGCTATGACTGGAGAAGAACATAATGCATAACCATGCACTTTGATTGATTATATAAGGTCAATTGTGAATGACAACTACTCAGGTGTAAGACGCTAGACTATTAATGCCAATAATTTTGAGCTCAAACCTGTGTTGATCAGCATGGTGCAACAAGCCCAATTTAGCGATTCACCACTTGATGATCCCAATATTCATTTGGCAATATTTTGGAGATTTATGACACTATAAAGATGAATGGTGTTACCAAAGACACCATTAAATTGAGATTGTTTCCTTTTTCATTGAGAGACAAGGTTAGAGGTTGGCTACAATCTTTACAACCGGAAAGCATCGCTAGTTGGTAGGATATGGTAGAAAAGTTTCTTGCTAAATTTTTTCCATCTGCAAAAATAGCCCAACTCAGGAGTGAGATTGGTCAATTTAGAAAAAAATGATTTTGAGACACTCTATGAAGCATGAGAAAGGTATAAAGATATGATTTGGCATTGCCCTCAGCATGGATTTCCATATTGGTTGCAAGTTTAGATGTTCTATAATGGGTTAAATGGGAAAACTAGAACTATAGTTGATGCTACTTCTGATGGAACTTTGATGTAAAGACAGTTGAATGTGCTACTTCTCTTTTGGAAGAAATGGTCTCAAAACTGAAATATCTATCGCTAAGAAAGTTATCAGAATTCATGAATTGGAGTCGTTTGCTACCATTTTAGCTCAAGTATCTTTTCTATCTCATAATTTTTTTGCCTCGACTACCTAAAAAATACCCCAAAGTGCAGAATATGTTGCAGACCTGAGTATGACAGTTCCAATGAATGAAGCAAGTCAAGAATAGGTTCAATACATCAACAAGTGGAACTACAACTATCGTGGTAATCCTATGAAAAATTATTGCCAACCAAGGCTTCAAAATCATGAGAATTTCTCTTATGGAAACAAAAAGAATATGTTGCAACCTCCTCCATGGTTTGATAATCAACCAAGCGAGAAGAAGATGTCACTTGAGGATGCCATGGTTTCCTTTGTTGAGGAGACTAAAGCAAGGTTTAAAAAAAGTGATTCACGGTTGGATAACATTGAGACACATTGTAGCAATATGAGAGCTATTAGGAAAAATCTCGAAGTGCTAATTGGGCAACTAGCCATAACCATCAATGCTCAACAAAGAGGAATTTTTCCTAGGAATATATAAGTGAATCCAAAGTAATAATGCAAGGTCATTACACTTAGGAGTGGAAGATAAATTGAAAGGTCACTATCAAAGGATATTAAGTCCATCTCTACAGCTCCAAACAATGGCCAAAGCAATAATAAAGTAGAAAATGAAGAGATTATTGATGATACACTAAGAGAGACTGAAATGACTCCATCAATTTCATTTATTGACAATTCTCATATTCTCTCTACTCCACTACCTTATTCTCAACGCTTTCAAAATAAAAACTAGATTAATGTTGTCTCTTTAAGAGAACATGAAAACGTGCAAGTATACATGGTCACAAGTAATAAATGATAAGTAAAATATCGTTCCCACGAAGATTTGTTACTATTATTCGTCAAGACCTAAAATTGTTTCAATTTGATTTTATCCAAACAATCGAAAGGTTGATTGAGTTTGACTAACTAATTTTTATAACAGTTTATAACAATAAATAAGAAAATTCTAGGATTGCAATTTCACCAAATTAATCCACTTTAATTATATTATTTTTTCTTGATTTATATTCTTTAATTTAATTTGTCAACCAAGAACTCCTAATTTATCCATATATTTCTTATGAGCTCCATATAAATACATCTCGCTAAAATAATTCACTATATTTCTATGAGAATTAAATTCACCAAGATTCATTAAGTTCAAAGTTCTCAACTAATTACACGTATAATAAAGGTATATTCATATCCCTTATATATACATGTTATTCTATCCACGAGCAACATACAAAAATGCCTATTTTAAGTTTATTTAAGTGTCACAAAAATGCATTTTTCAAGTTTATTTAAGTGTCTCACATCAATTGATTAATCTTCCAATCAATCAAAAGCATTAAGCATAAATAGAATAAACAAATTAAAAATCTCATAAATCATTCAAAAATAATTCATTCAAGCTTCATAAATTAAGTTACATGGAAACCCTAGAAATTAAATTACTCCATAACAAAAATTAAAATTACAAAACGAAAATATTAAACCATTTAAGGAATATTAGATGAAAAAAAACAAAAAAGAAATTATAATTTCATCTACAAAGAAGCACAACATAAGCCAAAAATGGCTTCTGTATGTTCCATAGTCTACCCATCCAACCTCATGAACACATATTTATAGCTTCAACTCTCTAAAAAAAATACATCATAAAATATTTTTTAGACACACGTGGGAGACAAAATATTACATCGAAAATATTGGCTGGAAGAATAACGTAACACGCGTCATTTACTACGTTTTTATTTCACAAAACGCATGACATGTGTCAGCATTTGATTGGCTGGAAGAATAACGTAACATGTGGTAGCTTTTTATTTGCTGTGATGAAAGGGCACATACACATAATGTGAACCACATCGCACGAGAACATTACGCATTGAACGGTACGCGACAACTAGAATCCACTCGCATGGAGCATGGGGCTCACACACGATATAAACCGTCCAAATTTTGATATGACGGTGAACGATAAAGACACGCATGTAAGAAGTTATTGGTGTAGATAGGTGGGTCCCACTCTGCATGCCGGCCTATGTGGACAAGTGGAGCCCACTCTGCGCGTCGAGTAGTGTGTCATCTCGAAATCATGTCCACTCGGCTATGTATCACGTGCATCTTACTCGCCTAATCATCATCGGTGATTTCTGATATGACGGTGTGTGTAGTGTGTTGGCAATAGATGCGTGTGGTCTTCTTCCCTGCGTAGAAAAGCAAAAGGTTTGGTTAATTGCATTTTAGCCCTCTAATTTAATTCAAAATAAATTTTAAACTTTTGATATTTGCAATTACGCCCTCTTTTAATTCAAATTTTATTAATTGAAATTAAGCTTTTTTTTAATAAAAAAACTTTAATTTTCTTTAAAAATATGTTCCTTAAAAAATAACAGTAACTATTAATTTAAGAACTTAAAATTAATTAAAAACATTAAGAACATATCAATTATAATTAATAAATTGGACAAAATAGCTGTAAAACGTACAGTTATTAATCATCAATTTTCTAAGTTTTTGGATATTTTAAAGAAAATTGACATAAATATTCCTTTTGTAGATGCCTTGGAACATATGCCAAATCATGTCAAATTCCTAAAGGACATCATTTCCAAGAAGAGAAGGTTGGGAAAGTTTGAAACAGTGAAGCTTTATGATGAATGAAGTGTCATTCTTCAAAAGAAATTGCCTCAAAAATTAAAAGATCGAGAGAGTTTCACTTTACCTTGTACTGTTGGAAATTCATAAATTTTTATGTGATCTTGGTGCTAGCATTAATCTTATGCCATTTTCTATTTATAGGAAATTGGGACTTAGAGAGATGAAACAAACAACCATTTCTTTACAACTTGCAGAACGATCCATCAAGTATCAACATGGAATCATAGAAGATGTATTGGTAAAGGTGGATAAATTCATTTTTCTTGTTGATTTAGTATTGTTAGATATAGATGAAGACCAAGATGTCTCAATAATTCTTGGCCGACCATTCTTGGCTATGGGAAGGGTTTTAATGAATGTTACAAAGGCTAAGTTAACATTGAGAGTGAATAAGGAAAATGTTACGTAGCCATGAGATTTTCAAAAGATCCAAGCATTTACTTTTGGGTAGATGTAATTGAGCAATGTGTAGTAAAAGCCTTTCAAGAGGATATGTCGGCCAATCACCTAGAACGATATATCACCACTTCATCTCATGATTATGATTTCAATAACTCTATTGTTTATGAATCTGATTTACCTTTTGTTAGTGAAGAATTTCGCCATTATGTATTTTCCTTGGAAGCATTGAAGTATGTTACATCATCTAGCACATAAGTAAAGAGGCTAGAGCCAATGGTAGCAAAGACAGATTCTGTAATCTTTATAAAAAAGTGTAGCAAACTACAACTCCAAAGTTGAAGCAATTGCCTGAGCATCTTCGCTATGCATTCTTGGGTGACAGTTACACATTTCTAGTGATTGTTGCGACATCACTTACACCTGAAGAAGTGGAAAAGTTGTTGCGTGTGTTAAGAGAGTATAGAACAGCCTTGGGATGGAATATTTTTAACATAAATGGTATAAGTCCATCCATTTGTTTGCACAAGATTCTTTCGGAAGAACCTTACAAACCATCAATTGAGCCCCAAAGAAGATTGAATCCCACAATGAAAGAAGTTGTGAGAGTTGAAATTTTGAAGCTCTTCAATGTTATAATTAGTTATGCTATTTCAAATAGCTCATGGGTAAGTCCAGTGCATGTTGTACCTAAAAAGAGTGGAATAATGGTGGTGAAAAATGACAAGAATGAGATTATTTCTATAAGAACAGTCACGGGTTGGCGTGTATGTATAGATTACCACAAGTTGAACAAAGTAACAAGGAATTATCACTTTCTACTTCCATTCATTAATCAAATGTTGGATCGATTGACTGCATATCCTTATTAGTGCTTCTTAGATGGTTATTCAGGGTATAATTAGATTTCTATAGCCCTTAAAGAACAGGAGACAACTATATTGACATGCCCCTATGGAATATTTGCTTTTGGAATGATGCCCTTTGGATTGTGTGATGCCCCAACAACATTTCAACGTTGCATAATGACTATCTTTTCTGATATGGTGGAAGATATAATGGAAATTTTCATGGATGACTTTTCAGTTTTAGGTACATATTTTGATCATTGTTTGCATAATTTAGTTCTTGTTTTGTAGAGATGTGAAGATAAAAATCTTGTCCTACATTGGGAGAAGTGTAATTTCATGGTTTAAGAAGAGATAATGCTTGGCCATAGAGTGTCATCTAAAGGAATTGAGGTTGATCAAACTAAAATTGAAACCATAGAAAAAAATACCACCACTAAAGAATGTGAAGGGAATCTGAAGCTTTTTAGGACATGTAGGATTTTATAGAAGATTTATAAAGTATTTTTCTAAACTCTCTAAACCTTTTATGTAATCTTCTTGGAAAAAAATATGTATTTGACTTTGATGGTGTTTGTCTACAAGACTTTAATTAAATTAAGGAGAAAATGTTTACGGCCATATACTATGCAAGTTGGACATTGAATGAAGCTAAATTTAATTATACAAAAACTGAGAAAGAGATGTTTGATGTGGTGTTTTCTTGTGATAAATTTCAGTCTTACCTCATTGGTACACAAGTGATAGTGTTTATTGATCATGCAACACTTCGTTATTTGTTTAACAAGAAGGATGCTAAGCCTAGGCTGATTCGTCGGATCCTTGTTCTTCAAGAATTTGATTTGGAAGTTCGAGATAAGAAAGGAAGTGAAAATTTAGTTGCTGGCCATATATCTCGGTTGGAGCAAGAGGAAATAAAACCAGATTGAATGATCCAAGAACCATTCCCTGATGAGCATTTTTTTGCATATGAGATCAAAATTTCTTAGTATGTTGATATTGTAAACTACCTAGCTTATATGATGTTGCCACCGGATCTTACTTACCATAAATGTAAGAATTTTTTGCATGATGTGAAATATTATTTTCGGGATAAGACTTTGCTTTTCAAAATATACCCTAATCAAATTATCTGAAGATATGTGCTTGAAGAGGAAGTGCTTGAAGAGGAGATGCATGCCATTCTCTATCATTTCCATTCCTCATCATATAGAGGACACTTTGGAGTAACTAATGAGTGCTCAAAAAATACTAAAATTATCATGATTTTATGCATGTTAATTGATTAAAAACATATATATTTATATAAATCTATCTTTTCGGAATCACGGATATTTTTATTATTTTTCAAGTATTTTTGCTTAAAAAAGTAACTTAAAGACTCAAAGAAAAATATCGGAGGTAATACATCACAAATATATTCATAAAGTAATTGAGGAAAAGTAAAAAAAAGATGGAAAAATTGGACAAAATGGGTCAAAAGGGTCAAAAAAGAAGAAATTGTGCACGCAGCCGCCCAATCGCACCGAGAAACGCACGTGCTTGCACCCATCTGCCCCAATCCGCGCACGCCGACACGCCTCACGTCAGCAATGATGTCATCATTTACTACTCCGTGTTTCCACCATTTTTAATCATTTTTTCACCCAATTTTTCTTCCTCTCCTCACCTATAAATACTCGCATTCTCTTCACTTCAATAACAGCTCAAAACAAATCTTATCTTCTCTTTCTTTCTCTCAATAAATGGAAGTGCAAATTCCGTTCGGAGGTTTTTAAACAACAGAGTTAGCATCAAAGTACTGTAAAGATTTTATTTTCTTTACAATTATTTTTTATGATTTATTCTTACATGTTATATTTAATTTGTGTGTGATTAAATTTAACTTTGCTGACTGTTTGTAAACATGATATAATAATAACGTTGTTATGCTTGCGAAATATTAAATAGGTAAAAATCTCTAAAATGAATTGATTTTGTTTTTATTCAAGATTTTATATTAAGAATGTTAGAGAGAAATATATTATTTTTTAATTACAAACTTAAATCTAAAAATTAAATTTTAAGGTTTAGTTATCCGGTCTGATTTAGAGTAATACTCTTTTATTTGTTGGTACAATCGCCCGATAATTATAGTGAAACTCTAATTCAAAAGTTTTTATAAGAATTATTATCTGAAACATGTTTTCAGTAGTGGTTTTAAAACTTGAAAGTTAGTACTCGGATAACTAAATTCTTAGGTTTAATTTGGAAACTTTGAATAAAGTTTAAACTGTCTAATCTCACCAAAGGTGGCATTTAAATTATTCATTTTCAATCTCTTGGAAAAAAAGGAATTAATTTAATTAACTAAATTAGTTATCAACCCTAACCATATGTGTTAATTTATTTGTTTAGTTAACAAAGAATATCTAACCCCACCAAAGGTGTTATTCATATAAAAAAGAGATAATTAATAAATATCAATTCATATCTTTAATAACTTAAATAATATGAACAAGTATAATTAACTTAGTTATTATATCCATAAATACTTCACTATTATAAAATATAAAATTTTCATAAATGTTTATTGAATCTGTATCTGTATCTATGTTTATTTTTATGTTCTTAGATTAAAAAAATACAAAACCCCAAAATATCGTGACAAAATGTTTAGGATTTAATTTTGTTTTTAAAAGTTTAAATAATAAATTAAAAACCACATATATTTCTTCCTTAGATCGACCTTAGGAGTATACTTATTATTTTTTAAGAAATGATTCGTGCACTTGCAAGAGTTTTATAAATATAAAACAAAAGTATTGGTAGGATCGGCGATACCGGTTTTGCCTATCAGTAACACGAACTGTAGCTAAGATACTTCATAGTGGTTTCTTTAGGCCCTCTATTTTTGTGATAGTTATACTTTGGTGAAGACTTGTGATTAGTGCCAACGTATGGGAAATATTTCAAGATGTCAAGAGCTACCATCAAAAAAAATCTTAGAGGTTGAGTTATTTGATTTTATGGGTCATTTTTCTCCTTTTTTTGGCTTTGTTTATATCTTATTAGCAGTTGATTATGTGTCAAACTAGGTGAAGGAAATTACCGCAACAACAAACGATGCAAATGTAGTGCTTAAATTTTTGCATAAGAACATATTCAAAAGATTTGGCACTTCACGAACTATTATTAGTGAGAAAAGACCCATTTTTGTAACAATTTATTCGACAACCTTCTCTCTAAGTATGGTGTGAAGCACAAGATAACACTTGCCTATCATCTTCAAACTAATGGCCAAGCTGAAATTTCAAATCGAGAAATAAAGAATATCCTTGAGAAGAATGCCAACACCAATAGAAAGGATTGGCCAAAAAAGATTCATGATGTTTTGTGGTCATACCGTACAACTTTTAAATCACCTATTGGGATCTCTCCTTATCGATTAGTGTTTGGAAAATTATGGCATCTCCTTGTGGAGTTGGAACATAAAGCTTATTAGGCTATAAAGAAGTTTAATTTTGATTTGAAGGTAGTAGTGGAAAAGCGACTTTTTCAATTGAATGAAATGGATGAGTTTTGGAACGATGCTCATAAATGTGCAAAGATCTACAAAGAATGGGCAAAGAAGTGACATTACAAATAGATTCTTAGGCATTAGTTTGCTCCTGGACAATAGGTTTTAATTTTCAATTCATGACTAAAACTCTTCCAAGGTAAGTTAAGATCAAGATGGATAGGTTCTTATACGATTGACAAAATTTTCACTTTTGGAGTAATAGACTTGAAGGACAAGGAAGTGAATATATTCAGAGTTAACGGCCATATATGGAAGCACTTTTATGGAGAACAAGTAGAGAAGAATTATGCATTTATTCCTCTTCGAAATCATATTTCATGAATATTAAAAAGTTTGGTTATAGACTATAAAACAAGTGCTTTTGGAAGACAACCCATAAAACTTTCTTTTATTATTTCTTTTATTTCAGTTTATTTTTTATTACTATTTGAAAAATTTAGATTTTGATACTAGTTTATTACGTAGGGATAAAAAGCTAAAAATTACAAACTAATGTAGATCCACTATAAAAGCAGGAAAGTTCCTTTCATTTCTTTAATCTATTTCACTTTTAAATTACAATGAGGACATTGTTTAGTTTAAGTTTGAGGGTGTCAACTCCTATAGTTTTGAGTTGTTGAATTATCTTATCAAGCATGTATTTAAGTATGATTGAATTCACTATGACTTTGAAATTTGTGATTGAGGATGGTTTTGATAAAAAAATTCAAAATATGCTATTATGTTAGGTAGAGTTTTGTGGGTACTTTGATTTAAATCTTTGTCCTTAAAAATAATTAAGAACATAATAAATTTTTCTCTACTCCATTTTGCCTATAAAGCGAATGAGTTGAATTAACTGGGTTAGAAAAAGTTTAATCTTGCTTTGCTCTAGAATCTATTGATGGATCTTTGAGGCAAACTCCTATTTGATACCACATATTAGAGAAATGATCTAGACAATTTTTTTCACAACCAAAAAGCTTTTTTAGTCGTCTTAATTATCACGTCATCATTACATGGTGTATTGTTATAGTCAACCCCGTAGAGCCTTATTTGTTCTTTTAACTACATAAATCATTCTCATTCTAAGCTTGAAAAAAAATAAACTTACCTTTAAATTTTGAGAAAATACTTTGGTGAAATTTTGCATTTAAAGATAAAGTTAGTTCACATTATGTTTGCTCTATTTGATCAAAGAATGAAAAAGAAGAAGAAAAGAAAGAAAGAAAGTGAAAGGCAAGAATCGAAAAATGGTTAAGGTGGTTGAAATTAACAAAGACTATAAATATCAAGGCAACCATATGGAAAAAAGAAAGAAAGAATGATAAAAGAAGAAGAAGATAGCACAACACATATTGAGTATAGCAACAATATTGTCATCACTATGAGCATATTGTTAAGAACAAGCTATGTTGTGAATCTTATGGATATTTTTTTTATTGTTTCTTTCTACCAAGTATTTTCCCAATTTGATGTGATTTTCCATATCTATTTCTTTCTTAGCCCTTACCTTGTGGCATGTCATTACAACCCTGATTAAAGACTTTTTTTTATCTCTGATTTTGGTATTTGATTACATTAGTGGAGAAGATTTATGAAAATTGGACTTATGGAGTTAAGTTTTGAGAGAATTCTTCTTATTTTAGTTGTTCTACTTTTATCTGAATTTGCTGGTGGTTTGGAGTTAAATTGACTATTTCACACACAGACTCAAGGACTTAGCTTTAGGTTGAAGTAAATACTTAAATTTTGCTTGACAAATTGCTAAATTTTTGATTGATTTTTCTATTATTTTTTATGTAAAAAGAGTAAACTATTAGTGATGAAATCTAAATTCAGACCATGGCTTGCAAAATTGAAGAAAGTAAAGACCTAAAATTTTAGAAGCATATTGACTAAGGACTCTCAAATTTAAAACAAGATTTATTTAAATCTAATTTAAATTAGAATTTATTTAAATTAAATTTAAATGAATATTTCTCAATATATATATACAGAAAGGGAAAAAATGGTGAGCCGTAGAGAACACAAATAAATCACAGAAAGGAAAAGCTGAGGAGAAAAAAAAACAAGGTCATCTGTGAAGGAAGAATAATAAAAAATAAAAATAGAACAAAGCACAGAGGAAGAAACAAGAAGAAAATTTGGGAAGAAGACAAAGCAAATTGAAGTGCAATAGATTAACGCAAAAACATATTCTTTCTACGATTCACTTTTCTTTCAATTACTCTAAGAAAATTATGGTGAATTCGTTTATGTTAAATTTAATTTTTAACATTAACTATTTTTTCTTTATTTTAAGAAAAAAATGTAATTTAATTCTGAACTATGCTTGAATTTCTATGTTAATATGAATTATTTCTATTTATATTTTTCTAATTTATTCTAAGTTTATTGCTTGTAATTAACTTGTCATTAATTAGATGATTTTAATCTTGTGATTTACTATCAAAAGAGGAAATTATATGATAGATCTTCAATATTTTGGCATAGGTAAATATAGAGATAAAAAAACTTGTATGAATGTGTGTAGTATTAAAATCATTGGTCTTAATGTTTTCTTGTTTTATTCTATTGCATACTCTTATGTAAATTAATGAATAAAAATATTTTCAATTGATTATAGAAAAAGGCTTTTGGATATTGTTTTTCAAGATTGCTAACAAATATAGAGAATTAAATTCAATTAACTAGATAAGTAAAACATAGTGACAAATTAAGTGAAATCGATTTGAGTTAGAAGAATAATTAGCCTTTGTATAATTAATCCTACATATGAGAATCTTCAAATTATATATATTCACTCTATTATTCTTCTTTGGTTGCAATTGAGTGTTACTAGGTACTATTCTTCAAGTGTTTATCAGTTGAATAATTTTGAAGCCATAAATACTTAAAAAGGAACAAAACATACCCTTAATTCCAAAAATATAGATTTTCTAAAATAATAATAAAATTATGCAAAAAATATATATTTTGACACTAAAGTGCACATAAATCATATTATATTAGTGTTTTTCAAACTCTCATCACATCCTAAGAGGGTCTTTCCACGACATAACCTATTCCACGTTGCGGCACAAAAAAATAAACGTGCATAATAATAATCCATAACAGTGTGTTCCACAACACACTAATTTATTCACCGCGACACGCTTTACTTTTCTTAAAATTTGCCTTGTAGACCTTACAATATCATTGGATCTTGATGCAAGGCTTACATATCTTAACCTTTTTAGCTCATAGTGTGGAAAATAAATGCTCCAAGTTTTCTTCTTTAGTTATTACCGATGTTTTAATCAACACCTCTTAAATATTGTTGCACCTTTGGTATAGTATGCTCACAAAGATGTCAAATTCATATTTGATGGATCTTGTGAAGATACATTTCAAGTGTTGAAAGTACGATTGAGAACAACACCAATTCTTAATATACCAGATAGTATGAAACCTTATGTGGTTTTTATTGATGCTTCATTGCAAGATCTTGGATGTGTTATAATGCAAAATGATAGAGTGGTTTCTTACAGGTCATGAAAACTTAAAACTCATAAGCGAAACTACCCAAAGTATGACCTTGAGTTAGCAACTATAGTCTTTGCTTTGAAGATGTGGAGATGTTACCTCTATGGTGCCAAATTTTAAATCTTTTCGGATCATAAAAGTCTTAAATATATTTTTACTCTAAAAGATCTCGATTTGAGAGAACGAAAGTTAGTAGAATACCTTCAGGATTGCGATTTCACTATGTAGTACCATTCTCGCAAAGCTAATATTATAGCAGATGCTCTGAGTCGTAAGTCAGCTTCGGTTGCATAAATGATATTAGATACCTAGTAAAACATTTTAACAGTAGAAGATTACAAGCTAAATTTGTATGTTAATGGGAGTCAAGAACTCTTATAAAACCTCTTATCGAGTCGTACATTGTTAGAAAATGTTAAAGCAGCCTAGTCTAATGATCCTAAAATCTATAAAGTGTGGTGCAGAATGTTTTAAGAAGAGATGTTGGAAGGGTGGACTTATAGTGATGGAGCGCTTCATTTCCATGAAAAGATAATTGTATGATTATTTAAGGTAAGAAATCATAGGAGAAATACATAGGTCAAAATTTACGATACATTTTGAAAACACAAAACTATATCGTGGTTTAAAAATGACCTATTAGTGGAGAGGAATAAAGAAGGGTATAACTCAGTTTGTAGCAAACTATATGATATGTTAATAAGTCAAGGTTAAGCATAAGAAACCTATCGGATTACTTCAACCACTCCCGATACCGAAATGGAAATGGTACCTATGGACTTCGTACAAAGGGTTATGATTCCATTTGGGTAAGTTGTACATTGGAGAGATTATACGATTGCATGGCATACCAAAGTTGATTATGTCAAATCGAGATCCAAAATTTACCTCGCATCTGTAAAAGTGTGTACAAGAAGCTTTGGGTACATAATTTTTACATAGCATGTCTTATCATCCTAAAATAGATGGAGAATCCAAAAAGGGTTATTCAAATGTTAAAAGACATATTACAAGTTATATTATGAAATTCATAGGGAATTGGATGGAACACCAGCCATCGATTAAGTTTGCTTACAACAACTTTATCATGCCAATATTGAGATGTCTCCTTATGAAGCTTTGTATGGATGATTATGTAGATCTTCGATGTGCTAGGAGAATGTGAAAATTTTAGTACGATGGGAGCTACTCTTATACAATAAAAAAATGAAAAAATATTCATATCGCACAAAACAAACTTTGTGTAGTTCAAAGATCATGGATGTGAACCATTGAACTTCGAAGTGGATGATTATGTTTTTTCTCAAAATTCAACCTTAGAGGGAGTAACTCATTTTGGAATAAAAGGAAAGTTAGCACTACACTACATCGATCCCTTTCGAATTGTAAAAATAATTATTGATGTAACGTATCAATTGGAGCTACCTTTAACATTTTCACAAGTTCACAATATTTTTCATGTGTCTGTTCAACGAAAATGTCAACAAAATTAGAATAGTTTAATGAATTAGATAGAATTATCATTACAGTAAGATGCATTATATGAAGAAAAACTAGTGTCGATAATTGATTTCTAATTCAAGAATTTGAGAAAAAGGACAATACCATTAGCAAAAGTTTAGTGGAGACATCATAGTGTTTAAGATGCAACTTGGGAGTAAGAGTCTAAAATTCGCTCAAAATATTCTTACTTGTTTTAAGGATTTGTAAATTCCTTGAGCAAAATTTTCTTTAAAGAGTCTAGGATTGTGAAACCTCAATAATTTGTAATAAATTATAAATTTTCATATAAATATTTCTTAATAATATTTTAAGATGTAGTAATATATTGAGAAATTTCATGTGAAAAATCATATCAATTGTGAAAATTTAAAAAAATTCTATCAAGCTTGTTGGGGCCTCACTGGCCAACAAGTGTCTAACGAGAGTTCAACGAGCAATTATAACTCTCATTGGGGTCTTGTCGTGGCATCGTCGATCGAGTGTCTAGTTTTGGCTATAAATATCCATGGATTCAACCATTTTTTTGCATTGCAAAATTTCCATCCTCTCTTTATCTCTCTAAGATATTTTTATTTTTGGTACATTTTTTAGTACATTTCTAAGATAAAATATCCAAGCGTTCGGGTTTGAAATAATTGAATGTTAGGACAATGAATTATTAATTTTTATTATGACAATCTCGATAAGATAAAATTCTTCTTTAAGCATTAATTTTACATTATGTAAATTAACTTAGATTATCACTAATTCTTGAAAAAATACAATTGTGCTTAGTTTTTGCTAAAAATGAGAAGAAATTAGTGGTAGGCTTAGGAGTTTTATCAAACAAGTTTTTAGGAAAGAGTTCTTATTCTAGCATTTTATTTATGCATTGTTTTATGAAAATATCATACATCATATATTATAAATAAAGAAAAATAGATGCCATTTTTTTATGAAAAATATTATCAATGTTGATATAATGAAATATATGTTATAAATATTTTTATATGCAAATATGAAAAAAATTATATAAAATGAAGTAAAAACATTACAATGGCATCTAAGATTTATACATACATTATTAGCAGTTACCAATTTTTTATGACAAAGCAAATCTCTATTAAGATTATCCGATTAAAAGTAATTATGAGGAATTCGAAATAAAATTTCGTATTTTATATTATGAGATGGATAGAGATGAAAATTATATTTCTCGTCCCATTTTCCAAAATTACATACTTTATTTTAATAAATATATAAAAATTTATTATTTTTAATTTTTTTATAGATTAATTTATATTTAAACTCAAACTAATTGTTAATAATACATTATGTATTTTATATCTTATATTTAAGTTATATTTTTATTCTACTAAAACACAAATAATTTATTTTATAAAAAAATATTGAAATTATTTATTTAAATTCTAAAAATCTAAAATCTTATAATTATTTATAATTTATTGTTATCGTTTCAAACTAGTTTGTAACAAAATTATAGTAATATTATTTAATATAAAAAAAATTATGTAATTATTATTACATATATTTTATTTTTTCTCTATTTCACGTATAATAAGAAATATCTTTCAAAACATACCTAATTTTGATTAATTTGTTGTGCTCATCGCGGGTGATTTGGAACTGAAGAAGGGACAGCTGATTGCTTTTGGACTTTCACATTTTGTTCCTTAACGCACCACTCTTCCACGTAATCTTTTCTTTTTGTGCTGATAATTCATTAATAATCTTCTCGTATAGGGAGAAATTCTCTCTTTGTTAATCCAAATTTGTGATTTAAAAAAAAAAAGTTGCATTTTTATTTCACATGAGTATTGAGTTTTTTTTTCTCTCTCTCTCTCACCATCCTGTCTATCTTTCTTTAATTTTATTTCTCAAATCTTCATTAATTAAGAAATCATGGGATTTTAAGAGAAGTGAACGAGATTGATGATGATGATAACAGTAAAAACTACGTTTTGAGTTAGGTGATTTTTTTACCTATCTTTAAATCTTAACAATCTGATAATGACCATCTCATATATAATAAAGAAATGGAATTTATCATGAATAAAAAATCAAATAATAAAAATTTTAAGTTTATTTTAAATATTTTTTGATTAATTGATTCAACAAAATATTAAGCTGTTTTAAGAGAAATCATGGGATTAATTTTTTCTCTGCTCTCATAAATACACAGTATAACCGCTGATTAGTTTTAATTTACAGTTATTATATATAGATATATTAGTTAGGATAACATATCACATTCACATTACATTATTCTTATATGAAAGAGAGCAGAGAAAACTTCTCTAACAAAATTATATAAATCTAAAAGATTAACTATTAATAACTATAATTCAATTACATTTCTGCATATTTTATTTTTAATTCTTAATAATACAAATAAATGTTCCCCAAAGGTTAATTTTATTCCAGTATTATAGCTTCTTTTTGTTAAATTAAAAAAAATTAAATTTATTTTTGATATATGAAATTTTTAATATTTTTAAATCATAATTTAATGTTAATATTATCATATTTAAAATAATTAATTAATAATTATAAATTTAAATACGTTTTTATATATTTTATCATTAGTTTTTTATGATACAACATAAATATTTTTAGATTATTTTTAAATAATGGTTCCCACCAAAATTAATTTTATTTTAACATTTTTTTTACTCATAAATATACTTATTCTTCACGCGCAACAAGTTATAAAAAAATATGATAATTAATTTTATTATTATTATTATTAAACGATAACTAATTAGACGAAATTTAATATTAAAAATATCTAAATAATCATAATTGAATTTAAATAGTATCTAATTAAAAACAATTTAAAATAAAAATAATATATTAAATTTTTTTAATAACAAAAATATATAAAATAAATATAAAAAAATGTTATTTTTATTTTTACAAATTTTGATATTTCTATTTTAATATTTAATTTATATATTTTTATTATTAAATTGTTTTACATAATATTTTAATTTAAATATTATATAACTAATTATTTTTTAAATTAAATTACTATTATTTAAATCTACTTAATTATAAACATCAATTAGTTATCATTGTGCTATTCGTTTGCTGGCAAATTAAGAAATGATAAAACACTATTGAAACCACTAACCAAAATTCCGAATTTAAAATAACGAAAACCAACCAACACAAGATCAGAAGAGAAGATGAAAGAAAAGAAAGCACTTATCTAATTATTATTAAAAGAAAATAAAACAACTAAACTAGTAATATAATAATAATGAAGTTAGAAAATTACTCAATAGCAAAAGAAAATAAACCAAATTAGACAACCTGACAAAGCAAACCAACTGTAAAAACAGCTTGAGTGTTACAGTGCCCAGTGCCGATCATCTTTTCCAGTTTGGCCAAACTTACCACCCACATTCCCATCAAACGACGTCGTTATACCATGAAACAACAACTTCTTCTAATCCAGCTTTTAGATCAGCCCAGTGAAGCTCCTCAAACTCAAACCCACCTTCAACAACCTTCAAACCCCCTATCAATAATGCCTCTGCAATTTCCATAACTTCCACAAGAAAAACCACCTTCCCTTTTCCTAAACCTAAACTACACCCTTGCCCTTTCTCTACCCTAAACCCTAACTCTAGCCCTACCTCTCTCACCTTCTCCAACATCGCCTCCATTGACAAATTTGTCGTGAACCTCTTGTCCTTCCAAGTCGTTGCCTCAAACAACCCCGACAAGTTCAATCCCGAAGATAACGATATGATGTCGAAAGCATTCGGAACCGATTTCATTTCCGAATTGCAACTTTTCGCCAATACCGATTCGGATTTAAACATACTTATTTCGGGATCTTCAGGGAGTGATTTCTTGAACCAAGCTTTTTGCATTAGCTTCTCAATACTCATCCTTGTTTTCGGATTCGGATCAAGCAATTGAAATATAATGCTCCTCGCCGGCTTTGAAATACAGTCCGGGAACGTATAGTCCCGACAATGAATCTTCTTGTACATGGAAATCAGATTGCTATCGTCGAATGGGAGATGACCGGCGAGGAGAACATACAGAATGACTCCGCACGACCACGCGTCGGCTTTCGAACCATCGTATCCTCTCCTAGAAACGACCTCTGGAGCCGTATAAGCCGGCGTACCGCAAGCGGTGTGAAGCAAGCCGTCATTCATATGTTCCGGCAGAGCCGAGAGACCAAAATCGGAAACCTTAAGATTTTCATTATCGTCCAAGAGAAGATTCTAAGGCTTAATATCTCGATGAGTAATTCCATTCTGATGACAGAAAATCATGGCTGAAACTAATTGCTGAAAGTACCCTCTCGCTGTAGATTCTTTTAACCTCCGGCGACCGGATACTTTAGAGAAAAGCTCACCGCGGGTAGCGAGTTCAACTACGAGATAGATCTTGGTTTTGGTAGCCATAACTTCATGGATTTTAAGGATATTTGGATGGTGATGAAGTCTTTTCATGGCGGAGATTTCTCTGATTATCCGAGGCTCAATAGCAGCGTCGATAGTATTTACCTTATCGATGATTTTCACAGCAACATCTTCGCTATTGTCGTTTAAAGATCGAGCTTGATAGACCTTCCCAAAACCACCTCGACCCAATAAACGACCCAATTGGTATTTACCCATCAGGATCTTTTGGGAGGGAGGAGATGTTGGAGGAACCCTTGGTTCCATGCCTCCGTGGGTTTGAGAAGAAGACTGTTCTTATGTAAACCCAAGAGACGGCACGGTACGAGTTTTTGAGTCAGTAGTTTATTTGGTTTATATAGCTTCATTTAGGGAACAACTGGCTGGGTTATCATTGTAATGTATTTTCCCACGTTTGGCAATTTTTATGAACAAGTTTTCTCCAAACACTAAGTTGAAAGTTGAAACAAATCGATATGATTCATCGAGGTATTTGACATAAATCATTGAAAAAATATGAAGAGTATCCTATAAATTAAGCTGTTAAAATCTCCGAAGATTCAAAACAAAAATCATTATAAATATATAAATTTACTGTATTAGTAATATTTTTATTATCTTTTTCTATATATATTGATGTTGTTTTATAAGATATTACAAGTTATCATGCTGAGTAAACAATGACTTAACCTAAACGCGTATTAGCATTATTACATGGTGATTAAAAATAGCAAAACTAGATTTTGCTTGCCCTGTGAGATCGAAACAACATCAAAATTTAACTTCAAAACTCTAAGGGGTGTGTATCTTCCCAATTACGAGGAATATACGCTCTCGATATCAAAAGTGACGCAATATCCCCCTCCCCCTTTCTTAATCAAAATTTGAAACTCCTATAATTTGTTAATCAAATTTTGAATTATAAAATCAAGGGATAAACATAAATTTTTAAAAAGAATCTTATTTTTAGGGTAACAGATTTTCAATAACATAACTATTATAGTTAAATAAAATAGTTTAGGAGTATGACTTAGTGTCAAAAGCTTTCTTGGAGAATTCAAAAGATATCGAAATTTTTCACAAAATTTCATAATAAATTGTATCACCAAAACATGCACCAAGATCTTAAAATCTTACATCCGATGAATAAATGTTTAATATCTTCAAGCTTTTGATTTTTTTTTTTCAATTTTTTTATTTTAATGCAGAAAGCTCATTTAAGAATATTCCATTATCAATTTATTTATCTCATGTATTTTAGCTTTATATAAGATATTCAAAAAACTTATTTGATTAAACACATTTTATTCCACTCTTTTATTGTTACTGACACGCCTAAAATTATCACAAATAATAATTTAGAGAACAAAGGAATAAATAAAACTTAATTTCTATAATATATTTAAAAAATTGAGATCTCGTAACAAACAAATAAAAATATAAAATTAATCATACGTTCTTGAATCGATTAAAGATTCATTTTTGTAAAAGCTTTTTATCCAAAATTATATATGATATAAAAAATAAAAATGTTACATTATATCATCATTTTTATAAATGAATTTTTATTTTTAGTCTAATTTTAACACAATACACATTTTTTTTTAAACTTAAAAAATATGCAATTCATATATGATGTTTTAGGAAAATTAAAATTGAAATAAGTTAAATAATTGATTTATATAAAAATCAGGGGAGTAACCCTTTTGAAGCCCTATCAAATTAGGGGAAACATGATGTGTTCCATTTCCTCCCAAAGTCCTCCCTAATTCCCCGTAACCCTATCTCTCCACCATCGTCGTCCATTGCATTGTCTTCCTTATACTTGAAATAAACACCAAAGTACCCTTAGTGCTTGCTAGCTAGCTAGCTACTTTAGCCCATAGATCATTTTGTAGCAACTGTTGTCATTTGTATTAGGTTACCTTCCACCGTTGTTTTGTTTGTAACAATAGATAATAGCTTATATCGTATTTGTTATTAACGTGATTTTTAGATAGTTATTTCGTAAATTTAAAACAATATTATGCCCACTTTTAGCACCAACTATCAAACATACGGTGTTCTTGCAATTGGTTTTTTTAATCAGAAAGTTATTGTCTATGAATTAATTCACCAATTCAGTATTGAGGTCTATTTTCTATAATTATAAAAAGAAGCTTTAATTAAGGTCTACTGTAGGAATAAAGTTATATGATGCTAGTTACATGTAATTAGATCTATGTCATATAAGCATGAAAACTAATTTTATTTATTTACATGATTTTATAATTGGATCTTAGGTTAAGCATTTTGTCATTTTCAAAAATTATTATCATCTATATGTTAATATTTATATATTAAAAGTAAAAATGTTTGGTGCACTAACAAACTCTTTTTTTCTTCTTCTTTTTTTTTTTAAGTATTTTTATACTAATAAATATAAAATATCTAAGTACATTTTTTGTATAAATAATTTTTTATATTACATTAAAAGTGATAATTCATACAGTTCATTATTACCTATTTAATGAATTTTTGATTAATTAGTTTATGATCATATTATATTTTTGTTGAACTAATAATTTTTATATTGAAATCATATCATATCTCATATCAATTAAAAAAATAATCAACTAATATAAATTATTTTTAAACAAAAAAAACTTATTAAATGTAATTAACTTATATCTACCATCCATGCAACATAAACTTATTATAAAATAAAAACATCAATTGAATAAATTCATATGTGTTATGTTATATTTAACTTATTTATTAAATAAAGTTATATAATTATTGTCAATATCGTGATACATCACTCATAAAATAATTACTATTATATATTTATTCATCGTTAAAGTAAAAAATTAATTAGCTATTTATTTTAAAAGTATTTCTGTAAACCATTTTATAAAAAAATTTAAATTCAATTTGTCAATTATAATAAAAACAAGTTAAACATTTATCGTTAAAGACATACTTTCTTTTACCTTTTATTTTAGTTGATAATTTGCTTGTACAATTAGATAGTATAATATTACCCATGGATTTTGTGATATTAGATATGAAGGAAAATCCATCTATGGATAAGTAGCACACTATTCTTCTTGATAGGTCATTCATGGCCTCAACTAAAATTATTATTGATGTATATAGTGAGAGTTTAACCATGACATTTTAAGGAGAGAACATACAATTTAATTTTTTTATTTATTTTTCACCTACTTTTTCTATCTCTATTATTGATAAATATTGATTATGTAGACACATCTGTTTGTGACATTTATTTTTTAAAAAAATATAGCAAATAACATTAATAAATTCACATAATAAAAGAAGGGTGCGAAAAATATTAAAAAACTCAATTCAGGATGATGCTTATAAAATGCATCAAGTGTAGCTATGATAAAAACTTGAGTTGTAAGTCCTCTGGAAAGAAATGTTATGTGTGAAATACTCATTATAAATCTTTTCCATTAACAATAAAGTCTTATTCTCAAAAAAGTTTGGATGAAAGAGGGAACATGCATTTCAAGGAGACATTGAAACCTCATAGAGAAGGATAGGTAATGTCTTGTTAAGACGTTAAAAAAATACTTAGCGGAGTCAACCCATTATTTTCAGTAGTATTATTTTATTTTGTTTTAATTTATTTATTAATAGTTAATTTTTTACTTGTCCCTTTTGAACATATGCAGGGTTGAAAACATAGAAGAAAATGTTTAATTTAGGTTAAGGTTGCAAAAAAATCTAATAAAATTTTTTTTGATACAAAATTACCATGCTTTTAGTAATTTTTTTATGATTAATTGAGTCTTTCTGCACTTTTTGTGTTTGATTTCTTAAACATGTTTAAGGTTTATTGTAAAGTTAGTTCCTATTAATAGTTCATGTTTTATGTTTGAAATGTTGAAATTGAGATAATTTAAATTTGATGTTTAGGAATCAAATAATAGAGACTACATTAATTGCAAGATTAATTATTGAATTTATAGTATTTTATTTTGAGAGATAATATTTTTTTTGCTTTTTTAAACACTTTTTTTTATAATTCTAAATTGTTAGATAATCTTTATAGATTTTAGTTTGAATGTTAGGATTTTAAACAATTTAATCAAGTCTTAGTTACTACTTAAGTAAAAATTAAAAGTGTGTCTATCTTTATTTCATGTTTGATTTCTAATGAAAAATGATACACATGAGTTCCTTAGAAAAAAGAAGAAGCTATAATAGTCACTCACACACACACACACACATATATATATATATATATATGGGTTTTTTTAAAGAAAAATGAAAAAATAATATAAATAAATACTATCATCCTAAAATATTAGGAATAATGATATGGTTATTATAAGATGTTAGATAATAACCTCTTAAAGTTAAATACATTTTCATTCATCTATAAGTACACATTTGATATTTATTACTTAATGAGTTTTATTAGAGTATTATAGCAACGTGGTGTCTTCATAGTCCTAGTTTTTAATTCTTTTTATTAGATCTATGTTATGCATATTTGATTTTTTATTATTATTTATAAACATATGTGAACCTATTTGTTTTATTCTTTATATAATTTATGTTTGTATATGCTTTGTAGAGTGTTTGAACCCTTAGAATTTGTGTAATATTAAGAGTGTATCTTATAAGGAATAAAATCAAAGCAAATTTGGATTGTTAACATTAAGTTTGTGAAAATTAATGTTAATATGTTGAGTAATAAGGTATGAATTTATGATGTAAAATATGATGAACCTTGATATGTTATGTTGGGTGAATTTTTGTTTGAGCTTTAATTATAAATAAAAAATAAAATAAAGTATAAGAAATTTTGTTAATTTAAGTTTGTAGTTTTACTTTTAGTATTGTTATTTGTTTTTTTTTTAGTTTTTGTTTTACTCGAGGATTAGCAAAATATATGTTTGAAAGAATTTGATAAACATTATTTTGACATATTATTTACTATGCTTTTAAGAATCAATTTCGTGTTATATTTTAGGATTATGTTATTTTGGAAGATATTTTTTTTGTTTTGTAGATTATTGTGCTTTTAGAAGAATCATAGATGAACACAAATAAAAAAAGTGAAAATGGGACGATAAATGACAATTTAGACAACTCAAAATGAACAAGAATATCAAAAATAAAAAAATTAGTGTGATTTGCGGTCCAAATACATGCATGTCATGATAAGGTGCTCTCGAGTTGCACTAGTGGATTTGAATTTTGTATCGTGTCACGGCCCACATGATTTTAATGACCAAAAACCCTAATATGCCTACAAAATGTATTTTACCATAAATCTAATTTATAAATACACTATGAACCCTTCTTAAATCACATCCAGCCATAACAAGTCATCATAGTCGCATTTTTCATTCCACAACACAAAAATAGAAAGAAAACACTCAATTGTGAAGTATTTTTCAATAATTTGAATAAGACAATTAACCAATTCAAAGATTAAAAGCTCATTGATCAAAAAAGAGTATTATTATTGTTAGATATTCTCTATGTGTTTTAAAATTGAATTAATGTTGGTTAATTTAATTATGTTAGGCTAGGCTAGATTTTGTATATATGATTTTAGCTTTGCTTACATGATTGGAAGAATAATTTTATGATTTTATTTAAATAAAAATTGATTTATTTTTGTTTATATCTTTAATTATAAATTAATGATGGATCAAATTTTGATTTATAATTAAAGATAATATGTTAGAACCAATCATTAGATGCGTCATTTGTATTTGATTGTGTTTTTATGAAAAATAATCTAATTTAATTTTCATTGATTTATATTAAATTAAATAATTTATATATTTTCTTAAAACTTGTCAATTAATCGATTTCAAGCCCAATACATAAAGCTATTGGTTAATTGAAAATTGTGGGATTTATTATGATCACTAGGGTTTGCTTATTTAAAAGAAAAAAAATCAATAATTCTAACTTTTATGACTAAATAATTAGCTAATTTGTCATACTCGTTGATCCATTTTTATTTGATTATAATTTTCATGCTTTTATTTAATTATATAATTTTAAAATTTATAATCTTTTTCTCCACGTATACTTGATAGAATATTTAAGATTTTTTTATTTTGCTAAATAAGAAAATAAATTGACATTTTAGAACAACCAGTCAATTCCTTTAGAAACTAATCTCAATGTAATTTTATCATTAATCGATTAGTGATTTGTGTACTAAATGATTAAAATTTGTGTATTATATGTAAAAGAGTTAATAAAATTGACAATTAGACTCTTGAATGTTATAATAGTTTTTTATTATTTCAAAATTAAAAATGAAAATTGAATTTTTTTCTAAACATATGTTAAATTAATATACTTAAAAAAATTAAAATATATAAAATGTGATTATTTTTTTAAAGAAATATCGTGATTTCAATTGCTTCTATAATTTATAAAGTGTTTAATATTTGAAGTGTTTTAATACTTTTCATATTTTTTAATCGAAATATAATGTGTTAAGTATATGAATATATATTTGAGATATGCAAAATAATATTAAAGCAATTCTCTATTTTTGTATTTTATTGTGAAAGATACCGTGTGATCATATATTAAAGTATATAATTATTTTGATAAATATGAAATTTAAGTATTGTGAGTAATAAATGAAACTTCATTTAATCAATAAATTTTAAAGTTATAAAAATCATTTAATGTCATTAATATTGTTTGTGGTTTTATATATCGATATTAATCATTGTACATATTTTGCTTTATTTTATTTTTAACTCACAACTTTATTTTTGATTTTGATTATTTACTTAATGAATTTTGAACTTTTTGAGTTAATAATGTTACAAAATTGAGAAAAATAAAACCTCCTAAATCTAAAACATCAAAAAACCAAATAACTTTCCCTTAAACGACATATATTTTTAAATTAATCATATTATATTTTAATTCATTGTAATATTTTAAATTAAATTTGTTCACATAAAAAAAGATTTTATTGGCTAGTTTTATGAAAATAAAGGACTAATAATATTAACATATTACATCACATATTATTGCAAAAGAATCTTGAAAAATTATAAAAAAATAAAACTTTTAAAATTTATAACAATAAAATGTAGACCCAATAATATTGAATATATACTAATTAAATAATATTCAACATATAATTGATATAAATAATTATAATTTAATTTGAATGGTATCCAATAGGGGTGAGCATCAGTTCGAAACTGCAAATTTTAGGTCAATCCAAATCCGATCCGATCCGAAGCAAATTATGAATTATTCAATCCGAATCTGATTCGTTGTACATGTCAATCTGAACAAATCTAAAACTGTCAATTTTAAGTCAATTTGAATCCGATCCGAAAATTATTTAAACCAAAAATTATTCAATCTAAAACCAATCCGTTGTACATGCCAATCCGAACAAATCTGAATTTGCTAATTTTAAGTCAATCTGAATCCGATCTAATTCGAAAATTATTAAATCTGAAATTTTAATTTAAATCTATTAAAAAAATTACATATAAATGTCAATCCGAACAAATCTAAATCTGATTTAATTTCAACATATAAAATGAAAAATTACATATAATAAAAAAAATCTAAAATAAAAATATTTTTCATACAAATTAAAAAAGTAAATGACAACATGATTAAAAATAATTCAACAAAAATAATCAAAAAGAAAAAATTAAACATTAATTACATAATTTAACTCCAAATATACATAGTAATAATTTAACTCCAGAAAATTAAATAGCAATTACATAAATTAACTTCACTCTACGAACATTAATAACAACAACTCTTTTTGATAATCATTCAAGGTTTAAGTCACCAATACCATCAAGAATATCTGCACAATGAAAAATTAAAAAGTTAAAAATATACATAAATAATGAGCTAATAAACATAATAATAAATATTTGATAACAAATAAATCTATATATATTTGAAAGTTTTATGAAATATACCTGATTCTAGAGCTTCAATTTCATCAAGTGACTCTTAGATATTAATGATTGGAGATGAACGAATCCAATTTTGAGTGCAAATCAAAGATTGTACAGTTTTAGAAGATAAGGAACTTCTGTATGGACTAATTATACGACCACCAATAGAGAATGCAGATTCAGATGCTATGGTAGATACCGGTATGGCCAATACATCTCGAGCTATCAAAGACAAAATCATAAATCTTGAGAAATAAACATTCCACCAACTTAAAGATCAAATTTCTCATCATCCATACCAACCAATGCTTCTTGTAAGTATTTTTCCACTTCAGATTTGTTTTCCATAGTATGAACTTCTTTTAAATGCTTTCTCTTACGAGAAGCATAAAGTTGGAATGCATCTGCTTCTAAACCAAAACCTTCTGTACCCATTTCTAAAGATTGAGAAGATTCTTCTGTGTTTGAGGGAAAATATGCTTTACGATACTCCTCATACATATCTTCCAAAGTTTTTTACCCTTTTTGAACTCATTGAAGCCTCAATCTCATCTCCATTACACAATTCTAGCAAACTTAGATGTAAAGAACACTCTTTATGCCTAGGATCAAGTAAAACAGACACAAATAACATCATATTCATTTTAGATATTCCTTCCCAATATTTGTCAAACTTTATCTTCATATCACTAGCCATCTTCATCATAATATAATCCTCGCATTTACTCCACATATCAAGTTGATCATGAATAAAACAAATACGATCCAAGAAGAAATTAGAAGTCACATATAAAGATCCAAAAAACATTAATGTAGCTTCATAAAAAACTTTCAAAAATTGGACAAAATGTCTAGCATTATCCCAATCTCACGTATCTTACAACAACACGAATCCTATTTATTGATATGTTATATTCTTTCAAACTCTTCTCAACAATTAAATTCAAAATATGTGCACCATATCGCATGTGCAAATGTTTTGATTCTAAAATTGTATTACCCCAACCATTAACGCATTTTTTCAAATAAGTAAGTGCAGTATCATTAGAACTTACATTATCAACTGTAATACATAATATCTTATCAATGCCCTAATCTAACAAACATGCTTCAATCGCTCTACCAAGTGTATCACCTTTATGATTTGGAACTTGACAAAAGTTCAAGATTCTTTTTTGTAAATTCCAACCATTATCAACAAAATGAGCAGTTAAACACATATAACATAAATTCTGACAAGATTTCCATGTATCAGTGGTAATACATATTCTTTTACTAGTTCTATTCAACAACTCTTTTAATTTTACTTTTTCAGTAACGTACAAATTCAAGCAATCTCTTGCAATAGTCCACCGAGAAGGGATTTTAAACAAAGGTTGTAACTCTTCAATAAACTTCTTAAATCCTTCACCTTCTACGATAATAAATGGCAATTCATCTTTTATTACCATCCTTACCAATTTTTCTCTACATCTTTCAACATTAAAACTATGAGGTACAAGACTTCCTTCCTTATGGAAAGCTAAAGTTTTTTGTTTCTTAAGAACTCTACCGGGAAAACTTATCACATCCAATGGAAATGTGTGCAAGCAAATTTGACGTGCCAGATTTGCTTAACACATACTTATATTGTTTCTTACAATATTTGCATATAGCTTTACGATGTTGCCCTACCCCTTCTATAGTAAAATGAGCCCATGCTTCACTACTAGATATATAGGAAACTTTTTTACATTCTTCTTTAGAAGCAATGCATAGGTTAGGAATTGGAGTACTTACAGAATCTTCTTCTTGAGTTGGTTGTGTTGTACTTTCATCTTTATTTACTTCTTCAATCACATAAAGTGTATCATTATCTTTATCTAAAACCATATGTATATTTGTAGAAAAAAATATTAGACATTTGCAATAAATAATTGTAAAAATGTGCACATAGACGTGGGGTGATGTTGGACATGTTTAATTTCATGTGATTTAAAATATGTATTGAACATTTATATATAATATAACTAAAACTTTAATAATACGAATGAAATGTTCAATTAACATGCACCATTTATAAAACAATGTTTTATGATATTGATTTTTATAATTATGTAAATAACTATGATGTACTACAATGCTGAAATTTGTTCCACCAAGCCACGATAGATTTCAATATTTTAAAAGTAGTTTAAAAATTGTTATAGCTCAATTAAAGCATGAAAAATAGCATTTTTGGGGAAAAACAGCATTTTTGGGGAAAAACTCTGGAAAAACCGCCTTTAACAGTTTGGCGTGCCTAGATATCGAAAAGTTATATGGAATCATAAAAAAATTCGTCCAAAACAAACCTCACAACACAAAGTTATGACCGTTCAAAGTTTTCTTATAATGTCATCAAAAAATATAACCTTCTTTTAAGGATGATGAAGAACAACGAACAGCGAGCAGCATCAGCGGCAGTAGCGATGAATAGTAGCAGCAACAACAGTAGCGGTAGTGGCGAGCAGCAGCAGCAGTAACAAGCGAGTAGAGAAGCACGAGCAGCATCAGCAGTAATAGCAGCAGCAGCGAGCGAGCAGAGTAGCACAAGCAGCAGCGAAGCAGAGAAGCAGTTGCGAAGCAAATAAGCATGATCAGCAGAGAAGCAGAAGCAACTGCAAAGTAGAGAAGCAGTAGCAGAGAAGCACTTAACAATGGAGGTAGGTAGGTAGGGAGAGAGATAGACGCAGTAGAAAAATCTATTAGGTTTTGGGTTAAGATTTAGATATACGGCAGCTGTTTTAGGTTAGGTTAAATAATTATTATATATATATATATATTTTAAATAATATATTAAATATATTGGATCGGATCGGATTATACGAATTTGAATATTTTTAATCCGAATCCAAATCCGAATACGAGCGGATTGATAAAATCCAATCCGACTTCGGATAGAAATCACTTAATTTTATAGGATTTAATCGGATTTTTCGGATTGATCGGATATTTTGCTCAACTCTAGTATCCAATTAGATGATATTTAATGTGAAATGATATATTAGTTTTTTTTTCGTTCTAAAGATATATTAGTTGAACATAAGAATTGTTATTTTTATAATTACAAGTTTTAAATATATATATATATATATACATATATATATATATATTTATAAATGTATTAAAAATATTTAAGTTATTAACGAAAATATTGAATATTTTTTTTTAAAATTATATATTAATTATATTATGAAAACTTTAGTATACCTTTAAATATATATATATATAAAACTCCTATTTAATACACATAAATATAAATATATTTTATATTTATATTTATTAATAAATTATAAAATATATAATTAAGATATTTAAAATAATTATTTAATCTATTTAAACTATTTCTAAAATGTATTTAAATTAATAATTTTTATTGTTAATAAAATTAGATAAAAATATTTAATAGTATATTACTTTAAAAAATAAATCAAATTTATTATAAAGGATATATTCTTTATATAATTTAACATTTCATCAATAATTATACGATTATATTAATATTTTATAATAATTTTATAATATTGATATTTATTGATAATATATATTATCATAAAAATATTGAAAATACAAATACTATTGAAATATATGATAATATCAAAAATATTTGAGAAAAATATAAAAATAATATATTTTAAATTTATAATTATAAAAATAGTATTAATTATGTTAAATTTATATATTTTATTATTAAATTTTTGTCATATTATTTTTAATATTGATTATATTAAAATTAATATTATTTGGATGTGTTTTTTTTTATATAATTTAAAGATACTAATTTTTTTATTTTCCTCTTTTCCTTGTTCAGCGTCACCGGACCCGGAAAAGTACGTTGTCACGTCAACCGTCGTAGCTTTAAGAGTCGTGTCACAAAGCATTATTGAAGTTTCCGGGAAAAAACTAATACAGTTTAAGGTTAATAACAAGAAGCTTTGAGGCTTTTACTTGACTGAGAGGCCTGATTCTTTAAGGCAAGGTTCAATTAATTTCATCAGCCAAATTTAATTATATTTTCCTGGGAGACCCAGACTTGTTAAAGTCGTTTCTTGTTTAGAGCAGCAATTGACTTGTCTTTGCTGGGTTTTCGAAGAGAAAAACACACAGGAATATCCAAGGGTCTCTTAGCTTACACTATTAACACTTACATGTGATGTTAGAAGTCAGTGTTTTACTCTTTCTTATTTTATGGTGTTGATTACTTTATTTATTTCCCTTTTTAAACTATAACCGATAAAACCCTTGATATTCTTTTAGGTTTAAAAGACTCAACGCAGAAGCTTGATAATTTCTTCGTTATTGAGGTTATTTTCTATTTTTTCACCTTCTTGTTGAAGCATGTTTAAAATTTTATAATAGTATTCTATTTCTAATTTTTGAAGGTCTTAGTTTTTCACATATGCCTTGTCCAGTTTGATATTTCTGATCTTGCTAGTTTGTTTTCTAGAAATGCTGTTACAAAACTTTTTAATGGTTTATCCAAGTCTTATTTTATTTATTTAAAATTTTCTAATTGATGTCTCTGTATGTTCTCTTAAGAATCATTTATCCATGAGTGGAAATTTCTCAATTGGGTGATAAATTTTTGATTCAGTTAACTAATATTTTCTTCCATCTGCTCTCCCCTTTGTTGGGTTAACACTTTTTGTTTTGATTTGTTTTTAATGTTATGATAGATGTGGTGATCTTCACCACAAAAAATCATTGGAAGTGTGTAACGGGGCTGGACAGCTTTGGTGTGGCCGTGTGGGAATCAATAAGAAATATGCATTGTAGTACATGGTCTTCATTTTCTGGGAAATTTTGACTCTGTAGGATTTGGCAAAGAGGTGTTATAATGTCTTTGGAGCTTATACCTATCGGGACGTTTTTATCTGTGCTGACAAACCAGGTCATTAAAACAGCTGATGCTGCTAGGGATGTTGTTTATGAAAAAAAGAGTTTCAACATCCTTTCAAAGTACTTGCTTGACATTTCACGAGTCTTGAAGGAATTGCAGCTCAAAGAACTAAATGATTCCCAGGCTGCAAGACTTGCTTTGGAGTCCCTTGTAGCGGATGTTAAAAAGGCTAATAACCTTGTTGAGAAGTACAAAAACCGAGCCCGTTTCTACTTACTTATCAAGTGTCGACATATTGTAAAGGAGGTACAAGAAGTCACTAGGGATATTGGAAGGTCTTTAGATTCTGTATCCCTCGCAAATCCAGAAGTTCTGTCGAGGATATCTGATCAGGTGAATAGGTTGCAGAATGAGATGCAAAGAGTGGAATTTGAGACTTCACATTCGCATCTACAAATTATTGACAAGCTAAACCAGGGTCTTGGGCAGCAGAAACTTGACCACGGTTTTGCGAATGACTTACTTGAAGAACTAGCTATGGCAGTTGGGGTTCCTATTGAGCCCTCAGCGATAAGCAAAGAACTAGCAAATTTCAGAAGAGAAAAAGAAGAAGCTTCTAACAGGAAAGAAAGGGCCGAAGTTTTCTTCTTAGAGCAGGTTATTGAGCTGCTTTCTCAAGCTGATGCTGCAAGGGATTATGAAGAAATAAAGAAATGTTATGAACAACGGGTCCAAGCCATAGAGAGATATGATTCAAGGGAGGAATATATTACGCCACTTACTTCTTTTCTCTGTCGGATTAATGGAACTGTGATGGTTGATCCTGTCAGCCTTTGCACTGGCACTACATGTGAGAGAGCTGCCATTGAAGCACGGCTTGAAAGTGGAGAAAAAACTGATCCAGAAACTGGTGAGATTCTTGAAGATACTTTATTATGGCCAAATCTTCCTTTGAGACAATCGATAGAAGAGTGGAGAGAACTCAATTACTGTCTCAAGATTAGGTCTTCCAAGGTGAAGTTGTTATCAAGTGTACACTCAGCTGTGGAAGAAGCACTAAATCAGATTCAAGATCTTATGAGAGAGAATTCTATTAACAAGGATTGGATTTCCATTGAAGGGCTAATGGACATTATGGTATCTATCCTTCAAATCTCACACAACAAAGATGTGAAAAAGATGATTTTGATCACCTTAAAGAGTTTTGTTGAAGGAAATGCTCTAAATAAGGTAAGGGTTTTTATTCTTCTTTTCCCTTGCCTTGATTTAATGCAATGTGCATTTGTTTTTTGTGAAGTGGTTAGGTTTCTCTATGTTCATTTCCAAATTTCCATTTATTCAATGTATTAGCAAGAAAAGAGATAAATTGATGGATTTAAAGTCCCAAAATAACACGTATATATTGAGCATAATCAAATTGATCTCAAAACAATATTTTAACTGCACATATATTATATGTACTGTGTGCACATATAAAATATGTATTGTGTGTATACAAGTAATATCTTATTTTGAGGCCAATTTGATAATAGATAACCTATACTTGCTATTTAAGGTCTCGATTGTAAATTGATGACCCTATTAGTTTTTGTTGAATCTTTGTCTTGTGAGCCACGTCTTCAATCCTCGTGTGATATCATATTTTGTTTCATACAATTTGCTGATAAGTCTTTACCACAATCTTGAGATGATCTAAAATTTCAAATTTGTTTGAAGTTTCGAAGAGTTAAATGCTTCATGATGTTCGATACTCTATTTATCATTTTCTTTTGTAGGAAGAACTTGTCAAATCCCAGGGATGGGATCTTATCATTTGCTGTTTAGTTCGTGATTCAATCATCTCAAAAGTTGCCTTAGAATTGCTGCATGAATTATTGCAAGACAGGTGTGGGTGGAACGTCTCTGTTTGCAAGAAACTCTATCAGCAAGGCAGTGCAATTATTTTCCTTGTCACCCTTTTGAAGGGTCCAATTAAGGAGTCATCTGAGATTGCAGAAAGTATATTGCTGAAGCTTCTTGAAATAGATGAGGCTAACATTTCTCAAGCTGCTAAGGCTGGCTGGTATAAACCACTTATAGATCGGATTGTTCAAGGTAAGACAACTTATTTTATTCCCTCAAATACATATAGAACAATGTTTCTTTCTTGTTAGGTTCCATATTTTCATGAAGCTAAAAGGAGATATTGTAAAGCTTACGAGGGAGTAGTAAAGATGCTGAATACCTTTATTTTATATCAATAATTCCAGAAAAGTATTCTCGGGAAATTAGCATAGTTGCTTAAAATGTCCCCTTTTTCATTTCATATTATTTGATGAGATATTTATAAGCATGTTACCATCATTGCTTTTGAAATTTCCTAATTTGTTCTCTGCTCTGTTACTTGGACTCTTCATTTTTTGTGGATTACCCGCGTCCAAGAGCATACCATGGATATGGGTGTGGGTGTGGGTGCTTTGATAATTTAATTTGGTAGAAATTATTTGACATCTAGATACAAATCTATGACTCTTGAATTCCTAAAAGAGTTTGACATAGGTTCTTTGGTGAAAAGCAATTGAAATAATTTGATCACTTATGGTTAAAGGATATGTTTTATGCCTATGCGAGATAAAGTATTCACTCTGAGGAATATGAGGTCTAATTTGAGATTTCTTTTGCTTCATTGAAAAGGAAACATTTTTTTTAAAAGATATTGAGAAAGAGTATTTCATTTAAAAATAAATACTTTTTGGATTTGTCTAATTTGTAGAGAGAGAACTTAGAGAGAAGTTCGAGCAGTTGATTGAATGTGTGGATCTTTTAGGGAGTCTGTGTATATATAGAGTTTTACACGTACAAGTGTTTGTTACATAGGGTATACACATGTAAATGCGTCAAGAAGGACAAAAAGGTATAAACAAGTTGTTGAAAAAACAAGAAATAACTCTACACAAAAGAGTTCTCTAGTTTGTATTATTTTCTTCATGTTTTCATTACAATTGTATAGCTATTTATAAGAAAATTTTACTCCTTCAATTACTCTTTAAATTAAGCATTCCTTGATTTACTCCTTGAATTAAACATTCCTTATTTTACTCCTTGAATTAAGGATTCCTTGTTTTACTCCTTGAATTAAGGATTCCTTGTTTTACTCCTTGAATTAAGCTCCTTGTTTTATTCCTTGAATTAAGCTCCTTGTTTTATTCTTTAAATTAAGGACTAATATCCAATACTCCCCCTCAAGCTGGATCCAGAAGGTTTATGGATCCAAGCTTGGACAAAAGTCGTTGAAATTGATGAGAAGCCAAGGGCTTGATGAAGATGTCAGCCAGTTGGGTACTTGTTTTATTCTTTGAATTAAGGACTAATATCCAATACAAGTATATTGATAAACTAGGATTGACCATCCTATAACTTGGATTGGTGGTCAATCCTATAAATACAAAGGTTGGCTCGGATACGTCTCTCTTACGAGTACGTTGTGGGCGTGGTCTGATGAAGTTCCTTTGGGATGATTTGTCCATTAGGTCGGGTTGTCTTCTAGGCTTGTGCTGTCAAGCGGGTTGAGCTCCAGGTCGATCCATATGTCCAAACATCCAGTTCCTTTACTCTTTTAGCTCGAGCTCTGAGTTGAGATGGAAGAATAATACTCGGATAGTGAATCTGAATTGTTCAGCTCTCTTAATAAATGTATGTGTTGATTGGAGAGAGAAAATGTGGGTCTCTATATAAGGAGGTGCTTGGGTTGGGCCTTTTCATAATTTCATGCACGTAAGACAAAAGTAAAGAGAAAAAACTCTATCGTCGCAATCCGTACCATAAAAGGGTTTTCAGTTCGGCATATAACTTGTTTGCTCGGGTTTTAAAGTATAAGTTTCACGAGTTAACACTTTTTTGCTTTCTTTTCAAGTTGGTTTTAAAGAATCATTTCTCTTTCTTTTCAAACTCAACCCTAGGTAATCCTTTCTTCTCGTACCTTACCCTCTTTTTCATGTTTTGTGGTATTCTGTAGACAATGCATAGAGAAGAGACCTCGGACTTGGGCTTCTCATAGAGCCATAATACCCTAACGCAAGTGATGACTCGAGATCTTCCAAGATAAACTCTTCAAGCGAAGAGAGTCAATCTCCATCTTTTATCTTCAGGCCATTCCAACCATTAGGTTGAACGTACCCCAGGCTTAGATATTTGTGGTTAGGTTATGGAGGAAAAAAAGCGAGGAACATAGGGTTTGGGGAACCTATAGGCCGTACTAAGGGTTGGTCGGTCAAAATCAAGACCAATGGACTATAATCTAAGAATGAGGAAAACATATAACATCTCATCCTCAATTCAAATAATGATTCCATTGGCGGGGGCTTGTGACAGCGACCAACCTCCAACTGGGTGGACGATCTTTCACAAGAAAGCTCTGTGGTTGGGGGTGAGGTTTCCTTTGTACCCTTTCATAAGGAAATTTTTGGTAAGCACTCAGCTCGCACTAGGTCAGCTGATGCTTAATGGATAGAGATACCTTTTCTACCTTACAGTGATATGCCAAGAGCTATAGGGGTGTCCATGGTCCGGTCTGGTCCGGTTTTGCCTAAATTTTTTTTAACCAAACCGGACCGTTCATATAGTTGAAACCAGATCGGACCGGACCATTTGGCTATCTAAAATGTTATAACCGAACGGTTTGGTCCGGTTTGATCCGGTTTGGTTAACGGTTTTGAACAATTAATAATACATAAATATGATATAATTTAATATGATACAATCAAATGTGATGCTCATTTATCATCATACATAGATATATATTATTGTCAAATACATAAATACATAAATACATAAATACATAAATACATAAATACATAAATACATAAATCACTAAATAAATACATAAGATGTTATCAAAATCTAAAATAAAAAAAAAAATTAGACATGAAGAAATGAATTCCAAATATCTTGTTTACACAGAATTCTTAAACATATACAAACATTCAAACTCACAATCAACAACAATATATCATTAGATAATAATATTTAAAACTTACCCATTATTAATCATTAACGATCATTGTAGTGTCTTTATTGAACTCTACAATCAAACAAAATCAACATCTTCATAAATCTCTAGGTCATCATTGTATTCTGGTAAGAGGACATAGTCATTATTAATAGAAGAACGGAACCAATTTTGACTACATACTAATGTCTCTACCATTTTAGGATTCAAAGAACTCCTAAATGGATCAAGAATGCGCCCTCTTGTGCTAAAAGCTGATTCTGATGCAATAGTTGAAACTTGAATTGCTAACACATCACGTGCAATGAGAGAGATGATAGGAAACCTAAAAGAATTTGCCCTCCACCATTTTAATGTATTAAACTTATCCAACATGACATTTTCACATGGGGTGTTCAAATATTTCTCAACCTCGGTTTTCAACTCCAAACTATTTTTCTCCTCTAAGCGTTTAAGAAATTTCAACTTTCTTGCTTCCTCAGATGAAGGAATCCTTCCTATTACATCTTGTGATTAAGTCACATTAGATTGAAAATCCTTTCCATGCACTAACATATAGTATGCTTTGAACAAACCCATAAAAGTATTTTTGACATTATCTCTCAATTTTTGAACAATTTATAAATCATAAATTTCTTCATATAAGAATTTTAAGTACTTTAATTTGTACCTTGGATCAAGTACAAATGCAACATATAACATCTTATTAGTCTTATCTACATTTCCCCAATACTTCTCAAATTTTGTTTTCATGCTAGTAGCCATATTTTTCAACAAGTCATCGGAATCACATCATGTAAGTATTTGAGATTGAATGTTATGCAGTTCTGTAAAATATAAATTTGATGTGGTACATAAAGATGCATTGAATGCTAAAGTAATAAAAAATCTTCAAAAACTTGACAAAAACACCAACATTCTTCCAATCATCTAATGTTAGCGGCCCAACATTCGATCGCTCCTCATGAAAATAAGAAATAAAGTTTGTTCCTTCCTCTTCTTCAAGACGATCAAATACTTTTTGAAAATCTAAAGAAGATTTTAGCATTAGATATGTGGAGTTCCATCTTGTAGGCACGTCTAGCATGACACTTCCTTTGGACTCAATATTTTCCTTAATAGAACACATTTTAAACTTTTGTAACCTCAAAGGAGAGGATCTAACATATCTCACAGTGCAACGAATACTCATAATAGTACTATGAAGATCTTTAAGTCTTTCTCTTACAATCAAATTCAAAATGTGAGCACAACATCGCACATGAAAGAACTCTCCACTCATAACAAGTCCATCATTCCAATTTTTTAGCTTCCTTTTCAAGTATGACACAACAGTATCATTTGAGGAAGCATTATCAAGTGTTATGGTGAATACCTTACATATACTCCAATCACGCAAACTCTGTTCTATCACTCTCCTAATTGTATCACCTTTATGATTCTCAACTTGACAAAATTTTATAATTCTCTTTTGTAATTTATAATCTTTGTCAATATAATGAGTGGTTAGACAAATATAATTAATATTTTGAATTGAAGTCCAACAATCACTAGTAAGACAAACTCTTTGCTTTTCACTTATGAAAAAGTTCCTCAAACTTTTTTTCTCATCTAAATAAAGTTGAAACACATCTCTATAAATTGTTTGACGAGATAACACATGAAACTTAGGATAAATTTCAGCTATAAAATCTTTAAATCCCTCACCCTCAACAAACCTAAAAGACAATTCATCAATAATAATCATTTTTGCCAAAGCAACTCTAGCACGTTTTGCATCAAATGATACAACAACTAATTTATGAGTTGTCGTATTATCCTCTCCTTTTTGTGTTTGAAAACTTAACATCTTTTGTCCTTTATCTACTTCTTTAGGAATCTTTTTACATGTAGCTCTAGGATTTTCCACATCATAGGGTAAAATATATGAAAAATGATTCCATATTTTTGACCTAAAATTTTTTGGTTTCTTCATATCAGATTTGTTATCGGGGTGAACATTACTTACTTCTATTCCTCTTTTTGAAGATGAGTCATTTAAATTCTATGGTGGATTTTCCATTTCATTCGGATGAATTTCAGGTTCAATGTCTTCACTCATAGACATAATAAAGTCTGTAAATTGACTTGGTCAAATAAACTCATGTAATTCATCACCTATATATAGAATATAGATTAGTACGTATTCTTAATATATTAAAATATTACTTTTTGAACTTAATCAAAAATCATTTCAAAACTAAAATAATATCAGTCACCAAAGTGTACATCGTTTTGAGCAAGTGCGAAAGTTGCTCCTCCACCTTTGTTGTCAGATCCCTACTCAGCTTTAAAGGATGGTTTTCACCCTTATCTTCTATTGGCAAGTCTCGCATCTCATTTAGATTGACAAACTTCGCCAGACTTTACCCCCATACCTTCTTCGGGAACCTTGTTATGATTGCTACTTGGGAGTGACCTATTTCATGGTGACATTGTAACAACTTTTGGCTTTTTCTTGGTCTCCCCTTATCTCCTCCGTGCCCTCGTCAGTTGGGAATTTGATCACTTGGTGGAAGGTGGACTAGATTGCCTTCATCTTGTGTATCCATGGTCTAACCAAGATGTTGTAGTGAGTTGGGACATCAATGACCACAAAATTAGTCATCACTATTGACCTTTTTTCCATAATAGGTAGTACCACGGTCCCTAATGCATAGGTGGTGCTATTGTTGAATTCCATCAATGGTAGCTCTATCTTTACATTGTCAATTTCTTTTACTCCTAGGGTTTTTGTGGTAGATAGAAAAAGATCAACTGAGCTCCCCGTGTTAACTATGTTCTGGCAAATATCGTAAGATCCAATTCTCAAAGTGATCACTAAGGGGTCTTCATGATGGGACGAGGTCTCGTTCTTCTTAGTAAAAATGTTCCTTACAGAGGATCTTGCCTTTTCCATGGTGTACACATGTGGGGCATTGTGCACCTCTCTAGCGAACCTCGTGCGAGAGTTGTTTGAGACCCCATTGATTCCGGGCCTTCCATGTATGGTATGGATAGTTCTGATGTTGGGCTTGTTGTGGGGGTTTCTCCTGTTATTCGATGGAGTGGACGGTTTCGACACTTCTCGCCTATTCTGACGAACTCCTTTTTCACTGTTGCCTTCTACGAGGTCTTTTAAATATCCTATGGCCAATAGCTCCTCAATTTCCTTTTTGAGGTGTTTGTAGTTTCTTGTCTCATGGCCCACATCCTTGTGAAAGATACCATTTAGATGTGTTTCTAAGCAGAGACTTTATTTTTGGGGACCATATGACATTTGGCTCTTCCTCCATCCTTGGTACGGTCTGAGCCAGATTCACTCTCAAGGGAGGACCTCTAAAAGGAGAAAGTGGTCTTTCCTAAGGTCTCTTATTCCTTGACCATTGTTCACTTGCTCTGTTGTTTGGCGCAAAAATTCTTATTTTTGTTGACCCTATTGTTTTGATTCGCCCTGTCAGGACTTATCCTTCTTTTTTTCCTTCTTTGGCACAATCTCTACATTGGCTCGCTGGCCCTTGATCAGACCTAATTCTCTTTCAAGATTGACGAATTTTTTTGCCTCCCCATATGCTTTCTCTAAAGTACGAGAGATTGTCTTGGTTAGCTCTACAAACAAGTCAAAATTCTTTAAGATCCTAAAGGATTTTATAGCGATAGAGCTAGGACAATTTCTAATTTTTCTTCCCTGAATTGTTTCATATACTTTTCGGTGGACTCACCTCTCTTGAATAATTGAGAAGAGGTGGTGGGACTCCTTCCTTAGGGGCTTGTTACAGACATAATTGATGATGAACATCTTGACAAATTTGTGAGAAGGAGGTTATGGTGCGGGGTGCCAAGTTGTTGAACCACTTTTGGTCACCATCACAGATGCAAACAATTTGCACATATGACATCTCTTTTTCCTTGTGTGAGGCTCATGGGGGCCATAGCCATCTTGAAGTGTTATACGTGTGTTATAGGGTCTTTAGTTCCTAGTTAATCAGGGCACTTGAGAGCATTGAACTTGGCTGGTTGTTCGTCATTCTTTCTCTCATCGGAGAATGGGAAGACACATAGTTGCTCGATGTCTCTATCCACATCATTGGGAGTCTTGCTTTTTCATGCCTTTCATTTTTCAAGGCTTGGTTTTGCTTCTTGTTAGCTTCTTCCAAAGCCTAAAATCGCGCCTCCCATTTTTTTCTTTCCTGTATTCACTGCTCGTTGCTAGGTTTCGTCGAGCTGGAAAAGGGGTTGCCTTTGACTTCTTGTTCGCCCTGATTAGGCTCGGGCATGACACACTTTGGTTTATTTTTGTCCATCAGGTTGGTGGCTTGGTCATCAGAGGTCCCCTTACTTGATTGGGAGCACAGTGCCTTATTCTCTTGCTTTGTCTCCTTAATGTCACGACCTTAAATTTCAAGTAGTGATCGTGCGACACTTAGCACTATCCGTTGCATTAAGTCTGCCTTTGAATCCGAATGAAACTCCAAAGAGACTAGAAAGAGAGTTCATAAAGAATGCTTTGTATTGCTCTAGAGAGAGTTTATCTTACAATTTTCTAAGATGATTACAAATGGAGACCAATAGGTCTATTTATAGTGTGACACCAAACTTAAGACTATGCTACCACTTTCTAGATTCTTCTAGGTCTAGAATATACAAGAGAGTTCTTGTTTTATCTACAATATGCCACAAGGGTCTAGGACCTTCTAGCCAATTCTAGAGTCTTCTAGGTTTGTCTAGTTCCTTCATGCACGTTCCGGGATGTTTCGTAAGCTTCCAGCGGCTTCTACATCATGAAACATCCGACACGTTCTAGAATATTCCAGCCCATTCTAGCACCCTTCAGCGTGCTCTAGAACATTCTAGGGTCTTCAAAGCTTGAGTTGAGTCCATCCAACACTAGCTTATTCTAGACATCTCTAGGCCACTCTAGAACCTTCTCATGTAGAAAAGTCTAGATCCTTTGGGCAAGCACCATTTGTTTGGATTTTACGGGATAATTTGAGCAGGACGTAACATTAAGCTATCTTCTTAACTCAAGGAGTTGACGAGCCAACTCTTGATGAGGGTTAACTTTCGTTTTGGCTTCATTATGGGTTGGCGAGGTGTTGTCCAGTATTGCTGTTGCCTTCTCGTTCGCTAGTCTTAATCGTCCTTTAGCACACGTTCTTATCATAGTTATAAGGAATAAGTGATCGTGATTCTGGGGGTAACTAGTAAGTGGAACAAGTGTTTGGTTTCTTAAATCTCTCTCAGAATTTGGGGTAAATTTTGGAAAGTATGGGATCAAAAGCTAAAATTCGACCTCAGAATCTAAGTCCCGCGATAGGTGCCAAAATGTTAGGATTGGTTCGATTTGTAGAGAGAGAACTTAGAAGTCAGAGCAATTGGTTGAATTTGTGGATCTCCTAAGGAGTCCATGTATATGTAGAGTTTTACACGTATAGGTGTTTATTACACAGAGTATACACATGTAGGTGTGTCAGGAAGGACAAAAAGGTAAAAACAAGAATATTCATAAACTGGGGTCAACCATCCTACTAGTCGGATTGGTGGTTGACCCTATAAATACAAAGGTTGGTTTAGATAGGTCTCTCTTACGAGTGCGTTTTGGGTGCAGTTTGAAGAAGTTCCTTTGGCATGATTTGTCCATTAGGTCAAGTTGTCTTCTACACTCGGGTTGTCAGGCGAACCAGGCTTCAGATCGATCCATATTTTCAAACAATTACATCAAAATGATATAGTCGGAAAGCCAAACCGGCCTTACCTCAAACCAAGATAGAGGTTCAGTTATAGAAATTGCAACCTTAGCAATTTTATGGACATACTTAACACTGCCTAGGCTTAAACTGAATAGAAAAGCTATCATTAATTAACCCTTTTTTTGGACGTTATGTTTTATGGCCAAAATATTTTGACAAATAGTTAGAAATATAATGTTTTTGTAATGTAACTGTGTTCTTTGCCTCTCCAAAAGCTGATGATGCTTCATACATTAATTTCAGGACCAGAGTCCTCAAGAATATCGATGGCGAGAATAATTGTTAACATGGAATTGATTGAGTCAGATTTGAAGCTCCTTGGAGAGGAAGGAGTTATACCCCCTTTTGTACAAATGGTGTTTGGAAATCTCGAATCAAAGGAGCTAGCCTTATCTGCCTTGGAAAAGTTATCAGATTTCGATGCCAATAAGGAGCTTATTGCTACTGCTGGTGGAGTTGATCTTGTTGTAAACCTATTGCATACTCCTCATGTTTGCTCAATTATTATTGTTAAGTGCTGTGATATCCTTGAGAAAATTTTATCCGGTGATGATGGAATTAAGCTTTTAGTTGATGAAAACGGAAGCCAACTTGAATTGGAGCCAATTGTCACCAATTTGTTAGAACTACAACAAAGTCAGAACTCTTCTCACAATGCTCGGAAGCCTGCCCTGCGTGCAGTTCTTGGGATTTGCAAGTATGATGCAGAATTGGTTAAAAAAACTGTTCTCACTGTCAATGGGGTATCACTGGTCCTTCCCCTTCTTGATGACTCTGACTCTGAGATTCGGAAGATTGCAATAAATTTGCTTTTCCTCTTTTCTCAGCATGAGCCAGAGGGAGTGGTTGAATACCTTCTCAAGCCAAGAAGACTGGAAGCTTTAGTGGGGTTTCTTGAGAATGAAGACAACGGTGATGTAAAGATGGCTGCTGCTGGCTTATTAGCCAACTTACCAAAATCAGAAAGATCTCTAACGGAAAAGTTAATTGAACTTGACGGTCATAATGCATTAATAAATATATTGAGAAATGGTACAAAGGAAGCAAAAGAAAACGCGCTCAGTGCCTTGTTTAGGTTTACAGATCCCTCAAATCTCAATTCACAACGTAGTTTGGTAGAAGCAGGAGTGTACCCTTTGCTTGTAAATTTTCTTAGTGCTAGTTCAGTTGAAGCAAAGGCAAGAGCAGCAGCTCTGATTGGATACATTTCAACAAACAGTCAAAAACTCACCGTCATGCCTAAATCAGCTGGTGGTTGCTGGTGTTTCAGACCTAAAGGTATTTCAGTATGTCCTGCACACGGAGGTGTCTGTAGTGTGAATTCTAATTTTTGCTTATTGGAGGCAAATGCATTGCCTGGTTTGGTAAAACTCGTGCATGAAAAGGTTCACCAAACTGCAATTGAAGCAATTCAAACACTTTCCACATTAGTTCATGAAGGGTTTCCTCATAGAGGGGCTAATGTGTTGCATGAGGCCGATGCCATAAAACCCATATTAGATACTTTAACTTGGGGAACAAATCCTTTAAAGGAAGAGTCTCTGGCACTTCTAGAGAAGGTGTTTGTTTCCAAGGAGATGGTGGAAAACTATGGATTATTAGCCAGATTTCTTCTTGTTTCTCTTACTAGCGGGAATGTTCATGCTGATGGGAATCCAGGGAGAAGGGCTGCCAAAGTTTTGTCACTTCTCGAACGCTATTCAATATCATCTACATCCATTATTCCAGGACTGCATGGTTAAATATTTTATTTTCATCATAATTACGCTAAAGTAAATTTTGCACGTGTTTATGGTATCTACCAAATAACCAGTGCCCTTAAAATATCTGGTTTGATTTGTCTGAATGTATTGTATTTAATCTATACAATATACAATGTTTAATAACAAGTTGTATAATATAAGTGGATAAAATTGATTATAAATATTTTAATAAAATAATTTATATTTAAAATAATATTTAATTTATTTTTATATTTTTATTACATTTTAAAATAAAAAAAAATATTTTTAATTTTAAATGAAAGAAAAAATCAAAATACATAATTTTATAATTGAAAATTAAGATAAATTAAGTTTCACAATCATTAATATTATGCAACAAATATGATTTATATAAGTTAGATTTGAACGAGGGTTTTGTACAAGTTTATTAGCCTACGAATTCTTCTAAAAATCCTTATTATTCTCCGTTGATGGTATCATTCTTAGAATGATCAATTCTTGGGTACGCACAGAAGAACCCAAGTACATACCTTAAAATTTAAAACTTAGAAAATTAAATTATATGTTTTTTAAAAATCACTCGTACAAGTCCATATTGATAAACGATCTAGAATTAGACAAGTTCGTATTAATCTGCATTTAGTTTCTATATTATAAAATGCGTTTTTGAGCCTCTTAGTTTTGATTTTGAGCAAAATAAACTAATTAATTAAAGATAAAATAATATTATTTTTTCATGTCAAGTGTTGTACTTAATATAAAAAAATTGATAATTTTTTTTAATATTAATGATTTTTATTATTTTATTTTTATTGACAAAAAAAAAACAAAAATATATATTTAATTGTTTTTTTATTTTATAATTTCATATAAATTTTACTTCTACGTTGCTAATGGCTTATGGCTTATGTTTTAATCATGTTATGGCTCATGGCTTATGACTTTGACACCTAACCTCTCACCATAACCACCAAGATACTAGCTGTCGTTGCCTCTCTTTGCTGGGTTTTTGCCATTGGCAAGCATCGTCTCCCTTGGACAAGTTTTCACCTCATTGATTGGGACAAGAGAGCTGAGACTTGAGAGAATTAGGTACACCAAAACCTTTAAGAAGTTTTACGATTATGTTGGGTTAGCTCTTATAACTACAACAATCTCTCTCTAACATCAAAACAAGATAAAATAATTAAGATAGCAGTCAATTTAAACATCAGATTTTCACTACTTTGCTCAATCAATACAAGTTAGTATAATCGCAATTTGATTAATCATATTAAAAAAAAAGGTTATGATGAAACAAATGAAGATTTGTAAAATGTTCGGTTGGTGATAGCCTAATCATTAACCCTTACAAGTTACAACTTACATTTTGCGTTTGGTAGCTGGGCAGCCAAACCTTTTCTATGGTGTTTGGCTAAAGGTACGTAGCAAACCGATAATTGAATGTTAGCAAATTATTACTTCTCTCAATTAATGCCAAAAAATCAGTTATACCTCGTATGATCCTTATTGGACCCTCGTGGAACCCTCAATGAGGGTGGTCTGCGAGCTGTAGTTTTTTCTATAAATTTGACCAGATTTACCCCTCTTCGAACACCATAAATTCTCCTTCTACTCTTTCTTTCTCTAAAACTTTTTTTCTCTCTAAATTGTTGAGATTTTTGGCACATTTTGGAGAGTATTTTAGGAATAAAAATATTAAGGAGTTTGAGTTTGAAATTATAGAAGTGGAATAACTTTATCATGTATCATATGATATGAATAAAAAGGAAAATTGGATGCCATGGTTTTCATAATAAATATTATAAATGTTGTATAAACGAAATACTTATTATGATCATTTTTAAATATACATACATGAAAAAATTAAATAGAACGACTATTAAATTTTGATACAAAACATTACATATATGGTATCTGAGATTTTTATTTATACATCACAATAATGGTTTTATACATGAAGAGAATAAATATATGTTTTCTTTTAGAGTATGGTACCTATAGACTACTTGTTATAGTGGACTATTTTCTATAGACTATGGGTATGCATCACATACACATGTCTTTTTAGAGTCTTTTTGTCTATGGTACCTCATATTGTTGACCGTACACGAGCTTTGGAGTTGAACTCTCCGTTGTGTCTTAGATTTTACTGTCTAGTAGGTTTTGAAGTTTGATTGCACAAGGGCTTCAAAATTGGAACCCATTGTGTTTCGTACCCTTAGACGAGGGCCATAGGAATTTGATTTGAATAATACACGTGTCATATGTATTATGATCATGGGGTTGAAGGTGGACTCACATGCATCTCAGAGCTAGACCATGCATGTGCCTATGTATTTTGGGGACTAATACATATGTGGTTGCATGTCTTGTATGGAATTTATATCGCATATAATATTTTTTTATTGTATGAGCATGTATTTGGATACCTGAAATGTACACTATTCCAATCTTTCGAAAGCGAGAAAGTATAGGTATATTTGGATTTTGTGACTAAAATCTTCCCACATTACATTAGAGATGTCATAATTCATATACAAAGAGCTAAGGTAAAAGATTTAGAGTAGAGAAAATAACAACACATTTGTGCAAATAAGACAAGGAGATAAGAAGAGATTGAAAATGAAGCCAACACAAGTTAAGATATTGATTATATCTAGTTTATTCCTTCATCTTTTGTTAATTTTCATGATATCTTATATTATAATTATGAATTTGATCAAGGTGTGTAGATATTATATTTTATTGTCTAGGGTTCTTATGAACTCAATTTTTTTTACTATGTGAATTGGTTCTTTTGAACTCGTTATGATTGCTATTTATTTAGTTTATATCATTTAATCTTATTAATTTTTCTACCAACAATTAGTCTATAGAAAAACTAAGTAAATTTAAGATAATTATTTGATTATTTGTTTTGATTAAATAACAATATTATGAATAAGTAGTATATAATTTGATTAGAATGAAAATGTGATTGATTACTTAATATATGATAAGTAATTTAATTAAGAGAGTAATTTGATGCTAGTTTATATGTAATTAATCTTATGATTGTTATAATAATTATGAGGGGATTTTTAGTCATTCAAATGTGTAGCAAAATTTATATTTGTTTACTCGTTAATTTATTAATTTTAGTTATTAATTTAATAGTTTTTTATAATTTATTTAATTTATTATCAGTAGAATGTCATTATTAATATTCGATTGGTACATAGCTTCAAAGCAACTAAACCAAACTCTCCGTCGTTTAAATATATAACCCAAACTTAATATTTTAATAACCTTTTGGCCCAAAGTTTTTTCCCTGGCCAACTTTGAGTTGGCTTTTACATCAAATCGACCAAAATTTAGATTCTGTTTTTATGTTAAAAATGGATCAAATTTATTATTTGATTATATTTTTTATCCAAAATAAATATTTTAAAGTCAATTTTGAGTTATGATTAAACATACTTTAAATTTGAGTTTGAGTCTATTCATCACGTGACTTACCCAAAATTAGTTTTAAGTGTCGTCATTAAACCCACTTTACTTTTCGACTTATATACCTTATTGTGCAGTTGTGAGAACATTAGGTGTAAAAGATGGAAGCTTTTGATGTGCAAAGATATATACACATGTTTCGTTCGTGCACTGTTGGAATTTAAGGTTTATAAGATCCAATGTGTCAATTAAAGGTTCACACTACAAGAGGTATAATAAGATATACGCCTTTGCAAGTTAAGGTTTGACGAACCTGACACGCATTAGCCATATGATACGATGCAAATTTTTATTTTTGTAAAATATTTTAATATTTAAAAGGGAAAAAAAAGTTGTTTGGACTTAATTTATGATGTTTTTATATATATATATATAGCTTATTGAAAATTTATTATTTGTATTTTTTATTTTTCTTACAATTTGATAGTTAGTAATTTACCATTTTGTCTATATTTTTCATGTACTTAATATTTTTAAATCATTTTAATTTATTTATTTTTATAATTAGAGTTTCCTTATTTACATTCTTTATTCTATAAAGATTAAATATTTATTTATTTATTTAGTTAATAGATATTTGGTTAAAATAAAAAAGTTAAAAAGAAATTAAAAAGTAGTAGATTTCAAAATAAATGAAAGAATTAATATTTAAATAATTTTATATTTTATTTATTTATTATTATATTTGTTGTTGTTATTATTATTTTCTTATAAATCTTAACACGTGTTAATTTATAATTATTGCATAAAGAATTATAAGATACAAAGTATTTTTTTGATGCATAAATCGTTATATCTACAATATAAAAAAGTTTTTCAATTGCAGTGTGACTTAGTAGATGCATTAATAGTCATATCTAAAATATGAAAATATTTATCAATTGATGTGTGGCTTAATAAAAAATACTAACCAGAAAGTGAGTGTAAGATTTCAAATTAAAAAAAATGTAAAAGGAGAAAAGAGAAAAATAGCAAAACAAAAACTTGTGTGCACTCTCATTTATAATATGATATTACATACACGGTTATAAAATTAAAACATTTAAATAATTAAATTTTTTATTTGTTTTATTATTATTATTATTGTTGTTGTTATATTATTAAATGTATAATCTTACCTATTTTTTTCCATTATATATCTTGTCATATGTTAATTGATAATTTATGAAGGAAAAAAAGAATTACATGAGAGAAAATAATTCATAGATGCATAAATTGTTATATCTAAAATATGAAATTATTTGTCAATTATTGTGTGACTTAATGGATATATTAATCATTATATCTAAAATATGAAAATGTTTATTAATTGCACTATGTCTTAATAACATATATTATTAGTGGGTTTTAAAATTGGGTGTGAAAGATGCTAACAGATTAAAAAAGAAAAATATGGTAAAATATGAATTTGTATAAGGATAGTCTATAGATATGTTTGATTTCGATGAGATAAAGTATTACATTTATTCTTACAAACAATTAAATGAAAGAGGCTGCACCATGTTATACATAAATTACCAGACAAGGTGGTTTTATTTTTATTTTTTTCCCTCTCAGCTCCTTCTGTTGAACAAATTGTCACTGCATTGTTGGTTAAGTTAATTGCTTACTAAACATCATGCAATATATGGGTATTCAAGCTCAATGATACATTAATATGTTAAGTTAATTGCTCACTAAAAATTATGCAATATATGGGTATTCAAGTATGTATATATATATATATAAAGTGAGATTGATGAGTTTGTAAACGTGAGATTTTGTTGTGCAGAGAAAGAATTCATAGAACCCTGTAGCATGAAGTAAGATACATATTAGATATACGTGTAAATATATTTACGTATCTAGTTAATTTATATTACGTAGATTAAGTATATAACATTAATATTTTAAAATTAATTTAATCATGTAAGATTTGTATATATTATTTAAGCCCCGAACTTCAACAAACTACTATAAAACGATATTTGCATTGCTCCTTTTCTTTTGTCAATTTTCTAAAAGAAAATCCGTAGATTTTAGAAATCGCAAGGGTTCAAGTCTCTCTATCCCCAAAAAGACCTATTTGATTCCTTAATTATTTATCCCTTCATTTCTTTCGTTAACGGTTCAAAATTTGTTATGTTTCTCATTCATTCTAACTATAATCTTTCGCATTCATAAATTGATTTGATCAGAATTTTTTTTTATCACAAGTCCTGTGATACATCTGATTTGCGGACAAATCAATATCTTTGAGCAATACATACCACATTTGCATCGTTTTTCAAACAGATAAAAAATATGATTTTCAAGATTAGCACAAATACTCACTTTTAATGCAATGATAATTTATGATTTGTCTCTTCTACCCCCTTCTCATTTTTAATTAATAACTCTAGTTATACATTTTTGATATTTAAATTCAAATCTCATAACTCTTAGAACTCCTATGGATCCTGGGCTTCATTCCACTTAGTTGAGATTTGTCTCTTCGTTGTCTTTTTTTAGAACTCTTAAAACTCCTAAAACATCTTTTAGTTGTATATATTGTTAGGGGTAATTTAGTATATTTCATGTGATAGTTAAAGATTGGTCTTTATTTGCAAATAACCTTATGTTCCAAGTCCAATATATCCTAATCATCGTGCAAAAACAATATAATTATCTTAAAAGAATAAAGATTCAAAGATTATTTTTATCTATTTGAATGAATAATTTAACATATAATAAATGATAGATGTCCACAGATAATAGATCTCTACGACTTATAAATGTCTAACAAGATAATTATCTACATAAGGTAATTATTACCTTATGTACAACAATATAACATCAAATCTTAAACAAATGTAGATAAGCTATCATGTTTATTTCCCCTATATATAGTCACATAGGTATAACCTAATTTCATATCTTAGAACTAAAGTTGTTAAACGCTTTCTTTCTATAAAATTACTAAAGTGAGATTAAAATCTCATATATCTTACATTTTATAGTTATTGACTTAAAGATAGTAGGGTCAAAGACCATCCTCCCACATGGTGGTCCAAGGTCCTGGCAGTTGTCTCATCTTATAGATTCTATGGAAAATAGTTCTATCTAGTGTTTAATTAGTATTAACATTTGGCTCCATCTGTGAGAAAAAAAATGTGTTCAATTTGGCTGAAAAAATTATAAAATTGTAGAATTCTCAAAATAGTTCTTTAAATTCTTAATCTACTAAAAAAGAAATTAAGGAAAAAATATATTTGAGAAAAGAGAGACCGTAGACCTTAATAACAATGTTTTCTGAAAAGAGAAAATCAAAATCTTTTGATGTATTATTTTCATCTGCTTTAACTTTCCGGACTTATAAAAAGATTCATAGATCAAACAATTAGCTCCACCGAAACCTAAAAATAATATGAGCAATGTACCTAGACCTACTCGCACATCCATAACGAGCTAGGCAGGTCAAAAAGGTAAGATGAGCTCAGACCTGAGCCCTTTTGGAGATGGGTAAAAATGCACTATAGGCCATCATAGAGCACCTACAAGGGACACTAGCTCCTACACCACTCATCGTCCTATGTAACGTTCCTATGGCATCCTCCAATGCCCAGAACACACAAAGCCAGACCCATAGCCATCCAAGGCTTGGCTAAAAAAATTACCATCCAACACGTTAAGCCAATTAAAATTCAAGAACATCTTTACTCCCTCCAAATACTCTTGAGAAAATCTTGGCTTCATCATCCTAGATTTATTCATTCTAAAGAATACGACACAATATATGTTATAATCTAAGGTAATATTATGTATATGGAATAACTACACAATATTATTACATCAGTAATGTTTATGTAGTTTTTTATTGTCTTTATTGAAATAAAAGTACTTGTATGTTACCATATTATGAAAATGTATCTATGTGATTTTCATAGGTAATTTAAAAAAGAATATGACAACAATGCCATATATTACTTCCTTTAAAAAAAAAAACCAAGAACCGAAAGCCAAAAAAAATCTCACCAAAGGTATATACAAACAATGTAGCTAATCTATAACCCTACACATAGAACAACATTTGAGTAAAAGGGACAATAAAACTCATATTTCAAAAAACAAAAATTTTAGTCCTCACAGTTGCAATATCAAACATAATTGAGAATTATACATTTCAAGCTCACAAACACTATCCATATTAGCATAAAATTGAAATTAATCTCAATTTTAGCCTAAAGAATTAACATTAATTCATAAAATTAATAAATAAGAAAATAAGAAAACCTACTACTAGAGACAATTTTACACTAAGAAGGTAACAAAATAAGGATTGTGACCAATGAATTGCCAATGAAAATTGTTTGAGATAAATCTCTCATAGGATTTTTTGATGGCCATAATGTTCGTAATGCTTATTCATGCATTTCTTTCTCCTTTCGCAGCCTTTAAATCCAGGACTTAACCCTTAAATACCTTGGGGTGAGAGAGTTACTACCAATATCCGACCCGGTGCCCAACCCACGCAAATTACTCAAGCTAAGTCACCAATACGAGATGGAAGGTGAAACACCCTAGATGTCCTACCCGTAGGATAATCATGAGCTCAATCATAGCCTGAGCTCAATGACAGACCGAGTTCAATGATCAGGCCAAGCTGAGATTAACCTCGACCCCTAATATGTTGTACTTTATGCCAGTTTTACCCTTTCTGATATGTAAATATGTGTAGTTATTATGTAATTGACACCTGTATAGGTAATGTTCTATAAATATATAGACCTCATATGAGATCTACACATTCAACCAATTAGCTTAATTTCTCTCTAATTTTTCTCTTTGTAAACCAGATCAATCCCAAACAAAAATCATCACAAAATTGAGCTAAAATGATAGGAAAAGGGATGCGCTAGAAATAATTGTAATATGAGATAGGGAAGACTAGCCAAGCACAAACAAAAAATCCAAACATGACATACTTGGAAGTGATTGGTCACGAACGGTGGTGGAAAGGCTAGTCGAGAAAGACCTAGAGTTGCTGTCCACGAAGAAAGTGGAATTGTATAGAACTTGAAACCTAGAGCTGGAAGGACTAAACGAGAATAGAGTTGGAAGTGAAAACCGACGATTGGCATTGGAAGTGGTTTAAAAGAGGTGAAGGGCATGCTAAAAATTGATTTGAGTTTTGAACCTTTGAGTGTGCTAGGTATATATACTTACAATTTTTTAATTAATTTAGTGATTTTTTTATAATTAAACTATTTACTAAATAAAAAACTAAAAACACACTTGATCTAAAGCTGATTTGATAGTCAAAATTTCACCTTAGCTATATTTAATCCCTAATCACCCTATAAACCCTAACAAACTGTCATTAGTATAAGTTTGATCAAGTTTTTGGCACCGTTGTAGATAATTATAAATATTAGAAATTAATTCTTTATTATTATTTTTTATTTTAGTTATTTTTCTTAATTTAATTTTAATTTACTTATTTTTTATTGACTTATTTATTTATTTATTTGTTAAATTTTAATTTATTTAGTTAGTTATTTATTTATTTTATTTTTATTTAGTTTTTATTTAGACATATCCTTTAGTGCTACTAGAAGCATAGTTGAGAAAATGACTAGTAGTAATTATAAATGACCAATGTATAGAATGATAGCCATAAGAAGAGTAGCTATAATGCATGGGGTAAATGATATCATGGAACTTACAACTCAAGTGTCATCTTTGGTAAATCTTTTGAAGTTTCAAAACTTACCAACAAGTATAAAAGAGGTATAAGAGTTAGAGGTGTCTTGTGTGTTTTATGATGGGGTCTATTTGTTTGATAATTGTCCAGATAATCCTTAATCTGTATTTTATGTGGGTAATATAAACCGAAACAATAATCCATACTCAAACACATATAACCCAGATAAAGATAATATCCAAAAGAATAACAACAATCAAGGTGGTAATCAATTTAAATGTCATTCATTTTCACCACCTAGTTTTCAATAACCTTAGAAATCACAAGCCCAAAAGCCACCTACTGAGGACAATGTAAATTTTTTGATTGGGATGATGAAAGACTTCATCCAATCATTTAATACAAAAGTGTCAACTCAAGAGGCTTCAATTTGAAACTTAGAGACTCAAATGAGGCAACTTGCCCAAGCTATAAGTCAAAGGCCTTAAGGTAACCTTCCAAGTGACACAATTGAAAACCTAAGAAGAAAAGGTAAGGACCATTGCAACATCATAGACTTGAGGATTAGTAAAGATCTATACGAGGAACATGAGACTCAAAAGGATGAGAAGAAATAGAAAATTAATAGGGATGATGAAGAACTAGTGGATAAAGAGAGCACTGAAAAGGAAATAATTCAACCAAAGAAAAACAACCTCTACAAACCTACTATAACCTTGATTGGAGGTTGTAGTTCCATCCTTACTAGAAAACTACCCTAAAAAATTGTAAGATTCGGGTAGTTTTAACATTCCTTGTACAATTGGGAACATCCACTTTGAGAAAACATTATATGATTTGGGTTCTAGCATTAACCTTATGCCATTATCGATCTTCTAGAGATTGAGGGTTGGTAAAGCCAAACCTACTTCAATAAAATTACAAATAGCATATAGATCAATTAAGAGACCTTGGGGTGTGATAGAAAATGTGCTAGTAAAAGTAGACAAATTCATCTTTCCAGTAGAGTTCATTATACTAGACATGGAAGAGGATCATAACATTCCTATCATACTTGGTCGTCCATTCTTAGCAATCGGAAGAACACTTATTGATATACAAAAAGGTGAACTTACAATGAGAGTGTAAGTTGAACAAGTAACGTTTAAAATTTTTAAAGCAACTAAAACCCTTAACATTGATAGTGCTCATGAATGTGTAAGGATAAATGTTACTAATTGTGAGGAAAACTTAAAAGAATTTGTTGAGTTGCCCAAACTTAAGACTTTAACACATGATGCTATGAACAAGGATATATTCACTAGAAAAAAACTCAACCTGTTTTAACTTTGAAAGTATGGAATCAAAGGATGATATGGTGGATTGTGTGAACTTTTTGGAGGATGCGCTTCTCATATGTATATCAAAGGCGATTATGGAAAATTTTGAAATAAGATCTCAAGTTAAACCATCAATTGAAGGGCTACTTAGTTTAGACCCCACACTTTTTCCCTCCCACCCCAACCAAGTAGGAAAGTAGTTGAATCCAATAAAGAGGTGAAAAATTTATTGGAAATATATAAATTAGATGAGCTACGATAGAGTACTCATAACAATGTCAAAAAGTTCCAAAAGAAAACAAAAATATGACAAGAGAAGAGAATTGAGCACCGTGTTTTCGAACCATAACATAAAGTATTATTAAACAAATCAAGACTCAAATTGTTTCAAAGTAAACTTAAAAGTAAATGGACATCGAAGGATGTACCTTAGGACTTGGTATGACTGTCTAGTCAAGGACGTTAAACGTGATATTGGTTAGGAGGAAACTCAATTTATTTCACTTATATTTTAATTTTTTTTAGGTGAATAAATATGGAGAGAAATGACGTAACAAAATTAAGCATTTTAGCGACAGATGTATGTGCCAAGACTAAGGGAGTTTTCTTTCTTTTTACATTTTCATATTTATATATATGTGTACATTAGGGACAATGTTTAATTTAAGTTTAGGGGAGAAAGTTTGATTCTCTATTTTAATATTTATTATGTATTTTAAATTTTTAGAGATTTTTTTTATTTTTAAGATATTTTTAATCATGATTTCGATATATATATATATATATATGTATATATATATATATATATATATATATATATATATATATATATGTATATGTATATATGTATATATGTATATATGTGTATATATCTAAATATATGTATATATTTTAAGTCACAATATCAATTTGCTTGTTCATAGATATTTTATTTTTATTTCGATTAACTATATTTAATGTCTATAATGTATAAAATGAGTTGTAAAAATGATTAAAATATTTAAGTATTTGTGTTTATACTCACAATATTATATGCAAAAATAAAAATATGCCTAATTGATAACTCTAATTTAATTTTAGTATAATTGTATCATGTATATTCTTAAAAATATTATGGTGTAATTTTAGTGAATTAATCTTATTTTATACCTACATTGTAAGTGAGTTGTAAAAATGTCTATTTTAATTATATGCTCATAAAAAAAATACAATTCGCTTAAAACAAATTTAGAATACTAAACCTTTTTTTTTATATACTCAGAGAGATAAATTGTTCATTCCCACGGTAGTAATATTTAGTTTAGTAAATTTAATCATGATTTTTTTTAAAATTTAGATGGTAGGGTTTTAATCATTGTCTAATAACTACTTAAATTTATTAGATATGTTAATTAATTAATTTTTTTATTTAATAAAAGGTTAAATATTTGATTTTTTTGTTTTAAAATTACATGCTAAATAAATTTAACACAAACAAGGACGAAACCTATCTTATAAATTAATAAATAAATAAAAAAGACGAAACCTAATGTAAAAGGTTTAGTGTAAGACTTGAATTCCTGCCTACCATTGCTAACAAATTAGTGACAGAAATTTTATAGACCCCCTACTGCCCCCAACCAAAAACTCTCACCTACTTTGCATCAACGAGTACAAGTGGCTTAAATTGGCTTTTCCAAATAGGTGGACTGAATACAAATATTATAAAGAGCATTTAAAGACAAGATATGGTGATCTCGCCAAAACGAAGTTCGAGAAGGAATTATTTATTACATACAAATAAGTAATGATGTAGTATTTGAGGAAGGGAAAAAATAAGTTAATTTTAATGCATATTTTCTTTTTTTTAAAATACACATATTAAAAGGTTTTGATTAAAAAAATATACAGTATTATTGACGAATAATATCTGATATCTTGACGTTGAAGAGAAAACTTTAGATGTTTTTCATTATTATCTTATTTTTACTTTATTTTATTTAAAAATAAAATAAAATATTTATTAATTATTACAGATAAATTAATAATTAATAAATATATCAATAAATATACCATCCTATTATCTACATATTCAACTACTTAAGTGGAGGACGTGAAGCTGTTTTCTTTTATAGCTAAATGGTCAAAACCCAGCAAAAGAAAAAGTTGCGTCTTTTTGTTGAGTTTGGATCGACTTAAAGAGCACTTCTTTACCGATACTGATATATAACAAAAGATATTATTTATTTATAAGATAATATAATATTTTAAATTATTATGTTTTTTTTTAAATAATATCTAATAGAAGATAGAGAAAAAATAATTTAACCAATTGATAATTACTATTCAATGAATAATCAATAATATCTATATAAAATATCAATAAGAAACAATACAAGTTAATACAAATTTAACCATTAAATACTAAATCATTAAATATATGATAAAAAAATAACATTAGTAATTCAATGATTTTTTTAATATTTATATATCAACTTGTTATTATAGAATAATTAATGTAATATGTAATTATTAGTAATGTGATAATTGGTATAGGTTAGATAAGTTTAGGTTGTTAGGTTAATTTAATACAATATTAAATTAAATTGAATTTAATTCGAGTTAATAAGGTGAGTTTAAATCCAAACTAAACATAAACAAGTTTATTCGGAATGACAGAAACTAATTCGAATTGTAAATTGAATGTTTTTTTTAGTTTATTACTCTTTTTTATAAATCAAAAATTATTTTTGATGATATTAAAACTTATTAGTACAAACATTATTACATAAAATAAAAAAAATAATGTTACAATAACTAATCAATCACAAAAAAAAAAAAAACACATTAACAACATCATATTATATTATCATTCAAAATTAAGATTCAAAATAGTATATACCACATTCAAGTTTTAGAAATTTCAAGCCACCATATAATCCATAATATTTTGGAAATGTATTATAAAATCATAATATTTTAAATTTGATTTCAACTAACAGTCTAACTCGAACCTAGTTTAATTTTTTTTCGAGATATTTGAATTAGTACGAATTTAACTCGAATTTAGTTCAGTTTGTGTTCAATTCAATTTTTTTTATTCAAGCTCGATTCGATCAATTAAATTAAGATATAAATTATCACCCCTAATTATTAGTTTAGATAATTAAACTAATTTAAAAAAAATATAATTACATATTATAAGTTGATGTATACAAATTCTTTTTTAAATGAAAATGGCAATGAGACAGTATATAACTATTCTAATGTGTACTTGTCATTGATCCTTTTGGCAAACAAGTTGTATTTTGTTAGCAATTAAAGCAAAATATGAATATTTTCATACATAGGAACAATTGTACGAAGATTAATTATTCTTATAATTCAAATAGATAATAAAGATCTAGACGAAGGATGTAAACGTCAACCTATATCATAGAATTTTTTCGTAAACTCTATATCAATTCGAACAAGCAAGCCTCACATTGTGAATTAAGTAATTAACATCGAAAGTACAACACAATATGCTATATTCAACACATAATAAAAATAACCAGTAAAAAGAAAGAACTAAATGTGGTGAATACACTAGTGACGATGTACCTTACATGTTGCTGTCTAAACTAACAACAATCATATGCATGGAAAACAACTAACACCAAGTGAGATAAGAGTGCATACTAAACAAAAAAGGATTTTCAATCACTTCAAGACTTCATATGTAGGAACATATTCAGATGATTGTACACTTTCATCATACAATCAATCTAAACATAACAAACCAATTAAAGAGTCAAAAACTTGAGATACAACTAGGGTAAGGAGATACAGACTCCTTAGAAACGCATATCAAACTCACATGCACATAACATCTTTAAGTAATATAAATTAATTAGGGAGCAAGAAAATTAATTTACTATAACATAAAAAATGATTAGAAAGCTATTGGCACGCTACATAGAAAGGAAACAAAGCATGCGACAACAACATACAATGAATACGCTTTCCTATTAGAGTCTACATCTAGTATGTCTTTCATATAAGATAGATACTCATATTAGATTAACATATAATTTGATCATGCATAACATCCAATAGATAAATGCATAATTGATAATCATAGTAGCAATATGATGAGTGCTTAAAAAACATTAAAATTATCATAATTTAATGTACTTTAATTGATTAAAAATATTTATATGATTTTATCATATTTTATAAAAATACATCTTTTCAAAATCACGAGTATTTTTATTTTTTTCAGGCATTTTCGCTTCAAAAATAAATTAAAGACTAAGAATAATACTGAAGTCAATACATGACAAATTTATTAAGAAAAAAAAAAGAAAAAGTCAAAAAAATGGACAAAATTACCCTTATTCGTGCAATGCACCCATCTGCGCGCAATATCGCCATAATAAATATCAATTTATATCTTTAATAACTTAAATAATATGGGAAAACATAATTAACTTAGTTATTATATCCATAAATATTCTACTATTATGAATGATAAAATTTTGCATAAATGTTCATTGAATCCATATCTATGTTTATTTTTATGTTATTATATTAGAAACACAAAAACCAAAATATCGTTACATGATGTTTAGGATTTAATTTTGGTTTTTAAAAGTTTGAATAATAAATTAAAAACCACATATATTCCTTCTTTAGATCGACCTTAGGAGTATATTTATCATTTTCTATGAAATGCTTTGTGTACTTGTGAGAGTTTTACAAATATAAAACTAAATTATTTGTAGGATCGGTCGCCGATCCTACTCATCACAATACATATAATTAACAAACAAAATTCATGTAATAAGCAATAAAAAATTTCTAATCAGAGTATAAACTTTAGTATGTAGAAACATACACCATTTAAACTTTGATTATACTAGCCACACATTCAAGCATGCATAATAATAAATATAACGAGGTAAACCCATATAGAAATCTTATCTATGTGGTAAATCAACCACTCAATAACAAACTATCCATTAAAGTTAATAAATAGATACAACTCGATATAAAAGTATAAGTCCAAATAACTTTATCAGTTGGAACACCTACTCTAACTACCAATTACTACTCTCGTTTGGTGCCTCTACAATAACATGGTTTGATAAAAGAATCTAGCTTTCCTACAAAACCCATACCACCAAAAGTGGTATGATCAGAAACCAAAGACCATTAAGGTGTAAAGTGAATAAAGAAATATTGCATGAATGTAACCACTAGTTAATATATGGTTCACAACCATATAAGCTCCTCACATATGAAAATGTTGCACGAGGGTAACTACCAACCAACACACGACTCACATACAACTTACTCACAAACAACATATTTATTATTGACCACTCATAATCACTTTTTTGCTAACACAATCACGAATCACTAATACCAAGAAATACAAAAGGTATTAATGATATAGAAAAATGAGATGTCAATTTGATAGAGCTCTATTACCTCATTTCTCAAAGAATAATAAGAAGAAAAAGGGGAAGGTATTTATAGAGCCTCAAACAACTATCTCACTAGTCATATCGCCAAAGATGGTGGCGAGGGTGGTGGAGAGCTTAGTGGTAGGGTGTTAAAAAAGATATTTTTTCGTTCCAAAAATATCGAATAGATTTCACAAATACCTGCACCTAAAACGAAACAAAAACAAGAACAAGAACAAAAACATCGATTCTCTTGCCAAAAGCCAATATTCAACTTAACATACACACTATGAAAACCAATATCGTGGTGTGTGTAAACATGTTCGCATAAAAAATGTTCCAAACTAAATATGTGTGTGTATTATTGATTTACAATAACCAACCTTACACAGAGAAATATAAAATATTGAGTAAAATAAAACAGACATTATATTTTGTAAATGGGAAGCCAACTCACAAACATGAATATAACGAAACTCATAAAATACAATAATTCAGTCTCTTGTGCTTGATAATTTATAGTTTATTAATAATTTTTAATAATTACTTATATGAAATAACATATTTTGATAATATATTGTTTGTAAAGAAATGATAAATATATGTAAATTAGTGTGCACATTTGACACGTCATTTGTAAATATACAAGTTATACAAATAATATAGTGTTAAAGTACATATATCGATCCTTAAGTATTGAGATTTTTGTAATAGATCTAGTACCGATAATAAATATTAGCAATACTATTTAGGCAAAAAATAATGAAAAATTAAGCACTATTTAATACTACTATCAAATAAAAGCAAAATCGAATGTACGATTTCAACAATGAGAAAAATATAAGATTTTAGGATCTCTTAACCACTTCACTTGCAATTCAAAACAATCTTTAAATGACTTCTCGAAATGTGATACCTAACTACATGAGGTGTAAATGAATCTGTTTCAAACAATTATATATGGTTTCTTATAAATAATCACATTCTTATACTATTTTGGCTACACAACAATTAAACTCATATGCAATTATGCAAGCTACACTTACATTAGTCATAGTTTGCTCTATTTCAATGCATGTATTAATTAGTCCATGAATAATCCATATTTTACCTTTCAAACTAGAAACATAAATCTCAATATAATGTAATCAATGAATAGTTAATTAAAACATTAAGTATAGGATTAATTAAGATTCAAAGTTGATTGGTTGATAAAGTAATAAAGCGATATCAAGGGTAAAAAGAAAGGATGATGGAGGTTGATGATAACTGATAGGGTGGTATGACATATTTTGTATTGAAATGAACAAAAATAAATTAAAAAATGCATAAATAATAAATATTTTTAGAAAGATAAAATTATTATTTTATAATTTTTTTAAAATCATACTATTGTTGTACTTTTTATTAAATGGTAGAGATTATTAGTGTATTGGTGTGATAATATATGTACAAATGTGTAATTTTTATTAAATAAGATTACCACTTAAGTATAAAACCTATCTTTTTCATTATAGTATGTAATTTTTACTTTTTAATTTTTATACTAAGATTCACTTACATTTTTCCTTATAATTTGATTATTTGATTTTTTAATTTTTTTCTTTTTTGTCCATTTATACTATTGAAGTTCAATTTCATATTGGTTTTAAATTTTAGATTAAATGTGTAAAAGTTAAAAGTAAAGAGACAAAAAAGAAGAAGATAGGAGATCTAAATGAAAATTAAAAAAACAAATTGACTAATCATAAAAAGTAAGAGAACCAAATTATAAGTAAGAAAAAAGTTTAAAAATCATATGTATAATTTAACCAATTATATTTATTGAAATTTTATCTCGTGAAAAAGAGATTTAATTATACCTTATTGAAATAGAGAACTTAGATTTATTAGTTTTTTTATAACAATACTTATTTTATAAAAGTGACAACACAATAAAAATAACAATGCATTTACATCAAGTAGTTATTTAAAAAATATTTTATTTTTATTTTTAATTGCATTTTACAAAGATAGCTTTAACATAAATAACTAGTGAAGCAGTTTTATATGTTTGAAAAAATAGAAGAAATAAAGAAAAATATAAAATTGATTATGTGTCCTAGTGTAGCTTTTAAAAATCAGTAAACTAAATTTTCATAAAAAAATAGTTATTAGAGTTAAGTGTTATAATTGCTGCAATATTTAACCTTGAGCTTTAGAGTTCTAATAAGTAGAGAATCAACTGTGCCACTATAGGAACCATCTCTTTTGAGACTAAAATGCCTCCTAAAAGTTCAAAGCATATCATGTGTATTTTTGAATCACTATTTGAATAAATAAATAAATAAAGCGCTTTTTAAACATGCATTTTTGTACTAGAAACAATTTTACTGGAAAGGAGGTATGCCTTTGGGAAAAAAATATTAAAATAAATAGAAGAACTTGCAATTTATTGGCAAAACAAATTCTAAAAATGTATGTATTTATTGTAATTTTTACCATAAAATAATGGGGAGTGAGGGTTTGGATCATAATATTCGTTTAGATTTTTTGAGGTCAAGTCTCACTCAATGTCTTCAGTGGTGACTTTAGAATATATATTTTTTACATTTTCCCTTTAGGGTAAATTTAGTGTAATTTTGATTGAAAACAAATGAAAAAACGTGAAGCATATGATTGTATTTGTTGTGATTACTATAAAAACCTTAATCCTATTTATAATGATGCATTGAAATTAATAAACTAGAAAATAAATAAGACTTTGTAAAAAAATATTAATGTTATAAGTCTTGTTAATTTTTTTAGAATAACAACTTTATTTAAACAATTATAATTGGGTATCAAACTCTAGATTTTTTATTTAATTAAATGAGTTTTATGTTATTAAACTATAATTCATTAACATAATTCTAATTAATTTAGAAGTTAAAGGATTTACTTTTTTTAAAAAAATAGATTCGAATTCTATCAATTTTAAAAATATTAAACACAACTAAAATACTTTTAAACCTTTCAATTACAACTAGAGATTTACTTCAAATCGAATCATTTAATGAAACCAATAAATTTGTTAAGTTTTTGATTAATTTTGTGCAAAAATTGAATTGAATTGAATGAATTCTTGATCCTTTAAATTTGAATTAATTAGTAGATTTCATTCGATAGTATTTGTTACAATTCAATTTGAATAGATTAAAACTAAATAAATATTTATATTTTGAATATATGTTATCTTTTGATAATTTTTTTTCTTTTTATTATTCACTTTATCTCAATTTTCTTAACTTGTAAAGTTGTGTGAAAAGATTACGTGTGATTGAGTTTTATCCTTTCATATTTTTTACTTAATTTTATGTTTACATATATGTATATATTTAAAGTTTACTATCGCAATATTATCTATAAAATTATAGTAATTTGATTGTTATTATGATATTTATTACTTTATTTATATCAAATATTTGTATTTTGATTGTTAATGAAAAAATCATACTGGTAGTTTGTTTTTTAAACAGAAAGGTTAAAAATGATATAAAAAACATTATAGATTATATTGATTTGAGCACATTTTATCAATTAGGTGGTGAAATCAAATTAGAAAAAAATTGATTATCACAATGATTAGATTGATTTAGGTCATGATCACAAATTCAACTATTTCAAATATATATATATATATAAATCCCATAATTTCAACATCTAAACTCACTATATATGTTTTAATATAAAAAAAGAAAGAGTACGGGATGATGAGAATAAATGTTAATTGCATGTTCCTACTTGTTAATGTTAAACATTACACGTAACGTGAATACAACCAAAACATTGAAGAATACAAAATAATGGAGAAATAAATAATAGAAATGGGTCAAAATAATAAGAAAGAAAGATAAGACTTGCTAATTCCGGCTGGCAAGAATTGAATGCCCCCGCGTCTTAGCCATTAAAAGTTCGTTGGGGTAGTTGCATCTTCCCCCTCTTAGGCCATACCCTCCTTCTCTCTATGCCCTTTAAATCCTTATATATCTCCTTTTCACGTTTTTGCTCAATTCATCACAACTCTTTGTATTTTGGTTTTTCCCTCTTTCTTGAATCACCAAATATTTTTATTCTTGTCCAAAAACAAATACTTGCTTTGTCCCTTTGCCCTCATTGTCCAATCACTTGTACTAGAGGTTTTTGATTTCTTTCCCTCCCACTATTTTTCTATTTATTTGATCACTTGGGTTTTGTTTTTCATATCCAAATCTCCCAACCCAACTTCCATATCCCTCCATTAAGTTCCATAGATTTTGAGCAACAATGGAAGACGAACAGAGAAAACAGAACACAAGACAACACCAAGTTATGGTGGACAGTAACACTCCTATAGAAAATCAAGAAATTAGGAAGAAAAATAAGCTCCCAAACTTTCTCTTATCTGTTAGGCTCAAATATGTGAAACTTGGTTACCATTATTTAATCTCAAATGCTATGTACATAGTCTTGGTTCCTCTTCTATGCATAGTCTCTGTTCATATTTCAACTCTCACATTCAATGACTTCATGCAACTTTGGAATCAACTTAGATTCAATTTGGTTTCAATGACTTTATCTTCTTCTCTCTTAGTTTTCATAGCAACCCTTTATTTCACAACTCGTCCAAAAAAAGTTTATTTAGTAAACTTTGCTTGTTATAAACCAGAAGAAGCTCGAATTTGCACTAAAGATATATTTATGGAGAGGTCTGCTCAAACGGGTTGTTTTTCAGAAGAGACTTTGAGATTTCAAAAAAAGATATTGGATAGATCAGGTTTGGGTCAGAAAACTTATATGCCAGAAGCTGTTTTAAGAGTTCCTCCAAATCCTTGTATGGCTGAAGCAAGAAAAGAAGCTGAGATGGTGATGTTTGGAGCTATTGATGAGCTTTTAGATAAGACTGGTGTGAAGTCTAAGGATATTGGGATTGTAGTAGTGAATTGTAGTTTGTTTAATCCAACACCTTCTCTCTCAGCTATGGTTGTCAATCATTACAAGCTTAGAGGGAATGTTGTTAGCTATAATCTTGGTGGCATGGGTTGTAGTGCTGGCCTTATTTCCATTGATCTTGCAAAACAGCTTCTTCAGGTATATTTAACATTGTTCTGGTTATTTGAAGTTTTATTTCTCAATTAATATGATTTTAAATACCATATATATAAAATAAAATAACAAGGTGTGATTGGATAGTTCTCTATTGCTTTATAACTCAAAGACTATTAATTTGCCTTTAGCAACATAAAAAAGGAAAAGACCTCTCAAAACTGATAAACTTTTACATGCACTAGTATTTGTTTATTATTTTACATATGCATTTATTTATATATAAAGAGATTATTTTTATATAAAAATTAATAATATATTCTTAAAATTAATAATTTACTAACACCTGAATCATACAAAACTTTTTCGGCAAAACTATAGCAATTGAATAGATGTGCTAGTACGTTCAAATGTTAACTGCAAATATGTTTTATGTAAACATGTTTTCAAAAGTATAAAAGTTAAGAGTTTGTGTTTTAAATACAACGTACATGTTGTGAAAAATTGAATTCACATCAAAATAGTATATCAATTGAACATAATATGTCATTGTACATAATGTAAATTCATTTATATTTATATATAAAATGTACAATAATTAGATATCTATTTATGTAAACATTGTGTGTATGTTATATATATAAACTAAAATGTTATTTTAGGGTTTAATTAACTCCGAGGATAGATGATCACCAAAACATTGACAAATCATGTTATACCTCTAACCATATTTTTGGACAATAGATATTAGTCTTGATGTGTTTAAATAAGTTTAATTTTTCATCACGTGTTGGGTTTTGAGTATCAAATGAAAAGTACTAAAGTTGTGTATAAACTTTTGTTTAAAAGGGTAGGGAAATTACAATAATGATGTAAATTAAACTTTTGATTTACATAGGTACACCCAAACTCTTATGCTCTAGTGGTTAGCATGGAGAACATCACACTTAATTGGTATTGGGGCAATGATCGATCAATGCTTGTCCCAAACTGTATCTTCAGAATGGGTGGTGCAGCAATTCTCCTCTCAAATCGTTCATCGGATCGATGTCGCTCCAAGTACCAACTGATCCATACTGTTCGTACCCACAAAGGAGCAGATGATAAGTGTTACAATTGTGTATTCCAAAAGGAAGATGAAAATGGCAAAGTTGGAGTTTCTCTATCTAAAGACTTAATGGGTGTTGCTGGTGAAGCACTTAAAGCAAACATCACAACACTTGGTCCATTAGTCCTACCAATGTCAGAACAACTCTTGTTTTTTGCTACATTGGTTGGAAGGAAAATATTTAAGATGAAAATCAAACCATACATACCAGATTTCAAGTTGGCATTTGAGCACTTTTGTGTACATGCTGGTGGTAGAGCTGTTTTGGATGAGTTAGAGAAGAATCTTGATTTAACTGATTGGCATATGGAGCCTTCAAGAATGACACTATACAGATTTGGAAATACTTCAAGTAGCTCTTTGTGGTATGAATTGGCTTACTCTGAGGCTAAGGGAAGGATTAGAAAGGGAGATAGAACTTGGCAAATTGCTTTTGGGTCCGGTTTCAAGTGCAATAGTGCCGTGTGGCGTGCATTGAGAACTATTAATGCAGCTAAAGAGAACAACCCTTGGATTGATGAGATTGATGAGTTTCCTGTTGAAGTCACTTGTTAGCAGTTTTCGTTCTACATATCAATTGGTAATTATATATATATAGCGTGAAATAAACATAGAAATAAAGATTTTATTAGTATTTTTTTTTCAATGGACTTAATTTGTATTATTAATTAAATGGAGTGGAATACAAGACATTGATTTGTATTTGAGATTCTTGTCAAATTGTGCTCTGCATCACTGAGATATCTGTATGAAGATGTAAAATAGGGTTATTAAAGATCTAATCTTGAAGTCATACGAGCATGACTGTTATAGTCAACAATAAGATATATAATCATTTATGTTTGTTTGGAATTGATTTTTAAAAGAATTGTTTTATTACTCACAAATGGTGAAAAATTAATTATCTTTTAATTGTTGAAACTTCTTACTTAAGAATATAGATATAAAATGAATTGTCTCATTTTATTTCAGAATTTATTTAGTATTTTTAATTAGCTTATGTTGTAATATTGTCTAATTTTAATTATATATGTAAGGATTACGAGTATCGGTTATTTTCGTGGATAAAATATTTACTTATAAATTTATTTTTAAAATCATTATCAAGTCTATCAAATAAAATCGAAAAAATATCAAACTTATGATTATTATACTTAATATTACACTCATGTATTTAATAATACATGTTCATAACACTTGAAATTATTTTTATTGTTAAAATATTTATTTAAATTCGAATCAATTTATGAAATTATTGTTTAATTTTTTCTTAAATAATCAATTTATTTAACCCTATATCTATAACCTATGTATACACGTTAGTGTTCTAATGTCTAGGTCAGCAGAATAGCAATTACACATTGAAGATCACATATATATTTATAGGCATAGTGGTTGCAAAATAAAGGTTGGGCAGCAGCTGAGTTAATTCAGATATAGGCCTTTTGCAAGTGGATGGATTAGAAGGTTTATTATATTCCTAGAAAAGGATTCGGCAATAGGCTGAAGATTGATTTGAGAAATCAAATTATAATATATCGGTTGAGTATTTGATTACTTGTTTAAATATGCTCCCTTGTTTATATCAGATTTGTTTCATATTTTATTATTTATATAGCTCATTCTTAATTAAGTTTATATCAAATAATTTTATATATGATAATAAATATTTGATTCAATTATTAAATTTTAAATAAGTTATTTTTATTAAAGTTGTACTTAAATTGTTAGTTGATTTGATTTATTCGATATATTATTTAAATATTATAGTTAGTATTATTCATTGGTAAACCGTTTTAAGACATTTTACAATTGTGCTAACATTTTAGGTGTTCATTGAACGATTTCGATAGCTCGTATGACTTGAGAGATCGGAACCTTGGTCTAGATTCGTACACCTATCTTGTAGAAACTGTGAAAAAGAGAATGATCATAAGTAGATTTATTTGGAGGATTTATTGTGAAGGGTGGTCTAAAACCTTTCTTTATAATTGAACTTATTTTTCATAATTGATGTTTAGGTGGTCCGATAAATTGATAGTTTTCATCTTGGTTCGTTTTCATCTAAAACATTGTGTGTTATATTTATCTCTATTTTCACTTTTGGTTATTTACATGTGTACCTTTATACCTACAGAGGTATCCAAACTTATACCAATTCTACACAAATGTATCCAAACTATTTTTTTACTAAAGGTACCCAAACTATGTTTTTATTGAAGGTTTTCATCATTACCTTGCATGATGCTCATTTTCTTATTACCCATGTGTAACCAATACTTCGATTGATTTACCCATCCTTAACCCTTAACCCTAGTTAACCCACCAATACCCACCAAATGAGAAGAATAAATAAAAGAATGGTGGTCCAGTACAGTGGGTATGGGTGATCTAACTAGGGTTAGGGGTTAAGTGTGGGTAAATCAATTAAAGTATTGGTTACAAGTGGGTAATAAGAAACTAAGCATCATGCATGGTGATTTGAGATAATACTCTTAAGTGGGAACCCTTAATCTAAATTAGGTACTTGTATGTAATCAAAATAAAAATATGGGTACCTTTTTGTCAAAATAAATAGTTAGGGCACCTTTGTGGAGTATTGGTATAAGTTGGGTACCTCTATAGGTGTGTACCCTATTTACACACTTTTTTTTTCTGACCACTTCATAACTTTTAATTAAACATAATTAGCAAAATTACATATTCACTCCCTCTAGGATAATTAGATCCATACCTTAAACTTTCAATTGGTATCAGAGCAATCAATAGAAATACTTATTGTTGCATAGGACCTTGTTATGGATCATTTGAGAGAGGTTGTATGATAACCTTTTTATGTTTTCTAGATGGGAGTGTGTGGAATTGTGTAATTTATGGTTGGAAACTACCTATGATTATCAAAGATAATAAAGTCACACTTACGTCTAAGAATGAATGGATTATTGAGAATAAAGCTAACAATTGTTGGAATAAAAAGGGAATAAATCCCATCTTTGGTGCTATTTCATCATATGAGTTTCACTGTATTTATGATGTTAAAACAATGTGGTGTGCTTGGGATACTTTAGAGGTTATTTATGTGTGTATCCCCAAGTTAAATAAACTAAATTGTGCATGCTAGGAACTAGGTTTAAAAGTTATGAAGTCTTATCTTAAAGTGTGTGATATTACTAGCACATCTTCAAATCTTGGAGAGAAAATTGATGAATTCATGTTAGTTTGGAGGATTCTTTACTCATTACTAGTTTACTTCAATGCAATTGTCACTGCCGTTAATAACGACAAGGATTTAGACACCATCAAAATTGAGGAACTTGTTGGTTCACTTCAGAATTTTGAAATAAGCTTTTGAACACTTATAAAGAACGACGTTCTCACATTCAAAACCATCATGACTGATGATGGTGACAGTGATAATGATAAGAGAGATAAAGAATTAGTACTAATAGCCAAAAGGCTCAAGAAAATTTCAACCAAAAGAACTCATAAAGTGATGGGCAATCAAGCCATACAAGGGATTATAAATCAGAAGAACTCAAACCTATGTATTTTGAATGTAAAAAAACAAAACTAAACCCACTAGTCATAATTTTTAATGCAATAGGATTGGTAATTTTGCAGTCGAGTGTGCTAACAAAAAGAAAAAAGTTAAAAGGGTTTTTACTATGAGTATTGAAAGATGCCATGTGGATTTTGTTTTGGAATGGGAAGTGAAACAAGGACCTGTGGCCTTGGGAAGCATTACCCGAATGGCCTAAGATGTTATCCTTACCAATTTAAGTGTTGAAATTAGTTCATTATTTCATTCTTTTTTTAAGAACAATCATTCACTCTTTAAGAACACTATGATAATGATGACTGAAAGAGTGAATAATATCTTTTCAAACATTATTTGGATGCATTGGATGAATGATATAGTAGGTGATCATTTCCTTCAATTTTGACTGAATTTGATGGATAAAAAATTTCTCTATACACACATTTTTGCACATTATTTTTGTATGCATATAAACAAATTGAATAAATAGTAATTGGAATCATCTCGTCGTGAGGATTTTTGAATCAATTTTACTTCCACGAGAACTGGTCACAAAAGGGGTAAATAACCCCAAATTGATTTCTACGTTCGTCTAATGAACTGAACTAGTTTTGACCAAATTCAATGAAGAACTATTTTTTATGGCACCCCCTCACACAAGTGATGCATAATGGAGTGTACGAGCCACTCTGATGTCCATTCAATGTGACATTTTGAAGGGAGGTTATTTGAAATGTGATCTTTTTTTGTGGTCTCGAATATTTAAGATAATGCACAAATTTTGAGATTCAGATAGAGATACTAGATCAGATAGAAAATTTGAAGATGGGTCCCTTTTGGGTTGATCTACCATGGCCAATTGATTGGGCTTTCATGTCTGGCAGCCCATAATGCCTAAATCTTTAAAGGTGTTAAAAATTGAGCCACCAATTGGTGGCAGTTGCTATAGTGCATGTAGATTGGCTTATGAACAGTGTGAAATGAACCTATTTGTTTGATCTGTGGGCTTAGACCTCTCGGGTAGGGTCACATCTCTAATCTGACTCTATATAGCTATGAAGTATATCTGGTGCACTATGGACATTGGAAGTACTATAAGGACATTTTCTAGTCCAAGGGTTTATGGCCTTTGGAGGCTTATGACCCTTGGAGGGTTACTTGGTGATGCATGGAAGGTAACATCGAGTTTGTTTAGCCATTGTATATCCAATATACTTTTTACGACCTCTTCTTAGGTGGTGATGGATGGGTCATGCTTGACTATATCTTGGTCGGTAATGATGTGATGGGTGTACCCATCAGGTAACATGCTAGTGAGGCCGAAAGAAGTATGAATCATTTTCTTTGTCCTTTGTCAAGGACGAATTCTTGATTCTAACAACCTATATAGTTTGTTACACAATGTTTTGACATAAGGTGGGACCTCATTGTCCCTCGTAGGAGTTTGGATATCTGAGTTAAGAGGTTGGTTCATCTTAAAAAGATAGAAAAGTGTAGCCTTTAGAAATTGTGTAGAGTGAACTTCCTCTGAAGTATTTTTCTTCTGAAGTTTTAGTTTCTTTTTTTCAAGGTCAAACTAGTTCAGAATATTAGAGGACATTGTAAATCTTTTCCTCTCTAGTTATGATTCAACTAACAAAGCACACTTGTTCCCACAAATAGTGCCTGATGTTAGTGTTGATTTTTATCGACATGAGTGATTGAATGCACTTATAATTCCTATGGACCTAAGAATAGAGAAAACAATGTTAGGACCTTGGACCACCACGGGTTATAGTGGCCTTTGGCCCTCTAATGCTTGCGTAAGTTTAAGTAGTGAGAAGAAGGAGGAGACTAGGGTCTCTCCTTCTGATGTAGAGAAATGCAAAGATATATATTTATCGATCTCAATGTTTGTAGTTAAGAAGTTTTGAGAAGAAGAAGTTATCAAGTTCTCCTATAACGTTGAATAGTGATGACCATATATAGGAGAGAATATACCTGCTAATAAATCTTACCCACGGTGATAAACTTATCTTTTAATGTCAGAGTTTTATCTGTTTAATTATTATTGTCGAATAATTAAGAGTTTAAATGTCGATCGTTTATCATATTAAACATTTAACTGATATTAATGCTTGTCTGTTAACTCAATGCTGACTGAGCTAGCCTACGAATTATTTACGAAATAGAACCTCTATTATGTTATATGGTGCAAACTATTTTACACCCAGAACATACATTGAAGAACACATATATATTTAGTTAAAGTAATTCATAAATAGGCCTTTTACAAGTGGATTGATTAGAAATTTTATTGTATTTTGATAAGAGAATTATGCAAGAGGCTACCATGATTGGTAAGTAACGAAGTTAATTAGGTTTCAACTTATACCATAAAGAAATTAAATTATGATATATTAGTTTAGTATTTGATTATTTGTTTTACTATAATTTCATATTTATATGCAGATTGTTTTATATTTTTATATTAATATATCTTTTACTTAATTAGGTTCTTGCATGTTTGAATTAAATAATTTTGTATGTGATCGTGATTATTTGACTTAATTATCAAATTTTAAAAAAATTATTTTTATGCTTATTTTAAGATTTGTTAATTGATTTGTTTTATTCGATATATGGTTTGAATTTTCTAATTAGGATTATTAATTGTTAAATTTGTTCAAAAATGTACTTTATATTTATGTTATTTGTGCTAACTTTTTAGGTGCTCATTGTATATGTTCGATGACTTAAAGATTAAAATGTTGGTCTAGATCGATACATATATATTATAAAAACTATAAAAAAGTAAAGGCTTATAATTGAACTTGGTTTTTATAATAGATAGTTAAATGGTTCGGTAAATTAGTGGATTTATTATAATATGTAATTTAAGTTATTTTCACTTAAAATTTATGTGATGTATTTATTTTTATTTTTATTTTATGTTATTTATATATGATTGTTTATCTATTTTTATTTTCACTTTATGTTATTTATATATGATTATTTATGTGATCACTTAATAATTTTTGACTAGATATAATTAACAAAATTACTTATTTACTTCTTTAAATTAATTAGATCTTTGATTTAAATTTTCCCTATATTATTCTCCATTCTCATGCCATTAATGTAGGGTTTTGTTTTGACGTGTGGTTCGAAACCTTTAAAGTTTGGGTCTTTGATCTCCCACGGTAGGTATTCATGTGCCCTCCTTAATCGATTGAATCTATCAATTGCCAAATTATTGCTCTAACTTTTTGTATGGAAGTATGTATGTTTGCGAGGCGACCCATATGCTATTATGCAGAGAGTGTTGATTATCTGGTTTCGGAGAGCTAAATTGCTAAAATATATATAAAGAGGGTCTTTACATTATACAAAAACCAAACTAAATGTGCAAAAGTTGAAAAAGTACAAGACAAACAGTGAAGATATCAATGATATCCATAAAAAAATCTAAAATAATAAGGTATTTATGTTACAACTTAAGATAAATTTACATGGAATTTAGGAGGAGTATTGAGCTCCTCTTAATTATTTACCGATTAAATTTTAAATATAATTTTTATAAAATTATAGATAAATTATCTATATAAAATAAAATTGTACTCTCATATTTTAATTTTTTAAATTTCTATCTCTTAATAACTTATTATAAAATTAATAATTTAATCATATTACATCAAATTATATATATATATATATATATATATTATTTTTTCAATAAAAAGTAAACAATAATTGTGAATAAGTAAGAATTTTTTTTTTTGCATAGTATAGGTAATGAGTATGAATACTAAATCCATCACTTGTCCAAATCCCTCCCCTTTTAGTAGATAACACATCTTTCACTTTGCAAGGTACTTACTTTGTTGTTGTGTATTGTTATTTTGTATGCCACTAAGACTCGTTAGTGTGCATTGTGTGTGTCATCTTCACACATACTTATGACACATTATGTCAATGTTAACAGAAATAGCAATTAAAAAAAAGTATTGTAAGAGATGGTGTGTGTATATTCAAATTCACCTACAAAATTTTCACCCATAAAAAATACCCAAGTTTAAATTACAAATTCAATTTAGCAAGAGCTCCCTCAATTATTATTAAATAAACTTTGGACAATAACATAAATTACTCTAGTAATAGAACTAAACTTTAACAAAGATTAGAAACCCATGGATTCTAAGAATTTTATTCTTACAAAACAAAGGAAATTTATCAGACATACAAAAGCATAGTAAATTATGATGTAGGTTATTTCATAATAGTATCATATAAAATCCCAATATTAAGTCGAATGATTAGAATCATCCAAACGTATATCTTCAGGCATGTGATGATAATGTTACTGGTGCTGGTGTTAATGTTGGTGCTGGTGTTGGTGCAAAAACTGGGAATGGAAATATTGAGAATTGAGGCATCACATAAATAGCAAGCTTCTGGTTTCCCTTTAAGCAATGGTCGCCAAAACCAGAAATGTACCACTTTTTACCAGGAGTTTTAAGTATTATCTCATCGTTCCCACTAATAAACGTTGTTGCTTTTTCCCAAAAAGATGCTGAACATGTCTTGAATCCATATGCACCCACTTCCAACACATTGTCACATCCTTTTGCGTACTTAAATACTGCAGACATGATAATATCGAATTCATAATTTTTTGACAAATTCAGTTGATATATATTTCCCTTTGAGGCAATAATTGTATTGAAGTTAAAAGATACCATATCATCGTCAACTTTTCGAAATCGACTACTAAACTTGGCATTTTAGCCCCAAAAAAAATAAAAAATACTCAACATGGCATAGTGCCTCAGTACCTTTTCTATTTGAAGATTTCTTTTCCCAATATAGAATCTATAACGAGGATGATTTAGCTCAATAAATGCATATATCTATTTATAATAATTTTCTTAATTTTTAAGTATTTTTGTTTTTTTGTAAGTATATATATCTTTAAAATATGTGTTTAATGTCAAAAAAAATTTGATACTATGAATAGTGACATATTTATTTTTTATAAACTCTACCTATCATCTCCCATATTTTGTTATATTATACTTTTATTTATTTCACTTTTTTTCTTTCAAATCCCATCTATTTTTTTTTCTTTTTTTGGAATCCCATATATATTTCTTTATTTAGGAGACCTATTATTATTATTTTTCATTAAATTAATGCAATTTTAATATCATATCAAAACTTGTAAGAACCATAAACCTTTTAGTTTTAAAAGGTTAAACTTACACGTCGAGATAACTTTTTTTATTTTAAAAAGTTAACTTTATGATTACAGATACCATAGTTTTTAATAACCATTATCTTAATTGTTTTTTATTAAAGTCTGATTTTCATTTTTTTAAAGGATACAAATATTTACTTTTTAGAAATAAAATCCCAATTAGATTATATAAGAACAACAGAGTTAAATTTAAGGGAATACTAAGTGCCTTCAATAAAATTCACATAAAAATAAACTTTATCAAATATTCAAGGTGTATAAAATTACTTACTAAGTTTGTCACCAACAAAGAAGATCTTTCCTTTAGCCCAAGCTTGGTAATCAAAGTTAGTGGTCCAACCTATATCATCTCCAACAATATGTTCCATAGCTGAAATTGAAGGAATAGAAATTGCTAGAAGAGCAAAGACAACGAATAATTTGTAAGAAGCCATTAAATAATATGTAATTCCAAATATTGGTTTAATTTCTGTAAGAAAACCTAGAATTACTTGTAAGTTTTGATCACTTTAAAATATCTTTAATCCTATTTAAAGGCTTGAGGTTCATCAATAGCATTGGATTAGCCGAATACCAATGGCAAAATTTAAGTCTAAGCGACATGATCAAGAGTGAAAATAAATGACAGCTATTATTAGCAAATTGATTTTGTCCTTTGCACCAAAACAATTAGTAAAAATTGATCAAACACCTTGGTTTTATTTCTCTGTTGGAATTAGTTAGTAATGTGCTCTGTTTTCAGTGTTTCTTTTTTTATTTTTATTTCTTTTTAAATCAAGTAATTGAATCTATAACTAGTTCTGTTTTAAATTGAAAATAAGTAAAAAGTTTGTAACTTAGAAAATGAATTTTTTATTTAATTTCTTTAGAAAATGAATTAAAAAAATAAAAAATTAATTTTAAACACAAAAAGACATAACTTAAAACAAAACTTGTTATAAAACTAGCCATCAAAAACTACTTTAAGAGTAATTCAACTATTTGCATCTGTATCTGTATGCTTGGGGACATTTTTATAATTCATGGACTGCTTACAGCACACATACCTCGTTTTCCCCGTATTACTTTGTTCCAATGAATTAATTGCAGATTTCATTATGTGCTTCTACTTTCAACTTATTTAATTTAAAAGCAGCCACCACTTTAGGCACAGTTGAATAGAAATTCTAATTTTTTATTACACTTATTTTATATATTTTTTAATAAATAAAATTCAAAAAAATATTAATTTAAAAAAATATTATCTATTTAATTCAATATTTTAGGACATTGATTATGTCACAATATAATTGTTTTTTGTCAAATGAAGATATGAGTTTTAGAATGTATTTATAAATAATTATATTGAATATTATTATTATTAGATAAATTTATCATATGAATATTAGTTATAAAAATAATAAATTACATGTTGCTTGGATAAATTATGTACATGATTTCGATAACAAAGATCTAGTTGGTACAACCTATAATGAGGTATATGATACTAAGTATTAACGATGTATTAAATGATAATGAATGTTGTGTGTAATGTGAGATGTTTATCAAAACTCTATCAATGACCTTACAAATTGTAACCTTATAGACTAATTCACCAAATAACACACACAAATTAAACAGTCTTGAAGGTTGTAATCCAACGACCTATCATAGCTTGATTCAATGCATAAACTGAAATAGCTTGGCTTTTATGGGACCTAATATTTATTGAGTATTTGATCTTATCCTTGAAAATATTTAATTAAGTTAATACAATCAAATATATTGCTAAGGTGTACTATTGTCATCTTAGCTTGGGATTGTGTGTTTGTCCCCTCATCATCAGAAGTGGCCACTCCAAACAACTAGTACTTATTATGAGACCTTAAGTTTTATACCTATTTATTTGATATTGAGACATTTCATTTTCCTAAAAAAATGAGATCATAGTACTTCAAGGTAGGGAACGTCAGTTTGAAGCAATCCTCTATAGCTCGTTATACATGACTAACTGGAAAATGAACATTTGACAATTACAGGACTAACCATTTATAGATCTCATTGAAAAATCATACCATACCGAACCATGTATCATACACCTCGATTTGGAATAAAAACACCCACCTTTGGAAGTTTGAGGAAAAAATCCTTTTAAAAAGAGAAAAATGGGATAGGTATAAGCGAACGTGAATTTCACCACATGCATAACCATGCCAACGTTAGTTATCACATCCTCAATTGAACTAGTTTAAGTTCTATTTAGGACTACCAATCTAATAAGAAAGGACATCCCATGAAGATATATTGTGACAATTGCACACAAAAATCACAATGAGCTTTTCGTAGGACTAGAAGTGACAATTGTGATATAAGGAATCACATAGCTCACATACACGATCACCTTATGGTGAGCAAACGAGTCCACCGCATAAAAGATGGAGATGCCCATGAAGTGGAGAACTTGTACCAAGAACCACCTCAACCACCACATCAACGACCATCTAATCCCATATCAACCCCCACTTCAATCCCCACATCAAAAACCACCCCCAAATATTGTATCTTTCAAATTTAAAAGGTAGAGTAACAGATGAAGATATATGGTCAATTAGTATTGAGTACAACATCCAGCAAGCTTGTGACAAGCTAGCTTTATCACCATTCATCGATGTTGTAGAGTTTGGTTACCACCCAAAAAGTTTACAATAGCTCATTGTACACCATATAAAGGCACCAAGGACCTAATGTTGCATGTAATACATTTTAAGTCAATAACAACTCTTATTTGCTTACCTCTAGAGAAAAAAAAGGCCATATTGCTTCAAACTTTTGTTTCCACTCTATAGGACTCGTCGTAAAAATGGTTCAACAACTTACCACCATAAAGTATACATAACATTTAAGATATGATCAAGTTGTTCATCACCAACTATACGAGCCATAAGCTTAACGAAAATGATTCTTACCACCATTTCTCTATTATCCATAAATCATATGAACATTTGAAAGCTATGTGCTATGATTTAATTCTATGAAGTTGGAGATACAAAATTATCCTGATTTTATCACCATAGAGGCTTTTCAAAGGGGTATTCAAAGAAGCTCTGGGTTATTTATCGAACTAACTAAGATAACACCAATATCACTTCATACAGCTTATGAGAAAATCGATATACTTATTAATGTTGAAAGAGCTTAAAGCTATAATAAAAGGTCTCCCTTCTTAACTCGAAGAGCAAGATCAAAAGTATCCAACAAAGAAAATATTTGGAATCAAGCTTCACATAGACACACACAACCTTATGCTCCAAAATTAAAGCCCAATATTGCTCCGAGGCAATATCCAAGAGTATCGAGTAGGTCCTTGTCACCATTTAGGAGTCCACCTCTAAAGGTTACATTGATAGAGGCCATTCAACGGATGAAAGGAAACGATCAGGTCTGATGGCATATACTGATAAGAACACCCTAGTGAGACCCAAAAAAATATTATACATTTCTCAAAGACACATGCCATTAGACTAGAGACTACATACATTTAACCTGGGAACTAGAAAAACTACTAGCTCGATAAATTTTACGTGAAATTATAGGAGATGGACATGCATCTGAAGGTGGGATTCGACTAAGGGCTCATCTACCAAAGAATATTGCACCTCGAGATCCCTTGTAAAGGATTGGTAAACTAGATTCATTGCCATCAGTTAATGTTCATGTCATCCACACCATCCATAGCAAACCTATGATGGCAAGATGTACACAAAATTCAAGAAAAAAGAGATGAACAAGACGCTCATAAACATAATAGGCCCATTTATATTCACTCCAATCCATGTCCAATTTTTCCCATTAATTTTGAAGCACACAAAGTCCCCTTACCACATGATGATTTTATTGTTATTATGGTCAAAATTGCTCACTGTAAAGTCAAAAGGGTACTTATAGATAATGCAAGTTCTTTAGACCTCTTATATCTCATGATAAATATGGGTATAGATCCTCAAGAGATAGATCCAAAAGAGATGTTATTGGTGGGTTTCAATAGAAGTACCACAATGTCAATTGGAACTATTTGATTACCTATCTCCATTTGAGGAGCTATTACCATTTTTGATGTACTAAACACCTTAATCTCTTATAATGTTCCTTTTGATCTTAAATTATACAAATGTCTTTGTTGTATTCAATAAATTCATGAGAATTGAAAACTTAGAATAGTTAGTAAACTAGGACAAAAAATTAAAAAATTAAAAAGAAATAAAATAAAATAAAACTGATAGTTAGTGGCAAAATTGCAAAGTAAATTTTTATTTTTAGTTTTTATAATATTTGATAGTAATATTCTATTGTTATGAATTTAACAAAAGTTAAATACTTAAAATATATTTGGATTACACTATATCATAAGTCAAGATTAAAAAAATATTTTTATATAATATATATGACTATAATTATATACACGTAGTTAATGTTTGTGAACACATAAAAATAACTTATTTTTAGTAACTTTATTCATAATTATTGTCACTTTTGTTAACGTGTTGTCTAAACATTAATGATACATACTAGGGTTGTTTAATAGATTGAAACCGTTGATTTTATATTCATTCGATCTGATCCGATCATCCGTTCGGATTGAAACATCCTAATCCGCAACCGATCCGATCATCTTTCACATTCGATCAATCCGATCTGTAAACTATTCGGATAACATTCGATCAATCCGACCAATAAACTTAATTAACTCTATTTTTTGTATTTTTAAATAAAAAATTTAAATTTTCACATAAATCATAACATAAAATTATTTAACCTAAAAGAAACATTAAAAAATTAAATAAATAAATATATATATATATATATACAATTAATTCAATCGAAACGGATGAATCGTAGTGAAATTCGTCATCTGATCCACATTTAACGGATGAATTTTTTTTTCATCGGATCCGATTATCAAATTGAATTAATCGAATAAAAAATCAACAGATCGGATCAAATTAATTAAATGATCGGATTTTTTACACACCTCTAATACATACAATGACATAATGATATATCAAACAATATTTATTAAAAGTTAAAAAATATTCATATAATTAATTATTTGTATAAATTTCAGTCGATTATACTCCTACTTAATATCTAAGAAGTTTAGCCCCTCTAAAAAGATACAATTTTATTAAAAATATGTAAGTTTATTAAGAACGAGGAGATTGACCAAGAGAGATATATATATAGAAAGAGTGGGTGGGTATCATGATTTTCATACTTAATTTTTTTTTCTGGCTTTGTGCCAACAGCATCATAGCCAAGTAGTATTAGTTTGTATCTGGCTTTGTGCCAACAGCATCATAGCCAAGTATTAGAATCGGTTTAAATGTGAATTTTTCTTTTCTTTGTACAAAATAAAGAAAACACGGTACCAGTCTTCTTACCCTAAAAAGTAAGAAAAAGGAAAAGTACCCGACATACCCTCTTATTTTGTCCAAGTAATCGACCCTACTAGCATCATAAATTATATAAATAAAAAATAAGTTTATTAAATTATAAAAAATAATATTTTAAAACTTAAAACGTTAAATATATCAATTTAATTTAATTAAATTATATTTAATAATAAAAAGATATAAATGATAGTAATTTAATTTAAATAATATTTAATTTTAACAATACTCATTATAAAATTATATATTTAATTTTTTTAATAATAAAAATATATAAATTAAAAATAATAAATATTATTTTTATAACTATAAATTTTAAAAATATTACTTTTATTATATTATCAAAATATATTTTTTATAATTATTATATAATCTTAAATTTCTAATTTCACATCCCATAAATAATTGACATTAACGTATGCTAATTATGATAGTAGGAGTGTAGCCTTCTTAGAATATATATATATATATATATATATATATATATATATATATATATATATATATATATATATATATATATTTATCACAGAAGGCCCCCACCACTAAAATGATCGTGAAACTAAAAGCTTTAAAAAGAGATTGAAAAGAAAGGGACTAATATTGAGACAAGTTCATGTTAAAACAATGGGAAGAAAAAGTAGTTTTGTGCTGAAAATGAAAACAATGTTAAATTTTCTTGGCATAATGGTTTTTTTTTTTTATCAAGAAAATAATAATTTCATTAAAGCACTTAATCCAAACAATACACAGGAAGCACACAATATAGTATATAGTCATATCCTGCAAAACTAAATCTTTCTTGGCATAATGGTTGAGTTTCTGAAATCTCAATATTCCTGTCTTTGGAAGACAACCAAGGAAGTAATATCCGCCAAGTTATATTTTTTATTTTTTGGATCGTATCGCTTGAGTTGTTTATATATATATATATATATTTGAAGTCTGGGCTTTGTTTTTAGACAATAGATTAGGTACCAAAGCCATTGGTTTGTTTTCGGTTACAATTATTTATATTAATTTATTTTTAATATTTATCGAAGAAAAGAAATTATATAGTATTTTTCTTACAATTTAAAATAATATATTTTTTTATATAAAACAATTCTTGTAAAAACATATAACATATATTTTTTCTAATGAAAGTTAAAAATGAAACTATACCTATAAAAATAAATATATCATACAATTAAAACATTCTTTCTCTTAAGTTAGCTTCACAAAATTAATAATTTTTTGACCAACAAAATAATTAACAAATAGTGATAAAATAAAAACTTAAATCAACTCAATAATCACTACTAAAATAGTGATTTTTAATTTCAAAAATTTAGCTTTGTTTTTTTTAAAATGAAGGTCATACAGTTTTAGTCACGATGTTATAAAAACTGAGACTATAATGTATATGTATAATCTCGATTTTATCTATAACTATAATTATAAGTTAAATTACAAAAATTATTTAAGTATAAACAACTTTATATTATATAGTCACGATTATTAAATAATCGTGATTATAATTAAAATAATAGAATTTCTAATCTTTTTAAAACCGAAATCAAATAATATATTATGTATTATTCATTTAAAAAATACAAAAATTACTTTACAATTTCTTTCATTTTTCTATTAATTTAATTTCACGTATTTTATATTTTTTATACCACATACCAAATTTCTATATGAATTTTTTTTCTTTCTCTTCGAATTTTTTTTCTTTTTTCCTTTCTTTATTCCCTTTTCTCTTTATTCCTTCTCTTTTTCTTTTCTTTTCCTTTTTTGACTAGCGCGCAACTTTATCCATCGCGTTATTCCTTCTCTTTTTCTTTTCTTTTCCTTCCATAATAGCTCCATCTCTTGTGTTTTTCCTTCTCTCTTTTTTATTTTCTTTCCCGTCCCCTTTCTTCTTCCTTTTTCTCTATTTTTTTTATTTTTCTCTTCTTAAACTCGCTCGCTCACTCGACCCAGCTAATCTCTTCTTCGTTGTCGCTCATGACCCATTTACGAGTATATGTGATATTGTAACTTCTATTATAGATTCATTATTGTATATATTTCTTATTGCAATTTCTATTACAACAATTTCTATTCTCGCGATCCAACTCCGGGTATATTTCTTACTGTAATTTCTATTACAAATTTATTTGTATTTCTCTAACTTTTGCGTATATTGTTTTATATTACAGATTCATTTTTGTTTCTTTAACTTCATTTGATGTTTCCACTTCTCACATGGTGTGCACATTTCCATATGATAGGAGGTTTCAAGACGTATATGAAAATACATAGTTAACAATCTTGAGGTATGTTAAACTATTGGGAATTTTCATGTGCATTCATATTAATTTATACGTTACATGTAACTTTTTGATAGGAAAATAAATTTATAGAAAATCAACTTCATCTAGAATAAATTAAGTAAAGGAAAAGAAGATTGGTAGAAAAGAAATACATTCTTTTAGATCTCAGGCATAAGTTTCCTATTGGTTGCCCCTTTATACCATTGCACTAATTAAGTTAAAATTTTATACAAGTTCATTAAAGCTATAGAAAAACCAAACTTTCTCTATGCAGTAACTTCATATGCATGTGAAACCATGCGAGTAGTTGATTGTTAGCTTCACACTTAATTTTCATGAACTGACTTTGAAGTATAAAATTTGTTTTTAACCAACATATGTATTGTGTTATTTAGAATGGATAAGTCTTGGATGTTTAAGCCGAGATTTTCACAAGATTATTTAGAACGAGTATAAGCGTTTTTGAATTTTTCTTAGATGATTGCAGCAGACGATGAGTCTATTCGATGTCCTTGTAATGATTGCATAAACATAGAATTTCAAAAAATTGATGATATACGATATCGTCTTATTTGTAATGGGATTGTTAGAACTTATACAAATTGATATATGTATGGAGAACCCTAAATTCAAGAGAATGATGAAACATACGCTCCACTGAACTGTTAGTTCAAATCCATAGATATGGAGGATTCCTCCATTGAAATGATAAATGCAATAGAAAATGAACCTAAGATAAATCCTGATGAATATAACAAGTTATTAGAAGATGTAGAGAAGACGTTTTGTCCCAGTTGTACAAATTTTACCAAGTTACCTACAATGGTGAATTTATACAACCTTAAAGCAAAACATGGATTCTTTGACGCTGGGAAATGCTCTCAAAGATAAATAAGTTTCCTATTTCAACGTATGATATGAACAAAGCATTGAGTAAGTTTGGTATAGAGTATATAAAGATTCACGCTTGTCTAAATTATTGTATCTTTTATAGGAGACAATATCAAAATGCTACTCAATTTTTGAGGTGTGGTACTTCAAGATGAAAGCCTACGTCAAATGGTAATGAAGTAAAAGAATAAGTGCCAACTAAAGTGATGCAGAACCTCTAGGCGAACAACCCTAGGAACCCACGAACTCAAAGGAATAAAAATGATTGATTTGCTAAAAACGTATTAAAGATGATCATATTAGAACCCTAAGGAAACAAAGTTCTTAAAACCCCCAACCTTGAGACACCACAAAGGATGATCACTTCTTTTGATAAGTCGAATTCAAACATTCAATCAAGAACACAATAAGGGAAAGAAAAAAGTTCTGAAATAAATTTTCATTAATGATATCAGTTATTCTCTCCAAATTACATAATTGCTCTTTTATAAGCAAGAAACCTTAATAGAAAAACCCTAGACGTCAATTCAAGAGATAAAAGGCTAATGGGCTTATTTAGTAGTGCATTGGGCCTGATCCATAATTAAAAAAATAAAAGACTAATTTTTTTTTATTATAAATAAAAATAAAAAATCTCACAATTAACTAAAATAAAATTGCTAAACATAAAAGGCCTATAATTAAATATAACAACAAATTTTCTTCCTAAATTATTCATTGTATCCAATTTGATATTCTAAATCTATCTCTAGTGTAGGATCTTGAGAATATTTGTAGGATCTTTATAATATTTGTAAACATCAACTTGGTCAGCACCTCAATCTCTATTATAAAGTGCTTGGTACTTTCTACTAATACCTCATTTTAAAATAATGTTTAAAAGTAAAGTGACATAAAATATTTTGATGTGGGATGTAGATAATAAATCCATAGATGGTATTTTACGTCATCCACTAGATTCCTCATGTTGAAAGGTAGTAGATGAAAAATGGCCAAATTTTGGGTCAAAACCTAGGAGTTTACGTCTTTCTATTTTCGTTGATAGGATCAACCTTCACAACAATCTAAGTAGTAGATACAATTGTTGGTCGATGATTACTATCACATATAACCTTCCTCTTTGGTTATGCATGAAAATGAAGTTTATGATGCTTTTCATGTTAATTTATGGGCTAAAATAGCCGAGTAATGACATTGATGTCTACTTGGAGCCTCTTATTAATGACTTAAAGAAACTTTGGAATGAAGGAATTGATGTGTATGACTTATACAAAGAAGAATACTTCAGTCTAAAAGTAGTGGTATTGTGGACAATAAATGATTTTCTGGCTTATTGAAATTTGTGTGGACATGTGACCAAGGGGCACAATGCATGTCCAATATGCAGTGAGAAAACTCGTGTTCAATATCTATTACATTCAAAAAAGATTTATTTTTCTATACATACTCGATTCTTACCAAAATGGTACAAGTTTTGATCTTGAAAGAAAGTTGTAAGTGGCAATGAAAAAGAAGATACTCCAATATCCTTGCAGGGAGAAGAAGTGTTACACAAATTACAGAGTATGACCTTCAAGAAGTTGGGAAGGTAGGACTTAGTACTGAAACCAATGACTAAATTACAAAGAAAATGAAAAGAAACATAAAAATAAAAAGGTAGTCTATAGAAAAAAAATTCAAAATGATTGCAAAGAAGAAGATAAAAAATGACAATGGTGACAAATGTGTCAATCTTTTGGAAGTTTTCTTATTGGAAAATGTTGCATATATGCCATATATTAGATGTGATGCATATAGAAAATAATGTATATGATAGTCTAATTGGACCACTTCTTGATATTTCTTTTAAAACAAAGAATGGTATTGTTGCCTGTTTGGATCTAAAAGAATTGACACCAATTAACAAGGGATCACGGGTCAAGTTGCCTCCTGCTTGTTTTACACTTTCTAGAGATGAAAAGATAAGATTTTGAAAATGTTTAATGAGATTGAAAGTTCTCGAAGGTTACTCATCAAATGTCAAAACCTAGTATCAATGCAAGACTTAATGTTATATAGTTTAAAATCACATGATTGTCATGCTCTTATACAACAATTGTTGCCGATGGTAATTAGATCAATTCTCCCAAAGCATGTTCGTTGTGAAATCACTCGTCTTTTATTTTTCTTCAAATCCATTCGCAAGAAGACAATTGTAGAAGATGAGCTAAATAAACTACAAGTTGAACTTGTTCAGACATTTTGCTTACTTGAAAAAAAATTCCACCTTTATTTTTTAATATCATGGTTTACCAATATATATCTTATTATAAATTGATGTAGGTACCATTGGATTTTAATTGTATACGAGCCATTCAAAAATACCATTTATTATATGGATTAAATGTGGGGTGAAGTATTCTTCGATATTAAAAACATTATGAATGAGTAAGTTATGTTTTTTATTTAACTTAATGTTTTTGAAAACATTAATTTTTAATATATCTTCATAAATAACTCTTATTTATTTTTGCTTCATTATATAAGGTTCATATTATGTTAAATGGTCATTAAACTCCATAATTTCAACCTTTTTAGATTTTTCATATATATGTATATTCACTTTAAATACTTACACTATTTATTGATAATCTCTCTATAATACTTTTTTTAATTAGATTATATTAAGCTTACAATTGAATTTTTATTATAATGTACAGTGTCCTAAGCGAAATGATTTGGTAACTTGTGGGTATTATGTCCGTATGTTTATGAAGATAATTATTATCAATCCATTTGCTTCTATAATTGACTTGTATTTTATTTTCTTATTTTAATTTTGATTTTAATTTTTTATTCATCAAAATAGGTGGCTAGCTAACAATAATTTAAATTGTGTATACATTACAGCTTAATCATCAAGGAATTTACATTGATACTAAAATTGATGAGATGTGAAATGAGTTGATAGAATTCACAAATCGATTCTTACAATTATAGCTCACCTTCTAGTCAAATAAAAAACTAAGGTGAGTATTTATACAGTTAATTTCATGTTATATTTAATGAAATAGCCCCTGAGATGTTTGTGTGCATATAGAATTTTCTTAACTTTGTCTGACGTGAATTTCAAGATTGATATAGAAGTAGAGTTCTACTGCAACATTTAAACTTAGTGCAGAACATGAGCCATGAAAAATGACTTTCTTCATGTTATGTTTGAGTTGTTTCACACGTATATTTATGTGTTTTGGATGTAAGTTTTTGGCACCATTATTGTGGATTGTTTTAGAATTTTTTCTAATAGTTACTAGTTTTTGTTTTTACTTTTTAATATTTCCTATTTTAATTTTACTAACTTTTTTTATTCTTGACTTTTAGGTAACAATTTGATGCAAGACAAACACTTTCATAACTTGAGGATCAATCAATGCACTATAAGAGAAGACAATAGAATCCCTTTTTTTAGGTGATTCTAAATTTTAAAAGGAATATATTGCAATAGTTTATCCAACTCTTAAGAGCTAGCTATGCCAAATATGGAGCAACAACCCATATGCATCATATACCCCAACTTGAAGGTAGCTTTTGAACTTAAATATTTATTAATACATTTATTAGTTGTAAGAGTTTAGCAAGAAAAGACTTCAATAGACACTTGAATAAATTCCATATAGTCTACTACAACATGAAACTAGTTGAAATTATAGAGAAATAATGGCCTTCCCATTCTCACTAGTTGATAATACTAAAGAATGACTTTATTACCTCCCTTCAAGTATTATCACAACCTAGGCTAATATGACAAAATTATTTCTAGAGATGCAATTTCCAACCTCTAGGGCCACACTCATTAGAAAAAATATTTATGGAATACAACAAATCATACGGGAAACCTTATATGGGTATAGGATGAGATTCAAGAGATTATGTGTCAGTTGCCCCTACCACGAAATTAGTGAGCAACTTCTTCTCAAATATTTGTATGAGAGTTTAATATCTATGAAAAGAAACATGGTAAATGCTACTAGTGGAGAAGCATTGGTAAACAAAACCATACTTGAGGTAAGAAACTTAAATGAAACCATGGTTGCCAATTCTTAACAATTTGGTAAACTTAGTCATCCATAGAGCAAGGAAAATAAGGGAAGCACTAACTTGCACCTTGAGAAGCAATTGAATAATCTTACTACTTTGGTGTAATAATTGGGTAATGGATAGGTTAAGACTTATGGCATATGCTATCTAGTGAGACATCCCAATGATATGTGTCTTACTTCAAGCACAGAGACCTAGGTATATATGATCCATATTCTGGCATTTATAATGTAGGATTGAGGGATCATCCAATATAGGCTATTCAAACAACAATCAAGAAACCTCAAATAACCAATCTAGTGTCCCTTACCCTAGGTAGCCTGAAAAATATCAACTTAGATCTAAGCCACTTCAATATTCCCAAAGTAAGTCCGTAGAATACTTGGTCATTACCTTAGCCACTATCAATTCTAAATTTTAGTAGGATATCGTAGCCTCAATTCAAAACCTAAAGACACATATGAACCAACTAGCTACAATTGTAGAAAGGTTAAAATACATACATGTGGAAAACTCCCTTCATAAACTGTAATAAATTCCAAGAAAAATATCAATGCCATTACTTTGAAAAGTGGTAAGTATCTAGAGGATCCCTTATAAGTCCCAAAAAATTTCAAATCAAATGAGAAGACTACCCAAAATAAAGAGCTTGAAAAATAGAAGACCATCCCTTGAGAAGCTAAGGTGGAACTAAAGGAAGTATCCAAACCTCACATTTATACTTATGAACCTATTTTGCCTTTTCTTAGTAGTTTAGAAACAAAAAAAAAAGAAAGAAAAAACATGAAAGTTTAATAATGGAGATCTTCCAAAAGGTGCAAGTGAACATACCATTGTTAGATGCTATAAAACAAGTTCCCAAGTATGTAAATTATGGTAATGAAGGCATACTTTGTGATAATCTATATCAAAACTTGTATGCATAAGAAACTAAATTAGTGATATGATGATTTATGTATTTGAATTTTGGAAGTGCTATATTAATTTATTATAATGTAATTTAATTTCAATGAGCATGATAAGGTTAGTGTAACTTTTTCTTAGGTTTATCAAAGCGAATGTTGATCTAGTTTTTTTTTATGAAAAATGATTAAGACATTTGGATTAACCTTTTTAGCGAAATTATCCTACTCTTAATGTTATTGTTCTTACAAGAACAACCCTTTTAGTGAACCAATTCTTATATGAGTCAATTGCTTGTACCTACTACTTACCCTTTGAACCAAACACATTGTTCATAACCTATAGTTTAAGAAAAAATAGAGTTACATAAAAAGATGATAAACTATATAAATCCTAGAATAAGATTTAAGAGTATCAAAATTGGGCTATAATTAATAAAGTTAATGGCTAACATATGAAAAACCACCATTACTAAAATATATATCCCATATAAAAAATGAAATAATAGTAATAATAAGTGGACAAGCTAAATAGAAATATCAAAAAGGGCTAAGTATTGAATGATAATAGCAAAAAGAAAGAAAAAGAAGCAACTAATGATGTTTGGATCCAAATTAAGAAAATTTGATCCTACTTTGTTAACATGATTAGTCTTAGAACAATGTTATTTACATATCTCTTCTTATTACTCCATAGACTCATGACTTGTTTTTCCTTTCCTCTTTTCATTTGATTGAACCAAAAGGCACAGTTACATTACAACCAAATGAAAGACCTTTTGATTTTAAGATATACCTTTAGTGAGTAAAGATATAACTTAAAGAAAAAACCTATGATGCTTGATATAACTCTAGAAATGTAATGATATTTTAGGAAAATGTACATGGTCTTTATTGGTTTAAATTACATAGTTTGACTGTCACTAATAAGGTTACTACAAACACATACTTTAAGCTATATTATAAAACATAGTACCAGAGTGAAAGAATGGTTATACACCCATTTAGATTTTTTGGAACATTAAAGCTAGTAGGCTCTTGAGAGGAGATATTGAAAAATGTGTTTATAATGACTTATTTCACCTTTACTCCAAAACTAGCAAAGAATATGTTTGATTGGGACCATTATATATATTTAGTATCAATTCACACATATTTACAATGAAATAATGTTCCATATGTGTTTATTTTGTGTTATACAGGTGTTTAGGTATTAAATGAACAAAAAGAGACAAAAAAAATTATTTAGAGATAAAATAGTATAGATAGATCAACCCAGTCTAGATAGATCAAGAACTTGGTCTATAGATCTAGGAATCAAGGGAATAACGAAAAATAAAGATAGATCGATTTAGCCATAGTTTGATTAATCGAGCCTCAATCGATTACTCTTAGGTTGGAAAATTTTCAAGGACAGATCGATTGAGAAGGATCTTGATCGATCCAGTAGTCCAACTAGTATGCAAATTTGGCATTTTTTAGCACCAATTTTTAATCTTGGCCATTGGATACTCCAAATTCTAATCCATATGAGATTTAGCTCTAAAATACATATATAAACAACCTAAAGAGTCATCAAAATATAATAATTGTAACAAGGAACAAAGGAGTTCAAAAAGCACATCCAGGGCAACTTTTGGTGGAGATTTTGGAAATTTTCATAAGATTTTCTTAATCCTTTTCATAATAACATATCTCTCATAATTCTTATTCAATTCACCTTTATTGTCCCATAATAAAAATCCTTGAGGGTATAACAAATATTGTTCTTAAATTACTTATCACTTGTTCATGATAATGTATACTTGTGTGTTCTCAATTGTGTCAAATTACTAAGAGGTACATATCAGAGTGTGCGAGATAGGGTAAACATAAAAATTATAAAGCCTCTAAAACCCACTTTAAGGAATGGTGCAAGCTTCAAGTTGTCCTTTGAAATTGGTTGTTCCTAGGGAAAGGTGATTGGACAATTTGATAGATAGGAGTATTATGTGTTAGATCATTCATAGATCACTCCATATTTTATGTCACATCATACTTAATCCTTAAATATCGAGTCCCTATACTCTTTTAGTTTGAATATAAATCACTGTAAGAAAGTAACAATATTCGAAAATGAATCATTTATTTCTCTACCATAATCATTTCCACTTCCATCTTAAACTTCAAAAAACCCTAATGATGACTGAAACTATCATCCTATTAAAAATAAAAAATGAAGAGTGATATAATAGAGGTAAGAATTCTCATGTGCTTACTCATTTTAATAACAAATATTTCCCCACCTCTTGTCAATTGATATCTATCACTTTAGCACGCACTATGAGGTTTAAGTATGTTAGTAAGATCATCTCACCATGTCTTTTAATTTATCTTTGCTCGATCAATTGTCACTTGTCCATGTGTGTAACCAAAACCATTCTTTTTAGGTTGGTTTTCATAATATTTCTTTTCAATATCAACTTGTCTCATCCCTTTTTTAGCCTGGTAATTTCTCCCTTTAACCATCATTATTCCCATTTCTCTTTTCTATATATTTTTATTCATGGTAACTTGTACCATAGACAATATGATGGGTAAAGAAATTATTAGTAAGTACTTACTAATAATTTAGAGTAGAGCTCGAGCTCTATTTCAAACTCTTTTTCTACTATACACGATTATAACTCATTTAGACCTAACCTACGACTAGTATTGCTCAACCTCCAAGCTTTGCTCGACCTCCTTCCCATGCTCAGGATCCTACTGGTTCTATAATATTTTGTTTCCCCACTACTATATATGTTATAAACAAATAAATCTTATCAGATGGGGACTGCGTGAAAAGATTTGAGAACTGAAAGCAAGCAACCTGCAATTGTTAATGAGAAGGTGTTCTTTATATTGTAATTAGCTTCAACATTTTTCTCATTGATTTCAAGAACAACTTACATACAATTATATAGGGTACAAGAAGAAACCCTAGATCCCCAGATCTAACCTAAGCCGCAAGATGACTACAATTGTCATCAGATTCTTACAGCTCATTTATTATTCTGAGTTGTCTACAACTCCTTAACACTGGGGAGCCAAGTAGTTGTACCAAGGGATGGAAAGCAAAACCACGATGTTGTGAATAGGAAGCTAATGATGTTGAAAGGTTGAGATCCATTTACTTGATTCCCTCCTCAATCCAAATCATAATACCTAGCCTAAGCACTAAGGATATGACCCTTCCTATTAAGGGTTGTATCGCTTTTCACTAAAAATCCTATGGCTCAACCTCAAGTTTCCTCTATATGACTTTGTAAGGAGGTTCTTGAAGAGAACCCAACTTGATCCCAATCAGATCCTTCCCAATGGATGAAGGTATTTCATATGTTAGATCGTTATCTATAGAGAGCTCGATTTCGATAGACATGTTTAGGTTTAACGAGGCTTATGCTTTGAAGACAAATCCTTTAGACCCAGCTCAGATCTATATTTTAGCAAAGCAAGATAGAGGTTTGAAAGTTGTTCTTCCAAACAATGAGATGAACTTTAACCAATACTTATTTTAAGTGTTTGATCAATGGGAGGTTCAAGAGGAAGATAGTTTGATAAGTAGCTCATGAAATGACGTCAAGACCATGATAAGAAAAATAAGCTTTTACAGAATAACCCTAAGTATCGATGCAAAGTCAACACTATTATTGATTCATAATTATTTGCATGAACCAACTCCATGGAAACATTTGTTAACCACACTTCAATTTTTGGCCACCTATTTATTGAGATCGGGCTCATTACCTCTACCAACCAAAATCATAAGGAAATGATGGACTACCACTTGTTGAAAAAAATCACCCACAAATTTGGAACCAATTTCGAAGTTGTTTTAGAATATGGTGATTATTTAAGCTTAGCTAATGGAAGAATTTTAGGGATGAACTACTTTTTCTAATCAGCATTTACTATATTTTGTTTTATGTTTTTTAAGACATGGAGCATGTTGATCTGAATCCCAAAGGAGCTGTGCAAACTTTTCTAAAGGAATAGGCTCCTCTAAGCCTAAGAGAAACAAGAGCATACCTACAAAGGAGAAAAATACCAAGAAAGTGCCTCATAAGAAATATAAAAATATTGTCATTAAGAGTGAGCCAACAGATGCAAACCAGTTCAACCCTCATGCCTTCTTGTTCTAGCGACCTGCTCCTTTGGCAAAAAGATAAAGGAGTGAGTTTTTATGGTACCTCGGTCTCACTTCAGAGATTGTGTCCCCGAGTTTCTCTGCTCTAGATCCTTGTCTCGATCACCTCCTCACGTTGCACCATCAAAAGGACTTAGAAGAGATGTTCAAGGAAGAGGATGCTCTTAAAATTGCGAGCAGAAGGATGGTTGAGGTACAACCTTGATATTTTAATGATAATTTCATGTTACTTCTCTTTTATTATGATCGGATAATGTTATTAATCTTGCTATCCCTATGTTTGTCTTATGAATTTGTAGGCTCTGATGCTGGCACGATATCATAGGCTGAAAGAGGTCGAGCAACTCAAGGAGGAACTATTTAGGGAGCGAGAGAGTCAATTGGCCACCCGAGCTAAGCTCACTGTAAAAGTTGGTTAGTCAACACATTGGGAGACTGGAGTCGTGGATAAAGAGAAGAAACTTGGCCGGTCTTTGAAGAAGCTGAACGAGTCCTTGGAAAATCTAGAAAGCTCGAAGGAAGCAGAGGAATAAGCTAAGATTGCCCTGAAGAGTGCTAATGAGTGGCTTAAGATTGCTAAAACATACTCAGGCTGGGTATAATATGGTCATGGATTCTTTTATGGATCTTTCCAAAGAGAAGAATACGGACGAGCATTAACATGAGATACTCGATATTCCAACGACTCCTATGGGCTCGTTAAGAATCGAGGCAGCTGAGGATGAGGAGGACAGTGATGCTGGTGACGACGAGGTAGAGACCCATGCTATCATTGATGTCCACGATTCTGAAGCCAATGCCAAGATCGGTCAATGGCCAAGCTTTGTCACCAATTTAGTCGTTCATTATGTTGGCAGTCTCTCTTATTATGTCGTTTTGTGGTTCTTCTTTTAGCGTTTTGTAGTTTTGTTGTTTATATAATGTGGACTCTTTCGATCCTAATAACTATTTATTTCCTTATGCTTCATAATGTTGACTCCTTATGCCTACGTGGAAATTTAGGAAAATTTCTATCTTTTAATTTTTTTTCGATCTACTGCCTATTCTTTCCTATAAAAAGGGGCTTTTTGAATTTCATAGGCATAAACCTTTAATTCTTTATGATATAAGGGGATTTAAACCCTAACCTTGTCTTGCTTCTTCTTCACGCAGGCAATTAACATTGCTACGGATTGAGCTAAAAGGCATTTAGCATGAGATCTTAAATAAGAGAGCTTAAAACTTGCCACAGAGGTAGAGAAGCTTAGTTACGAGTTGGCATTTTAGAAAGATCAAGCAAAACTTTGTGATTTTTACAAGGTTGAGGCCTCGTTATATAGATACCAAGTCATTCTTACCTCAACTCGTGAAAAGAAAATAATGCATAAATTAGCTTCCATGGTCGATAGCAAGAACTATTAGGCTAAATTTTATCGAAACCAAGGAGATGAGGAATTTCTCAAAATAATGCGTTACAAGAGGTGGAAAAAGTATGTGTTGTGCTATCTTGGTATGTGAGTAAATTTAAGCTAAGCTTTTCCATCTAATGAGAAATGAGAAAAATGATAAAGAACAAGGTCATGTTGCTAAGCTCTTAAGGGCGTATAATCATGTCCTTTTAAATGTGAGCGTTTTAAATGAGGAATTTTTGTATGCTTCTATTGAAATGAACCACTTTGCCAATTTTTTTATCTTCCTATGTAAGTCCTCATTAATGGGCACTAAATACCATCTATTTGACTTATCTTTTTAAATTATTGAAGGAAGAAAAAGATTCATATTTTTTCGAACCCCATTTATTTCTCTATCGCTTCTATTTGAGCCTTATTTTCATTTGCCTCTATTAGTGTTTTGAAAATGGTTGAACACATTAATTGTATTTGAATTTACTCCTTAAAGCATGATAATAGTTGTCTACATACACTCATTTAAGGCTTGACTGACCGTTATGTGCATCTGTATCACATTCTGGTCCTTGAATATTTCTTACAATTGAGGGCAACGTTGCTCTTATTGTGCAACAAATTTTGCTTACCACAAGGCATATTAGGCCAACTTTTATTTAAATAAGGGTGAGCAAGTATTTCAGATAGCATGGGAGTGCTACAATTTTTCTTTTTTCTATTAGAAGAACAATGCTCGTGATGTGGGTCATGATGGTTGGGTATAGATATAAAATCTCCCTATAAAAAAGACTATTTAGTATTGGTAGGATACCAAGATAATGTCTGATTTTTTGAAAGACCTCATTACACTTTTCATTCCCAAACATCATGGTGTTTTTAAAAAATTGAAAATAGCAAAAACTTGTTAGTGCATTTTAAAATGAATCGATTATGAGTCATTATCCTCCCATTTAACTATTGAATCCTTTTTAAGTCACTTGATGACGTCTTATTCACCAATGCTTATATATTTTCTATGTTAACCTCAATTCCCAGAGCTAACATAAGATATCCTAGAAACATCCCAAATGTGAATGCATTTCTTAGGGTTCAACCTTATCCCATACTTATTAATTACCCCAAAAATCTATGCCAAGTCTTTCATATGATCTAAAGGTTACACAATTTTTATCATCGTATTATCCATGTATGCTTCCATATTTCTTTCAAGCTATCCTTTAAACATTAGATTGACTTAGCATTTAGTACATGGCACCAACATTCTTCAATCTAGAAGGCATCCTTGTATAGAAAAATTATCTTCCTCAATTATAAAGGATGTCTTTTCCTTATTCTTGGGATGCATTCCAATATAGTGATGACCTTAATAAGTATCAAGGAAGCTCATAAGGCCAAACCAAACAGTGGCATCGACTAATTGGTCAATGCTAGGCAAAGGAAAATAGTCTTTAAGGAAATCATCATTAACATATGTGAAACCTACACACATTCAGGTTGCACCACAAGCCTTCTTCACCAACATAACATTATAACACCACATCAGATAAACCACCTCCCTAACTACTATGATTTCTTTTAAAGTTCTAACTTGATCTCATATGATCTCCTTATTCTCTCTTAGGAACTTTCTCTTCCTTTGTTTCATACGTCATACATTGGGATTGATATTAAGCATATGGGTGATAATCTTGAGGTTAATTTTAGCCTTATCCTCAAACCTCTAGGCAAACATGTTCATGTTTTTTTTCTTCTTTTAAAAACTCAACTAATGATTCTCAATAGTCCAACTTTTAAAGTTGATCTTCCTTTTAGAAATTTCTATCTTTTCCTGCATCACTTCTCGTCAAAAAGGCCTCCACTTCATTTGAAATAGATTGAGCTAACAAAGAATCCTTGATAAGAGTGATGTTAAGTCAACATGATCTTTGATTGTTATTTTTGTGCTACTTGTTTCTTGTTTACATTATTACAATTCTTGTCTTTCTCTAGGTCTTCCCTAATCTCCTTGATCCCCTCATTAGGTTGATAATTGATAACTTGATGGAAGGTTAAGGGTACTGGCCTTATTTTGTGAACCTAAGGTCTCCCTAAAATGACATTGTAATGATTAAGAATGTCTATAACCACAAAGTTGGTCATGACGATGGAACCAGTTAACATGATAACTATTATAACAATGCCAAAAGCATATGTGATTTTGCTATTGAACTTTACCAACATCTCTTTTTTGACTATTTCTCCTCCTTAAGTCGTAGCGTCTACAAGATTTCCAAGAATATAATATCCACAAAGCTTCCAATGTAGATCATAATTTGACAAACATCCCATGAGCCCACCCTTAGGGTTATCACCAATAGGTCCTCATGCATCAAAGTTATTTCATCTCGATTGTTGAATACTATAGGATGGGACACGGCTTTTTCTTAAAGGTTATATATACAATTAGATCAGCCTCACCTTAGGCTTCTCTTGCATATCTTTTTCAATAATTTCTAAAGACATCATCACATTGGGCCCCAATGTATTGAATGAATAACCCATACATTATCCTATGTTCAAGCCTTTGTTCGCTCTCTAGGAGGTGCTTATAATTCTCAGACTTTTCTTCGCTGCCTTCGACCTAGTCTTATATTATTATTACCAATAAGATCTCTTAGATACCCTTTTAAGAACAAATATTTTATATCTTTTTTAAGGTGTCTATAATCCTATGTTTCATGCCCTATGTATTTATAGAAAGCGCACAATTTAGCAATGTTTCTTTGAGGATCTCTCATCTAGGACGACCACTTGACATTTTCTCTCCTTCCATCCTCTAGATGTCCTCAACCAAACTTAGTATATGAAGAGGACCTCTAAAAAGTGATAGCTCTCTTCCTCACAAACTATGGTTTCTAGCCTAAGCATTTCCTCCCTACTCAGAAGGATTGAAAACCCTTTTATTTTTTGGTGTATTAGCTTTGTTCAGGTTATATCTTCTTATTATATATATATATATATATATATCTTTCTCATTGTATCCACCGTGGATTTTTCCTTCTTTTTAGACTTCAATTCATGTTCTACAATGACAAACTTTTGAGCCTCCTCGTATGCCTCATCTACTAAACGAAACATTGTTTTAATCAATTCTATATCATAGTAGGATTTGGAAAATCAACAATCTTAAGTTTTTCCTCCCTAAATCTCTTCATAAACTCCCCAACTATCCCATCTTTTCTTTAGATGATGAGACTATTCTCATTGGTTTATTGCTTGTGTATTTCGTGATGAACATCTTCACAAATTTGACAAATAACATAATAGTATATGGTGCCATGTTGTTAAATAACTTATGTTCCCTGTTATGTAAGGTTGTAACCAAACACTTGCATATCACGATGTCCCTTTTGTCTTGAAAAATGCTAACAAAAGGTATGGCTATTTTGAAATGTAACATGTGGGTAAATAATCCTTTAATCTCTTACAACCCAGACTTGTGGGAGCATTAAAATTTGTGGTAGCCTTGTTTTGTTTATTTTCGTATGACAGGAACACCATGATTTCATCATAACCTTTCTTGATGTACTATTGAGCCTTCTTAGAATTCTACCATCTAGCTTGATTATCTAGGTTCTAAAAACAAGCATCACATAACCTCCTTTCTTCCAACATCTGAACAGGGTTGTTAAGAACCTCTTTCTCTAAGCCAAAGGGTAAGATGTCAACATGAATGTTACATGGTGTTCTTAAGGCTTTTTTTCAACGTTTGTTCACCTTTTGTGATCCCTAATGTTGTGATTAAGTTCATCGCCTACTTAATCCTCCATTTTCTCCCCTATATCCTTCATTTTTTTCTCTTTTCCTCCAGCTTTCTTTTAACTTTGGGTAGTTGATGTGCCATGTTAGGGTTTTCCTCGACTTCCACTAAAACCCCATAATCATTCACATTTGTTTATTTATTAGCCATCTCCTTGGGAAGTAGAAAAACTACAAGGTGCTCCCAAGTAAGCCTTATTCTTTCTAGGGCACTTGTTTCTATCATACCTCTTTATAAAGTTTGAAACTAGTTATTTTCATAATTATTGTGTTTAAGTTGATCCAATCTTCCTCTCTAAACATGGGATGAATTCTTTTAATGAGAGGCTTTAGAATTCCATTCGTATGCCTTTAATCTTAAAGCCATGGGTGTCAAAATGTTGAGATGGTCAAGTTCAAAGAGAAACAAGAAATATGTTATAAATGCTAGCAAGAGTACGTGATTCAAGATCATTTATTACATGCACATATATAAATTATACAGGAGGACACATTGGACTATGTCATATATGATAAATATGTAAATTATAAAGTCTCTAAAACACGTCTTGAGGAATAGTCTGAGCTTCAAGTCATTCTTTGAAGTTGGTTAGTCCTAGAGAAAGGAGATCGAACCGAGTGATAGGTAGGAGGATTATGCATCAAATTATTCATACTTTATCCCATATTTTATGTGATTCATGTACTTACGAGCTATTATAAACATACAAAACTTGTGCATCAATAACCTAAAGTGTCAACAATATGCTCCTAATCCCTTAGTGGTATGTGTAAAATGCAAACATATTTCAATTATGTGAGTGTGTGCAATATTAAACTGTTGGCAATTAACCTTGCATAGAGAATAACAAAACACTAAATAAAATATATAGACTTTATGTTTTGCATACAAAAATACTAAAAAAGACACCATAGAAATTACAAGAGTTATGAATTTATTGTCTTACTCTCCCAATCATATGGCTATTTAAGTTAACCTACCTAACACTTTAGGTCTTTTTAAAACATTCTTGGGAAAAGAAGTGAGGACAACTATGATATATGAACCAAAGTAGTGTCTTTAACTTCTAAGCTGCCATTTTCAATGTAAATTCCAGATAATCCAACATATGATATCTTTTATATGTATCGGTTAGAATATGGTTAACATAATACACGGGATGCTACACCTTTTCTTTTTCTACTAGAAGAACAGTGCTCATGATATGGATCATGATGGTTGGTATAGATATAAAATCTTCTTAGAAAAAAGACTCCTTAATACTAGTGGGCAACTGAGATAATATCTGAATTTTTGAAAGGTCTCGTTACACCATTCATTTTTAACCGAACGTCATAAAAAATATATTAATGAACTTATATACTTAACATATAAAACAAGATAAATATTAAAAGATAAAAAACTAAAGTTTTAGATGAGCATTGTTATTAATTTTATTATCAAATATAAAAGATTAATTGAATAAATAATTATAATATTTTTGTATAAATATTAATGATAAGTTAAATAAAATGTAAATAAACAAATTTATTAGATTCAGTTTTTTTATAAAGTAATATGATTAGAAAAATATGTAAATGAAGTTACAATTTTCCTTTTAAAATCTTATCATAAATAAAATTTAACAATATATTAATAATTATTTTAGAGAAAATTTTAAAGTAAAATAATTTTTTTAAAGTATTTGTACGTTGATTTCTAAATAAAATAAATATATATACGATATAATTTAAAAGTTAATTAAGAAACAAACTAGACAATATTAAAGAAAAACAATTCAAAGAAATTTATTACTTAAATCATAAATTATTTCATATATAATTTTATTTTTCTTACACAAAATATTTACTTTGTAATTAATTAATAATATATAAAATAAAATTGAATTAAATATTTTTTTGTATTTTAAAATTTCTTAAAATATTATATTATATTTTTTAAAAGACGTAGTAATAAATATTGACAAAAAGTTAGACTTTTATCTCGTTGGTATCACACGTGCCAAAGCAATACCTGAACTTCTCTTCCTTCAAAAAGCATGCATGGTGATCACAGAAATGGAGTTTTGTGAAGGACGTGAAATTGACGTGAATAAGATTTTAATTTTCACGAGTCAGAGTTGCAGAAAAAGAGGCATTTTCAGCCCTCCAAAAACATTTAAGAAAAGGAAGGTTAAAACATCACGCATTTTTAATGATTTCCCAGTTTTTTTGGACCTAGCATCACGGTGTTCAAGACTCCACGAACCCTCCCTTTCGATGCCGTCATCATAAACAACCTTCTGTTTATTTTTATGGGTTTATTATTATGCTTTAAAGAAATAAATACTATTATCTGAACATATTAACTTTTTTTTAAAAAATTTCTTAGAATAATGACTGTTGTTTTAAAAGTAAGATTAATCAATTTTTATTAAAGAGCATCTTAAATCTTATTAAAAAACATTACGTGAGTACACCATAAATCACTTTTTATTTAAATAAATTATTTTAATAATTTGTTTAACTACTCATCTTAAATTATTTTATTTTTAAAAAATAAATAAATTTATTTTAATTTATATTATTATATTTAAATTAAAAAACTAACATTAGACATGCTTAAAAATCAACTAATATTTTTTATTTTTTATTATTTTTTGAAAATAATATATTTAGTATAAATATATCATATTATATGGATAATAATTTTATGAAATTTTTTTAAAAAATATTCATAAATTTACATGGATATGTGTAAAAGAAAATATTTAAAAATTGGTAAAATATAAAAAAAATAATTAATTTACAACAATTTTTCCTATTATATGAGTATTTTAAAAAAAATAACTTAAGATGTATCATATAAAAAGAAAGTGTTTAAAGTGGTTCATTTGTAAAAAAAAAAAAGACTTATAATAATACACTTTATCCTAAAAACTAATTAAAAAAATTAATATATTTTGATTTTTATATAATTTAATTATTTAACATATTTCATTTTTCATCCGGTATATATATAACATAACTATTCATATTATTTTATTTTTAATTTTTTAAAAAAAACATATGATATTTTTCTTATCATGTCAAGCTGTTTTTTCTTAAAATATGTTCTAGTATAAAACATATTTTTTTTTTGTAAAAGATTGTTATTTTATATATATACATATATATATATATATATATATATATATATATATATATATATATATATATATATATTCTTTTTTTCTTGTAGAGATTAAAAGTGAAATTATATATATAAAAAGAGAATTATATCATACAATTAAAAAAATTTATTTTTAAACATTATGTATATTTAAAATGTAAAAAAATGGATTTTTATGTTATATAAATAAAAATATGTACGCTAAAAGTTAAAATTGAAAAAAATTTATCTATAAAAAGAGAACAGCATCTAAATTTTGACATGAGTTTAAAAAGATAAATCCTTAAATGACTTAACTATTTAAAATAATTTTATTTTTAATATCTCTCGATAAAAAATATTTATTTATTTTTATAAAATGTTAGAAAATATATGTTAATTTATGTTGAAAAAAATAAATATATATTTTTTCTTTAAAAAATTAAAATAAAATTTTATATATAAAAATAGATTATATTATAGCTCCTAAAATGATAAAAAAAATTAAGAAATGAATGTTTCACCCTCCTTTACAATTTGTTCTCCTTTCAACAAACCACCCATTCGGCCGCAACGCATCAAACCAACTCATACGGCCCAAATAATCTTGACAATCCTTTTTTGTGGTCGATCCATAATATTTTTAAACTTTTTATTATTAATTTCTCTTTTTATAATATAATACGAAGATAACGTGAATATAATTTTTAGGTGATCAAAACTTGATTAAATTAGAATTTGACACTAATTTTTTTTATAAATTTAAAATTCATATTTTTTTAATATTATAAATAATTTACTTAAATGTTTTTTTTTTATCAATCAATATACCAATAAAACATGGTACATATAAATCTATATGAATAAAAATTATATTTGAGTGTCAATAATAATTTTATTAATAATAAATTATTATTATAAATAAAAATTTATGTTGTGATAATAAATTGTTTTTTAAAAAAAATAAGGAGATTTTAGCTAAAATATATTCCTTAAATTGTCAAAGTTTAGAAATATACAAATGAATGAAAAAGTTTAAAAATAAGCTTCCCTTAAAGGGGAGTGCCGTTATTCTCTCTTGTTCTTCTTCTTTAATTTAATTTTTATTTTCTTACAATAAAGCAGATAAAACTTGTGAAAATATCAAGTTTAATTTACAATAAATTGACAATAATTAAAACCAAAATTAACTAAAATCAATCATAATAATTGTAAAAACTCAAGATATTGTTAAATTTAACTGAAATTGACCATAATAAAGAACTAATCTTCAAAATGTAATTAATTTCAATGAGATATTTAAATAGACGTTGACATCCTTTTAGAAATAACAAACTTACAAAAATATTATCGAATTATTGTATTTATTTTATTCGAATCATTAAATTATTTTTCGTCTAATTTATACCAATTAATACAAAATTTAACAATATTTTTAAAATTCAAAAAAACACAATATTAACAGTGATATTACGATGAATACTATCGTAATAAATTTGATTTGATACAATATTATTTATCATTTTAAATTTAGTGTAAAATTGGTATAATTTTATACTAAATTTTAAATTAAATTTGAAGATATAATGCAAACTTTCTTTCTTCTAAATTTATAGCATGTCACCCTTGATTGAGGTCAAAACTTTTTCCTTTTAAATAAATTTTTCAAAATTGTAGAGTTCAAAATCTTAGTACGATTTTTTATAATAAAACTTCAGTAAATATGTTATTAGAAGTTAGATATATCAAAAACAAAATTTTAAAAAAGAAGGTTAGGATATCACGCATTTTTAATGATTTCCTGTTCTTTGACCCAGTTTCAGTTTCACAGTGTTCAAGACTCCACGAGCAGTCATATTCGATGTCGTCATCATCGTCAATGTTCTCTTTATTTTCAAAGAGTTTTATTTTTAAAATAATAAACACTATTATTTAAATAAATTATTTATTTTTAAAATTAATAACTTCTCTTAAAATAATAATTATTATTGTAGAAATAAGATTAATCTATTTTTATTAAAAACATTTTAAATCTTAATAAAAAATATTTGCAAAAAACTACTAAAAAATTAATGCATTTTGATTTTTATATAATTTAATTGTTTTATTTGTTTTATTTTTAATCACTTTAAAAAACATATTTTTGTTATTAGAACATATAAAAAAAATTGAAAAAATATAATTTTAACATAGATAAAAAATTATAATGTAAATAAAAAATCAATAATCTAAATAAATATACGCACACTATAAAATTAAAAATGAATTTTTTATCTATAAAAAGTGAATAATATTTAAATTTTGAGGTGAGTTTCAAAAGGTAAATGGCTCCTAAAAAGATGAAAAAAAAGGAAAGTTTCATCCTTCTTTGTAATTTTTCCTCCACTTTAACTTGGAATAAGTAAGATGTAAGAGGTAAGGATTATATCAATAATTATATAAATTTTGTATAAATTTTTTTAATATATTTAAATAATAATAATTAATAAAATATTAATAGTTTTACTATTTAATTACATATTTTATTTTTTAATATTTATTTAAAAATATATTTTATTTAAACAAAATTAAATATTAATATAATTATTATTTTATTATATTATTTAAAATATTAATCATAATATATATTTTGATTTTTTCACATATATTTTTAAATAAAATTTAATTTATTTATTCAAAATATTATATATTTTATTATTTAAAATATAATTTTTTTATCAAATTAACCTATAACTTATTAATTATTATTATTTTAAAAAAAAATATCAAATTTTTATAAATAATCACAATTTCAATTCCAATTATTATTTAAGTATACCATTTTTAACTAAGCATCCACTGCGCTACAAAGCATCAAACGAACTCATACGCCCAAACACTCTTGACAATCACTTTGTTCCCATCCATAATTTTTTTTAACTTTAATTATTAATTTCTCCTTTTAAAATATATTAATACTATAAATTTTATTCTTCTTTTAATTAAAAGGTGACAATTCTAACGTAATACGAACATAATTTTTACCCAACCAAAAGTTAGTTATATTAGAGTTTATTACTATATTTTTATAAATTTAAAAATCTTATTAAATAATTTATTTAAAAAATATTTTAAATTTTGTATTGAATCAATTAACACAACGCTATTACCATCCAATATATCCATCACAGGAATAAAATGTGAACATAACATGATTTTCAAATCTAATCTTATCTAATGGATACAAAAATAAAAAAATTTAAAGTTATAAATAACATATTCATATCACTCCATGTGAAACATAATTTGATAAATAATGATTTCTCATGTCTGAATCCATGATCATTTTAGATGTGATACATTATCTTTTTATTAATTAATTTTATATCATTGTATTAGTTATATTATTATTATTATTATTATTATTATTTAGTAATTTTTAATAGATAGGATTTCAATTGTTTTCTCCAAAATTATATCATCCAGAATTTTTTATTATAATTTGCAATAAATTGTGTGTATGTTCTCATGTATAAAATAAATTTTTAAATTCATGTAAATTTATTAAATGCAAGTTTTAGAAAAATTAACATAATATTTAAAAGATATATAATTATTGAGGATGGTAAATACCAACCTCTTTCCAAGCACAGGGAGTTCAAATTCTTTAAGCATTTCACAATTTAAATTAAATTTTTAAATTTTTTTAGATATATAAATTGTTTTAATTTTTGTTATGGTGTTCATAAAATAAAGTATATCAATTATCATAGATTTATTAATTTTTATAACTAACCAAATTATTAATATATTTATTTTATAATTGATATAAAGTATAAAATATTATTTATTAAATAAATTAACAATAGTTAATTTAGTATTTGCGAAGTGGCCATGTGACGAGTCTCAATTAGGGTCTTATAAATGCTGGGGTCAGCCATTAACTCTTCACCTAATGTTGTTAATTAGTATTTATCATATTTATATGCTTTTTGCAAATATCAACAAAGCTAAAGTTTGAATTTTACGAATATATATATATATATTTTTGTGTATAAGTACATAATTATTTTTAAAACTAATATTTATAGTATCTATATTTTTCTTTCATTTTTCATCTAGAACTCATTAATGTTTCTAGTGACATTATCATAATAAAGATGGATAAATTGTGTATTATATTCCTACAAATAATTATATTTAAAAATCAATAATAATATCATTAATAAAATTATTACGAATAAAAATTTAAATTTTAATAATATTATTTTGTTAAAAATTATGAATTAAAAATTATAAACGTTTTATCTTCAATATCTATTTCATTTTCATCGGTTTCAATTTTTTGAATTTTCATTTCTCTACTTCAATTTCTCATCTTTTGTTTCTCTGTTTCAAGCTTTTAATTTTTCGTTTTTTTAATTTTACGTTACTTTACTCTTCTCATTGTTATATAAAGAGAAGAAAACATAGAATTGAAGATACATAGAAAAAACCAAGAAGTAACAAAGACGAAGAAACAGATGAATGGCTGAGAAAGGAAAGGAAGAGAAGAAAGAGGAAAAAAAAGGAAATAAAAGAAGTAAAGAGAGACCTACGAAGAAAATGTCGTATATTTTCTATTTAGAGTTATGTTCTTTTAATAGAGTTAGGATACTTTAAAGTTCGTGAAATAATAAATTGTAGTATAAGTTTATTATTACTTAATTGTTGTATTATTTGAAATAAGTTTTCGTCATTCTCAAACACTCACAATGAACAGAAAAATTATTTTAATGATACTATATGATACACATGTCTCGATTATTATTATTTTTCTATTTAAATTAATTTATATATATATATATATATATTTCTAATTTTAATAAAATATTATTTTTTTAAAATTGTTTGTCATTGTATTATTTTCTACAATCTTAAGATAATTTTTCTTCCTATTTTTTGAACAAATAAATACAAAAAATTTAACAAAAATTTTGAGACAAACATATTATTTATAATATGTTATATTTATCTATAATATGTTGTAATTTGTGTATTTAACAAAAAAAAAAGATTATGAAATCTAAAATGACCAATGTAGTGTCTTGAACTGAAAACCCAATTGTGAATATTGTTGACCCTACTATAGGTGGTTCTAATGTGAACCAAATGATGAGACCTTATGTGCCTCATAGGGTAACCCCAATGTTATCAGTTTATGTTCCTATGAACCATGTTATGGTAGATAAATAAGATAAATTTAATAGTTTGAACTTTAAAAGATAGAAGAGTAAGATGATGTTCTATCTCACCACCTTGAATTTGGCAAGATTCTTGACTGAAAAACTCTTGATCAACCTGAGGTCGAACAAGATTTTCAGTCTGCTAATGCTATTGAAGCATAGAAGCATTATGACTATATATGTCAGAACTATTTTTTGAATAGTCTAACTGATTCCTTGTATAATGAGTACAATAAGAAAAAGACAACCAATGACTTATAGGAATCATTATACCAAAAATATGAAAATGAAATTACCAGGGCTAAGAAATTTTTGGTTAGTCGCTTTCTTGATTATAAGATGGTGAATTATAAATCTATATACAGTAAAGCACGTGAAATCCAAGATATCATAACAAAGATGTATGATAAAGGGATGATACTTAATGAAACCTTCCAAGTTGTAGCTATTATTGAACAATTTCCCATTCATGTATAGGATTCAAGGCCTATCTTAAGCACAAGCAAAGAGAAGTTTCTTGGAAGACTTGCTAATAGGATTCAAAGTGGAAGAAGAAAACAAAGCTTTTCTAAAAGAGGTTATATATCATCAGTAACCAAGGTTAATGTGATGGAACATGGTCAAAATTCCAAACATAATAAGAATAAGGGCAAGGAAAAGCTGGGTAAAAGGCTAAATTGGGACCTAGAGACGCAAATTTTAAGAAGTCAAACTTCAGAGAGATTTTCTTTAACTGTCAGAGGATAAGGTATAAAGCCCCAGATTGTAGGTTTTCAAAAAGAAACAAAAACCGTAAGGAAAACATGGTTGATGACATCACTCATGATATCTCTATTATTAACTTGTGTGCAATCATTGTCGAGGTAAACTTGGTGGGATCAAACCTATAGGAATGGTGGATTGATACTGGTGCAACAAGGCACGTATACTCATATAAAGAGCTATTCACTACTTTTGAAGCAGTGAAAGATGGAGAAAATCTCTTCTTGGAAAATTCTACCATATCATCCATTCAAGGGTAAGGCCAGGTCAAACTAAAGATGACCTCTGAAAAGGATCTAACCTTAAAAAATGTACTCTATGTGCTAACATTTGTAAGAATCTTGTTTCTGTCTCATTGCTAAATAAACATGGCTTTCAGATGGTGTTTGAATATGATAAGGTCATTGTGACAAAAACTAGGATGTTTGTGGGAACGGGATATGTATTTGATGGGCTATTTAAACTCAATGTAATGATTGTAAAAACTAAGAATATTAATAAGATTAATTCTTCTGCTTATTTTCTTGAGTCTTCTAACTTATGGTATGGTAGACTAGGCCATGTTAATTACGATACATTGTGTAGACTAATTAACATGGAACATATACCCGCATTCCAAATAGATTCAAAGCATATAAGTGTGAGATTTGTGTTAAGGAAAAAATGACTAGGTCATTGTTTCCTCCGATAAAAAGGAACAATAAACCCCTTGACTTAATTCATAATGATCTATGTGATTTGAAATTTCTTCAAACAAGGGGTGATAATAAGTATTTTATTACTTTTGTTGATGATAGCATGAAATATTGCTATGTGTATTTTCTTGAAAGCAATGATGAAGCTATAAAGAAATTTATTCTTTATAAAACAAAAGTTGAAACTCATTAAGAAGATCAAGGTATTGTGTAATGATTATGGTGGTGAATATGAAGCATTGTTTGGTGAATTCTGCGCATAACATAGATTTATTCATGAAACCACAACACCTTATTCACCTCAGCAAAATGAAGTTATTGAACGTAAGAATCGTACCTTGAAAGAAATAATAAATGTAATGCTATTATGTTCTAGGTTGACACAGAACTTATGGAGGGAAGCTATTTTGCTAGCTAACTACTTTATCAAGAAATAAAGAAAAAAGAAAGAGAGAGACAGAGGGTGGGGGTGGGGAGCACAGGCTTTACTGAGTACTCTTTATCAAAACTCCGATTTTCTATTTCTTTTTATTTATTTTTATATTATATACATATTTCCTTTTAATCTGTAAAACTTAGGAAAATTACGGTGTTGGAATCAAAATTTTTTGTTGTTAGGGTTTCTCTTTCAGAAGAGAAGCTAATCCGGTAACAATCTTCGTCCCTCTCTCGACGCTCTTTGGTTTAATCGCAGGCGGTATCCATGCCGGAATCGCCTCCGACGTCTTCTCCAGCTCACCGGAGTATTTCAATGACAATGAAGAGATAGCGTCTCCTTTTGACTCCTCCTCAGATGGCGTCGTTTCTTCGTCGAAGATCATCTCCAGTTCTCCGTAATCAATCGATTGGTCATTATCCGCCGATGTGCGCTCAGGCTGTGGCAGAGAAACGCTGTCGTTTTTAGGAGATTGTGTGGCTCGAGTGTAAGAAGAGAGCCATTTTGCTCGCATGTACTCGGTTTTTCTCCAAGGAGGGATGTGCATGCCTTTCTTCTTTAGACTATGTCTCGCCGCTTCCGATACGATTGTTAGGATTTGTCCGAGACGATCCGATTTTCCAACGAAATTATATGGCAGAAATTGAAGGATGGTGTTGTAGGTCCCAGTTGATCGAGCTATCTCGAACTCTGATCTGAAATCTATGTCAATTAACAATCTCTCTCCATCTACAATCACATCAATATATTCATATTCACCTGAAACCAAACAAAACAAATTTTATTTTCAGTTTTCAATTTTTAATTTTTTGTGCTTGTGTTTCCGTTATGTTATCTATGGAAAATTAAGTCTAGGAAAGAAAAAGTACCAGCTGGGAAAGAGGGAGACTTGTCCCATTTTGATTTACATATTGATGAATCGTAACCAAGAGATGAAAGACCTTCAGTGACGATCTTTCTCAAATCGTCTTTACGTTTATTGGTTTTATTCTTCTCGACTATCTCGGCTGTGTCTGCCAAAAGGTTTCTCTCGTTGACACTCACGCAAGGAATCAAATTCTGTATGAAGTATGCAAAAGAAACAAGAGTCTATTATTAAGTTTCTCAAGAGTTTTACATTATGGCCTGTTTGATCTTGAAGAAAGAGAAAATTTTACCTTTAGCATATAGGAAGTGTCACCACCTAACGATCCAGAGGAGTTGTTATCACCAAAACCACCGAACATGTCAAATTTATCATCGGAGCTGTTGTTACTGTTGGCATTGAAGCAATTGCATCGGTTCCGGCCACATTTTGCCGCTGGCGTTTGCCTCTCGTTGGTCTCCTCTATGAAGTTCTGCACCATTTTCGCCAAGCAAACCGAGCTCGGCTCAAACTCCGTCTCTCTTCCATCTTTGTTAAACTCTGGTGGTGGATCAACAACAACAACAGTAGTTGGCTTCTCCGCCGATGAAATCCGAAACTGCCTGTCAAAAAGCCTCCTTAGGCGTGATTTAAAAACCGGTTTAGCTGAATCGTTTCGAACGAGTTCTCTTAAATTCTCAGAATCAGTATCCAGAGGTTGGATCTTCATCGGAAAAGGCATGGTCAAGAACAAGAAAATTGGAGGTCTTGAGATTCAAAAATTGAAAGGTTTAGGAATCTTTGTCAACTCGGTTAGCTCAATAGACTCAAAACCTCAGGTTTTAGCTCTCTCTGCTTCACCAGTTGACGTAATTACTGTAATCAACCCTAAATGTCAATTTACATGCAAATTATTCCATTTCTCCTAACAAAATTTTCTACAGAATAACCTTGTTTTGGTTCAGAGCTTAACAATCTAAACAATCTACCAAAAATTATTAGGAAAAGGAAGAAAAATTGGTAACTTGCCATACAATTAGCGAATCCATGAGAGAATATAAGAATCGTGGAATAACGTGAGAGAGTAATTCAACCAGAATGAAATGGATTTTTTTTATTAAGGATTTTCGTGGAAAACATGACTGCGATGATCGGTGATGCGAGCATTTCTTGTTGATATCATGGAGGTGAAAGTTGCCGGAATATTCATTCCTCCGGCTAGTGGTCGTTTACGGCGGTGGAGATGCACAGATAGGTTAGCAAAGTTACGTTACAGCAAAGGTGTGTGCTTTGTTAGGAGAGTGGTGGATGAGGAAGCAATGCTGCGCGGGACTGGGGTCTTTTATAGGAAAACTACCGAGCTAGACGACTAGAACTTTCTGCTAGAGGACTATAAATGCCACGTTGGATTTTATTTCCAATAAAATTTATTCATTGAGTAATTTTATTGGATATATGTCCATTTAACACAATGCTTCGTTTATTCTTGTCATTTTTTTATAAGTGTTTTTTAGGTTAGGTATTTCAATAATTTTTAGACGGCATCAATATAAATTAGTTTAAAGAAAATGATATTTTTTTAAATATAAAATTAATTTTTATTAAAAATATAACTTTTTAAAAAAATATAATTTTTGTCATCTCTATCATTTTAATATATTTTAGTTTTTTTTCTTAATCTACTTATTATATCATTTTTCTCGTCTTATAAATTTTATTTAATTATTTAAATTTATAAATTATGATAGATAAAAAACAATATTTTTTAATAAAAAAATAGAGAGAAGATTTATAAGAGAGAGCCATCAAGATTATGATAATCTTTAGTAGAGAGATCAAGAGAGAATAAAATGAAAAAAAAATTATTTAGGTTTAAAGTGTAAGAGATTATATTTTTTTGGAAATTTTAATGTTATTTTTATAAGTAATATAGAAAAAGAATGTTTATTTCCTAAAAATCTTATTTATCATCCTTAAAAGAATTTAATTAGATTAATACTATTTAAAAATTATTGGATTAAATTTATTCCATTTTTTGAATGAAAAGTTGTAAGTGACAAGCCTTAAGAGGTACATCATGACATTCCAACCAAATTAATACTTATGTAGCACACTTATTATTTAACCTCTAAATTATAAGTATTATTAAATAGAGAAAAAAGATATATAAATTAAATTTCAACAAAACTTATAATTCCAACCAAGTCGTACTACAAATACTAAGAGTTATAGATGTTATATTATCAACTCATCATTGCCCTCTTTATAAATATGAAAATAGTGGAACTTCATGCAAGTAATTTTTTCTAAACAATCAACCAAGTAGAATATCATCTCTATGGCAAAGAAAATGATTAAGTCTAAAAAAAGTGACAACATAAATAGAGTCCAATTCCAACTAAAGTTTATGCTATCCAAAGTAGGTAGCATACATCACTACATGAATGGCTACCACTAGTTCCACCTCAAAAATATATGAGACCTCAAGTAGGATACAAAAACATCCCTTAATGAAGGATCTTGATATTTGAAAAACACTCGCATAACCAAATAACCTTAGTGACCTAAAAGTAGTACCATCTGTATTAGCCTTAATCCACCCCAAAGGATGTGCCCTTCAATTAACCTCTAAAATTTGTGGAATCCGTCATGGGATGCCTTGTATTTAGAGGCGTATCTTTATCTTCAAATATATAATCATTTATGGCTATCCATATCACTTAGATGACTAAAACAATCACTAATTTCCATAAGTTACTAATCTGTGACCCAATGTTAGTTGTTATTGCGATTGTCCTTAAATCAAGGGTGGAAGAATTTGTGCAAGACCTCCTGCCAAAAAAAGGAGCATAAGAAGTCCTAGAGTACACCTATAAAATGACAACTCAAAAAAGGTGAGAGATAATTTCCTCTTCTATGACACACAATGTGCATATAGAAGGAAAGAAATGTTATATCTTTTTTGATTAGAAATAAGTAGGAAGTTTGTTTTGTATAGTACGCTAGAGTAAGATGGATTGTGATAGTGATATAAAAGGGCCCAAATAGCCTTGTCTCAACTCTTGAGTTCCTCGACCATATGTAGGGAAGTATAGGCCTCATTGATTGTGACTCCTTTCTTAATTAAGCATGTCCAAATTCTTATGTATGTACCTATCCCAACAATTATCGAGCGAATCTCTACAAAAATATTTGGATAGAGATTTGCAAAAGCCTGTGGCAAACTCCATCCATCCACCTATAAATAATCTCCCAATCAAGTATTTGTCCAATATCTCTTTGCATAGTCTTTGCCCATTAACCATTTAGATTCCTTCAATATGGTCAAATCATAACACAATATACTGAGTTAGATGGAAGAGCCAACATAATAACTCTTTAGAGCTTTCTCACTATCTAAGTATCGTCTATGTAAGTAAAGCATTGTGCTTGAGTTTCCTATGATAACCCACCAAAAAAAATTTCTTAACATGGTCTCATATAGAAGGTTGAGGTCTCATAAGCTAAGGCCTCATTCTTAGTTAGCGACAACAATCCTTCCAAGGAACCTAGACTAGTTTAAGTTTGTAAGGATTATAAGTGCTAGTTATTTTCATGGATAAAATATTTGCATGTAAATTTATTTTTAAACTCATTATCAAGTCTATCAAGAAAAGTCGAAGAAACATCAGAATTTTAGATAGTCGTATTTCAGATATATCTGTTATAATTATGATACATAGGATTTCACCTATGCATTTGATAACACATGTTCATAAACTTGGAATTATTTTTGTTGCTAAAATATTTATTTAAACTTGAATTAATTTATGAAATTACGACTTAGCCTACTCTTTAATGTGTTTCATTGTTTTGAATATATATACAAAATTTTAGGCTAAAATATAGCATAAGATATAGGCTAAAATACAGAATATGATGCATGCTAAAATATTATATAAGTTATAGCCTAAATTATAGGCTAAATCTTAGAATAAAAGATAGCCTACAATCTACTTTAAAAATAACTCTTCTTTAAATAAGAGTCTTCTTAATTAATGAGTCTACATCAAAAGAACTCCTCTTTAAATAAGAATCTTCTTGATTAATGATTCTACTTTAAAAGAAATCTTCTTTAAATATGATTCTTTTAATTAATGAGTATTACTAATCATATTTGTAATAGAACATATATTTATTAATTACGTAGGATTAAGGGTTTTAATTTTTCCTATAAATAAAACTCATTGTTCATTGTTTCAATCAACCACACAAGATCATTATTCTATTATTCTTAATCACTCTATCTTGTTTTATAAATATTTTTTAGGATTATTTATTTGGTTAATCTATCAAACATTGGTGGTTGTGTTTGATTGATTAATAAGCCTAATTAGTTTATGGTATTTTGATCATACGTTCTTATAACTTATTTTTTATTTTTGTTCTTGAATTGTTAGATCAAATAATTATACGTGTCATATCATAATTATTTGGTTTGATTATTAATATTTAAAGAAGCTATCATTAATGAAATTGTACTTAAATTGATTGTTCTAGGATTGATAGTTGATTTTGATTTATTTGAAATAGTTAATAAATCATATGTTTAAAGTTATTCATTATTAAATATATTCTAGAACACACATGGACACTTATGTCGGGAAACTTATTGGAAAGTTGGTCTAGATACTGTTCACTCTAACATTAGAAACTGTGAAAATAGAACAGAGACTCATAAATAAGGTACAATATGGAAATATCCTAGGGAGGGTTTCATAAGATCTAGTTTGTACTTGAACATTTGATTTTTTGAGTGGAAAGTTAGATGATCCGGTGGACTGATAGTTTTTCTCATAAGTCATAGTTGTGGCCTTCGTTGTTTCCATGTAAAATATCATATGTTATTCTTTCATTTTTGCATTTTATTTTTACATGCGATTGCATGTCTGAGCGCTTTGTTTATGTTATTAAATTATAAATTGATAAAAATGAAAAATAATCTATTCATCCCCTATAGGTTAATTAGGTCTGTATTTTATAAAATTTCAATTGGTATTAGAGCTAATACTAGACATTTTTAGCGAGTTTGATCTTTAGAGACACACACTCTTACTTATGGACCAAATTGAAGAAGGTGGGTCATCTACTCTTAGATGAGTATAATTACCTTTACTAGAACACTTGCATGTAATCCTTTTCTCAAACAAAATGAAAAATTTTGGGATGCCATTCTTGATGGCTGGGAACCACCTTCTGTAACAAAAGATGGTGTAACAACCATGAAGCCAAGAAAGGACTAAACCATTTAAAAACGCACCCTTAGTAGGGCAAACCAAAAAGGTCTAAGCTTAATATTTATTGTAGTGTCGATGTATGAGTTGCATTACATCACCTATTGTGAGACTGTTAAAGATGCATGGAATACACTTGCTCTTACTCATTAGGGAACTCCCCAAGTGAAACAAAAAAAATTAAGATTGCTAAGATCTTAGTTTGATTCCATTAATATGAGCAACACTGAAAGTTTTGGTCAATTCTATGCTCACTTTTGTGATATCACTAATGCTTGTTCTAAACTTGGTGAGAAAATTCCATAACCTATACAAATATGCACTTCTAAGCTCTTTAACAGTGGACTATAAGATAAAAGTTATAGGAATAGAGGAAAGCAAGAATGCTGACACACTAAACAATGATGAACTTATCGGGTCAATCCAAACCTATGACTTTACTCTTGATCCACCTAAGAAAATCAAGGATGTGGCATTCAAAAGTTCTAAAAAGAACATCTCTGATAGTGATGAGGATATGAATTTTTTATTAGTCTTGTTTGCACAAAAATATAAGAAGTTCCTAAAAAAGTAGGATAAATAGAATAATCAAAGCCACATGGAGATAAGAGAGGTCTTGAATATATAGATGAATAGTCAACACCTTCATCATTCAAAACTCAATTTGTAAAACCCACCGTTGCTATAATAGGGAAGGTAATTTTTGCACCCTATTACTCTAAGAAAATTAGGTTTATTCCCATGTGTCATCATTGTGGTAGGAAATGACATATTATACCTAAGTGTATATTTCTTTATATCTATGATTCTATCACGAATACAAATGTTTCTAGGACACGTCAAAAGAATTTCAAACGTAAAGGTTTTACTGCAAGAACTATCCAAAAAGAGGAACTTAAGAAACAAGTAGCTCAAACTTCAAAAATTAAAATAGGATGGGTTAAGAAGTCTGAGTTGCACTAATTAGCATTTAAAGCTAAATCAAATACCGCATGGTATTTTAATAGTGGATGCTTTAAACATATGATTGGGAACCATTCTTTATTTAAAATCGTTGAAAAATATAATGAAGTGACATTTACGTGCGTTGATGGTAAAATCTTTAAAATTGTTGGAAAAAACTCTATTCAAATATAGGATATTCCTAAACCTGATAAAGTTTTATATGTGGAAGGACTCAAGGAAAACTTGATTAGCATAAGTTAAATATGTGACAATGATTTTAATGTGCAATTTATGAATAACCATTATATTGTAACATATTGAAAGGGTGAATGTATGATAAAAGGGAATTAGATCACATGACAATTGTTATTGCATTGACATATCACTCACAATAACATGTAACCCAACTACCTCATGGCACAAAAGCTAGGTCAAATAAATTTTAAATATCATGTTAGATTAAGTAAAGTTAAGACTGTGCGTGGTCTACCTACTCTCTCCAAAATTAAAATACCTGTACATGGACCGTGTCAATTGGGTAAAAAAATTAGGACCACTCATAAGAAGATCCAGAGTATCAATACAAATAGAGTATTAAAATTGATACATATTGACCTCATCGGTCCTATTAGAACTAAAAGTATTAGAGGTAAGAAATATATCGTACTTGTAATAAATGACTTTCTCGCTACACTTGGGTAGACTTTCTTAAAGATAAGTTAGATGCTTTTGAATTCATCATCTCATATTGTACAAGAGTGAAGATTGAAACAAGTGAAAAAATAGTTACCATCAAAAGACTAAGAAAAGACCATGGAAAAGAGTTTGAAAATACTAAGTATGTTGACTTTTTTTAAAGAACATGGTATCTTTCATGAATTCTCTGCCCCCATCACATCTCAACAAAGTGGCATAGTTGAAAGGAAAAAAGATACTTTAGGAGATGTCAAGAGTAATGTTGTATGCTAATGGAGTCTCTAAAAGGTTTTGGGTTGAAACTATAAACACTACATGCCACATTATAAATCATGTATATCTTTACCCAAGTACAAACCAAACTCCCTATAAGATATAGAGAGGTAAAAAACACAATTTGAAATTCATGCATGTTTTTGAAAGTAAATGCTACATACTTAGGGGTCGAGGATAGTTGTGTAAGTTTGATTCAAGAAGTGATAAAATGTATATTTCTAAGTTATTCCCTAAACAGTAGAGCCTACAGCAATGTCTTCAACTGTAGAACTAATGTTGTTATAGATTATACATATAAGCATATTTCAAGTGAAAAAGTTGATAGTGAAGTAAATTTAACAACATCTCTAATAACGAGTGACACAATTGGAACAAAATAAGAAGAGCTTGAGGAAAGAGAAGAAAAGAAGAAAAAAGTATCAACCTCATCAATGATAAATCCAACCCGTACTTCAAAAAATAATCCTATTAAAAATATAATTGGAGATCTTAATGCAAGTATGGTAACAATAAGAAGATAAATAAGTGGGGTAACTCATTTATGCTATATTTCTCATATTGAACCAAAACAATGTGAATTAAGCCCTTAGGGATGAATTTTGGATAAACGTTATACATAATGAGTTAGCTCAATTTGAAAGAAATCATGTGTGGATATAAGTACCTAAGCCTAAAAACAAAAATGTTATTGGAACTAAATGAGTGTTCAAAAATAAATCTAATGAGCATGACATTTTTGTTAGAAATAAGGCTTGGTCGGTAGCTTAAGGCTACACACAAGTAAAAGGAGTTGACTTTAATGAAACATTTGCACTTGTAGCTAGGTTAGAATTAATTAGGATTTTACTTGCCATTTCTTGTGACATGAAATTCAAATTATATCAAATGGGTGTTAAGTCTATCTTTTTAAATGGATTTCAGAATGATGAGTTATACGTGTAACAACTAAAAGGATTTGTTGATCCAAAATTTTCAAATCATATTTAGAAACTTAACGAAGCTCTTTATAGTTTGAAACAACCTCAGTGGTATGAGAGAATTATCAACTATCTCTTGAATAAGGGATTTTTTCGAATGTGAGTTGATAAGACTCTATTAATCAAAATGAGTAGTGATGAGATCTTCATTGCTCAAATTTATGTGGATGAATAAATTTTGGATCCATATCTAGTACATTAGTGGATGATTTTGTGCATGTTATGACAAATGAATTTGAAATGTCTCTGGTAGGTGAACTAATTTTCTTTCTTCATTTGCAAATCAAAAATCTCATGATAATATATTTATTTCTCAAAATAAGTACGCCTACAACCTTCTTAAAAGGTTTGGTCTTGAAACTAGTAGGCCATTAAGGACTTCTTTAAGTACCAGCACAAAAATTACAAAGGACACTCAAGGTAAAAGTATCGATCAAACCTTTTGTAGTAGTATGATAGGTAGTTTACTTTATCTCACTACAAGTAGGCTTGACATATGTGTTTGCATTTTTGTGTGTGCCCGTTATCAAGTTGACCCTAAGAAATCATACTTAGAAAATGTAATGAGAATAATTAGGTATATTTCAAGAACAAGTCATTATGGTCTATATTTTACTACTCATACTACTTGTGAAGTAAGTGGTTATACAGATATTGATTGGGCAGGCAAGCAAGATGATAGGAAGAGTATATCCGGTGGTTGCTTCTACACTAGGAACAACTTAGTATCCTTGCACATAAATGCTTGGATTAAAAACATGCTTAAAGACTATGGTCAACCAAAAGGTATGATGCCCTTATATTGTGATAAATATAATGCTATATGTATTTCTAAGAACCTAGTTCAACATTCTAAAACTAATCACGTTGACAGTATGCATCCTTTTATTTGAGAATTAGTTGACGAGAAAGTAATAACACTTGAGTTTGTACCTACTGAAAGACAACTAACTGATATATTCACCAAATCTATGGATACTCAAATATTTGAGTATCTTAGGAGTGCCTTAGAAATATCTCTTTCAAATTGATTTCCAAATTTTATTTCAAAAAAGAAAAAAAGGAGAGAGAAGTAGAATTCTTATTTGGCCAACACGTATTGGACTTATTTAACACTTACATATATATAACCTTGCTTTTAGTGACTTAACTCATTTTGACATTTATTGTATAAATTATTCTACAATTTTGACTTATGCATATATATATTCTTGTACATGTGATGATCGATGTTTACTTGAGGGAAAATAATGATTTAAGTTTAGAGTGTGATAACTTTATGAAAGTGGAGTCATTGGTGCATTTTTGGGCATAATATTTGTTTTTTTATTGAGTAAGTAGTACTTTTGGTGTATAAAAATTAAAATATGAACTTTCTAGTGTAAAGGAATGAAAATATATATTTTAGAATATTTTTGAAATTTTTAAGGAATTTTTATAAATTTTTCAAAGAAGGATCAATCATAATAGGACATGTGGATATTATATAAGCAATGGGAGCCAATTAGAGTGCGTCGTATGTATAGTTGACCAGTTGTTACCATATGGATACCATGAAAGTAATGAGAGCCAATCAGAGGTGCCACAAGTACTAGGTGATGTAAGTGTTGCCACGTGACAACATGGATTGTATTTTTGATTTTTATTGAGTGATCAAAGAGCATGCCACACATGATCATATGATCCATCTATTGGTTCCACTAGGGTGCCATGAAATCTGAATCAATAAATTGTAAAGTTCCATGTGTTATTAACTCAGCACGCGTTGACCAGAACCAGTCTACCTCACCATGTGTCGTGCGTTGATTCTTCCAGTGTTTCTCCCTTGCTATATATCACTATCTCATTAGACAATGCTGTTTAATTTTCCTTTTTCATCTCAGTATTTAATATGAAGTTGATTTGATGGTTTAGATTTCATTTGAGCCTTATTTAACCCTTTAATTGCACCAAAAACTCTACATAGTCAAATTTACATTTTTTAAATCTATTTTTGTTGCCAAGAAGAGTAAAAAAAATTCAAAAGAAAATATAATTTTGGCTAAGATTCAAGAAGAACTTGGTGCTATAATTCAAGAGATTGATTATATTTATTCTTCTTCTCGTTTCTTTATCAATTATCATGTTTTTATAATAAAAAAATTTAAGCTTTATGAATACTATTATGTATAGCTAATTTATTAATCTAAGGGTCTTATGAACCCAATACTTTACACGTGATAATCTAATATTTTTACCTCCATTATGATTTCGATTCAATTATGTTATTTAATTTCATTTTTATATTATTAATTGTTTGGCCAACAATTTATTTATAAAGCTAGTTAAATAGATTTGAGAGAATTATTTAATTGTTTATATTGATTAAATAACATGTATAATTTCTAAGCACAGATGTATGATTCTTATATATGTGATCCATAATTGACGAAATTAATGTGTAGTATGTTAATTGATATTAGAGTGTGATTAAGTTAATTACTATATAGTGTGTACTTTACTTGATAGAAAAATACATACTAGGTTGGATTTAATTGATTATGTAATTGATTGATAAGTATATTAGGGGGATTTTATTTATTCATATGTTTAGAAAATTGGGAGATTAAGTATTTCTATATATTGTTTTCATATTTTTTCTTAGTTGCAAATTTTGAGTTAATTAATTATTACTATTTACTTTTAGTTCTTTTAATTTCTCTTTCTTAAATCACACAAAAATAAAATTGATCTTTACTTTTTTATTTGAAAATTAGTTCATAATACGATAATCTCTATGAGAATGACAATTTTTTATTATTATATTACTTGTTTATGATGCGTATATTTGTGTACTCATTACACATAATTTGTGTCGATCAATAAATATTTCTTTCGGTATTATATGACAATGACATTCTGCTTCTAGCAACGATATTGACTTACTGCACGAAATTAAGAAATTTTTGATGAAGAAATTTAAGATGAAAAATCTTGGCGAAACCTCTTTTGTTTTAGGTATTTAGATACTGAGAGATTGTTCTTGAGGTATCCTTACGTTTTCTCAAGAGAGCTATATCGATAAGGTTTTGAGTAGATTCAACATGAAAGATAGTAAACTAGGAGATATGCCTGCAATACTAGAAGGGGGTCAAATACATGATTACATGCTCATTTATCAAAGATCAAATAGTTTAGAGGTCATCGAGTTCTCTAACTCCCATTTTGTGGGATGCTAGGGTAGCAAGTGCTCCACATCGGGTTATATCTTTATGCTAGCTAAAGGAGCTATCTTATGGAAGTTTTCTAGAAACACTTATAGCTTTGTCAACCAGGGTTGTAGAGTTCATTACTTATTAAGAGGCATCCAACCACATGATATGGCTACACAAATTTATTATTGGACTATGTTTGATAGATGGCATTGATGTGCCTTTGAATATTTACTATGATAATAATTCGGAGATGCTTTACTCCAAAAAAATAATAGCTCAATGAAGTCAAAGTTTATGGATATCAAGTTTGTAAATGTTGGAGAGATTTCAAGATAGGTAGATTTTTATAGAACATATAGGAACAAATTCTATGCTAGTAGACCTATTAACCAAGGGCTTAACGTTTAAGATTTTTAATGAGCACACTGCTTATATGGGTATTACTTTTTATAATACCTTAGTTTGGTGGGAGTCATTTTATGTTTTATATGTTTTACTTTAGACATTAGATTGTTTAATTTTTTTCAAAATAAGGTTCATGGTATATGAATCTATTATGAGCTTACTTATGTTTTCTATGTGCATTTTTTTGCATTGCATGAGGACATTGGATAGATCTCACTAAAGATTGAATAAAGATCAGTTGGAAATCATCATATTTGAAATCACATTGCATGTAATTTTCATGCCACTTATCCATATTTGATCTATGCCATTGAGTGTATTAGCATGATGATCATCGTGGTTTGGTTATGACTACATTGTGATAAAATCTGTGGTGGTTCCATTACTAATATATGAGATAAGCCAGATTTTTTAAAGAGAAGTCTAATGAACGTAAGGATTTATTGTGATATAATTGGTTTAAGAATAATGTGCTACCCAACTAGGAGATTGTTAGGAAATCACATTTTCTATACAAAATTTGGCAATATATCTTTTCATTCCTCAATTATATTAGCTATATAATTTAATAGGTTGAAATTAAGTAATTTAATTTTGGAAAGCCCTTAGATTGCTCAAATTGATATGTAATGATTTAGTAGGTATCCATGTTGGCTTAATTAGGGGATTATGGGAACCCTAATTGAGCAATATATAAATATCCATTTGGTTATGGTCCTCAATGCACCAAATCATAAAATAATTTCTCTTCTCCTCATATGGAATAGAGACAATGATCATATTAAGAAACTAAGGCGATTTGGTTGAGGTAGATCACAAACCACCCATCATTCATGATCATTTGTTTGTGACCGATTGTCGTAGTATTTTTGAAATAATAGATGATCGTTCTTAATGGATACAAATATTTCGCTCGAATTAATAAATTCTCTATAATCTAGGATGATGTAGATTCTAAGAATTTTTTGGTATTCTGTTATATAGAATCTGTTTATAGCTTTTATTATGATTTTATTCCAACTTGTTTCTCTCTTGGCAACTGAAGCTGAATATAGTACAATCACGAAAGCCAACAAAGCGATGATTTGGTTACAATGTATCGTGGAGGAATTCGAAAAGAAACAAAAAACGAGAAACAAGAACACATGTGTTATATTGTGATAGTTATAGTACCCTACATCTTGCGAAAAATCCGTCTTTTTATTCTAGAACGAAGCACATACAAGTGCAATAGCATTTCATCGGGTCGCTTCTTAAAGAAGATTATCAAGCTTGAGAAGACTTGATGCATAGATTATAAATAGAGAGATATTTAAAAGATTGTTAGAGTCATCCATTTTCCTTCTTTTATGCTTTGACAAAACATTGCCTACTATAAATTAAATCAGGAAAGGAACGACTGATATTGAAGGAAGAGTGAATGGCTAAAAATATTTCTTGACCCATAATAAATAGGAAGAGTTTTTAGTATTTAAAAACATCTCTAAGCAGAAACATTGTTTTAGCTCTGAGTGTACGAGAAAAACATTTATTTGGGTGTACTGGATTTATAACGTGAATTCATTAATATACTAAATAATGTAATATTTTTTTCCCATAGTAAAAATATTTCTATATAAAATCTTTGTGTTTTATTTTTTATTCTTATTTTAATCTATTTATTAATTTGTTCCTTGTGTATTTAATAGTAAGAATTGTGAATTTTTCCATACAAGAGAATAAACAAGAATGTAAAAGAATTTGAAATCATTGATTCAAATATTCATAATATCTTCATTTGCATTGATTATATTTTTAGATTTGATTGGTATCAATCAATCTAAGAAATATATTTTTGTTTTCTAATTTTTTTAAAATGATTAATTATAATTTCCTCAATATTCTACAATTACTCATAAAATAGCTAAATGGCATATTGGTTTAAAAATAACAATTAAATACTTTTTCGTTACTTTTTTTTACACTCTTTAAAATTAGATTTTAATATAAAAAATAACAATTGTTCTTATTATATTGATACATGTTCTTTGTTTTTATCATTGTCCTTATGCAATATTTGTATAATATTGGTCAAAGTGAGCCCTTGAAGAGTTCAAAGAATCTGTCCCTTAAAGTTTGAAAAATAATGAAAATGAAGAAATAGCCCTGCTTTAATTTATGGTGACAGGTCTGAAAATCAATATTTTTACGAAGACAGAGAACACCGTTTGTACGCATGCCTGGTCAATTGTGCTGAGAATTAGAAGGGTAGCGGAGAAACTGGCATCTTTTTTATTAATTCCAATTGGATTGATCTGAATTGTATTTCTAAGATTTTTAATTTTCAAGTCATTGATGTAATCAATTTCGGATAATTATTGAATTTAGAATATAATTAATTTATATATATTATATTTAATTTTAAAAAAATTACATTTTTAATAAAATTTATTATTTATAATTATAATTAGAAAAATAAAAATAATAAAATAATTATTAAATTGTTATAAAGATTTAATATTTATATATATTTTAAAATTAAAATAATAATTTAACATAATCTTTATAATAATTTAAAATAATTATAATATGTATAATAAAATATATATTTAATTATAATTATAATTGTAATATGATGATTGAATTACAATGAATTCTAAAATCTATTTATCTAAATTCGAATATATTATATATTTTTTAATTTAAATCTGAATCAACTATCAATATATAAATATAATATAATTTAAAGTGATATATTTGATAAAAAAATTTAATTTAAATCAATTATTTGGATTATTAGTCATTTCAAGTTAAAATTATAATAAACAAAGAAGAAGTTATAATTTTGCTTACAAATAGGACTACATACCCAAAAATAGTCATTGTTATAAAATCTAATGAGACAAAGCTAAACATCAACATGTCTATGTAATTTCTTCTACCCATATGTTGATCGCTATATAGATCATTTCCTTTTTTTATTTTTTGTTATTTACATAGTTTATGAATCCAAGTAGAGATCATTTGCTTATCCTTTTATCATTATTTCCTTATTTACATCCATTTACTATAGCAATCTTTTAAGTATTTAGATAGTTGATATGCTGTATAATTATGTTCATTTATGTCCTATAATTATATGAAGTTTTTTCCTATTAAAATATCCCTTTTTCAATATATATCTCCAATTAATATATATATATATATATATTAAAATATTCTCGAATTTTCTTATTTTCTTATTTTCTTATTCTACTCATCGAACATTCTTTGGTATATTTAAACTCTCCTAAATATTTTTACCCTTTTTTTCAATAAATTATCTTTACCCATGCATGCCTCCTAAGTTACTTTTTCCACGTATTACTAAAATATACACATTAAGCATTCTTTTCAAGAAAAGTAAAATTAACAATTTGAAATTTGGCTATTCCCGTTTTTGTTTTCGGGTAATATCCACGTAAAATAAAAACTAAAATTTTGAATAAACAAAATAATGGTACTAAGCGCCTTTGCTTTCTCTAAAAAAGTGTGGATCGAGTTCTTCTGGAAGTTCACCTTCCACACCTTTGTTTCTTCTTCATCCCTCATCACCCTCTCCATTGGCTTTCAGATTCAGTCATCAAAAATTAAAAATCATCATCATCGTCACCAACTTCTTGTACTCGATCTTCAAAAACTTCCTGGCCACCAATTATTATAACTATCTTTTACAGAAGCAATCTAATATCCGCCTCCATTTGCACCAGTAATCTTAAGTGTGCCGGTTCGCATGGCATATATGGAAAGAAACCTTTACATTTCTCAGAGATATATTAACACATGACTGTTTTATCTACTATTATAGATGTTTTTTCAGATACCCAATAATTTTTTCACTAAATCATCATAGTTTCCAAGGTTTATCAATATTCAAAGCTTCTTGGCTTATACTTATCAGATCACTTCCAGAAAACTGAAAAAAAAATTATTCTCAAAATCTCTCTTTTATTTTTCATATGGTGTAACAATAAATTGTTAGAACTCTTTTCAGATTTAGTCTTTTTAATCTACTTGTTTTTTCCTAACATATGTTTCACCTTTTTTTTCTTTATTCACAGTTTGTCTCCCTTTCTCTTTAATTAGCTTGCATGTGTGTAGCATTAATTTTATCCATCTAAAATATATATTCATAAAAGAATAAACAGCATGCAACAGCTTTATAATTCCATCAATATTGCTTTAAAATCCAATCTTATTATTTCAGAATATTTAAGTATGGATATAATTAATGAGTAAATAGATAATTAATAAAAATATGATAAATTAAAATTTCACTAATAACTAGATATATAATCGCGTATAAATAAAAATTGACATACAAGATATTTTAAATAGAAGTAACTTAAGTTACAATAATGACGTAAAAAAAAACTAACGGTCCACTAAATCAACTCGAACATATTCAGTTGATACTTGAAAAGTTAGCACAATATACAAGTATAACTTTGTCTTAGAACATATTCAATAATGAATAACTCTAGTTAGAAGATTCAAAATATATTAGTTAGTTTCAAATCATCTAACAATCTTAAAACAAGTAGATCAATATAAGTTCAATAAAGATAACTTCTTTAAAGTTCAATAAAGATAACTTCTTTAAAGTTAAATAATCAAATTAAATATTTATGATATTACACACATAATTATTTTATCCAAGCATTTAAGAACATAATAAAGAAGAAACTATATAAATATATGATCAAAATATCATAAATTAAATACACATATTAATCAATCAAACATAATCATCAATATTTGATGGATTAATTAAAGAAAAAAACCTAAATAAATATGATGTTATTTTTGCAAAACATTTTGAGAGAAATAGAGCACAAAATCAATTAGAAAATTATAATGAATGTGGTTGTTGAAACAATAAACAATGAGATTTATTTATATGAAAAATTAAAATTATAATCTTATGTAAATACGCTTTCTATTGCAAATAAAATTAGTAATACTAATTAATCAAAAGGATTCTTATCTAAGTAAGAGTTCTTTTTAAAGTAGTTTTGTTGAGATTTTAGGCTATAATTTAACCTATATCTTATCACTACTACAAAAGGGGTATATAAGTCGCTATGTAAAGTCGGTTTTTGAAAAAAACCGACTTATAATGAATTTAAAGTCGGTTATCCACGTCAACCGACGTTATCTATGTGACGTAGCTTATATTTTATCCTATATTATAACGTATATCTTATCTTATATTTTAGTCTATAATATAGTATATATCTTATCTTATATTTTAGCCTATAATTTAGTATATATCTTATCCAATATTTTAGGTTATATTTTATCCTATATTTTAGCTTATATTTTATCCTATATTATAATGTATATTTTATCCTATATTTTAGCCTATAATTTAGTATATATTTTATCATATATTTTAGGAAATATTTTAAAAACATCGAAACACATTAAAAAAGGAGTAAATGATAATTTCATAAATTGACTCGAATTTAAATAAATATTTTAAGCTAAAATCTTATGTGTCTTGATCGATCTTAAATAGGCTCGATCGATCCAATTGGTCAATCAATCGAAATCCTTTTCAATCTATCCATCAATAATTAATAAAAAATTCAAGAGTAGATAGATCAAACACGATCAATCTAACCCATTCAATCAATCGACCAAGTATTCGATTGATCGACTAATATATATTTCAAATGTTCCCAAGTATAAAACATGTATTCTAACGTGCATAAGGATGAGTATATACTTGAAACATATTCACATGAAGCTTGGAAATTTCTTCGACTTGAGTAGTGATCTTGAAAATCCTTACAATTAATCTTCCCCTCTGGCATATTAGTGTGATAAAACATATCTCTCGCTACATCAGGCTCATAGAAAAAGTAAATTTTTACATAGTAAAACTATCCTATGATCTGGTAAAACCATATTCGTTTGAATATTCACATATCATATGTACACTGACAAATAAAAACACAAATAGGTGCATAACTTATCTCAAAAGACTAATTATTTACTAGCTCAATGTGTATAATACCAAAATAGCAAAGAAACAAACATAGACAATAAGCAATAATATATAGAACATTATTTAAATATTAAGTTTACTCTTCTATATGACATATTGAATGAATAAAACACTTTAGTGTTCTTCGTCTATATGAAGTCTCTCTCATTAAATAATATTTCTCCTTATGTATATTACCTTTCTTCCTTTTTATCATATGAAGACATAATATAACATTGAAGTTTACATTCAATATGAGTGAGAATAAAATGTATGCAATAAAAGAACTCCCACAAGTTCTATGACTACTCAAACTAAAGTAGAAGAAAAAATTTATAAAATCTGATATATAAATTTTTCTTTGTTATCAAGGATAGTAGATTTATTTAAACAAGTTTAGAACAAAATACTCAATTGATATAATAATATTGTACAAATTTTGAGTCTCAATTGAAAGCATAAATATATAGACAAGACATGTTGCATAATAATACAAACTTGACATACCGACAATCACCCAAAAGTAAGATATATATTTGTAGTAAAATAGTATGCCAATTTATTTATTTATGATTAGTCAGGAAAGATTCAAAAGAAAAAGTATTATCTATCATGTAAAACTGTAATTGAATTCTCACTATCATAAAATAAAATTATCTATTAAGAAAAAACTTAAAATTCTCACTAGATGTGAAAAGTATGTAAATACACAAGTTAAAATATCTAATTACACAATGTAAAATCAACCAAAAACATGATATAGTATGAAAAAAATATATATAAAGTCCATTTCATTGTTTAAAAAAAATCTACTCTTCTAGTTTTTTTATTTTTATTTTTATTTTTTTAAAACTAAAAAAACATCAATAAAAATACAAAAACAAACACACAAACCCTAAAAGAAAATGCTTACTTAGGGTTAAATAACCAATCAAATAAAAGTATCGAGGTGAATAACAGGGAACGATCATATAATAAAAAAAAGACAATCTTTCATAATTTAAAATTTTTTTAACTTTGGTTTCTTTATAACTTTGGTTTGAAAATTAACTATCTTAATTATCATAGGTATTTTTTGTACTTATATTTAGATTTCACATTCATCCTAAATAAAGATACAACATGCATATCCATGGCTCGAATAAATCTGCATGAACAATAAAAAAGTGTGTCGGAACAAATCTGCATGGCTCGAATAGTCCCATATAGTAGATTAGGATTTTCCATGGTGAGGAGGCAAAACCTAATCACAAAAAAAAAAAAAATTGAGCGTCAGTTGGTAGCATAACCCTTATTGTAACAAATAAAGGCTAACATACAGCAACAAAAAAATAACAATATGTAGAAAAAAGGATATACTATAGGGAGAGTGACTAATCAGATTCACAGTTTCCAAAGATTAGATCTTCTACGTATCCAAATAAATTTAATATCGTTGAATTATTAATTGTTGGTAAGGTAGGCATATACATTTGTATCTTTATAGACATTTTAATATATATTACTTTAAATATATATTCTTTACATTAAATAAGTTCTATACAAACGTTAAGAGATCATGAGTGAACTGTTTTGCTGAAAAGAAAGAGAAAAGTCTCCTGTAATAAGGAGTGATGGTAAAATAATTAATTTAATAGTTAATTATAAGTTAATAAAAGATAAATCTTATTATTTTAATTAATAATTATTTATAATATTAATTAATATGTTATACGTGTAAAAAGTGCTCAAAAATAAAAGGAAAATTAATAGTACATATTATTCTCCCGCAGCTTGATTCCTGGGGAATGAAAGTAAAAATATTAGAGGCGTTTTACTTTTATCCTTATTCAGGTGAAAGAGTGCTACTTTGAAATTATGGTTGTAGGGTTTCCAATCGCTTTCTCATAACACCTTTTGCTTTTCCCTTTGTTAGAGAAAGTAATTTATATGTAATTGTCAAGCATTTGATTTCCAAAAAGATATTAGCAAACCCATGTTTCCCAAAGCCTTAAAGAGAATGATGAGGCTGAGGGAAAAAATAAAAAATAACCAAAATTTTCATTAGGTATTATAAAAAAAATATTATTATTATAAAATACTAAAATGTAATTAATTATTGAATAAAAAAATCATTTCATTAAACTTTGTTATAATATTAACAAAAAATATTGAAACATACTTGGTGTAATTGGCAAAATTAGTTATTTGAAAAAGAGTATAGTAATTTTGTTGACAAAAAGTTCACGGTTTCCATAATTAACATTAATCATGAAAATAAGCAATAAAAAACGAATCATGACACTTATATATGAAAGGCAAAGGCGACTTAAGGGCTTCTGTAACCTAAATAAAAACATAAAAACGAACCCTTAAATATTTTCCAATTTTTTTTTTTTTTGTGATAAATATTCCTGGATAAGAATTTGTTAATGAAATTAGAAGATTTTTGTCCAATGTAAATAATAAATTAAAAATTGAATATATAAAAATGTAAATATAAGTCACCTTTCGTGATAGGATCAAAACATTATTTTTCAACTTGATAGGATCAGGATGTTTATAATTATTTGTAGAAAACTTTAAATTAAAATAAGAATAGGTGACAGTACAAGAAAATGTTTCTAATGGCAGTATAGTTGTGTGTCGGGGACATATTGGCTTTCTAAGCAGATGATATCCCAAATATCTTTGTACAACAACAATCTCGATATTGCCAGGCAAAATTTCCGGACTAAAAGTCAAAGATAATGATAATTATCTGATTAGATTTTCACTAATTTCCTTTGATTTAGACACTTAGATCATAGATTTCATGAAAACTTGTGAATCTATATATAGCCCAAGTCTATCAATTTCATTCATCCTAGTCTATTCTGTCAACTATTGGAGCGAGCTTTGGAAAGAGAATTCTGCAAATAATCAGTGCTCAACAACACTTTGCTGAATAAATCCAAGCCCTTTCTTTTTTCTATCTTCTTCAGTTTGTCTTGAATTTTGCACAACACTAACCTAAGAACACGAAGAATAAAAAAAAATATCACCACCTTCATACCACACTAGTAGGACCCAAGTAGGTCGTCCAGGAAATTGTCTGAAAGGTGTGCTCCTCATTTAATAGTATATGGTAGAAACCACAGGTGTTGATGATTTATTTCATTGACACCACCATGCATAGCAGCAAAAAGCATAGTTATAGCAGAAGACACATGAACAGATTTCAAAAAAGATCCAGAATGTAGAGTAGAAGTGCAAAAGGATCTAGTCACAGGGATAGACATAGAGATGGAGACTAGGCAAGAGGTATATCATCGCATGAAAGTTCAAGCATGGGACCTATAAATTTGAAGAGTCTGCCCAACCCAGCCTACCAGCCAGCAACCCATCTAAGCGACTAGAATGAGCGAATAGCCAACCAGGCTGGGCAGACAGTTGACCAGCTAATTAGGTAAGCCGACCAATTGGGTCGACCAGTTGACTGGGGGCGCCCACTAGCCGACCAGGAAGAAGCTTCCAACTAAACGTCCAAAGTTACAGGGCCGACAAGCCAATCAGGTGGGGCGTTTGACCAGCCAGTGGTCTGATCGGCCCCTACCGTCAACTCTAGCAGGGCCAGTGGTCTGATTGGCCCCGGTCGTCTGTCCGAGTAGATCTACCAAACCAGTTTTTGGCAGGCAATCCCTAGTTTAGCAGCGATAATGCCGGTGATTCTACTAACCTGAAATTTTCTTTTGCTCCCTCTACTTATCATGATCCTACCGCATCTGTCGGGACTTCTAGTTTTGCTACCACTAAGTGCATTCCCACGAGCATCCTACTTGTTGAGTTTGAACCAAATTTGGGCTATGAAGTCGACTATTTTGTCCCAATTTTGATCAAGTCTATATTAGATACGTCGATGAATATCTTAGAAATTCTCAACGACATCAACATTCTTCTTCCTGATGGTAACTTAGTTCCTAGTAACCCATTTCCCGTGGAAGTCACCATTTTTTCTGGTAATATTTTGCCAACCTCAAGCTTCCTTTTTTTTGTGAAGTAGGGGCACTTTCTAGGAAATTTCCTAGCAATTTCTAGAAATTCCTAATTTCCTTCTACGACAGGGAGTTAACTCTAGAAGAATTCCAGTATATGTGATTTTTGAAAACTATAAGTGGGGCTTGGTTTGGAGTCTGGCCTTATTGTAACTACAAGTTTATTGAGGAATTACCCATATTCAACAAAGGTTGGCCACTATCCTGATTCATAGCAACTGGTGATTACGATATGGCCTGTCATGAACTTAGCCCCGTGCCTATTCATTTTTGTTCCTGGTGGTGAGGCACTTATATGTTTGATTTTCTTATGACTATTTTCTTGATTTTTCTTCTCTTAACATTTTTGTTCTACTATTCCTAGTTCATTGGAAACAAGTGAAACTTTTTTTGGATTAGAAAGAATTCATGGATTTCGTGTTTGGTTTACTATAATTGAATATTTACAATTTTATGTTTATTTGAATTGAAAAGTAAGAATAAAATAAAATCGATTCTTAAAAGAAAAAGAATAAAAATTCTATCTTATCTTAATTTTTTGTTCTAATTTTATCCTAATCTTAAATATAATTCTAAATTCTAAGCCATAAATCTTATATCTTAAACTTTAAATCTCAAACCCCAAAACCTAACACCCTATTTAGAAAAATAATAATTTTAACCTTTAACCCTAACCTACAAATATAACCCTAAACTCTAAACCTTAAACATTATAACTCAAACCATATACCCTATATTTTATATCTTAAACCTTAAAACCTAAAACACTAAATCCTAAACTCTATTTGGAAAAATAATGTTTTTAACCCACAAATATAATCTTAAACCCTAAACATTATACCCTCTATACCCTGAATCCTAAAATCTAAAACCCTAAATCCTAAATTTTATTTAGAGAAATAATAATTTCAACCCCAAACTTAAATCCTAAATCCTAAAACCTTAAATCTTAAATCTTATTTAAAATAATAATAATTTTGATAATATATTTTATTTTTAAGTAATAATTATTTTGAAAAATTATGATTCCAATAATGTATTTTGTCTAATAAAAAAATAATAATTAAATTATATTATTTAAACTTTATTAAATATATGAGTATTAAAATAATATACAATGTTTTCCATTCCATTCTAATTGTAAACTAAACACGGTAATAATGATCAAACCAAACAATATTGTTTTCTTTCTATTCCATTTCATTCACATTCCAATTTCATTCTATGAACCAAACGCCACTTGAGAGTTTGTTTTCTCTTCTTGTTAGGAATGTTGATGTGAGTGTTTGACTACTGCTGAAAAGGTCTCTTACAAGAGATTTCATCCTTCTTCTTCTATACATGGAAATCTCGATGCCCCTTTGTCCAAAGGAATGCATTTTACGATCCAAAATTTACTTGTAATTTTTTCTTCTTTATGTATCCTAGTTCCTTAACTTTCCTATAGACATGTCTTTATGTCATCTCTTCTCTCCAAAGAGCACAACCTCTAATGATTTTTCTATTTGTGTTTCAACACCTAGGAAGCAAATCTAGTAGTCAATCGAATGATGGTCCAATGCTGGGAAGGAAAAGAATGCATCAGGCTATGACGAATTAGGCTAGAGTGACTGTGGCAATGGAAGTATCCAACGTTGCTTAAGTCTTGGATCAAGCTGAGGATGGTGTCATGATAGAAGTTCCTCCACTATGAATTCCTTCTCATGATCTATCTCCTGTTTCCTTTCCCGATCCAAGTGAGATTGATCGAGTTTGTGGTCAGACAAATAATCTAATGGAGAAGTCTAGAAGGCTCAACATCGTTCCTAAATATCATGTACTGAGGCTCTAGCTTGCATCCAACCTCTAAAATCTACTATGAGACATGCTAAGATGGAGAAAGACTAGATGATATGATTATTGAACCAAGCCTATGAAGACAAGCGATAAATTGCTGATGTTATAGAAAGATAAAGGAAGTAGTTCAAAATGTTTTGAGCGGTTACTAAGGATATGAACAACCAGCTAGAAGAAGAATGTCCCATGAAAGGTCACATTCTGAGGACTTAAGCTTTGAGATTGACTTCTCAACTTGCAATGGCCTTTGAGATTGTGGTGAAGGAGTATCTAAACTCAACTTTTATACTTGATCGAGAGACCACCTTATGTTTATCTGATTCCATGACACCAAAGAGCTACCAAGATAAACACAATAGCCACTTATGGATCTCTTATCATCACTACATGATGCCCAATTTACATCTATGTAAGCCATTACACTTAAACTCTTAGAGTAACTTAGCAATAAATTATGCTTAGAGGTACCTTTAAGCTATCGTAACAACCTTGTAGCTACCACTCAATGCATATTCATTGGACTCTACAAGAACTGGCACAAATTGTTTACACAGAAGCTAATTTCTAGTATAATTAAAGTGCATTATTGTAAGGCTTTTATTATACTTCAATATTAAGTTTCATTGTCCAATGGTATGCCTTATGTTTTAGACAAAGTATGTCCAGTTTCCATTGGTGTTGTAGTAGATTTAGTCTCATGAAATTGCATTCTATTCAGAAGATTGTGAATTCATTTTGCCTGACTGAGATGAAAACCATTCTTAATTCTATTAACTTCAAAACCTAAGAAAACTTAGTTCACCCAAATCTTTCAAAGAGAAGACAATATTGAGTTTAGTGATTAGATCTTGAAATAAAAGAAGTATCATTTTTCACTTGCTAAAATATCATCTACATAAATCAAGAACATCACAAATATGTCATTGCTATCATAACCCATCATGAAGGCATATGAGTTAGAGCTTTTAAAGCACCAAGTATTTAGACACCCATATAGCTTTAAGAACCAAGTCATTGGTGCCTATTTTAGGCCATAAATATCCTTCTTCAACTTGTATACATAATCTAGAAAATCTTGATCAATGAACCCCTCTAGTTGAGACATGATCGCCTCTTTTTATATGCCCCTATTTAGAAAAGCTGTGTTGATTTAAAGTTGTCTCATTAACCAATGTTGAGATAATACTAGTGTGAGCACTATAAAAATAGTAGTAGGCTTGACCACTGTACTAAGAGTCTCTTATTCCTTTTGTTTGTTAAAATCTTTTAGCCAACACATATGACTTATACTTATCTAGCACTCTATCTGATTATAAATTGGTTCTAAAAACCCATTTGTGATCAATAATCTTTCCATTGTTGGGTTTAAAACAAGCTCCTAGGTCTCATTTTTCATGGGTGAATAATACTCTCTCTTCATAAATGATTACCATTCAAGAATATGAAATACTTCATGCATTGAAGTTAGCTCAAGTAGGATAGAAATAGCTTAGAAAGCTTTAGGTTTGAAAATATACTTTTGGCCCTGATAACCATAGGATGTGTGTTGGTAGATGATGAATTATAGTGTTAGAAGGTTTATGTAAATAAACAAAGAAAGAAATGCCATCAGGATTGAACACCTTACTTGGTTCTAAGGAGACAAAGTAATAAAAGTTGAAGAAGTTATAGAAGGTAAAGAAGGTAAAGATGAAATCATGTTGGTTTAAGAAGTAGGAGTTAAGGTTGAAGATAAATGAATAGTGGACTCATTGCGATTAGATGTAGATTGAATAAAACAAGAACCAACAAGCTAAGATGGTGACATATCAATTGAAAAAGGTACACTGAAGTTACCAATACTACTTGTAGGTGTAGGTGTAGAACAAGATAGGGTTAAAGTTGGTGTAGAACAAGATAGGGTTAAGGTTGTGTTCTCAGTAATGTGTATGAACCTATTGTGTATTTGTATGTACATACATAGTACTAACGGCCAATAGGAAGATAAAAGAAAAGGAATGGAAAAATAGTTTCATTGAACTTAACATAAGAAAAGACATGTATTTTGGTACTGGTGGGTTCTAGACACCAAAATCTCTTATGTTGAGTAAACCAACTAAGAAAACTACAAGAAAATGACTCTAATTTATTGTGATTACAAGGTCTAAGAAAAAGATAACATAGACATCCAAAAAATATTATGAAACGTGCGGATAAAATACTTACAAATCAACAATTAGAGTTAATCAATCTTAAAAACAAAACCACAGGTTCTAATAACATGTTAAAAGTTATTAGAAGTTATTTATCCAAAAGACTTAAACTAGTGAGAGAAAAACACAAAATATTTTTATACATCTATCACTCATTTGAATCTATGCAACATATAGGTCAACACACTCTCAATTTAATAATTGAGATTATTAAATTTTTAATACAAGACCTCTAATTCTTATATAATGTTAGAAGATGTTGGAAACCTAAGAATCAAATTATATTTTTATATATTTATAAATTTTTGTAATGAATTACTTTACTGTAATTGATTATTACATTATAGGAATAAAATTTCTCATTTTGAAGAACAAGAAAATTAAGTTTAGATTTTGATAGTAAAATAAACAAATTTATATACTAAATACAAGTAGTTGTAATAATTTATTCTAACAAATTCTTAGATATTAAATTCTTTTATTTGCCGTAGAATGCCTACTGATGGTTAGTAACTGGTAACTGAGAGTCTAAGAATACGTTTACGACGTTTTCTACATGGAAAAGGTCAAAAACATAAAATAATCTGTGGTACATATTATCATTAAAATAGAGTTCGTTTGCTTAAAATTGCAAAGATTTTCAATTAGGAGATTCAAGTACTTAAATTTAAATGATCTAATACTTATTAATGTACATTTTTATCAAGAATAATTAAAATTGTAGTTATTTATAAAAAATTAATTAATTTTTTTAAAAAATAACCGTAATCGATAATACGTGAAATGAAGATGATTATTACAATACAGAAATTGTGATTAACCAAAACTAAATATATATTAATATTATTATTTCATATATATATAATTACATAAAAAAATACAATATTTTGTATAATTAGATTGTAATTTATTTATTATTACTTAATATTTGTTTATTTTATTTAAAAGCATGGGTTAAATAGTTAAAAAGTGAAAATTAATATCAACATTTTAAATAATATATTAAAGTATGAATTAAGTTAGCATTTAATTTTTTTAAACTAAATATATATTTAAATAAACATTAAAAAATAAGAAACGTGGTTAAATCGTAAAGAGATTACTATCGATTCATAAAAGATGGTTATTAACTGAATTTATGTGAAATTAGGACTAGATAGTGATAGTTATTAGCATAATCATTTTTGCGTATCCCATACCCATTCATACATTTTTGAAAAAAAATACTTAATTTGTTTAAAAAATATTGAAAAAAAATAATATCGTTAAAATTTATAATTATAAAAATAGTATTATTTATGTTCACATCATACCTTCTAACTATTAAAAAAACATTTTGTACATCATTTTAATTTGAACAATATTTAAATTTAACTACGATCATTTAGATCCGTTCAATGTTAATTGAAATCCAATTAGACCTTATAAATATTATTTTTTATAATTTTTCACATCATATATTTTAACTATAAAAAAAATATTTTATACATCTTTTTATTTTTTAATATAGTTTAAATTGAATTACGATCATTTAGATCTATTCAATATTAAATGCAATCTAATTAGATATTATTCAATGTCATTGGGATATTTTTTTGTTGTTATAAGTTTTAGCGGTATTATTTTTTGTATTTTTTAAAAAATATTTGCATAAATATTTTATTTTTTTATTTTTTTATTTTTTTCTTCAAACCAAAAAAAAAAGTTTTTCAATGTATTTTTCATAAAGATATTATGGTAATTAACTTTTAACAAAATATCTTTTATTATATCTTTTTGAGCTTGTACCCTACTTATTAGTTAAATGAACTAGTTATTTCAACTCATGAATTAATGACTTGGCTTTTACATCTTATTAACTCGCTAATCAATCTTAAAATAATTAAAGTGAAGAACTCTACACGAAACCAATACACCAACACAATTGGGGCATTTAAATCTAAAACCAAATGGCGAAGGAAAATTCCCATAGGATTCTTGATTTAGTGTCATGACACAGAGACCTGAAGCACTGCTCATTTCACAAATAATGACAAAACACATTGGCTCTTTTTCTTTCATGGTGCTCTGGCAGCTTTCTCATATGATTTTCTATCACAAGTTCCCTCCTTTACTTTTCAAATTCTTCTTACTTTTATTCTCTATATCGTTTTCTTTTCCTAAACCTTTTTTTCCCCCACTTTGAGTAGTGATTTTCAAGGACAAATGTTTCATTTTAGAAGGTAAAAATAGCAGTATTCTTAACCCCAAAAAGAAAAGTATTTTACTAGTGACTCCTTTATATCTTTGCAACGAGTCTAGACTTTTAGGATCTACATAGCTGCATAATTTAAAAAATAATAATTTTTAAAAACAATTTAAGGTTATGGCCATATTTTTAAGCTGTTGTTTTTTAAAACATATTGTTTTAGAAAACAAAAAATTAAGAATAACTAACACATGTTTTCAATGTTTCTATAAAACAAGTGAAAAAAAATGAAAAAGTCATAACTTTCATTCTTTTTCGGAAAAAAAACTGCTATTAACTTCTCTTTTTCTTCTCTTTGTTGCTTCAAGTTATTTAATTACATTTCTTTTCTGTTTTTTTCTTCTTTTTTTGGTTATATAATTACTTTAATTATTACAAATATCTTAACATTGCATATATTTTTATTTTAATCATTGCAACAATTATTATCATTACTTTTTTCTTATTTATTTTTAATTAAAATATAGTTGAGTGACTAATTTTTTATACAAATTGAATTAGTTTCTAAAAGCTAAATAGAATAAATTGTAACCTTGATTTTTACATTTTCATTAGTGTTGATTTTTTCCACCGAGTAAATAATTCAATATTTTTTACCAACTAAGATAACTCGATAGAGAATTTATTGTTGAGTGGGTTTGGGGATTATCACTAAATGGAGTGTTTTGTTACGAAAGTACAACATTATAATTAAGATACATTTTATTTTGATTATTTGACAATCATAAAAAAAATAAACAATCCAACTATATGTTATTTATACACTACGTATATAATGACAACTTTATCTCAAAATTAATGACAATATCATTACAATAAATTCAATATTAAAAAGTTTTCTACTAAAATAAATTTTTAAAACAATTTATTTTATTTTTTTGCTTTTTTTTAAATAGTTTTTAAGAACACGGACCAAACTACTAATTATTTTTAAAAACTATCAAAAATTGTATGAGTTAGATTTAGAAACAACTTTTAAGAAGTGTTTTATGACTCTGCGGCCAAACAGGCCCTTAAAATGTAGGGCTTTGCAATTTTAGTATGATCTTAAAGGGGAGGAAGGGAGAAAAAAAAATACATCATTATCTTATAGGGGTCGGATTCACAACCTGACCACCCAAAGGCTATGAAAATGAATATACTAAAGGTCATAGTGGTAACCAAATGCATAACAGATGCCCTATAATAACTCCATAAAAATAGATACAAGCTTAATATTTGTTTAATTTCTTTAATAGATGGTATTTTTGGGCTAAAACATATTTAAATATGACTTGTAGGTCAAATAGTGGAAAATGGGAGAAAATATAATATATATTCTAGAATCTTCCATTAATTTTATGAATTTTTAGTAATTAGGTGGATTTACTTAGCATGAGCACGGATGCACTCTAGAGTTGTCATATCACCAGATCTTTACCTGGATGATGATACTGAGTAATTGAATTGGAGTTTCAGCGAATTTGACAGTACTAATGGTTTATACTAACCTCATTTTCCACCAATGACCAACTAGTGGTTATAAGGATAGAGAGAGATAACAATACATAATAAATCATACAAAGTTTGCTACCAAACATGTATAAAGTCTTCAAGGAACATTCATAACTTGGATGGATTGCAACATGTCCGAAACAGCTATAACAAGATCACCTGATTTGATCAAATTCCTGGCTTTGAGCAATGCAAAGGTTTTGTTAAGGTTGCTTTCCATGTCATCAGAAAAGCTCAGACGAAATGGTATCAAACCCCATTGTAGATTCAAACGCCTCCTAACAGACGGTGTGGTGGTAAAAGCAAAAATTGGGCAGTCGGGTCGGCAACGTGACAGGAGTGATCCCATGTGCCCTGTCTTTGTGTATACAAAAAGCGCATCCACCTCTAAATTATTAGCTGCCAAATTACACCACAAAAAAAGAAATGGTTATGCAGCAACACTAACAATGGTAAATAGTGCTCAAGACTATTACAAGTAAGCCAAATATGACATAGTTGGGCCTGATATATGCAAGTCATGAGAGATTTTCAAGCACTTCCATACAAAAATGGTATGGATGATAGTAAACAGCTAAATATGATTAACATTATCAAGAGAGTTATAAGAGTTATATTTCTAGGTTGTAATCCAAACCTTGCGTATTGATGTCATTAAGTCAAAATGAACCAGATATATTATCCATACAACAACCTCATGCTCAGAGGTCCACCTCAGTGGCAGGCATATGGTTCTGCCTTCAACATTTCAGAAGCAGAAATGTCGTGTTGTTTCGAATAAAATCAAAAGATATGGTAGAGTGAGAAGTTTGACACTACCAGGAACATTATGCCACAAAGACAAAGCCTTAATACAAGTCAATGTTATCAAGACTTCCAAGATATTTCAACCAAAGAATGCTTACCCATCTTGGCAGCAGATTTGCAAATCTGCTCTGAAATTTTATCTGAAAATGAAGATCCAACATCTGGAAGTTCCATAGGTTCATGGCGCTTCTCTTCCCTCCACCACCTCTCAATTCTAAGGCTAACATTTCTTAGAACAGTCAATGCCTTCTCTGGGAACTGGCCCATGGCAGACTCACCAGAGAGCATCAGGGCATCTGCTCGCTGCCTAACTGCTTCAGAAACATCAGCAACTTCAGCTCTAGTTGGCGTAGGATATTCAATCATAGACTCAAGTAGTTGAGAGGCAACAATAACTGGTTTATTAAGCCGCCTGCATACTTGCACAATCCTTTGCTGGGCAGATGGAACCTGTTCTAGTGGTATCTGAGCACCCAGATCCCCTCTTGCAACCATGGCAGCATCTGATGCTTGAATGATTTCTTCCAAATTCCTCAAAGAGTCAACACTCTCGATCTTTGCAATGACAGCAATATCACTTCACCAAAAATTAACTTAATGAGTCTTAAAATATTTGCATCTGAATAGTAACAACGAAGAAAGAAAATTAAATAAAAAACAAGGCATACATAGTACTCCATATATAGTTCCCAATTGATAATTAACAATTTAACATAAAAAAATTCGATTTCCTATTTAGACATACCAACTAATAAATGGGTATTACTCACCCAAGTATCACTAGGGTGTTAATTAAACTCATTAGCCGTTCAATGGGTTAATTTTTACCGAAATCTCCTCTAATAGTGTCTAGGGTGAAGGGAACTCACAATCGCAGTTGAGATATGTGAATTTCATGATTTAGAATTGTTTTTATAGTGTGTCCTATAGCTAGTGAAAAGGGAAAATAAAAAAGTTTATACAAATGTGTAAAAATTTTACATGCATGTAGTGATGTTAAAAATGGGAAAAAAATAAAAAAAAATAAAAAAATCATGAATATTGATGAAAAGTGATCAAAAACATATTGTAAAATAAGACTAACTCAAACTATATTGTATTACAGATGTATATAAACTTTACACATGCATGTAGTGATGTTAACAATGGGGAAAAAATAAAAAATTGTGAACACAGATAAATAGTGATCGAAAATATATTGTTAAATAAGACCAATTCAAACTAGATTATGAATATTGATATAAATCAACTCTATTTCGTGAATTTTTCCTCATTTTTAAACCAAAATAACCTTAAAATCAAAAATTACCATGATAATTGTCAAATTGGAATCAATTTGTTATAGTTTAAAATTTTGTTGACTAAAAATCATAATATGATTTAAAAGCTAAGAAACTTATAAGTGATGCTAGTCAAAGTCTAAGACCAAGGAAATATTTTGGCCTACTAAAAAGATATGGCATTAATTCGAAGTGCATCAGCACATATATATGATGAAAATACTAATAATATACCAACTGTGCTCTAAAATATCACCAAACCAAGGCATAAACAGAGAAAAAGATGCATACTGCAGTGGCATAGTCTATATGTTCAATTTTTCAACAACACAATTGAGAAATTCATAGTAATAAGTTAATAACATAGCAGAGTAAGGGAAATTTCCATTGTGATTGATTAACAGAATAAATAATACAATCTGAATTTCAGAACCACCACACTTACCTATCACGGGAGCGCGCTGCAATATAGCTTTTAAGATGATTGATCACTTCAGCAGACTTTACAAAAGAGATGGCAATAAAATCAACACCCTCTGCAATCCCAAAATCAATATCCAGCCAATCCTTAACAAAGAAATTTTTTTGGTGTGAGATAGATGGAACATTTATTTTAAGAAAATGCTTCCCCAGAAAGATGTAGTCAGTATGCTGAACAGGAAATATTTTATGAAAGCCAAAGGTTAAAACATAATCTAAGGGAATATGAAATAACAAGAAATAGTTAAATATTCCAAATTTTGTAATTTCAACTGAATTGAGAAGACAGACTTCCATAGCTTGAGAGCATATATAATTTGATGCTGTCATATAGGACAAATCAGACATGCCACTCATTGATGGAAAAATTATTATCCATCCATGACAGTCTTTGAGAAATCAATCTATATGTGTTTGAAAACCACTGCCCACCAGTGTTCCGCAAAATGTGTACCTGAGGATAGTACTACTCCAGATGTGGATTTTGTGGAGGAAAAGGTGAAGGATATCTGGAAGAGTCAAAAATTGGTGGTTGTATAAGAGCTAGTGAGTTGGGTATAGCTTGACCATATGGTCTTTGTAAATGGTGGTTGAGTTTGGGATTGAAACTATGTTGCTTGGTAAGGGGGTATAGGAGGTTGCCTATAATTTATTTGAGATTGAGTAGGAGGAACATAGTTCCTATCAAGGCGAAACCAGCATGTGGCTACTATATGACCTGTTTTATCACATAATTGACATTAAACTCTACCCCTTTCCCTTCCTAGCCCTCTCATGAGGTGGTTGATAAAATGGAGATGATTGTTGATTTGCACTAAGCAAAGGACATTGTTGTCCATAATGACCAGGTTGGGATAATTGACTGTGATTGGTTGTATTGTTGACAGGATTTTTGAAAGTTAGATTTGCTGATGGTAAAGGTAATACACTAACACTTTTCCTTCTTTCAAGTCTTGATTCATGAGTAAGAAGCAAGGCCTTGGCATCATCTACAGTGGTGCACTCAGGTATCATTTTCTCAGTTAGTGTAATGAACACACTATCATAAAACTCATCTAAGCCTCCTTAGATAGACATCAATTTTTCATCCTCAAATAAACCATAGCCAGTTGACTGTAGTTCATCAGTTAGCATTTTGATCTTAAGCATATATTCAACAGTACTAAGACCTCCCTTCTTTAGGTTTTGGAGTTCTTTAAGTTGAATCGCTTTGGTTCAAGATTTAGAGGCATAGGACTTTTTCAACTTAATCCATGCATCACAAGTAGTATCAAAGCCATATATCTGTTTTAGCATATCATCAACCATCGTGGACATAAGCAAAACCCAGAGTATTTCATCTCGTTTCTTCCATTTTTTGAAATTGGGATCTGGTAAGCCATTGTTAAGAAGCTGTGGTGATGGGTTTTTGATTACATAATGCTAAGCAGAATTTTCAATATTTGATGTTTCCATATTGTGAAAAAAATTTCATCTAATTTAATAGCTACAAAGATACTATGAAATGTAAAGAACACTCGATCAACTTGATTCGAGGAGTTTGAATCAAGAACTTGAGTAGTTGTGTTTGTTCGTTAAGAATAGGAGGTGTGATGACTATTGGTAGTTCTTCCATTGCGCAAAAGAACACTCAAGCTATCAAGCTTGTATGCTCTGATACCATGAAGATAAGCAAGATTGAAGTTAAAAGCTAAATGAGGTTTTGCAAGAACAAGATAAACCAGAGAAAATGAAGCAGAGAAGAAGATGAAGAAGCTGAGAAAACATCATATTGAACTTAGCCTTTTACATATAACAATTACATGTATTTATATATCTATTTTCGTGATATATTTAAATGTAAATGTAAATCAATTGTAACATAATAATATTCCTTTTCATTCACTGATTTTTACAATTCTCTAACAAACTTGTGTCATTGATTGGCTGAGATATAACGAAGGACCACATGCCAATGTTTACTTTCCTTTGCACATTCTATTTTCTTGCGCACTACCACTGTCATTTGCGTCTGAATTATTTTCATTGCTTTGCATATTTCCCTTGATACTGCCATGCACATGGCATTGTTTCATTGCCTTTCATATTTCCCTTGATAGATACGGTGTTTTTTTATTATGTTTCTTATATAGCTTCCTTACCTACACTCTTTCTTTTCACTATTATTTAAGAATTACAAAACCTGGAGGGCAAATGTTTTATTAGATACTAAAACTATTGCTTTATTTTTAATTTACTACTTCTAGTATATTTTTCCAATTAACTACTTGAAGTTTTCAAATCATGCAATCAACCACTCCAGCAAATATTCCATCCAATATGATCGTAATTTGGCAATATTTTAGGCACATACAAGGCATGTGTTTATTTTAGGGTAAATTGGTTAATAACATTGCATCACATGACTTGCAAATGAGCATATCCGCTATGTAATCCCCTCATCAACTCAACCCAAAGCTAAATTCCAAATAACAATGCTACCTAAAGCCCCAAATCATAATATAGGTTTTACAGGGTTGGAAACACTTATAGTTATGTCCTTTCTCCTTTTATTTCTTTACTTAAAAAAATGTCCATTTTCTCAAAAACCAAGGTGGTAATTTTACACTTGAATTTTATTTAAATTTGTTTGGTGGGAGGTTGTTATTAGCACCTTAGTCAGTCAGACATTGTCTCATAAAGATTTAAAATCCTGCATGTATATTGGACCATCACAAAAGATAGGTAACTTAAGGAAAATTTGTAAGAACTAGTTATGCTTCTTTTCTAAATACCCTTTTTAATGTGTCTTCTAAAACTTGTGTACAACGAAATGTTAACTTGTTTTTCTTCTACCAAGTATATAAAGTTTTTGTGACCTGAATTCTCTTCATTTACTGTCAAAAGGATGGGACAGACAATGGCTCACCTAAAATAAAATGTAGAAAAAGAAAATCAAAAGCCTTTAATAAGAATCATAATGATGATCTTCTTGTTTGTCGTTTTTCATTGGAGAAAAAGCCAAAACTCAGCAGAATGAGACTGGCAATGAATTTATTTCTAGAGTTAGTCAGGGATCCATGTCAATGGAGTCTTAGATTACCTTTATGACTTGATTAGGAAACCCTGCTATTTGGAATTTTCTTTAAGTTTGGTTGAGCTAATGAGGGTATTAAGTGGAGCAGAGGATCACGTGCAATCCACGTGATATACATTTCTTTTTTAGATTATGTGAAATGATTAATTTACGTTTAAAAAACGTGTTCTACACATGCCTAAAACATTGCCAAATTCCAGTAAATTTTAAAGCAAACTTTGCCAGAATAGTTGATTGCAATGATTTAAAAACATTAGGTATTTAATTTGAAATTCCTCAATAATTGCCAACAGACCTAGACAGGTGAACTGGTCACAACTTAAAAATCTCACTGTAGAAACAAAAGACAAACAAGAAAAACAAATTAACACCAACAACCAAGTGCAAATTTGGCAAAATAACAACAGATAAACAAATAAACCAAATAATAATAACCTGCACTAAACACACTACTAACTGTGTTCTTCAGAGACTAATAAACTGTGTTCTTCAGAGACTAATAAACATGTGATAATAAATGCTATAATCACAACAGCATGTGAGTCAGATAATATACAAGGAAAACAGGGCCAGCAAGATAATTGTAAAAAAAATTACTTTATAAAAATGCCAAGCTCTCAACTAAAATACAACCCATCATAAAATGTGAACCCTATCATGCAATATAAATGCAACCCAAGAAGGGGTGTGTGTGTGTAACATACAATCATATATAAATACCCTATGTGTGTGTGATACTAAGCCATTAGTGATAAACTTTACAATGAGACCAATAGATACATGAAATAAAATATACTCTGTTTTTCTCATGGGAAGGCCATCACAAAGAACAAGGACTCTACATAATTGAAAAAAAAAGGATTAAATGTAGTCAATTGAAAATAAAGTAATAGTTTTATTAACAAATAGAAAGTTTGCCCTAACAGATACATCAAATAAAATAGACTCTATGCTTTTCTCATGGGAATGCCATCACAAAGAACAAGGACTCTACATAATTGAAAAAAAAAAGATTAAATGTAGTCAATTCAAAATAAAGTAATAATTTTATTAACAAATAGAAAGTTTTCCCAAACCTGAAACTCAAGAACCTTGTAAGAATTTGGGAATTCAGAAAGGCTGGCCATAATTAATATCAATTTTTGTATGGGCAATAGTATAGTATAATTCTAGTGACTAGTCCACTACAGGATAGAAAAACACAGGTAACGGACAAACACAAAACCATTAGACTACAAGAGAAAGACCATAAAGCTAAAAAAAGAGTTACAAAGAATTTACCCAGTAATTGAAAGATGATCAGGAACTTAAATGCCTGAAAGATAACTGTAAGGGATCCCATTAGGGGAGGGGTTTGAATTGTAATGGCTAGTGAAACTTTGCACTGAATCATTGCCATATTCATTAAACTCTTTCATTAGAAAGAAATTCTTTAAACCTTTCTAAAATTCTAGAGTCCAGATATAGCAAGAATTAGTTGAAGATATGAACTAAAACATCAAAGAAAGATGCACTGACCTTGGAAGAAATAGTGGGGAGCATGGCATTGCGTTCCCGTACCAGACTCCCATTCCTCCAGAAAGTCAAATTAGCCCGTGGTAACAACAATCCAGGATCAGTACATCTACATTTAACATCTGGGCCAATCTTCTCTATCACCTCAAACCTCACCATTCCACCATCCACAAGAAGTTCATCCCCCACTTTCACATCTGCATCATGTAAAAAAGCTCACTTCGTATGTGCTAAAATAGTATATGTGCACTCGTCGATTTATAAAAAGTGCCAAAGACATGAGTCCATCATACAGTGAAAAACAAAGTTGTTTCCAAAATCCAATTTAAACCCAATAACCTTCAGCAAAACCATCATAGCTCACACTTATGGTGTGTTCTGGAAGAGTTGATTCAAAAGCTCTAACACTAAAAGTCCAGGTCTCGCCGTCCTGCATTCAAATAGCAAATAGTCAAAATGAGCTCACTGAGTAAATTAAAATCAACAGGGAGACAACGCCATTTCAAATGCTACTCAATTTTGGGGAATGTTTATCACAAATAGTTTATGTGAATATGTGAGTAAAGTCATTGACAAAGCTTTCATGTTATTGGTCCATGTGTTGCAATAATTGATTCGTGAAATTGATTTGTTAAGACAGAGTTCAGTTCACTAGAAATAGCTATTTATACTAGCACTTCCATTCATTCTCAAAGCACCTCTCTGTCTCCTATCTTAGTTGCAAGTAACACATCTCGTCCATGGTATTCCATTTCTACATTCCCAAACTCAACAGGTCCCCTGTCTGTCTCTTAATAACCACAGGAGACAACAGACAGTATCTATGTTAACAGATATGAACACATGATTCATCAAATTCGACAACCAACTTTGCTACAGGTAAAAAATAGCCACTAATTTAGAAATTGCAATTATAAGAAAACCCCTATGTAACTAAGATCTATATGAACATATTAAGTAGAGCTAAAATTTTATTATTTTATACAAAACTTGTGAGCCTTAAACTACACGAGCTTACGACAATTTTTTTTTGTTTTGGTGGTTGTTGATAATCCCGAACTTACTACATCAAGTTAACCAGTTACAAAGAAATCACAAGAAAAATCAAACATTTTAACAGAAAATTTAAACTTTTACCTCAGCTTTAACAGAAGCAGCACCACCAAGATCACCCATATGAATCTCACTCCCTTCAGTATCCATCATAATCGCCACAGCATACCCTTTCTCCTCATTCAACCTCCTGACCCTCTCAATTACCATCCGATGCCACTCCCTGGTTCCATGACACATATTGATTCGAGCCACATTCATACCACCAACAGCTAAAGCCTCGAGCTGTTCAAACCCACAAGTGGCTGGACCAATGGTAGCCACCAGCTTTGTCCGCCTAGTACTCCTGAACCCATTCTCTTTCAGTTCTACCTCCGTCACAGCATCGACCTCGATCGAACTCGAATCTGAAGCTCCGGTCACATATGACGGTGAAGCAGGGGACAATAACCCACCACTTCCGGTTCCGTTTTCTGATACTAGAACCCGCGAGGTCGTCGAAGAGTCAAAATCCGATGACGATGCCTTAATTGTAATAACCGGAAATCGTCCATTGTAGGTCGGAAGAGAAGGTTTGTAGATGGAGAAACGGGAGAAATTGGAGTATTTGGGGATTGGGAGAGTCGGTGACCGAGTGGTAGAGGTAAAGAGCTGAAGAGACTGAGACATAGTGAAGATGAAATCTAAGGAGAGTTAATGAGACAGAGATTTGTGTTTGTGGATTTATATGAGGGAGAGAGTTGGGGCGGAGATTGCAAAGACAGGAGAATGAAAGTTGTTGGATTTTCTTTCGAAGATGTCGCCGATACAAGAAGTGCACTACCATAGATTACACATGGCGTGATCTTATTGTAAGAAACTGTTTCCTTTGCGTACGTGGATGGACAGTATATACATATAGTAATTATTTTGTGAAAATCAATTTCAAAGATCTGCGAGATGCGAAATATGGTCCTAAAGTAATTAAAAATTTGTGTAAAGAGTAGGCGGAACACTTGCTATATATGAAAGTAAAAGAAGAAGAAGATAAGGTGAAGATGGATGCTTAGTTAATACTTTGTATGTGTAACTATTTAAGCAATATAAGTAAAGAATGTTATATATATTATTTATCGTATATTGTAATTAATAAACTTCAAAATTATTCATTCATAAAACATGCATGTAATGTATATGAATTATGGTATGTTTCCTTTTCTATTATAAGTGGTGTGTATGCACGTAACAACAAAAATCTATTTAAAAGAGTTTAAATTTTTGAGTTAACTTAATTTTAAAATCGATTCAAAATTTAGAGTCAATCTTAAAGTTGAATTAACTAAAAAATTATAATCGTTTCATTTTAAGTTAATTAAAAACGATTCAAAAATCTTGTTTTATAGTAATAAGATTGTATGATTATAGAATATTAAGATAATATATTATTATATTTATATAGGGATAATTTTCTCTCAAATGCATCTTTTCATTTTTGATCCCATTATGGTTTTGACATATTTCTCTAAAAAAAAATTTACTTTTTTACATATCTACGAAAATAGAAATCTTACCACAACACCTACAAAACCAACCATGTGAATAACTTGAACATCATATTACATCTTAAAGAATAAGTATTATTCTAATTACTACTTTAAAACATGTATTCAAATAATATATTTTTTAACACACTTTAGATTTAAGAATAAGTACTAGGTTAAAAAATGAAAAGGTAAGAAGGTTATAAACAAAAATTTGTAAATTTTTAAAGATAATATAAGATGAATTCTACAAAATGACACATTGAAGGGAGAAAAAAGATATTATATTTAATAAAATTAAAAATATATTATTGTATTATTGTATAGTTGGTTTGATTTTGATTGATTTTTAACCTTTAAAATAAAATTAGTTTATAATTAATTAGTTTTTTTTAATTTAAAATCAAATCAAATTATTGATCATTTAAAATAGATCGATTTAGTCCAATTTAGATAGATCAACTTAAGTTGATTTAAGTAATTTAGGAAATTACATGAAGATAACACCTCTTATAACAAAAAATATATCTTAATAATATTAAGTGAAGTTAAATTGAATAGAATTTAACATTAAACGAGTCTATATATCTAGAATTTAACTTGAACGGTGTCCAATTGAAAGGTGTTAAATATGAAACATTAGGGTTGAATTTTTCTTTAATAGAAAATATATGAGTTAAATATAAGTGATGTTATTTTTATAGTTACAAGTTATAAGGAGCATTATAAAGAGTAATTCTATATAACATCAGTGGGACATTTATACCACTTAGGTTGATAGATTTGTTGATATTGATTGGATTTCATTAAAAGAAGAATAATCGTTAGATTTATGACATGTAAGTGGTATTAAGTAGTGTAGTTCACGTAGGAAACTGTAAGGGATGAAATTATATGATTGTCATTCCTTAATACAATAACTATTATCCATTGTTATAAGGTTCATATTGCATACAAATATGTGTTATGCACTTACTCGACTTTATATTTTTTAACATTATTTACAAGAAGACAATCTCGTTGAGTTAACTGAACTACATCAATTTTATGTGGAAACATAGTGTTTGTTTGAGAAATATTTTCCTATCATTCTTTGATATAATAGTTCACTTGTTTTGATAAGTGCAATTGTATGAACCTGTTTATTTATGGTAGATGTACCCGTTTGAATGATACATAAAAAAAATTAAAGGGATATGTACTTAATCAAAATCATCATGAATGATGCATGGTAGAATGATACATTGTTAAAGAGGTTGTTGAATTTTGCTAAAACTACATGTCAAATCTATCCCCGATTAGTAATTTAAAACATAAGTTATACTTGGAAAAAAACTACTCAATATTGGTGTTTCAATGAATGAAGGACAACCACACTTGGTTAATCATCCCTATTTGGACTTAACTCATGGACTTGCTTTAGCTAATATGGAGTATGTGGACAAATATATGGAGTAAGTTCAATTCCTTTGTTTCTTTTTGAGTTTCTATAAGTCCTATTATACTATGTATTTTTGTATTAGCTTCACATGTACAAACGACGGTGTTTGTTTATTTTTAGTTAGTGTTCGATCTTTCCTATATATAAGGTTGGTTATTACGGATCAGTAATGTAAACAAGCACATAGTTAGGTACACTTTGTATGCAAGTATGTTTACACACATCGTGGGGTTGGTTGTTGTAGTGTGCATACTAGATTGAGTGTCACGCTCACTTGTCGACACTATCACTTATGTTTTTGTTTCGTTTCCAATGTAGATATTAATAAAAATTATTCGGTAATTTTTAGAAACAAAAAATGTAATTTTTTTAGTACCTTGCCACCACCTTGACAAGGTGGTTGGTAAGGTCTATGATGAGATGGTTGGCTATGTGTTATAAATATCCCCATTAAATGTTAATTCAATTCGAAAATTCTATCAAAACTTTTCCAAAATTTCAATCATTTTGAATTCCTTTTTCACTATTGTATTATGATAGTAGTGATACATTTGAGAGAGTATAAAATAGTGAGGTAGACTATTTTTACTAGATTTTGAAAATCTCTTCGTGAGAATGAGCTAAGTTAAATTCTTTGAGTTATCATGTCTCTTGTTATGTGCAATAAGAGATGGGTTGTTTTAAGTTTGAAGGTGGTCCTTAAGATTATGAGTAGTTACACTTCTTACCACTGATCTATGGTTACTAATCACACCACATTGTGTGGTGTTGGCTATGGAGGAGAGTCAGGTTCATGTGTCAAAGTCATTGCGAAAGAAGTAAGTAAGGGCAACAATAGGTAGTTTTAATGTTGACTGATAGAAGTAATTGTGATTTTATTTTTTTTAGATTGTAATTATTTTTTACTTAGTGAATTGTTTATTATTGAGTAGTTGTCACAAGCAACCGGAGGATGTAGGCTCTATTGTTGTGCTAGTACATTTTGAGTTTAAGTTATGTATGTTACAACATACTAAAAGCTTGAACTCTAACTAGAAAGCCTTTATATTTTTATATGCTTACTCTTGAATATATATAATATCCATTTTTCAAAGTTATTTACTTATGTGATATTATTTTATTTGTGTTTCTACTATACTGCTTGCTTAAGTGTTTACTATTTTATTCGTGCGAGCTAAGGACAGTCTTTAAGGCGTCTGTATCTTCTTACTAAGATTTTGTACTAGGTCGTGAACTATTTCAATTGGTATCAGAGCTAATGTACCCTTTTTGGGGCTTAACTACTCCGATGTTTATTCTGTTAACTCTCTATTCACACACACATTCTCTCTAATTGAGCCAGGAAAAGTAGGTAATATGGTATACCTTTACTTTTTAATAGGCTACAGTATGCTTATTGGAAATCATAAAGGAAGGCCTTCTTGTGTTCCTTCAGAGATCATGTGTGGTTTCTTGTCAAGAATGGTTGGACGCACCCAACTAAAACCTTACTCGATAATACTATGATTCCAAAACCTATGACCTAGTGGACGAAGGAAGAAAGTAAGGAGTCTAAATGGAATAGTAAATGTTTATATGCAATTATGAAGGTTGTAATGCCTGATGAGTTTAGAAGAATACAAAGGTATACTACTTCTAAGCAAGCATAGGACATTGTAGAGACAACTTAGGAAGGAACATCAGTTATAAAGAGATCTAAAAGTTTGAAATTAAATAGATATTTTCAATTGTGTATCATGTAAGAGGACGAGACTTTTGAAAATTTCTATGCACAATTCTCAAATATTATCAATAGTTTGTACAACTTGGTTAGGCCCATCAATGAAGAAAAATATATTAAGAAGATTGTCACTAGTCTACCTTAATGTTTTCATGCCAAAGTTATCATGATATAATCAATGTATAAACCTGGTGATCTTACAGTAAATAAGCTAGTTGATGATCTACAAGTTTTTGAACTTCACCACTTATTACCAAGACAAGATCAATTGGCTTCTAAGAAGGGAAATAATTTGGCTCTCATGACTATGAAAAGTTACCATGCTTAATTAGAAAAAAAAGGGAAAACTGGCATCGCCGATTCTTGCCAATACTTTGGTTTTAATATTTATAAAACTCTCGCAAGTGTACGAATCATTTCGAAGAAAATGATAAGTATACTCCCAAGGTCGATCTAAGGAAAGAATGTATGTGGTTTTTAATTTATTATTCAAACTTTTAAAAACGAAATTAAATCCTAAATATCCTGTCACGATATTTTGGGGTTTTGTGTTTTAATCTACTTACATAAAATTAAACATAGATTCAATAAACATTTATGCAAATTTTATCTTTTATAATGGTGGAGTATTTATGGATATAATAACTAAGTTAATTATGCTTAGTCATATTATTTAGGTTATTAAAGATATGAATTGATATTTATTGATTCTCCTTTTTTTGTATGAATACCACCTTTGGTGGGGTTAGATATTCTTTGTTAACTAAAAAAATCAATTAACACCTATGGGTGGGGTTGATAACTAATATGCTTAATTAAATTAATTCCTTTTTCTAAGAGATTGAAAATGAACCATTTAAATGCCACCTTTGGTGGGGTTAGACAGTTTAAACTTTATTCAAGGTGTCCAAATTAAACCTAAGAATTTAGTTATCCGAGTACTAACTTTCAAGTTTTAAAGCCACTACCGAAAACATGTTGTCAATACATTTTCATATAATAATTCTTATAAAAACTTTTGAAATAGAGTTTGACTCTAACTACCGGGCGATTGTACAAAAAATAAAAGAGCACTACTCTAAATCAGACCGGATAACTAAATCTTAAAATCTAATTTTCAAGTTTAAGTTTGTAATGAAAAATAATATATTTCTCTCTAACATTCGTAATATAAAATCTTGAATAAAAACAAAATCAATTCATTTTAGAGATTTTTACCTATTTAATATTTCGCAAGCATAACAACGTTATTATTACATCATGTTTATTAACAGCCAGTACATTTAAATTTAATCACAGACAAATTAAATATAACATGTAAGAATAAAGCATAAAAATAACTGTAAAGAAAATAAAATCCTTACAGAACTTCGACGTTATTCCCGTTGCTGGAAAACCTCCAAGCGGAATTTGCACTCCCATTTATTGAATCAAAAAGCTAAAAACTAAGAAAAACTAGAAAAAAACTAAAAACTAAGAAAAAAGAGAAAGAAAGAGAGAAAAGAATGTGTTTTGAGGTGTTTTTTGAAGTGAAGGGAAGGGGGTATTTATAGGTGAGGATAGAGAGAAAAAATGAGTGAAAAAATGTTAAAAAAAATGTAAAAACACAGAGTGCAAATGCTGAGGCTGCACGTGAAAAATGGGGCGAACGGGCGTCGGCGCGCGCGGAGGGCAGCTGGGCGCGCACGGGCGCACATGAACAGTAATGGCGCACGCGGGCGCGCACAGCTTGGCGCGGGACTAGGGCTGCTGCGCGCGCGGCTGGGCGCTTGTGCGCGCGGGTCTGGACGTGCTGGCACTACGGCGGTGCTATTTTCTCCTTTTTGACATTTTTGACCTTTTTGACCCATTTTGTCCAATTTTTCCATATTTGTTGACCTTTCCCCATTTATTTATTAATATATTTGTGATGTATTGTTTACAGTATTCCTCTTTGAGTATTTAAGTTACGTTTTTAAGCCAAAATACCTGAAAAATAGTAAAAATACCTGTGATTCTGAAAAAGACAAATATATATAAATATATGATAAAACATATAAATATATATATATATATATATATATATATATATTAATCAATTAATATATATAAAATCATGGTAATTTTAGTGCTTTTTGAGCACTCATCAGACTACCAAGGGAAGGGGTCCCAATACTAATACAAATGTCACTTCTATTAATTATGACTCTAATCCTGATGAGGAAGATATTGCTTTACTTGCATAGAGATTCATAAGATTCTTCATAAAGAATATTCCTTCCTATGGAGGTATTAGAAAAGAGTTCAAGCTCTAAAGATTCAAAATTAGTAAAAATTAATGATGACTTAGATAATGAATTTGAGAAACCAATCAATGAGAACTTGAACAAGATTAGATGCTTTAAATGTGGAAAGCTTGGTCATATTGCAGCAAATTATTTTTAGAGACAAAAGCATATGAATAAGCATGCAATGAAAGCTAAGGTTATTGTTTTGGATAATATTAGTAGTGATGATGAGAATGACACTAATTTTCTATCTTTCTTTACCCCAAGTAACATCATTAATCCTCTAACTATTACCTTAGATGTTTAAGAGGTTACAACTGATGATGAGGAAGATGAATTGCTTGATTCCTACAATGCTCTACGGATAGAGCATACTAAATTTGAAAAAGCTAAGAAAAAGGCTATGGAAAGCCTTGATGAAAAATAATGTGAGATTAGGGTGTTTAAGAAAACTTTATAGGAAAGGAAGTCCTCAATTGACAGTCAATAACATGATCTCACAAGCAGGTGTGAGGTCATTCAAAGAGATATGATGATTTTCTTGAAAAGTATAATGCAAATCATAAGAAGGTGAAGAAGCTTGAGAAACAGTTAAAGGTTCCTATTTCAGGTAAAGCTACTCAGTTTTTTACCAATCTTGAGCCTACTCTTGGTCAGAAGAATGAAGTTGAACAATTAAAAAGGTATATTATTGTCCTTGAGAGTAAAAAGAAATATCTGGCTTACTCGCTTGTGGAAAAAGAAGCTGAGATTGAACTTCTGCACAAGAAAGTTGGAATTCTTAATCACAACATATCTTGAATCCTTCCTTAAGGAAAAGGAAGAGTTGGTTAAAGATTTTAGGGATAAATTAAGTATTGATGAGAAGTAACTGGCCCTTTCTACCACTACGGTCAACAATATGATGTTTCGTTCCAAGAATTTAAATGAAATCCTTGGCAATGTAAAGACGTTTGGTAACAAACATGGCATTAGTTACAGTGAAGGTATTTCCACATCTAATGTGGCTTCTACTAAGTTTTTCAAAACTTCTGATCAACATCCAAAGTTGAAGTCTGCTACCACCAATCCAATGGGTAAGTCTATTGTGTCATTTTATCCCGATTTCTTTAGCAAGGTGAAGTTTTTACCCAAGCATAACACTTTCTGTCACTATAGTAATGGTCTACTGCCTACACCTAATGATATCCCTAATTATCACCACTATGGTAAACTTGGGCATATGAGATCCCACTACAAAAAAATAACTTATCATTCTCATATAAAAGTTAATTTGAGTGCCATTTTTTCCTCTTTTTCATGTACGAGTCCTCAAAGCCATGGACCTGGGTTCTATAACTACACTCTTCATGCTTGTTATCTTTATGGCACTACTGGCCACTTTACTAGGTAATGTCTTAGATATGTAATAAGTTCTTATTGAAGTTCTCCACTTCGTTCACCTCTATCTTCTTTGATGAGATGTAGCTATTGTAGCTCATCAAAGCATGTTCAAGCATATTGCATTATGCATCTGAGGCATAGTGTGTCAAGAAATAAATTTGCCTCAAAAAGCTCGCCTAGCCTAGTTTACATGGATAACTCTACTGAATTTTCTAAAAATTATAAACAAAATAGAACATGAGTTCCTTATACACCTCATACTCATATGATTCAGAGACTATCACTTAACTCAGTTGTCCCTTACAAATTCTTTAAACAGAAGGATGTTGTCTAATTACTATTCTAGGTGATCTATTTTGGTTAAGCTTATTATTTCTTTTCTCACTCTGTTTGTATGTTCATTTAGTTGTTGTCTATTTGCTCTTGATTTATTTGTCTCAAGTTAATTTTATTACCATAAAAAGTCAAAAATATTTGTGTTCTTCTATTTGGCATTACTTGTCTCTCTTTCTCTCTTTTCGTATGACAATTTTCTTGTGTTAATGTTCCACTTTCTTACTGCAAGTAAAATAAAGTTAATAGGGACTTTGTTGGTTTTTAAATGGCATGCATTTGACTTGAATTAAAATGTGATTTTTATGACATATGTTCCATTGAACATATATATGACTCATTTTTTTGGATTTTAAATGCTTTATTATGTATGCATGTTCTATAACTTTGTGAATTTGAGTGGTTATTTTGAGAAGTATGTATGGATTTCATATTTTGATAATTGTTAATGTCTCTAACAAGATCTAGAATCCAATTTATTGTTTCTTGAAGCAAAATTTTAATGCTACTTAGATTGAGAAAGAATTTAGGCCTTCCTTGGACTGTTTGAACTTTCCAAACCATCATTGATTCCTTGTCCTTAATTACCCATTTTGAGTCAATATGTTATCTATTCATTTCGTTGCATCTTTATACTAGCTTATCCTGACTAATAACTCCTACTTACCTTTGTATACGCTTACTTGAGTTTCTATATTGTTATTTGTTGAGCTTTGAGAATGTTTATTTTACCTCCTTGGTTTAAATAGTTCAAAAAAAGGGAGAAAATGAGGGTGTGAGTGAACAAAAAATGAAAAGTGAAAGGAAAAATAACTTAAGGTGATTGAAAATTGAGAAGTGAAGAAAAAACCCTAAATTTAAGGGTTAATTTTTTATGTACTTGAAATAATACATTTTTACTGTTCTTGGTTATCTAAATGTGTGTTTAAACCTAAAAAATTTGTATATCACCTACCCATACCTTAGCCTTTCATTACAAGATTTAAAGAACCTATTGGTTTCTTTCTAAGAGGGCATTTACATTAATGGAGATAGGCTAAATGTGGACTTATGAAGTTTGGTGCATAATGAGACTATTTTCCTAATTTCATAGTTCACATGAACTTTTCTTGATTGCATTTAGAGTAAATAAATTTGACTTATCACACAATGAGTATGTTTTCAAAAATTTGTTAGATTTATTGTCTTGTGTATATTTATGTTGAGTGTATTGGTAAATCTCAAAGGGCCCTCAAGTTTTTGAACATGCTTGAAACTAGGATTTTTTCTGTCAAACCTTGCCCTCTAGTTTTAGAGGCCTTCTCCACTCTGGTATTACTACTATTGGTCCATTGTTCTCCATGTTTTCTTTGTTTGGTGAAGATGAACACAATGTTCCCTTTGAACTTGACCACTCCTTTGAATAGTTGGATAATAACATTCTCACTTCATAAACTATTGCACCATCTTCTGCGCCTTCTGATGTTGAACAATGTACTCACAGTGGTATTCATGGGGATGATGATGATGTTGCATAGGGAGACAAAGAGCATAAAACTTATTTTATATCTTTTTTCTTTTGTTTATTTCTTGTTGCTTTAGTTTTTACTAAACTTAATTTTGTAAAATAAAGTGTGTTTTATGAGTATGATTTTGATGTTGTCCCTTGATCTATGCTTTGTTTTTTCTGATTGTTGTTCCACTTTAATCCTATCTACAGTGTTACATGATTTTTAGGATTATTTCATACTTGTATGCTTTCTCTCCCTCATATAGGGGTGTTTGTTTGACTTTTTGTGTCAAAAAGAAGAGAAGTTTATATACATAACCATGTGTTTTTGCCAAGATTTCCCTACATCTTATGTTTGACTTGCATATACTTAGGAAAAGTATTGCATGAAGTTAAGGGGAGTTGTGTATTATGTATATGATTTTCCTCTCAATGTTTACATGTGTAGGAGTAACACTATAGTATGTGGTTTGACTACACAATACTTCTACATGATTTGTTTATGGGTGTGTATTTATTTCATGTATATAAGTCACAAAGTGTATATTGAAGTCATCAATCTTCATGTGTGCTATGTGTAGTGGTGTGGAGACCCTCATATTTTAGAGTGATAAAGTGTATGAGTTGCTACATGAAGATGAATGGAGTGCACTAAGTTTCATACACTTAGTTTAGGTGTGTTTTCGAGTTTGAGTATACATCAATATTTTGCTTATTGGAACAAACATCTTTAGGTTATCTTCATAATCATCTCATGATTGATGTGAGTCTGTATCTAATTATGCTTTATTTTCACACAAAAGCCAAAAAGGAGATAATATAAGTCATATTGTACTCTGTATTTGTGGGTTGGCTTTCCGTGTACAAAATACGATTTCTGTTTATTTTTACTCAATGTTCTATCTTCCTCTATGCAAGGTTGGTTACTACTGATCAATAATATACACATGCACATAGTTAGGTACACTTTGTATGCGAGCACATTTGCACACACCATGAGGTTGGTTTTTGCAGTGTGCATACTAGGTTGAGTATTCATTTTCGTTTGTGTTTTTGTTTCGTTTCGAGTACGGATATTTATGAAAACTATTTTGCAATTTTTGAAAACAAAAAATATGATTTTTTAGAACCCTCACCACCCTTGCCAACTCCCTTGAAAGTTGGTTGGCGGGGTGGTTGACCATGCGCTATAAATACCTCTTCATTAAATATTAATTCATTTCAAAAATTATTTCAAAACTTTGCCAAAATTTTTGATTATTTTGAATTTTGTTTGCGTTATTGTGTTACGATATTAGTAATACGTTTGAGAGAGTATAAAATAGTGAGGTAGACTATTTTTACTAAATTGTAAGAATCTCTTTGTGAGAATGAGCTAAGTTAAATTATTTGAGTTCTATTATCTCTTGTTGTATGCAATAAGAGATAAGTTATTTTAAGTTCGAGGGTGATCCTCAAGATTGTGAGTAGTTACACTTCTTATTACTAATTTGTAATTATTGATCACATCACATTGTGTGTTTTTGGCTGCGGAGGAGAGTCAGGTTTGTGTGTTGAACCAAGTCTTTATGAAAGCAGTAAGTAAGAACAACAATAGGCAATTCGGACAGAGATCTCGACTGATATATGTAATATTAGTTTTATTTCTTGTAAAGTTATAATTGTTTATTACTAAGTGAATTATTTTCTATTGAGTGGTTGTCCTGAGCAACCAGAAGATGTTATCATATAAATAGGGCCTTTATGTGGGTTTACCTCGTCATATTGTGTGTTATGTATGCAGAAAATTTTATCAAATTTTAGAGCCAAGAAGAGAAAAAAAATACAAAAAATTCAAAAGAATATATAATTTTGGTGGATATTCAAGAGAAAATTGGTGCTATAATTGAAAAGATTGATTGTATTTCTTCATGTTTTTCTTCTTTTTTATCAATTTGTATGTCTTTCTTTATGAAAAATATGAGCTTTATAAACAAAAGTATATCTAGCTAATTTATTAATCTAGGGGTCTTATTAACCCAATTTCACCATATGATGATCTAATATTTTACTCTAATTATGATTTCAATTTAATTATATAACTTAATCTAATTTTATGCTATTAATTGTTTGACCAACAATTGATATATATAGGAAATTAAATAATTAAACATATTTTAAATAATTATTTAATTGTTTGTCATGATTAAACAACATGTATCGTTTCTATGTAGAGATGTATGATTCTTATGTTTGTTATTTATAATTGATGAACTTAATGAGTAATATACAATTTAATTAACACGAGTGTGATTAAGTTAATTATTATATGATATATAGTTTACTTGAGAGAGAAATATTTACTAAGTTAGATTCAATTGATTATGTAATTGATTGATAATTATAATAGAAATATTTTAATGATTCACATTTAGAAAATTATGAGATTAAATATTCATAGATATTTTCTAATATATCTTCTTAGCTACCAAAGCTTAGTTAATTAATTATTACTATTTATTTATATTTTTTTAATTTTACTTTCTTAAAACATAAAAATACAAAAAAATTGATTTTTATTTTTTTGATTTTAAAAATTAGTTTATACTAACATAATCTTCGTGGGAATAATTTTTTTTATTATTATATTACTTATTATGATATGTATACTTGTGTATCCATTATAAATAATTTATGCTTGATTAATTTTTTGGTATTGTTATCAAAGATTATAAATATTAAAAATTAATTTTGTATTTGATTTTAGTGATTTTTCTTCATCTTAATTTTAGTTATTTTTTATTTAATTAATTAATTATTTTTAATTTGGAGTATTAGTAAAAATATAATTGTCTCATTAGAGTATTTTTCCCATCCTTTTCTAAAAATATAATTTTTTAGAACTTGAATCCCAATTCCTTCTAAGCTTGCATGACACACAGCTGTCGAAATCTCTTCCACACTTAATACACGTGTCATGTATACATGAAACCTTTTTTCTTTCTTCCACCGTTACACGTCACCCGTTTATAATCTAAAATGCTCATTATATACGAAGTTATCTACCAAAACATTAAAATAAAAAAGGAGAACACAGCTTCAAGTAGGTAAAATATGTTGAATTCAACAAACACTGCAAACACAATTCAACAATCACTGCACCGACGCCAAACATTTTTTCCAATATACACGGCGCCTACCAATCAAGCTGTAAATCATACAATTCAATCATGGTGGTTGGTGAAATAGTAATTAGTATTTGTCTATATAAACAATGTAAATATCCGATACAAATCAAGAAATTATATGAATGAAGCGTTTATTTCTTCTTCTGATTATTTCTTCAAACATTGATTTCTTCATGGTATCAGAGCCAAGTCGTTGCTTTATACAAATTTGAAACTCTTGTTCTCTAAAACAGAGATTTCTTTCTCTGAAAATATTTTTTTCTCGTGAAAAAAATTTTCATTCAAACACCCTTACAAATATTAATTACAAACATCAATTTTTAAGCAGTATTTCTCCCACCTAATTTTACCAGATTACTCTAAACACAATTCTGAACATTTTGGTAAAAATAGATTAGGAGGAAAACCCCCCACGCGCCCTCACGCGCCACCTGAAGTGGAGAGAAAATTTCCCACGCGCCCCACGCGCCCCACGCGCCCCCACGCGCCGTCTGGAGGTTGAAGATGATGACGTGTCGTCCGGTTCGGTTCGGTTCGGCCGGTCCGGCTCGGCGCAGCGCGGCTCGGTCCGGCTCGAGGGCGTAGCCGGTCCGCGCCTTGGCTCGGCTCAGGTCACCTCGGTTCGGATCAGGTTGGTCCGGCCAGCGGTTCGGTTGAACCCGGTTTTCTCGGTTTTACACAGTTTCCATATTTTTGGCCGGTTCGGTCTATTTTAAAGGTCTGAACCCAGTTTTTTTCCGGTTCTGGATTCCTAACACCCGTCCGGTTCATTTTTTCAAGTTTTTAAAACCAAATTTGAACCGGTTTTATGGTTTTTATCCGGTTTAGTATAAATATATATTAAAAACACAAAAAAAAAATAGTCCTAAAATTATTACACCATTTTCTAGTTTGGTTACCATAATATCATGACAGAGGGTATAATTTCATTACCTATGGAGCAATCAAATCCAGTTGTTGTACAATCTGTTCAGTCTGAAGGTGTGTTTAATGCTGGAATTGTTCTTAATGAGACTAATTATGATGTTTGGTCTCAAATAATAGAAATGCATATTGTAGAGAGAGAAAAACTCTCTTACATTCATGACAAAAATTTGCAACCCGAAAAAACATCAAACAATTATAACAAGTGGTATGCAGAAAATCAAAAAGTGAAGAGATGGCTACTTATGTCAATGAGTCCAGAAATCATGAAGCGATATTTACGCATACCTACTGCTCTTGAAATTTGGGGTGCTTTGGCGAAAGCATTCTATGATGGAAGTGATGAATTACAGGTATTTGTCTTAAACCAAAAAGCCTTTACTTCTAGACAAAATGGAAAATCACTTTCAGAGTATTATGGAGAGTTAACTGAAATTTTCCAAGAGCTAGACCATCGTGATAAGGTGGTCATGAAAGACCCTCATGATCTAATATCATATCAAGAGTCTGTTGAAAGACTAAGGATACATATTTTCCTTGCTGGATTAGATGATGAGTTTGAGCAGGTTCGTGGCGAAATTTTGCGAAAAGAAACTATCCCAGATTTAGAAGGTTGTTATTCCTTGATTCGACGGGAGGTAGTACGTCGAATCTCATTGAAGGAAAAATCTAGAGATGTTGACGCTTCCGCCATGATATCTAAAAATCGTTCTTTTTCCAATCAGCAAGAACGAAAGGTGACTGATAAATCATCATTTAAATGTACCCATTGTCATCAAAAGGGTCATACAAAAGAACGATGTTTTGAACTGGTGGGATATCCTGACTGGTGGGATCACAACCGTGACTCTCGAAAGAAAAATCCACGACAGATATCTACTGCCACCATTGCTGAAACAACAAAGGATCATGTTGCAACCTCCTCAGCACATGTTGGTAAGATGCTTAAAGTTTTTTCTCCTATTTTTAATAATACATGGATAATTGATTCAGGTGCAACTGATCATATGACATTCGATTCTAGACAAATCTCAAAACCATCCTCACACAAAACTGTTTGCACTGCCAATGGTAACACAACCCCAGTCATTGGGGAAAGATCTTTGTCTCTCACTAGTACTTTGAATTTAGACTCAGTACTAGTTGTTCCCTCTTTAGAGTATAACCTTATATCTATTTCTCAAATAACCACTGCTTTATCTTGTTTTGTTATTTTTTGGCCTGACTTTTGTGTGTTCAAGGACATTCAAACAAAGCAAACGATTGGTCGTGGTGTTAAGCGAGGAAACCTGTATTATTTGGACTTGGATTCAACAAATCATGCATTGGTAGCAACTGGATCTAACAAGGATGAATCAAATATATGGCTATGACATAGGAGATTGGGTCATGCTTCTTTTGGATATTTGAAAAAATTATTTCTAAGTTTATTTTTGAGCTTAGATCTTTCTACTTTAAAGTGTGATGTCTGTGAACTAGCAAAAAGTCATCGTTCCTCATTTCCTGTAACCTTAAATAAAAGTCCATCTCCGTTTATGGTTATACATTCTGATGTATGGGGTCCTTCCAAAGTCTCTACGTTGGGAGGATCACGTTGGTTTGTTACATTTATTGATGATTTTAGTAGAATGACTTGGATCTGTTTAATGAAATCTAAAAGTGAGGTAAACTTCTTATTTAGAAAATTTCATAAAATGGTTCGTACTCAATATAAAACACAGATCCAAGTTCTAAGAAGTGACAATGGAGGAGAATATAAAAGTTCTGAGCTTCAAGAATATCTTCAATCAGAAGGCATTATTCATCAAACTACTTGTGTTGATACACCTCAACAAAATGGAGTTGCAGAAAGAAAAAATCGACACTTGTTGGAAGTTGTCCGTGCCTCATTGATTGAAGCTAATATGTCATTATCTTATTGGGGAGAAGCAATTACTTCTGCTGCATATTTAATCAATCGGGTACCTTCCAGTCCCATTAACTTCCAAACACCACTACAAGCCATCACTGAAGCAATTGTTGCACCAAATGTTCCCAATTTACCTCCTCGTGTCTTTGGTTGTGTGGCATTTGTACACCTACATAAACAACAACGTAGCAAGTTGGATCCACGAGCAATACGTTATGTTTTTATGGGATATGCCATACAACAAAAAGGGTATCGGTGTTATCATCCTCCTACAAAACAAATGATTACTACTATGGATGTTATTTTTCATGAAGATACAATGTATTTCTCCTCTACACCTGAATTTCAGGGGGAGTACAACCATGCTGAAATTCAGACCCTTACATATAAATTTCTTCCTTATGAAGAAAGACAAATTATATGTGAGGAAAATACAAATAACTTGAATTCAGATGGTAATAACCCTCAATATAGAAAAGACTCAAGGGAAATGGAATCAAGTCCTCATCAACTTCAAGATCATCAAGGAAGTTCCTTACTACCACTAAATGAGTACGAGATTCCTTCTCCACAAGCTGCTGATATACCTAACCAATCGTTTGCAGAGGATGTTCCAACTATTGAACCAACCAGAAAAATACTTCCATCACGTCCTAACAGAGGTATTCCTAAAGCCATGTATGAACCTGAGATTTCTAGTAAAGTCAAATATCCCATGAGTAACTATATGTCTAAACATCGTTTGTCAAAATCAAACGTATCATTTGTGAATCAATTATCTGCTGTATCTATTCCTAACAGTGTGCAGGAAGCTTTAGCTGACAAAAAATGGAAAGATGCTATGAATGAAGAACTAAGATCTTTAGAAATAAATAGAACTTGGGAGCTTGTCGATCGTCCACCAACAAAGAAAATTGTTGGATGTCGATGGATTTTTTCAGTAAAATATCAAGCAGATGGTACGATTGAACGATATAAAGCAAGATTGGTGGCAAAAGGATACACTCAAACATATGGGATCGACTATACAGAAACATTTGCACCTGTAGCCAAAATTAACACTGTTCGGATCTTGGTATCTCTAGCTGCAAATTTAGATTGGCCATTATATCAGTTTGATGTAAAAAATGCCTTTCTACATGGAGATTTAATTGAAGAAGTTTACATGGATTTACCACCAGGAATCAAGAAATCCACAATCCATGGAGAAAAGGTGTGCAAATTAAAAAAATCACTGTATGGATTGAAACAATCCCCAAGAGCATGGTTTGGCAGGTTCACAAGGTCAATGAAGGCATTTGGCTACAATCAAAGCAATTCAGACCATACTTTATTTCTAAAAAAAGGGTATGGTAAGATCACTGCACTTATTGTATATGTTGATGATATGATAGTAACAGGAAATGATCTTGAAGAAAGGAAAGCGCTACAAACTTACTTGTCCAAAGAATTTGAAATGAAAGACCTTGGTTCCTTAAAATATTTTCTTGGGATTGAGGTTTCTCGATCAACAGAAGGAATCTTCTTATCTCAAAGAAAGTATGCCTTAGATTTATTAAAAGAAACCGGTATGTCAGCATGTCAACCAGCTAATACACCAGTAGAGGAAGGATTAAAGTTATGTATCAAGGTTGATCAAGTTCCAACAAATAAAGAAAGATACCAAAGGCTTGTTGGAAGGTTGATGTATTTGGCACACACAAGACCAGACCTTGCCTATGCTTTAAGTATTGTCAGCCAATTTATGCATAATCCTGGAGAACAACATATGAATGCAGTTATTCGTATTTTGAGATATTTAAAGTCTGCTCCTGGAAAAGGAGTATTGTTCACTAAGAACTCAGAGTTTTCTAGAATTGAAGTATATACTGATGCTGATTGGGCTGGATCAATAAATGATAGACGATCTACATCAGGTTACTTCACTTTTGTAGGGGGAAATCTTGTAACATGGAGAAGTAAGAAACAACATGTTGTGGCCCGTTCAAGCGCAGAGGCTGAATACAGAGGAATGGCACTTGGGCTTTGTGAGGCCTTGTGGTTACAATCTCTCTTAAAAGATTTGACATATCCTGCGAAAGAATCAATTAAGTTATTTTGTGACAATAAAGCAGCATGTGATATTGCGCATAATCCAGTTCAACACGATCGTACAAAACATGTTGAAGTTGACAGATTTTTTATTAAAGAAAAGTTAGAAGAAAATTCATTGGAATTGCCAAAAATTAAGTCAGAAGATCAATTGGCTGACATCCTCACTAAAGCAGTCTCATATCGAGTATTCACAGAAGTTTCAGTCAAGTTGGGCATGAAAGACATCTATGCACCAACTTGAGGGGGAGTGTTGAATTCAACAAACACTGCAAACACAATTCAACAATCACTGCACCGACGCCAAACATTTTTTCCAATATACACGGCGCCTACCAATCAAGCTGTAAATCATACAATTCAATCATGGTGGTTGGTGAAATAGTAATTAGTATTTGTCTATATAAACAATGTAAATATCCGATACAAATCAAGAAATTATATGAATGAAGCGTTTATTTCTTCTTCTGATTATTTCTTCAAACATTGATTTCTTCAAAATAAAATATGCCTTCAATCTCTACAGTGTCAAATATTATAGTGAAAGCAACAATCCCGCTTTGTTCATTATTATTGAACACGAGAACCACAAAGACAAGACCTTCAGTATTCTTAGTCTCCATTAATTCACTAACGAAGCGTGTTTGTCCACCATTACTAGCTCAATGGAGCTTTGTCCATGAAGTTCCATCAGTGAAGCCTAATGATGAGCCTCATATTCCAAATGAGCTGCCTCCAATAACCACCACCCCAGAAATTAACCCAGGCAGGCATGAGGATGATCAGGTTCCATTTGAGCCGGACCCTATGCCAATGCCTGGACCTGATTTCCCTGAGACACCAAGCCAGCCACCTATGGGTCCCGATATTCCACTGCCGAAGCCAGGTGTGCCGCCTCCAATGACACCACCGGAAATAGTTCCACCGCCTAGGCCTGATATTTTGCCTCCAAGACCACCTGGGCCGGAGATTCCACCTCCACCTGATATTAAACCACCACCAATGGGCCCGACAATTGTATTTTAGAATTTTCATTTTTTATTTTTGCATGAACTTTTTTGTTTTGTTGAACTTCTCTTTGTCCCTATTTAATTATGTAGGAAAAAGAAGGTAAGATTAATTTCAATATTTTGTTAGTAGTTATAGTAAGGAATGTAAACAAAATCTAAATAATATCTTTTCTATAAACAATATTATATGTTTATCATTTTATATTTTTTTATAATTTAAACTCGAGAATCAATAATATTTAAAATATAAATAAATTTGATTTAAAATATATATCAATTAAATGATAGAGTAAGAAGATAAAACATAAGTTCAATAAAAATATTTTTTTAAAAAATTAATAATTAAATTTGAATAATCATAATTACTCATAAAATTATTTGATTTAAATAGACAAGATTTTAATAAAAAATAATTTATATAAATATGAAATATATGAAACAAAAACAAATAGATCGAAATTTATACTAACATAATTATATATAAGTATATAAAGAGATAAAATTTACCTTAATTAAAGACACGTAAGAAAAAAAGAAACTTGAATGTTAAACCTTATGTTTTTAAAATCTACTATGTAGTTTTGTGCTTCAAAATCTAAGCCTACTTAATATGGAGGGATCAATTCCTCTATATATGAAATGTGCTCAAATTTTTATACATAGATTGATCTGTCTATTATGGGGATCACTTTACTCTATCGTAAAATGTAGGAAAAAAAGATTACAACTTAAACCATGAAACCTAAACTATATCGTGAAATGTAGGAAAAAAAGATTGCAACTTAAACCATGAAACCTAAACTATGTTAGGATGGATAAGGGCTTTTGTAACCTAAGACGAAATATAAAATAAGTCTTTTGATATTAATATAAATTTTATTAGTCGATAAAAATTAATTAATGATAATTTTTTTATAATATAATTAAAAAATTAAAATTAAATAAATAAGAAGTAAAACTTACCTTTCTTATATAGTAAATGATAAAAAAGCAACTTTATTTTCAACATAATGAAATTGAGATTTTATTTTTAGAAAACTTTGAAATAAAATAGAAAGTAAATTTTTTTTACAAAACTTTAATGTTCTCTTTAAAATATGAATATAAGAAACATGTAAATAAGATAAGTTTTAAATTTTAAGAAAAAAATGAGATATATAAAAGAGAAATAAAAGATGCTTATTGAAAAATCGCTAAAACGGTTTTCAATTCAACTATTCAAAATCTTATTTTATTAATTTTAAAGTTAAAGTTGTGATTTACTCATTTTTGAAATATCCTTAAGTTTAATTTCAGTAGCTAAATGAATTTCTACATTGATACCAAGTTTTTACAAAATATTAGTTTATTAATTCTAAAGTTAGAATTGTGGTTCACTAAGTCTTAAATGTCATTAAGTCTAATTTCAATAGCTAAATGAATTAGTGTATAGTTTTCATCCCATCTTCTTAAAGCTTGGAATAAACATCGTATAGAAGAAGTTAAAATCAATTTTGATGTCAAAATTTTGAATTCAAATCTAACAATTGATATATTCATTAACGATTGAATGGAAAGTTCAAGGATGTTACAGCAAATCACATTTTGAAAATTTAGTAGAAGAATTTGAAGCCAATTTGTTTTTATTTTCCTTACAGTTAGCAATTGAAAACAATTTTAAAACAATTTATTTGAAATGAGACAATAAGAACATCATAAAGAGTCTAATGTATGATTTTTTTTTTAATTTATTGAAAAGCACATAATTAAATTGATCACTCGACAAAACGGGATTTGATTTTCACTCATAAGGAAGCTCACTCAAGACAATTTCTGGGCAAGTTTAATATGATTTATGCCTCTTGAATATATAGACTTAAATAATGATGCTAAATTTGTAGCTAATTAGACTTCTCATCCCTATTTATGTTTTACCATAACAATTTTATGCCATTATTTTCACTGAATCTTAAGTTATTAAATAAATATATTAATTTTTGAGAGGAAAAAAAAGATGTTTCTTCGATGTCTACTTGTTATTATTTTTCATAGTTTGAATTAATAGATCAAATGAATAGAGATTATTAAAGAGTTCAAATATGTTATTGTAGTCATTTAAAAAATCTAAGAATTTTTTCTTGTATAATAAAAATAAGAGTCAATAGTTTCATCTTTCTTATTATTAGTTAATAATATATAAATTGTTATTTCATATATATTTAATATTATTTTTTCAACTTATGAATTTAAATGAGAGAAAAATAAGTGTTATTATTAGACCACTAGGTGAATGAAGTTAGATTAATCAATCATCTTTTTTATTTAATATATAGAACTAACAATAATATTCATTGAATTTATCAAATAATAATAATATTAAAATATAATTATTTATAATTGAAAGTTAAATTTAAAATTATTTATGATTAATATATATCATTTTATAACATTTTGTGGTAAAAAGTAATCCCTTTCTGTGCTAAGATAATTTAATTATTTAAAATAATTTTTTTAAGATAATAGAAGAAGATAAATATGAGTATTTCTATGGTATCTAATAACATAATAAGATAACATAAATAAATAATAATAATAATCTTTGTATTTAAAGCAAAAATTTATATAAAATCGCCTAAAATTTATTCATTGTATATATATAAAATAAGTAGTGATAAATTCTAAGTTAATATTATCTTTTTAATGGTGTTATATTAGTATTTTTTTATCTTATTGACATGTTTTGCATGGAATGTGAGACTTGTTTTTTATGACAAAATAAAGAATTTGATTAACGACACAAAAAACATATAATAAATATTAATTTTAATTTTTAGATATATCAAAGCATTAGATTTAAATCTAAAACATGCAATCAACAAGACACCTAATAAATTTATAAAAGAATATTTTTTAACTTTTGTTGTATACTATATATTACTCCTCATTTTAGTGTTTCATTACATCAATTGATATAATTAAATATTTTTAGAAAAAATAAAGTCATGATACCCATTTGTTGTCATTTATGTAAAAAATTTAAAATTCTTCTTAAATTGTTTCTTATGACTCATGACTAGTTGAATAAATATATCGATAAATCTTTATATCGAATAAAATATCATATTCTCTCGTAATAAAGTAACAACAAAACATATTGAAAAGAGCTCATAAAGTATGAGATCTCTCTTACTCCGGTATAGGAATTTCTAAACAAAGGTAGTATAAGAAAAGTAAGAAAAAAAGGAGTAGAGAGAAATGCGAGTCATCCTTATTTGTACTGGAACTATTTTTAGAATAAATGATGTAATTCAAATAAGTTACTTACATAGTTGATGCTCGTATCCACCACAGTTTCACGTACAACTCTTAAATATAGTTAAGCTTTAAAATAAATCGAAAAAAGAGTAGGCTAAGTTTACTCTATTATTATATAAAAAATATATAATTTATTATTTATTACGTGATCACAAATTTACTATTTTTATAAAAATGATTGCATAAATATATATTTTATAAAAATAATAAATTTATATTATTTTATTTTTATAAAAAAAAAAACAGTACAAATTCATTAATTTTATAAAAATAAATTTTTATGATTTTTTTTAAAGAAAACCAACTTATTCTATATTACTTAATATATATATGAATATAAACAGTATTTTACTTTTAAGATAACATATTTAGATGATTTTTCTCGTGTGTATATATATAAAAGTGAAATTAGGATATGATGCAACCCTTCTTAAAAGCGATTCCACCTTCTGGCTGCTCTCCACTTTTACACTGTGTAAAATACACGTTGACTAAAAGTTACTTAGCTTGCAACACATTCTTTCTAGCTTCCATTTCAAAGTTTAGCTCATTCAACATGTTTGTTAGATTTATCGTCTTTCATATTCTTTAGGTTAGGTATACTTTCGGTGTATTGATTAATATTTGTATTTTTAAATTGATATATTTATTTAAAAATTAATATTTTTTAATACTTATATTTAATTATTATTAGTATCTCTTTAATATTTTTATTTAAATAACTGATATATTTTTAATATCCTATTTAAATAAATGGTATTGGGTTCCAATTTTAACATATAATTGAATTAAAGAAGTCTTAATTTTTAAATAAAATTATATTAATATACCAATCTAAAAATATAAATATTAATAAATACTAATAGTTTTAATACGATATCCCTTCCTCCTAAAATCTTTGGCAGTCATTCTCTCTCTTTAGTTTGCTTCAACAACTCTAATTCTTGACAACAGTAATAACATGAAAATTGAAGTTTTCAGCCGTGGAAAAAAAGAAAAAAGTGTCCTAGCAAATATTACACGTATATTAAAATATTTTTAAAATTTATAATCATAAAAATAATACGTTTTATATTCATTTCATGTATTTTATCATTTAAAAAATTTAATATATTATTTTAATTAAAACGTCATATAATTAAATTACAACTATTTAGATCTATTTAGTATTGAATATTGTCTAATTAAAATTCGTTTATTATTATTAAAGTGTTATTTTTATTATTTTTAATTTCTTAATATCTTTTACTTGTTAGGTTAAAATGAATTGAACCATTTTCATTCCACTCGTAGGTTTTATATGTGGTGTTCATTGTCAGTTTTCCATTTCATTTAAGATTCAACTATGTTCCATTTTCCATTTGCTTGTATTCTTATTATTTATGTCATGATATTTCATTTTATTGAATAATTAATCCGTGAAATTAAAACATATAACACACTTTTGCCTCTACTTTCTCCCCTTCTCTCTCTCACTTCATTGATGATCCAGGGAAACCCAAATGATGAAAGAGAATTTTGATTGAATTATGGTGTAATAATAAGAGAATAGCAAAGACTTGAATACCTAGAGTATTTACAGAAGAGAGGGAACGCTTTGTATTATTATTATTATTGTTATCTTCTATGGAAATATTATTCCCTAAATATACTTATGGTTTAAAATTGAAAATTATGTATTGATGAGGCATTTGATTGATTGATACTGACCATACCCTTTAACCAGTTAACTTCTGATGCCAACTAAGAGGAGTGCGTCACATGTACATGCAAATACAACCTAGGCCAAGTATATAAATATGTAACAATTCTAAAAATAAAATACTAAACCATTAAATCATCTAAAAATATGTTCGATTATAAGACTATTACTTACTTAAACTATCCTTTAAGATAATGCCTTCAACTAATTTATTTCCAAGCTGTTACTTTTCTTTATAGTCTTCATAAGAAAAAAGTTTGGATCTAAACCAACGTTCTGATAATTTGAGTCATACAAGTAATCGAATTCATTCAATCAGTAACTAAAAGTTTAGCACAAAAATACAAATACAAAGTGTGTCTTAAAGCAGATTCAACAATGAATAATCCTAACTAGGAGATTCAAAAATATATCACTTAATATTAAATCATCTAACAAACCTAAAACAAACAAATTAATAATAAGTTCAATAAAGATAGTTTCTTTAAAGATAAATAAACAAACCAAATAATTATGATATTACACACATAATTATTTGATCCAATAATTCAAGAACAAAATAAAGAAAAAGCTTATGAACATTTAATCAAAATATTATAAACTAATTAGACTTATTAATCAATCAAATATAGCTACCAATGCTTGACAAATTAATTAAAGAAAGAAGCCTAAAAGAATATGATCTTGTTTGTGCAAAATAATTTGAAATAGAAAGCTTAAGATGAAAAGATTGATGTACTTGTGATTAATTAAGATATGGAACATTAGATCCTCTATATATCAAAGATTGAAACCCTAATGTTAGGTTATAGTCTAATTATAATTCTGTTCATTAAAAAATTCATAGAGTAGTAAATTATAGAGACAAAATTGTAATTGAAATATTTGACTCAAGTAAACAATTTGGTTAAAATTAAAATCTTGGTCACTCGATTGATCTAGGTCAAGCTCGATTGATCGAGCCAAAAAATCGATCGATTTAACCAATCCTTAATCGATCTAAGGTATTAAAAAATAAATTTTGAACAGGTAAATCGATTATCGAATGATCTAATACTCAACTGATCGAACATTAAACCTTTATCGATCTATCTCAATTAAAAATTAAATCAATGACTTTTTAGTCAAAGTAGATAGATTATCAATCAATCTACTTACCTTGATCGATGCAGACATGTCTCAATCAATTGAGCAACCTAAGTGCAAAATATTCCTATGTTTCCAATATGAAGTCTAACATGCATAAAAATAGATAACATTTGATATGTGTTCGTTTGAAGCTAAATAGTTACTTCAGCCTGAAAAGTATTCTAGAAAGACTCACCTAAAAATTAAAATTACATTTAGATATTTTGTTTATGAATATCGACAACACTCATAAACCTTACAATAAAATAGAATAAAATATTAAGTTAAAAAAAAAGGCGATATGATGATGGTCATGGGTGCTCTAGGCAATGTATTGATGGTGATGTTCATTTAGTGATGTCACGACCAAATCATGGAGGATGTGGGAGCTTAGATCTGGAAAAAAAATTGGTCGTTGGTTGTTATGGATATGCTTGACCATTTTAAGTGACTAAAGGTTGCGACTAAATCCTGAAGATTATGGGAGCTACCTTCTAGACAACAACATTAACCAGTAGCTGTTATAGAACTACTCTACCATTTTAAGCGACGAAAGGAACATTGTATCCAAATCATGGAAGATGTGGAAGCTTTGTGTTGGGCAACAACGTTGGCCAATGATTGTTGAGCTTTATTTTGCTCTACCATTTTAAATAACTTGTGGAAGCTTAGTTCTAAGCGATGAAATTAATGTGTAATGTAAGAGAATGATAAAAGTGTAAATACCAATTCTAGAAAAAAATGATGCCAAATGATGTTAGTAAAAATGTAATTGGGCTTAAAAATCAAATAATTTTGGATAATTAGTTCATCCAAGAATTATTAACTAAAAAAATTAATTAATTGAAACAAAAAAATTAGGTATAGCAAGTAGCATGTGCCCCGAACCTAGTCAAGTAAAAAAAATGTAGTTTGGTCAATGAATTTACATATATTACTTATTGGCCAATGAATTTACATATATTACTTATTTGGATTCTAAAATCTTATGAAGGAACCCATCAAATTTGAACTAAATGATAGTGCGTAGTGGCCAACCAAACACACTTTTTAGAAAAAATATTTGATTTTTTTTTTTTTTGGTTAGTGGTTAGTATAGAGTTTGTGTGCTTCATTTTCAATAAAAAAGTAATTAAACTGCACCGTTTGAGAAGTGAATAACTAAATTCCTAACTTTATAGAAAGAGAAAAAAAAATGTACATTGTTTGTCACTTTTAAGAAACTAATAACTTTTGGCTTTAATTCCATAGTCTACGATTGGACTTTTGAACCAATTCATGAGTGATCAGTTCTCAGGCAATTGCATGAAGCCATAATTATCAACATTAATTCAAAACCCCACATTCATAATCAATTAACAGTAGTATGCACTTGTATCAACAGTCTTAAAAGAATATTCTAGCCTCAAATATATTATAAATAGACATTAATTCAACTTATGAAGCTTCAAGTGAAGTGACTCAAAAAAAGAACATTAGCACTTCAAAATCCGAGCTGATAATAAATATCAAAATGGGCAGAGGTCTAATAAACTCTCTTATTTGCTTTTTGGTCATTATTTGTTCTGTTTGGTTAAGCTTGATTAATGTTCACTCAGTAGAAGCTGGTGGTAGGGCATTAATGACTCGCTTATCTGAAAGGTTACACAATGGTATTATAAGCAAAGAGGGTCGTTATCACATATTGGAGGAGAAGAGTTCAGGTTCAAGCCCAAAAGGTAAAGGACACAAACAACATTTTGGAAACTTATTTCAAACTCTGCAAGGGGCTAAGAATTCTGGTCCAAGCCCTGGGGAAGGACATATGCATAACACTATTATTGGTAATAAATTACTGTGAGAGAACGGTAGTCAACTAGCTAGCAGTTTACACACAAATATGTACACCCAATACCTAAATAATCAATATATATAAGATATCTATCTATCTATCTATTTATATATAGTATCTCTAGTTTGACAATTATGTAATTGCAAAGCTTGTTTAAGAGTAAACATACTCTTAACAAAATAACAGATATACTTTCTCTGATAAACTAATGTTTTATATATCAACTATATATATTTGTGGTGTTCTCTCCCTGTCACTGGAACTGGAAGCAAATGTTAGTATTATTAGTCTACCAAGGGAAGCATGAGATCTCATTCTGACGAAAAAAGAAGAAGAAGAAGAAGAAGAAGAAGAAGAGAGAGAGAGAGAGGCATGAGATTGTTATAGATAAAAATAACAGTGTCCCACGTTACTAAGACTGAGATCAATGTGATGCGTTAGTTTTTTAAGATTGGGTTATATTTTGGTGCATATTGACTCTATAATGCTTATATGGTATCATATTTTCAATAGGTTAAGGGCCAACGCAGAAAATAAAAATAAAATATACACTAGACTTGTGAAAAGAAAGATAAACAGCCCAATACAATTATAATATAATAAAATAAATTACTTAAAAATAGAAAAAATCTACATTTCAAGGAGGTGTTATAGATAAAACTAAAAGTATATCATGTTACTTAAATGATATTAATATAATATTTATATATATTATGAGTCTACAGGGAGTTTACTTTTTAAATTAGGTAAAATGATGGCTCATATGAACTTTATAAGCTTAAATCATTTTGCTTCTATTTATCTTTATTATGAGTTTCACAAGTGTTTGAAAATTTTGATAATAAGTATGATTTGTGTAATATTTAAATTTTAGAAATAACATGATCTCAATGTTTTTTTTATTCAAAATGCTTCAAATTTTTTTCATTATTAATGCCTCAAAAGCTATATGTTTTAAAGCAAAAAATATACCCTAACACATTAAGTTGGTGTTAGTTTGGAGTAATTTCCACATATAAATTATGTATATATTAAGGTTTATTAAGCAAATTGCTTAATTTTCAATTAACCAAGAAAAGATTACACCTATATATATACTAATATAAAGTATACCACTAAATTATCATTTAACTTAAATATAACTAACTACTCTAATATTCCCTATCAAGTTGGAGCATATATGTTTAACATATACAACTTGGAGCAAAGATACAACTTTGGTAAAAAAGATCTACAAGTTGTTATGTGAACTTGATGTAAGGAGTAATAACTTCACCTTTCATAACAATCTTTCTAAGAAAATGACAATCAATCTCAATGTGTTAAGTTCTCTCATGATACACATGGTTCTTAGCTATGTGAATAGTTGCTTGGTGTACATGACCAATGGTCCTTTAAACTTAATGTGTAGCTTTCTTAATAGATTTATAATCCATATAAGTTCAAAAGCTGTATGAGCCATTGCCATTTTAAGTCACTAGACCTAGCAACTACATATAGATTTAAGTGTCTATAGTTATTTCAACTTTAAGTCATCTTTATGGTGAGCTTTGACAAATATATATAGGACAAAATATACTTGCTAATGATCCTTACACATAGTGGTAGACTTATCTCCTTAATTATCTCGTTGTTTGATAATTAATAGATTAAAAGATGGTCACTTGTCCTATTGGATATAGATGATATTGATGCTTATTTACTGAGTTTGCATTTAATGGGTTGGTCTACGAGTTATAATCTAACTAGGACCTCTTATATTGTTATTTGATGTGAATTGTTTTACACTTAACATTAACCCCTAGGCTTTTTAGGCTTTGAGGTCTATTTTGTCATTCTACTGTCATCTAGGTTCAACACTTTTTGAACCTCACAAGTGGAATCGAGTCCACCCTTGTGTGGTAGACACTCAAAATATGCACAATGATTTTCTTGTTATTAGTGTTTTTTATGTATTTTCAATCGAACTCCCAATTAAGAAATTATATTGACATCAAAGCCACCACTCAATGAGTTCACTACCCATTTTTAGGGGAGGACATTTTTAGGGGAGGACATGGATCCAAATATGTGGGCTTGTGAGCCTATGGGTTACCCAAGAGCCTGAAACCCTTGATGGGTTCCTTGATAAATGGATAAGATCCTTTATCATCCTGTATTTAACGAGAGCTCCTATTTCATTTTTTTCATTCTATCTTTCAAGGATCACCTTTGAAAGAGAGAGAAAGAGAATAGTTTATTCAAAATACTATTAGAAATCAACCTAAATCTTGAACAACCTAGAGGTATATTTACTAGATATAATTTATTCATTATATTCAAACATAGAATTTAACACAACAAGAATCAATAATTAAAATTAAAATGATTATAACATTAAATTAATTAAATCATAATTTGTCTTGAAATTGTCCATAATTACATTATTAAAGTAACTAGACATATATTCTATAAGAATCAACATTATAATTATAAGAAACTAAATAGTGAAAAATTAAGCTTATGAAGATCTTCAATCTTCTCTTCAAAATCTCCCCCAAAAGTTACCCACTAGAGGTGCTCTTTGATCTCTCTTATTCTTGTTGTAATTTTTTGTTTCTAATGAATCCTTGGGTTATGTATATAGTGTATTTTTAAGTTTGATTTGATTAGGATTAGACCTTGCTTGATCAAATGATTAGGATTAAAAGTTATGCTAACAATGCTAGATTTTTGAGCTTTATTTGTTGTTCTCCCCCTAAGTCCTCGATTGATCAATTGTATTCTCTGTTTCTACTCTAAACATACGTTTTTGCCTTTTTTTTATCATTTTGATCCTAAAAACCTATATGACACAAAATAAACACATAAAAACATAAATGACATTAATTTATTATAATTATGTGAGAATTGATGTACAAATATATATATATATATAATGACATCAATCAATAGGATTTGAAGTGATAGAACCACCAAGAAACTTAGATGGTGACAAAAAAACCATTAATTACCCCTTCTAAATCATTTGCAGTCATATATGTAAATAATTGATCCCTCTAAATTAAGTAATTGTTATCATCAAGCTTACTAGGTAACGAGACATTCATTTGTGGTGTAGAAGGCAAATTCTGAGCAAGCACATTAATTACAATTTTATCATAATGTATATTATGTATGGTTTAAAACATTGAACTGAGAATTACTTATAAACTCTGACGAAACTAACGAAAGAGAAATGTTAACACCAAAGCTAGGTGGAATCGTTGGTGAAGAAGGCACGTGTGGTGAGCTGGTTACATTATCTTTGTATGTTAACCATTAAATTCTTTACATGCCACTGATGAGTTTGAAGAACAAGAATCAGAAGAAATGTGAATATTATTTAATAGCAAAAGATATTTTATGCAATGGAGTATAACAACTTATATGTGATACTTAAGGTAGTAACATAATTGAAAAAAATATACACGTGTATACACAGAATTGGCACATTTCTAACCATTTCTAAGCTTCGTACTTATACATGTGACCTTATATTTTTTATAAATATTAAATGGATATTATCCATTTTGGCAACAAAAGAGGCTATATACAATTAAGTTTCATCATTTTCAAATCAATTTCTTTCTTTGTATTGTGGCCAAATAGATTCTAGATTTTTTTTATTAGATATAAATATATTTTTTTCAATTTGTTTTAGTTATTATAACATAAACTTACTAAGTTAATTATTACTGTGCCAAAGGTTATGAATAAAGTTTATGAATAAAGTTAATTATTACACTATTAAAATTAATTTATATTAGTTAAATATTTAGTATTTGATACAAATTATTAACAAAACTAAATTTAAAATCTATAAACTTATATTCGGTAATAACCCTTCTTATGGTTGTTTTTTGACATTTCGAACTTGGGTACACCAAATACTATGAGTTCTATACAATTCACATAAAATATTAATAAATATGTATGAAAATTTAATATTTTAGGATTATAATACTTAATCAATTAAACTCACTTGTTAAGTACACTTTGAACATCTTCTATATAAGAGTCTTTCAAAGAATCCAAATAATAACACGTATTAAAATATGACTCATGCATAACCAAAACACAATAACAACTACAATAGTTAAACAATCAAAATTATAACTCTTTTAGAAATATACCAAAAAATTAATTAATTATCTTACTAGACATAGAACAAGTAACTTTTGATTCATCCGTAGCTTTAAAGTCTTATTATATACTCTAATAACTTGATTTAATACTGATTTATCTCCAATTTTATCAACAAATAACTAGTCTAAGAACTTGCAAGTTGAGATTCATCCACTAAAACCAAATCATCATACAACTTCCTACATTAAATATAAGCAAATTATATAATAAGACTTGTGGTTATTTATTAAAATCATATATAAATATGTTTTGAATGTTACTTTGCCAAGCTTGGATAATATCTTGACCAATACAAACCATTTCAAAGAAAAATATCAAACCATCAACTATCATATTTATGAAATGAAAATCAAATTGCAAAATATGTGAGTCGAATGGTACCTTCTAACCATCTATAAGTTTGTTTTGTACAACTTACCATGACCATTAAACTTATCAAGTTTTCACTATAATTTTAGGCATATATAAAGTTGTACTTTTTCCAAGTTTCTTTTATCTTGAGCTAAATTCTTCAACAACAACTTACATGTATATATATGATAAAAACTTTTAAAAATAATTTATTAAATTTTCTGAATATTTTAATAAATTAAATACAAATTTTATTGGATCAACTCTCTTAAAGTTTCATGATAGCTACTTAAAACTAACAATATACACTTAAGTTCATAAGCTTTATTCACTGTGATCTTATAATTATTTTCAATTGGCACTTGATGTATAAGACCTTATTGATTTGGTGTTATAGATCTAATAACAATATATATCTCATGTGTTATATCTTTCATCAAACATCTCTTATAAAATTAATTAGTGATTAATTATAAGTCAAATATCATGTACAGTTTGAATAAGTACATTAACTTACCATGAAAAATATTTATTTTTGTTTTATTATTGTTATCTTTTACATCTGTTTTTTTATAAAAGTAAGCAAATTTGTTCTTTTTTATTTTATGCATCGATTTTCATAAAAATCAATGAAAATGTTTTTTTTTTTTTTTTTATTTTTTTAAACTTTTGCATCAATTTATACAAATATTTAATATTTATTTATTTATATTTATATTTTTTATGTCGTTTGTGATACAAAACTCATGCAAATAGGGTTAAATTTGCATCGTTTTTTATTAAAACAACACAACATATTTTTAGCTATATTTGCATCGTATGTCTTTGAAATTGATGTAAAAAATGATGCAGGACTATATTCACCTTTTTCCAAAAACAAAAATTGTTAAATTTGTTCGATCCAACTCTCTTTTCCTAAAACCAAACAAGAATTTTTTTTTCTTCTCATAAATGTAAGCTGCATCATCTCAATTGATGCGAGAAAATATTATTTATTACTATTTATAACACTGTATCTAATGTTATCATTTAATAATATAACGAATATGTGACATCTGGCAGTCTCTTAAAAAAAAGATTTGTTTTCTATTTCAATAAAAGTCATGAGTATACCGCAACAAACTTTAGTCATAAGTTTATATTATTTCAATAAAATGAAGGAAAAAAAAAGAAGAAAGAAGAAAGAAATATTGTGGTTTGAGTACGTACATAAAGCCCAGCTAAGAATGAGCTATACACGACTCCATTCGAATTCACACACTATCCTCTCTCTCTTTCTCAATCTCACCCTCACAATTAAAGTCTGTAAGAGATTAAGTGTTAATTTAAGTTTTTTATTAAAAACAAAAAGAGAATGGCAGATATTGTATTGAGAGAAGAACAGATTGTTGTGTTTAAAGAAGCATTTTGTTTGGTTGACAAGGATTGTTGGTTATAGTATGAGCTCTTTCTCACCATATATAATTTGCGTGTGTGTATATATATATAAGTCGTTGAAATATACACCTTTGTTTTCCTCAAAATAAGATAACAAAGATTAATATTAATTATCAGGAAACTGATGCTGAAGATGAACTTAGAGAGGCCTTCAAAGTTTTTGACTAACTCTAAGTATAAATTAGCTTGTGAAAGATTATTTTTATTTTCAATTGCAGAATGGAGAATATTTTTGTTATTTTAAATAAAAGATTAAAAACGACGCTAAACATCGTCCCCCTATCTGTTTTCACCTTAATCCCTAGTCGGGATTTGTTTGATCCTTTAGTTTGCACTCGTTTAATTTCTTTGATCCTATTCCTATATCTTTTGCTTTCTGATTTGAGTTTTTCTTCTTTTAAAATTGAGATTTCTTAATTTGTAGATTTCTAATAAGATAATGAATGATTGAGGATATCTTTGTATGGATGATTGGTTGGAGAGTGGTGAAAAGTTATTTGTGGCCAAGGAAAAAGCTAAGGCTACGTAATTGAAGCTTGAGTTGGTTCATCAATGGAGTCAAACTTATAGACAGAGTTTAGTATCGTTTTTAATTTTTTATTTAATATTTCGAAAATACTTTTCATTTGCTATGCATTTGAAAATAAAATAAAAAATTAAAAATTACCTTTTGAATCATTTTTTTTAAATTATAAGATCAATAAGACTCATCTTGAAAATTATAGAATTAGAGTATATTAATAAAAAGTTACCGGACCTATTTAACATATTTATTAACATGATAATTTATGAAAATCATAAATAAAAAATAAATATACAAGGATGATTTAGTAATATTATGTCAATGAATTAAATATTTATTTAATTTAATTTCATTTAAATAAATAGTATTTAATTAATTAAAGTAAAAAATATTTTTTCGCATAATATATAATTTAATATTTAAATTGTATTAAATATTAAGGAAATAATTAAATATTGATTGTAAATTAAATAATGATATAAATAGGATTTTAAGCTGAAATGTGTCCTTAATCTATTATTTTATCAGACCCTTATCTTTTAGTTTTGATGAATCAGTCGTACTTCAAATTTCTTCATTCTCTTACGCACTTTAAGTTGACCAACCCATGCCACTAAAGTTCAATACAGTTCTTTGCAAGTAGAACACAAACCTTTTACTGTTTAAATCTTGGTCACTCGTTTTGTGACTTGGCTATGACTTGTGTGTCTATATAATGTAGAATGTTCCTTCTTGATGTAAAATCAATAATCTACCGTAGTATGTCCAATATGAAATTAAACATTATAAAAACCATATATGCATCCTTGCCAATGGATTTGTTCCTGTTTAATCTGTTGGTCATGAAGCCTCTACTAATGATTATTCATATTGATATAAAATTGGCTACAAGACTAAGTCTTGGTCAGCTTATAAAGAGATATATGGATATTGATTCTCCTAATCAAAGCAATAGAAGCCTAACAAAGACCAATGACTATAGTTCTCTTATACGGCCAATGTCACCTGATGCATCTGGTGAAGGTTTACCATATGCTCCTGAAAATTGGCCTAGGCCTGGTGACAATTGGAGTTGGTGGGTAGGGAAGAGAGTTTCCTCCATTGGGCATTATAGAGATAGGCTCCTGTATCTTCCTAGGTGCCTTTCCCGCGAGAACACAGAGGCACAAACCAAAGTCCAGTTAGTTGCTATAATCTGGAACAAGTTCCAAATTGTAGCACTACAGAGATAGGCTCTTGTATCTTCCTAGGTGCCTTTCCTGCGAGAAAACAGTGGCACAAAGCAAAGTCCAGTTAGTTGCTATAATCTGGAACTTGTATCTATGCATTATGACAACTTTATGTATATTGCAATCTGTAAACTTTAAGTTCCGGCCAAACACTTTTCCCCTTCTTGTAGCTAATATGACTGTTTACTTACACCTCTGCTGCTCTGCCTCTCAAGCAGCCGTTTGACTGTTTACTAAGAGTTCTGAGGTTCTACCAGAGTTCATTATAGATTGAATTGAATGAGATTTCAACATATCAACCATATTGATGATTTTAGTAAGATCTAGTGATTGCTACAAGAATTCAAATGGTGCAAACTATGAATTTCCAAAATGCTAAGCATTTTGTTGGACCTAGAATTTCATTTCTCGCACATCATTTCTGTCAATTTTGTAGAGTTCATAAGCACTATGTGCTACCAAATCCTAAAAGGTTGACAAAAATGGATAAAGAGACTCATGTTTCTTATAAACTCTAGCATAGTAACATGGGACTTTCACTTTACCACTTAACACCAAAGTTTCTTAGTAAGTTTTTGGTTTAGAGAATCTGCAATGGTCATGTTTGGTTTGTAGTTGGCTTTGGATTAATTACTCTTGGTTTTTATTTATGATTTTTAACTTATAATAAGAGTTTCTCACCTATTGACATTCTTTTGCATATTTGGCTCTTTTTAATATACCCTGTTGTTACAATCAACCCAAAAATTGAACTAAATCAATCTAATTTTAAGAGTGGCGATGTTTTCCAAATTGTTATTGCAAGAGTTTTTTTATGCCACTTTACCCAACATTAATGACCCTTAAAGTAATAAGGATAAAATTGTCAATTCACATCTAATTGTTACAATAACAATTCAAATTGTGCCAATATCCTTACCGTAATTTAATTACTTAATGTAAGAGGATTTAGAAATGGAAGCAAAGAATTAGAGAAGAAATGAAAATAAAGTTAGGGGTTTGGAGGATAAAAGTAAGAACCAATGTTCTCTACATAACATTTCATATCAAATATTCATCGAAAGCTTCCTATAATATATTATAGGCTTTACATCATTTGAAATAACAATAAATAACAATTGACTATATAGTAAACTAAGGGGCCATAAATAATTATAGTAAACTAATGGGCCACAAATAACCGAGCCTTACATCATTTGAAATAACAACAAATAACAAATAACTATATCACCCTCCTTCCTACATTATTCTCCCCCATTTGAAAAAAAGCTAGATTTTTTCGAATTTATAGAACCATAAAGTAACAATAGAAATAAAAGAAATTTCTTCAACCTTCTTTGAATATGCATGAGAAGTAACGTGGAGTGAGTATGAATTACCCAAGTTTACAGCACAATAAATAAGACTAAATAAGATTTTGAACCTTGGTTTTGTAATGATCCATCTCACTTAAAATGTAAATGCATAATCATATGAGTAGAAGGTCATAATAAGCATGCATTAGAAATTTAGAACAATCAAATGGGGTGTCAAATGTTTGATGAAACCAAGCCTTGAGTTTTAAAAATGAAGGACAAATGTCAATAGAAGAGTCAAATATAGGCTCAAGGTCTCAACCAAAACACTAGGAGTAACATGAGAAAACATCATGAATAAGCTCTCAAGTTTAATTACAAAAGATCTCTAATCGGGTGGTTTTGGTTCTAAAGGAGCACAAGTGCTTGGTTTAGGTAAAATGTGTGATGTAAATGTTTTGAATGAAGGCCTTAAATATTTAGAATTGGTTTATAGGACGAGGTGATTAATTTCGGAGGCATTTCAAGAATACCCTTCTCAACTTTGGTTTGTTCCTTTTTTTGTGGTGGAGAACCAAGAATACCCTTTGAAGGTGAATTTTTTTTAGAAATTTTAGATGGGTTAGATTTTGGTTCCCTTCTTGACAAAGTATTGCTTGAGTTTTCATTTAAAGGAATTGGCACAATTTTCTTATCATTTTAAAAGAATATAAACATGTTTTGTTTCATCCTATGGACTGCTTGTACACGATCTCTCCATGGTTTACCAAGAACATGGTAAGCATGTGAGACATGATGTCTATAATTTCACATTACCACATCTTGATAGGACTTCTTAAGTGAAAAGAAAGCATACAAAGTTCACTATCATCATAGTCTTTTTAGTTTGTAAACTCAAGGCTTTCACAACATGTTTGGAAACAAGATTGTCATGATTTTCAACATTAATGATCACATCACAAACCTTATTACTAATGGTGCATCTAGTTCAAAAATGATCAATTTTTGACTGTTTTTGACGTTGAGTATTAACTTTCTTGGGCAATTGGGTTTTTGAAGTGGAAGTAGAGGTCGAATTGGATTCACACTCCATAAGACTTCTATCAATTGATTCATTAGACATGGGATGACCGTTTGGCTCACTATAATACTCTCAATTTCCAAATTTAGGATGGTAAGAACGTGAATATGATACCATATGAGTGGCTTGCTGTTTGTTCATTCTCACAATAGGTTTAGTATATCTGAGGTGTATATGAGATTATAAATGTGGTGTGATCACTATTTTCTCTCAACCATGGTGTAGGATCAAAATGGTTTGCATATTGAGGGAAAAACTTTCGATATAATTGGTATTTCATATCAGACTAAGTACTATATCGCTCACTAATACAAGAGAAGCAGTTATCATAAACATGTTGGCAATATCTTAAAGCATAACCATTTAGTAAACTTTGGGCATAAGTTATACAATCATAACTATAGAGATCGTAATACACAAATGTATTTTCAATCTCATTAATCTTCAGCACCCATTGTACCATCATAGAAAAACTTACTAGGTTTTCTTTAAATTGGATAGGATGAATTTAGTAGAACATTTTGAAATGGGTTTTGTCTATAACAAGCTTACTAAAATAATTACATGATATAAAAATGGAAAACAAAATAAGAGAAAGAGAGTAGAAATATACCAAACCAATGCATATACTCCCGCCGAGTACGAAAATTGTCAAATAAGCTCCGAATCACATCAACAAAATAATGAACACCTCCATTTGGAACTCCGGTGATCTTTTGAACTCCCAAAATGAAGCAATAAAAATCGACAATGGATACCTCCAATTTAGCCCATTAAGCCAGTATGGACCAAACTCAATATATTAGTTCTCAGCTTCAAGTCTTCAAGAGAACGAATAAATTGATAAAAAAAATGATGTTGAAATTGATTCAAATGGATAACCCAAGACTCTTATGGGAATTACTAGAATTACTAAAATTATTAAAATCTACTTCAGCTCTGATGGTGATAGTGAAAATCAAATTATGGTATTTCGGTTCTAGGTTAAATGGGTGTTGTGACAGGGGTTGGGCCGAATTGGTTATGGGCTGAACAATATGGGTTGCGAACTGGGGGGAGTATATTGCTGATTAAAGGTGGGTTGCGACTTGGGTGGTGGGTGAGGAGCGATGGGCATTGGTGGATATAGCGCAAAGGACAATGGAGGGTGGGCATTATATTGGTTCCTATTATCGCATATTTCTAGGGGATGACAGGTGGTTGTCGTGAGGGGAATTGGGGTCGCGAAGTTGAGTATATAAGTTGTCGCAGTGGTGAAAAGTTGGTGGAGGTGGCGCAATGATTGGGTTTACTGGTCAATGGTGGATAATGATTGGTTTGGGTGGCGCGATGATTGGTTGGGTGCAGTTTGCGATGGGCTGAGAGAAGTTTGTGATGGGTTTCACGAACAAAGTTGACTGGGGGTGGTGGGTCGATGCTTTGTAGTGAAACTTGGGTGGTGTGACGATGTGGGTTCTGTATAGGGTATGGGTTTCAGGGGTTTGTTGAAAGGTGTTGGATGGTGGACGAAGGATGAGGATAATGGTTGTGGTGTCGATGAACTTTGACTAAAACAATGGTATCGGGGGATATCAATGCAGGTTTTTTGGGTTCCTGGTTTTCTAAGATTTTTATTATTATTATAAGTTTCCTACAGTAGATAACCTAAGTATTTACAGAGTCGAGCCTTACATCAATTGAAATAAAAACAAATAACAAAAGATTATATCTAACTCCATACATTATTACTACTTAAATCTAATTTAGGGCCAAAAATGTTTTGACCCGGTTCAACATATCACCCTAATCAAGTTTATGCGTGAATGTATGCATTATTTTTATGCAAGTTCGATGGTATAATAATATTGTTCATCTTATTTTTAAAAGAAAAACGTTCTAACATGATATCAAAGTGAACTTACTTAGAGGTGTTACATGGTATTTAAATATTTATTGGTTCATCTCCTTACTTAAATTTTAGGAAGAATTGTAGTTTATCACAAATTATCTACAAATTCTCAAGTCCGACAACTGTGAAGTATTTCACTATATTTCTTTTTTGTATTTTTTTCCTTATCAGATACTCTTTTATTTATCTTTACCTTTTAAAATTTATAGGCAATTTAAGAGTACCAAATAACTATTTTACCTCTTGAAGAAGACATAGAGGAATCTCCATTAGATTCCCAATTTAATGCCTCTTGTTCTAAGGCTAGAAGTAACATGTACTCTAGTTTGGTGGAATAAGTAAAAAGTGTTAGAAAATAATGTAAATTTTCAATAAGTTAGATTTATGAAAAATAAAAATAGACAAAATAATATACACAAATTTGTTAACAGAGTTCGATCAATTTTGCTTACGTCTCTCGACTTAGAAAATTACTCTCAATTTTCTCTCACTAAAATTTTTTTTCTCTAAGTTTTTCTCTCAATTGGTTTCTGATAATTTGATGATAAATACATTACAATTATACATCTATAAATAAGGAGATTAATTCCTTAAATTACTCCTTAAATTAAGGGTGAATATTCTTTGATTTACTCTTTAATTTACTCCTTGAATTAAGATCCATAATATAATTGACTTTAGAGTCGATTATTCAACAATCTCCCGCTTGAAAACTGATTTCAATTTGTCTTCACAACAGTTTTTCTAGTCTTGTTACTCTAGTAGACCAACTGAAGTTGAACACAACTTTAATTTGTCAATAATCACTACATTTGTCAACATATCTGCTGGATTTTTTTCTTCCTTGAATTTTCTCCAATATTAACACATCATCTTCAAATAGAGATACGATGAAGTGATAACGAAGCCTAATATGCTTGGTTCTAGAATGAAATGTTGAATTCTTTGCCAAGTGTATTGCACTTTGATTATCACTATATAGAACATTCTTCTCCTATTTGAATCTCAAATCAGTTAACAAACCTTGAAGCCATATCATCTCTTTACTAGCTTCAATTACTGCTACATACTCAGCCTCTATAGTGGATAAAGTTACAATCTTCTGTATCTGTGGCATCCAACTAACAGTTGTAGTTCCAACAGTAAATATATAACCGGTTGTGCTTCTTCGGTGATCAACTTCACCTCCAAAGTCTGCGTCTACGTAGCCTTGTACTTTTAACTTTCATTTACTAAAGTATAAACACTTCTTTACAGTGTCCCATAGATACCTTAAAATCCACTTGATTACTTCCCAATGAGTTTTCCCTGGATTTGATATAAACTTGCTAACAATTCTCACTGCATGGCCAATGTCTGGTCTTATATAGACCATCGTGTACATCAAACTTCTAATGGCTGATGGATGAGGAACCTTAGCTATGAATTCTATTTCTTCCTCCGTTTGAGGGGATTGATCCTTGGATAGACGAAAGTGACTAGCCAAGGGTGTGCTAATTGGCTTGGCGTCATCCATGTTGAATCTCTGCAAAACATAGTCGATGTACTCTGCCCGAGATAACTACAAGGATCCTCTCTTCTTATATCTGGTGATTTACATTTCAATAATATTCTTTGCTAGACCCAAATCTTTCATGTCAAACTCCTTTGACAATTACTGCTTCAACCTTCTGATATCATCCATATCTGAACCTGTTACTAACATATCATCAACATAAAGTAGTAATATGATATAACTAGACCTATATCTTTTATAGTAGCAACAATGGTCGGCATTTCACTTCTAAAAACCTTCCTTGTGTATGAAGTTATCAAACTTTCTGTACCATTGTCTCGAGGCTTGTTTCAGGCCCTACAAACTCTTCTTAAGTCTGCACATCATGTTCTTCTTCCCTCTTTCTGAGAAACCTTCCGGTTGGTACATGTGTATCTTCTCATCTAAGTCTCCATGAAGGAATGAAATATTCACATCCAACTATTCAAGATGAAGATCTTCCATGGTTATAATACTCAATATTGATCTAATAGTATTAAGCTTCACAAAGGGAGCAAAAATGTCAATGTAATCAACTCCTTCCTTTTGATGAAATCCTTTGACAACTAGTCGTGCTTTGTATCTCTTAGAACCATCAAGATCTTCTTTCACTCAGTACACCTATTTGTAGTGAAGTGCCTTCTTCCTTGTGGGTAACTCAACTAGTTCCCATGTCTAGTTGGAATGAGAGATTTCATTTCTTTTTTCATGGAAAACTCTCATTTGTTGGAATCTCGAGTCTAACAAGCTTCATTATAGCATTTAGGTTCCCTTCCATCAATCAACAACATATAGTTCATGTATCTCCTGTTAGGCACATGTAGTCAAGAAAAACTTCTCAATACAGGAGCTAAAGTAGGAGGTTGTGATGTGTCAAACTACTACGTATTGCTCTATCCAACGAGTTTCTCTGGAAAAGAACTTGTTTCAATTGGTTCCATCATGAGCCTATCTAAGACATTATTTTCATTTGCAAATACTAACTTATTCTGCTTTGAGTCGTTGGTATCTATTTTATGCATGTCTTTATACATCACCCTTTCGCTGAAAATCATATATCTAATACGGATTACTTTCTTGTTTTTGTCATCCCAAATGTGGTAGCCAAACTCATCCTCACCATAACTGATGAGCGTTGACCTAGCCTAGTCTCCCCTAGCACCCGTCGCGCTTTGATTTTTCCTATAATTTTTTGTGTGCCACATGTTTGATTTTGATTGGTTGGGACTGTTAATTCTACTTATTTTGTTTTCATCCATTCATTTTAAGCTGATATGATGGTCCAAATTCCACCGGAGTTATATTTAACCCCATAATCACCCTATAAACCTTAACGAGTTGTCATTAGCATAATTTTTATTAGTTTTTAGAGTTAAGAAAAGAGAAAATATATAAAAATTCAAAATGAGATACAATTTTAGTAGAAATTCAAAAGAAGATTAGTACTGCAATTCAAAAGATTAATTTTATTTCATTTTCTACTCATTTATTTATCAATTTTTATGTCTTTCTTTATGAAAAATATAAGTTTTATGAATAAAATTATATGTGATTAATTTATTAATCTAGTGATCCTATGAAACCAATTTTCACCATGTGATAATATAATATTTTACCCAAATTATGAATTCAATTTAATTATATTATTTAATCTGATTCTTATGATATTAATTGTTTGACCAACAATTTATTTATAAAGATAATTAAATAGATTTGAGAGAATTATGTAATTGTTTGTCTTGATTAAATAATATGTATAGTTTATAGGGAGAGATTATGATTCTTATGTATTTAATCTATGATTGATGAATTTAATGAATAATATACAATTTAATTATCATTAGAGTGTAATTAAATTAATTATTATATGATGAGTTTTACTTAAGAGATGAATACATGCTAAGTAAAATTTAATTTATAATATAATTAATTGATAATTATATTAGAATGATTTTAATAATTCACATGTTTAAAAAATTGGGGAATTAAGTATTCCTATATATTTTCTTAGTTATCAAATCTGATTTAATTAATTATTTCTATTTATTTTAATTTTGCTTTCTTAAAATATAAAAACACAAAAAATTTGATTTTTATTTTTTTAGTTTTAAAAATTAGTTTATAATACAATAATTCATGTGAAAACAATTTTTTCTTATCATTATATTACTTATTGTAATACTTATACTTGCGTATTTATTGCATACATTTCGTGTGTGACGATCAAGTTTTTGGCGTCGTTTCCATGGATTATAAATATTAGAAATTAATTTTTAATTTTTAATTTTGTTTTATTTATTTTTCTTTACTTTAATTTTAATATTAATTTTTTTTACTAATTGACTTATTTATTTATTTAATTTAATTGTTTTTAATTTTAATTTATTTATTTATTTATTTTAATTTTTATTTAGTTTTTATTTAAACATCTCCTTTAGTAATGTAGAAACATAGTTGAGTCTATTGCATAAGTAAAGTTTGTGATGGAGAAATCTTGCTTTTAGATCTCAAAATTGAGCGTTGTTTGTGGTCAATAAGAAAATAACAAGTTGTCATTCAAGAGTAAGAAATGACTAATCCATTAGAATTAAACAATAATGAGTTAAACTTGAACAATGAGATACTTTTGATGGATGATAGAGATAAAAATATGAATGAATATGCAATACCTACATTGGAAGGGCTAAATCCAAGTATTACAAAACCAAACATTCAAGCTAATCAGTTTGAACTAATATCAGTGATGTTTCAAATGCTACAAATAATTTGGTGGATTACCAACAAAGGATCCTCATCTTCATTTCATATATTTTATTGAAGTTGTAGATTCATTTAAGTTTAGTGGTGTGATCAAGGAGGCATTTAAACTTAGATTTTTCCCTTACTCTTTGCGAGACTGTGCTCGAGCTTGGCTATACTTTTTGCCACCTGATTCCATTACAACTTGGAATGGTTTGACGGAGAAATTCCTGATGAAATACTTCCCACCAACAAAGAATGCAAAACTTAGAAATGACATTATCTCTTATCAACAATATGAAGCAGAATATTTATATGAAGTATAGGAAAGATTCAAGGAATTTCTAAAGAAGTGTCCTCATCATGATATTCCTTCTTGGTTTCAAATGGAGACTTTTTACAATGGTCTCAATGTTCAAACAAGAACTATTGTTGATGCATCTACTAATGGAGTTTTATTAGCCTAATCTTACAATCAAGCTTTTGATTTACTTGATAAAATGACTGGCAATAATTATCAATGGTCAATGGACCATATAACATTCACAAGAAGATTAGCCAGAATGCATGAGGCAAATGGTATCACAACACTTACAACTCAAGTGTCATCTTTGGTTAATCTCTTAAAGGCTCAAAACTTGTCAATGAGTATAAACCAGATATAAGATTCACGAGTTTTATGTGTGCTTTATGAAGGAGCTCATTTGTTTGATAATTTTCCAAATAATCTTGAATCAATATTCTATGTGGGTAATGTGAACTGAAACAATAATTCATACTCAAGCACATATAACCCAGAATGAAGACAACATCCAAATTTCTCTTGGAGTAATAACAACAATCAATGTGATAATCAATTCAACCATCAATCATTTCCACCACCTACTTTTCAATAACTACAGCAATTACAAGCCCAAGAGAAAAGGCCACCTACTAAGGACAATACAAATGCCTTAATGGGGATGTTGAAATACTTTATATAATCATTTAATACAAAGTGTCCACTTAAGAGGATTCAATTAGGAATTTAGATAACCAAATGGGGAAACTTGCCCAGGTCATAAGTCAAAGACCTTAAGATAACCTTCTAAGTGACACAATTGTAAATCCATGAAGAAAAAGGTAAAGACCAGTGCAACACCATAGCCTTGAGAAGTGGTAACAGTTTAGAATAGGAACATGAGACTAAAAAGGATGATGGGAAATAGGAAATTAACAAGGATAAGGAGGAACTAGTGGATAAAGATAGTACTGAAAAGAAATAATTCAGCCAAAGAAAAATAATCTCTACAAACCTATTGTTCCCTTCCCTCAAAGACTACAAAAGCAAAAGTTGGATGTGTAGTTTTCAAAATTTTTTGATGTCTTCAAGAAGCTAAACATACCATTTGCAGAGACATTTGAACGAATTTTGTCTTATGCCAAATTCATGAAGGATATACTGTCAAAGAAAAAGAGGCTTGAAGATCATGAAACAATAACCTTGACTGAAGGTTGTAGTGTCATTCTTGATAGAAAACTACCACAAAAAATGAAGATCCAAGTAGTTTTAACATCCCTTGCATTATGAGATCATCCATTTTGGCAAGGCATTATGTGATTTGGGTTCTAGCATTAACCTCATGCTATTATCGATCTTCTAGAGATTGAGGGTTGGTAAAACCAAACCCACTTCAATAACATTACAATTGGTACATAGATCAATTAAAAGACCTCGTGGTGTGGTAGAAGATGCATGTGCTAGTCAAGGTAGACAAATTTATCTTTTCGACAAACTTCATTGTGCTAGATATGGAGCAGTGCCATTGACTTGGATCTCTCCTACCACCCATTAAGCTCTGATTCGCCCTTTAATTTCTGTGTGCCATGTGTCTGATTCTAATTGGCTAGCGCTATTAATTCTACTTGTTTTGATCTAAACCTTTGATCTTAAGTTGATCTAACGGTATAGATTCTACCTGAGCTATATTTAATCCCTTAATCACCCCATAAACCTTAACGAGTTGTCATTAACATAATTTTTATCAGTTTTTGGATCTAAGAAAAGAGAAAATATAGAAAAATTCAAAAGGAGATACAACTTTGGTAGAGATTCAAAAGGAGATTTGTACTATAATTCAAGAGATTGGTTTTATTTCTTTTTCTACTAAATTTTTTTTATCAATTTTTATGTCTTTCTTTATGAAAAATATTAGTTTTATGAATAAAATTATATGTGGTTAATTTATTAATCTAGGAATCTTATGAAACTAATTTTCACCATGTGATGATATAATATTTTATCCAAATTATGAATTCAAATTATGTGATTCATAATTAATGAACTTAATAAGTAGTATGCAATTTAATTGTTGTGAGAGTGTGATTAAATTAATTATTATATGGTGTGTAGTTTACTTGATAGAGGAGTACATGTTATAAGTTAGATTCAATTGGTCGTATAACTAATTGATAATTATATTGAGGAAATTTTAGTGATTCATGTGTTTAGAAAATTTTAATTATTATTAAGCATTCCTAGATATTTTCTCATATATTTTCTTAGTTACCAAATCTTATTTAATTAATTATTGCTATTGAATTTTAGTAATTTCAATTTTGTTTCCTTAAAATATAAAAACACAAAAAAATTGATTTTTATTTTTTTAGTTTTAAAATAATTTCTAATAAAATAATCTCCATATAAACAATCTTTTTTATCATTATAATACTTGTTGCGATATATATACTTGAGTATTTATTGCGCATACTTTGTGTGCAGCGATCATGAACATAATAACTAGTGAATTTGAAAAAGTCTATGATGGAAGAGCTCACATACTTTCTTGGTTTGCAAATTAAATAATTAAAAAATGAAATCTTTATTTCTCAATCCAAATAGGTCTGTAATTTAATTAAGAAATTTGGACTTGAAACAAGTAAGCATTTGAAAGCACTTATAAATACTAGTGCCAAGATCTCAATGATGAGTTAGGTAAGAGCGTTAAAGCACATAATTGTTTTCTATTACTAACTTAGTTGTTGTGCATGCAAGTTTTGAACAAAATTATCATAAAATAACATTTTATTTAGGAATGATATCAAGACTCTATCAATATTCATCGTCATTTTATACCTAACATTATTAAGATAATTTTATCACAAATTCCATAAAACAAAAAGAGAACATACGATTGCTTCCAAGCCCGTCTATTTCTCTTAATTATCCTAAATAATGTGATATATAATCCTAAAGACCAAAACAATTAAGCTACCTAGAGCATACTAATCCTAAAACATGCTAATGTAAAAATTAATAAACGTGAGTAGTAAATAAATCTAATGGATTGCCTCTAAAAATCGTTTAGTTTAATGTCATCAATATGACTTAGCCAACTCTCAACCAAAGTTATCTCCACCATTGTCTGGGTACTTCATTGCTTAAAAGATGTTGAAGTGAATTATTGCCCCATCAAACTCAAGTCTCTCCAATAATAATGGTTTGGATATGGTGTAGAAATCATTACTAATGTCCAATATATAAATCCATCGAGAAGATCATGTCATTCACTAGCAATAAGACAACCGCAATAACACCATTTGTATAGACCTTAGTCTTATCAACAAGTTGTATAATAATTTCAATTTCTTTTAAAAGACCTAGATTTAGTGAAGCGTAAATACTATAAGGTATGATATTAATAGATGCTCCTACATCTAGCATAGATTTTTTAAGCTTAGAGTTACCTATCCTTATTGGGATGGTGAAAATACTTAGGTTCTATCACTTAGATGAGAGCTTTCTTTGTAGCACAACATACACATTTTTTCCCACACTTACCACTTTATTGCCTTTATATTTGTGTTTGGTGGTGCATAGTTCATAGTTCTGTAAGGAACTTGACATATATGGGCACTTGCTTGATAGAATATAACAATGGTATGTTGACTTGCACCTTTCAAAAGGTGTCCAAAAATTTCCTTTTATTTTTTTTTTCTTTTTTTGTGTTTCTAAACTTACTAGGAAAAGACATAACAAGTTCAAAAATAGAAAGAAGATGTTTGGATACCATCTTAGGTGTTACCTTAGCTTATTATAGGCTAGTATTCTTTTCCTTAACATCTTCCTTTTGGTTAGTCACTTCTTTTGAATTGACATTTTTGGGGACTTGTTTGGGATCTTCTAGTTACTTATCACTTTCCAAAGTAATGACATTACCGGTCTTCATATGCTTAACAATTGTTAGAGAGAGGAGCTCGACAATTTCCTATACTTGTAGTCTTTCCATAACTATGATCAATTGGCCAATCTGAGTCTCAAGAATTCTTAATGAAGTTTGAGTTTCCTTGATAGCAACTTAGGTATCCTATTGAAATTTAATATTGTTATCAGCTATAACAATTACAAAATCTTCTAAAGACTTTCCTTAAGTATGTAATAGGTTATGGCATTAGGAATGAGAAGTTAAGTGTGATGTTGAACTTCTTTGTTGGATTTCTATATGAGTAGTTTGGATATTGATGATCCAATCATTCTGCATTGTACATGTAAGAATGTCGATCATACTTAGAACTATGATTTTCAAATCCATCTATAATATTTATATAATCCTAATTTAGAACCTTAATAAGGGTTCAATACCTTAGTAATACTATAACTTTATTTTTGATACATTTTTTTACTCAAATTTTTGAGGTGTTAACTTGGTAGCATCCCTATTTAAAAAAAAACATATCAATTTAGTATATTTTGTTATTTAATTGGAGATTTTTCAAATATATAGTAATATATATGCTATATTTATAGGGGATTTCAGATATTCAATTAATTAAATGATATTCATAAGATATTTTAAGATAATTAATTAATTAATTATTTAAAATAACATTAAATTGATACTTTTTTTTAAAATGGTTAAGGTATCAACTCAAAAATCAAAATAAAAAAGATATCAAAAATAAAATTATGATATTATTAAAATAAAGAAATTCCTTAATTACTATTTAGCAAACATAATATGGATATATACAAGCATATAGCTCAAAATAATATTGTTGTGCCAACATGCATCATCGACTAACACGTTACGGCATCAAAAATTCCCACAAGATAAAACAAACACCGCAGAAGGAATCATACAAATTGATTGTGTCATTCCAAAGTAAGAAGATTCTGATATATTGTGGTTCACTTGTTTGCCTAGCGAAAGAGATTAACATTTCTGTTGTTTTATGGTTACAGATTTATACTATATTAAATAAAAAATTATTAAATACAACATACATTTAAAAATATAATTAATTGGTATATAATAATTTTTAAATAATTAGTTAAAAAAAGAAAAAGAAAAAGAAAATATTTTTTAGTGTAATATTTGGTATTATATATGTTAGAAATTAGTATAAATTTAGTATAAAATTTGATATAAAATGACGTAAATAAAAAAAAATTATCATTTTTTTAAATAAGAATAATTACACAAATGTACACTTTATTAGATAGAGTTTAAACTTGAACTTTTCTAATTTCCCCTTGAAGCATATGTATTTACCCATTAGAAAAAAGAAATATCATTCTTAACAAGTATAAAAGTGTAAGATGAGTAGGTGAAAGTTGATGAGCCAGTCAACAAAAAATATTAATTGGATTAAATAAAACATTTAGTCATTGTCTCATTATTATCAAACAACAATAGTCGATTATTTTAAGCAATTATATAGAAATTTTCAAATCAATGTATATTTAAATCTTTCAGCATAATTGGTTTTATATATCGTGGATAAATACATATGTTTATCTAAAATATGAGGATAAGTTGCTGATTTAGGTGTGAATCACATTCCATTTCTTCTAAGTGGGGATCAAATTTCGAAATTGAATCCCTAAAGAGAAAGATATAGGAACAACTCTTGCTAACCACTCATAATTTTGGGTATTCTTAGAACCAAGAAAAATGAAATTTTATAATAGAGTTGTGTAATTTCTCAACTAATATGATGGGTTGTGATAAGTTAAATCTAAAATTATGTGGAAATAAATTGAGGTTTGTGTTCAAGGACAAAATACGCATCTAAAGATGAAAACTAGTTCCAAGATAACAAGATTGCTAGTTCTAGTGGATGCATATGAATCTGAATTCATTTTGGGTCACATTCATGAACCCACTTTTTTTTTTATTTGTTAAAACATTCATGAACCCACTTGTGCATTAATATGTTTTAATGATATGAAATATTTAATTATAAAATAATATATGTAATATCTTAAACATATAAATATAAAAATAATATTTGTTATATTCAACTTATATATTATTAAGAAGAAAAAGCTAAGTTAAAATATTTTACAATAAATGATGATGAATTGAATGCTAATTAAATTAAACTTAACTTTTAAGATTTATTCAATTTAAAAGCAACTAATTATATTAGTATATTTTTAAATAAATAAAGAACAATAACATTAAATAGAAATAACCACTTTAATATTATACAAATTTAATTACTTCAATATTTTGTTGAATAACTTTAAGTGTGATTAAAATACTTTAAATGAGTTTTAACATGGGGTTTTGTCTATAAAAGTCAATTATTAGACAATAGTTTAAAAATGGGCATAATTAGGATTTCTTTTAAAAATAGTCAAAATCTTACCTTAAAATTAAAAGCAAAATTTTTAATCAATTTTATTTAAAAAATCTATTTTACAAAACATAATTATTATAAACATAAAAAATATTAACATCTTATAAATTTATAATTAATTTTAAATACATAAATCTTTTTTTATCATATTATATATTAAAAAAATTATTTTAAAAAATAAAAATAAACATAATTATTATTACAATAAAATAAATATAAATTTATACATATATTGAAAATGATATACTAAATATTTTGATAATTCATAAATAATATAATACATTATTATTATTATTAAATATAATTATAATTATATTTAATAAATAATTATAATATTAATTATAATTATGATATAAAAAATAATATTCATAAAAATAATTAAATTATTAATTTTTTTTGTAAAACCTTTATATCCAATTTTTTACGAGATATAATACAAATATAGAATATTATATCACAAATTTTGTGAAAAAATATTATATAATATAATATGATGATAATTATTTTTATTATTAATATAATAAAATATATAAATTATATTTTAATACTTAAATATAATTATTGTTAATATATATTTGTTATCTTAGTAATAATTAAAATTATAATAATATTAGATATATTTGTTACAATGTAATCTATTTTTTCATTTTTTTAATCTTAAATAATTTATTTTTTTAAAATGTCAATAATTTTTCATAAAAATTATTGTAACTATTTAGTAAAGTTTTTAATAATTTAAAATTTTATAATTTATTATTATTATTATTATTTTAAATTATTTTATAGTAACATTTTGATAAGTTATTTATTATAAAAAATATTTTTTTATTATATAAATATAAATATAAATTATTTTTTATTTTTTATTTATAATAAAAATAAATTGTTATTTATTAAAAATTGATGAATGGGTATATTTTAAAAAAATAAGGTTATCGAAATTAGTGAAAGAGAAAGAAGGAAAAGACAAAAATATTTATTTAAAAAAAACGTGATTGATGAGTTGCTAATTAAAAAAAGAGAGAGAGAATCTTATGAGAGTTAGAAAAAACAAATGAAAAAAGAGATCGAGAAAATGTGTTGGGAGTTAGAAAAAACAAATGATCGTTAAATTGTTTAGCAATTTTAATTTTAACATTTTTTAAACTAAATTCTAATTAAGTTTATTTCTAAATTATTATATATTAGTAGATTTTTATAGACAAAAACCCTTTTAACATGAACACTTATTTTACCCTTATTATGGGTGTTTAAATCAACTACATTTTTCATAATTATACTGATTAAATAAATTTTATAGTCTAATAGTACATGTTACACGTGTTGTACAATCGTAAAAGTTACAACTCATATATTATTAAGTTAAAGTGTACCATGTTCAACAAAAGTTTTCGAAAAGTTTGCAAAATTTTCAAAATTTTGAAAGAATATTCAAAAAATGTATCCTTTTAATGAAATTTGCATGTCTATCTATCTTTTTCAAGTTAACCTTACAATTCATGAATTAATCTAATTTAAATTGGTATAATTTTTACTTAAATTGAATTTAACTCAAGCTATCAAATGTAATCCCAAATTCAAAATAAATCTAAATGAATTGATCTAAATTGATCGAAATTAACTCGAATTATTAACTATATGTTTTTTTAATTAATTAATTTTTTTATAAATCAAATAATATTTTTAATGACACTAGATCTAGTTATTACAAACATCATTATATAAAATAAATATTATAACAAGAAGTGAATCACAAATCACATTAATATCTTATTATATCACAATTCAATAATTAATATTCAAAATAATTTATATTATATTTCAGAATTTATTAATTTTAAGTATGATAAAATAATCATAATATTTTAATTCAATTTTAAACTAATAGTTAAATTTATTTTAAACAATTTTAATCAATTTTAATTTAAAATAAATTTAATTAAAATAATATTCTATCCAAATTAAACTACCAACCGCAACCATCAACCAATATATAACAATGAAAAGGGTTTAAAGTAAAAAGGTATATGTTAATGCAAGTTTATAAAAAATAGTGTAGGAACAATATTACTGATAACTTCAAAGTAACTGCTTGGGTTGAGTCGCGGACTAAGTCGCTCTCTTTAAGACGTTTCGCGGCTCTGCCCAATTTGTGCAAGCAAACACAGCCTCGTCGTCCCCAGGATAAAACAGCCCAGAATCGTAATCTCTGTCTCAGAACTTCACTGCACTGATGAAGACTGGAATGCTGAGTCGCGGACTAGGTCGCTCTCTTTAAGACGTTTCGCGGCTCTGCCCAATTTGTGCAAGCAAACACAGCCTCGTCGTTCCCAGGATAAAACAGACCAGAATCGTAATCTCTGTCTCAGAACTTCACTGCACTGATGAAGACTGGAATGCTACACCAGAAAATTTGTTGCTCGGAAAACTAAAAAGAATACTTAAAAATTGTAGAGAGAATTGTTTTCGTAGGGAGTTGAGATTGCTGATTGATGTATTAAAATGAGAGTTGAAGCCCTCTTTTTATAGGCTTTAGAAAACGTGTAGCAATTATGAATAAAACGGTAATGTCTGGAAATTAAGAATGTAACAGCCATTCTGAGTAATGAAAAGTAACGGATATTTTTGTGAATAAATACGAGCAACGACTCTTTTTTTCTGAATTAAGAAGACAAACGGCCATATTCTTAATAAAGGAACATAACGGTTATTTTTTATGAAAAAAAATATATATATATAACAACCATTTTGTAAGTGGAAAAAATTTCCTTAAAAAAAATATTTTACCAAAAAATAAAATACCACCTCACCTCACACTCGGACTCGGCTCGGCACGGCACGGTCGGTCGGACGGACGGCGGCGGCGGCGCGCGCGCGTGTGTGGTATCACATTTGCCTAGGTCCTCTCCCCTTCCACAAAAGTGGGTGCCCCTTGGGGCCCAATCCCAATAACAAACTCTTCACTATTTATACCTCTTTAAAATATTATAAAAAAGCAATGTGGGATAAGCACAATTCCCAACATCTATTTTTTAATAAATTTCATCTTTTTTCCAACAATCCCCCACTTGAATTTTATATAAAAAATAATTTTTATCGAGCAACCGATCAATTAAAATTATAAGATTGTGCATAAGCGAAAAGGTGTCTATCGACTTGAACCTTTGCATAGTGTTGATGCTTTAGAATATACTAGAGTAACTCGTAGTTTTGAACTCTATCTCTAACAATCATCACACACATAACCTTTCCAAGGTGTAGTTCGAAAAAGCCTGTGCTTTACGGCCATGCACGTGTATCCCAGTATAGTGAACGCTCTAGTAAATTTTGCCCAAAAATTTTCATAGGAAGCGGCCACACTTCCACATTCACATAGGTGAGTCTATCAAGAGTACTCCTGTAGCTATGTACTCCACTCCACATAGAGTATAGAACTCATTAAGAGTTTAACAATTAACTCATCCTTTTCTATCGCTTCAGGACTTCATGCTTTTAACAATATAGAATGGGATTTGATAAATAGCATGATACATCTCATATCACTTCATGACTTGTTATTACCCTTTGAACTTATTTCTTGGAATCTCCAGTCTATAAGTTGGGTTACCATCATAAGTGACTCTTCATTCTAAGGGCATTAATCCCATTCCTTTTGAGGTTTTGAAAACCTTCTCTCTTGGTAATCCTTTCGTCAAAGGATCTGCCAAATTTTCATCAGAACGTACATGATCCACTCTTACAGCTCCCGTAGAGAGAAATTCTCTAACAGTGCTATGCTTACGACGTATTTGTCGTCTCTTGCCGTTGTAGTAACGGTTCTGAATCTTTGCAATAGCCGCGGTACTATCGCTGTGGATCAAGACAGTTGGTATCGGTCTTTCCCACAAAGGGATCTCAGTTAACAGACTTCTTAGCCAGCCTGCTTCTTCACTAGTAGTGGCTAGTGCTATCATTTCAGACTCCATTGTGGATTGAGCCAATATTGTCTGTTTCTTAGACTTCCAAGAAATAGCTCCACCAGCTATGTTAAATATATAACCACTAGTTGCTTTGGAGTCTTCTGATAAAGTGTTCCAATCTGCATCGCTTTATCCTTCTAGAACAGCGGGAAACTTTTTATAATGTAATCCAAGATTCATAGTTCTCTTAAGGTATCTCATGACCCTTTCAATAGCATTCCAATGCTCTACACTAGGTCTACTGGTAAACCTACATAGTAGTCCCACAACATAAGCTATGTCTGGTCTAGTGCAATCAGTAGCGTAACGTAAGCTACCAATGATGCTCGCATACTCAGTTTGTCTAACACCGTCTCCGGTGTTCTTGAACAACTTTACACTAGGATCATAAGGAGTACATGCAGGTTTACAGTTAAAGTAATTATATTTCTTTAAGATCTTCTCAATGTAGTGAGATTGATCTAGAGAAATTCCCTTTTCAGACCTAGTTATTTTTATACCAAGGATTACACTTGCTTCTCCAAGATCTTTCATATCAAAATTAGCTCTTAACAACATTTTCACATTATTCACAACATAAATATTTGATCCAAAAATAAGCATGTCATCCACATATAAACATATAATAGTGCAAATATTATCTTCTAATTTATAATAAATGCATTTGTCACTTTCATTTATTTTGAATCCATGTGAGATAACTAGATTATCAAATTTTTCATGTCATTGCTTAGGTGCTTGTTTTAGACCATAAAGAGATTTATCTAATTTACAAACTTTATTTTCTTGACCTGGGATAACAAAACCTTCAGGTTGATCCATATAAATTTCTTCTTCTAAATCACCATTTAAGAAATCAGTTTTAACATCCATTTGATGTACTACTAAATCATGGATAGCAGCGAGAGAGAAAAGTACACGTATGAAAGTTATTCGTGTAACTGGTGAAAGGGTATCAAAGAAATCTACATTTTCCCTTTGCCTATATCCTTTAACTACAAGACGAGCTTTATATTTTTCAATAGTACCATCGGGTTTTAATTTCTTTTTTAGTATCCATTTACATCCAATGGTTTTGCAACCAGGAGGTAAGTCAACTAAATGCCAAGTCTTATTATACTCAAGTGAGTCCATTTCATCATTTATGGTTTCTTCCCACATTTGCCTAGGTTCTTTTCCCTTCCACAAAAATGAGTGCCCCTTGGGGCCCAATCCTAATAACAAACTCTTCACTATTTATACCTCTTTAAAATATTATAAAAAAACAATACGGGACAAAGATACAATTCTCAATATCTATTTTTTAATAAATTTCATCTTTTTTCCAACGGTATATTAGCCCAAATTTTTTTCCACCAATAAAACCATTAACATACCGACAAAGGCCAACTTATAATAAATCACCAGTTGTCTACATTCTATATATATAATCTGAGAGACCCCCACTTCTTTCATCACAAATTAACCCCATGTGCCCATGTCACAATCAACATAAGTCACGCCCTCTCGCTAACTATTTAGGCCGCTCTCTGTCTCTCATACCCTCGACCCAAAAATGGCTGTAGCTGTAGAAACTCTGCAAAGATTAATAATAAGTTTAGAACATTTGTTTCCAGGAATTAATTCTCTTTTACCAATCACCTTCACATTGCTGGGCATAGTAGTTGGAAGTCTGGCCGTGTATCTATATGCTCCGTATTGGGCAGTGAGAAAGATACCTGGACCTCCAGCTTTTCCCTTCGTAGGGCACCTTCCTTTGATGGCCAAATATGGTCCTGATGTTTTCTCTGTCCTTGCCAAACAATATGGCCCTATTTACAGGTAGTTAACGTTGCTCTTCTGTCTTTGAGTATTTTTAAGAGATTAATAAATTTGAGATTGTTTTTTTTACAAATTTTCGTTTTTCTTTATTTCGGTCTTAAGTATCTTGTTATTGTATATATTGTGTATGGTTAACGAGGGCTCTCATTTAGTGTGTAAATTTGTGGAGTTGGTTAATTTCTTTTTTTTTTTTACTGTGAGACGAGCTCAAATTAGCCTTGTACAAATTCATTCAATCTTAACATAAATCGAATTTAATTTGTGTCATAAACTTTTAATTCTAACTCAAACAAAAAAAACCAAAATTTTATTTTATAATATTAATTTATCTTTTTTAATTTACTTAACCCGATTTAAAATATTGTAAATTTTCTAATAATTTTTAATCTAATTAGAATAATCAAAGTTTTGAATCGAATTTAAACCTTCTAAAAACTTTAAATATACAAATAACAATTTTTTTTATAAATTTTTACAAAATTAAAAAGTAAAAAGTCTACCTAAAATTAAAATAAATGGATATTTAAGACTTTTGAATCGAATTTAAACCTTCTAAAAACGTTAAACATACAAATAACAATTTTTTTTATAAAATTTTACAAAATTAAAAAGTAAAAAGTCTACCTAAAATTAAAATAAATGGATATTTAAGACTTAGTTTAATGTAATTGTAATTAATAATAATATAATATATTTATAAAAGTATTCAAGAATAAAATTATAAGCTAATTTGACATATGCGTAAACAAATCAATAAAATAGTGATAAAATATTATATAATTTTTATTAATAAATAAATGATCAATATATAAAGATGAAAAAAATTATAATAAAAATAGTAAGAAAAATACTTTTTCATGACATGAATTAAGACTCATATAAAATATAATAGTAATAATATCTAAATATAATTATAATTATTTTTTTCTTATTATCAAACTGGCACTAACCCAAACCTAACTACATTATAAATTAAATTATCAAGTTTGTTATTTTAACACAACCCTTAATTTAATTTTCAACAATCGAATTACTATATAAATTATCACCTTATCCATATCTTCATATGTATTTCAAGAATTAAGGCTACATATGATATGGATTCTATACTCTCAAAATTTCACTAAAAATGTTTTTTTAAACCATAAAATGAAATTATTTTAAATAATACCTATAAAATTTATAATAATAAAACTATAATTAATACAATAAAGGGTGTTTAAGAGCAGCTCTTAGTACCATTATGCATCAATTTTTGTGCCAATTTGGTGTAAAAGTTTCATTATATTTTCCTATTTTTGACCCACAATATTAAATATTATACTAAAAATTATTATTTTTAGTTTATATTATATTTTTAAGTTCTTATTATATTTAGTAATATTTTTACTAATTTTTTAACATATATTTAATTTTAATTTATTATATGTAATAAAATTAAACAATATTTTTAGAATTTTTTATTTTAAAAAAATAGAACATGAAAAATGCCGCTATATTGTTTATCATATTATATTTTATGCAAATTTTGGTGCTCATTACAGCAACTTTTACCTCAAAAATTGTACCATTTTGATGGGATAGTGTTGGATTGGAGACATTGAATAATTCTATTGACATGAGTTGAAGTTGGATTTATTTTTGTAGTTACACATTTGATGAATTAGAAATATTGTTTTCCAAAAAATAAATTTTTTTTTACTCTATCGCTTTTTTCCCTTTTTTTTTTTTTTTTATCAAGAGAGGTTATTTAGATTGAATGGAAGGTTAGATTTGCTCATGATGTTTAAAATATGTAGTTTGATTAAAAATAATTTTGAAAGAAATATTTATGTATTTAATATAAAATTATTAGTAGTGATTCTGAGTGATAATTTAATAATTTTTTCAAAATGATAAAAATATATTATAATTATTTTAAAAATTACATAAATGTATTTTGATTGCACATCTTATCTCACACCATTATGGTGTAGTTTTATATATTTGAAAATATTTTTGGAAGAAAAAGGAGTTTCAAACGGTCCCAGATAAACACGAGCCATTGGAATCAACAAGAACAAAAGGACACTTTCTGATCAATTGCTCTCCACTTAAGTGGAATAAGCACATTCAGGGAAGTATTTTAAACGTTGAGTCTCCACCGTTACTTTCCCACATCATTCTTATATAGAAAGCCTTGTCCACTATCAAGGGGGCTGGGGTGCGCTAGGGCCCCTCTAACTCTATAAATTTTTCATATTAATATATAATTTTTAATATTTTTGAAGATAAAATAAAACATTTAACTCCTCTTCTTATTACAATAAATTTGTTATTATATATAAATAAATAAAAATAAAACACTCAATATAATATTTTATATTTTTAAGAAAACATCTTTTATTTATATGTGATATAAAATATAATTTTATTTACTACTAAATAATTTATAACAAAAAATTTAATTGATCTCCATTGCTGGACCAACTTTATCCCTTGAAAAATGTGTCTCCACTCAGCACCTGTCCACTATTCTCCATTACCGTTGGATGGATCATGGATGTTTACTAGTTGTAAACAAACAGTTGTTTTCTTTTGACTCTCTATATTATTTGTCAGCCAAATTAAAAGTTAATATTTCATTGGTAGGTTTCATTTGGGAAGACAGCCACTAATAATTGTGGCAGATCCAGAACTTTGTAGAGAAGTTGGAATAAAGAAATTCAAGGACATCTCAAATCGAAGCATTCCATCTCCTATTAAGGCTTCTCCTCTTCATCAAAAAGGTCTCTTTTTCTCCAGGTGAGCTTTCATGACTTTCCAAAGGAAGTGACAGATGGCTTTTTAAAAGAACTGTTTGAGTAGACGTTTATTTAGTTAGTAGAAAACGTGCACACATTATAAAAAGCCTATGATTTTTGGATGTCAATCATGTCTTTTGGTGTTTGTGTCGTATTTGCATATTAGGTTTATGCCATACTCCTATCTGATTTTCTTATAAAAGAAAATGTTTGATTGTGAGGGAGTTTGAGGTTTCAGGGATTCAAGATGGTCAACAATGAGGAACACCATATTATCAGTGTACCAGCCATCTCATTTAGCCAGTTTAGTTCCCACAATGCAGGACCTCATTTCAACTGCAACTGAAAACCTTCAAAACTCTGAAGAAGAATCAGAAGATATTACCTTTTCCAATCTGTCCCTCAAATTGGCAACTGATGTGATTGGACAAGCTGCTTTTGGTGTCAACTTTGGCCTTTCTAGACTACATTCAATCACCGACTCAATTACTAGTAGTAGCTTTAGCAACCAAGACACCAACAGTGAAGAAGTCTCAGACTTTATAAATCAACATATCTACTCCACAACCCAACTTAAAATGGACTTATCAGGTTCCATATCTATCATCCTTGGTTTAGTTGTCCCTTTACTTCAAGAACCTTTTAGGCATATTTTAAAGAGAATACCTGGTTTTATGGACTGGAAAGTTGACCGTACAAATTCGAAATTGAGCAATCGGCTGGACGAGATTGTAGCTAAGAGAATGAAAGACAAGGAAAGAGGTTCAAAGGATTTCTTGTCAGTTATGTTGAATGCAAGGGAGTCAGAAACTCTAGCAAATAATGTGTTTACACCAGACTATGTTAGTGCAGTTACGTATGAACATCTATTAGCTGGCTCATCCACCACAGCATTTACATTGTCTTCTATTGTATATCTTGTTTCTGGACATCCTGAGGTAGAGAACAAATTGGTTGCAGAGATTGATGGGTTTGGTCCACATTATCAGTTGCCAACTGCTCATGATCTTCAGCACAAATTCCCTTATCTTGATCAGGCAAGTCCTTGAACTTCCTTTTTTCTCATACTCTTGAGTAGGAGTGATCAAGTAATCCGATCATCTGTTTAAATTAAAAAATCCAATCCGATCCGTTAGTTTCGGATCGGATTGAATTGAGAAATTATGTAATCATATCGGATTTTGATTAAAAAATATACAATTAGTAATATTCGAATTGGATTTGAATCGATAGATTTTATAATTCGTTATAATCCGATTTGGACCAAAGTACTATTAAAATATACATAAATGCATAATTTATCTAATAATGTATTATAATTAAATATTATACATAACATAATTATATTAAATTATTATTTTAATTTAAAAAATAAATATAAATGTTAAATTTTTATAATAATTTAATAATTTTTTAGAATATATTTCTTATTCTTTTGAATTTTTTGGTTGTGATTGTAAATAATAAATTTTATTACAAATGTGTCAATTTAAAATCTAGAAAATGTATATGATGTGTTTTGTATATGACAATAATTCATAAATAAATTTTAACATCAATCTGACCTTATCTGATCTGAAAAATTTCATCTCTTCGGATTCAAATTGGTTTTTATTGATTGCATCAACATATCGGGTTCAGATTGAAAATATTCAAATTCGATTAAGATAAGATCGAATTCGAATTAATAAAAAAAATCAAATTTGATCCGATGTTCACCCATACTTTTAAGAATGTTATTTTAAACAAACGATAAATGAGAGTGAGTGGAATCAAATAATGATCAAAAGTTGTAAGATTCATTAATAATATTTCAACTTTTAAGGTCATTTTTGGTTGAATGGGATGGTAATAAAGAATTATTTTAAGTATTTTTGTATTTGATTTGAGTATTAATTTATAATAAAATGAAATGAAAAACATTTTACCATTAATATTAATACTCATTCAATTCACATCACTCGGGAATATGTTATAATAATTTATTTTTCCTACTTATTTGTATTATCATCTTTTTTTTTTTCTTCATTTAGAACCCAAATAAAGTTTTATTTTCTAATTTGACTTCATTTTGAATTTTATAATATATTTTGAATTTTAACATTCTTTAATTTAACTGTTTAAACAAACATAATAATAATTATATTGTTTTTAATAAATTAAATTCATATTATCATTTCTTTTACGTTTTCGTCCTTATATAAATATCTATTTTTTTCTCTTTTCAAGTCATACTTGGGCTGGGATTCAAATAAGGTATTCTCTGTGAAAATGCCAAAATTTTAATTAGAAAGAAGTGTCACTTATCAGTCCTTGACTGTGCGAATGCAGGTGATTAAAGAAGCAATGAGGTATTACATTGTTTCTCCCTTAGTTGCAAGAGAAACGTCAAAGGAAGTAGAGATAGGAGGCTATCTGCTACCAAAGGTAGAAATAGAAAGCTCTATATAATTAATGGAATTTTCTTTAATTGATTCTCTCTTAATTTATTAATTATTTATTTGGAGAATTAGGGGACGTGGGTTTGGTTGGCACTTGGAGTTTTAGCAAAAGATCCAAAGAATTTCCCAGAGCCAGACAAGTTCAAGCCAGAGAGGTTCAATCCAAAGTGTGAAGAAGAGAAAAGAAGACATCCATATGCCTTTATACCCTTTGGAATTGGGCCTCGTTCATGCATTGGTCAGAAATTCTCCCTAATAGAACTCAAACTCTCATTGATTCATTTATATAGGAAATATGTATTTAGACACTCTCCCAATATGGAAATGCCTCTAGAGCTTGAGTATGGGATTATCCTCAACTTCAAGCATGGTGTTAAACTTAGAATCATAAACCGTACTTGAATGTTAACTAAGCTCAACATCATAATTTCATAAGAATATATGGCTTTTGAATTTTCTCTAGCTATTAAATTCTTATCTTGGTCATGGTGATTACTGATTACGATGACAGGGTTTTTGGCTTTTGCTAGCTCTAATGTATTAATTACAATGAAGCAGCCCTGTAATTTACTGATCGTTCCTATGCAATAAATCCTTTTTATTCAACCATAATTTGGGTTTGGGTTGGGTTGGGTTGGAGAGTCGAACTACAGTTTTTCAAGTTTGTGTTCCCTCTAGTAGTTATAGCCTAGTAGGCGGTTGGTGCGCATGCAATGTCTAAAGCAGTGTAACTTATAATCTATATTTATATTTATCTATAGTTGTATAGATAATTATAATAACTTACATTCAACATATGTATTTATACATATCGTATTCTTAAAAGTACGTGTGTATGTGAGAATAAGTATAGCATAGATCGAATGAACTTTAAACACATTCGAAAAATACAAGAAGCAACAAGCATTATACCTGATCTTAGATTAATTAGTCTTTTATTTATATTCTTTATTCCAGAATTATTTTGACGGGAGAGCTAATTTATATATTTATAATCATCTTAATATATTCATTTATTTATTTAGTATACTTTAGTCTAATGATTTTGCTCCCTAATTCTAATGATGTTAAAGTCCATGTAAATAATAATCATAACTAGTATGTTTATGAATACGCTCTTGCATAATTTTTTTATTGGAAACCAAATACTTATAATAGATTATAGGAAAGGGTGTCGTATAGGTGTTTGCGTTTGCGTTTGTTCGTTATGATCTATTAGATTAAAAGTGTTGTCATTTAACTCATTTATTTTTTAAAATATTATTTTTTCGGTAAAGTAATTAAAACAAGAGTTTTTAATAAAAATAAATGTTAAATTTAACATGAAAATATTTAGTAAAAATCAACAAAAAAATTTATTTAAATATATATTTTACATTTTAAAAAACAAAAATTAATAAAATAACGATTGAAAATTTTCATATTAATTTTCACCTATTAGTATTTTAATCACTTAATATAAAAATGCAATATTTTAATATAAAAATAAAAATATAATTTAATTTGTTCTTAGTTGTCATTTGTTTTTCAAAATTAAACGATTAAATAATATTATTTATAATATAGTGGATCAAATTATACAAATAATTTAATCTAGTGGATTCTGACGATATTTTTCTATAGATTATAAGTAAAAGATTATTTGATATTTGTTGTAAAAGAAAAAAAGTTGTAAAAGGAGAAAAAATGTGTGTAGAGGGGAAGAAAAAACAAAATTTAGTATAATTAATTGCTTGCAAGTTGAATAAAAACATATCTCTTTTTTGTGATGATAGTAATTCTTAATATAATTAAGATTTTTTTAAATAAATGGAAAAGGGAGGCACGTATTGAAGAAAAATATAATTTAGAATGAATTTTAAAGAAAATAGGTTTCATTTTTCTCAAATTTTTTATTGGTAGCAAAAATTTATCTTAAAATTAATAGTTTCGTACTCATAAATATCAAAATATTTTTAATACATAATTCAATAATATAAAAATAAGATTAGATCTAACAATATCTTTAGTAATCATTATAGTAGAGTTTCATCGACCATCACCGATAACCCACTAGAGTTTTAACGACCTATCAAAATTCTGGCAAGAATCGCATTCAACCCATTGGGTGTTATCTATTACATCTACATGTATCTTTATTTGTAACCTATTACATCCATCATAGTTTCGACAACCCATCGAATATAACATGTTAATTCATATGTATCTTTATATATTAACATGTTATATCTATCTTTACATTTGTATGTATAACATATTACATCCACCTATATATTTATATATAACATGTTATATGCACCTTCAATGGGGTCATTGATGGTTACTAGAGCACCAGTGGGATTATAAGAGGTGTTTGCCAGAGCTCTAGTGGAATCATTGGCCAAGATCTGATAAAATCATCGTTTTAATACTAGAGATGTGTTAAGATTTGACCTTGATTTCATTTTATTAAAGTTGTGAAAATATTATCTTTTGATCTTTTTATTAAATAATTTAGTGTAGAATTATGATATTTGGATTAGTTGTTGTTAGTTAGAGAAAATTGATTAATTTATTAAAAATAAAACTATTTAAGTTAAAATTGATGGTTAAATTTTATAAATATGGGACTGGGTTAGAGCACAATCTAGCCCTTAATATTGATCTATTATTAGGTATTATAGTATTTTAGTCCTTTATTTGTAAATCTATTAGTAGTGGATCCGTTTTATTAGCTGCAATGAGTTCATTTGTTGCTTTCTTTGAGTTAGAAATTTTGGTTATTGTTTGTGTATTAGGTGATTATTGTTTTTAATGGCTTGTTATTATTTTGCAATCTCTTTGTTGTCTTTTGCAATCTAATCTTTCACAATTATTATTTTTTCTGTAATGATTGTGGTTAAGGATAATTCTCTTCAAGCAATTATTATGTTGTTAGATGGAAAAAATTATATATATTAGAGTTATAAGAGCAAAAAATTTAAAGGGTACAAAGATGTAGGGTTTATAATTGGTATCTCAACAAATGTTATGAGTAAAAGAGTTTAGAAACATTCAAATTTGTTAGAAGTTTGGGTGTTGATATTTCAAAAATTATCAATTGGGTAATAATTATGTGATATTTTTTGACAAGAAGGAATTTAGTAAAGTATGATATTATAAAGGATGTGTTAAAAAATCAGATATATTTTTCCTATTCTAGGTAGTTATTATTAATTTATGATTTAAATGAATAGAACTCTAACTAGCTCGACAAAATAATACTATTAGAAATATTTTGTTAAAAGAAAATAAAGCATATAAAAAAACACCAAAAATTTGACGAGATTTGGTATAAATATTACCTACGTTCTTAAGAGTCGTTGAGCACTTTCATTATCTCCAAATGAATAAACTCCAAAATTACAACTACTTGGTGAAATTGAGCTAATCAATTATCTTTACAAAAGATAGGAAAATTTACAAATTTTGGAATGTTTTAGAAGTGGAGGAGGGTGCTTTATTTATAGCCCAAAATACAACACCCACCATTATTCCTAATCAATGTGGGACATTTTCAATTTGCTCACTAAGTAGCTATACAAAAAATCCTCACTTTAGCGACTTAGTGATTCTTAAATGATTTCTTCAATCTTTAGATCAACGATGAAATTGCCAATTCAAATTTGCAAGATGTTAATCAAGTCCAAACAATGTTTGAACTTGATTGTTGTTACCATCTTGGTCATTATGTCTGAGAGATTCTTTGTAGTATTGATCTTCAGAACTAATACTCCACCTTCTTCAATAATCTCTCACACAAAATGGTAACGAACATCAATTATCTTTGTACATGTATGGTAAACTTGGTTCTTTTCTAAACGAATACCACTTTGACTGTCACAAAACACCTTAATATGTTTTTGACCAACTCTTAAGTCTTCAAGAAAATCTCGTAATCAAATAGCTTTCTTCATAGCCTCTGTAACTACCATATACTATGCCTCTGTATTAGACAAAGCAAATTGTGAACTACAAGGTAGACTTCCATCTAACTGATGCTCTAGCAAGAGTAAACACATAACCAATAGTTGACTGGCGTTTATCTAAATCTTCTACATAGTCGGAATCACAATATCCTACTACACATTGACCAAAAATATTATCCTGATGAAATACTAAATCAATATCTACAATATTTAAAATATACCATAGAATCCATTTCATAGCCAACAAATGTCCTTTACCATGATCATGCATGTACCTTTTTATAGCACCAACCGCATGTGAAATATAGGTCTTATACAAACTATTGCGTGCATTAAGCTACCAACCGCATTTGCATACAATACCTTTTCCATGTATTCTGATTCTACATCATTCTTAAGAGATAATTGAGCACTAAGCTAGAAATGAGGAATGGGCAGAGTACTTACAGGTTTTTATATTCATTCATACCAAAACGTTGTAGTACCTTCTTTAAATATTTACTCTAGGTCAAACTAAGCTGCCCTTTCTTCCTATCTCTACTTATCTCCATGCTGAGAATCTTTTTAGCTTATCCCAGATCTTTCATCTCGAACTCCTGATTTAGTAAAGACTTTAACTTCTCAATTTCAGCTTGGCTCTTCGATGCAATCAATATATAATAAGAGATAAATGAAAGACTCATCTTGTAGCTTGTAAAATACATACAATGATCATGTGTACTTCTAGTATACTTTTGCTACAACATAAACTGATCAAATTGTTTGTACCACTATCTCAGAGATTTCTTCAATGCATACAAGATCTTTTCAGCTTACAAACTCAATTCTCTTTACTAGCAACATTAAACCCTTCTGGTTTAGACATATAGATTTCCTCTTCCAAGTCATCGTGTAGAAACGCGGTTTTCACATCAAGTTAAACTAGTTCCAAATCCAAATGTACTACCAAGGCCAACAAAATTCTAATGGAGGAATGTTTTACAACTGGAGAAAATACCTCATTATAATCAATTCCCTCCTTCTGAGCGTAGCCTTTAGCTACCAAATTTTCCTTGTAGCAAACACCATATTTGTTAGGAAATCCATATTCTTTCCATACTACAATTTGCAGCCAATTGCCTTCTTGCCCTTAGGTAGTTATGTTAACATCCATGTCTTATTCTTCTAAAAGGACAAAAGTTCTTCGTTCATGGCTTCATTCCATCTTTCAAATTCAGTGTTTCTGATTGTTTCTTTATATATGGAAGGAACATAACCATTCACAATTGAAAATGCATAGGCCACAATATTCTTAAACTAAGCAGGTAGATCTTCTATATCTTTGTATCGAATAGGCACATTGACATTTTGTCATCATGGCCTATCAATTGCAAATTCTTCTTGTTATTGTGGAGGTTCTTGGGTAAAACATATTCTTCATCTAATTCATCTTTTACTAATGGAGGATCAACAAAATTCTTATCCCCACCGCTTGGATTAACAATTATGCTTTCAAATTCCATATGCTTAAGAGTTTGCTCTACCTACTTCGTAGTTTTCTCCACCTACTTCAGAGTTTTCTCCATCTACTACAAAGTGCCATCAATTTTCTCAGTTACCTTTCTCAGTAAGGCAGATTCATCAAAGGTAACATCTCTACTAAAGATTATCTTTTTCATTTTAAGGCACCATAGTAGATATCCCTTAGAACCATAAGGGATCCCCAAAAATAACTTTCTTGGCTCTTGGATCCAACTTTGATTCTCTTGCATAGTAGTATGCAATAGAACCAAACACACATAAGAAATCATAATCTCTAGTAGGTTTTCCAGACCATACCTCCATAGGTGTTTTTCCTTCAAGAGTAGATGATGGTAGACGGTTGACAAGATGACATGCATACATCGCAGCCTCTACCCAATACTGCTTTCCAAACCTAGAATTTGACAACATACACCAAACATTTTCCAGCAAAGTTTGGTTCATATGTTCTGTAAATCTGTTTTGTTATTGTTTTTTTAATAGTGAAGTGTTTCACTATCCCTTCTTCTTCACAAACTTTTATAAATGGATTATTTGTGTACTCAATGCCATTATCAAACCTTAGACGCTTGATCTTTCTACTAGTCTGAGTCTCGATCATCTTCTTCCACTTGAGAAAAATTCCTAGCACTTCATTCTTCTTCTTTATGAGATACATAAGATACACTCAAACTCTTTTGAAGAATTCATTAAAAAAAGTGACATAATAATGTTTTCCACTCATGGAAGGAGTTCTTATTGGCCCCTATGCATTAGTATGGATGTAATCCAAAATTCCTTTTGTATTATGAAGTGTAGTGCCAAAGCTTACTATTTTTTGCTTTCCCAATACACAATGCTCACAACATTCCAAATTATCGGTTCTCATGCCTTTTAATAGGCCTTGCTTTACAAGAATATATAAAGATTTTTCACTAGTATGTCCCAAACGCATATGTCATAGCTTGGTAGTTTCTAAATCTTATTCTTCCTCCGAAACCGCTGCTGATATTGTCCTAATAACCATAAGGATGAGAGGCTAACAACATCAAGAACATCATTACCATAAGTGCTCAAAAAGTAACCTTGAATGCCCCATTTTGCATGGTTATAGTGAAGCCTTTTGATTCTAAGACTGCCATAGCAATGAGATTCTTCTTTATAACTGGGACATAATGAACATCTTTCGAGACTTTTGTTGAACCATATTGATTCTTCAAACGAATTATACCAATTTCCAAAACTTTGCATGGATAATCATTACCTATGGAAGGTACATTCTAAATAAAAAAATCCAATCACCATGATGGGATGTTGTTGATGAACCAACCAATGCAAAATCTAAATTTGAATTGCTTTTAGCTACATATGCATTAGACGACACATTTTTTCCTTTCTTATGCAACTTTGGATAGTTTTTCTTCCAATGGCCTATTTCATGACAAAAGTCATATTCATCTTTACCAAGCCTTCCTTTTGAATGAGTTATGCCTCTCCTTCATTTATGTTGAGTTTGCGAACGCCCTCTTATAGACAGTTCCTCTGCTGCTTTATTCCTACTTTCTTTTTTATATTTCTTTCTAATTTCATAACTATACAAAGCAGTGCAAACTTCCTCAAAAGATACTTTATCCTTCCCAATGAGTAAACTCGTAATAAGGTGATCAAACTCATAAGGATAAGAGGCTAATGATGAGCGAAAACCGACATCGTCGATTCTTGCCAATACTTTGGTTTTAATATTTATAAAACTCTCGCAAGTGCACGAATCATTTCGAAGAAAATGATAAGTATACTCCCATGGTCGATCTAAGGAAGGAATGTATGTGGTTTTTAATTTATTATTCAAACTTTTAAAAATGAAATTAAATCCTAAACATCCTGTCACGATAGTTTGGGTTTTGTGTTTCTAATCTAATAACATAAAAATAAACATAGATACAGATTCAATAAATATAATCTAATAACATAAAAATAAACATAGATACAGATTCAATAAATATTTATGCAATTTTTATCATTTATAATAGTGGAGTATTTATGGATATAATAACTAAATTAATTATGCTTGCTCATATTATTTAGGTTATTAAATATATAAATTGATATTTTATTGATTCTCTTTTTTTATATGAATACCACCTTTGGTGGGGTTAGATATTCTTTGTTAACTAAACAAATCAATTAACACCTATGGGTGGGGTTGATAACTAATTTGGTTAATTAAATTAATTCCTTTTTCTAAGAGATTGAAAATGAACCATTTAAATTCCACCTTTGGTCGGGTTAGACAGTTTAAACTTTATTTAAGGTGTCCAAATTAAACATAAGAATTTAATTATCCGAGTACTAACTTTCAAGTTTTAAAACCACTACTGAAAACATGTTTTCAATACATTTTCACATAATAATTCTTATAAAAACTTTTGAAATAGAGTTTCACTCTAACTACCGGGCGATTGTACCAACAAATAAAAGAGCACTACTCTAAATTAGACCGGATAACTAAACCTTAAAATCTAATTTTTAGATTTAAGTTTGTAATGAAAAATAATATATTTCTCTCTAACATTCTTAATATAAAATCTTAAATAAAAATAAAATCAATTCATTTTAGAAATTTTCACCTATTTAATATTTCGTAAGCATAACAACGTTATTATTATATCATGTTTACAAACAGCCAGCAGAGTTTAATTTAATCACAGACAAATTAAATATAACATGTAAGAATAAAGCATAAAAAATAACTGTAAAGAAAATAAAATCCTTACAGAACTTCGATGCTATTCATGTTGCTGGAAAACCTCCAAGCGGAATTTGCACTCCCATTTATTGAATCAAAAAGCTAATAAATTACAAAAACATTACAAGTTCCTCTCAAAAAGAGAAGAACTCTAAAACTAAGAGAATTTAACTAAAAACTAAGAAAGAAACTAAGAAAAGCTTAAAAACTAAGAAATAAACTAAGAAAAGCTTAAAAACTAAGAAATAAACTAAGAAAAGCTTAAAAACTAAGAAATAAACTAAGAAAAACTTAAAAACTAAGAAATGAGAGAAAGAAAGAGAAGAGAAGAATGGTTTTGAGGTGTGTTTTAAAGTGAAGGGAAGATGGGTATTTATAGGTGAGTATGGAGAGAAAAAATGAGTAAAAAAATGTTAAAACGTGTAATGGAATTGCTGAGGTCATTGATGATGTCAGCATGACGTCATGGGGCGATTGCACGTGAAAAATGGGGTGAAACGGGCGCGGGCGCGCGCGGCTGGGCGGCGCGGTGGCACGATGTTCTCCTTTTTGACATTTTTGACCTTTCCCCATTTATTTATTAATATATTTGTGATGTATTGCTTCCAGTATTCCTCTTTGAGTCTTTAATTTGCGTTTTTAAGTCAAAATACCTGAAAAATAATAAAAATACCCGTGATTCCGAAAAAGACAAGTTTATATAAATATATGATAAAACATATAAATATATATATTTTTAATCAATTAATGTGCATAAAATCATGGTTATTTTAGTGCTTTTTGAGCACTCATCACAACCCCCAACCAGCTTCTTGCTAGTCCCTTAGCAAGAGAAGCGATAAAAACTAAAAATTAAACTATCCTAAATCACTTTCGTGGATTGAAACGGTTGCATTTAGCCTATGCAACAAGCCTTTAAACCCCTAGGTTGCCCTAGTGGATGAGTTTGAGTCTCGTGAGGGTTTTCAGTAATGATACCCACAAACATTGAACTAAAAAAAATCAAAAGAAATAATAAAAACATTCAAATCAAAAACTAAAATTACAACAAAATCAAAAATTAATTTAAGAATAAAAGAAAATAACATATCACAAAAATGTTTCATACTTTTTTAATCTCCTTTAAGATCATAATTAAAATCTCAAGCATAAGTTATTTTAATCTCTTTAAACAATCATGATTTATTATAATAATTAGTCGAAAATCATTTTCATATTTCATGTCAAAAAATGTATCAATTTAATTTCACCCAATTTCAGTGTCATGAATCAGAATTCGCTTCGACTCTATTCCTCACAAGTCAATACTCTCAAAACACTGAATCCTATGGGTTCAAACACTCATACTAATTTATATGCGAAAGAGTTGATGTATAGAAATGAACTAATATGTTCGCATATGTATAAAGAATAAAGGCTCAAAGTGTTATTTTAACATTGATCTCATGAAAGGAATCGAATGTATAAATTATAAAGATATCATATATAAAAATTATTTTCATGCATAAATCAAACTCATTAAGAAATAATTTCAAGATATATGCTTTTTACAAATGAAGAAATTGCAATGACTTTTTAGGGAATTACTTCCTATATCTTTTTTTTAAGCATGTACTCACAATTTTGTCGGGAATGTGGGTCATAGTATATTTTTTATCTCTTTATTTTTTTTTCTGTAGATATTTTTCAATATATGTATTTTTTAGAGAGTCAACCCATGTACAGATTGTACATTTTTTTGGATTTTGGTGAGTGGTTAATTTTATGGCTTTTCTGTTTGATCTTGGTTTAGGTAACCCCAGATATGTCTTTTTGTTTTTGTAGCAATCATGCATAAATGAGATATAAGCATATACTATCAATTTCTACTCAAATCATTTAATCTAAGCAAAAATAATAATAAAAAATATATGATACTCTATTAAGATGAGAAAAAATTCATACATTCAATGCTAATACCTATAGAGATAATCTAAAAATTTAAATAAATAAGAAATGTGTTTGGAGTAGAAAAAATATATATATTTCACTCTGAATAAAAGAAATTAGGCTCAAATTATATCTCACAAGGGTAATCTCCACTAAAAAAAAAAATTTATAAACACCGATTTTGGGTTTAATATAATTTCCACATTTTATCAAGAAATACTAGTTATGACAAAAACTAACTAATTATCAAAAATAATTACAAAATATTTCATGATATGTTTTCAAAAATTAATCTAACAGTACAAAAGACTTAACTATTTACTTAAATTTGATTTAAAGAAATGATAAATTTTTGTGAGAATTTTTTTTTTTAATTTTTAAATTGTTAAATCTTTTTTTTAATTAAGCATGGTAACTTTTCGCCACCCCCAACCTAGAACTTACATTTTCCTCAATGTAACAACTGTAAATTAAAGATAAAGAGAAAAGAGAAGAAAGATTACCTATTTCTTGAGAATGTGTAAGTAGTAATGGAGAAATGCAGGTGCATTCATCATATTCATCATTAAAGTGTATACAGACAGATCGTTGTGAACTTCTAACATCTCAACAAATATTTTTAGTTTTAACAATTTAAAAATTATTCACATATAACTAAACTAAAATAAACAATAAAATAAAGTAAATAACAGAAAATTACCTAAAATGATGGGTTGCCTCCCATCCAGCGCTTAGTTTAACGTCTTAGCAAGACGTAACTTTTTGGTGCTAAGGGTTACTCAGCCAAATGCAATCCATTTCAACAATGTTGTTTGGTTCTTCTAAATAAGGCTTGACATGATGGCCATTGACTTTGAACGTTTTTTGTGTCTTGGATTCCAATAGTTCTACTACTCCATGTTCAAATACCTGAACTATTTTGAATGGTCCATCCCATCTTGATCTCAGCTTTCCTGGAAACACTCTCAAACGAGAGTTAAATAAAAGAACTTTCATTCCAGGGTGAAGAGTCTTAGGAACTAGCCTCTTGTCATGATAGCGCTTAGTACGCTCTTTGTATAATTTGGCATTCTCATAGGCTTCATTTTTAATTTCTTCCAACTCATGAAGCTGGAGTAATCGTTTTTCACCTGCTTTATCTAAATCCATGTTTAACTCTTTAATTGCCTAGTAAGCCTTGTGTTCAAGTTCAACTAGAAGGTGGCATGCTTTCCCAAAGATTAACCGGTAAGGGCTCATCCCAATAGGTGTTTTGTAAGCGGTGTGGTATGCCCATAAGGCATCATTTAACTTAAATGCCCAATCCTTCCTTGAAGGACGCACAGTGCATTCCAATATTCCCTTAATTTTCCTATTACTTACTTCCACTAGACTAGAATTTTGAGGATGATATGGAGTAGCTACTTTATGTGTGATGTTGTACTTGTTTAGTACTCCATCAAAGAGTTTGTTACAAAAATGGCTACCTCTATCACTTATTATAGCTTTAGGCGTTCTGAACCTGCTGAATATTAAATCTTTCAAGAATTTCACAACAACATTAGCATCATTGGTTTTGGTGGGGATAGCTTCTACCCACTTGGATACATAATCCACAGCAACCAAAATGTATTGAAAACTATTAGATGGGGGAAAAGGACCCATAAAGTCAATCCTTCATACATCAAAGAGTTCAACAACTAAATTAGATGTCAAAGGAATTTCATCTCTTTTGCTTATGTTTCCTGTTCTTTGACATCTATCACATTGTGCACAAAACATATGAGCATCTTTAAAAAGAGTGGGCCAAAAAAATCCAGACTGTAATACCTTATGGGCTGTCTTTTCACCACCAAAATGACCCCCACAATGAAGTTCATGACAAAAAGTTAGAATGCTCTTATGTTCTTCTTCAGGTACACATCTCCGGATGACTTGATCTTGACCAATCTTGTATAAATAAGGGTCATCCCAGAGATAGTCCTTAATAGTTTTAAAAAACCTTTTCTTGTCCTGATATGAAGTGTTAGGTCGCAAAACACCAGTGGCAAGATAGTTTACAATATCAGCATACCATGGGTTCGGACCTATGAAAAATAACTGTTCATCAGGAAAGGTTTCAACTATATCTTCATTACTCTCATCTTTAAGAGAATTGAAGTCAACCTAGACAAATGGTCAGCTACTAAGTTTTCACTGCCTTTCTTATCCTTGATTTCTAAATCAAATTCTTGTAAGAGTAAGACCCACCTGATTAATCTTGGCTTGACATTTGGTTTACTTAATAGGTATCTTAAAGCAACATGATCAAAATGCACAATCACTTTAGATCCTACTAAATAAGACCGAAATTTGTCTAAAGAAAACACTATAGCCAAGAATTCCTTTTCAGTGGTGGTATAATTCATTTGGGCATCATTGAGTGTTTTGCTAGCATAGTAGATGACATGCAAACGCTTATCCACTCTTTGTCCCAGGACTGCTCCTATTGCATAATCAGAAGCGTCACACATTATTTCAAAAGGTAAAGACCAGTTTGGTGCCATAATAAAAGGGGTAGATGTGAGTTTATCTTTCAAGGTATTAAAGGAAATAAGACAGTCATTGTTGAAATCAAAATAAGCATCTTTGGATAGCAAGTTACAGAAGGGACGACTTATTTTAGAGAAATCTTTAATAAATCGTCTGTAAAATCCTGCATGTCCTAAGAAGCTTCTTATCCCCTTCACAGATGTAGGGGGAGGTAGTTTGGATATCAATTCAACTTTTGCCTTATCAACTTCAATACCCTTGTTTGAAATTATATGTCCTAAAACTATCCCTTGTTGAACCATAAAATGACTTTTCTTCCAACTAAGGGTGAGATTGCATTCAATGCATCTTTCTAAAACCAAAGTCAATTTATGTAAGCAATCATCAAATGAGTTCCCAAAGACAGAGAAATCGTCCATGAAAATCTCAATGACTTTTTCCACCATGTCCGAGAAAATAGAGATCATGCATCTCTGGAAAGTGGTAGGGGCATTGCATAACCCAAATGGCATTCTGCGAAAAGCAAATGTCCCAAAAGGACATGTAAATATGGTTTTTTCCTGATCTTCTGGTACTATGGGTACTTGATAATATCCAAACAATCCATCCAAAAAACAGTAAAATTCGTGCCCAGCTAATCTTTCCAACATTTGATCAATGAATGGAAGAGGAAAGTGATCATTTTTCGTATATAAATTTAGTTTCCTAAAATCTATACACATTCTCCAGCTAGTGATTATTCTAGTGGGCACTAATTCACTTTTGTCATTTTTAACAACTGTTATCCCAGATTTCTTTGGTACCACATGCACTGGACTAACCCACTTACTATCCGCAATAGGATAGATAATCTCTTCTTCTAATAATTTAAGAATTTCTTTTTTAACTACCTCTTGCATATTTGGGTTTAGTCTTCTTTGGGCCTCTCGTACAGGTTTAGCACCATCCTCCAAGTTGATCTTATGCATACACATTGTAGGACTAATGCCACTAATATCCCCTATACTCCAACCTATATATTTCTTAAACTGTTTAAGCACTTTGATGAGTTCCTTTTCTTGTGGTTTGGTCAAGGTTGAAGAAATTATCACTGGATAAGTTTCTCCTTCTCCCAAAAACACATATTTTAAGTGCTCAGGTAAGTCTTTGAGTTCAAGTTCGGGTGGATTGGCCTCTTTACTAGATGAAGAACTGGGTAGATTTAAAAGTGTATTAGATTTTGTCATTACTTCATCATTGTCTAGTTTTTCAAGGTACCCCTTAATTTCCTCATCTAAATATTCTTCAACCTCTTCAAGTGTAAGAACAGTTTCAAGCTTGTCTTCTATTCTGGTTTGGAAAAAGGTGCTTTGGACAAGATTATCCAAAGGGTCAACATTGAATATTTCATCGATGGCAGAAATAGAAGGAAAATGTGATGAATTAAAAACTTTAAAATGAACAGTCTCTCCTAAGACTGTCATTGATCAAATTTCCATCTTGGACATCAATAATAGTTTTATTAGTTTCCATAAATGGTCTACCAAACAATATTGTGTGCTCTCTATCCAATGCTGGATTTTCTTGCATATCCAGAACCACAAAGTCAATAGGTATTATCAGTTTGTCTACCTGTACCAACACATCCTCAACTATTCCCTCTGGATATTTAAGAGATCTATCTGCAAGTTGAAGGGACATAGTTGTGGGTTTTAAATCCCCTAGATTGAGCTGTAAGAATATAGAGTAGGGCATCAAATTTATACTAGCACCTAAATCAAGCATTGCTTTAGGAACCTTCCTATCCCCCATAGTTATGTTTATAATAAAACTTCCAGGGTCTTTCAACTTAGGGGGTAGTTTGTGCTGAAGTACAGCGCTAGAAATTTCTGATACTACTACTCGTTCATTCAGTTCACACCTCCTTTTCTTAGTGTTCAACTCTTTGAAAAACTTGGCATATGAGGGCACATTCATGATCACTTCTAATAATGGTAAATTGATATTTACTTTAGAGAGCATATTAAAAAGATCATAGAATTGCTTATTTTGTTTGGATTCTTTTAACCGGTGGGGAAAAGGTACTTGCATCTGGTGTGGTTCTGTTGTCTTTTGAATTTTGGGGGTATCAGATGACCCCCCAATGAGTTTTTCAGAAGGCTTGTTAAGTTTAACACTTGTTTCTCCTTTTTGCGAGATTAGAATATCGCCTTCTTTGTTACCTGAACTACAAGGTAGATTGTTAGAGATTTCAGGTAAACTGGTATTGGCTACCTTACCACTTCGAAGGGTTCTTACATCCTTTGCTTGTTCTGGTTGACTGGGCAACTTTCCTGGTTCTTTCTTTTGCATTTGTTCAACCAGTTGCCCAACTTTAGATTCAATCCTTTTAACCGAAGCCTCCATGGTGTTCAACCTTTGATTAGTCATCAATTGGTTGTCACGACTAACTTGAATAAAAGCATTCAAGTTATCTTCTTAGGTTGGCTTAAAAGATTGGCTTGGTGGGTAAGGGTGGTTGTTATCCGACCTTAGTGTTGGATATTGGGTGTAGGCTGGGTGATTATAGGTGTTTGGATGATACCTTTGAAAAGATTGGACTTCCTCTATGGCATCGACACTAGAATCACAAGTATTTGAACAATTATGAGTACCATGCCCAATTGAACAACACATTTCACATACCTCTTGATTTGAAATTTGGTGGGTAGTGAGAAATTGCACTTGTTTAGTCAATTCAGCAAGTTGTAAGGTTATCTCATTATCAGAGCCAACTTCATTGACCCTTGCTTTCCTTCTACCACCTCTTTGTTGGGAATTAGAACCTAATAGCTCATAAATATTATAGGTTTCCTCTGCGGTTTTTTCTCCTACAGTACCTCCAGCAGCATTATCAACCATGTATTGACTCTGCATTGTCAATCCATCATAAAAGAATTGGTTTTGTAGCTGTAATGGAAAGCTATGATTTTGACATTGAATGAAAAGGAGTTTGAATCGTTCCCAAGCTTCATGAAAGGGCTCTTCATACATTTGAGAAAATGTTGCTATCTTTGTCCTTAGATCAACAGTCTTTTGATGGGAATAGAACCTACCCATAAAAATTTCATAGACTGCCTCCCAAGTTTTAAGAGAACCCGACTGTAGAGTAATGAACCATGACCAAGCTTTATCTTTGAGGATGTAAGGAAAACACCTCATCCTAAGTTGATCTTCATTAATTGCATGTAGTGGAAAGGTTTGGACAATAGCATAGAATTCTCGAATGAAATGCAAATGGTCTTCATTAGGGATACCGTAAAAGGAAGGCAACAAAGAATAATGAATCTTTTTCAATTCATAATTCCTTGCAGCCTCTTGTAATTGGATGCCGGAAGTTACATTTCCAATGATTGGCATTGTATAGTCTTTCATCTTTTTCCGCCTATCTTCAGCATCTCCCATGGTTGTTTGTAGTTGAAAATGACCCTCCTCCTATTGTGTATCAACATTTTGCTCTTTAAAAAAAATAGTAGATATCTCTAAGAAATATTTATAACTTGATAAAATGTATAGGCTTAAAGCAAAAAGGTGCAAGGAACCTAAATTTTTGTTTTGTTTTATTTTGTTGTTTGTTTTTTTTTTTTAAATTTAAACGAATGGACACAATTTTTGAAACAAACGAATTTATTTCATTTGAATTTTATTACACACAAAATAAAACTAAAACAAAGGAAAATACAATAATGGGTGACCTCCCATATAGGACTAAAATTTATCGTCTTCTAGTAAGACGTTGCTTGGAGATTGCAGAATGACAAACTCAATGTCTCCTCTTCATTGAATTCATTTGACTATCAAATTAGTCTTTGCTTTGTTTTTGCAAATGTTCAACTAACTGTTCTACTTGAATTTCCACCTTTTTGATAGAAGCTTCCACAGAGTCCAACCGTTGATTGGTTTTAGATTGGTTATCCCTACAAACTTGAATAAAAGAATTCAAGTTGTCCTTGAGGGTTCGTTTATTGGGAATGCTTCTTGGAATAGGTGGGTGGAATTGCTGGCCTGGCTGGTTTGAGCTTTGAGTGAAAGGAGGGTTGTTTTGCCTCCAGGAGAAATTTGGATGATTTCTCCACCCAAGATTATAGGTATTTGAATTGGGGTCAAACCTTGGTCTCTGTTGATATGCTCCCAACACATTAACCTGTTCAGGTCCAGTTGTTGTTTCTCCTTGATATGGACAGGCTTCAGTACCATGTCCCATGTTGCTATACAAACCATATTGTTCACTATTGGTGTTGGTTTGTGTAGTGAGAAGGGCAACTTGCTTGGTCAGTTGAACAAGTTGTTGTTGAACTTCATTACTGGAGTCGATTTCATGAACTCCAGCTTTTCTCACTCGGGAGCTTTTCTGTTGGGAATTAGCACCCAACATCTCAAAGAGGTTGTACGTCTCTGAGGCATTCTTTTCTCCTATTGCTCCTCCTGCAGCGTTGTCGACAATGAACTGACATTGTTGTGTAAGTCCATCTTAAAAGAATTGGTTCTACAACTGTAGGGGAAAGCTGTGATGGGGACATTGAGTGAGAAACATTTTGAACCTATCCCAAGCTTCATGGAATGGTTCTCCTTCCATCTGAGAGAAAGTAGCAATCTTTCCTCTCAACTCTGATGTTTTCTGGTGGGAATAGAATTTTCCCATGAATTTATTGTAAATGTTCCCCCATGTCATCAGAGAACCTGGGGGAAGTGACATTAACCAAGCTTTGGCCTTATCCTTTAAGGTGTAGGGGAAACATCTCATTCTAAGTTGATCCTCGTTTAGAATACCGAGGGGGAATGTTTGGACCGTAGCATAGAAATCTCTCATGAAGGAAAGAGAATCTTCATTAGGTAGCCCATAAAAGGAAGGAAGCATAGAAAAATGAATATTTTTTAGGTCATAATTCCGAGCAGCCTCACCCAACTGGATATCGGCAGTTGCCGTGCCAATCACCGGTCTTGCAAACTCCTTCATAGTGGTTTCCCTAACATGTTGGTTTTCTTCCATTTCTTTCGGTTCTAGTAAAGGATTAAGACTTGGTTCTATGTTTGGCTCAAAAACAGGTTGATGGGTGGAATCTAGTTTTGTTGACCCTTGTTTAAATTTATGAATATTATTTACATATGGTGTAAGGGGGTTTCCTAAGGATCTCCTACCACACATAGACTATTGTAAACGTAAATTTAAAACTCCTGTCAACAAAATAAAAAATTTAGAGAAAATTTACATGGTATTTAATACAAAACACTAAATAAAACTAGTTAAACCCTAAATCAAAATTTTTTTTTGTTTTGTTTTTTTTGTTGTTTTTATATATATATATATATTTTAAATAAAATAATATAATCAGTATTAACCAAGAGTGCTCCCAGGAAAGAATGGTGGTGCAACGGCTCCTTAAAAATCATTCTCCTAGCTAGAACAACGTTTCCAGGAAAGACTAGTGGCACAAAGGTTTCCAAGAACTAGTCTCCTAGACAGAACTCACTTAGATTTTTACTTTTTATACTATTAAGTTAATTAAGTTAAGTTAGGTATAAATTTAATTAATTTAACAAAATATATGTTTATGTAATATAAGTTAATCAAAATCAAAGTTAATTTTTTTTACTATTCATGAACGGTACTTTTATTTTACTATTAACGTTATATTATTTATTTATTTTTCTATCTTAATTTTTTTTAAAGTTAAATTTTTTTTTACTATTCATGAACGGTAATTTATTTTACTATTTACACTATTATTTATTTTTTTTTTCTAAAAAAAAATTTAAAGTTTTAAATGTTTTTTACTATTCATGAACGGTAATTTTATTTTACTTCAGATTTCAAATTTCTAAATTATTTTACTATTAAAAAAAAATTATTTTTTTATATTTTTATATTTTTATATTTTTTATTTTTTTATGAATTTGAAATTTGATTATTATTTTTATTAAAACAAAAAAAAATCACAATTATTTACAGCACAAAAATGTTTTTTAAAATTTTGATAAATAATTTAAAAACGCTATTCCTTCCCCGGCAACGGCGCCAAAAACTTGATGAGCGAAAACCGACATCGTCGATTCTTGCCAATACTTTGGTTTTAATATTTATAAAACTCTCGCAAGTGCACGAATCATTTCGAAGAAAATGATAAGTATACCCCCAAGGTCGATTTAAGGAAGAAATGTATGTGGTTTTTAATTTATTATTCAAACTTTTAAAAACGAAATTAAATCCTAAACATCCTGTCACGATAGTTTGGGTTTTGTGTTTCTAATCTAATAACATAAAAATAAACATAGATACAGATTCAATAAATATAATCTAATAACATAAAAATAAACATAGATACAGATTCAATAAATATAATCTAATAACATAAAAATAAACATAAATACATATTCAATAAATATTTATACAAATTTTATCATTTATAATAGTGGAGTATTTATGGATATAATAACTAAATTAATTATGCTTGCTCATATTATTTAGGTTATTAAAGATATAAATTGATATTTTATTGATTCTCTTTTTTTTATATGAATACCACCTTTGGTGGGGTTAGATATTCTTTGTTAACTAAACAAATCAATTAACACCTATGGGTGTGGTTGATAACTAATTTGGTTAATTAAATTAATTCCTTTTTCTAAGAGATTGAAAATGAACCATTTAAATTCCACCTTTGGTGGGGTTAGACAGTTTAAACTTTATTTAAGGTGTCCAAATTAAACATAAGAATTTAATTATCCGAGTACTAACTTTCAAGTTTTAAAACCACTACTGAAAACATGTTTTCAATACATTTTCACATAATAATTCTTATAAAAACTTTTGAAATAGAGTTTCACTCTAACTACCGGGCGATTGTACCAACAAATAAAAGAGTACTACTCTAAATTAGACCGGATAAATAAACCTTAAAATCAAATTTTCAGATTTAAGTTTGTAATGAAAAATAATATATTTCTCTCTAACATTCTTAATATAAAATCTTAAATAAAAATAAAATCAATTCATTTTAGAAATTTTCACCTATTTAATATTTCGCAAGCATAACAACGTTATTATTATATCATGTTTACAAACAGCCAGCAGAGTTTAATTTAATCACAGACAAATTAAATATAACATGTAAGAATAAAGCATAAAAAATAACTGTAAAGAAAATAAAATCCTTACAGAACTTCGATGTTATTCCTGTTGCTGGAAAATCTCCAAGCGGAATTTGCACTCCCATTTATTGAATCAAAAAGCTAATAAATTACAAAAACATTACAAGTTCCTCTCAAAAAGAGAAGAACTCTAAAACTAAGAGAATTTAACTAAAAACTAAGAAAGAAACTAAGAAAAGCTTAAAAACTAAGAAATAAGAGAAAGAAAGAGAAGAGAAGAATGGTTTTGAGGTGTGTTTTGAAGTGAAGGGAAGGGGGGTATTTATAGGTGAGGATGGAGAGAAAAAATGTTAAAAAAATGTTAAAACGCGTAATGGAATTGCTGAGGTCATTGATGACGTCAGCATGACGTAATAGGGCAGCTGCACGTGAAAAATGGGGCGAAACGGGCGTCAACGTGCGCGGATTTGGGCGAGGTGCGCACGGCTTGGCGCGCGGATCTGGGCGAGGCGCGCGCGGATCTGGGTGTGGCGCGCAGCTGGGCAGGTTGGGCTCTGGGGCACGGCGGCGCGATTTTCTCCTTTTTGACCTTTTTGACCTTTTTGACCCATTTTGTCCAATTTTTCCATATTTGTTGACCTTTCCCCATTTATTTATTAATATATTTGTGATGTATTGCTTCCAGTATTCCTCTTTGAGTCTTTAAGTTGCGTTTTTAAGCCAAAATACCTAAAAAACAATAAAAATACCCGTGATTCCGAAAAAGGACAAATTTATATAAATATATGATAAAACATATAAATATATATATTTTTAATCAATTAATGTGCATAAAATCATGGTTATTTTAGTGCTTTTTGAGCACTCATCAGCTAACAACATCAAGAATAAATCTTCATCTTTAAAAGTTTTATCCATATTTAACAAATCTGCTACTAATTGATTAAAAGAAGTAATTTGGTGGTTTATTGTGGTACGTGGAAGGTAATCAAAATTTAACAACTTCTTCAAATAGAACTGATTATGTCTTGTCTTCTTTATTAACTTGTTCTCCAACGCCTTCCGCAACTTACTTACCGATGTCTCCTTCATGAACATGTACTTTTGTTCTCTTAAGAGACATGAAAAAATTATACCACATGTTAATGAGTTGATATTTTTCCACTCGACTTCATCTACTTCATCTACTTCATCTGGTTTCTCTTCTTTAATAGCGATGTCTAGACCTTATTGAAACAGAGCATCTAGAACTTTACCTTGCCACATGTCGAAATGATCAATTTTATCAAACTTCTCCACCTTGGACCTTGCATTCATAACCATTGTTCTTCCGTCATTTCTTCAAATTACAACAACTAGCCACTATATTCCTACAGCAAACAAATAGAATACAAAAAAATTCATAGGTAGAAACCTCCAACTCTGATAGAAATTGTTGGGAAAATCTGGTATATTTTTCCTATTTTAAGTAGTTACTATTCACTTATGATTTAAATAAATAGAACTCAAATTAGCTCGGAAAAATAATGTTATTGGAAATATAACGCTAAAAGAAAGTAAAGCATATATTAAAGTAGATAAGTAAAAATATCAAAAATTTAACGAGATTTGGTATAAATGTTACATATGTCATTAGTCGTCGTTGACCCCTTCCACTATCTCCAAATGGATGAACTCTAAAATTACAACTAATTGGGAAAAATTGAGCTAATCAATTAAACTTTCAAAAGAGAGGAAAAATTAAAAAAAATTGGATGCTTTAGAAGTGGATGAGGAGACTTTATTTATTGGCCAAAATACAACACCCACATTCATTATTAATTAATGTGGGACTTTTTCAGTTTGCTCACTAAGGAGCTATACAACAGGATATTTAAGACCATTTTTCAAGATGGTAAATGCAATATAAATTTGCAATTTTTTTAATATAATTTGATATTTAAACCCTTAAACAAAAGATATAGTATTTAGAGTTTTATCCCATTATAATAGGTCTATGGAGTCAAGTAGTACTCATAGAATCAACAAACTTACAAGTTTTGTCCCCTACATTGCTCATAGAAAAGAGCAGTGATTGGTTCAATTTTTTATGACTTCGTGAATATTTAGACAAACTTCTTGGGAATATTTTGCTTCATAATCTACTTCTTTATGTTAATTCAATAGTCATTGAATTATTGTTTGAAGACATTCTTATATCACAAGTTGACAAGAGAATTTTTCCAACATCCTTCCCATTTGTATAACATCTAAAGTACCACATGTTAATCAATATAAGTCTTATTTGAAAGTTGGACTTGATGACTGTAGTTTTTGTAAACAAAAGTAATCAGGAATCTCAATGTCTCATTGATTAGAACCAAGCTACAACAATTCTCTTCACTACCTTCTTGTGCCTTGAAGTTCAAAAACCAATAACATCATGAATTGAATTACAGGCCACCTTACTCTAAAACTTGAGTAGATAATAACTCATTCATCACTAGACTCAATTATGCTTGACAACTTTCAAAAACTTCTTGCAATAGAGTCACAGGTTTATTTTCCTCTCTTAGATTTGTCATCTTACAATCCTTCAAGTATGCATTCTTCCTTATTGGTCTTAGATGCTAGAGCTTCTCAACATATGTCACCTAATTTGTAGTCATTTATAGCTCCATCTTGTAAACTGTATATGTTATATATGATTCTCTATAATACTCCTATCCATTTAGCATGTATTGGTTCCATTGTTACACCTTGTTTGTTTCTCTTGAATGTCTACCATATTAATAATCATACCTTAAATCTTGTTGTCAATTATTTGTTTTGGATACTTAATCTTATATTCTTATACCACTTGTTTTGTGCAAGACCCAAAGGTGACAATCATATCATGTTAATCGTGTTCCTATCATGTTCGTTTTTGTATTATTCATGTCATATTTTAGCATTAATCTTGTCAAATTTTTGTGATAGTTAACACATAAAAACAATTCTTGATTTTTTTGTATTGTCTATTTATAATAGTAAGAAATAATAAGACCTTTAAAGACATGAAAAAACTATTGATCAATTTTTACTAAATTGTTATGTGTTATGTCAAATTAGTGTCATGTTAGACATTGCCACCTTGTTAAGACCCATAATCACATAAGTTGATTAGAACTACCCACGTGCAAAAATTGATGACTCAATATTTTAAATCAACTCAAAGTACTTATGTTGTAGATTTTAGTGTTGATCTATTATCTTTTCATTTGAGTCCTTCATGCATTTTTCATGTTTTAGTATCTTGTTTAAATATTTTAGCTTTTACAATAGCGTTAGTAGATTTGAAAATTTGAAAATTCTTGATATTTTTTATTATAGTAGGTGTAAACTACCAAAACTTTTTGCCTTACCTTTGATAATAGTATTTTTTTTTCTTTTCATACACCTCTTGATCCATTTATTTAGTTATGTAGATGTGTGGGAGCCTTCTCTTACAACTAAAAAAAGGGGTCTAATAATATGTTTCTTTAATTGATAATTGCACTCATTATTGGATTATCTTAAGTAAATTCGTTATCATATTTTGTCTATTAAAAATGTGTTTCGAACCCTTGTTAAAACTCAACATCGTATTGTTAGAAAAAAAATCGATGGTATTCTTTATTAAACTTCTTGGATACCCTAAACAAAATAATGTTGCTGAAAGGAAACATAGGTTCATTGTTGAAACAATCAATACTCTTATACTGTAGCCTATGTTCCTAGTGAATTATAGGGTGAGATAGTCTTGATTGCTACTTATTTAATTAATAAAATTCCAATCTTATAAAACTTAATTGGTTGTTTCCTTTTGAACTATTGTATGGTTCTTCTCGTGATTACTTTTCATGCGTGTTTTTGGATCTACTAACATATAAGGAATCTTGTGCATTTTCTTTTCCTCAAAATCATTATTAGCAAACTAATTAAGACTAAGTTTTTCTCCTTTAGAATTAGGGGTATCACCTAGTTTGTAATTCTACATATCACATCTCTTAAGAACATTTTCAATATATTGTGATAATCCTAAAATACTCTAAGAGTGATCTTAGAATATTTGTATGCCTAATAAAAAGGAGGTATCACCAAGATCTTTCATCTCAAAATTCTTAGCTAAAAATATCTTGTTATCTAGCAATAAGCATATGTCATTGCTGGCAAGCAAAATGTCATCGACATATAAAAGCATAAAAATATACTTGCACCTATAGAACTTACGGTATATGCAATCATCGACCAAATTAATCTCAAAACCAAATGAGATGTTAACTTGATAAAACTTCAAATACCATTGATAAAATGCTTGCTTAAGCCCATATATGAATTTTTTAAGTTTACAAACCATATTCTTTAGGTTTCACAGCACAAAATTTTTTGGTTGCATTATATAGATTGTTTCATCCATGTTACCATTAAGAAACAACGTCTTTTCATCCATCTGATGTAACTCCAAATTTAAATTCACTACTAAGGTCACTATAATTATGACAGAGTCTTTCGACAAAATCGAAGAGAAAGTCTCTTTATAATTGATGCCTTTTTCTATCTAAAGCCCTTTGTGACAAGATAAGCGTTATATCTCTCTATATCACCTTTCAAATCCAACTTGGTTTTAAATATCCATCTACAACCAAGGGGTTTCATATATTTTAGCAATGGGATAAGATCTCACACATCATTGCCTTTCACGAACTTAGTCTTCTCATTCATGACATTAATCTACTTTTGAGAGTTAGAACTTTCCATGGCATTATGGAAGTTGATCAGATCTTCTTCCATCACTCCAATATCAAACTCATGTTCTTGGAGAAATATAATGTAGTCATCTAACATTGCACTTTTTTTCTTTCCTTAGTTAGAATCCTCAATGACATGAGTTCTTAAAGTGGTAGAGTTTGTTCTTATGGAACGATTTCTTGAATATGAGGTTCTTTGATATTGTCTTGATTTGTTATCTTGATCAAAGTTAGGAATGTGATCATGATCAATGTGAATAGAACTTGTGGGAATATCAACATATTCCTCTTCAAAGAAAAATCCTTAATTGTATCTCCCCAACAAAATCAACTACCTTAAAGAATTTAGCATTTTATGACTCAAAAATCGACTTAGATGTGGGATCATAAAACTTGTACCCTTTGGTTTTTCAAAATATCCAATAAAATAGTAAATCTTCATCCTTGGGTCTAGTTCCTTTTCATTAGGCCTATAAGGCTTTGCTTCAGCTGGACATCCCTATATATGCAAGTGCTTTAAACTAGGCTTCTTGCCCGTCCAAAATTCATAAGGGGTTTTAGTTGTTTCTTTAGTTAGGATTCTATTAAGGATATATGCTTTAGTCTTAAGCACTTCTCCCTAGAGTGATTCTAGTAAGGTAGAAAGACAAATCATACTCCTCACCACATCCTTAAGCATCATGTTTCATCTTTTAGCGACAACATTCATAATGGGCAAACCCTAGCATAGTATACTATGGAACGATACCTTATTTCTCAAGAAACTTAGCAAATTGTCCTAGATGTTATTCACCTGAACAGTCATATCTACCGTAGTACTCACTATTACGATCAGATCTGATGCTTTTGATCCTTTTTTCTGAGTTGGTTCTCAACTTAAACTTTATAATTTTTGAACACATCTAATGATTGTGACTTTTCATGAATGAGAAATAAATAGTCATATCTAGAAAAATTATCTATGAACGTTATATTGTTAACCATTTCAAGCAACTGTAAGGAATGACCCACAAATATCTGTATGTATAAGTTCTAAGATGTCTAAATTCCTATTGGATTTAAATATCCTTTTATACAATAACACAAACATTAAAATTTGTGAAATCTAAGGGTTCTAAAATTTTATCTGACATAAGTCTTCTATTCTCTATCTAGAGATATGATATAATCTCTTGTACCTTAACATAGCAAAATTATCACTAGTCAATTTTCTTTTTATACCTTATGCACTTAATTGTAGGGATTCCTTAAATGAGACAATTATATTAATTAAATAAAAATTATCGTAACGGGACAAATAACAGGAACATACCAATTTGAACAATGGAACAAATTAAATTTTTCATTATCAAATGAAGAAAAATAACCAAATTTGTTCAAAGTAGAAATAAAAATGTCTTACTAAGATCTAAACAAAATCCAGTCTTTAACAATAACCTAAATTTTCCTATTGCCTCAACTTGAACCATCTTATCATCGCCCACGTAGATGTATCTTTCACTATCACTTGGCCCTCGATAACATAGGCAATCCTGCATAGACACACTGGTATGAATTGTTGCACCAGAATCTATCCACCATATGTGTCTAGGCATCCAAATTAAATTAACCTTAGAATAAACCAAATTAAGAAGCATACATTTCTTAACATGCATGCATGATAGTTAGTGCAATGCTTCTTCCTACACCCTTAAGCTACACAAAAGAAACATCCAATACCTACCAGCTCATCAGGTTTCTTTTGTTATTTCTTTTAAGGTGTTGTATCTGTAACTTCCTTAACCTTCTCTCTTTTCCTTCCCTTTTCCTTATATTTAGAAGTTAAGGCCATGTGAGCACTCTCTATTAGGTCTTGCTTCAATATGTTCTCTTTCTGAACACAATGCGAGATGAGCTTATTTAGAGTCTAAGTCTCTTTCTGACAATTGTAACTCACCTTAAACTTGTTAAACTATATCGGAAGAGATATCAAAACTAGATGCACCAACAAGTCCTTAGAAAGTTCTAGCTTAAGTTCTCTCAATTTGGAAGTAAGATGATACATCTTGATGATGTACATCATGATATTGCCTTTGCCCCTATACCTTATGAAATTAGACTTGTCAATAGTGTACCTATTTCATCATTTTCATTCTTGATAATCTCTTTCCAATATTTGTAAGGAGATCCTTAACAGTAGTTGATCTTCTAGACATTGTACCCCTGAATGCATTTAGAATGGTCTTCTTTATAACCATACACATGCAATTTTATCTCTCCCACCTTTACTTTGTCCTTTTTTTCATGAAAAGTACTCTTATCTATAAGTGGTATAGAAGAATTAGTCCTTAATGTAAGATCCAAGTCCATGACTCTCATAACTATCAATAGATTCTCTTGCCATGACTTGAAGTTGATGTCATTTAACATAGGAATAAAGTTGATGTTGGTAGTAATATTAGCAGATTATTTATAGTTGAATCCAAAAAACAACAAATAAACAAAATAAACTTACATAAGTCTCAAAACCAAAATAATAAATTGAAATAAAGGTAAATCTTTTCTCAAGATATCGAGCACTCTATTAATATTTTATCTTTGGACAAAATATATTAATTTGTAAGTGATATCTTGGTATAATAATCAAATACACATTGATAATAAAAACATATCGAACAATAAATCTTTCTATGGGTCAAATTATTGTTCATGGGTAAAAATAAATAAATAATCATCATGTGTTTGTCATCACAAGTGTATATGCAATTATGTTAAATATTAATCTTCTTTTGGACCGATCAATATTCACATAAGTTATATTCACACAACAATTTATATTCTAAAATATATTAATTTTCACGATAGAGATCACTTTGAAAACATGTTTCAATTAATTTATCTCGATAAATACAAAATACAATAATATTTGAATTTGAAGTTATATAAAAAAATTAGTCAAAGTTTAGTCAACATTGGTCAATATTGATAGTAAGTCAATGTCAATTAATACTGTCAATTTTTATTGGGTAAAAGCTTATTGGATTCTAAAACTCATATCTATATTTTAATTCATTAACTTAAATCTATATCTTTAAGTTTATAAAATATAGGTTGGTTTTTTAAAAATAATGTTATTGGATTTAAAAAATTAATTATGTTTTGGGCTTTAATTCAATATATTTTGTAAGAATCATAAAAAAAAAATCCGAACATTAATTATTAATTTGTTAATATTAATTTTTACTTTTAAAAAAATATTTATGAGGCTTTTTTTTATATACATCAATCAAAATCGTACTTACAACTTAAAAAAATCTTAATTATAATACCCAAAAAAAATTTAATTGATATATATATAACAGTTACGGCTGATTAACATTACAAACTATAGTTAGCAAACGACCGACTAAAGGAAACAAAGGCTAAAAGGATGTGATTAATATATAAATTCATATTAATCCATACATACTAAGGCATCTCCGAATCATTAACGTATTCTTCTTCTTCTTCTACTTCTTTTTTTATTCATAATAATGAAATTTTTTATCAAATCTGATCACATTCTAACATCCTACATCCTTTTTCGTACAGGTAAGGGTTTTTTTCCTTCTTTTTTTATTCGTAATGAACAATAAAAGAAAAAAAAAACATTATTAAATTTGATTTTAAGCATGAACAGAAAAGGGAATAAAACTTTATCAAACCTGCATTTATTTCTCAACATAAACAATATCAAAAATAACTTTTTTAAGGATCTTTAATGCCATAAAAATTCAAATATCAATTATATTTATCAAATCTAAAAATTAAATAATTGTAATTATGAAATATTTGTTTAAATTTTAATCCATAATTTTGTAAGATAACAACGCTTATTTTTAAATCTAATAATATTAAAATAAAAATTATCAGATTTGAAAACGTTAAAAAATATCATAGATAAAAAAATAATTTCTTAATAATTCAACATAAAATAGCTTTGATACCCAAGTTAGAGTAAAATATTTTTTGATGAAAAACATCATCTAAAAATAAGTTTTAAATCAAATATAAATATACAAAAACGTATCTAAATATGTAGCTATTAATTATTTCGATAATTTAGAGATTTGAATATATAATTATTAATTAGAGAACTTTTTAGTTTTCTATATGCTTTTTTTAATGATAAGATATTGGATAAGAAAAATAAAATACATGTAATTTATGGACTATAATCAGTGTATATATATAATTAATAATTATATATCTATTTATTAACTATAATTAATATATCGTTAAAAATTTATACCTTATTAAATATATTAAAGTTCAAATTAATTAAACCTTAATAGATTATTTTTAAATGGATTTAAACTTATATAATAATCTATAATACATCATTATTTACTTATAAATTCAACATTCTATTAAGTTTCAAACATTATATACTTTCATCATTTATATGCATTAAATAGTATGTTAACGTTGAATTAAAGAATAAATTAAAAAATAAGAGCTTGAAATAATTGTCAATTATAATATGCCATGGATTTATGCATCAAGTTGGAAGAAAAGCTTTTTCCTTTCATAATCAGCTTTCTTCTTGAATAATCAACATCATCATCATCTTCTAAATCTCTTTCTCCATGTTTTTATTCTCTACTCATTCTTTCTATTTTTTAGTTTTTTTTTTTAGGTTTCTTTATTTTTCTTAACTTGCATAACCAAAACATATCGATGCTTCTTCTATTTGATCTTTCAATCATGGCTGAAGGTCTGGTGAATGTGGTACGAAATTTTTTGTTGGATTGGATATGTATCTTGTGTCTGTGTCCGCATCATGTCAGGTCGTGGCCAACACTAGTACCCATTCTGACGATTCCAAGTAACATAGCTAATAAGTCATCTTAATTGCTGATTCCTTTTACATACGGGTGGAAATGAATTTAAATAAAAAAAATATTTTTTATTATTTTATTACAATTATTTCATAATTATATGATCCTTATTTTTATGACTGTTATTTTCATAATTATGCGACCATTACTTTTATTACCATTATTTTCATAATTATACGACCGTTACTTTTATGACCGTTATTTTCATAATTATGTGTCCGTTATTTTCATAATTATATGAATATTATACATATTGTTTCAACTATAAATAAGGGTAATAACTCTCAGTTTAGAACACAACTTAACAACTCAAAAATAGTTTTACGGTTTTTCATAGCAAAATTAAATAAAAGAAAATTCAGAATTGTTTTCTCAAATTTCCGAGCAACATAAATATTTAAGAGGTGTAGTATATCGGACTTCATCAATGCAATGAAGATCTGAGACAGAAAAAAGATTATGGATTGTTTTATCCTGGGGACGACGAGGTTGTATTTGCTTGCACAAGTATGTACAGAGCTATGAAATGTCTTAAAGAGAGCGACCTCGTCTGCGACTCAACCCAAGCAGTATATTTCAATATATCGGTAATATTGTTCTTACATAATTTTTCACATATTTGTACCAACAATTTTAAGACGTTTTCTATGTGCCATGTATACTGAAATGTTAACTGCTAATTTCAACTAACCATTTCGTTTTGAGGAACTACACTTTAAAAATGGAGACAAAAAATGTTATTTTTCTTAACCATGTAAAATGTCGTTTTTTTTCTTATTATTGAAAAACCAACACTGTCTAATTCTCATACTGAAAGCTACAATAAAGGATTTAAACAACTAGATAGAAAATCATTTTCTATGCAAAAAAAAATATTCTTAATGGATTAGCTGATGACTTGTATGATTGTTATAACTCTGATATCGTCTGCTAAGAAAATTTGGGAAGCACTTCAAAAGAAGTACAACACTGAGAAAGTTAGAACTAAGAAGTATACTGTCAGTAGATATATGAAGTACCAAATGATTGATGGAAAACCTGTGGAAACTCAATCACACGAACTGCAGAAGATAGCATATGAAATAACTTTGGAAGGTATGTCTTTAAATAAAAAATTTCAAGTTGCTGTTATTATAGATAAATTATCTCCTGGATGAAAATATTTTAAGAATGCACTTATATATAAAACTAAGGAATTTTTTGTAGAAAGTCTTATAACCCATCTAAGAATAGAAGAAGCCCGAAAAAAATCAAAGAGATGAAGTACTTGTTGTCTCAAACAACAGTACCAAAAAGAAATCATCCTTTACAATACTGAAATCTAAAGGAAGAAATATGAAAATTCAGAATCATAATAAGAATCAATACTGCAACCACCAAAATAGAAACAGAAACTAACCTCCCTAGAATGGACCTTAACCCACCTAAGAAATAACACAATCATGTGTTATAGTTGTAACAGACCTGGCCACTTTGCTAGAACTGCTGAAACAAGAATCGTCTTGTTCCACAGGCGAACCTTACCATAGATTGACTTATTGCAATGATATCTGAAATCAATTTTGTTGGTGGATGTGAGGGGTGATGGGTGGACACTGGTGCTTCTCAACATGTTTTATATGATTGAGACATGTTCGAATCCTACTCTGAGTCTAAGGATAAGAAAATGCTACTATGCGACTCCCACTCCACTAAAGTTACTAGTACTGTTGAGATGGAATTGAAGTTTACCTCTGAAAAGACTATCATCTTAAAGGATGTCATGCATACTCCAGAGATGAAAAAGAACTTAATTTCGGGATATCTTCTTAACAAATCTGGATTTACTCAAACTATAGAGGCTGATTTATATACAATAACTAAAAATAATATTTTTTTGTTGGGAAAGGGTACGTCACTAATGACATATTTAAATTGAATGTTGAGTTCTTTTAATATTTGGCATGCAAAAATTTGTCATATTAATAAACGCATAATCAAGAACATGAGTAGCTTAGAACTAATTCCTAAACTATCTTTGAATGATTATAGAAAATGTGACTTTTGTAGTCAAGATAAAATAAAATAAAATAAAACTTCACATAAGTCAACAGTTAGAGAATTTGAACTTTTAGACTTAATACACTCTAACATATGTGAACTTGATAGAAATTTAACAAGAAATGGAAAACACTATTGTATAACTTTTATTGATAATTGTTTAGTATATACTTATGTATGTATAAATAAAAGTGAAATGTTTAACGTGTCATAAAATATTTATGACTGAAATTGAAAATCAACTTAATAGGAAAATAAAAAGGTTTTTAAGTGATAAAGACCATGAATATGATTCCAATATTTTAAATTATTTTTATAAAACTGACAGAATCATTCATGAAAAAATGCACCTTATTCTCCTTAAATGAATGACAAAGGTGAAAAGAAAAAAAAAATAGAACTTTTACCAAATCAGTTATTGTTAACTTATTAAACTTTGGTGTTATTTTTCATTGGTAAAGAGAAATTTTATTAACTATTTGCAATGTGTTAAATAGAGTGTCTAAATCTACTAGTAAAATTTCACCATCTGAAATTTTGAAAAATAAGAAACTTAACTTATTTTAAAACTTGGGGTTGTTTAGTCTATGTTAGGATCCTTGATCTTAAAAGAAATAAACTTTTTAGTAAAGCATGTGAATGTGTGTTCATAGGATATGATGTAAATAGTAAAACTTATAAATTATTTGACTTAAATTATTAGAATTAAATGATTTTGACTTCTATGAACATAAGTTTCCCTTTAAATTGAAAAATAGTGGGGGCTCATCTTCTAGTAGTTTACCTACAACTAGAACTAATGAACAAAATGAGAAATTAAACACTGAAATTAGGATAAGTAAATGAGCTCGAACCCTTAAGGACTTTGGGTTTGATTTTTATGCTTATACCTTAGAAGAAGATCCCCAAACTCTTCAAAAAATCTTATCTTCTTTAATGCCAACTTATGAGAAGAAGCCATAAATGATGAAATAAACTCTCATGAGTATAATAGAACTTGGGATTTAGTTGAATTACCTCCTGGTTGCAAAACCATAGGATGTAAATGGATACTAAAGAAGAAATTAAAACTCAATGGTACTATTGAAAAGTACAAAGCTCGTCTTGTAGTCAAAGGGTATAGGCATAGGGAAAATGTAGATTTCTTTGATACCTTTTCACCAATCACACGAATAAATTTCATACGTGTACTTTTTCCTCTTACTACTATCCATGATTTAGTAGTGCATCAAATGAATGTCAAAAATTCTTTCTTAAATGGTGACTTAGAAGAAGAGATTTATATAGACTAACTTGAAGGCTTTGTTATCCCAGGTCAAGAAAATAAAGTTTGTAAACTATATCAATATCTATATGGTCTAAAACAAGCACCTAAGCAAGTTTTGAAAATTTTGATAATATAGTTATCCCACATGAATTCAAATGAATAAAAGTGACAAATGCATTTATTATAAATCAGAAAATGACATTTACACTATTATATGTTTATGTGGATGACATGATTATTTTTGTGTCAAATATTCATGTTAATGTGAAAATTTTGTTATGTGCTAACTTTGATATGAAAGACCTCGGAGAAGCGAGTGTAATCCTTGGTATAAAGATTACTAGATCTAAAAAGGGAATTTCTCTAGATCAATCTCATCACATTGAGAAGATCTTAAAGAAATATAATTACTTTAACTGTAAACCTGTATGTACTCCTTATGATCCTAGTGTAAAGTTGTTCAAGAACACCGGGGACAGTGTTAGATAAATTGAGTATGCGAGCATCATTGGTAGCTTACATTATGCTACTGATTACACTAGACCAACCATATCTTATGTTGTGGGACTACTATGTAGGTTTATCAGTAGACCTAGTATAGAGCATTGAAATGCAATTAAAAGGGTCATAAGAGACCTTAAGAGAACTATAAACCTTGGATTATATAATAAGAAGTTTCTCGTTGTTCTAGATGGATACAATGATGATAATTGGAACACTCTATTAGAAGACTCCAAAACAACTAGCAGCTATATATTTAGTGTTGCTGGTGGAGCTGTTTCTTGGAAGTCTAAGAAATAGACAATATTGGCTCAATCTACGATTGAGATTGAAATGATAGCACTAGCTACTGTTAGTGAAAAAGCAGACTAGTTAAGAAGTCTATTAGCTGAGATCCCTTTATGGGAAAGATCGATACTAACTGTCATGATCCGCTGCAATAGTACCGCAGCTATTGCAAAGATTTAGAACTGTTATTACAACAGAAAGAGACGATAGATACACAATATTGTTAGAGAATTTCTCTCTACATGAGCTATAAGAGTGGATCATATATGTACTGATGAAAATTTGGCTGATCCTTTGACGAAAGAATTAACAAGAGATAAGGTTTTCTAAAACCTCGAAAAGAATGTGATTGATGCCCTTAAAATGAAGAGTCACTCATGATGGTAACCCAACTCATGGACTGGAGATCCCAAGAAATAAGTTCAATGGGTAATAACAAGTCATGAAGTGATATGAGATGAATCATATTATTATGAAGTCCCATTCTATATTGTTAGAAACATAAAGTCCTGAAGCGACAGAAATGATGAGTTAATTATTAAACTCTTAATGAGTTCTATACTCTATGTAGAGTGGAGTACGTAGCTACAAGAGTACTCTTGATAGACTCACTTATGTGAATGTGAAAGTGTGGCCGCTTTTTATGAAAATTTTGGGAAAATCTTACTAGGGCATTCCCTATACTGGGATACACGTGCATGGTCGTAAAGTATAGGCTTTTCGAACTACACCTTGGAAAGGTTATGTGTGTAATGTTGTTAGAGATAGAGTTCAAAACTACGCGTTACTCTAGTATATTCTAAAGCATCAACAATATGCAAAGGTTCAAGTCGATAAACACATTTTTCTTATGCATAATCTTATACTTTTAATTGATAGATTGCTCGATAAAACTATTTTTATTTAAAATTCAAGTGGGGATTGTTGGAAATGAATTTAAATAAAATATATATTTTTTATTATTTTATGACCGCTATTTCATAAATTATATAACTGTCATTTTCATAATTATATTACTGTTATTTTCATAATTATGTGGTCGTTACTTTTATGACCGTTATTTTCATAATTATGTAATCATTACTTTTATGACCATTATTTTCATAATTATGTAATCATTACTTTTATGACCATTATTTTCATAATTATGCGACCGTTGCTTTTATGGCCGTTATTTTCATAATTATATGTCCATTGTTTTCATAATTATATGACTATTACACATATTTTTCAACTATAAATAGGGGTAATATCCCTCAGTTTAGAACACAACTTAACAACTCAAAAACAGTTCTACGGTTTTTCATAGCAAAATCAAAGAAAAAAAATTCAAAATTATTTTCTCAGATTTTCGAGCAACATAAATATTTAAGAGGTGTATTATTCCGGACTTCATCAGTGCAATGAAGATTCAAGACAGAAAAAAGATTATGGGTTGTTTTATCCTAGGAATGACGAGGTTGTGTTTGCTTGCACAAGTTTGGGCAGAGCCGTGAAACGTCTTAAAGATAGCGAGATAGCGAGATAGCGACCTAGTCTGTGACTCAACCCAAGAATTATATTTTAGTATATCGATAATATTGTTCTTACATAGTTTTTCACATATTTGTACCAACACATACAGTGTCTTTCAACCTATGTGTATAAAGAGGCTACTATTGATCGACTTTGACAATAGGCTATTGGCTATTATTGTGTCTATGAAATCAAAATCTACTCTAATGGGTATTCAAAGATAATGGATTTATTCACTCTGATTTTTATATAATCTAATTTTTGTTTCACTTTTAATTCTTTAAAAATATATGTTTTTAAGTTATAAAAAATACATGTATAACACCTTTTTGAATATGCAAAAAAAATTATGTTTTTTATGCACTATGTTAAAGGATTAAAAATAAAAGTTCATCTACAAAAGGATTATGCTATATAATTTAAAGGGTTTTGTAAGTCATGTAAGTCTTTGAGTCATTGTTGGCACTTCTATGAGTAAAACACGGAAACTGTTTTGTTTATTTAGTGTTTTGTCATCTTTTATGTAAGGTCAATTACTCATGAATAGTATTGCATACACTTGCGTAGTTAATTACACTTTATTTGTTTGCATATTTTACAAATACTATGGGGTTGGTTCATTATATGCATGCTACATTTTTTCGTGTTTTTATTTAATTTGATTTGTGGGTATTTGTGAAAAATAACTACGCATTTTTTGAAATAAAAATTTGAATTTTTGTGTGTGCTTGTCAAGGGTCTTGCCACCCTAACTGGCGAGTGCGTAATGGCTATTACCCCTTATTGGATAACGTCTATTACCTTTGCCACCCTTGGTGGCGAGTCTTATCACACTAAGGAGTGAGGTGGTCGATGAGCTACTCGAATTGCTCAAATTTTTCTATAAATATTCTCTTTTTTTAATTATTTAATTAATTAAAAAAACATAGGAAAACTCTGACGATTTTGAAACTTTTTTTCAAAAGTAATTTTTTTTTTGGATTCTTGATTATTAATACTTCGAGTGTGGTTTCATTATTAGTGGTTCGTGAGATTAGGGAAGGTGGGTCTCTTAACTAATAGAGGCATTAGAAGTATATTTATGTTGAATTGTAAACTACTTCTTTTATTGTTAATGGATTATTTATTGTCGAGTGATTGGTATAAACAACTCAAAAATTTAACCATTTAGGCAATTGTTTATGTATGTTTATCTCATTATATTGAAATGTTTGCATACTCTATGTTTTAGTTACTACAAGGACAATTCTGTCTAAATATGTGTCAATATATGAGGATTTCATTTTTATTGGAAAATGTTCTTTCCTTATTGCATATTGTTTATTTTAATCTAGATTATCTTATCATGTTTCTACTTAAGTTACCATCATACTCAATTTAATTTAAACTTCATGTTATTTTGTTTATTTTATTTCTATCTATGTTGTTTTTGCTTTATAGCTTTATTTATGCCGTGTGAAAATTGGGGGTTAATCTCTAAGAGTTGTCAACTTCTTACCCTAGTCGTTTATCAAATTTTGGACTTTTTCAGGTACTTTGATAATATCTTTATTAAACAAAATGTACTTATTAGGATTCATATTATTAAACTAATATACTACTAGCTTCATTTAAGAAAAGATATAGTAATGATTCAAGTTTTGAAAAAAAAACTAATTTGTTGAAGGAAATTTTTATCTTTATGAAAATATTTATTATTTTATGTCTTTTCTCATGTTTTTTGTCCATTTCTTTACCAAAACATATGTATCCACCTTAGCAATTATGTCCACCTCCATTATCTTTTTTGTCATACTTCTGATATCATTCCATCATTTCGCTTACCAACCACCCTTCACCATTTGTTACAGAATAATCCAAAAATTCAATTTTTATCAAAATTATTGTTAGGTTACCACTAATTCATTTGAAACATCATATCTGCTAATGATTGTCATTATCATCAACTCATTTACTTCGATTTTTTATCCTCTTGTAATTTTTTGATCACCTTATGTTCGATTAAAATCACTTTCACCTTAGTTTTAATTGAATATAAGGTGGTTAAAAAGGATAAAATGTTAATGAAATCATAGAAAATAAGCTAGTGGTAGTCGTGGTTAAGGGTAGAGATGAGTATTCAAATGAGTTTGTAATGGCCAAAGTAGAGTTTCCATAAAAAGCACAACTTTGGGTTATTCTATAACAAATAATGAAAGTTGACAATAAAGAATAAAGCAACATTAGGGTTATGATGGAGAACATTGTGTTGGTTGAAGATAATTACTAGAATGATATGAGATATTTTCGTATTGAAATGGATAAAAAATAAAATATATATAAAATCATAAATATTTTCATAAAAACAAAATTATCCTTTCATAAATTAGTTTTTTTTTCAAAATTAAACCTTTTTATTAAATGAGAGGACTATTAATGTATTATTTTAATAATAGGGGTAAAAATGAGTAACCTTTTATTTAAATGAGATACCACCGGAATATCTAATCAGAAATTATCCCTTTATTGAAAGGTACAAGGTTGAATAATTGCAAAGTGCTACTTTCAGAGGCATGGTATTGGATTATTGATTGTACTGTCTAACTGTTTGATATCTTTATTTTAACCTTATAACAATGAGGAATTTAATGCTCCCTTTTTCTTAAAGAATCAATTTAGTTGTATTATGAATGAACAAGTAATACAATCAAAGGTAGCACATAATCTTCTCCAGAACTTACAAATCCATCCTCTCAATCCAATAAACAAATGGCACCAACTCAAAGGTAATCTTTATGCTTCCAAGTAATACTCAGTATTTGTACGCTCATCTCATATCTACTAAACAGAAACAGCATTTCTTCGTATCAACACTCCATACCAAAGAACATGAAACAAGAATCCAATCCAAACAAATTAGATAAAATTAAATAGTAAAAAGAAAAAGCCTCAACTTATTTAATTACACTGTTGCACAACACATACAGGTTCCAAAGAAAGAAGACCTGGTCCTGCGTTTTTGTTTAGCTTTTGCTGAAGTTGTAGTGGTTTCATCTGGTGACTTGTATAAATCTTTCGGTTTCCTTTCAATTTCAGAATGAATATCTTGTTTGTGTGGTTTAACAACTGTATTGACTTCTTCCTCTTCCCTCAAGAAGCCCAAGAATGGAGTCTGTAACTTCTCAGAATCAATCCTTTCCAATTTAACAATTTTCTCTTCCAGTGGTACTTCCAGATCATATCCATTTTGTGTTGTTGGATTTCCCCGACTGACATCATGTTGGCATGGTAAGCTTTGCAGGGTAGAGTTTTCCTGGTACAACAAAGGGGTTCCATCTGGTTCTTCAGTTCTGGCTTCAATTCGAAGATCAAGACTAAAGCTTGGAGATTTTCTCATTTCACCATGGACATTTAGGTTACTAGAATCTGAATCAGTGCTGAACCTCTCCACATATTCATTTGCTGCAGAACCACGTCTTAAAAATGAAGATGCTTCATCCTTTGAACATTGCTCATTGGATTGCTTTTCAGAAACCTTAGTTTCTGCTGCTCTCAATTGAGCTATAACTATACAATCTGCCTTCATGTTTCTATGTTTAGAAGAAGAATCCATGATATATGTGGGCTTACCATAGGTATTTTGCTTCAAGACTGTCATTGACTGGTGGTTGCTCTGAACAGTCTCAGAACTCAATGCAGATTCCTGTTTTCCATACTCAGACTGTGGCAGAGGTGACGAAGATTGAGGAGGCAATGCTTCTGTTGGACCAACAGGAAGTGACTGTTTTTTCGTGGTTTCCTCGCCTCCCCTTTCATTTTCACCAGCAAATAATGGGTCTATTTGTTGTTCTTCTTCAACAATTTTCTTCTTTGTTGACTTGTTTTCTTTGTGATTGGAATCTTCAACATTTAATGCCGCTCGGATTGTTCCAATTTCAAGATTGGTAGCAGCATTCACTTCAATGAACTTGCTGTATTCTTCCTGAAATCCATTCTGTTTGTTAGTGGCCCCTACTACTAGGTCACCATTCTCAGCAACCGTTGCCTCCTTAGTTACAAAGTCTTCATTACTCTCAAAACAGGCACAAGGATCAGCATCATGCTTCTCATCGTTGCTCTCTAGTGCTGACCCTAGTCTTTTGTTTTCATACTGAGATGCATTTGACTTCGAAGGTTTTGTTTCTTTCATCAACTCTTCACAAGATTGATCTGAGTTATAATCATGGTTGAGCATTCCGCTTTCCAAGTCTTTTTCTAAGTTTCTGCTATATTTTTTGAGATCCATGTATTTTGGTTGAATTTCAGGAACCTTCAGATGAGGCTTTGGTGAGATTTCCATGGATTCTGGTTTTATTAAACTGTTGTCCATTGGAAACCCAATATCAGTTTTTTCACCTAAACCAGCCATATTATTTGATGGTATTGTTGTTATGTTGCTCAGTCCAGTCTCAGTTATATCTCCAGCATCTTCATGGAATTGTCTCTCTTCTTGTGATGCCTTTTGCTCATCTAGTAAGTTCATTTTCTTTTCTGTCACTAAACTAGTGTTGGTACTGATATCGTCTTCCAAATCCTCCATTACCTCAGTCTCTAACAGATGATCATTCCTCTCAGTAGGACATATTAAACTTGATCTTGTACCATCCTGACTGTTCCATGATGATCTTCTGCCATTTAGTACAGATGGTTCAACATGGATTACACCCAATTCATGTTGATTAGGTTTTGAATATTTGGGATGTTGAAGTTCTGATATGAGTGGCAATGGCATGGGATCAACATTTGAGTTTCTCATTTCCTTCTCTTCTGTAACAATTTATCAAGGGCTAAGCTATGTCATACGTGGATTCTTCATTTTTTTTTCGTGAAATACTTGTATCAAAGCGACATGACATGGACATGAGTTTGAGTACAATACATTCAAATTTAGTAAAAACTTACATATAATTGAGAAAAATAGGTGTGCTTGATGCCCAAATATGTATTTAAATATTTACAGCACTCAATATTTTGATTACATATAAAGAATATATTAAGTTGGAAGTTACCTTTTGAGACATATACCACTCCTTCTAATCGTAAAACAGAGTAAAACTTGGAGTGCTTAGGCTAACAAATGAATGATTATATTTTCTTAATGAAATGCATCATACATAAGTCACATCAGATGAGATGAAGTTCCCATAATGCTAGCATTCTAACCTTTCTTAACAGAAGCTTGCTTCTCAAGCTGGTGGCTACTAATATTTGGAAGACTCTCCCGATCCATATGTGGCTCCTGTTCTGCATCACTGGAGAAAGAAATTGGTTGGTTAACACTGTCTTTGGAGTCTGATTCAGTTGATCCCACTGTGTCCTTTGTAGAGTCATCAACAACTTCACGTTCTTCTTCTTGTTCAACTAAAACCAAGAAGCTCTCTTAAGTCAAGAAGAGTAATTGCTTTGATAAACAATAATAATATGAAATCATAACTGACAATGTTTTTACCTTTTTTGCTTGAGTTCTCCGTATTGAAACAAAGATCTTCAACTACTTCTGTGTCATCAGGAATCAAACAGCCAACTTTTTCTTGAAAAACTTTGCCTTCACCTGCAGGTTCCAAGTGATTTTCTTCTTTTGGAGGAACGTCTGCACTTGAAGCTTCTTTTAAATATTCTTTGGAAGCTTCAACAGCTGGGAAATCTTCTTCTGCAATATGAGAGTATTTTAAATTCATTCAAAATTGTAAATTTATCATTGGAACCATCTATCAAACAGTTAATGTTCATAACCTGTATCCATTTTACCTTTCAAACCTGATGTGTTGTTGTTCCCCATTTCATTTCCCATACTCAACCAGCCAACTCCTACAATATAAGCAATAGATGAGGAACTACAATCAATTAATACTCAATACTCAACACAAAACACATGAGCAAAAAATTAAAACCTAAATGCATTGCATTCAGCTCTGAATTAGTATATAAAATAAATAAAAAGAGCCCAAAGTTCAAAAGGCAGAATTTGGGTCTTGATTTCCGTACCATTGTGTGTGTGATGATGTTCTTCACATGCAAACAGGCATTAGAAATTGAGAGGACAGCTTGATTGGTATTGGACTGCCAGAGTGTTAATAGTAGTTAAATTATAATGGGGTATATATGGCTGGTCTTTCTTGAAGCATACCCCATATATGCTCATCTTTCACCCATATAATTATAGGATGTGAGGTAACAAAGTTCCTTCTTTTTTTTAGCATTTTAATTATGTAATGTATGTGTCATGTAATACTAATAATTTTAGTTATATAATTATTAAAATAAATATTTTTAATCTATCAAATAATTAAAAATAGTATTTTTAGTTTCATAAAAACGATTAACTTTTACGCTAAAATATCTAATCTTACGATTACAAGACTAAAAATATACAAATGCTCATTTACATCTAACAACTGTAATACTCTAACATTTTCTCTCATAATTATATCAATAAAAAGTGGTGGAAACTCTCTTTCCTTTAACATTTTTTACTATAATTATATGAATAAAAAGTGGTGTAACATCCTTAAACTTTGTTAATTCTCTTTCCTTTAAATTAACTTTTTGGAGTAACAATCTTAACTAAATAAAGCTCACTGTCGGCAGGCTACGCCCTCTTATAGGCTTATAGATTGATTTTGGATTCTTAACTGAAAAGATATAGAGAGGCCGCTCCTTACTAATGGTGTGCATATTATTACTGGGTAGGGCTTAGATATACATACTATTTATAAAATGAATGTTTTAATCTTATTATTTTAAATTTGAAAGTTTTTATCTTATAATTTTAAAAAAATGTATATTTTAATCATTCAAAGTTATAAAACTTATATGTACTTTTTTTAAAAACTAAAATACATATTTTTAAGATTAAGTACATACTTTCTCAAAATTATAGATTTAACATGCTTCTGTTGAAAATGATGGAACTAATATAATCATTTTTCTAAAGTTATAAGAACATTGATGTCATTCTCTTATTATTTATTGACTTCAATTTATACTAAAACTTATAATTTTTGGCCTAATTAAATATTTTCATTTATGATAAATCGATCGATTTTGTTAAATAACAATAAATTGTCTAAAATTTATAATTTTACATCAAATTATCCCATAAAAATATCAAAAATATCTCATTTCATAACTTAATAACATAAAATTAGGTCAAATCCTACTACATTTTTGGCAACCATCGTCAAAGTTCGATCAATTTGATACATCCAAAAAGGATCATTACTCACATATTACTAATGACAATTGAAATATTAAATATTAACATCTAAATATGACACAAATGTAAGTGGTGGGTTTTAGTTTTGTTTCAAAAAGTAAAATTAACATAAATAATTAAAATGGTAAACATCACAAGTCAAAATTAACAAGATGTAAGCATGTGATTAAGAAATTTTTCTCTCTATTCAACGCATATAATTATAAGGTAATTATCTTCCTAATTGTAGTCATGAAATACAATTTAAAACCTTGTTCAATTGAGAATTTTAGTTTTAGAAACCTAATATAGCGTAAGACTTCATCCCTATTCTTATTGTGTAATAATTAAACAATTTGATTGCTAATATATCTAACTATAAAGAACCTCGTAAGATACCTACAAATTTAATTCAATAATAACTTTAATATCTAAATGAGTAGTAATTAAATTAAATAAAATTAAAATTGTTAATAGTTCTTAGCTAAGATATTTAATCCTACTTGCAACAATAGTCATGATTTGGATTAACATTAATATTTAATTGATAATATTATGATATATATATATATAGTATATTTCAAGCTAACCTTGTTCCCCAAATCAATTTCTCATTATCCAACAATCTTGATATAAATTTTGGGGGTGAAAAAGTATATCTGATAGCCCTTATTTGAAGTTCGATTGATCGATCGAGACCTTAGGCTAGATCGATCGAGTTATCCACTTTTTGCCTCCTTTTTCATATCTTTGTTCGTTTTAGTTTCAAACAACAATTAAACACATAAAGAGCATTTGGGACAGATAAAGAGTATTTGGAATACAAAATGATGATAATATGAAAAAATTGATGCATAAAAAGATATACAAACTAGCATTTATAGCAACCCTACAAAATCTCTGACTATCTCATCAAATCTCCAACATGTATGGTTGATGACCTTACCAAAGGTGGATGTATTATTGATGACTCTATGAAAGTAGAGTCATTAGTGTATTTTTTTCACTAAATATTTACTTATTTTATTAATTAAATAGTATTTTTGGGACTATAAATATTAAAATATAATCATTTTAGTGAAAAAAGGGTGAAAGTATAATATTTGAATTTTTTTTATGAATTTTTAACGTAAGATCAATCAAGAGCTGTCATGTGATATGCCACGTAAGCAAATGAGCTGACCGGGCAAGCCACGCAAGTAGGGACAACAAATCGTAGATCGCAGTGTGTGAAAAATGATAAACCTAATGTCATGTGTTGGCACAGTGTTTAATTCGAGTTCAGAATGCGATCAAACCTTCACGCCACATGTCACCACTTTACTCGTTCAACTATTCCACTCGTACGCCATGCCACGTTGTGTTGCATGGTACTAACTCAGTATGCATTGACTTGGATCAATCTCCCCTACCACGCATCGCACTCTAATTCACCCAATGAATTTTGTGTTCCACATGTTGCGCTGTTATTAGTTGTCATTGTTCATTTTGCTTGTTTTGATCTCAGTCATTGATCTGAAGCTGATTTGACAGTACAGATTGTACCTAAGCTATATTTAAGCCTGTAATCACCCCATAAACCTTAATGAGCTATCATTAGCATATCTTTGGTCAGTTTTTTGAGCTAAAAATGGGAAAAAAATTCAAAAGGAAATACAATTTTGGTAGAGATTCAAGAGAAAATTAGTACTACTATTAAAAAGATTGATTGTATTTCTTCTTCCATTTTTTTCTTTATCAATTTTTATGTCTTTCTTTATGAAAAATATGAGCTTTATGGACAAAATTATGTTTAGTTAATTTATTAATCTAGGGATCTTATGAACCCAATTTTCACCATGTGATGATCTAATATTTTACAATAATTATAATTTTATTATAATTATATTATTTCATTTCATTTCATGCTATTAATTGTTTGGCTAACAACTTATCTATAAAGACAATTAAATAGATTTGAGTGAATTATTTAATTGTTTGTCTTGATTAAATAACATGCATAGTTTTTAGGTATAGATGTATGATTTTTATGTATGTGATCCATAATTGATGAACTTAATGAGTAGTATGTAATTTAATTGACACGAGAGTGTGATTAGGTTAATTACTATATGGTGTGTAGTTTACTTAGGAGAGAAATACATGTTAGGTTAGATTCAATTGATCATGTAATTAATTGATAAATATATTAGGGGGATATTAGGGGGATTTTTGCAATTCGCATGTTTAAAAAGTTGGGGGATTAAATATTCCTAGATATTTTATCATATATCTTCTTAGTTACTAAATCTGATTTAATTAATTATTGTTATTTACTTTTAGTTATTTTAATTTTGCTTCCTTAAAATATAAAAACCCAAAAAATTGATTTTTACTTTTTTAGTTTTAAAAATTAGTTTCTAATAAAATAATATTTTTTTTCTTATCATTATATTACTTGTTATGACACATATACTTATGTATTCATCGCACACACAATTTCTATAGCAATCAAGTTTTTGGCATCGTTGTCGGGATTATAATATTAGAAATTAATTTTTATTATTATTTTATTATTTTAATTATTTTTGTTTACTTTAATTTTAATTTACTTATTTTCTTTATTTATTTAGTTGTTTATTTTTTTTAATTTTTTATTTAGATATCTCCTTTAGTAATGTAAAAACATAGTTGAGTCTATTACATGAGCACAGTTCATGAAGGAGAAATCTTACATTTAGATATTGAAATTGAGCGTACTTTAAGGTTAATAAGGAAACAACAAGTTGTCACCCAAGAGAAAAAAATGGTTAATTCATTAGACATAAATAATAATGAGCTAAATTTGAATAATCAAATGCTTTTGATGAATGATAGAGATAAAACTATGAATGAATATGCAATACCTACGTTGGAAGGGTTGAATCTAAGTATTACAAAGCCAAACATTCAAGCTAATTAGTTTGAGTTAAAGCCAGTGATATTTCAAATACTACAACCAACAAAGAATCCTCATATGTATCTTAGATTGTTTATTGAAATTGGAGATTCATTCAAATTTAGTGGTCTCACAGAGGAGGCATTTAGGCTTAGATTGTTCCCTTACTTTTTGCGAGACTATGCACGAGCTTGGCTAAATTCTTTGCCACCTGATTCCATTACAACTTGGAATGGTTTGGCAGAGAAATTTTAGATGAAATACTTCCTACCAATAAAGAATGCCAAGTTTAGGAATGACATTACTTCCTACCAACAATACGAAAGAGAATCGTTATATGAAGCATGGGAAAGATTCAAGAAATTGCTAAGGAAGTGTCTTCATCATGGTATTATGTCTTGGATTCAAATGGAGACTTTTTACAATGGTTACAATGGTCTCAAAGCTCAAACAAGAACTATTGCTAATGCATATTCTAATGAAGTTTTGCTAGTCAAATCTTACAATCAAGCTTATGATTTACTTGAGAAAATGGCTAGCAATAATCATTAATGGTTAATGGATAGAATGATAGCCACAAGAAGAGTAGCCAGAGTTCATGAGATAAATGATATCATAACACTTACAGCTCAAGTGTCATCTTTGGTTAATCTTTTAAAGGTTCAAAACTCACCAGCAAGAATAAACAGGTCAAAGATTTAGGATTGTCATGTGTGTTTTGTGGAGGAGCTCATTTGTTTGATAATTGTCCAAAAAATCCTAAATCTATATGCTATGTGGATAATGTGAATCGAAAAAATAATCCATACTCGAACACATATAACCCAAGATGGAGACAACATCAAAATTTCTCTTGGAGTAATAACAACAATTAAAATGGTAATCAATTCAACCATCAATCATTTTCACCACCTAGTTTTCAACAATCACAAGCCCAAGAGAAGAAGCTACATATTGAGGACAATAAAAATGCTTTAATGGGAATGATGAAATACTTTATCCAATTTGTAAATACCAAAATTTCCACTCAAGAAGCTTCAAGTTAAAGGCCTCAAGGTAACCTTCCAAGTGACACAAGTGTAAACCTACGAAGATAAGATAAGGACCAATGAAATGCCATAACCTTGAGAAGTGGTAAAACTTTAGAACAAGAATATAATACAGAAAAGATGAGGAGAAATAAGAAATTAACAAGGATGGGGAGGAACTAGTGGATAATATGAGCATCGAAAAATAAATAATTCAGCCACAAAAAACAATATTTATAAACCTATTATTTCTTTCCCTCAAAGACTACAAAATCAAAAGTTAGATATGTAGTTTTTAAAATTTCTAGAAGTCTTCAAGAAGTTGCACAAAAACATATCATTTGTAGATGAGCTTGAACAGATGCCTTTTTATGCCAAATGTTTTAAGGACATCTTGTCTAAGAAAATGAGACTTAGAGATAATGAAATAATAACTTTAAATGAAGGTTGTAGTGCCATCCTTGCTAGAAAACTACCCCAAAAGTTGAAAGATCCAGGTAAATTTGACATCTTTTGCACTATTGGGATCATCAATTTTGAGAAAGTACTATGTGACTTGGGTTCTAGCATTAACCTTATGTCAGTATCAGCCTTTAAGAGATTGAGGGTTGGTAAAGCCAAACCCACTTCAGTAACATTACAAATAGCAGATGGATCAATTCAAAGACCTCGGGTGTGATAGAAGATGTGTTAGTAAAAGTAGAAAAAATCATCTTTCTAGCATACTTCGTTGTGCTAGATATGGAGGAAGACTGTAACATTCCTATTATACTTGGTCATCCATTCTTAGCAACCAGAAGACACTAATTGATGTACAAAAATGTGAGCTTACAATGAAAGTGTAAGATGAACAAATAATATTTAAAGTTTTTAAAACACCTAAACTCTCTGATATTGATAATGCTAATGAATGCTTAAGGATAAATGTTACTGATTGTGGAGACAACTTAAAAGAATCTGTTGACACGTAAAATTGATACTACGTCCTACATGTAGCGTCGGTTCAACATGTCAACCGACACTATACGTAGCATTAGTTTTTCATCGAACCGACTTTAAATTGATTATAAGTCAGTTTTCTTCCAAAATTGACTTTACATATAGACTTAAATGTCACATTTTGTAGTAGTGTACGTAGTATGCAATTTAATTAGCATGAGAGTGTGATTAAATTAATTACTATGTGATGTGTAATTTATTTTAGCGAGAAATACATGTTAGATTAGATTCATTAATCATGTAATTAATTAATAATTATATTAGGAGGATTTTAACAATTCGTATGATAAGAAAATAAGGGATTAAGTATTCTTAGATATTTTCTCGTATATCTTCTTAGTTACTAAATCTAATTTAATTAATTATTGTTATTTAATTTAATTTATTTTAGTTTTGTTTTTTGAAAATATAAAAACACAAAAAAATTGATTTTATTTTTTTTAGTTTTAAAAATTAGTTTCTAATAAAATAATATTTATGATAACGATATTTTCTTATCATTATATTATCTATTGCGATACGTATATTTGTATATTCATTGTAAATATAATTTGTGTAGCGATCAATCGTCTCAAATACAAAGATAGAGATAGACATAAAACATTACATATAAATATAAAAGTCTATATAAACTTATATATAAAGATAAATATACATGTAATATATTATATATATAAATATAAATAATTATTATGTATATAAAAATATAAGTAATTATTATGTATTGCGAAAATGAATAAATTTACAAACACTCAGAATTGTTTACACAATGTAGACATGATTTGGAAAATTTGAAAAAGAAAAAAAAATTAAACTCACCAAGACTCTTGCCATGGGTCCAGTATTTGGTTCAACTCGATCTTTTCCCAAGTCACCGTTGTAATCAAATTATTTTTCACTGTATCATATGCGCCATCAACAATAAATGCATTTCGCCAGTTAAGGCGGTTATTTGTTGGTAGCATTCGTCTGTTATTCCCAACTATATTATCACCTACAACGATAGAGACTGAGGAAGGAAAGAAAGCTAAAAAATTAGAGATGTTGAAAGAGAGAATATTGGGATGCAAAATATCTCGATTTAAAATAACAAATGAATAATTAAAGGACAAAATAATAAACTTTGGGAGGTAAAACACTGTGGTACCACCACTTTTGGAAAAAGTGAAGCGAATCTAAAAAGGCCACCATAATAAAATTAGGGTACATCCTTCGTACTTTGACTTAAAAGTAAATGACATGTTATAATTGGACAGTAATATTGTAATTTTTTCAATACAAGTGATCGATATTTATGTATAATTAATTATAAAAATAAAATAGTTAATTTATTTATCTTATTTTAATAATAATAAAATTGATTCGTACAATATTATTACTTTTATAATTTTTTTATTTTAATTTTTTTATTACTCAATAAATTGTGATGATAAAAACTCTTATGCTCTTAATTTATTATTATAAATAGTATATATATATATATAATGGTTGAAAATTAAAATATTATACTAACTAAAGAAATACATACAAATATAAAATCATATTTAATGAAAAATAGTTTAAAAAATTAATTTAATATTATTGATTTCTTTTTCTATATTTCTATCTTACTCTCTTTAATTTTAAAAAAATTTATATTTTAAAAAAAATTTATATTTATTCATATAAAATTAATTAAATAGTTAGTTAAATTCATAAAAAAAATATCAATCTTATTAAAATAAGAACTTAATTTTTGATATACATAATATAGTTAAAAAAGGATTTACTAATGAAATAAAATCGACATATGTTAGCAATATCAATTTTACAGATATTTTAGTTTTATATTTATAAAACTCTTACAAGTATATAAATTATTTTATAAAAAATGATAATTATACTCATAATTTTGATATAAGGAAGGAATATATGTAATTTTTAATTTATTATTTAAATTTTTAAAAACAAAATTACATCTTAAATATCGTGTCATGATATTTTAATTTTTTGTATTTTCCTAATCTCATAACATAAATAAATAAATATAGATATGGATTCAATAAATAATTATACAAATTTTGTTCATTCATAAAAATAAAGTATTTATATATATAATAATTAAGTTAAATATATTTGCTCATATTATTTAGGTTATTAAATATATAAATTGATATTTATTGATTCCTTCTTTTTTATATATAAATATCATATTTGGTGAGATTAGATATTCTTTGTTAATTAAAAAAATCAATTTACACATATGAGTGATGTCGATAATTAATTTATTTAATTAAATTAATTCATTTTTTCTAAGAGATTGAAAATGAAACATTTAAATGCCATATTTGGTTGGGTTAGACATTTTAAAATTTATTCAAGGTTTCCAAATTAAATCTAAGAATTTAATTTCCGATTAATAACTTTTAAGTTTTAAAACATTATTGAAAATATGTTGTAAATACATTTTTGAATAATAGTTCAAATAAAAACTTTTGAAATAGAGCTTCGCTTAAACTACCGGATGATTGTAACAACAAATAAAAGAGCACTATTCTAAATCAGATAAGATAATTAAACCTTAAAATCTAATTTTTAGATTGAAGTTTGTAATGAAAAATAACATATTTCTCTCTAACATCATTAACATAAAATCTTGAATAAAAACAAAATTAAATTATTTTATAGAAATATTTTACCTATTTAATATTTCACAATCATAATAACGTTATTATTATATCATATTTACAAACCTCCAAACAGATTTAAATTTTCGTTTATTGAATCAAAAACTAGAAATTTATAAAAATATAACTAGTTCTTCTCAATAATGGAAGAAATTTAAAACAAAAAAACTAGAAAAACAAAGAAAGCTTCTTAGGAGAGAAGAGCTGAGAAATTATATGTTTTGAGATTAGGACAAAAAGGTTATAAAAGTGAAAAAATATCTCAAAATTTGTTTCGGACGCGTTAGGATAGGTTGGCACGCATATGGTGTGAGATTTGCTACAGGATGGGCGTTAGTGTACGTGAGATTTATGGTAGATAAGTGTTTTCGTGAGCGGGATTTGCAGTAGATGTGTGCTGGTACACGAGGGCACAAACGACTCGGCGTGTGGGACTCGATGTTACATGCATGTGAGTGTGTGCTGGTTGCACATGAGCGTGTGTTGACTGCGTGTGATTTTGTCCATTTTTTCATATATATTTTTTACTTTCTTTCAATTTTTCTCAACATATTTGTAATGTATTGCCTCTAATATTTTTTTTCGAGTCTTTAAATTATTTTTGAATGAAAATACCTAAAAAACAATAAAAATACCTATGATTTCAAAAAGACAATTTTATATGATAAAATCATACAAATATAAATCTATTCAATTAATTACGATATTTTAAATCATACTAATTTTAGTACTTTTTAAGCACTCATTACTTACCACTAGAGTTGTTCATCGGATCGAAACCGCTGATTTTATACTCATCTGATCCGATCCGACCATCCGCTCGGATTGAAACATCCTAATCCGCAACCGATCCGATCACCTTTCACATCCGCTCAATTCAATCCGTAAACTATTCGGATGAAATCCAATCAATCCGACCAATAAATTTAATTAACTCTATTTTTGTATTTTTAAATAATAGTTTTTAAAATTTCACATAAATCATAACATAAAATTATTTGATTTAAAAGAAACATTAAAAAATCAACTAAATATATATTAATTATATATATATATATAATTTAATAAATATATATTAATTAAATATATATATATATAATTAATTTTGGTCAGATCGGATGACATCGTAGTGAAATCCGCCATCCGATCCGCACTTAACAGATGAAAAAATTTCCATCCGATCCGACCATCAAATTGGATCGGATCGGTCGGATTGATCGGATGATCGGATTTTTTGCACACCCCTACTTACCACATTCAAAAAAATAAAATATTGATTTATAATTCTTTGATAATTTATTAAAAAAATAAGTTAATTATAATTTAATTCAAATCAATTAATTAGTAAACATGAATTATTAAGATTTAGTCTCAATTTTTTATTTTTGTAAATTAGTTCAATTTTTCAAATTTATTATTGAAAATAATATGTTATTTTTATAATTACATATTTGGTTATATATCATTAAATTTAATTAAAATTGAATATTAAACCATTTATAGAAAATAAAAAATTAAACACTTTACTATATGTAATTTTTGATAAATAAAAATAATAATTTTACTCATTGTATGTATTTCAATTTTATTTTCTTAAATGGTAAGCATGTTTATATTATTTAATCTCATGTGAATTTATATATTTTCTAATTTTTATACTTTATATTATTAGAATAAAATAAAATGTAATATTTAAAATTTATTTTATTAATTTAGTATTATTAATTATTTAATATTAAAAATAAGAAAAATTAAAATTTTAGCTTAGAATTAAAGATAACCTTTAATTTTAAAAATATTAAAAATATCATTAAATAACTTAAATATTTAATGTTTATTAAAGTTCAAAGTCATCTTTAGGATTTTTGAAAAGTTTGGATTATTTGTAAAGAAAATACAAAACTCAAATATATTATTGATATTTTCCCTTTAAAGATAGGGTATAAATTAGCTAAATCCATCTATTTTTCTTTTTGTAAAATTTCTTTGTAGTATGATATTTGTAGCCATCAATAACTATTTTATATGAATATAGTCAATTATATTTATATATTTTTAAATAGAATGGATATCATTTTCTTAATCAAACGATAGTTTGATTCAAATGCTTAACTTAAAGACTTAAATCTTTAATTATCATAACATAAAATGAATCACATTTTATCATCAATTTTTTATCAAGTGATAATTTATATAATTCAAACTTTACTTAAAATAAAATAAAAATTATAATTTTATTTACATATGTGAACAAACATGCCAATAATATAAATAGACTTTTAACTAGATTTGTTTGTCATATTTTCTAATAGATTCATCCATTCTTTTCGCACTCAAAAAATAAAATTGCAAATCCTGATTAACAATTTTACATATCATATTCTATATGAATTAACGAAAAAAACTTTCATTTTTCAAATTACTTTCAAACTATGAAAAATTATTCTTACTTTGTATTAAAAATATATATATATATATTTGTGTTCGTAATTTACTATGTTGTAAATAGCTTCTTAACTTTACTTAATAATTATAATTTTATTGTTTGAAGCGCGTAAATGACATGAAAATAATATATATTGCTTTATATTTTGACTTTGTTTTGATGTTGATTTCAATAATTTATTCGCTGTTATATCTGAATGAGGGTGCATGGGCAAATTGTTTTCTTTTTCGCCCAAATAGAAAAGCTTTGTCGGCTGAATTTGCAAATTGTTTAGCACACTAATCACATTATTTTTTTATTTTTTATATATTAAATATTTATATTTTATAAAAAAAAATATTAATTTAAAATAACATGTTATCGTACCTTTCAAAAACAGTTAACAGTTTCACCAATTCAAGAGTCTAAGACAAGTCCACAGTAAAATAAAAAATGATATTTTAATGATTTACATTTGTTTGATAGCCAATCAGCGGCCCGCCCGCGTAGAAGTTGTGTTGATTTCAGCCACCGTCACGTGCACGTTTGTGGAATGATCGACATGCCTCCGAACGTGTATCATAATCTCTCTATAAAATCTACGTTTACATAGCAATAATCTCAATGCGTTGACTTCTTCTTCTTTTTTTCCTGATTTTTTCATTACCAATTCTGCATTTAATTTAGTTAATTATAGTTGTAAGATAAGCATTAAATTTTTGACGTGAAAATATTTGTGTTATTTTGCATATTCATGTCTTTATCGTTCGTAATGCGTGTGTTTTACATATTTTTTTTAATATTATAAAAAACTAAATTACTTTTAATTAATTAATTAATTTATTTATTATGGTTAAAAAATTGATTATCTTTATTAATATAAAATAATTAATAATCAATTTTAATTTAAAAAATTATATCAGGTTGAGTTTAATAATTATTTTATAAAGATACCAAGGGTAAAACAAAATTTCTTATTTAGAAAGTACTATTTATTTATACTAAAATACAATATTAATAATGTTCAAGAAAAAAGATGCTATGGTTATAATTTTTTTTGAAAGTACACTCTTTTTTTGAGACAAATAATAATCATAGTAAGTTATTTAATCTATTTAAAAGTAATTTTATTCCAACAGATAAAAGTTCATTAAAGGTATTTATGAAATGATTTGATATTTCAATTTATATATTTAAATTATATAAAGTATAATTTGATTTTATAAAAAATAATTTAACATTTCTTTTTGCTGTGCAACCATTTGTTTTCAAACACTTCTATTAGAAAAAAAAATTATACCTCTAATATATACTCATTCAAACGTATATATCCTAAGAAAATAATATAGCAATAATAGAAGCTGAGAATAATTGGGTATGACCTTATCTTGTGATGTTTCTACTATATAAATGCTATTCTTTTAATTTTATATATGATGGGTTCAAATTCATATTCTCTTAATGCTCACTTAGAATATATGACGTTGCACAATCAAAATTACTTATTATATTGCCAAAATTTAGATGATGATGATGATGATGATGATGATGTAAACAATATTATTCATATCTATGACCAAAAATATCTTATTATTTTAGTTAGTAATAAAAATGAATAAATTTAAGACTATTGATAAAATCTATTTAATGGATGTTATAGAAGACTTTTCTTGTTCACAATTATTGTATAAATAAATAAAAACTTAACTAAAATCATAAAATTTTCTAATTGAGGATTTCAATCCCTTTGTTTAAGAAAAGTAAAGTTGTTATTATCTTAATTAATTATATATCAAGAAAAATATATTTAGAATTCCTTAATTAAATCACTTAGAGAAATTTAATCTTTTGATTATTTTTATAAAAAATTAGATCTATTGTTATGAAAAAATGACAATAAAATGAAAACTTATCAAATTTTAATTTTAATTTTAATTTTTATGTTGTATATTTCTAAAGAAAAATAGTAGTATTGATATCTCAATTTAAAATTATCATATGTAAGAACAATTACATGAAAGCCAATTATTCTTTCGATTTAAATAGATAACCAAGACTTAAATGAAGGATGGAAACGCCAACTCATGGAATATTTTTACAAGCTTTAAACTTCATTATATAGAAACATACATCATTTAAACTCTAATTATACTAGCCATACATTCGAGCATTCAGAATTTCATATATAATAAGGTAAAACCACATAGAAACCCTAGGTATTAACATCTCCATGTTGCTTAAGGCAACCATAATCCACTAATCAATATAACAATTATAACTTTGAAAGAAATAAAACCAATATTGCCTCTATCATTTGGGACATCTATCCTAATTACCTATTGCTACTTTTGCTTGTTGAATCCACAACGGCTTGGTTCAACTCACTAATTCAGATCTCCTCTAAAGCCACACCATCAAATATGATTTGATTAGTAACTTCATACCAGTAACCAGAAGTGTAACAACTCGCACTCTTGAAGACCACCCCCAAACTCAAACACCTTATCTTTTATTGCACATAGCAAAAAATATGAGAACTCAAAACATTTAACTTAGTTCATTCTCACAAAAAAGTTCTCACAACATCAATAAAAATAGTCTGAAGTACTCATAGCTTAAGAACGCTATTTTATACTAACTGGAAATACTGTCTCGAGTACTCACCACTCACAAGCATGGTTTTACTTACATAATCACAAATCATTAATATTGAATAACACTTGGTATTAGTGATTAAGAAACAAAAAAATAAGATGTCAATTTGATAGAGCTCCATTACATTTTTTGGATACCAACATAAGAGAAATATAGAGTATTTATAGAGCCTCGAATGACCCCTTACTATCCACCTCGCCAGCTACCTTGCCAAGGGTGGGTGCAAGTCTATGGTGAGGTTCTAAATAGTCATATTTTTTCATTTCAAAAATTATCGAATAAATTCTAAAAATACATGAATCCCAACACAAACAAAAAATACAAGTAACAACATCGGCTAGTTAGCATGCCAACACACCACTAGCATATATACTACAAAAACCAGTGTAAATATGCTTGATTACTACCATAATAAGGGAATGTATGCACATTTTGAAGCCTTCTTAATCAAATTTTATTTTAATAAATTTAAACAATTTTAATAACAAGTTATGATTTATTTTGAGTTTTAGGTACTACTTTATAAAGTAATTTTTGATAAAATAAATTAAAAGTACAAAATCATTAACTTAATGTTCCTTAAATTAATTTTATAGGTTAATTTAATGATCAATGGTTCATAAGTTAATGAAAGTTTTCATTTTTCTCAAAACAACCAAGTTAATTTCAACATGTAAAATCGGTCAATAATTCACCAAATCAACCATATCCCACTGAGCCCAATTTCAACCTTGCACTAAATCTCTAAATATGGTGCAAAGTTACTCCAACCCTGCACCAATCTTGCACCAAATTCAATGTGATGAACAATATTGTTTTAAATTTAGCACGACATTGTTCATAGCACTAAATGACTAAAAAAACTACTAATATAATATAGAGCTAAAATTTAATATAAACTAAAATAATAATTTAGAAATATTTTAAAAATATTATTAATTTTTATATTATATACAATAAATTAAAATTAAGTACATGATACAAAATAACTAAAAAAATTATTAAAATAATATAGAGCTAAACATATAATATAAATTAACATAATGATTTAATAATCGAGTAAATCATTTTTGGATCATCCAATATTATTAAAATGGGTTATATACACCCAAAATTTTCCGCTCTTGCACAAAAGCATTTACAATCCACTTGGTACAAAAAAAAATTATTTGTAATGAAGCAAGAAGGATGTCAAAAAAATGTAGAACTTGCATTTGGGGTTAATCACATTTTGTAATTATGTCAGAATTGGCATCTTTTTAGAATAAAAATGTATTACATGATATAATGATTGCATGCATTATTATGCATAATATGATAATCGAGGATGAATGTGATGTTAATATAGTAATTGAAGAACGAATGGAAGTTCTAAATTCATAAGTTGAGATGGTAGTGGAAAAAAATACTCAATTTCAAGAATTATTTTCTCGATATAAACAATTAAGGATAGAGAAGCTCACATTGCACTTCAAAATGCATTAATTAAACATTTATAGGATGAACAAAGTAATTTATCGAATTAATATCTATCCATAAGTAATTTTAATTTTTTTTAACTAAATGAAACTTTTAATTCATATAATAAATATAATATTTTATTTAGTGGATTTTAATTTTAAAATTAATTATTTTTAACCAACTAATATTAATATATAATTTTTTAATTGGTTGATGTAAGTCTTGCAATCCTTTATGTTGTTGTTGGCTTCTTTTGTGCAAAACACAGTGTATTTGTCTTTTTTTGTGTAAGGTTGATTACTGACGATCAGTAACATACACACACACATAATTAGATATACTTTGTATATGAGCATGTACAAAAATACCATGAGGTTGATGTTCATAGTGTGCATACTAGGTTGGGCGTTGTGGTTTTCAACAAGCGAGTCATTGTTTCCATAAGTTTTTTTTTTCATTTTTGGGGAGGATATTTATGAAAATAACTTGGCAATTTTTGAATAAAAAATTGAAATTTTTGGCACCTCAACGAGGTCCTTGAAAAGGGCCTCGTCGGACTTCTTGTTGAACCATTGGTGAGGTGGTTAGTAAAGACCCTAAGTGAAGCCTCGATGAGGTTAGCCATGAGCTTGGATGATTTATATAAATATCACATCTCTTTGTGTTTGGTATCCAAAAAATATGCAATGGAACTCTGTCAAATTGACATCTTATTTTTCTATTTTTGGGTCACTATTATCTTAAGTGTTGTTAGGTATTAGTGATTCATGACTATGTGAAAAAAACCATGCTCTTGAAGGGTGAGTACTCAAGGCGGTGTTTGTAAGTGGATTTATGTAAGGAGCATGTATGTATATGAGCCATGTGTCGGTTAGTAGTTACAATTATGTAACTTTTCTTATGTAAGGAGCCAGTATAAGTGTGAGCTATATGTCGATTGGTAGTTTCCTTTCGTGACACTTTTTCTTATGTGAGAATAACTCTTTGAGAGTGGTTTGAGCTGAGTTGTTGAGTTCCCATATCTTTGATTGTGTATAATAAGTGGTGAACTGTTGTTCCATTTTGGCGGTGTGTAATTTATGGATTGATTGTGTGTCCCATAATGGTTATTATTTGTTCATGATTAGGGGTGTCCTCATAGTAGATTGTTGACATTACACTTTACTGATATAAGGATACTGATCACACCAATATCAAGTAGTGTTAGTTTTGGAAGAAAGCTAGGTTTATGTGTCAAACCAAGTCATTGTTAGGGCAACAAGCGAGGATATTAATAGACATTTTGGACAGTAATCTCAATCGATAAAGGTAATAGAGGTTTTATTTCTGTCAAGGTTTTAATTATTTTATTACTTAGTAGATTTGTTTACTATCGAATGATTGCCATAAACAACCTAAGGTTGGTACCACATAATGTTGTGCATGCTCTAGTGTTGTGCTACAATATGAGTTTAAATCATGTATGTTTCAATATACTAGGGTTTAAACTCTGATTATAAAACATATTTGGTTTCCATTATGTGTAACATACCTATAGCTTTATGTGTATTATTTTTACTATGTTAAATGAATCTAACTACTTTTGATTAATTTGTATTGTTTTTATGTTTTATATTCATGTAACAACTACACAATTTAAATAAATAGTATAAAATATTTTTAAAATAATTTTTTTGTTCATCGTATGTGTTAGAAAATTACGGAAACTTATCTATCAAAATACAACAATCAAATAATAATAAACTTACACTACAGTTTATTATTTCATGAACTTTCAAGAGTCTGAACTATATTGGAAGAAACTAATTCTAGATAAAAAAATACATTAAAAACATTCTTTGTCTTTTCTTTTCTTGTTACTTCTTTGAATATATATCTCTCTCTCTTTCTATTTTTCCTTTCTTTCTTTTCTTTCTCTCTCTTTCTTCCTCTTTGCATCTCTTATTTCTTCCTTTATATAAAGAATAAAGGAAACAAGAATGGAAGAATGAAAAAAAGTTTTGTTCTATTATTCAAGTAGTAGTTAAAATATACTCTAAAACTGAAAAAAAATCAAAAGATGACATTTCGAATAGTATCAGAAATATAAAACTAAACAACAAGTAAATGAAACTTATAGCAGGTTAGTAACTGTTGGAAAAAAGATAAAATTTATTAAAAAATAGATGTTGGGAATTGTGCCTTATCCCACATTGTTTTTTTATAATATTTTAAAGAGGTATAAATAGTGAAGAGTTTGTTATTGGGATTGGGCCCCAAGGGGCACCCACTTTTGTGGAAGGGGAGAGGATCTAGGCAAATGTGATACCACACACGCGCGCACGCCGCCGCCGCCGTCCGTACGACCGACCGGCCGAGCCGAGTCCGAGTGCGTGTGTGAGGTGAGGTGGTATTTTATTTTTTGGTAAAATATTCTTTTTAAGGAATTTTTTTCCACTTACAAAATGGTTGTTATATATATATATATATATATATATATATATATATATATATATATTTTCAGAAAAAATAACCGTTATGTTCCTTTATTAAGAATATGGCCGTTTGTCTTCTTAATTCAGAAAAAAAGAGCCGTTGCTCGTATTTATTCACAAAAATATCCGTTACTCGTCTTTAATCTGAAAATGGCCGTTACATTCTTAGTTCCCAGACATTACCGTTTTATTCATAATTGCTACACATTTTCTAAAGCCTATAAAAAGAGGGCTTCATCTCTCATTTTAACATATCAATCAGCAATCTCAACTCCCTACGAAAACAATTCTCTCTACAATTTTTAAGTATTCTTTTTAGTTTTCCGAGCAACAAATTTTCTGGTGTAGCATTCCAGTCTTCATCAGTGCAGTGAAGTTCTGAGACAGAGATTACGATTCTAGGCTGTTTTATCCTGGGGACGACGAGGCTGTGTTTGCTTGCACAAATTGGGCAGAGCCGCGAAACGTCTTAAAGAGAGTGACCTAGTCCGCGACTCAACCCAAGTAGTTACTTTGAAGTTATCGGTAATATTGTTCCTACACTATTTTTATAAACTTGAATCAACAATTTTAAGACGTATTCAATCTGCCATGTCTACTGAAATGCTAACTGCTGATCTAAACAAACCATTCTGTTTTGAAGGATTACACTTTAAAAGATGGAGACAAAAAATGTTGTTTTTTCTTAACCATGAAAAAAGTCGTTTCTGCTCTTACTACTGAAAAACCAATACAGTCCAATCCTCCTACTGAAGCTGTAACTAAGGATTTAGACACCTGGATGGAAAATGATTTTCTCTGCAAAAATTATATTCTTAATGGTTTAGCTGATGACTTGTATGATTATTATAACTGTGATAAGTCTGCTAAGGAAATTTGGGAAGCACTTCAAAAGAAATACGACACTGAGGAAGCTGGAACTAAAAAGTATGCTGTCAGTAGATACATGAAGTTTCAGATGATTGATGGAAAATCAGTGGAAGCTCAATCACATGAACTGCAGAAGATAGCACACGAAATAACTTCTGAAGGTATGACTTTAGATGAACAATTTCAAGTAGCTGTTATAATAGATAAATTACCCCCTGCTTGGAAAGATTTTAAGAATACACTTAGGCATAAAACTAAGGAATTTTCTTTAGAAAGTCTTATAACCCGTTTAAGAATAGAAGAAGAAGCTAGAAAACAAGACCAAAGAGATGAAGTACTTGTAGTCTCAAATAATAGTACCAATAAGAAACCTTCCTCTACAATTCTGAAACCTAAAGGTAGAAATATGAAAACTCATAATCGTAGTAATAATCAAAACCGCCACCACCAAAATAGAAATAGAAGCTATCCTCCCCAGAATGGACCTCAACCCCCCTTAAGGAATAACACATTCATGTGTTATAGTTGTAATAGACCTGGCCACTTGGCTAGGAACTGCCAGAATAGGAATCGTCCTGCCCCACAGGCGAACCTTACCGAAGATCAACTTATTGCTATGATATCTGAAGTCAATTTTGTTGGTGGATTCGAGGGGTCGTGGGTAGACACTGGTGCTTCTCGCCATGTTTGCTATGATCGAGACATGTTCAAATCCTATTCTGATTCTGAGGATAAGAAAGTGCTGCTGGGTGACTCCCACTCCACTAAAGTTGCTGGTACTGGTGAGGTGGTTTTGAAGTTTACCTCTGGAAAGACTGTCATCTTGAAGGATGTCCTGCATACTCCAGAGATGAGAAAGAACTTAGTTTCAGGCTATCTTCTTAACAAAGCTGAGTTTACTCAAACCATAGGGGCTGATTTATATACTATAACTAAAAATAATATATTTGTTGGGAAAGGGTACGCCACTAATGGCATGTTTAAATTAAATGTTGAAATCAATAAAACTTCTTCTTCTGCTTACATGTTGAGTTCTTTTAATATTTGGCATGCTAGACTATGTCATGTTAATAAACGCATAATCAAGAATATGAGTAGTTTAGAACTAATTCCTAAACTATCTTTAAATGATTTTGAAAAATGTGATTTTTGTAGTCAAGCTAAAATAACCAAAACTTCACATAAATCAGTAGTTAGAGAATCCGAACCTTTAGAATTAATTCATTCTGATATATGTGAACTTGATGGAAATTTAACAAGAAATGGAAAACGCTATTTTATAACTTTTATAGATGACTGTTCAGATTACACTTATGTATATCTAATGAAAAATAAAAGTGAAGCGTTTGACATGTTTAAAATATTTATGACTGAGATTGAAAATCAACTTAATAGAAAAATAAAGAGGTTTCGAAGTGATAGAGGCACTGAATATGATTCCAATATCTTCAATGATTTTTATAAAACTCATGGAATCATTCATGAAAAAACTGCACCTTATTCTCCTGAAATGAATGGAAAAGCTGAAAGAAAAAATAGAACTTTTACTGAATCAGTTGTCGCAATTTTATTAAACTCTGGTGCTGCTTCCCATTGGTGGGGAGAAATTTTATTAACTGTTTGCTATGTGCTAAATAGAGTGCCTAAATCTACAAATAAAATTTCACCATATGAAATTTTGAAAAATAAGAAACCTAATTTAACTTATTTTAAAACTTGGGGTTGTTTAGCCTATGTTAGGATCCCTGATCCTAAAAGAAATAAACTTGCAAGTAGAGCATATGAATGTGTATTCATAGGATACGCTGTGAATAGTAAAGCTTATAAATTCTATGACTTAAAAAATCAAGTAGTTATAGAATCAAATGATGCTGACTTTTATGAACATAGGTTTCCCTTTAAAATTAAGAATAGTGGGGGCTCGTCTTCTAGTAGTTTACCTATAACTAGAACTAGTGAACAAACTGAAGAATTAAATACTGAAATTAGAAGAAGTAAACGAGCTCGAACCCTTAAGGATTTTGGGTCTGATTTTTATGCTTATACCTTAGAGGAAGATCCCCAAACTATTAAAGAAGCATTATCTTCTTTAGATGCCAACTTGTGGGAAGAAGCCATAAATGATGAAATGGACTCACTTGAGTATAATAAGACTTGGCATTTAGTTGACTTACCTCCTGGTTGCAAAACCATTGGATGTAAATGGATACTAAAAAATAAATTAAAACCCGATGGTACTATTGAAAAATATAAAGCTCGTCTTGTAGTTAAAGGATATAGGCAAAGGGAAAATGTAGATTTCTTTGATACCTTTTCACCAGTTACACGAATAACTTCCATACGTGTACTTTTCTCTCTCGCTGCTATCCACGATTTAGTAGTACATCAAATGGATGTTAAAACTGCTTTCTTAAGTGGTGATTTAGAAGAAGAAATTTATATGGATCAACCTGAAGGCTTTGTTATCCCGGGTCAAGAAAATAAAGTTTGTAAATTGGATTAATCTCTTTATGGTCTAAAACAAGCACCTAAGTAATGGCATGAAAAATTTGATAATCTAGTTATCTCACATGGATTCAAAATAAATGAAAGTGACAAATGCATTTATTATAAATTAGAAGATAATATTTGCACTATTATATGTTTATATGTGGATGACATGCTTATTTTTGGATCAAATATTTATGTTGTGAATAATGTGAAAATGTTGTTAAGAGCTAATTTTGATATGAAAGATCTTGGAGAAGCAAGTGTAATCCTTGGTATAAAAATAACTAGGTCTGAAAAGGGAATTTCTCTAGATCAATCTCACTACATTGAGAAGATCTTAAAGAAATATAATTACTTTAACTGTAAACCTGCATGTACTCCTTATGATCCTAATGTAAAGTTGTTCAAGAACACCGGAGATGGTGTTAGACAAACTGAGTATGCGAGTATCATTGGTAGCTTACGTTACGCTACTGATTGCACTAGACCAGACATAGCTTATGTTGTGGGACTACTATGTAGGTTTACCAGTAGACCTAGTGTAGAGCATTGGAATGCTATTGAAAGGGTCATGAGATACCTTAAGAGAACTATGAATCTTGGATTACATTATAAAAAGTTTCCCGCTGTTCTAGAAGGATACAATGATGCAGATTGGAACACTTTATCAGAAGACTCCAAAGCAACTAGTGGTTATATATTTAACATAGCTGGTGGAGCTGTTTCTTGGAAGTCTAAGAAATAGACAATATTGGCTCAATCCACAATGGAGTCTGAAATGATAGCACTAGCCACTGCTAGTGAAGAAGCAGGCTGGCTAAGAAGTCTGTTAGTTGAGATCCCTTTGTGGGAAAGACCGATACCAGCTGTCTTGATCCACAACGATAGTACCGCAGCTATTGCAAAGATTCAGAACCGTTACTACAACGGCAAGAGACGAAAAATACGTCGTAAGCATAGCACTGTTAGAGAATTTCTCTCTACGGGAGCTGTAAGAGTGGATCATGTACGTTCTGATGAAAATTTGGCAGATCCTTTGACGAAAGGATTACCAAGAGAGAAGGTTTTCAAAACCTCAAAAGGAATGGGATTAATGCCCTTAGAATGAAGAGTCACTTATGATGATAACCCAACTTATAGACTGAAGATCCCAAGAAATAAGTTCAAAGGGTAATAACAAGTCATGAAGTGATATGAGATGTATCATGCTATTTATCAAATCCCATTCTATATTGTTAAAAGCATGAAGTCCTGAAGCGATAGAAAAGGATGAGTTAATTGTTAAACTCTTAATGAGTTCTATACTCTATGTGGAGTGGAGTACATAGCTACAGGAGTACTCTTGATAGACTCACCTATGTGAATGTGGAAGTGTGGCCGCTTCCTATGAAAAATTTTGGGCAAAATTTACTAGAGCGTTCACTATACTGGGATACACGTGCATGGCCGTAAAGCACGGGCTTTTTCGAACTACACCTTGGAAAGGTTGTGTGTGTGATGATTGTTAGAGATAGAGTTCAAAACTACGAGTTACTCTAGTATATTCTAAAGCATCAACACTATGCAAAGGTTCAAGTCGATAGACACCTTTTCGCTTATGCACAATCTTATAATTTTAATTGATCGGTTGCTCGATAAAAATTATTTTTTATATAAAATTCAAGTGGGGGATTGTTGGAAAAAAGATGAAATTTATTAAAAAATAGATGTTGGGAATTGTGCCTTGTCCCACATTGATTTTTTATAATATTTTAAAGAGGTATAAATAGTGAAGAGTTTGTTATTGGGATTGGGCCCCAAGGGGCACCCACTTTTGTGGAAGGGGAGAGGACCTAGGCAAATGTGATACCACACACACGCGCGCGCCGCCGCCGCCGTCCGTCCGACCGAACCGAGTCCGAGTGCGTGTGAGGTGGTATTTTATTTTTTGGTAAAATATTCTTTTTAAGGAAATTTTTTCCACTTACAAAATGGTTGTTATATATATATATATATATATATATATATATATATATATATTTTCAGAAAAAATAACCGTTATGTTCCTTTATTAAGAATATGGCCGTTTGTCTTCTTAATTCAGAAAAAAAGAGCCGTTGCTCGTATTTATTCACAAAAATATCCGTTACTCGTCTTTAATCTGAAAATGGCCGTTACATTCTTAGTTCCCAGACATTACCGTTTTATTCATAATTGCTACACGTTTTCTAAAGCCTATAAAAAGAGGGCTTCATCTCTCATTTTAACATATCAATCAGCAATCTCAACTCCCTACGAAAACAATTCTCTCTACAATTTTTAAGTATTCTTTTTAGTTTTCCGAGCAACAAATTTTCTGGTGTAGCATTCCAGTCTTCATCAGTGCAGTGAAGTTCTGAGACAGAGATTACGATTCTAGGCTGTTTTATCCTGGGGACGACGAGGCTGTGTTTGCTTGCACAAATTGGGCAGAGCCGCGAAACGTCTTAAAGAGAGCGACCTAGTCCGCGACTCAACCCAAGCAGTTACTTTGAAGTTATCGGTAATATTGTTCCTACACTGTTTTTATAAACTTGAATCAAAAGTAACAACTCTAGAATTAGAAAACAAAAAGTGAACAAAATTGATATTAAATCAATTAACAAGAAGTTCTTGCACAACAGTTCAATTCAAGTATACGTGGGTATAAAACAGAAAAAGTAACAAAATGGAACAAATATAACTCTTTCGAATAGAAATGAAAGTAAGTAAAAAAAAAATACTGAATTAGAAAAATCACAGTATGACTTGAATAAGTGATAAAAAGAATATTTATAATTTAACAGAAACAATCAGTAAATTGAGTTTAAAAAAATTATTTGAAGGTTATAGAAAATAATACATGAATAAAAAATTTAAAAATAAAATTATAAATCCACAAATATAATATATGTAAAAATTATAAATATAAAATTTAAATAAAATATAAATGATCAAAACTTGTGTATGACACCATATTCTTAAATTAATTTTTCAATTCATTGTGCATGTTATAGAACTATAAAAATTTATTTTCTAAAATATAATAATCAAATAATAATAAATTTACGTTACAGTTTATTATTTTACAAATTTTAAAAATAGTTAATTCTATTGGAAGAAACTAATCTTATATAATAAAAAAAATTTCTCTTTTCTTTTCTTATCACTTCTCTCTCTTTCTTTGTTTCCTTTCTTTCTTTTCTCTCTCTCCTTTTCCAACTTTTTACATCTCTTATTTCTTCCTTTATATAAAGAATAAAGGAAACAAGAACGAAAGAAGACAGAAAGGGAAGAATGAAAAAAAAAAACTAAAATACTTTAAAACTAGACAGAAATGAAAGAAGAAGAAAAAATGAAATTAATTAATACATTAAAACGAAACTAACTGTTTCAAGCCTTTTCAACAATTTTGATTTAAAATTTAATTACCATTAAATAGTTGTTTCCATAGTACCTGCTATATAATTTCATTCTTTTAAGAGAAGGTAACACGTAAATTACTTATATTTATTTTAAAAGTAATACTTAAATTTTGTATTTATTTTGTATAATATTTTAATTTTATATTTATGAAAAATCGATTAAATAAAAATAAATAACTATTTTTAATGTTTTTATTTATTTTTAATGATAATATAATTAAACTATTATAAAAAATAAATAAAAAGATCAGATTTTCATTTGTTCTCAATGTTCATCACTTAGAATGTATGATTTTGCACGGTAGAAATTACTTATATTAATGCTTAATAGATTGCCAAAATTAAGAAGATAAGATGATGATGATGAGAAGCAATATTATTCATATCCATACGTTATAGATTAAAGTGTGTAAATGATAAAATTTCATTTCTGAACAGCTGCTTTTTTTTTCTTTTTTCTTTTTTCCCTTTCTCAGATAACATTTACACATTTAATCGTCCACGTACATATATACTTACAAAGTCTAAAAATAAAATAATATTTCTTAATTAATAATAACAACAAGTCAGTTTAAGTTCAACCCAAGTATATATGGAACCTTAGACGAGACACATTATATGAACCTTTTACAATATATATACTAATTTTTATTCAAATTTTTCTCACTAGTAACTTAATTAATAAAAATTAAAAGAATGAATAATGTTTCGTACTTTTAATAAATTATAACAAGAAATCTCTTAGTAACATCGTTAGTCATGAAAATTAATAAATTTAAAATGAAAAAAAGTTTTTTTCAAAATTTAAAAACTAAATTAAAATTGTAAATTTTTTTAATGAAAAATTTAAATACATTTGCTTGTGAAAAAAATAGTCATTATCATCTTAACTAATTATAGTTAAAGACATTTAATTATTTTGTAATTTTTATAATAATTTAATTATTTTCTTATAAAAAATAGTAATAACACAATAATAAATTATTAAATTAATTCAGGATGTTAATTACCTAAGCATGCCTATCAAGGTAGAGATGCAAGGGTACGTAATTTGATGAATAGTCATCTTAGTTAAGTCATTTTTAATTAGTTACAAAATAAAGTGTACAATATAAAAGGAATATTTACAAATTTAAAGACGAGGGCAAATACTTGACTAGCTAGCTAGCTTGTTGACCAAGAAATTTTTAAGTCTTGTTCTACATACGTGAACAAAAAGTCTCAGTATTGATGAAATTGGCCACCAAATTAAGAATAAATTCGGGAAAATGACTTATATGAAATTTGTATATTAATACATTGTTCTTTCTATGATTAGATAGACTTTAATATATTGAATCAAAGACTCAAGACTCCCCTTGCATGTAAATTTCATCATCACCTTACGTATTTAATTTATTAATAAAACACTCTATTTTCACGGGTTAATTTCATCATCACTCTTAAGATTTTGTATTATATTACAAATATTCTTAAAATTTTAAGTTATGTTTTAAATTTATCAAATATGATATAGTTATCGTCAATATCATCATGAATCTAATAATCTTAAATTTTTTGTCAATATCAATTGACTTGATGGTATATTTGTAAACAATTTATGATATATATTTTAAATATATAATACTTTTGAAAAATACAAAAACTAAATAAATTACTTCTTTCCTTATTTTTTTCTTTTTCATTTATGTATTCAATTATAATTATATAACTAATTATCAATTTGTATAATTGAGTATAAATTGAGTTATGTGAAAAAAGGGGGACTTTATTAAAAAGTTAGTGTAATTTTGTTTAATCTAAATCTTATTGAATTAACTAGGTTTTAAATTTTTATAATGTTGCATGTTGACTAGCAAAAACATTTATGCATGGTTTCTTGCAACGAGGCCTCTATGCAAAAACGTTGCTTGTTTCAACAAGTTTCATAAAGTTTGAATGTTTAATCTATTTTTTTACTTTATTACTCTTTCATGTCACGATGTTATCCAATACCCAACTTAGGCTAATTCCAATCACATTGTTTGGAACAAGTCTTTGATTAATTTAAGTATGAGAATCCATGTGGAACACTAAATAAACCTATTTATGTATTGACTAACTTGGAGGATGGGTTATGCATGCTTCGGTAATCCTTTGATGTAAGATTATTTGCAATGTATTTAAAATCGGGATAGGGTAACAATTGTTTTCTAATCTTTAGAAAAGGTATAAAAATATATTATATTTTTTAAGAAATATACTAGAAGCTCTTATTTTTTATAGAAACTTATAATTTAGTTTAAAATTATCATAAAAAATAAGTTTAATCAAATTTAATCAGTGTAAAACAATAATAAATAAACTTTTTAAAAAATAAAAATGATAAAATTATTATTTTATCATTGAAAATTCTTAGGTGTATATTATTTCACATCTTTTAAATATTTAAAAAAAACCCAATGATATACCCCCTCACTAAAAGTACTAATGGTGTACCCAATATAATTTTGGTACTAACAATAAGTTTAAAAAAAATTAAGATACCATATAAAACTTTTACCTATTTTAAATCACATTTTATAAATTTTTAAATAAAATTAATCTTACATTTTACAATAATATTACTACTATAAAGTTATTATATGATTTATTTAAGACTCTTATTTTTGTATATTAGTAACTAAAATTTTAACAATTATCAATATTATAGTTATTTATTATTTTTATATAAAATTATTTACCTTAAATAATATAAGAAATTATTTTTTATGATTATTTATCTTAAGACCAATTTTTCTATCAATTATCTATAAAAAATAACAATTATATGTTGATGGAATGAAAGAAAAAAGAACTTAATTCTCGTGTTGTTATTTTTTAATAATAATAAGATAAAATTATCATAAAAAATAGATGTATAATTATAATATTATTTTTTTAATAAATAAGTAATCATGATAATATTTTTCTCTTTTCATAATTATCCTTAATTAATCTTCATAATTACCCTTATTTAATATTGTAATATTAAAAAATATTTTTCATAAAAAGCATCATTAAAAATAAAATATAATTAAACTAGAAATTATAATTAAATATCCTCTGTTGTTAACTGTTTTTCCCTCCCTTGTTATTCATTTATTTTTATGCAAATTCATGGCAAAAGTGAGCCAAAACATAGTGTCGGGAAATTTGAATCAGGTAGATAGGTACGTAGGGTGAAACATCATTCATTTACGTTAGAATTTGATTAATCAATGATAAATAATTAATATACATTCAACCAATAATTAATACACAATCAATGTATAATTCAATCAAATCTGTTGAGGAGAAGCCACTAAAGTACTGGTTATAAGGTCCTGACAATCCTTTTTCTTTGAGAGTTCTTTTGAATGGAGTTAGATCATGACTTTCTATATGATATCAAAACATATATGGGTTGAAATTAACCAAAAATGTCCGTGCAAAATTAAAAATCAATAAGACCTTCTATGGTACCAGAAGAAGAAGGAGCTTAAACGAGTACATGTTTTTTTAAGAGACCTTGATACAAAACATAATAGTGCTAAATGTGAATTGCTTTGAATGTTAGACCCTCTGAGCTTGACTACCGCCTTTACATACATCCGTAAAGACGAATCTCAGCAAGAAAGTCTTCATCAGGCACAAGTTGAGGTATCAAGTCTAGTCATTCAAGCCAAATCAAAGACACATTTCCTCCAACAGCAAAATTCAATTCCACTTCATCAGCAGAGACCTTCATCAAGCTTTACCAATCGCACTCGTTCTCACTTCTCTTATTGTAATGAACGGGGGAATCTTCGTGAGACTTGTTGGAAACTGTATCCACACTTGCAATCCAAAATAGACTACTATGGAGCAAAATGACAACATCATCGTTCTAAAGCAAAAGCAACTGTAGTGCAAATTGTTCAAGAACCAGACTACTATGGAGTAACTGGACAGGATCATCCTATGGAATGTGGAGGTATCCCTACAACTTCAATAACTGGTCGTGGTAAGATTGGTATGACCTTAAACGTTTCTCACTTTGTTAGGTCTAATACTTGGATTATTGATTATAGTGCATCTGATCATATGACTTATGATAAATCTTATTTTAATGAGTTATCTTCCCCACCAGTGTCTTATGTTACGAACGCTAACGGTGAGGCCTTTCCTGTCTTAGGAAAGGGGTCAGTTCATATCACTCCATCTTTATAGCTCCATAATGTTTTATATGTACCTAACTTATCTCATCACTTAATATATGTCCCACAGTTGAATATTGAGTCTAAATGTTCTGTAACCTTTTATCCTATGTATGTGATTTTTCAGGATCTTTTTACCAGGGAAATAATTGGTCGAGGATATCTGAGGGGTAGATTGTTCTGTTTGGATCAGAACTACGCATGGGAGAAATCAAGAGCATGGGCACGCATTGCATTGACTTCTAGTTCTGATAAGCTAAGTGAAATTTGGTTGTGGTATCGCTGCTTAGGGCATCCGTCTTTTAGTCTTATGAAAAAATTCATGCCTACCTTATTTATTGGTGTTAGTGAGACTGTTTTATATTGTGATACTTGTGTTTTGGCATAGAGCCATCGTATTACTTATTCTCCTAGTATTTCTAATAAAAGTGCTATTCCTTTTGAATTAATTCATCCTGATGTTTGGGGACCATCTAAAGAGCCCACTATATCGAATATGAGATATTATGTTTCGTTTATCGATGACTGTACAAGGTTATCGTAGATTTCTCTTCGTCGAACAAAAGATGAAGTTTTTTCAGTTTTTCAAACTTATACCTTCGTTCAAACATAATACAATGGCATCATTCAGATCCTCCGTTTTGACAATAGGGGAGAATATGTTAATCATGTTTTTCAAGATTTTTTCAAAACATATGGGATTATTCACCAAACTACTTGTCTGCAAACACCAAAACAAAATGGAGTGTCTAAAAGAAAAAATCGTCATTTACTTGATATGGCTTGTGCACTCCTATTTAGTACTTATATGCCAAAATATCTTTAGGGTGATGTTGTCCAAGCTTCCGCCCATCTCATCAATCGTCTCCCGTCTAGTGTTCTTAATGGAAAAATCCCTTTTTAGATTCTCGCATCTTACGTCTCCTTGTCATCCTTCCATAATCTTCCTGCTCATGTATTTGGTTGTGTTGCCTTTGTGCATGTTCCTAAAAATCAAAGGTCTAAATTAGATGCCCGGGCAATTAAATGTGTGTTTATAGGTTATGAAAGTTATCAAAAAGGGTACAAGTGCTTCCATCCACCTACCAGAAAGTATTATGTCACTATGGATGTTACCTTCTTTGAGGACATGAGTTATTTTTCCTCACCTGATACTGCTCGTCAGGGGGAGAATACATATTTCGAAGAACTGTATCATGGTGAGTGGGAGGAATTAGAAGAATCACCAACTGATGTTTCAATGAGACCATATGAGATTCCTAATCCATTGAATCCAGTCATCGCAGAAGCAGATGCTTCAAGTATTCAACCACCAAATTCACTTACAGCAAATGAAGTTGAAGACACAACTGTACCCTCAAACATTACTCCTACCCCTGATCAACAACTCCCTAGTACTGAAGGTCACTCATCTGAGGTATGTACACCCACTGATACTAATATCATTGAGTCTAATGTTAGACAATATGTGTTACCAAATAGGTTTACTCGAGATCAACCAGCCAAAAGGTATGAACCAAATATTCATGCAAAATCAAAATACCCAGTAGCCAATTACATGTCCACTAAAAGATTATCTAAGTCATATAAATCATTTGTGAATCAAATATCTGATGTATCAGTACCTAACAAAGTGCAGGATGTGTTTGGAGAGCTCTTTTAGAGGGAGTTAGGCCATGACTTTCTACATGGTATCAAAGTGGGTCCCTGGGTTCAATTGATATGCCCAACACAGTCAACCCCGATCATTCAACCTCACGGTCAATCGGTCTTTGCGGTGTCCCCATCCGATGTGAGGAGGGGTGTTGAGAAGTCCCACATCGACCAGGGAAGCAACCAAAGTGCTGGTTATAAGGTCCTAACAACCCTTCCTCTTTGAGAGCTCTTTTTGAGGGAGTTAGGCCATGACTTTCTACAAAATCAAATAACATTTTTAAAGAATATCTTCAAGTAACATCGTAATTAAATATTAAATACATTAATGATTTGATATCTACTTACGAAAAAAATATTTAATATAAAAATTCATATCTAAATAATATTTATTATAATATTACAATATTAGCCGATCAAGCTTGTAAATAGGCTTCAATTCAACATTTTTAGTTAATTTCTTTATTTTTTTAGCTCAAATTTTCTTTATCAATTGCAATAAAGTTGACTTCAACTTAAGATTGAATTTGACACCATTCGATATCATTATCCCTTATTTTTTAGGACCTGAACTCGAAAAAAGTAAAGAATATGAAGTGCAAAAATTGGATTCAACATTTATTGTCGTTTGTGAAAAGAAATTTAATATTCTAATTGATATGATTTAACGAATAATAGAAGAACATTCATCGTGTTCTTCATGTTTTCATTGTTTATTTTCTTTATCTTACTCTTCATCATTTAATTTTGCAAGACATTTTTTGATCCATAATATATATATATATATAGATGCATATGTGTTTGTGTGTATTATAGAAAATATTTGTCAAAATATGATTGCTAGTCAATCCAACAAGGAAAATTATTAAGAGCCACAACTCCCACCCAGTAGGAGAAAGACCAAGAAGTTGAAAGTAAAGAAGGTTAAATATAGCCACTAGGGTAAACCACTTGGAAAAAATGTTATACTAAATATTTCAGAGACTTCTTCTACTTCGGAAGCAATCACGACCTTTAAGGACTTCACTTGTGGCATCTTTCAGTGTCCAACATTTTCATAATAACTCGTAGCAATATGAAGACACACATATAGATCATAGCAAGATTCAAAACACTAACTGGACATCTAGGTCCCATCCAACATACATCCACCTAGGATTGCATGTCCCTCCAACTAACCAAGGGTTGGTAAACCAATTGTTGCCATCTCCTTTGAAGCAATATGCCTAGATGCCAAGAACCCTAGCAATGATATTTACCCATGATCTGGCATTCATCTTGCATGTAGCACCTAGATTCACCATAGAAATTGTTGTCCAAACTTGAGAGATGTGCTCGAGGTTAGGCATCAAGCACAATCAAGTTATGACAACTATGCTAATAACATCGTAGGCTCTATTATTGGCATCCACAATAACATCCACCATAAAGGTGATGCACTAGGCTCTATTGTTAGGATTGCATACAAATTTATGTATGATTTCTCTATGTTTGAAATGGTTTTTTGTGTAGTTTTTGACAAGCTTGGCGATAGCCTACCAATGCTTATGCCAATGGCTCACTGTGGTGGTTGGAAAGCTTTGGAGGCATTCACCCTTGTTGAAGTGGTTGATGAGAGTCCAATAGGTTGAGTTTATTTATAAATGTTCCTCTATTTCTCTTGTTTCTTTTGTAAGAATCTAAGGGTAAATCTTTGTCTGTTTGGCAATAGATTTTGTTGGTCTTTTGTTGGTCTTTTTTTTTAGTGTTGGGTTCAAAAAATATTGTGTTCATATGTAAGACATAGGATATCAAAGATAAGTCACTCTCATATTTCTCAAACACTAGGTTGAGTGTAAAAAATGTGAATTTCAGTGAGGTTTTTTGAGAGTTAAAATGCATCATTGGCTAATTAAAAGCCATGTCATTTTGAGGACTTTCTCTCAGGATTGAATTATCATGCATTGACTAGTAGTTACAAGAATGCAATAGTTTGTATTGGTAAGAAGTCTATGTGATGGTGTGCCATGTGTGGACGAATAATTGCAAAAATGTAATAGTTTCCATTAGTGAGGAGCATATGTGGTGGTATATGGTAAGTTAACTTAGCGTTGTGAGGTTAGAAAGTTGTCCATGGGGTGAAGAGCCTATGTTTGACAACTCTAAGAATTGGTAAGTCATTTGTTATTTGGCTATTGCGAGGTCACAACATTTATGCATATAAGAGGTTAAGTCAATAGTAATCAATCACATCACATGATGATGAAGCATCAAAGACGAGCTGGAATCTACTTGAAATAGGTGTTATGTTGACAACGAGTGAATACAACTTAGTCACAATTGAATGTGGTGTTCCAACTAATAGATGTATAAGTGTATACTTTTTGAAGTCATGTAGAGCATGTTTTTATCCATTATTAAAGATATTGATTATATAATTTTTATTAAAATTATGTGTTTTATTAAAATGAGATCATATTATAATATTTAAAAATTATATTGTTATGTAAATATTCATTATGAGTAGTGGGTGTGCTTCTAAACTATACTAAACATAACATGTTTAAAATTTTAATTATAATATTATATATTTTGATTTTTTCTTTCATATCAAATTAATTTTTAAAATGTAAGAAAAATATAAAAATAAATTAAATATTGATTTAAATACTATTTTATGATGAAATTATTTTAATAGATAATAAAATTATATAAAATAAATTAAATATTATTTTAAAATTTAAACTAAAAAGATAAAAATATTAAAGTTAATATTTTTTAATAATATAAAATATATTGAGTATTAATTTATTAAGGTAACCCACTTTTGAATTCGTAACTTGTAATTTATTTTTATATAGTTATATATTTAATTATAAAATAAAATTATATTATATTATTTAAAAATTATATAATTATTTAAAAATTTAGTATCAATAGTGAATATTTTATTTAACTTGTTTAAAATATTAATTCTAAAATTATGTATTGATTTTTTCTTTCATTTTAAATTAATTTTTTTAAAATTTTAAAATATAAGAAAAATATAAAATATTAAATATTAAATATTAATTTAAATAATATTTTATGATTGAAATTGTTTTATTGATAATAAACTTATATAAAATGAATTAAATAATGTTTTAAATATAAATTATTTTAAAATTTGATCTAAAAATATAACTATTTTTAAATTTGATAATAAATTAATATCTTTTAATAATCTTTTAAATTTGATAATAAATTAACATCTTTTAATAATATAAATTATTAATTATATTGAATAATAATTTATGAATTAGGGTAGCATTTAAGTTACGAACCCACTTCGTTTTGAAGTCTTAATTGTAAGTCATGTTTGTTATATAATTGAGAATAATAAAAATATTAATTATATAATTTGTATATAGTTATATATTTTATTATATAATAAAATCATATTGTATAATTTAAAAATTTAACACTAATAATAAGTATCAAATATTTTATTTAATTTATTTAAAATTTAAAATTTAAAATTATGAGTTTTGATTTTTTGTTTTGAATTAAATTTTTTATTTTTAAAATATAAGAATTAATTTTAAATAATTTTTATAATGAAAAAATATATAAAATAATTATAATATAATTTATATAAATTATAAACCTTAATCTATTTAAATTTTTTTCACAAAACATACCATACTATTTATTTATATTTACGCGGCGATTCATACTTAGTCGACGGTGTTTTTATTCCTTTCCGTCTTTTGTTACGCGTTGTACTTAGTTACAAGTTTGAACTTTAGAAACATAGACCGTTATATATCATTTAATATTTTTAATTAATGTATAGATTAATATTATATCATTTTATTTTATTTTATTTTATTTATTTAAAGTTATTCTTAATAAAATTATGTGTATTATAAATAAGTATGATAATTATATTTTATTTTTCTATTTTTACGTGATTTTACTCATATCTCATTATAATTTATTATATAATTATTTGAAATTAATAAAAAATAATTAAAATAAATTCATAAAATTTATAAATTATAATATAAATTAATAAAATATTTCTTAAATTTCACGCAACCACTTCAAAAGTCACATAGCTCAGGTTATATGGAAGAAGGCGAGCGCCTAACTCGAATCTTTTAATATTTTTAATAAATTATTTTTATAACAATAATACAATATAATGTAATAGTGTCGCTACACGTTAATCGACGTCAAATAACAGCTCAGACATGAAAATCAATTTCAAAGAAGCACTTTAGAATGGATAGAGATGTAAAGTTAACTTTCGCATTTTATTTATCTTACAATATTAGTAGCAGTATATATCATCTAAATTATAATATATTTAATTTTAAACATAATTTTCTATCATTTTTATTAAATTTTTTATATTATAAATAATAAGTATTATATTTTTATATTTTACTTGTCTTAATACATTTATAACAATAAAATATCTCATTTACAATATATCTTATTCTCTATTCATAAATACATAAATGAATAAAAATAAAATAAGTTATGAAATTTAATAAATCGAAAAATAAATCTCATTAATATATTATTATTATTATCATAGTTCACACTTCTAAAATCTGATCCCGACAAATAAATGGTAACAGCTATTCAGAGCAAAAGCGAGGAAAATTCTCAAGAAAGAAAGAAACGGACTGTATAAATTAAAGGAAATGCGCATTGTTCATTCATCATCCGTCTATCTTATTAATCTAGCTTACTAGATATTTGCCTACTTCTTTCATTCCTGTTCGTTGATTTGAACTTGCTTTATTCTTAATTCCTCATTGCATATATACTTCTCCAATATTCTTTTCTAAATTTTCCAAATTATGTCTTCCCATTTGCATGCAAATTTGGAAAGCATTCACGAACTATTACTTGAAGTTCCAAAAAGTCTGATTAGCTTAAACAAACAGAAATGGCGCTCTGCTTTTGTTATCATCTATTGTAGTAGAGCCTTCTCCTTATCCAAAAACGTTAATATTAAACACATAAATACCAATACCAACACCAAAATCCTACACTTTCCTTCCTTCACTGTTGTCAATCTGATTCCGGATGAAAATGCCTTCAAACTTGATCAAACAATTCTCACTCCACTTGTAAAGGACAAAAATCTTATTCGCCTTCAAGAACTAGGAGGAGTTATTGGGGTAGCAACAGACCTTCAAAGTGATGAACAACATGGGATTCTAAACAATGAAGATGATATTTTTCGCCGACATGAAGCATTTGGTTCAAACACTTATAAGAAACCACCTAGTAAGAGCTTCTTATATTTTGTGTGGCAAGCATTTCAAGATCTTACAATTGTCATTCTTCTAGGCTGTGCTGCACTCTCTCTTGGTTTTGGCATGAAAGTGCATGGAGTAAAAGAAGGGTGGATTGATGGTACAAGTATTTTTATTGCTATTTTTCTTGTCATTTCAGTTTCTGCTATCAGTAATTATAGACAAAACAGACAGTTTGATAAGCTATCAAAAGTTAGCAACAATATTCAAATTGAAGTTGTAAGAGATGGACGGCGACAGCAGATTTCTATATTTGATATTGTGGTCGGAGACATAGTCTGTCTGAAAATAGGTGATCAAATTCCAGCAGATGGGTTGCTTTTAGAAGGGTATTCTCTGCAAGTAGACGAATCGAGCATGACAGGAGAGAGTGATCATGTTGAAGTTAACAAAACCCAGAATCCATTTTTGTTTTCTGGTACTAAAGTTGTTGATGGATATGCACGAATGCTTGTAACTTCGGTCGGAATGAACACAACATGGGGTGAAATGATGAGCCAAATCAACGGTGATTCAAACGAACACACACCTTTACAAGCAAGGCTTGACAAGCTTACTTCAACAATTGGTAAAGTTGGTTTGACTGTTGCTTTTGTGGTTCTTGTAGTGTTGTTGGTCAGGTACTTCACAGGGAACACAAAAGATGAGAATGGAAACAAAGAATATATTGGAAGCAAGACCAAGTTTGATGATATAATGAATGCTGTGGTTGAAATTGTAGCAGCAGCTGTCACAATTGTTGTGGTTGCAATTCCAGAAGGCTTGCCATTGGCTGTGACACTTACTCTTGCTTATTCAATGAAGAGAATGATGGTTGATAATGCAATGGTGAGAAAACTCTCTGCTTGTGAGACTATGGGTTCTGCCACCACCATTTGTACAGACAAAACTGGCACACTCACGTTGAACCAGATGAAGGTAACCAAGTTTTGGCTGGGCATACAATCCGTTGCTGAAAGAACTTACTCATCAATTTCTCCTTATGTTCTTGATTTAATCCGAGAAGGGATTTCTCTCAACACAACTGGAAGTGTCTACAAACCAAGTGCTGGATCAGAACTAGAGATATCAGGTAGCCCAACTGAAAAGGCCATTCTGTCATGGGCTGTTTCAGAGTTTAACATGAATATGGAGGAACTGGTGAGGAGCTGTACCATAATTCACGTCGAGGCCTTCAATTCACAAAAGAAGAGAAGTGGAGTTTTATTGAAGAGGAAGGCAGACGACTCACTCCATGTTTATTGGAAAGGAGCCGCAGAGATGATCTTGGCTATGTGCTCTGGCTACTATGATGCTTCTGGACTTGTTAAAGATCTAGATCATGATCAGAAGATGAAATTTGACCATATTATTGAAGCTATGGCAGCTAGCAGCCTCAGGTGCATTGCTTTTGCTCATAAACAAGTTCAAATGGCAGAGGTTGACGATGCAGAAGCAAATAAAATGCTGAAAGAAGATGGACTGATCCTACTAGGACTGGTGGGTATAAAGGATCCATGTCGTCCGGGGGTGAAGAAAGCAGTAGAAGATTGTCAAAAGGCTGGGGTGAGAATCAAAATGATAACAGGTGACAACATTTTCACTGCCAAGGCAATAGCAGCTGAGTGTGGAATTCTTAGGGCTGGCCAAGAGGAGTCTAACGAAGCAGTTATTGAAGGTGTTCAATTTCGCAGCTACACACCAGATGAGAGAATGGAGAAAGTCGATAAAATATGTGTGATGGCAAGATCATCTCCTTTTGATAAACTACTAATGGTTCAATGCTTGAAAAAGAAAGGTCATGTCGTTGCAGTCACCGGAGATGGCACAAATGATGCTCCTGCATTAAAAGAAGCTGATATAGGACTTTCCATGGGTATTCAAGGCACAGAAGTTGCTAAAGAGAGTTCAGATATTGTCATCTTGGACGATAACTTTGCTTCAGTGGCCACAGTTTTGATGTGGGGAAGATGTGTTTATAGCAACATCCAAAAATTTATTCAGTTTCAGCTCACAGTAAATATTGCAGCACTGGTAATCAACTTTGTGGCAGCAGTTTCAGCTGGTGAAGTTCCTTTAACAGCTGTACAGCTACTGTGGGTGAATTTGATTATGGACACCTTGGGTGCTCTTGCTCTTGCCACAGAGAAGCCAACAAATGAACTTATGGAAAAGCAACCCGTTGGTAGGACAGAGCCTCTCATCACCAACATTATGTGGAGGAACCTCTTACCTCAAGCTCTATATCAAATAACTGTTCTATTAATATTGCAGTTCAAGGGAAAATCAATCTTCGGCGTAAATGATAAGGTAAAGGACACCTTAATCTTCAATACATTTGTGCTTTGCCAAGTCTTCAATGAATTCAACGCAAGGAAGCTTGAGAAGAAGAATGTGTTCAAGGGGATACACAAGAACAAATTGTTTTTAGGCATCATTGCAGTTACCATTATCCTTCAGGTAGTGATGGTGGAGTTTCTGAAGAAGTTTGCAGATACAGAGAGGCTGAATTGGGGCCAGTGGGGCATCTGCATTTGTTTTGCAGTCATATCTTGGCCAATTGGTTGGATCTTCAAGTGCATACCTGTCCCGGAGAAACCATTTTTTCGCTATCTGAAGGACAAGAGCAATAACAACTGCAATTTTCAATAAGATTTCCTAGTTTAAATTTATTATATTTTTATAAGAATTCTTAGTAATAAATTTTTTTATTTCTGTAATTAATTTTAATGTATTAATAGAATAAAACTTTAGTATTAATGTTTTGGATTTTATTGCTTTTAGCTGTTCTGAGTGTTCTCGATTTGTATAAACCATTATTTTTAATTTTAATATGGTGAAGTCACTGGTCTGCCCTTGTAGCCTTTCACAAAATCTCCAAAAATCTAGAAAATTAATACTTTCTCTAAGGAGTTGTGTACTTTTAATCAAAACTACATGGATATCCAAAGGGCTTAGACTATTTCTTACCACCTTACTCCTCTATCATCTACTCATGGTTCTACCCTCTCTTCTGCCTTAGTTAGACCTCAATTTTTCAGCTCAAGAGGTTTTTCTTCTTGCTTTGGTGCCATTTCCCTTGGTTCTTTTATCTCTTTGTTCAAAAAATTGTGGAGATGAACCTAATGCTTCTTTTAACCAATTTGTTGCTTATATTATCCAATATAAGTCTTTTACATTACCTACTATCGATAATAATCATGGACATTCGTTGCAATAAATATGCAAGTATACATATCGCAACAAGTAATATAATGATAAAAAAAAATCGCTCTAAAAAAAATCTTATGCAAGGACTATGAGGACACCACTATGCGTTCCTTGGAGGATATAAGTGGAAAGCATTTCAAGATCTTACAATTTTCATTCTTCTAGGCTGTGATGCACTCTCTCTTGGTTTTGGTATGAAAGTGCACGGAGTAAAAGAAGGGTGGATTGATGGTACAAGTATTTTTATTGCTATTTTTCTTGTCATTTCAGTTTCTGCTATCAGTAATTATAGGCAAAACAGACAGTTTGATAAGCTATCAAAATTTAGCAACAATATTCAAATTGAAGTTGTAAGAGATGGACAGCCACAAGAGATTTCTATATTTGATATTGTGGTCTGAGACGTAGTCTGTCTGAAAATAGGTGATCAAATTCCAGCAGATGGGTTGCTTTTAGAAGGGTATTCTCTGCAAGTAGACGAATCGAGCATGACAGGAGAGAGTGATCATGTTGAAGTTAACAAAACCCAGAATCCATTTTTGTTTTCTAGTACTAAAGTTGTTGATGGATATGCACGAATGCTTGTAACTTCGGTCGGAATGAACACAACATGGGGTAAAATGATGAGCCAAATCAACGGTGATTCAAACGAACAGACACCTTTACAAGCAAGGCTTGACAAACTTACTTCAACAATTGGTAAAGTTGGTTTGACTGTTGCTTTTGTGGTTCTTGTAGTGTTGTTGGTCAGGTACTTCACAGGGAACACAAAAGATGAGAATGGAAACAAAGAATATATTGGAAGCAAGACCAAGTTTGATGATATAATGAATGCTGTGGTTGAAATTGTAGCAGCAGCTGTCACAATTGTTGTGGTTGCAATTCCAGAAGGCTTGCCATTGGCTGTGACACTTACTCTTGCTTATTCAATGAAGAGAATGATGGTTGATAATGCAATGGTGAGAAAACTCTCTGCTTGTGAGACTATGGGTTCTGCCACCACCATTTGTACAGACAAAACTGGCACACTCACGTTGAACCAGATGAAGGTAACCAAGTTTTGGCTGGGCATACAATCCGTTGCTGAAAGAACTTACTCATCAATTTCTCCTTATGTTCTTGATTTAATCCGAGAAGGGATTTCTCTCAACACAACTGGAAGTGTCTACAAACCAAGTGCTGGATCAGAACTAGAGATATCAGGTAGCCCAACTGAAAAGGCCATTCTGTCATGGGCTGTTTCAGAGTTGAACATGAATATGGAGGAACTGGTGAGGAGCTGTACCATAATTCACGTCGAGGCCTTCAATTCACAAAAGAAGAGAAGTGGAGTTTTATTGAAGAGGAAGGCAGACGACTCACTCCATGTTTATTGGAAAGGAGCCGCAGAGATGATCTTGGCTATGTGCTCTGGCTACTATGATGCTTCTGGACTTGTTAAAGATCTAGATCATGATCAGAAGATGAAATTTGACCATATTATTGAAGCTATGGCAGCTAGCAGCCTCAGGTGCATTGCTTTTGCTCATAAACAAGTTCAAATGGCAGAGGTTGACGATGCAGAAGCAAATAAAATGCTGAAAGAAGATGGACTGATCCTACTAGGACTGGTGGGTATAAAGGATCCATGTCGTCCGAGGGTGAAGAAAGCAGTAGAAGATTGTCAAAAGACTGGGGTGAGAATCAAAATGATTACAGGTGACAACATTTTCACTGCCAAGGCAATAGCAGCTGAGTGTGGAATTCTTAGGGCTGGCCAAGAGGAGTCTAACGAAGCAGCTATTGAAGGTGTTCAATTTCGCAGCTACACACCAGATGAGAGAATGGAGAAAGTCGATAAAATATGTGTGATGGCAAGTTCATCTCCTTTTGATAAACTACTAATGGTTCAATGCTTGAAAAAGAAAGGTCATATCGTTGCAGTCACGGAGATGGCACAAATGATGCTCCTGCATTAAAAGAAGCTGATATATGACTTTCCATGGGAATTCAAGGCACATAAATTGCTAAAGAGGGTTCAGATATTGTCATCTCGGACGATAACTTTGCTTCAGTGGCCACAGTTTTGAGGTAGGGAAGATGTGTTTATAGCAACATCCAAAAATTTATTCAGTTTCAGCTCACAGTAAATATTGCAGCACTGGTAATCAACTTTGTGGCAACAGTTTCAGTTGGTGAAGTTCCTTTAACAGCTGTACAGCTCTTGTCACAGAGAAGCCGACAAATGAACTTATGCACAAGCGAGCAGTTGGTTGGACAGAGCCTCTCATCACCAACATTATGTGGAGGAACCTCTTACCTCAAGTTCTATATCAAATAACTATTCTATTAATATAGCAGTTCAAGGGAAAATCGATCTTAGGCGTAAATGATAAGGTAAAGAACACCTAATCTTCAATACAATTGTGCTTTGCCAATTCTTCAATGAATTCAACGCAAGGAAGCTTGAGAAGAAGAATGTGTTCAAAGGAATACACAAGAACAAATTGTGTTTAGGCATCATTGCTGTTACCATTATCCTTCACGTAGTGATGGTAGAGTTTCTGAAGAAGTTTGCAGATACAGAGAGGTTGAATTGGGACCAGTGGGGCATCTGCATTATTTTTGCAGTCGTATCTTGGCCAATTGGTTGGATCTTCAAGGGCATACCTGTCCCGGAGAAACAATTTTTCAGCTATCTGAAGAACAAGAGAAATAACAACTGCCATTTCCAATAAGACTTTTAAATTTATTATATATTTGACTTATAAATTTATTATATTTTTATAAGAATTCTTAGTAATAATTTTTCTATTTCTTTAATATGCAGTGTATGGTATTTGTACACACATGATTTTTGACGGAAATAAATAATAATATGATATTTGCACATACTGCATATTTTTATTTCAGTAATTAATTTTAATGTATTAATGAAAGAAAACTTTAGTAATAATGTTTTGGTTTTTTGTGCTTTTAGCTGTTCTGAGTGTTCTTGGTTTGTATAAGCCATTATTTTGAATTTTAATCTGGTGAAGCCACTGGTCTACACTTATAGCCATTCACAAGTTCAAAAACTAATAGCAAATAAAATAAATCTCAGTTATAAATTTACAATTTAACTAACTATTTCAAACTTTAATTAGTTTTTTACTATTTTAAAAATAACAAATTAATGATGAAATATGTGAAAGTATTAACCGAGCATACCAGGAAAAAAAATGAGGCATATTAGAAATGACTGGCCTAGGTTTCACATTTCTTCAGCAAAAGTAGATGTTACTACCACCATGGTTCATCAATATACCATGTACTTGAGAGAAGACTGCACAAATTGCGAAACAAATCTGAGAAAATTCAATAAGCAGTCAAGCACAAATATGAATATCAAGTATAGTCACAGTGACCATGCTCATGATTCATCAACAAAGGTAGCCCTTACCATCGATACTGCTTATCAACAAGTACTTCGACCAGGCCTGGAACAGAGTATACATAAGAACTGTATGAGGTGAGCTTCAATGATTCAACTGAATTCCATCAAACTGGACATGATCCTGAGTAGTATTTAGGACTGTATGAGATAATTATAATTACGAACTTGTTAGAAAAACCAACAAATGTCAAAAAATGGTAATTAAAAAAACAAACAAATAAATAAAAGAGAAGAGAAGAGAAGAAATTAACTAGTAATTGGGAATACATTTAATATTATCTTTGCAGGTCCTTTTTAATTTGTGTGCCTGCAATTTGTTGTCTGTTGTTGTCTTCTTCAAAAACCAGATCTTTACGTATTCATGATCAACTCTGCAATAGTCCATCCAAAAATGGTTTCTTTCAGTTGGACTGCCCTAAGATCTCAAGTTTTAAATCCCTTCCCAGATCAAATCGAGAACATGAGGAGCAATTGATGAGTAAGTTCCTTGAGCGACGGATTGTTTGCCAAGCCAACGCTTGGTTACCTTCATCTGGTTCGAATTTCAACGTGAGTGTGCCAGTTTTATCTGTACAAATAGTGGTGGCAGAACCCATAGTCTCACAAGCACAGAGTTTTCTCACCATTGCAATATCAACCATCACGCAAGAGTAAGTGTCACGGCCAATGACAAGCCTTCTGGAATTGCAACCACAACAATTGTGACAGCTGCTGGTACAATTTCAACCACAGAATTCATTATATCGTCAAACTTGGTCTTGCTTCGAAAATAATCTTTGTTTCCATTCTCATCGTTTGTGTTCCCGGTGAAGTAGCTGACCAACAACACTACAAGAACTACAAAAGTAACAGCCAAACCAACTTTACTAATTGTTGAAGTAGGCTTCTCGAGCCTTGCTTGTAAAAGTGTCTGTTTGTTTGAGTCACCGTTGATTTGGCTCATCATTTCACCCCATGTTGTGTTCATTCCAACCGAAGTCACAGCATTGGTGCATATCCATCAACAATTAGTACGACAAAACAAAAATGGATTCTGGGCTTTGTTAACTTCAACATGATCATTCTCTCCTGTCATGTTCGATTTGTCTACATGCAGAGAATGCCCTTCTAAAAGCAACCCATCTGCTAGAATTTGATCACCTATTTTCAGACAAACTAATCTCCGACCACAATATCAAATATAGAAATCTGTTGTCATCGTCCATCTCTTACAACTTCAATTTGAATATTGTTGCTAACTTTTGATAGCTTATCAAACTATCTGTTTTGTCTATAATTACTGATAGCAGAAACTGAAATGACATGAAAAATAGCAATAAAAATCCTTGTACCATCAATCGACCCTTCTTTTACTCCTTGCACTTTCATGCCAAAACCAAGAGAGAGTGCATCACAGCCTAGAAGAATGACAATTGTAAGATCTTGAAATGCTTGCCACCCAAAATAGAGAACTTCAATTTGAATATGGTTGTAAGATCTTTATTGTAGTAATCTTTGAATTCTCTGCTTTCATAATTCCCTTTGGTCAGCCAATGATATTTAACTTGAGAGTGGAGTATACAAGAGGCATTTTAAGTGGACTATGGGCTATGTTCACACTATTGACCATTCTGGCATCTTTGAAATACTTGGGGTAAGTTTGAATGATCTTGTTTTTGCTAAAAATAGTTTTAGAAATAAGCGGATTAAAATAATGTGTTTTATGAATTCTGAAAGTGCATCGGATTTTTTTTTATTATCCCAAAGCTGGTTTTTACTGTCACAAGATCTTACAATGAAAAACAAACATACACGTAGTGCTGGGGAAGAAAAATCAACACTGTACGTATTCCACGTGCCTTTGATTGTTCATGCAAAAGTGCCTTGTTCTACTTTTCCTCATTCGATCAAAACCACCAAGGACAAGGAAAGGAAAAAAAAAATTTGTATGTGTTAGGCGCTTGAATATTCCACGTGCCTTTGAATTGTTCATGCAAAAGTTCCTCATTCAATCATAACTACTAATGACAAGGAAAGGAAAAAAAAATTGTATGTGTCAAGCAGATGAGAATATGTAACTTATCTTAATGATTTTAAAAATATATTATTAGTTACTGCATAAAATAATACACTCTATATATAATTAATTGTATTCATGTTAAAAGTTTTAACATAAAAAAGAATTCTTTTATGTAATTTATGAATCTCGCTCGTGCAAAAGTTTTTCAAACAAAAATGTCAATAAATATGCTAAAGAAAATTTTAACACTAAAACTAATAAACTGTAAGAAACACCTAAAAGGATAATAAAAGCTTTTGCCTTTATATATATATATATATATATAATTGCATTCATGTAAAAAATTTAATAAATTAAAAGTTTCTCTATATCATCCTTGGGCATGGCTCTCAAACAAAAGTGCCAATAAATATGCTAAAACAAATTATAACATTAATTAACACCAATAAATTGTATTACGTTCTAAAAAGATAGTAAAAACTTTTATTTCTATATATAAATAATTGCATTTATATAAAGTTTTAATAGAAGGATTCTATACATTATCCATGAGTTTGGTTCATAAAAAATCTCTCAAATAAAAATGCCAATAAATATGCTAAAGAAAATTATAACAATAAAATCAATAAATTGTAGTAAGACCTAAAAGGATAGTAAAAAAAATTTCACCAAAAAAAAAAATGAAAAATAAACATCTAAGGAAAATTATAAACATCTTCTTATTTATCTTATTTCTATTTTATTTTCGTTCAAAAATAAATTTTATTATAACAACCAATAAAAAAAAAAATATGATAAAACTACTCTTTTGTCCACAGCTGTAAATAGTGAAAAATGGTAGGATAAAATCAAAAGGCAAATATAGCACATAATGGAATATATGCTTTATAGACCCTACATTATTAGCTTATTTAACAATAAAATTACTCATCATAATTAACGGCTTTATATTAAATTTTGTAACAAAATAACAACATTTTATAAAAATAAAAAATCAAATTAATTCTAAACGATTATGTTACTTGATTAATTTAATACAGCTTATTTTTTTATTTGATCATAGATTCTTTAATTTTATCGACATATATATATATCGATATTAAATTAATAAAATTACAAAAATGAATGTATAAAATTATTTAAATTTGAAAAGCTGAATATTAATTTATTAAATTAATACTAAAAACATAATTTGTTCGATTGCAAAAGTTGCTGTAAAACTTGTATTATGAACAATACAAGTTTCCTCGGGCAATGTTAAAGTATCCTTTCGTTGGAATGTTGATTATGAATACATTCAAACGTTGTAAATGCCACCAAATAATAATGTCATTTGAATTTTCATTCAACACGTGGCTTTGAGCTGTTCATGCAATATTACCTCTTCTTCATTCAATCAGAACTACTAAGGACAAGAGAAGGAAAACTATTTTATTTTTATTTTTAGAGTGAGATGCATGAATATATAATGTATATTGATTATTTAAAAAATATATTGTTAATAACTATATAAAATAAAATAATTTATATATGAGTAATTACATTTATATAAAAGTTTCAAAATAAAAATTATTCATGTAATAAAAATGCCAATAATCGTGTTAAATAAAAATTATAACACTAATATCAATAAAATATAACACAACTTAAAAGGGTAGTAAATTTAATTGTATTTATATAAAAAGTTTCAATACAAAGTTTTTTCAGTCATCTATAAATTTAACTATGTAAAATCTCTAGAGAAGAAAAATACCAATAAATATGCTAAAGAAAGCTATAACATTAAAACTAATAAATTGTATAAAAATCCTAAAAATATATTAAAAACTTTTACTTTTATATATAAATAATTATATACTTATAAAAAAAACACATAAAAATATATCAAATAGAAGTATAAATAAATGTGATAAAGAAAATTATAAGGTTTCTAGAAGATTTTGAAGTTCAACAAAGTCTTGAGATGGACAAAATAAATGGGTAAATCACAGCTGTATACGTGAAAAGTTTGTTTTTTTGTTGGTAACATCAAATCAAAAGGTAAACATATCACATGAATGTATGCTTTATAGACCCTATATTAGGGAGTACTTGATTACTATATTTTTTAAAGGGAGTAGCTATTTATTACCCGTTATATTATTTATAAAATAATTAATAAATTTAACTTCTTTACTTTTTGTTTTATTATTTTATAATTTAGTGTAAAATAACTATATTTATTACATATTTAACAATAAGACTACTCATCATGACAAATTTAATTATAATTAACAGTTTTATATTAGATTTTATAGCTAAATTTTTTCTTAATTTTATACTAAAATAAAAAATATTTTATCACAATAAAAATCAAATTAATTAATGATGATTTGTATAATTTGATATAATTTATCACTTTTAAACTTTAATTTTGATTTAATTTTATTTAATTTTTATTGATTTTAAATTTCATTATTATTATTTAAATTTTGTTATAAATTTAAAAAAAATGAAGATATAAAATTTTAAAAACATATAGTATTCTCAAATTTAAATGAAGATTTAATAATATCAAATTTAAATTAAAATAAAAAAAATTGAAAAAATATATATAAAAAGTAACAATATCAGAAGCTAGCGACAACCAGGATTTATATATATATATATATATATATATGAAGAAGCAAACGCAGAGGAAGGAACGAAAAGCTGCGCAGACCAAAAAAAAAAAAAAAAAAATAGAGAGGAACGAAAAACTACGAAATCAAAAGAAAAAAAAAATAGACGGCGTAGAGAACTGAAGGAAAGAAAAAAAAAAGCAGATTGGAGAGCAAAGGATTAAGGAAAAGTAGATTTTTTTTGCTATTTATTTTTCTTTAAATTATCCTTAAAAAAATTAATGTGAATTCAATTTAATTTTTAATATGAATTAAATTTTTTTATTATAGAAAAAATATGTAATTTAATTCTAATTTATACTTAATTTTATATGTTAATTTAAATTATTTTTCTTCATATTTATCTTATTTATTCTGAATTTAAATGACCATTAATTAGATTATTTTAATTTTGTGATTTAATATTAAAAGAAAGAATTATAGGATAAATCTAAAATATTTTGACATATGTAAATATAGAGATCGAAAGATTTGTATAAAACTATGTAATATCAAAATCATTGTTTAATGCTTTCTTGTTTTATTAAATTATATACTCTTATGTAAATTAATAAATAAGAATATTTTCAATTGAACGTTGAAAGAAACTTTTAGATGTTTCTTTTAGAAATGGTTAACAAACAGAGATAATTAAATTTAATTAGTTAGATAAATAAAATATAGTGAGAGATTAGGTAAAATTGATTTCTTATAAGTTTTATTCCTATTAATTTAATCTTTGAACAATATCTTTATTTTCTTTTACGTATTTTCTTTAAATTTATTTTATTTTAAATTTTAATTACAACAACTTTAATGACTTCTCTAGATAAAATTGATATTAGTATAATTTTAGTATTTTTTAAGTGTAAGTTACCAATCTTTGAGAACAATACTTTTCTTATCACTTTATTATAAAACTACAATACTATAAACTTACAGTTTTGCACCAATCAAGTTTTTGCCGTCATTGTCGAGTATTATGTTTTTTCTTATTTTTGTCAATATTGATACAAAGTAATCTTGGTTTTAATTTAAAATTATATTTTATTTTTATTTTTTTCTAGATGTGTTTTTGACGTTGGATGCACCGTGTTAGAACTCAAAATATTATCCTTTTTGATCTGGAGATTGAAAAAACTTTTAGATCACGAAGAAAGAAGAAAGTACTAGTCATGGCTTAAGGAGAACATAATGCATAACCACACACCTTGAAAGATTATGTAAGGTCAATTATGAATGATAATTACTCAGGTGTAAGACGCCAGATCATTAATACCAATAATTTTGATATTAAACCTACATTGATCAGCATGGTGCAACAAGACCAATTTAGCGAATCGCTACTTGATGATCCCAATATTAATTTGGAGATTTGTGACACTATAAAGATGAATAGTGTTACTAAAGACACCATTAGATTAAGATTGTTTCCTTTTTCATTAAGGGACAAGGTCATAGGTTGGCTACAATCTTTACAATCGGGAAGTATCACTAGTTGGCAAGACAAGGTAGAAAAGTTTCTTGCAAAATTCTTTCCACCTGCAAAAATAGCCCAATTCAAGAGTGAGATTAGTCAATTCAGGAAAAATTATTTTGATTCACTCTATGAAGCATAGGAAAGGTATAAAGATATAATTCAGTGTTGCCCTCAACATGGATTGCTAGATTGGTTACAAATTCACATGTTCTATAATGGGTTAAATGGGCAAACTATAACTATAGTTGATACTGCTTCTAGTGGAACTTTGATGTCAAAGACAACTGAAAGTGCTACTTTTCTTTTGGAAGAAATGAGCTTAAACAATTATCAATAACCAATTGAAAGATCTATGGCTAAGAAATTTGTCGGGATTTATGAATTGGAGACGTTTACTACCTTTTCAACTCAAGTAGCTTCTCTATTTCATCATATTTCAGCCTTGACAACCCAAAAAATAGCATAAAGTGTAGAATATGTTGCAGACCCAAGTATGACAGTTCGGATGAATGAAGCAAGTCAAGAACAAGTTCAATACATCAACAATCGAAACTATAACTATCATGGTAATCCTATGCCAAATTACTACCATCCAAGGATTTGAAATCATGAGAGATTTTCATATGGAAACACAAAGAATATGTTGCAACCTCATCTAAGGTTTGATAGTCAACCAAGCAAGAAGAAGATGTCACTTAAGGATGCCATGGTTTCCTTTGTTGAGGAGACCAAATCAAGGTTTAAAAAAAGTGATTCACGATTGGATAACATTGAGATTCATTTTAGCAATATGGTAACCACTATGAAAAATCTTGAAGTGTAAATTAGGCAACTAGCTACAACCATCAATGCTCAACAAAGAGAAAATTTTCCTATTAATATAGAAGTGAATCCAAAGGAACAATGCAAGGCCATTACACTTAGGAATGGAAGAGAAATCGAGATATCACAATCAAAGGAAACCAAGTCCACTCCTATAGCTCCAAACAATGGCCAAAGCAATAATAAAGTAAAAGAATAGGAGATTGTTAATGATGCAATAAGAGACACTTACATGCCTCCATTAATTCCATTTCCTAACAATCCTCGTATTTTCTCTACTCCACTTCCTTAACCTCAATGCTTTTAAAAACAAAAATTAGATAAGCAATTTTCTAAGTTTTTGGATATCTTTAAGAAAATTCACATAAATATTCATTTTGTAGATTCCTTGAAACAAATGCCAAATTATGCCAAATTCCTGAAGGACATCATGTCCAAGAAAAGAACGTTGGAGTAGCTCGAAACAATGAAGTTTTCTAAAGAATGTAGTGCCATTATTCAAAAGAAATTACCTCAAAAATTAAAAGATCCAAGGAGTTTTACTTTGCCTTGCACTATTGGAAATTCATTTTTTGATAAATTTGTATGTGATCTTAGTGCTAGTATTAATCTTATGTCACTTTTCTTTATAGAAATTTGGGACTTAAAGAGATTAAATAAACAACAATTTCTTTGCAACTAGCATACCAATCCATCAAGTATCCATATGGAATCATAGAAGATGTATTTGTAAAAGTGGATAAAATTATTTTTTTAGCTGATTTTGTGGTGTTAGATATGGATGAAGACCAAGATGTCCCACTAATTCTTGGCCGACCATTCTTTCCTACGGAAAAGGATTAAATGGATGTTCAAAAGGATGAGTTAACATTGAGAGTTAATAAGGAATAGGTTACGTAAAACATCTACAAAGCCATGAGATTTCTAGAAAATCCAAGCACTTGTTTTTGGGTAGATATCATTGAACAATGTGAAGTAGAAGCCTTTCAAGAAGATACACCAGCTGATCACCTAGAACGATGTATCACCACTTCATCTCATGCTTATGATTTTAATAAATCTATTGTTTATGAACCTGATTTACCTTTTGTTAGTAAAGAATTTCTCAACTATATATTTGCCTTGAAAGCGTTGCAACATATTACATCATTTAGCACAGAAATGGAGAGGTTGAAGCCAATGGTAGCAAAGATGGGTTTTGTAATCTCTATAGAAAAATTGCAGCAAACTATTACTCCAGAGTTGAAGCAATTTCTTAAGAATCTTCACTATGTGTTCTTGGGTGATAGTTACACCTTTCCAATGATTATTGCAACATCACTTACACCCAAAGAAGAGGAAAATTTGTTGCATGTGTTAAGAGAGCATAGAACAGCATTGGGACGGACTATCTTTGGCATAAAAGGTATAAGTCCATCCATTTGCATGCACAAGATTCTAATGGAGGAACCTTACAAACCATCAATTGAGCCTCAAAAAAGATTAAATCTAGCAATGAAGGAAGTTGTGAGAGCGAAAATTTTGAAGCTCTTCAATGCTGAAATTATTTATGTTATTCCAGACAACTCATGGGTAAGTCCAGTGCATGTTGTAATAAAAAAGTGCGGAATGACGATGGTGAAAAATGACAATAGTGAGCTTATTCCTACAAGAACAGTCACAGGTTGACGTGTATGTATAGATTACCGCAAGTTGAACAAATCAATAAGGAATGATCATTTTCCCCTTCCATTCATTGATCAAATGTTAGATCGATTGGCTAGATATCCTTATTGTTACTTCTTAAATGGTTATTCGGGGTATAATCAGATTGTCATAGCCCCCGAAGATTAGGAAAAACTACATTCACATGCCCCTATGAAACATTTTCTTTTAGAACGATGCCATTTGGATTATGCAATGCCCTAGAAACATTTCAACGTTGCATGATGGCAATTTTCATGGATGAATTTTTGATTTTTGGTACATCTTTTGATCATTGTTTGCATAATTTAGCTCTTGTTTTGCATATATGTGAAGATAAAAACCTTATCCTAGAACTGGGAGAAGTGTAATTTCATGGTTCAAGAAGCGATTGTGCTGGGCCATAGAGTATCATCTAAAATAATTAAGGTTGATCGAGCTAAAATTGCAACCATATAAAAACTACCACCTCTAAAGAATGTGAAGGAACTTATAAGTTTTATGGGACATGTAGAATTTTATAAAAGATTTATAAAGAATTTTTCTAAACTCTATAAACCTTTATGTAATCTTCTTTAAAAAAAATCTACATTTGACTTTGATGATGTTTGTTTGCAAGCCTTTAAGGCAATCAAGGAGAAACTGATTTCAACATAAGTAATGATTGTACTTGATTGGAGTCAACCTTTTGAAGTCATATGTAATGCAAGTGACTTTGAAATTGGAGCAATGTTAGAACAAAAGTGAGACAAACTATTTAGGGCCATATACTATACAAGTCGGACATTGAATGAAGCTTAATTGAATTATACAACTACTAAGAAGGAGATGCTTGTTGTGGTGTTTGCGTGTGACAAATTTTGGTTTTACCTCATTGGTACAAAGGTGATGGTGTTCACTAATCATGTAACACTTTTTTATTTGTTTGGAAAGAAGGATGATAAGCCTAGGTTGATTCGTTGGATCTTTCTTCTTCGAGAATTTAATATGGAAGTTCAAGATAAGAAAGGAAGTGAAAATTTAGTTGTTAACCATCTCTCTTAGTTGGAGCAAGAGTAAAAAAAACTAGGTTTAGTAATCCAATAAGCATTTCCTAACGAGAAGTTATTTTCATGTGAGATCAAGCTTCTTTGGTATGCTGATATTGTAAACTACCTAGCTTGTAGGGTATTGCCATTAGATCTTACTTACCATCAACGTAAGAAGTTTTTGCATGATGTTAAATATTATATTTGGGATGAGCCTTTTCTTTTCAAAATATGCCCTGATCAAATCATCCGAAGATATGTACCTAAAGAGAAGATGAAAGTCATTCTCCATCATTGCCATTCCTTATCAAATGGAGGACATTTTGGAATAACATGAATAGTAGCTAAGGTACTTCAAAGTAGTTTCTTTTGGCCCATTTTTTTTCATGATAGTTATACTTTGGTGAATAATTGTGATTGGTGCCAACGTATGATAAATATTTCAAGACGTCAGGAGCTACCATTGAAAAATATCTTAAAGGTTGAGTAATTTGATGTTTGGGAAATTGGTTTTATGGGTCATTTTCCTCCTTTTTTTGGCTTTGTTTATATCTTGTTAGCAGTTGATTATATGTCAAAGTGGGTAGAGGAAATTGCTCCAACAACAAATGATGCAAAGGTAGTGCTCAAATTTCTACATAAGAACATATTCATAAGATTTGGCACTCCACGAGCTATTATTAGTGATAAAGGGACCCACTTTTGCAACAAGTTATTCGGCAATCTTATCTCTAAATATGGTGTGAAGTACAAAATAACATTTTCCTACCATCCTTAAACTAATGGCCAAGCTAAAATTTCAAATCAAGAAATCAAGAATATCCTTGAGAAGACACTCAACACCAATAGAAAGGATTGGGCAAAGAAGCTTGATGATGCTTTGTGGGCATACCTTACACCTTTAATTTGTTGTGTTATTTTATTTATTTTTTATTACTATTTGAATAATTTAGATTTTGATGCTCGTTTATTATGCAAAAATAAAAAGTTGAAAAATAAAAACTAATGTGGATCCACCATAAAACCAGGGAAGTTCATTTCATTTTTTCAATTTGTCTCACTTTTAAATTACAATGAGAACATTGTTTAGTTTAAGTTTAGGGTGTCAACTTCTATAGTCTTGAGTTGTTGAATTATCTTATCAAGCATGTATTTGAGTATGATTGAATTCATTATGACTTTGAAATTTGTGATTGATGATGGTTTTGAGAATTTTTTTTAAATATGCTATTATGTTAGATAGAGTTTTGTGGGCACTTTGATTTAAATCTTTTTTCTTGAAAATAATTTAGCACATCATAAATTTTTCTCTCCTCCATTTTTTCTATGAAGAGAAATAGTTAAATTAACTGGATTAGAAAAGTTCAATCTCTAGAATCCATTGATTAATCCTTAGGCGAAATCCTAGTTGATACCAAATATTAGAGAAATGATCTAGGGAATTTTTTTTGTCATAACCAAAAGATTTCCCAACTATCCTAATTATCACCCCATCATTGCATGATGTATTTCTATAGTCAAGCCCTTGAGCCTTATTTTACATAAATCTTTATTTGTTCTTTTTACTACATAAATCATTCTCATTCTAAGCTTGAAAAGCCATAAATTTATCTTAAATTTTAAGAAAATACTTTGGTGGAAATTTGCATTTAAAGAGAAAATTAGTTCAAATTAAATAATTTATATTATGTTTGTTCGATTTTATCAATACTTATGAATATTAACTATGTTTATACATGTTGTAGTTAATATTCATAAGTATTATTCAAACCTTGGATAATAATATTTATGATTTTACGATTTTCTTATATGATAATATGTAAGGTTGTTGCATTTATGCATTCAATCCGGACGAAGGGTTGTACATCCCGTTGTTATCCATGTTGGCATTTGAAGGGCAATAATTCCTTATACCTACTGGTGTTTAGTAAACGACTTATTCAAATATAAGTTGAATAGATTCATAAATATTATATGAAAAGATAGAAAAAGAAAATAAATGTTAAATGTTTCATGTATGATTACTTAGCATACTTCTATGACTTCGTTTTCATGAATTAAATACAAATATATTGATAGTTGATAGTAGACAGTAATTAAAATGCTAAGAATCATATTTACCATGCTAAATATATTATATTGATGATTATTATTTTCATATTGTTTACAAGCTTTTATTTTAGATTAAAACATGTCTAAACATGATTTTTTGGCATCATCACCATTTTTAACAAAATATTCTTCTTCTTCTTCGAAGAACAAAAACATCATCAATAGTAATAATTTTACTATTGAAAATGTTCAAAGATCAATTTATCATTGGAAGATTCCAAAGGTCAATAAAGATCAAATTTATAAATCAAAGATGATAATTCTTTTTAAAACAGATTAGATCATTAAATCAAAAGAATGAGATCTTCAACTTTCTTCACCTTTTGAAACTATTGAACTACTTTCAAAAGAATCATTACAAAAGCATTTTGAAAACATTTCAAATATGTTCATTTAAGATTAGTCCAAATTGGATTAAAACCCTTTACCAAATATGGTTTAAACTTACCAATACTAGCAGTTCTTAGGGATGCTAGACTTGTAGATTTTAAGGATTCACTTTTAGGTACTATCGAAACAAGCTTAAACTTAGGACTAGTATCTTTTCATTGTTTCCCAAATTTTATGGTCTCTCTAAAAGATCATCATATATTAAAATCATTAACATTACAAATCCAAGCCCATAGTTCTAGGGTATTACCAGGAGTTATTCCAGTAGCCTTAATCTATAGGGTTCGTTACAAAGTAATGATGTCTGCATGGGATACACGACACATTCATCACTCTAAAAAAGGAGAAACAATTCTCATACAAACAAATCTTTCTAGATCAAATATTACTATTCCAAAACCAATTAGTTGGAATCAAGTTATATTCCCGAATAGATGGCTATTAAAAGGAATTTCCCAACCAGAGTCTAAAAATTATCAACTTGAAGAACCTGTACAAAATACAGAACTAACATATATCATAAAATATAAAAATGGAATTATTGAATTAGGTTTCAATAGATCTACCAGTCTGAGATACTTTTCTAGTACCTCTAACTTCTCATCTGTGGATTTACCACTCAAAACCAAACCTAGGTTATCAACCTCAAATACCCATAAGAATACAAAACTCAAAAGAGTAGACTATAGTACACCAGAACCTAGATCAGTCTACACTATTGACAAAAATTCTGAGATAAGTGATTCACCTCAGTTATCTCCCATATATCCAACGTCACCAACTCTATCTACTGACCCTACCTTACCAGTTAGGAAAAATGAGTTGAATGTATTAACAGTGGAATACCAAGAACTAGGCATAGAAACCCTACGTCTAGATTTATATCTTCCACAAAATAAAAGTATTAAAAATAGTTTTTTAAAACACACCCAAAAAATACTAGGGCAAGTTGTTTTAGGAAACATGAACGGTATGTTAAAGAACATGATTAAAGCATATTATTTTTGGATTAGTTAGAAATCTATAGGATAACCGAAGGATTAACCTCTCTATATACAAAAGGATCAAAAAATTCTACTAAGATTAACCCTAAACCAGTTAGCCTAGTAGAAACATTACCATATCACATTGTTAGCCCTACCCAGGTTAGCATAGTTGAATCATCATCAATAGTTACCTTTGAACTAGTTAGCTTAGTTGACCTAGTTACACCATTACCAGCCCTAGTGGATAACCCTAAACCAGTTATCTTAGAAGACTCAAAACTTGAACCTACAGTTACATCTATAGTTCTAGTTATAATTGACCCTAAACCAGTCAACATCGCTATAGAACCCATAGCTATAGTTTCATAAACCAAAACTTTTTCGGATATTAGTACTAAAGAAGTTACGGAAGAATACTTCAATAGACTACTAGATAATATCGATAGTTTAACAACTATCATAAACCAAACTCATCCATTCATGGAAATTAGTACTAAAGAAATCACAAAAGATGATTTCGATAAGTTACTAGATGATGACTATGATTGGTATAAGTCAAGACCTGTTAATTCAATTAACATGGTCAACATCAAAAAGAAGTTACCCACATGGGAAACTTCAGATGGTTCAGTTGAAGCTTAACATCCTCCATTAAGACCTATCACCTTTCCTTACCAGGATAGTCAGGTAGAAGTCTTTCCTCTTAAGATCACTCAAGAAAATCAGGCTATTAACCTCAAAAACATAGTTACCCAAAATAACTTTACTAATTATATCAGCCTAAGTACTTTAGGTAAAACAACTTATTAGGATAAAGAAAAATCAAAGGACTGATCTTCCATCTACCTCCTACCAAGCCATAGATAATAAAGTTAAAAACCCTATATTTAAACCCTTTTAGGTATCCAAACCAACCCAAAAAGAAATATCATCAAAGTTTGAACAACTTTAAAATTGAAACAATACCCTCGTGTCCCAATTAGAAGACCAAGCCTCAAACACAAAACCAAGATTAGTTGTACCTGAGTCACGAATGACTTCAAAATCAACCCCAAAACCAGTACATGATCTTAGTGCTCTTAACAAACTAGTGTCTAGTTTCCAAAAAACCCTTTCTAAACCAACTCCTCAAATCTAAAAAAACCTAACACAATTAGGTACCCACCTACCATACGTATCCAACCTAATCAAGTTATCCAACCTAAATATAATATGTCTTCTATTTACGTTTGGAACATAGATGAAATGACAAATCAAGAGATATTGAATATCTTACAGCATAATTTTGCACATGCTTCATTTACAATTATTTAGAATTTTTTTATGATTTTTACATACTAATTAACTTTAAAGAAGTAATTTTACTAACATAATTTTCTTTTTAATAATTATTAAAGATAAATGATATCACAATAATAACTTTTATTATAAACTAAACTAAGCATATGTATTTTTTTAATTAATGTAAACCTATCTTTACTATTATGAAAACTCTAAATATTCTCAAAGCTTATAGAAGAGTATAGATTTTATTAATTTTTTAATTAAAATACATAATAAAATATCAAATAATTTTGATAATTATAAATGTTTCATTAAGAAATTATAAAATAATTAAAATATAGTGAAAAAAATATGAGTATAATAAATTAAATTTTATAAAAGTTCTTAAAGGCTATATAAATTTATGAAACAAAATCATACAAATCTATTCAAATTTATATAAAGTTTTTAAAAATTTAATAAATTATACATTATAATCTTTAAAAATCTATTAAAATTAATAGATTTCTTAAAATTTAAAATCTATTAAAATATCATTAAATTAAATCTTAATTGTATATATCCTCCTAAAAATTTCCTGGGGTTAATATTAAAGTCTCTCTTATTATATCCACAATTAGTTTTATATGCACTAACAGTAATCGAGAATTTTAATAAAATAAGAGAAGGGTGGAGTTATTGATACATTTAATTTTATTAATTTTATAATATATTTATCATTAATTTTAAAAATTATTAAAAATATTTTTAATAAATTTTAATTAATATAAAATAAATATTTAAAAATAAAAGAATAATTTTAATAATTTTTAAATTTAACAATAAATAAAATATAAAAACAACAAAATATGGTATTACAATAATAAATATTATTTATTATTTTTAAAATATACTCCCATCAATTAAATATTTATTTATTAAAAAATTAACATTAATTTTAATTTTTTATTAATCTTAAATATTACGTAAGCATATAAAAGAAATGAATGTTTTCTCCTATGATGCACGTTTCAACTTAGAATACTGATTATTAATGCATTAAACGTTGTAAAAGCCACCAATCAAATAATAATGTCATTTGACTTTTCTAACATGTGCCATTATTATAAATCCACGTTAACATCTTTGAACGAAAGATAAATGTCTTGACCGTTGAGGAAGACTTGGCTATAAGTTAATGAGGCACTTGTCTTATTCTTATCTATCACCTTCGGTACCTTGTATCTGTGGTCCCATTTTGTCGCATTTTTAGTAAAAATAATTAATCAATTTGGATTAGATAGTAATATTTAACTAATAAAAATATTATCAGTCAACGATTTAATATGGTTTAGTTGACTTTGATTAATAATTTTCAATGATCTAATTATTTTTTTTAAAATATTTTTCTATAAATATATTATACAAATTTATCTTAATACTCATTAACTTTCAACCACATTTCTCTAATTTCTATTAACAAATAAACCCTAGTTAAAAAACATCAAATAATTATATTAAGAAAAAAAAAGTATTAAAATATGCAAGTCCTTAAAACAAATCTTTTAAATTATAAAAAAGAAGCATTACGTTAATAAATTATAGTAACAAGATCTTAAAAATAACAGTAATTAATGTTAACTTGATAAAAGAATCATATACATCATTATTCATCTAATGTGACTTTTTAAAATAAATAAGATATTTATTAATTATTGATAGTCATATTTTTTTCAAACCTTAAACAATAGGAGTCATGTACTCATACAAATAAATTTAGTTGCTAATTTACAAAAAGATGATTAAAAACATTTTTCAAGAAAACCAATAACACTAATATATAAGAATAAAAACCATACCTTTCAACCTATGATTGTAATTCTATTGATGAGCTATTTAAACGAGAGATTATACTATTGAGTACTTTTCAACCAGAGATTATACTATTGAATATTTTTAGTGCTACTCCAACCTTTATTTGTTAGAGTGGATATTACAAAACATATACACATACCACTTGAACAAATATAAGAAAGAATTAATACCAATAAGCTTTTATCAAACCAATTCTAATCAAATTTGAATCATTTAATAATCAAATATTTTTGTCTCACGTGAGATATTGAATGTTTGCACTAAATTATTTGCCCATGGAGATATAGAAGCACCAGTAATAAGGTTACTTAGGATTGATAAGGAATTTGATATTTACACAATCATAAGCTCAAGTAAAGCAGAACATTGGAAAGAACCTAACACTTGGGGTGTTGATTCTGTTGGAATTGATAGGAGAAAGAAGGATTTGTCGACGTCGTTGTCCCAGTGGCAGATAAGGTAGGCAATCCCAGGAATGCCTAAAACACCTTGCACCAGTAGCTTAGCTTGCTCACTTATATTGGGACTAAAACACACAGCATATTTGTCAAGATTTATCTTTTGTCCAGATGCCTCTTCTCATACATTTCTAAAACCTCCTTAAGCTTATAAGCCATGCATACCTATACATGAAAACAAAACTATCATCTCCAAAAAAATAGACGAGACTCTTGGACACCTTCTAGCCACAGGAATGCCTTTGATATCACCATCTAGCTCAGCTTTCCTCAATAAACAGATATCGGGATAAGGGATCACCTTACCTTACCCACCTTGAAGGTTTGAAATCCACAGTCTAGTCACCATTTACCATAAGAGCATAAGACATAGATGACACACAATTCAAATCAGCCTTGCCCATTTATCATCAAAGCCAAGCTTCCACATTATGGCATCCTGGCATCCAAAAAATTCCACTCAATCCTATCATAAGCCTTGAACATATCAAGTTTCACGGCAGCCTTAAAACACTTAACCTTTAAACACCTCTTCATCAAATGGATGGTTTCAAAAGCAATAAAAGCATTATTTGTAATTAACCTTCCAGTCACAAAGCCATTTTGTGATTCTGATATAACCTGAAACAAAACTCTTTTCATCCTGTTAGTTATACACTTAGCTACCAGCTTATACACCAAATTACATAGACTAATGTCTAAATTGAGAGACTAGCTTAGGCTCACCCACTTTAGGAATCAGAGAGAATAGAGTGTGATTTTTACCTTCCAAAGAAGCACTCTTGTGTTACACCTCCAAGACAGCTTCTGAAACCTGATTCCCCACCACATGCCCATATTTTTGGTAGAAAGGAGCTGGCATCCCATCAGGCCAGGTGCCTTAACAGGTTGCATTTGATTAAGAACTGCATCCAAATCAAGCTTGGTAAAGGGAACCAACAACACCTAATTCATCTCACCAGTCACTAGCGGCAAAATATTTGTAGTTACCACATCCTTCCCCATATTCCTTCACTGGAAAAAGCAACTTGTAATAACTCAAGAACAAACTCTGAATTCCATGCTGTGATGTTATCCAATTTTGTGCATCATCCATCAAACCAGGCACATGATTTCTTTTCCCCTACCATTAGCCTTATTATAAAAAAACCTTGAGTTTTTGTCATCATGCCTCAACCAAACCTGCCTCGAGCTTTGCCTCCACATAATCTCTTCCCATTCTAACAGAATTTATTTCTCTCTCATTTCTAACCATCACATCCATATTGATTTCACTAGGGCCCTTGCTTTTGCAATCCTTTAGCTTCACATTCAAAACCTCTAATTTCCTTCGCAAATGCCCCACCTAATACCAATTCCTACCCAAAAATTCCTCAAACCTAAACTATTTTTTTGTTTCTTCCCCTAAGCAAACAACTAGCATCTCTACCTTGTCATATCATAAGAGCAGCATGAGCAGATCTTGACATTTTCACATGATTAACCATTAACACAAGGAACTTTTCCAACCACAAAGCATTAACATAAGCCTTGTCCAGCCTTACCTGAGTATTACAACTCCTACTATTCTAAGTATAACGATATCCCTCAAAAACCACTTCCTGCAGTCCATATCTTGTTATAGATTCCCTAAAGGAACCAATTTGGGCCCAAGTCCTATTTCCCCCAAGTTGATTATCCCAGCTTCATTAAAGTCACCAAACACTTGCCAAGGCACACCATCAACAACAACCAATCTTTCCAGTAAATTCCAAGAGTGATGTATGAACTAAATGAATAATATGGACTAAATAAAAAGAGAAATAAATAAATAATATAAACTAAATACTATGATCTATTATCTGTTAAATTTGGACCTAACTCCATCTCAAAACCCAGGTTATGAGATGGAGGATTGTCCTTGTTTATATATGTGTTTGATATTGTATGTCCAATCGATGTGGGACATTTTAACACTCCCCCTCACATCGGTAGTTCATCGATGGACGGTGGTGGGCTTACAGCTGCGTGCCACGGGGTGAGGCCTGCTTTGATACCATGTTAAATTTGGGCCTAACTCCATCTCAAAACACAGGTTATGAGATGGAGGATTGCCCTTGTTTATATATGTGTTTGATATTGTATGTCCAATCGATGTGGGACATTTTAACATTATCTTTTATAGTTGTGAGAAGTGATTAAGTAGAAAAGAAAAAAGAAAAAAGAAAAATATAGAAAATAATTCTCGAAGTCATTTACATTTTCTTCATCTCTTAAAGGTATATTACTTGAGATTTTTATTTGATAAATATAATTGATGTATAAAAATGATATTTGATTTCTTTATAAAATCTTTTTATTTGATTCCTTTTATGAGATCAATATTATTTATTATTTTTAAGTCTTCTTTTTTTAAACATATGCAAAACTATTAGTTCATTTTTATACATAAATTCTATTGGCATATATCTTTGAATGAGTTCTTAAACCAATAGAATCAATGTATTTAAGAGTATACCTTGTGAAGTTAGAGACGAAACGAATTCAGATTTCTTACATTGAAATTGAATGAATTTAATATTGATACATTTTTTATTAAAATATGAAAATGATATTGACATTAGTATAGTAAATCATGAATGTTTAGACTACTAAATTAACTTAAGTTATAGATTTTAATTGTAATTTTAAAAGAGATTAAAGAACATGAGAAGTTCTGTTAGTTTTTTTTATTTTTTGTTCTGTTATTTTTATTTTATTTTAAATTTTATTTGTTTATATGTTGTTTATATCGTGACTTTATGCATGTTAATTGACTAAATAAATTTGTATTTACTTAGTTTTGTTATTATTTTATACATCTATTTTTTTCAAAATCACCAGTATATTTTGTTATTTTTATGCACCTTAACTTAAAAAGATAAAATTAATCAATACTTGAAGAATTATATTTGAAGAATTCCATTACAATGTTCCAAACAATAAAAAAGTCATACAAGAAAATATAGGTACAAAGTGAATCAGAATAGAGCATGTCATGGTGTGAAAACATCACGAATTGAGTATAACTATCTCAAATTCTTGGACCGAGTACAATGTGTGTGACAGTTGCATGCATGTCACAACATGAATTATTATGTGCCATGGTGCCAACACATCTAATCTCATTTTTCGAATCTATAAATAAGACCCCTATTTCATTATATCAATCATCCCATATATAGGTTTTCAACTCTTCTCTTCTTACTCTCTTAGGCTTTCTTTTATTAGTTTAAAATTCTTCTATCATTTGAGAGTTAAACAAATTTAGTTTATGTAATAGTTGTATTTTCAATTCAATAAACAAGTTCAACATTCTATTAGGAGGTTTTTCAAAAATAATTAAGATATTCAATTGAGGTATATTTTTAATGTTTTCTTTTCAGTGATTCTTTATGTGTTAGTTTTACATAATATTTTTTATTTGTTCATCATTTATTAAATTAAACATGTTTGGCTAAAATTATAATGTGATATTAGTATTAATGTTATGCTTGTAAAATATTAAAATGGGTAAAAATATTTTATAAAATTAAGTATTATTTCTATTAAGGAATTCTACAAAATTTATTATAGAAAATATACACTGATGTCAGAATTTTCTTAATAAACTTTAAATATGAAAGTTAGATTTAAGGTTTAATTATTTAAATTTGATTTAAAATGGTACTTTTTTTATCTGTGATTTGGTTTATATGTATAGTGTAAACTATATTTCAAATATTTTTATAAGAATTATTATTTAAAGATATATCGAGGACATAACTTTTATAATAATTTTAAAATATGAAAGTCAATTCTCATATAATTAAAATCTTGAATACAACTTTGATATCTTAAATAAAGTTTAAATTACTAGGCTCTACTAAAAAAGACAAATTAAATAATTTATTAATATCTTATAAAAAAGTAGAATTTAATAATTAATAAATTGGTAAGTCCAATTAAAAATATTAATTGATTTATTATTAATAACGAGAATGATACTTGTTCTAAGATATTTGTATATAAAAAAAGAACGAATAATTTTAATTTATATCTTTAATAACCTATTTAATATTGAACAATCATAATCAATTAGTTAATACATCTCATAAATTCTTTACGATAAATATCTAAATACATAAATGTTTATTACATCTATCTTTATTTTTATATCATTAAATTATATTTTCAAACCTAAACTTTATAACAAAATATTTAGATTTTATTTTTATTTTTAAAAAATTGTTGAAAAATTTAAGAATCATATTATTATTTTTTTTGACCAAACTTGAAAATATAATTATCAATTTTTATAAATGATTCGTACACTTACAAGCATTTTATAAATTCTATAAAATTTGATAATCAAGGCATCCCTTCTAAAAAGCCAGTGGACTTACCCAGTCACCCACCCTTAATAAAAATACCAAACAAGAAATACATAAGCTTAACCGAAAGGCAATGAAATAGGATCATAGGGATGAAGCTCTTGATCCACCAAAATGTGTAGTTGTTACTATCACCACTATTTATCAGCATGAACTTCAACCAAGCCTGGTATTTGCATACAAATAAAGTCATTAGATCCTCAGCCTAAATGAAAGCCTCTAAATGGCTTGTCAATGAAGATGAACTTTTACGAAAACCTCATTATGCAGATCAGATTGGCCATGTACTTAATGGACTGCAACAAAGTGGAAATGTTCATGAATGATACGAGCTATGTACTACATCTTAACCATATAACGTTTCAAGAAGTTAATAAAATTTTAATAAACTTATAATTGAAGAAAGAAATTCACCATGTAATCAAATAAATATATTCCTTAGTAAAAGTAACAAATGTTGCAAACAAAAAAAAGAGAACCGATTAACTGTAACTAGGTTAGAGCATACTACTAATACCATCTTGCCACTCCTATTTGACAAGTGCACTACACCTGTTGTCTTCATCGGCAAAAAGGCATTTGAATTGAAGTCTCTACTTAAAGAATGAAACAATTTCTCATTGATTCCCCCATATTCATGCTCAACCCTGAAACAGTCTAAAATGTTTTTGTTTTTCTTTCAGTTGGACAGCCTTAAGATCTCAGTTCTATTCCTTTACTAAACCCATATACACTTCTAGTAGTACTGAGAGCACTCCCTTCTTGATTTGAAGACAAGGAATAATTGATTAATAAGCACCTTCTACCATGGATTCTTCATCAAGCTAATATTTTGTCACCTCCAATGTTGAAAATATTGAGGCATCACTGCCTCTCTCCACTTATCCAAGTATTATGTATAAGCTCGCAAAGTTGGTTACATAGCCGACTAATCCATTCATTCCTATAAATATGGTGGGCACTTTAGGTGAGTGCGACATAAGTGAAGAAGTGATCAATAATAGGTTAGTGTGTGTGATATGGGATAGTGTAAAGTGAGTAGGTGAGGCTGCGGATTATGTTGTTAAGTAATGTGAGTGAAGTGACAAGAGAGTGAGTACTGTTTGTGAGTGCAAGTAGGCATCAGTGCCCGTGTCCGTGAGTGTGAAAGTGAACATCAAGTGTACTACTTTTGTACAAGTGCTTACCCAAATAAAATTGGTTTATTTTCCTACTTACATACTACATCCATCTGATTCAATGTAATCGTGCCCGTTTTGTCTGTAAGGGTGTGCCAGATGGCCATTTCCCAGTAACAGAGGATTTTCTCACCATGGAATTATCAGCCACATTTCTCTTCAATGATTAAACAAGTTCCCACCATAACTTCTATATAAATCTTTAAATTTTGTCTGCTTGCGCTATTGTATTATTTGTTTCTATCATTACCTTTTATGATTCCTGCAAAGTATCCGAACAGAAACAGAAAAGGAACTACAAACCAATTGATCTGTTTTAAAAGAAGACAAACATATAACTTAGATCATTTTAGATATAACATTTGAAAAAATAACGATAAAACTTTGATAATTTTATTTAAGAAAGCACGTATTACATAATTCTATGTAGCATCTTGCTCACAGTAGATATTGTCCCTCCTAAGAAACTCCGATAGCTGAACAGCTTGAACAATACCACAACCTCATTGTCAACGTAACATCAAATGACCACTACTAAAATTGCTATATTATGAAGAGTTACAAGATCAACTCTTTGAGCTTCCGTCATCAGCATTTTAATCTATATGCTCCCATGCCTTCGTTTATATTCAATTTTATTGCAATAATAGAGGAAACAACCAATTAATGAAACAACTTTGGCAAACCAAGTGTGGATTGACAGAATTTAGGTACCTCCTTTGAATGTTGTTATAAGCGAATTATTGTCAAATTACCAACATTCAAGGGTCAAGACAAGTCTTAGACACTGCTGATGTCCACTCTGTTCTTATGCAGCTGAAAGGCAGGGGTGATCCAGCTTCCACAATTGCATTGAATGCCAGACCAATTGAAGTAACCTAAGCGAGCTTCACAATGAACACATGACAACTTGCCCTGCAATGCACCTTCTTCAACAGCAGTCATCCAACGTAACGGCTCGACAAATATGGAGGAACACTCGGCCTCCTCCGATTTATTGAACAGGTCTCTACCTTTTCGTTTATGCCAACCAAAAGACTCCTCCCCTTCACCTGGAATGTGTTCCACAACGTTATTCTGCGACGCAACTATTTTCCTACACTTCTTGCACCGGTACACATGTCGATGACTATTGTATCCCACATTGGAAGAAACTTCTCCCTCGGACGAGACCACTGCACCAAATTTAGAACTATCTATTTTCTCCCCACGGTTGTAAGACTCACCCAATAATGTAAGGCGAAACCGCCTATATATGGGGCTAGTATGATCGACCTTGAAGCCCATATCCTCAAACATTTTGAGCTGATCTAGAAAACCATCATTAGGACAAACAGAGTCACAACTTTTCCGCAGGGATTCAAGAGCAGCTTCTCGAGATAGTTGTTCAGTTCTCATCAAATAAGCAGTAATCACAGCTGCACTTCTAGAGACACCAGCAAAGCAGTGAACCAGAATCGACCCATCTTTTCTACTTTGATCAATGAAATCCAAGCACACGTCTAAATAATCCAACAAATTCTCACTCTCCATGTCTCGAAGCGGCACGGCCATTCTTACAAGCTTCAACTCCGTCCCTGCAAATTCCAACAAGTACAAAAGCTTCTCTGTTGAAGAAGATGGGTCAGAACCAGAATCATCCTCAGAAACAGACCCATCAGCATAAAGTTTCTTAATTTCCTTTGTGGGGATAGTGAGACTAGTTCGCCATTCAGAGAAGAATGTTATCGAAGCCGAACTAAGAAGAGAGAGAATATGAGTGATATCACTACCATTAGGGTTTTGGAGAATCTCTGCAGCGTCGCTGATGTTACCGATGAATAGGCTTTCACGGACTAGGTATGGCATGATATCAATATTCACTGTAAAAGAAGTGCCTCGAGCAAATAAAGCCCTGGGAATTTACGGAAACTCCAATGCTCTTCTCAGAAATTCTACAGAAATTAGGAAGATCGTACCAGAATCGTTCAGTGTAATGATCTAAGAATCCCGCAATCTTTTTACGCCAATTGATTTGTAAGGTTGGGATTCCCACTGCATTCGGCAAGTAAAGAAGAGAGTTTTGAAAGAAAGAGAACTTGTTGACTAAAATTTAGGGTTTACACGCTAGGAAAATGCGGATACATCATTCAAGAAGATCGTTCCTAATCTCAGTTTTAAGAAATAATATACCACAAATAGTTATTTATTAACCAAGAGGATATTTTGTGATTAGTGAATAATTTATGTATAATTATATTATACTATGATTACGAAGAAATTTAGACCGTAGAAAATAAATTAGATACTTAAGCCATGTTTAATTAAAATAAATGAGATTGAGAATAAAATTATTTTCTCCGGTTTGATTGTAATATATACATATAATAAAATAAAAATAATTTTAAAAAGCCATGTAATTGTTATTCTAGTATTCTTTAGAAGTTATCATTTCATTCTCTCTCCACCGTATAAAATTGTATTATTTCAATTTTATTTTTAAATATTAAATCTTAAATTTTAAAAATCTAAAATGTTAAATCCTAATCCTTAAACCATAAAAACCTAATTCTTAATTATTAATACTTTGATTTTATTTTGTGAATAATAAATATAAAAGAAAAAATTATCAAAAATATATTTTCTTATTTTTTAATTTTTTTAATATTAAATAATAATTTTTAATAATATATATGTCTAACAAAAAAATAATGATTAAATAATATTATTTAAATTTTACTGAATATATTAATATAAAGATAATATATATTATTTTTCATTTTATTTTAATTCTAAACCAAACATTATAATATTATTTTATTTTTTAATTCTAATAATCAAACTAATTATTACAATAATAATACTATTTGTTCTACGTTCAATTACATTATCATTACCATATCTCTTATTTTCACGTTATACTAATCAAATATGACCTTAGCTTAATTTATCTAAATTTTTATTTATAAAATTAAGTGTATTTGCTAACAAAAAAAAAATATTAAAATATTAATTTTTAAATGTAATAAAAATATATATTAAATATTAATTTTAAAAAAATTATTATGTAATTATTTTTTATATAAGATATGTACACAAAAACATATTAAATATTATTTTAAATAAAATTTATTTTATTAAAAATAATTATCGTCAATTTTATTTAATTATATTATACTAGTTGTCATTAAATATTTGATCGCCACATAAATTGTGTGTGTAATAAATACGTAAGTATATGTATCGTAACAAGTAATATAATGATAAGTAAAAATCGTTCATACGGGGATTATTTTATTATAAACTAATTTTAAAAATTAAAAATAAAAAAAAACATTTTTTTGTGTTTTTATATTTTAAGAAAACAAAATTAAAATAACTAAAAGTAAATAGAAATAATTAATTAAATTAGATTTTGTGACTAAAAAGATATATGAGAAAATATCTAAGAATACTTAATCCCCCAATTTTCTAAATATGTGAATCGCTAAAATACTCTCAATATAATATCAATTAATTACATGATCCATTGAACATAACGTAGCATGTAAATTAATATAATTAAATTAATATTATAATTGAGAAAAAATATTAGATTATCACATTGTAAAATTTGGGTTCATATGATCTCTAGATTAATAAATTAATTACATATAATTTTGTTCATAAAATTCATATTTTTTTATAAAAAAAGACATAAAATTGATAAAGAAAAGAGTAGAAAAAGAAATACAATCAATCAATTGAATTACAGTATTAATTTTTCTCTTAAATCTTCACCAAAATTGTGTCATCTCTTGAATTTTTTTGTATTTTTTTTTCTTTTTAGTTCTAAAAACTGACCAAAATTATGCTAATTGAGGTTGATTAGGGTTTATGGGGTGATTAGGGACTTAAATAAAGCTCAGGTACGATGTGGACCGTCCGATCAGTTTCAGATCAAGGGCTACGATTAAAATAAACAAAATTGACAATTTTAGCAAATCACAACATGCCACGTGGCATTAGAAATTCATTGGGTGAATCCGGGAGTGACATGTGGCAAGAGAGACCGGTCAGAGTCAACGCTCGCCGAGTTAGTAACACGTGGTGCGACGTGATTCGTAGGAATGGATGGCATGGCGCAAGGGTGGAACACGCAGAGCAATGGCATGGTGACACGTGGTATAGCACGTTGATCGATTTTCAAACTCAGATTGAATATTGTGCTTACACGTGGCGCGTGTTTCGTCCTCCTTACACGCGACGCGACGTGATTCACTCTCCGTGATTGTGTGGCATCTATATGGCTTGCCCAGTCACTCATATGTTTACGTGACATGACACATGATAATTTCTGATTGGTCCTGTGTTAAAAATTCATAAATTATATTTTAACCTCTTTTTTACTAAAAAGTTTATATTTTAATTTTTTTATCATAAAAATACTATTTATTAAATAAAACAAATAAATATTAAGTAAAAAAATACGTTAATAATTCTGTTTTTATAGAGTCATCAATATTGTATGAGCAAAGTGTAATACAATTCGATATGATTTGGTTTTGATACCATTATGCTTAATATATCTAATATAATATATCAAATGTAATTAAATTTCATTGAACTTATGAGGCATAACAAATGAAGAGTGCATGGTAACCTCTATGGGTGAAAGCTCGAGTCTTTGAATACCTACCATCATAGAAACTTCGTTGAGTCATAGACACTAATGTGATGTTGGCCTAAGACTTTATCGACTAGAGTACCAATGGAAGACGATCCCCTCAAGCTGCTAATTCCTACCCATATATCAAGGGAAACGTTTTTTTGAGGATCACATCGATAAAAACAAGAGTGAAGAACTTTGAGAGATGGTGGTATGGTAAGTCACTTATAGGAATAAGTAAATAAAGGCTTTCAAATCTAACACTCAAATATTCATGTTGGATGACATCAGCATAAAGATGAAGTATATACTATACTAATAAGGAACAATAGAGCCCATTATATATTTGAGTATCATTGCCACATGTCATTTTGCTATTTGTGGTGCCTAGTACGTGGTACATAGGTTTGAGTGCTTTTCGAAGAGTCTGGGATCTAGGAAATTAATACCTTATTATAAATGTCCCAAGTCATGGTAATCAAATAGGGGTCCTCAATAATGCACCCTCGTTCCAAGGTCCTCGATTTCACATTCAAACAATCGGCAATTGGTGGTTGTCTTTAGGGGCAAGCCTATAAGCAAGCACGGGTTCTTACTAAAATCACATACACAAGCAAATTATAAATATCATGAGAATCTTGATATGCAAATTTTTCAGAGAGAATGTAAAAGATGTAAACAATGAGATATTTGAGGATGAGAATAATGATGGTAATAATGGTAAGTAAGTAACAATATTAGTAACAAAAAATTAGCAAATACAATGCAAATACATGTGAGCAAAGGAAATCGAAATGCAAATGCAAGTGAGCAAAGGAAAAAGGGAATAAAAATCAATTACAACTCAAGTATTTAGTGCTTGGAAATCAAAATACATCATTACAAAAATAAATATAATTTTATTTGTTCTTTAAGTATAAGTAACTTTACTTATTGTTAAAACACAACTATATTTATTTAAATATTATACTTAATCTTAGAGTGTAAATAGCTATTTTAAAATATTTGTACCCCTTATTACATTTATAAATAAATACAAGTTGTAATCAAAAAATAATAAAAATGAAATATGAATTACAAGATAATTTTCAACTAGTTGGTTTTATTGCTCATCATCGTCTTCTTTGCAATATTTCTTGTATGTTCATTTTGCCTTTATTTTTTTTACTACTTTTCTTCTCTTCATCCCTGTAAATTTGCAAAGTTTAATAATAGTTTCTTTACTGATTACCGAGTTTGTAACTTTGTATCTTTAATTAATGTGGCTAATTAGTCATTGAAGAGGAAAGTAGTATTACTATTATAAGTAGGTTAATTTTGCGATAATTTGCAACAAAGGTCGATAAATATTAAAAATCACAAGCATTAGATCAGGAAGTGGGCGCAAACTTTGGGATGTGATATTAAGCTTGATATTGAATACAGTTGCATCACGGTTTAACCATTGCACATTATGGTTGTTTCCTAAGCGAAATAGGGTGATGGATGTAGGTAGACAACCAAGTGTTGGTAGGCTTGTCATCCAATTCTTCAAGCTCCTAGTACACACAGGTTTTATAACAATGCTCCTCATGCCATGAATGGTATTTAATTTCTTTTTTTTTAATATTCAAAATGACTCATTACTTACCAATTTGTTTATATTTTCTTCTCTGTACATAATCCAAGCCTCAATGTACATTCATAATAACTATTATGCAATCTTATGACTATGTTTGGATTATTAGTAATCTCAATTGACAATTTATTTCATAAAATTGTATCTTGAACTGTCAAAACCCCAAAGTAAATAAACCCATAAGTTCTTAGCTTTAATTCCATTTTGTTTATTTCTATCTAATATTTTTTAATTTTTCATGTACTATTTGCAGTTAGCTGATGATGTTTAATTGAAGGTTGGACTATGTTTTGTTGCTGATAAAGGGGGACTTGCAATTAGCTAGTCTTTTATTTTTGAATTTGACCAGGAGAAGAACTTTTGGTGCCTGTATGTTGACTTTTTACCTAGTGCAGATGATTGTACCAGTTTGCTTCTAGCCAATTGGGTGTATGAATGAACAATATATTAATGTGTAAATATAAGTATGAATTGTAGTGGTTCTTTTTTTACTTTGATGTATAAACTTATTTAATGTTGTCACTTTTTAATCTTTCTTTAAAATGAAAATTTATCAAAGAAATATTATTTTACTTCTAAATTCTCATTGAAGAATTCTAAATTGAATACAAATTAGTAGTAATAGCCTATAAGTGTTGGCTATTTTCATGAAAAAAAATGTTTACATGTAAACTTGATTTTAGGCTCTATTAAGTCTATTAAGTAAATTCTAAGAAAACGTTAGAGTTTTGGGTAATCGTACTTCAACTATATATTTTATAATTATCACCACAATATTGTATTTATGCATTTACTAGCACATGTTCATAACAAGAATCAAGATAACATGTATGACATCGTAGTCATAGTGTTCCAATGACTCATATTCAGATACTATTGCATATCTACTTAAGGTTATTTCATTAGGCTTTTGGTTGAGTCAATTCTAATGTTGCTTGATTGAGTTATAAGTCCTTTTTAGTTTGATAGATTGATCCCCCTAGTAGACATACTGATCTCACTCTAGATTGATTTCTAAACGATCAATAATCGATCGTGTCAAACTATGTAATTAACTTTTAAAAATATAAGTCTAGAGAAAGAGATCAATCACCACATGAGATAGATCAATCCCCTTTCTGATTGAGGTAACTTATTTTTGAGAGGGAATCAATCTCGCATATGAGAATTAGCCGATTTCATCTTGTTTTATGCATTTTTTAATTATAGTACCAACAACTTGTTATATTTTTCCATAACAAATTAGTGAAGTTTTCTATTTAGGTTTTCATTAAATACATTACTTCTCTCTCATAATCTTTACACACAATCATCTCATAATCTTTACACACAATCATAGAGTATTTTTTATGAGCACACAGTTTACAAAGTTCATTATCTCTACTCTTTGCTTCTTGGATTTATGGCTTAGCTTCATTATCTCATCTAATATATTCATATGATTATGCTAGCATAAATCTGAGTCTACTTATTAATTTTGAATCTTTAATTTTATATGATTATGCTAGTATAAACCTAAGCCTATTTATTGAACTTTTGCTTAATTGTTTGCTTTAAGATTCCTAGTTGATTTGATTTATTTGATATATATTTTAAATATTTTAATTAGGATTATTCATTATTAAATAAATTCTAAAAATATATGAATACTTTTGTTTTTTGTGTTAATCTTGTTTATAGGTTGATCGGTGAATGTGTCTAATTGGTGAGAATATAATCAGAACATTGTTAGAATCTATTTACGCTAATATTAAAGGCTATGAAAATATAGTAGAGACTCATAAGTAATGTGTATGATGACATTATCCTAAGGATGGTAATATAAGATTGAGTTTGTACTTGAACATTTAAGTTTCAAAGTGGATAAATTAGTTTGTCTAGCATACGAGTGATTTTTCTCTTATGTAATGGTTATAGCCTAAATTATTTCTACCTAAAAATCTTGTGTTATTTTTAATTTTTTTACTTTATTATTTATACGCGATTACATGTCTATTCATTGTAATTAGGTTACGAATTTATAAATTGTTAAATTAAAAATAACATATTCATCCCTCTAGTGCTTTTTAGTGTATTTTATAACTTACAATTGGTATCAGAGTCAATACTATATACACTTAGTGTTATTACTAAGGATGTTTATTATGGATCATTTTATTAAGGGTAATAACTCAAATGATTAGGAACTTAAATATTCCTTTCTTTCTAAATTTAATGTTAAAAGTTATAAAAACAAAATTTAAAATGTCTTAGAACTATAGAAGAGAATACTATTTTAAATATAAAAATATAAAAGTTAAATGAATAGCTTGTGATAGATGAAAGTTTTTTCTAATAAATTAAAGAAAATAAAATATTTTACAAGAACAAAATAATACATTGATTTTTAGTCTTGTAGGTTTGAGGGAAAAAATAATAAACTTACTGTAGATAATAAAAAGTTGGTAAAAGATCTCAAAGAATCATGTGAACCAAGAGAAATATTTTCCATTAGAGCTTAACACTTGATAACATTTTGAACATTGGTAAGTCCTATAATGATATACGTGGCATTGGTTATAAGGATGAGAGTTTCACACCTTCAACGTCAAAGACCAAATTTGTAAATCCTTCTAACTATGTCCTTGTTATTACTAATTGTGCACAAACAACCACTAGACCTTTGGAATAAAAAATTGTTAAGCTTGTGCCTATTTGTCATCATTGTGGTAGAAAAATTTGTATTAGGCCTAAATATGGATTCTTATTGACAAAAACTCATTTTAATAATTCTTTCCATACTTCTAGTTATATGACTCATCGTTATCATCCTTATATGCATATTATATCCAATAATTCTATAAAAAAGCATAAAGTTATAGGTTCAAACGGGCAAGTCAAAATCAATATATTTCATTCTAGGATTCATTATCATCATCCTATCATACTATTTCATCTTCATTAAGGATGGATGTGAAAAGTAAAGCTAAGTTTAAGAACATACCTATAAAGCCTAAGGTAGTTGAGTCCCAACCCAAAGACATAAAATCACTGAAATTCAAAAAAATGTGGGTTAGAAAATATTGCATTTTTTGGGTCATCTAACTGTCTTTTATTATTCACTTAAGTATTTTTGTTTGAATTCTTAAATGATCATAGGTGAGTAATTTAGGAGGATTGCATTTATTTATTTTTTATTTTTTTTTGTTTATTATTGAATTTCTTTTTAAAAAAATGCATAAAATCTTTTTTGGTCAAAAAGATAATAGTCTTGAACAACAATTATACACATATAACATTGTTATTAATGGCTCAACTCATTTTGTTTTTTATTATATAAATGATTCTACAATTTTGATGTGTACCCATATATAATTTTATATGTAGTGATTGATGTTGACATGAACCTTTTCAAACACTCACGATTTCACATGTATATTGTGTTTGAATTTTATGATTACTCTTAAAAGATTATAGAACTTAAGCGAGCCTTCACTATAAATTATGTTGAGTTATATTTCTTGTTTTTTAAATTTTTATCTTAAGAAGGCATCTAGTATTGAGAGAGCTACCAAATATAATGTGTGCAACTATTGCAATAAGCGAAGATGACTACCTCACAACTAGTGTGAAATTCATCATGGTAAGTCTATTGCTCGTGTATGTCAAAAACTAAATTAAAAGGATTGTGTAGAAAACGAATATGCTTATAAAAAAATGCACTTGGCATGCATAATAAAATGAGTCCAATATATTAAAAATAAATAAATAATCATGTGCCGCATTTATAAAATAAAATGAAATAAAAAATTTAAGTTTTCTCTTGGTAGATATTTTTATTTTGTGATATTGAAGACTTAATTGTAATTTTACATGATAGGAAATACTTTTTCTTATAGGTTCTTCATGATTAATCATAAATTAATTAATTGGCTTACTAGCGGAGTTCAAACATGTATACTAATTTTAAGTAAGTGTTAAAATGTTATTATAGTGTGCTTGTGTTCTTTTTCTATCCTGATTTCTTATTTTTACAATAGATAATTAAAATTTGAATAGAAACAAATTTTACCTTAGCTGTGTGTTTAATAGTTGTTAAATAAGTTTGTTGCTTTGTGTGACTATTTATTTATAAAAAAAATATTTTTTTAGTTTATCTTCTCCTAATGTATTCCTTATTAAATTGATATTATACTTTAGGTATCATAAGTTTTAGAGGGAGTTTAGCTTCATGACATATTTACATATATATTTCCCAATGGTTTCTTACATATGTAATATCTCTTAAGGTTTTATCCTTTTTGTATGTTAATAAGGGGAAAGTGATTCGTATCTCTTCATTCTCATATTTCATGTTGTTATGCATATAAGGGAAAATACAATTAAAGGGAGAATAACTTGCATCTTTATGTTTTATGTTGAGTTTGATTGATGTGAATGTATACACTACATAATTTTTTCAACACTTTGCTTAATTCGATGTAAATTGAACTAATTTACAATGAGGATTCTAAGCCAAGTTGTTGTATGATGTATCTATGTGATTTCAATAACATACAAGCTTCTCAACTTATAGCAAAGATGGATTCAATAGACTAGGACATAAATGTAATTTTACTTTACTTCTACGATTATCATGTAGTGAGAGAGAGATTTTCCACACGAAAATGTCAATGGGAAGTTTGTAAGATCTATGAGTGTTGGTTTTTCTTGTGGACTAATTTTTTTCCTACAAACTTGTTTTTAGGCTTGTTATCAAGTCTATCAAGTAAAGCCAAAGAAACGTCAGAAGTTTAACACCATTGCATTGATGAGTGCTCAAAAAGCACTAAAATTACCATGATTTTATGCACATTAATTGATTTAAAATATATATATTTATATATATTTGTCTTTTCGGAATCATGGGTATTTTTATTGTTTTTAAGGTATTTTTGCTTAAAAACGCAACTTAAAGACTCAAAAAGGAATACTGGAGGCAATACATCATAAATATATTCATAAAATAAATGAAGAAAAGTCAACAAATATGAAAAAATTGGACAAAATGGGTCAAAAATGTCAAAAAGGAGAAAATCGCACCACCTAGCCACGCCGGCCAACACGTACAACGCTCCCAGCAACGCGCGCGCCAACTCTTCATTCCGTGCGCGCCTGCGCCCATCTGTGCCCATTTGTGCCCCATCTGCATGCGCCTGCGCACATCGCTGCCCATTTGTACACGCTGTCGCGCCCACGCCAGCATAACGTCATCAGTATGATGTCATCATTTACTACTCCGCGTTTTCTCCATTTTTAAACATTTTTTCACCCACTTTTTCTTCCCATCCTCACCTATGAATACCCTCATTCTCTTCATAACTAAACACACCTAAAAACACATCTTCTTTCTCTTTCTTTCTCTCTATTTCTTAGTTTTTTAGTTTTTCTTAGTTTTAGAGTTCTTCTCTTTTTGAGAAGAATTAATTATGATTTTTGTAATTTATTTTCTTTTCGATTCAATAAATAGGAGTGCAAATTCCGTTTAGAGGTTTTCCAGCAACGGGAATAGCAACAAAGTACTGTAAGGATTTTATTTTCTTTACAGTTATTTTTTATGCTTTATTCTTACATGTTATATTTAATTTGTTTGTGATTAAATTTAACTTTACTGGCTATTTGTAAACATGATATAATAATAACGTTTTTATGTTTGCGAAATATTAAATAGGTAAAAATCTCTAAAATGAATTGATTTTATTTTTATTTAAGATTTTATATTAAGAATGTTAGAGAGAAATATATTATTTTTCATTACAAACTTAAATCTGAAAATTAGATTTTAAGGTTTAGTTATCCGGTCTGATTTAGAGTAGTGCTCTTTTATTTGTTGGTACAATCGCCCGGTAGTTAGAGTGAAGCTCTATTTCAAAAGTTTTTATAAGAATTATTATCTGAAAATGTATTGACAACATGTTTTCAATAGTGGTTTTAAAACTTGAAAGTTAGTACTAGGATAACTAAATTCTTAGGTTTAATTTGGATACCTTAAATAAAGTTTAAATTGTCTAACCCCACCAAAGGTGGCATTTAAATGGTTCATTTTCAATCTCTTATAAAAATGAATTAATTTAATTAACCAAATTAGTTATCAACCTCACCCATAGGTGTTAATTGATTTGTTTAGTTAACAAAGAATATCTAACTCCACCAAAGGTGATATTCATTTAAAAAAGAGAGAATCAATAAATATCAATTTATATCTTTAATAACCTAAATAATATGAGCAAGCATGATTAACTTAGTTATTATATCCATAAATACTCCACTATTTTAACAGATAAAATTTGCATAAATGTTTATTAAATCTCTATCTATATTTATTTTTATGTAAGTAGATTAAAATCACAAACCCCAAAATATCGTGACAGGATGTTTAGGATTTAATTTCGTTTTTAAAAGTTTGAATAATAAATTAAAAACCATATACATTTCTTCCTTAGATCGACCTTGGGAGTATACTTATCATTTTCTACGAAATGATTCGTGCACTTGCGAGAGTTTTATAAATATAAAACCAAAGTATTGACAGGATTGGCAATGTCAGTTCTGCTCATCATGCATACATATTTAAGTCCATTTTATAAAGGTTTTTGTTAAATCAATTCTGATGTTACGTGATTGAGTTATAAACATTTTTAGTTTGATGGATCTATCCCCTTAGTAGATGAATCTATCCTACTTTAGATTGATCTTCAAATGATTATCGATCGATTGTGTCAAACTACGTAACTTTTAAAAAAAAGGTCTATATAAAGGGATTGATCTCCACTTTAGATAGATCGATCTCATTGGCATAACTTAATTTTGAGAGGATGGATTGATCCCCCTTATATAAGGATCAATCTAGTTGATGAAAATTGGTCATTTTCGTCCTGTTTTATAATGTTTTTAATCTCATTCAACTACCAATACCTATTATATTTTGCCATATTATATGAATGGCATTTTTCCATTTACATTTCATTAAATATGTTACTTGTCTCTTACAATCTTTACACATAATAATAAGGCCCTTTTGAGGAGTACCTAATTTAGCGCAATTTTTTACTTAAATTTTACTTGTTTTATTCAATAAATAATATTTTTTAGGATAAAAATATTAATGCTTAGCTTCATTATTTCATCTATTATATTCATATGACTATAATGGCATTGATGTGAGTTTGCTCATTGATTTTGAATATTTGATTTCATATTATTATACTAATATAGATCTTAGTCGATTTATTGAATTTGTACTTAATTGTTTGTTTTAGGATTTGATAGTTGATTTGATTTATTTTATATATATATTTAATTTTCTAGTTAGAATTATTCATTATTAAATAAGTTGTAAAACACACACAAACTTTGTATTTTTTGTACTAACTATGTTTACAGTTAATATATGAACATGTCTGATTGATCAAGAGTTAATCTGAATGTTCGTCAGAATCTGTTCATGTTAATCTCAAAAGCTATAAAAATAGAACAAGGGTCATAAGTAAAATATATTATGGCATTATACTTGGGAGGGTAGTATAAAATAGAGTTCGTACTTGAACATTTAATTTTAAGAGTGAACAGATTACTTGATTCAGCAAACCGATGATTTTCCTCTTCGATCATAGTTGTAGCTTAAGTTGTTTCCACCTAAACATTTCATGTGTTATTTTTAATTTTCGCTCTTTATTGTTTACACATGATTTTATATCTGATCGTTATTATTAAGTTATAAAATTATAAATAGATAAAATTAAAAATAAAATATTCTCCCTTTTTAATCCATTTTAGAATTAGAAGTGAATTGCCTTACAAAAATAATTGTCTATCAAGGCTGTCGTTGGAACATTTTTTGTTATTATTTCTTTTATAAAGTACACATTTATAAAAAAATTAGTTGGTAAAATTAGTTTGCCTAACAATATTTTCAACTAAACTTTTTAGGTAAATGATCTCCAAAATTAGCCATCAATTGTTTTGAGAAAATTAATCTCCATCAATTTTTACGTGTGATTATTAAAAAAATAAAAATATGTGTGATATAATATTTTGAGGTATTAATTTTAAATGAGACTCATTTATTATTAGCAAGTTATCTGGGTAGATTGTGTTCTTTTACCGAAGGGCTTCAAAATAATATTTTAAAATAATTAAGTTTAAAACGTAGCCTTTGGAATGATTTAGGCTGTTCAAATTTTGTATTTAGAGACCACTTAACCCAAACGATTGTGGCTGATAAATTAGCATTTGATTGTCAATTAATACAGGGACTCCATATTTCAAAAGCAGAAAATACTACTGAAGCTCGTAATTTAATATTCTAAAGTTTTTATAAATAAAAATATTGATATGATAACTATTTCGAAAATAAGACTATTCTTAATATATTAATATGGTTATTACGTTAAATGTTAATGGCTTTTAACATTTTGGAAGTAAATGATCTCCAAAATTAGCCAAAGAGAGACGGAAAGAGCTGGAAATAAAAATAAAAATAAAAAACAGAGTCCAAACGTTTGATAATTTGTTGTAATAATCTATGGTGGTGTTATTATTTTAATCATTTTATTTTATAAGATAATTTTTTAACATTTCAAAATATTCATAATGAGAAGAAAAATTTATTATATTATATATTAGAAAAACTCATCCTCTTTAAATTAATTTTTATTATTACTTCTTCTAATTTTCGAAATTTTATAATATTTTTATTTTATTTTATGTGTTTTAATTTGTTTTTATATATCATACAAAATTTCCTATTTGTCATTTTGCTAAGAGCTTCTACTTTTGAGTTTTGACAGAAAAGTCGGTTTTGTGGGTGTATGATGATTAAAGTTTTAAAGGGTTTTTAAAAGTAGTTCGTCTTTGAGTTTAAAAGAAAAGAAAAGGAAAGTACTGTGTTTTGGGTTCTGGTCGTTGTGCTTTTTGGGTTGGATGATGAGAGTTTATTTTAAGTGCCTCCTTTTTATGCCGACTTTTTGGTTCCTCCCAAAAAAACAAAAGTGGTGAAGGTTTTGAAATTAAATATCGAATCTTTTGTTCAAAAATACGAAAATTTCATCTTACACTAACAAGGAAAATTACAAAATTCTCAATGTTTTTAAATTGAATGAAATTGGTGATCCTATTTTTATTGCCATTCAAATTTTATCAATTAATTCAATATTTAATTTTAAGTTGAGATAAATAAAATAACTAAAAAATGTATGATATTGGTATCTCCTTTTTTATCACCTTATTATATAATATTATCTTATACAAATGCTATAATATTATTTATTTATCAATATAATTTAGTTATTAATTTATTGGCTTCAGAGACTAAGCCGCTCATCTCTCAGCTCTGTTATTTTCCTATTTTGATCACTTGTGGACTTACTAATCCACAATCAAAATCAAATGAAATTGGATCGAAGGGTAACGGTAATATATATATTTTTATACGTTTATTAAAAGTAATAATGAATAATTTATATAAATTATAATTTCAAAATGAATAGTAACTAATAAAATTAAATATATAAATTAAATACTAAAAAGTTAATAGAATAAATATAATTTGTATTATATTTTAATTATCCAACATGAATTGAAAAAGAAAAAAACAAGCACAATTTTAATCAAATTTGGGTTCAATTTAAGTTGGTTCAAATAACGCGAAAAAATTAGGATTAATTTTAGACTAATCTAAATGTATAAAAATAAAAAATAATTATAATTATTTTTATATTCTAATACTATTATTTTTATACGATGAATTAGAAGTTAGTAAAATACCTAATCAATCTAAAAAATCTGAAAAACTTGATCAAATTCAAAAAATTGAGTGATTTCAATCTGAAGTTGGATTGGATTATGATTAAAAATATTTAAATTCGTATAATCCAATTCGATCAGATATATTTAAAAAATATATAATAATTAATAATATATTAATATTATAATTAAATCTAATATAAAATCGCAATCTCATACATACTCCACAGGCTCAAAAACCCTAATCTCAATAATCTGAAATCCCATCTCTCTCTGTCACTTATACTTGATTGAGTCGACTCCATCTCCACAATCGTCATGTTCTCCCGTCGTTGCTTTCTCATTCTCCCGTCGTTGTTCGATCGCTCCCAGTTGATGTTCGTTCGTTCGAGTAGTTGTTCGTCCATTCCAATCGTTGTTCATTCGTTCCCAGTTGCTATTCGTTCATTTTAATCGTTGTTAGCCCGTTTCAATCGTTATTTCCATGTTCCCATCGCTGTTCTTCAACAAAAGGTTAGATTTGTCTGAACTTTTTCTTTTTCTAAATTTTGATTTCAAATCTAATGTTCAAATGCTTTATTTTGTGATGTGCTATGATATTGGTTCATAATGTTTTGGCTGCTACATATATATTTTCTTCCGTATATACGTGTTTTTTTCTTCTCAAAAACATAAAAATTTAGGAACGTCTATAGCTAGGGTTTCACAAAACATATAATATTGTTGTAGAATCAATCATATTATGTGTGTGTGTTTAGATAAGTTTAGTAATTAGTTCACTTTTCTGTAGATGATGTTCTATGATGATTTTTAAGCTCTATTTTCTAATTAAAGTATTCTTGATCAGCTATTTTAGTTAGCATTAATTTTTAAAAAAATTAAATTTATATATAAATATATATATATATATAGTTTGTGTTTGTTAGATAGTCTAGAAACAACATACCATATTGTTTTGAGAATCGAACGAACTACTGGTTAGTTCAACCAATAACTAGAAACTAAATAAAGGAAGTGAAGGTAAGAGTCAAAATACTCTTTACTATCTTCTATTTTAGTTTAGGTTTATTAATGTTTATGAATATAGTTTTATTTTTAATTTTTATGTAAGATTATATATATATATATGTTTAAAATTATAGTATATATAATTTTTAATTATGTAAAAAATATATCTTTTAAAAAAAGAGATTTAAAGAGAAATCAACTAATTAAAATAAGTGATCTAAATCAATTAGATTTTGAACCTTTAGTCATAAGAAATCCCTCTTTTATATACCTCCTCTTACTCTGCCTTTTATTGAGGGATTATTATTTAAGTGTCGGAAATGAACGATTAATTTATATGGTACGTAGATTAGAAACACAAATGTCATACTTTTAAATTTAATTTATATAGGTACATTATACTTGGATTATAATGTTGAATTGGAAGGCTATTTAATTCATATATAAAATTATAAATATAGCTAAACATGAAGAAATTGGAAGAAAGAGCTGAAAGGATTTGAAAATAAATGAAAGTAAGCAACGTAATTAGCTTTAACATTTTATTTCATGAAAAACAAAACAACTTACATACAAATATACAGGGAATAAGAACATACCCTAGGCCTAAGCTACCATTTGATTACACTTGTCATCAAATCCTTACAATAGATCAAAGCTAGCAATCAAATGGTTAAAAATGAATGACAACTCATTTATAGTAAAGAATGCATTATAGTACACATGCACAATATTCTAAGATGTGATGTTACCCTACATCTACAGCTCCTTAACATTCCTCCCTAAATCGAGTGAGGTGAGTGGCCAGACAGTCAATTTTAGTTTCAACCGAGATATATTGATCATATCAGTATCTATTGTAGCATTTGAATCTACATTATCTACTGATGGTCGTACAATTAGTGCATACAAGAGTTCATTATCTTCTAAAACTGTGCAATCCTAGATTTATACTCAAAATTGGATTCGTTCCTCTCCAATCATTAATATCCAAGAGTTACTTGATTAAATTAAGGTTCTAGAATCAAGTATATTACATAAAACTTTCAAATATATAATTTGAATATACGTAGATTTATTTGTTATCATATTATGTGAAAATTAATTTTTTTTACATATTATTATGTTTATTAACTTATTACTTGCTTATATATATTTTTAACTTGTTAATTTTAAATTATTCAGATGTTCTTGATGGTATTGTTAACATAAAACTTAAATGATTATCTCAAGGAGTTCGTGTTATTATTAATTAGGGAGAGTGAAGTTAAATTATTTAATTAATATTTAATTTTTTATAGTTAAGTTATTACTATGGATATTTGGAGTTAAATTATCTAATTGATATTGAATTTTTTTATTCTTGATTATTTTTGTTAAACTATTTTTAATCATGTCGTCACATACTTTTTAATTTGTATGAAAATATTTTTATTTTAAATTTTTCTTTGATTTTATGTAATTTTTTATTTTAAAAATTGAAATTATATCAGATTCAGATTCAGATTTGTTCGGATTGATATTTATAGCGATTTGGATCAGATTGAATAATTCATAATTTGGTTATTTATATAATTTTTCATTTTATTAATTAAAATTAAAATTTTGACCATATTTGATCCGATGAATCTGATTGAATTCAAATTCAAATTTGTTTGGATTGACATTTATAGTAGATCGGATTTGGATTAAATAATTCATAATTTGCTTCGAATTATATCGAATTCTGATTGTCTTAAAACTGTCGGTTTCTAACCGATGCTCAATCTTATGATGAATTTGAGTATTTATGTCTAAAAATGAGATATGTCATTATTATTTTTAATTCACAAATTATTTCATATAAAATACTTAATGACGAGTTCATTGATTTGCTCGTGTATCTATCAAATTAATTTATAATTTTGTTCTTCTAAGATACTTTTGTAAATATATTATATTATCACTAATCACAATTATATAAAATTAATGTATAAAATATTCATTTATTTTAATGTTAGATAATGACTCTTTAAGGTTTTTTTTGTAATATACTTATAGTTTTGAAACTTTTTACTTTTTTAATGTTGTAAAAAATTTTAACAAAATTATTATTTGTATGTTTAATTATTAGAATTTTTTAAATTTAATTGAAAACTTTTATTATTTTAATTAGACTAAAAATTATAAAACATTTACAATATTTTAAATTAACATCGAGTTAAATATGCTAAAAATGATCAATAAATATATAAGTATTAAAATTTAGATCAGTTTAAACTAGTCTAATTTTTTTTTATTTGAGTTAAGATTTACTATTTATAACACAATTAAAAACAATTTACATTAATATTAAATTAATTTAAAATATATTAATTTGAATCAAAACAAACTAACTCAACCAAGATAAACTGACACCCATAATGACAGGGAATAAGTGATTTCAAAATTAATGACATCTTTATTCTCTTTCTATCATTTTTTTTTAAAAGTGAAAAAGAAATTATGAATAACTCTACGCAATCATTTTATTTTATTTCCTCGTTTGCAAAACATACCTTTTTATACGAAGATTTTATTTGTTTGTGCTTTGAGATAATGTAAAAGCCTAGACAAAAAGTGTTTTACGATTAAATGCAAAAACATTATCATAATTATTTTGAGGACATATAAAGTACATTTTGTACATTTTTTTATTTTTGAACGTGATTTATTCTAAAATCACTTTTAACAATATATAAGCTAACTGAACTGAAATCTCTTATGCAACAGTTCTTAATTGGGATTTGTTGGCATACAAAGTTTTGTAAGAAAGATAGAAGTAAAATGAGAATTAACACACCAAACAACCCCTTTCAACTTCTAAGTACAAACCAAAACTATGGTGACATCCATTAAATTTTGTTGCGTTGAAGAGCTGGTAATTAAACTTTGAATGAATAAAAAAAAATGCCAATCACAAGTGCTAAAAGAAAATCTTAAGTCAATTAGATATCATGACTTTGATTTACTTATAATCATTAGTAATTATTCATCTCGTAATCTAAATTTATAATCTTAAGTAATTCTTAACGTAAGAACCTAAATTTTGATGTGTAATTAACTTTAGACGTAATTAACAATAAATTTCATAATTATTAATTAAATTTTATTAAGATATAAATAATTATTAAATTTTTTACATATAAATAATATTTAATTGTATAGTATTACTTTACAAGATTTTTATGATAAAGTAATTATATAACTATTTATTATTAATTAAGTTGTTTTTCTTAAAGAATATGCGTCCTCTTTTTTGTTCTTTTGTTTTTTCCCTCATAATAAGAATAAGCGTCTATATAAAAGCAACGTACTTGAAAAGTAACTAATTTCAATAATGTTTGGCATAATGTGATCAAATCATAATTTTTCCATTAGCAATTATTTGTAATGGTCCTACTTCTGCCTGCATTTTGGATATTTGTTAGCTAATATTATTAAAACCTTTTGGGGTCAATCACCAATGCAGATACTTCAAAAGTTAAACGAGTGCTTTTTTTTTTCTTTCTTTTTTGTTTTTCCTTCGGACATGTAACTCGTTTTTGTTTTCACTTTTTTTTAATTTTTTTTTTACTGTTTTGGATATTTGTGTTTTGTGAGTTGACATATGCAGAATTAACATCAAATATTTGATTTTATATAAAAAAACATTAATCACTTTAAATATTTTATTAAAATAATAAATTTTATCATGATTGATTTTTATTTAATATATATATATATATATAAATTATTTTTATATTAAAATATTAATATATCTACATAGAATGGACAATTCTTAGATGAGTAATTAGGAGTAATTTTTCATAGAATTTATTCATAAAAATATAAACAGTAAGGATGTAACTCGATAACGTTGTGTTAAGTGCAATAATTTTGAAACAATTTATATTGGACTTATAAATGTTGAATATAGTTATGGACTTACTACTTAATATTCACTACTACAAAACATACATACGATCTCAGTTTCTAACTGTGGTTATAGACTACGGTTATAAGAACCGAGACCTAAGTGAGAGAGACCATAGGTAATAACCTATGACCTCAATTTTTAACTGAGGTCATAGGGTATACATAAATTACAAAAAAAATACAATATTCAGTAATTTACAGTGCATAACACATCAACTACAGTGATCGAGTACATGTCCCTGGATACCATTTTTCATAGGAGGTTAGAAAATACTGGTATTTGTATTGATTTTATACTTGCATGTAACAAGATAAAAACTGAAACTTCATTTTCATTCAGTGGAGGTGCAGGATTCATAATCTTATACTTTGGTAACATGTTGAATGATGTTGCCTATTGGCTAATGTTTTTCCTCAAGGCATACACCGGTAAAAGGTGGCCATCACTTGGCTTTCTATTAATATTTTATTCTAAAACAATAGATACAACCAAATTAACAATCTTGTGAAGTAAATGTTATAAAGAGATCTGATGATTTCGCTGCATAAACTTGATTAAATAAAAACGAAAGTATGATAAGAGAAAATACCAACATTATAGGAAAATTATTTGCTTTGTATTAAGTCTGCAAGAGTAGCCTCCCCTTCAAACCTCCATATTAGCCAATATTCACCTTTCTTTGAAGAAGTCTAAAACCAATTTTAAAGAAAATATTACAAATTGGGATTAGTTTAAATTGTGGAATTGAATTAAGCAACATAGAAAAACAATTAGCTTCTAATACAATAATACCCTTAAATGATATCGTACTAATAGTCATAACAGAAAAACACCTCAAGAAATCAGCACAGCTGTTTGAACAAGCTCTCCTAACACGCTCATTCATCCAAATTTCCACTGCATCGTATTCTGAAGCTCTTTTCAACACCAGGTCATCATCCTTATGAAAACAACAAAATTCATAAACAGAAAGAAACAATTCAAGCCCCCTTTGTCTTTTCTATATACCCATTAAATTGAAACAACTTACTCATCACCAGCGCAGCATACCAGCACCAGCGCAGCACACCAGCGCCCCAGCATCAACATCATCACCACACCAGCGCAGCACACCAGCACCAGCGCACGAGCACCAACACTAGCGCCAACGTAGCGCACCAGCACCAGTGCACCACACCAGCGCACCACACCACACCAGCGCAGTGCACCAGTACCAGCACACCATACCAGTGCAGCACACCAGTACCAGTAACCAACAACCAGCATCCAACGTCCAACGACCAACGAACAACAAACAACGACCAAGTGGCCAACAAACCAACGAACAATGACCCATCGAACATCGACCACCAAACCAGTGAGCTAGGAAGATGAGGAGGAAGAAGAAGAAACGAGGAGAGGAGGAACAATTGCGAGAGGAGGAACAATTGCGAGAGGGGAAGAGGAAGAATCAGATCTGAAAAATGAAATTTCAGATCTGGGAGAAGAAGGAAGAAAGAGGAAGAATCGCGAGAGGGGAAGAGGAAGAATCAAATCTGAAAAAATGAAATTTCAGATCTGGGAGAAGAAGGAAAAAGGAAGAAGGAAGAAGGAAGAAAGAAAAAAAGAAAAAATAAAGAGAGAAGGGTGGGAATGGGATCAGAAGGAAAAAAGAAAAAAGAGAAAAAGAGAAGGAAAGGAAGGAAAGAAAAAAAACAAACAAAAAATAATAATATAACTTATGGCCACAGTTATTAATAAAAATTGAGGCCATAAACATATCTTATAGCCTTGGTTTTTATTAAACCGTGACCAAAACCCTATGACCTCGGTTTTTATAAAAACTGAGGCCATAGGTCTGAGACCATATGTCAGTTTTTTAGTAGTGAATAGAAATGAATTGTCTCCATCCATGTATGAAGTTAAGAAGACTTTAAATAATTTTGGCATAAAATATAAGAATATGCATGCTTGTTTGATCTATTACATTTTTTATAGAAATAAATATGTGGATCTCTCATGTCGTCCAATTTGTGGCGATTTAAGGTATAAATGACTTCTAATGGGAATGTGAAGAAAGGTGTGCATGTGGCATTTTTTACGAATCTCTCCTTTCAAAAATGTATAAGAGCATAAAAACATATAAAATATTGACATGCCATGCATATAATAAGTTAAATTATGGTTATTTGAGTCATCGTTGTCATTCCTCATCTTGGAAAGTAATTGATGACAAGAGTCATGAATTTGCAACTAAACATAGGAATCTTCAACTTACCTTAGTTGTTAATGGAATTAACTTGCATAATTTCATAAGTAATAGGTATAATTGTTGGCCAATTGTTATAGCCATCTATAATCTTCCTCCTTGGATTTGCACGAAGAAGTTTTTTTTTATGTTAACATGGTTGATATTGGGTCCAAAACAACATAATTGAGACATTGATGTGTTCTTTAAACCTTTGATAGATGTCCTAAAGACCTTGTGGGATAAAGGTATGAAAATGTATGATACAAACAGAGATGGGTGTTTCACATTAAGAGAATTTATTTTATGAATAATTAATGATTTTTCGACATATGATACAAGGACATGCAATTCATGGATATAAAACTTGTCCAATTTGGAGTGATGGTATTTATGCAGATTAAATTAAAGACCCAATTCATTCGATAATCGAATCTTTGGAATGAATATCACATGGTCATAAATATGTGGTGAAGAAGGACCCTGCTATCATAACCAATGAGTGCAAATTTACTACTAAAGTAAGGGACGACTTGCATCCAAATTACCTAGAGTCACCTGATTTTGCATTGGACATCATTTTTTTACTAAATTGCTTGGAGGTAAGGCATGACTTTATCGTGGTAAGCCTCACCAAGACATTGTATTTCTTCCTAATCCCTTTTTACACTAGGAAAATGTCTTCTTACACTAGGAAATTACCTTTCCACACTCATTGAAAAGTTCATTGAATGTTGTCAAAGCCAACAATGGTCGTCAAAGCTCCATTCATGACTCTATATTATTAGGGTATTTTCGTATTCATATTATATGTATGACATAGGAGATTTGATTTGGTAAAAAATTGGATTTAGTTGTGAAATCCCTATTAGTTTGGAAAATCACTCATGACTTGCAAGTAAATCAAAATACTATAGTAAAGTTAGTGGTAGAAACTTTGACATTTGCAAGCACCAAAGATAGTAATATTTTGCTATCCGATAGAACATATCATGTAATAATTCAAGAAATATGAGAAGTTGAATATGAGGTGTCCAAGGAAATGATTATCTTATGTGATTAGGTGGAAGACACCATAAATGTGGGATATCAAGTAGATGAATTAGGTTTAACCCTTGTTAACCTATCAAGACTAGGTCACAAAGATGACCATTTAATCTTTGCGCGTCTTACAAAACATGTTTTTTTCTATGTATGATCTAATTGACCAAATATGGTTGATGATTATATATTATACAGTTATTTTGTCCATTTTATTAATTATAATTGTTATGTTCTTGTTATTTTTAGTTAATTTTAATTAATTAAATTAATATTTACTATTTATTTTGTAAAGAATATATTTTTAAGAAAATTAAATAATATGAATCGAAAAATGACTTAATTGCAAATAATAAAGTCTGAAAATATAATTTAAATTAAAGAAGTACTTAATTGTAATTAACAAAAGTCTAAAATATAATTTGAATTAAAATAGGGCTTAATTGCAATTAATGAAAGTTTAAAAGTTAATTTAAATTTTAAAAAAGATTTAATTCCAATTAACAAAAGTTTAAAAGTTAACTTAATTAAATTGGAGGGCTAAAAATACAATTAAAGAATATTTGTTTTTCTGTGTAGGAAAAAGAGGACCACACGTAACTATTTTCAACGTGCGCCACGAACCATTAGATCAAAATATCAATGGTAAGGATCAGTGCATAAGATGCACACGCGACGAAAGTGATTGGACCCGATTTTCTGGATTACACGCTGCATAGAGTGTTGAGTGAGACCCACCTTCCGCGCAAGCCAGTATGTAGGGTGAGACCTACGTGTCCATGTAAGAAATGATATCGTGCGATGCGGCCCGTACAACTTGAGTGCATCCTCCCATTCCAACAAATGAAAAGATGCCACATGTTTTGATAATTCTTTCAGCAAATCAAATATGGACACGTGGCATGCGTAAATTGAAATAAAATATCCAACTGTTTATGTGGGACCTACGTGTCTCGCGTGCAACAATCCTATGCGGTGCCAACCATGTGCAACCTTTCCTTACCACCAATTAAAAGCAATCACGTGTCTCAATTATTCTTTCAGCCAATCATATGTTGACATGTGGCATGCGTAAATTGAAATAAAAAACTCCAAAAATGTGCACGTTGTCCTCAATTTTTGATTGTACAATATTCTTTCTATGTGTTTCAAGAATGTCTCCCACGTGTGTATTAATTAATATTTTTGATGTAATATTTGTCTCCCGCATGTCTTGAAAAATATATTTTATAATGTATTTATTTTAAAGAGTTGGAGTTATAAATAGGGGATTATTGTGATAAATTTAGGAGGTTGGAGAGTTGGACTATGGTACACACAGAAGCCATTTTTGGCTTCTGTTGTGTTTCTACGTGTGCCAAAAATTTAGAGAGCAGAGATGATAAAATTCTAATTTTCTTTTGTTGTTCTTCAGCTAATATTTCTTAAATTCTATAATTTTAATTTTGTTTATGAAATAATTTAATTTTTCTAGAGTTACGTTGTAGCTAAATTTATGTAGCTTGAATAAATTATTTTTGAAAGATTTATGGGATTTTTAATTTGTTTATTTTATTTGTGTTTAATGCTTTTGATTATTGGAAAATTTATCAATTGATCTGTGACACTTAAATAAACTTAGAAGATATATTTTTGTGTTTATTGCTCATGGATAGAATAACATGTATATATAAGGGATAAGAATATACCTTTTTTTACGTGTGACTATTTGAGAACTTTGAACGTAATGAATCTTGGTAAATTTAATTCTCATAGGAATATAGTGAATTATTTTAGCGAGATGTGTCTGTATGGAGCTCGGAAGAGATGTATGGATAAAGTTAGAAGTTCTTGGTTGACAAATTAAATTTACAAAAAAAATCAAGAGAAAATAATATGATTCGAGTGGATTAATTTGGTGAAAACTGCAATCCTAGAATTTTCTTCTATTTTGTTATTAAACTCTTAGTTAGTTAAAATATCTTCCAACTTTTTGATCGTTTGGATAAAATTAGAGTGAAACAATTTTAGTACTCCATAAACTGTAGTAATAAATCTATGTGAGAATGATAATTTTACTTATTAATTTTATTACTTGTGGCCGTGTATACTTGCATGTTTTTATGTTCCCCAAAAGAGACAACAATAGTCGGTTGTATTGACACTCCCTCAAAAAGAGTTTTTCCAAGGAAATAACAGCATGGAAGATGATGCAATTAACTCTTGTCCATCCTTGAACATTTCACTACTCATGTTCCAAATTTAAACCTAGAGTGACTTAGTAGCTGCATGTATAAGGTATATAGAATGTGTTTACTTATTGATTCTTATAAAATCTCTTTATGTTTATTGCCTAACATATTAAATTTGTAAGTCTTGTCATTTTAATGTTGCCATTCCTATGTGCAAAATATGGTATCTACATTTCATTTGATGTTTCTATTTGTCTTTATAAGGTTGATTATTAGTTACTCGTTATCACATAGAATACAATTTTGTGCTTTCATGTTACACATAATCACCTTTTTAGATGCCATTAGTTTGATTGTAGGTTTTTTTTCCATCGTAAGGGACTTTATTTGTTGTCTGGTATCCTGATAGGGACTTTGTTTTTTTGTTGTTATCTTATTGGGGACTTGACTTTTCTTGGTGTTTGAAACATTTTTTTATGCACCAATGTTCTCACCTTGGGCTCATTGGAGTGCTCGCCACCCAGTGCCACCTTGAGTGACAAGGTGACAAGGTGACTATTACTCTTACCATCTTATAGTTATTACCCTTGCCAACCTAGTTGGTGAGGCTCATCGCTTATAATTATTGTAAGATAGTAGAAAATAACCCTTTGAAGTCAAATGTATTTTCATTTATCTATATGCATATACTTGATATTGCTTGTTTAATGTATTTGAATGAAGTATGATATGAGCAATGTGATACCTTCAAAATCCTAGCATTTGATTTTGTTCGTGAGATCTATTTTATGCACATTTGAGCATCTTATTGTTTATAAACATATATGAATTTCTTTGCTTGAACCCCTAGGATTAGTGTGATATTAAAAATATATCTTGTAAAAAATAGAGTCAAAGCGAATTTTAATTCTTAAAACTGTGTTAGGAAAAAGTAATGTTGATATGTTTGAATAATGGGGCATGGATTTATGATTTGAAACTTATTTGCACGATGAACCTTGATGTGTTTAGATGTTGGATGAACTTATACTTGCACTTTAATTATGAAGTAAAAAGAAATTGAAACAAGAGAAATTTTGTTGATTTAAGTTTGTAGTTTAGTTTTTAGTATTGTTATTCATCTTTTTTAATTTTTGTTTTACTTTAAAACTAACAAAATGTAGGTTTGAAAGAATTTGATATAATTATTTTGACTTATAATTTAGTATGTTTTTAAGTGTTAATTTTATGTTTTATTTTAATATTAAATTGTTTTGGAAGATATTTTCATGTTTTCTAGGTTAATATTCTTTTGGAAAAATATAAGACTTAAACGAGCAAAAATAGTGAAAATGAAGCAAGAAATGACAACTTGGAAGAGATAGAATGAGCAACAACCAAGCCACCATGAACTTTCAACATGCATTATGACCCAAAAATTCTATGCCACGATAAGGTGCCCTTAGACGATTTTATGAGGATTCAGGTTCAATATGTGCACTACGGTCCAACAATTTTCATGTTACAACAATGGTGTCTCGAATCTAATTATGTTTGCTATAGTTTAACGCGTGTCAAGGCACATAAATATGCAAGGCATAAGTGGCTCAAGTTTATACTATGGATTTGATTTTCAATGCACATCGCAGCACCAACGTTTCCATGCTAAAACCCAAGTATTTTTATTAGCCAAAAATCCTAGTACACCTACGTAACGTGTTTTATTCAAAAACTAACTTATAAATACATTCTAAAACCTCTTTAAAACATTTCTAGCCACTATTTGTTGAATTTACTTTTCTACAACATAGAAATTAGAGATAAAAAAATTCATTTGTGAAGTCTTTCCAAGGATTTGAAGAAGGAGATCAACTAATTCAAAGATTTTGAGATCATATATCAAAAGAGGATATTTTTATTGTTAGATCTATTTCTCTAGTATTCTGAGCAGGTATTTTATAATTGAATTAATTTAAATTTATTTAATTATGTTAGGCTAAATTTTGTTTATGAAATATTACTTTTGATTCCATGAGTACAAGAAAAAATTTATGATTTATTAAATTAAAGTTGATTTATTTCTTGTTGATGTTTTTGTATCTTTAATTATGAATTAATAATTTATCAAATCTTGATTTATAATCAAAGAGAATATTTTAGAACTAAGTGTTAGATACGTCATTTATATTTGATTGTGCATTTGTGAACAAGAGTCTAATTTACTTGCACTAATTTGTATTAAATTAGATGGTTTGTTTATTTCTCTTAGGTTTACCAATTAATTAATTTTAAGCTTGATCTACGAAGTTATTGTTTAATTGAGAATTATAAGAGCTCGGCATGATCATTTAGGGTTCTCTTATTTAATAAGAAAAAAATCAATAATTATAACTTTTGAAGTCATTAGGTGAAAATCATTTAATTTGTTCTTTCTATGAATTGATAGTTGCTAATTTCCTATATTCAATCATTCATATCAATTCAATTATAATTTAGTTGTTAAATAATTTTAGAATTTATAATCTTTCTTTTTACTAACAATTGTTAGAACCTTTAGAATTGTTTGTTTAGTTAAATAAGAAAATAATTTGACATTTTAAAACACCTGTCAATTCCTTTAGAGATTGACCTTGAGGTAATCTTATTATTAATCTATTAGTGATTTGTGCATTTAAGAGCAATTAAAATTTGTATATCTCAAGTTCAAGTATTGTTTAGACTTAGTTGATATTCGTCGCAAATAACCTCCCTTTTATGCCACGGAGACAAACATTTGGTATTTTAGAAGAATTTTTTATTTGAAAAACTATTCCATTTTGAAGAAGGTAGAGATTTGTTATTTAGTTGACTTCAAAATGTCCTAATAAAGTTAGTATTGTATTCTTAATAATGTTATAGTTATAGAATGTGTTGTTTTATTATTGGATTATGATTCTATTTATTTGGTTTTTTAATTGATTATTCCTAACATTATTAAGATTTTAAAATTGATAGTATTTGATGATACTAGAGTTTATACATGGGTTTATTTAGGGATTTAGCTTTGAGTGAGTTTTAGATATTAATATTTGTATTATTTATTTAATTATTAATATATTTTTTTCAATATGTCCGTTTTCAATGAAATACGTTTTTTTATATTTAAAGGTCAAACTATTTAAATCTTTACATGTTATTTTTTTTTCTATTAATTTACCATAACTCATTATTATTTATTTATGAAATCTAAGTTAATTCCTAAATTTCACTGAAATCTAAGTTAATTCCTAAATTTCACTTCCCTATTCACCAACATATAAGAGTGATTCATCCATAAAAAAATTGCGTACTTCTTTATCATTTTGGTGTTTTTTGGGCCTTTAATTATTTCTGCATATTGTGATTGATGTAATAATTTTATGCTGTGAACTCTTGTTCCATTAACTTTTTTATTTACTTAAGCATATAGAATAGAGAATTTGAATTATATTTATTTCTAAATTTTTGTGGTATGTAATTTTGTTATATATGTATGAATAATATAAAAAATACTTAATATTTAATATTATATAAAAATATATATACCTTCACAAGGATAAATGATACCTTTTTGTATAAATAAAATGACCAAATAAACCTTCCAATTAATTTGAAAATATATATTGAAGATAAATTTGATTGTCAATGGTTACGAAAATAAAATATAACAATCCCTCATCGTCTTACATGTTAAGTTTATAGATGGTTAGTGACAATCTTATTTATTTAATTTTTTTAAGACGATCATTGATTATCTTATATAATTTTTGGGACCATCAATAACTATCTTACATTGTTTTTTTGGTCGATGATAGTGTCCAACTTCTTGTAGTCAATGCCTTCGTGGGAAGATTCAGTTCACATAGACATAATGACTAAATTTGAGGTTGGTTATTATATTATTTGTAATGAATTTAGGTTAATTCTCAAAAAAATTGACTTAAAAAGTGAGGTCCTAATTAACAATTTAATTAAGATAGCTTTAAATGCTGAGCATAAGGCTTTGTTAAGGTAGTTTCCTAGTTTCATAACATGCTTATTAAATTACTTAAACCATACCGACATTCATAAATATATATAAAATAAATCCACTAACCAAAAAGAAGTGGCTTGTCCACATAAAACTAAATTAAATACATATATATATACCTTTTTTTCTTTCTTTCTTTCTTTGTTCTTTATGGTTCTAAATTCAACTTTGTACACAGGCTTTAATCCCATATAGTTTTCTATTTTAAATCAAGTTTTTTTTTTTTTACTTAGTTTTGGGTTTTTTAAAAGAAAGACATGCACCAAACCCAACTAATAAATTAAAATTTTACCTAGCTATGTGGGTTGGCTCAGAGATCTACCTAGCTAGCTACTTTAAATGATCTGCTAGAAATAAATGTTCTGAAAATTAATAACTATTTGAGAAATTAAACTACAAGTCGGCTACCTAGCTTTATCTTCCCAACTGCTTTATCAGAGATGTTTTTAAATTATAATAATTTATAACTTAAATAAGTGTACTACTATTAAAACATATGGACATATGGAGTTAGAGGAGTAACAAGATAAAATTATTCTTTTAGATGTCAGCTATTAATATATGAAAGTTTAAAAAACTATTTAAAATTTATGGTCATAATTAATACTATCTAGACATATATCTCTAAAATTATTACCAATTTTTTTACCGGAATTCAAAAGACTACTCATAGTTAAGTATAAATTCATGATATCATTATTCAATGCTTATTTTATAAAAAATATTTATTTATTTATTATAAATGACCAAGGGCTGCTCTTATTTTATTATGATTACACACTCACATATTCACCCTCATTCTTTGATAGAATGATGAATAATGAAATGATAAAACTTGGTATATATTTCTTTAAAAATATCATAGTTAAAATTTTTATAATCATTTATTATTTGATTTCTTCGTCTTAAAAATTTATTTTTATTATTTTATTTATATCAAACAGTAATTATTATAATTAGAACATATGTTTCGAAAATGGATTACTATAAATTAATAAATTTTCTTATAAATTAAATGACATAAAAAACCATTATTAATTCAGTTTTTTTTGGCTAAGTTTCTATTAATTTAGGTTTATTACTTCCATTTTACTTATAATATTTTTTAGCCCTAATTGAGAATTAATCTTTTTGCACACATAGGTTATATAAGCTGATTAATTTCTTATTCAATATGTTAGGAATTTTTTTCTTATTAAATAGATAAGGAAAAATTAGAGAATAATCACCACAAAAAACTCTATATAACAAAAATAAAACTATCTTCCTAAATTAGGAGTGATACGAGTAGCTAGGGACTAGTGTGAGACGTGTTATATATTTAATGGAAACTTACAGTATAGGAAGAGATTTGCAAAAGTCTATAGGGTGGAAGGTAATATCGGTTATTTTATTTATATAAAAATTGTTATTTAATTTTTTTCATTTTAAAAATGTGATATTTAATCTTTTTATTTATAAAAAATTGGTATCATTTAGTAATTTTAAATTTATTTTAAAATAAATCAAAATTATTAGGAATATTTCAGTGATCGAGTGAGAAAAAAGACTATAATACCCCTATCAGTTATATTTGAATTTTTTTTATTTAATAGAATATGATAAATAATGGAAATATTCTCATTAATATCTGTTTAAATTTTTTTACCAATAAAAGCCCTATTATAGCTCATTTTTTATAAATAAAAAGACTCATGAACACCAATTTTTAAAGTTAAAAGACCAAACAACAATATACTCAAAGAAAAGATACTCTTGTGATATTTTTTTTCCAAATTTATTATAAAGTTTAAGTTAGGTTTTATTTCGTAATGAATATTTCTCAAATCATTTACACACTCATGCAATCACATTAAACATAAATCTTCGTTATAAAATAAACGTAGAGATGGGTAAAAAAACGCGGGTTCGGTTATTCGTAGTTATCCAAACCGGCAGTTCGGTTTTTAACTGATAAAATTTGGGGACGGGGATGGTTTTGGGTAAAAACCGAACATGAAACAACAGGTACGATTATACTTAAAACCGTATCCGCTCATACCCGAAATTAATTATATTTAATTATAAATCAAAAATTAATTATATATATTTAATAAATTAAACTATATTTTTTTTGATTTTTTTTTGTTTTTTTTTTCATAACCGTCCTGAACCGTTACCCGCGGGTAAAAAGTCATCCCCGAACCGTAACGATTTTTGGGTATAGGTTTTTTAATTCGATTCGGGAACGATTATATCAAAAGTCGTCATCGTCTGTACCATGTCCATTCCTAAATAGAAGTAACTCAAATTATATTATGAAATTTACAAAACTAGATAATATATTAATAGAATACCATGTGTTTAATATGTTACCAGAAGCTATTTATGCCAAATAAAAAATAAGGAAAAACTGGGCTAATGGTAGCTAGCTTCTATTATATAAGTGACTTTTTGGAATGGTATTACCAATCAATAATGTTGTAGTCTTTTTATTATTCACTAGTAAAGCTCATATGTTTTTGTATACGGTAATTTATTATTTAATTAATAAAAAATATTTAAGATAATAATATTTATTAGGATAAATATGATTTTGATACATGTAAAAATTTATTACAGAAAATGCAAATTTTAACGAACTTTGAAATAAAAATGCCAGCGTTATAAAACAAATACTTTACGTAATAGAGCACTGTATAGCAGGTGCTTGAATCTACTACTTGTAGGAAGCAAAGCTACGAGGCCAGAGAATACAAGTAAAAATATTTTGGGTAGTAAATTTCCTTTTATTTTTCATTAGTTTTAACAACTCTATAAATATTTAGGGTTGTTTTTATTTAAAATTTAATGTTAAGGAAATATTAAGTTACACATTTATAAAGTCTTTGATTAAATCATAAATTTTTACGTTATATCAAATTAAAGTTATTTTTTTTTAATCTTCTAACATTATCTTAAAGTATTTTAATCAATGTTCGTAATAGCTAGATTATAACTAACATAAAAAAAGTTATTAAAGAAAATATAAGTCTTATATTAAGTAGATATCATGTAATTATAAATCCATGACAATCATTTCTTTATTTATAAGTCATCGTAGAATTAGATCATAAATTTTTTTACTTTTACAAAATATATATATATTATCAACTAAATGTAAATTAATTAAGTAGTATTGAATAACTTGCCTTTGTTTGCTTATGCAAATGAATTAGTGAGAAGGCTAAATATTTTATAATTTGTGACGTTTCGGGTTAGGATTTTTTATCAACTTAGTTTTGTTTTGTTTTTTTTTTCTTTTTCTTTTTAAAATAATATTCCACAATTCGAACACCAAATCAAACCTTAACATTCACAAGAAAAATTTGGTTTCACTTACGCTAGCTAGAACCACAATGGCATCTTAATATTTGTTATGCAGTACATTGATGACCATAAAAATTTCAGAACATTAATTTTTTAAATAAATAAAAATAATAGTACTTGTTTAGTAGTTTAACTTAAAAACAGTTTTTAAAAATTATTTTTAAATTATTGTAAAAACAATTCTATAATTTTAGAAAATAATGAGTTATTTGGCCATTGTTTTAAAAACCTATAATAAAGAACAAAAAAACATAAAAATATATTTTTAAATGTGTTTGACAAAATTATTTTAAGTGTGAAATATTTATATTTAAAATCTTACATATACCTTTTTTTCTTTAATGACTTTTAATCATAATTTGAACTAATTATCAATGAACTATAAAAATTAAAAAAATTAAATAATATTTAAAATTAGTAAATTTAAAGTGATATTAAATTAATATTATATATATGTGTGGGGTGAGTGGGTGTGATTAATTATAAAAAAGAAAGAAATTAATAACTCTATTCTAAAAATGAATATTTTTAAAGTGATATCAAATTAAAATGGGTAATAATATGATTACAATACAATTTTATTTTATTCTTAATATTAATTATATTTTAATGTCATTTTAATAAAATTTCATCATTTATTTTTATCACAATAATAATTTTAATTTTGTTAATCTTATTATCCACTAAAATAAAAATAAATTAAGATATATATATATCACGTTACCATTAAAAGAACTTAAAACAGCATAACTAGACTGGAGCACATAAGCTCGAGCATCTTGGGCTTTTGGAAAAAAATTCCGTGTTTTCAAAAAAAGTGAAAACATGCATTTTTTGTAAGTTAACATAATTTTAAAAAATTATAACTTAAAATTATAGTAAAATATTTTTTAAAACTTGTTTTTTATTTTTAAATATAGAAAATAATTTTTAAATTACTTGGTCAACAAGTCCGCCTTGATAGTTTGCATGTTAAACTGTAAAAGCATGTTCTGTTTGTTTTGTTAAATCACAAAAGGGCTTCCTTTTAAACTGATAAATATTACACAATGACAAAGCAAAATACACAGAGGAAAAAGAAAAAGAAAAAAAAGACGATTGTAAAGCTTTATTCTGATTATATGAATCTAATTAAAGAACACATTATAAGCTTCTCCTCTATATGTGATAGCTAGTTTTTTTTCTTTTTTCTCACATGATAGTTAAGTACAGTAACACATGCACCTGGTGATTATTAAATTATTGAAAATGAAAAAAAAAATACTAAATAACTCAAGAGAGATGAGAAGATGATGATTTTTATTTCTAGAAATAAATAACTATGATAATTTTAATTTAAAAATTTATACTTTAAATTTTCATTTCTTTTTTCAAAAGATATCATATGATTATATTAAATATATTACTCAAAATAATATATATATATATATATATATATATATATGAGAAAAATATCATAAATATCCTTTAAATTAGACTTTATTTAGTCCCTTAGATTACAAATGAATTCATTTAGTCACTTGATTTTGTAAAAAAATATTAATTAAAAACAAATCATATTATTTTAATTATTTTTTTATTAAAATATTTTTTTTCGATCAAGTTATTAAACTCTATTAAAACACGAGTCTTTAATAATGATAAGATTAATATTAGTTAATTATCAATATTTTATTATTTTTTAATTTTTATTAAAAGTTAAAATATATAATTAAATAAGTTTTTATTTGAATTTTCTTGTTACTAATTTTTTTTTAAATAATTTCATATTAATTTTTTTTTGTTTTTTAAGTATTCGTATTTTAATCACATTTTTTTAATTGATAAAAAATGATAATATTTTAATAAAAAAATCATTAAAATAATATAATTTTTCTTATGATAGACAATTTTAACAAAATTAAGGAAAATAAATGATATTTTTATAATGTAACGGACACAAAGTCATAAATGACCTAACTATTTCACTCTATCTGATTTAACAGACTCAATGCAATTTGAGCAAACAATACTATAACAAATTCTATGCTACATGAGAACCACAAAGCCAACATGAACATTAAAAACAACCAATACCCACTAACATACACTTCGTCAGCCAAAAGCTATATTCAACTTAAGACAATCGCAACGAATCATACGGCAAAATATATCAGGATCAAATACTCCCTACTTGTCAAAATCTCATCTTCGTCCCCGTTATAGCGAAACCAAATAAAAAAAATGCATAAAAATTCTTAAAAATTATAATAATAAAAATAACAAGTTATAATATTAAATAAAGTTCAATTAAATAGGATTAAAACAATCATTATTTAACTTAAATGGTATTCAATTAAACGATGTTAAAAATAAAATAATATAATTAATAGATTTTTTTATAATAAAAATATATTATATATACATAAAGAATCTTATTTTTATTATTTTATTCAAAAATATTTAACATCAAAATGTTGGAAGTTGAATGAATGACATAAACTTAAGACAGAGCTAACTTTAATACAACTCACATAAAAAAAATTAGCCATTGTTTTAGCTTGATGACGACAGAGTGGGTAGGTAATATTATCTATCTACAAATACCTCTTCGCTCAAAAAAATTGTTTAACAGCTAGAGCACCATGTAAACAGCGCCAATATATATATATATATATATACCTTAATTAGGTGGAACTTTGGTATACAAATTGACTTTTAAATGAGCTCGTCCACAGAAATGGTAGTTCTCAAACTACACCCCAAAATCTAGTAAGTTTTAAGGTAAGCTGAACCCACTGAATAACTACCATGTGATATAAAATGACAAACAAACTAATGTTCGAAAGTCTTACTATTATCACTACTACAAAAAATACATATGATTTCGGTTTTTAATCGTGATCGTAAGTCTATAACTACAGTTATAAAAACCGAGGCTTAAGTGAGAGAGACTATAGATACCCCTATGACCTCGGTTTTCTAATAATCGAGATAATATGATATATTAAAAAATATATAATTATATATTAATTACAATATTAAAAATCAATATAAATTATAATAAATTTATTAAAAACAATATTAAAAATTACATTATATTAAAATTAAAAGTATAATTATATTCTTGAGTTTATTATACACTAAAAATTAATAAACACAATGTACAATATAAATAACTTTAACATAGTATTTGTTTTTATCTATTTTGAGACTCAAAACACAGTTCGCCTATTGCCTGGTGCGTTGGTGTGCTGATGTGTTGGTGTGTTGATGTGTTGGTGCCTGCTGTGTTGGTGCCTGATGTACCTATAAGGCTATGCAAGCAAGTAATAAGAATGAACCATAAACATAGTGTACAATAGAAATAACTTGAGCATAATATTTATTTTTATCTATTTTGAGGCTCAAAACACAGTGCACATATATACTTACATATGTATTTATTTTTATCTATTGGTTAGGGTGCATATAAGGCTTTGGAAATAAGCACGTGACAACGTTTATTGTAAATGATTTGTTATTTTATATAGAAAATGCCCAATAAACATAACCCGTACTAATCTTACCATAATTGGTTCAAATGCATGAATATAGAATTTCATCCAGTTAACAAAACTGAAAAAATAGAAACAATTGACTTTCTTACCAAGAAAACATGGGAAACACCACATATACAATGGAAGTATTAAACAATAGGACTCAAGGCAGTTTTCTAGTTCAGACTAAATTCAAACTTACACAACATTCAGGCACATACGTGCAGTGAATGCATGAATTTCTGAGGATTGCCTAAGTGTGTTCTTGTCCTCCTGTAAGACAATGTTAAAAAATATTAGGAAATCAACTTTCTCAAAAACTTAAGTTAATAAAATAAGCGACCAAAATATTTTCACGCATTATTAGACAATACAATGAAAACCAAGAATAAAACAAGGTACAACTAAAAACACCTAAATCAATAGTACATATGTATTTTCCTAGTAGAAAACTTTCAATGGAAAAAGCTCAACACAATGCTATTGTATTATGGAAAAGGTTTGATGAATATGATTACCGCAAAAACCTAGCTGATACTGAAATTTACAATCTTTACATTGTCATTTCGAGTTACCAAAAGATTTTTAGGTTTGATCCAGGAAAAAGAAATCAACAATAAAATAGATAAAAATAAATACTATATGCTCAAAACACAGTGCATATAAGTACTTACTAGAAAATAATATAGCAACAGTAATCTGTAGTGTAACTATTGAAATAATCTAACAAGGGATTTCAAGCAAAAATTACCATAAATGAATTATTATCATCAACATCTTGTGCGGTTCTCTCAATAATGAAGCTAATTAAGCACAATTATGGTAAGATAGAAAAAGGAGACACTCATAAAAGAAATAGAAAATCTGAAATTTTAATAGCATTGACCCAAATGGAATTAACTTGCTTATCTGAGGCTTTCAATGTTTGTTGAATTAAGACGTTCATTTATGTTTTCAATTTTAATCATCCAAAGCTCATTCAAATTACATTCATAATAGCCACAATGGCTAGCTAAAACTTCTCAGGTGAAATTGCTTTGTAACAAGAACATGAAAATATACAATTACTCGTTACAAGTTAATTGGTAAATAGTATATCAATAAAATTTTCTGAAAATACTATTTTTGGTCCTCTTCGTTTATTGTTATAGAAATGCTAGGGTGAAACAGGCACAACACCAACACCAACACCACGCACTACCCCAATGAACCAACACTAGCACCAAGCCAAGCACCAGACGACCACACGTTCCACAAACCATACCAAGCAACCTTTCTAACAAATTTTCATAACCCATCTAAGAAATATCCAGCATCCAAATTTCTCAACGTAAACAAGCCTTTAGGCAGCTAGAAATAAGCTCTACATACCAATCGAGATTTTGTACCGAGAGTCATTTATAAAGGAAAAGATGAGTTGATGTTACTAGAAAGATTTGAGTAGTGACCAAGGAACTACTATGGTGAGAGTAGAACAGAGGTTGGAACGCGGTGCGAGAGTGAAACAAATGTTGGAACGCGGTGCGATAGTGGAAAAGATGTTGGAAAATGGTGAGAGAGTAGAATAGAGGCTGGAACATGGTGATGTAAGAGTGGAATAGAGGTTGGAACATGGTGATGTAAGAGTGGAATAGAGGCTGGAACGTGGCGACGCAAGAGTGGAACATAGGCAAGAATGCGGTGCGAGGATTTCAAGTAAAGAAGAGAATATACACGACGTTAGGGTTTCACGCGAGCAGTGAGGGAAATTATATGAGTTATATATATACGACAAAAAAAAGGAAATTAAAAGAACAAAAATTGATAAATTGTTTTGGTGTGTGTAAAAGAGAGAAAATTGATAAAGTATGCCTATGGTTTCGGTTTTATAAAACTGAGATAATAAGGTATGTCTATGGACTCATTTTTTCTAATAACTGTGGCTAAATGTCTCAGATTATATGTATGTATTTTAATAGTGTATAAACCTAAATAAGTATATCAACAATATATTTATTACTTTTTTTTATAAATTTTTATACTAATGAATATTAAAATAATTATATAATAAATACTTATTTATGAAAAATATTTTATAAAAATAATTATTTTTATTAATTTTATGGTGATTCATAAAATTTATGATTATCTAAAATAAGCATCAATAAGTATATCAAATGTGTTTTTTTTTTTTACTTTTTGTTATTTGTTTACCCCAATAAATATCAAAATAATCATATAATAAATACATTTTTTATGAATAATTTTTTGTATAAAGTAATTATTTTTATTATATTAAGGGTGAAAATTTATACAATTTATGATTAATTAAGATAAATCTCAATAAGTATATCAACAATGTTTTTTGGTCATTCTACGCTTACCTTTTTTTTTTACTTTTGGTTAGTTTTTTTACTCCAATAAATATCAAAATAATCATATAATAAATAATTTTGTTTTTGAAAATTTAGTTTATATAAAATAATTATTTTTATTATATTAAGGGTGACAATTTATACATTTTATGATTACCTAAAATAAACTTCAATAAGTATATCAACCGTGTTTTTTTGGTCATTCTCCACTTATCTTTTTTAACTTTTTGTTAGTTTTTTACACCGATATATACCAAAATAATTATATAATAAATATTTTTTTATAAATATGGTGTGTAGTTTATTCAAGAGAGGAATATATGTTAGATTAAATTAAATTGATCATGTAATTTATTGATAATTATGTTGATAAAATTTTAGTGATTTACGTATTTAGAAAATTAAATGATTAAATATTCCTATATATTTTCTCATATATCTTTTTAGTTATCAAATCTGATTTAACTAATTATTTTTATTTATTTTTAGTTCTTTTAATTTTTATTTCTTAAAATATAAAAACACAAAAAAATTATTTTTATTTTTTTGTTTTAAAAATTAGTTTCTAATAACATATTTTTTGTGGAAATGATATTTTTTTATCATTATATTACTCTTTACGATATGTATATTTGCGTATTCATCTCACACAATTCGTGTGCCGATCACATATCATAGTTAATATAAATTATTTTTTAAACAAAAATATTATTATTCATATAAGATTAACTTTTTAGATAATAAAAATATTAATTAAATAAGTTTGTATATTATTATGTTATATTTGACTTATTTATTAAATAAAATTATGCAATTATTATCAATATCGTTGTAAATCACTCATGTTTGTATTATATTTAGATTCTATTACTCTTAAAATGTTTATTATTATATATTTATTTATCATTAAAATAACAAATAATTATTTGTTTTAAGAGTATATCTCAAAACCACTTTATAAAATATATTGACATTAATTTTTCAATTATAATATAAATAACTTAAGTTTTTTTTATTTAAAAACTTAATTTTTTCTTTTATTTTATAAAATAAAAGAATTTAAAATAATAACAAATTTTACTTAATAATTAATATTATTATATACTTATTAAATTTAAATCATTAATCCACTGATATTTATAAAAAAGAAGAAGCTAGTCTTCCAAAGTATTTATATTAATCTTAATACTAAAAAAAAAAAAAAATCGCATCCTATAGACTAAATAAATAATTCACAGGCCGAGCTTTCCAACACTCCATCAAAATCATTACGTTTTCTAACCGATGGAATACCATTAATCTTAAGTTGTTATATTCAAACATACAAACTTTGTAAACTATATAAATTCTTTGAAACTTTTAAATTTTGTTAAAGGATTTATTTAATAATAATTTTGATTCTAAATTTTTGATTTGTTAAGTAGTTTTTAATTGATATTTTTTCATTTTCACTTATCATTTATTTTGAGACTAAATTAAGTTTTATAATTTTTATATTACGACTATTTAAAGAAAATGATTAAAAACATAAAATTTGTAAATAATAACCATTTTTTTTAAGTTTTTGAAAAAATAAAACACAAATCATTATCAAATAACTTATATAAGTTGCATATAAGTTATTTTGTTGTATAGTGTGTCATATAGATAGTATTATCTTTTTATAAAATTAACATGAAGGTTATATTTTGAGGGATTGAGAGTGATTATGTTAAGTGGTATTTATACAAACAAATTTATAAAGTTATTTTTAGTTATTTACCTTTAATTTCTAATGTTATATAACTTTATAACAATCATCTTAATAAAATTAATACTTAATCACATGACCCAAATCTCAATTAACTATTAAAATAAAATTTTATTATTAGTTTTATAAAAACAAGTAGATATATATTAATTAAAAATCTGCTAGATTTATTTTTTACACTTGTGTAAACTAAGACCCTATAACACCCTTTATCCATTAAATTTTTCCTAAAATATACCTGTTACTCTTTAAATCACATTTGCGTGAAAAACTAGTTTTTTTATTGGTATAGGTAGTGGTGAGTAAAATATCCGATCAATCCGATCAAATCCGATAAAATTAAGTGGTTTCTATCCGAAGTCGGATCGGATTCGGATTGGATTTTATCAATCCGCTCAGATTCAGATTCGGATTCGGATTAGAAATATTCAAATCCGTATAATCCGATCCGATCCGATATATTTAATATATTATTTAAAAATATATTTATATATATATATATATATAATTATTTAAACTAACCTAAAGAGTTGCCGTATATCTCCAAAACCTAACCTAATATATTTTTCTACTGCCTCCATCTCTCTCCCTGCCTCCATTGTTAAGTGCTTCTCTACTTCACAACTACTTCTGCTTCGCAGCTGCTTCTGCTTCTCTATTTTGCAGTTGTTTCTGCTTCTCTGCTTTGCAGCTGATTCTCTGCTGATTGTGCTTCTCTGCTTCTGTTTCTCTGTTTTTGCTTCTCTGCTTCTGCTTCTCTACCGCTTCTACTTCTCTGCTCGCTGCTACTGCTATTGCTGCTGCTCGCCACCGCTACTGCTCATCGCCACTGCTGCTCGTGCTTCTCTGCTCGCTCGCTGCTGCTCGCCACTGCTGTTGCTGCTGCTCGCTGTTCGTTGTTCTTCATCATCCTTAACAAGAAGGTTATATTTTTTTATGACATTATAAGAAAACTTTGAACGATCATAATTTTGTGTTGTAAAATTTGTTTTGGACGAATTTTTTTATGATTCCATATAACTTTTCGAAATCTAAGCACACCAAACTGTTAAAGGCGGTTTTTCCAGAGTTTTTCGCCAAAAACGCTGTTTTTCATGCTTTAATTGAGCTATAACAATTTTTAAACTACTTTTAAAATATTGAGATCTATCGTGACTTGGTGGAACAAATTTCATCATTGTAGTACATCATGGTTATTTACATAATTATAAAAATCAATATCATAAAACATTGTTTTATGTTTTTCGCCAAAAATGCTATTTTTCATGCTTTAATTGAGCTATAACAATTTTTAAACTACTTTTAAAATATTGAGATCTATCGTGGCTTGGTGGAACAAATTTCATCATTGTAGTACATCATGGTTATTTACATAATTATAAAAATAAATATCATAAAACATTGTTTTATGTTTTTTGCCAAAAACGCTGTTTTTCATGCTTTAATTGAGCTATAACAATTTTTAAACTACTTTTAAAATATTGAGATCTATCGTGGCTTGGTGGAACAAATTTCATCATTGTAGTACATCATGGTTATTTACATAATTATAAAAATCAATATCATAAAACATTTTTTTATGTTTTTCGCCAAAAACGCTGGTTTTCCCCAAAAACACTGTTTTCATGCTTTAATTGAGCTATAACAATTTTTAAACTACTTTTAAAATATTGAGATCTATCGTGGCTTAGTGGAACAAATTTCATCATTGTAGTACATCATGGTTATTTACATAATTATAAAAATCAATATCATAAAACATTGTTTTATGTTTTTCGCCAAAAATGCTGTTTTTCATGCTTTAATTGAGTTATAACAATTTTTAAACTACTTTTAAAATATTGAGATCTATCGTGGCTTGGTGGAACAAATTTCATCATTGTAGTACATCATGGTTATTTACATAATTATAAAAATAAATATCATAAAACATTGTTTTATGTTTTTTGCCAAAAACGCTGTTTTTCATGCTTTAATTGAGCTATAACAATTTTTAAACTACTTTTAAAATATTGAGATCTATCGTGGCTTGGTGGAACAAATTTCATCATTGTAGTACATCATGGTTATTTACATAATTATAAAAATCAATATCATAAAACATTTTTTTATGTTTTTCGCCAAAAACGCTGGTTTTCCCCAAAAACACTGTTTTCATGCTTTAATTGAGCTATAACAATTTTTAAACTATTTTTAAAATATTGAGATCTATCGTGGCTTAGTGGAACAAATTTCATCATTGTAGTACATCATGGTTATTTACATAATTATAAAAATCAATATCATAAAACATTGTTTTATGTTTTTTGCCAAAAACGCTGTTTTTCATGCTTTAATTGAGCTATAACAATTTTTAAACTACTTTTAAAATATTGAGATCTATCGTGGCTTGGTGGAACAAATTTCATCATTGTAGTACATCATGGTTATTTACATAATTATAAAAATCAATATCATAAAACATTTTTTTATGTTTTTCGCCAAAAACGCTGGTTTTCCCCAAAAACACTGTTTTCATGCTTTAATTGAGCTATAACAATTTTTAAACTACTTTTAAAATATTGAGATCTATCGTGGCTTAGTGGAACAAATTTCATCATTGTAGTACATCATGGTTATTTACATAATTATAAAAATCAATATCATAAAACATTGTTTTATAAATGGTGCATGTTAATTGAACATTTCATTCGTATTATTAAAGTTTTAGTTATATTATATATAAATGTTCAATACATATTTTAAATCACATGAAATTAAACATGTCCAACATCACCCCACGTCTATGTGCACATTTTTACAATTATTTATTGCAAATGTCTAATATTTTTTTCTACAACTATACAGATGGTTTTAGATAAAGATAATGATACACTTTATGTGATTGAAGAAGTAAATAAAGATGAAAGTGCAACACAACCAACTCAAGAAGAAGATTCTGTAAGTACTCCAATTCCTGACCTATGCATTGCTTCTAAAGAAGAATGTAAAAAAGTTTCCTCTAGATCTAGTAGTGACACATCGCAAAGCTATATGCAAATATTGTAAGAAACAATATAAGTATGTGTCAAGCAAATCTGGCACGTCAAATTTGCTTGCACACATTTCCATTGGATGTGATAAGTTTCCCGGTAGAGTTCTTAAGAAACAAAAAACTTTAGCTTTCCATAAGGAAGGAAGTCTTGTACCTCATAGTTTTAATGCTGAAAGATGTAGAGAAAAATTGGTAAGGATGATAATAAAAGATGAATTGCCATTTATTATCGTAGAAGGTGAAGGATTTAAGGAGTTTATTGAAGAGTTACAACCTTTATTTAAAATCCCTTCTCGGTGGACTATTGCAAGAAATTGCTTGAATTTGTACGTTACTGAAAGGGTAAAATTAAAAGAGTTGTTGAATAGAACTAGTAAAAGAATATGTCTTACCACTGATACATGGACATCTTGTCAGAATTTATGTTATATGTGTTTAACTGCTCATTTTGTTGATAATGGTTGAAATTTACAAAAGAGAATCTTGAACTTTTGTCAAGTTCCAAATCATAAAGGTGATACACTTGGTAGAGCGATTGAAGCATGTTTGTTAGATTAGGGCATTGATAGGATATTATGTATTACAGTTGATAATGCAAGTTCTAATGATACTGCACTTACTTATTTGAAAAAATGCATTAATGGTTGGGGTAATGCAATTTTAGAATCAAAACATTTGCACATGCGATGTGGTGCACATATTCTGAATTTAATTGTTGAGCAGGGTTTGAAAGAGTATAACATATCAATAAATAGGATTCGTGCTGTTGTAAGATACGTGAGAGGATCACCAATTAGACTACAAAAATTTAAGAGTGCTGCTGAAATGGAAAAACTCTCTACTCAAAAACTCGTTTGTTTAGATGTTACGACAATGTGGAATTCAACTTATTTCATGTTGGATTCTGCAACTTATTTTCAAAAAGCATTTGAAAGGTTAGAGATCACTGATTTGGGATACTATCAAGAGTTTTGTCGAGGTGAAATTAAACAAGCTCCGACTATAATGGATTGGGATAATGCGAGACATTTTGTCCAATTTTTGAAAGTTTTTTATGAAGCTACATTAATGTTTTCTGGATCTTTATATGTGACTTCTAATTTCTTCTTGGATCGTATTTGTTTTATTCATGATCAACTTGATATGTGGAGTAAATGCGAGGATTATATTATGATGAAGATGGCTAGTGATATGAAGGTAAAGTTTGACAAATATTGGGGAGGAATATCTAAAATGAATATGATGTTATTTGTGTCTGTTTTACTTGATCCTTGGCATAAAGAGTGTTCTTTACATCTAAGTTTGCTAGAATTGTGTAATGGGGATGAGATTGAGGCTTCAATGAGTTCTAAAAGGGTAAAAAAAAACTTTGGAAGATATGTACGAGGAGTATCATAAAGCGTATTTTCCCTCAAACATAGAAGAATCTTCTCAACCTTTAGAAATGGGTACAGAAGGTTTTGGTTTAGAAGCAGATGCATTCCAAATTTATGCTTCTCGTAAGAGAAAGCATTTAAAAGAAGTTCATATTATGGAAAACAAATCTGAAGTGGAAAAATACTTACTAGAAGCATTGGTTGATATGGATGATGAGAAATTTGATCTTTTAAGTTGGTGGAATGTTCATTCCTCAAGATTTAAGATTTTGTCTTTGATAGCTCGAGATGTATTGGCCATACCAGTATCTACCGTAGCATCTGAATCTGCATTCTCTACAGGTGGTCGTACAATTAGTCCATACAGGAGTTCCTTATCTTCTAAAACTGTACAATCTTTGATTTGCACTCAAAATTGGATTCGTTCATCTCCAATCATTAATATCCAAGAGTCACTTGATGAAATTGAAGCTCTAGAATCAGGTATATTTCATAAAACTTTCAAATATATATAGATTTATTTGTTATCAAATATATATTATTATGTTTATTAGCTCATTATTTATGTATATTTTTAACTTTTTAATTTTTCATTGTGCAGATATTCTTGATGGTATTGGTGATTTAAACCTTGAATGATTATCAAAAAGTTGTTGTTATTAATGTTCGTAGAGTGAAGTTAATTTATGTAATTGCTATTTAATTTTTTGGAGTTAAATTATGTAATTAATGTTTAATTTTTTCTTTTTGATTATTTTTGTTGAATTATTTTTAATCATGTTGTCACTTACTTTTTTAATTTGTATGACAAATATTTTTATTTTAGATTTTTTTATTATATGTAATTTTTCATTTTATATGTTGAAATTAAATCAGATTTGGATTTGTTCGGATTGACATTTATAGCGGTTCCAATCGGATTGATATTTCATAATTTTTTTATTTATGTAATTTTTTTAATAGATTTAAATTAAAATTCGGATTTAATAATTTTCGAATTGGATCGGATTCGGATTGACTTAAAATTAGCAAATTCAAATTTGTTCGGATTGGCATGTACAACGGATTGGTTTCGGATTAAATAATTTTTGGTTTAAATAATTTTTGGATCAAATCGGATCGGATTCAGATTGACTTAAAATTGGCGGTTTCAGATTTGTTCGGATTGGCATATACAACGGATCGGATTCGGATTGAATAATTCATAATTTGCTTCGGATTGGATCAGATTCGGATTGACCTAAAATTTGCGGTTTCGAACTGATGCTCACCCCTAGGTATAGGTGTTAAATCGAGTTTACAACTCTAACTACGAACTTAACACTCTATACGAAATAAATTATTTTTTATTTAAAATTAACTACTAAATTTTTTATACTACTAGAATATTAATTTTTATCTTAAAAATAATTTAATTTTTATAATACTAAAAAATATATAAACTTTAGATTGAAAAATACTAATACACATAACACAAACAAATAACATATTAATATGCACAAGTTGTATAAATTATCACACATATTACCTAAAAATTATCATTGTCATCGTGAGTTTCTTCCTCTAAATAGTTTCATTTTTGACATATTCATAAAATGTTTTCCAACTAGTAACAATTCATCTTAAAATTCACTTTTATCAATTTATTCAATAAAAATTCAAAAGATTATCATTTCGTAACTTTAGTAAAATAAGATCAATATCTCGCAGAAGTTTCAACACCAGTGGCCAGTAAATTGAAAAAATAATGGTGGGTGGGTGGTGTCGAAAGAAGAAGAAGAAAAGAAGAAAAAAAAGAAAAAAAAGTCAAAAACTGTTTCATATAATCCAGAGAGAAGGATGGAGCTTTGACTCTATAAAAGTCTTGCTTCATCTCAATAAATATATAGAAATTAAGAGGAAAAGAAAACATAAAACTTCAGCAGAAAATGTTCTTAGAGAAGAAAATTGAGAGAGTCAATTTGTGAAGTTAAAACACACAAATTGAAGATATATATTTGTTGTGTTTTTGTGAGAGATCCACCTAAAGGTGAAGTTTGTAATCACATCTTATTATAATGGAAGTTTTAAGTGACTTACAGGTCTCGTGATTGTTACTTTCATTTAGGAAGGTTTTTTCACGCAAAAAATCTTTAGTGTTATTTTTGTTCTATTTTGGTTTGGAAAGTTATAATGGGTGTGTGAAATTTATTTATTTATAACCATCTATTTTTTCCAACAAAGTGGTATGAGAGCTTTTGGTTGTTTTTAGTGAGAGTACTGTTGACATATATAGTACTATTCACGGGGTACTATACACAAAGTACTATTCGGCAGCACTATTCATCAATATTATTTGGCAGGTACTATTCATCAACAGAAAAGTAACAAGTTTGGAAAAATCTGTTGATTGACGATTCAAATGGAAGAGAGCACATATAATATGATTAAGTTGACTACATTTAATTATGCAATTTGTAAGCCGAAAACTGGGGATCTTTTATACATTAAAGATCTGTGGAAGCCAATTATAATGCCAAAGGAGAAAGAAGTAACCAGTGCAGACATTGATTGGACTGTGCTAAACCGAAAGTATGCTTCTCAAATCAGACAATGGATCGACAAGAACAGTTTTCAAATTTTTTCTAATGAACACGATGCTTGCGTTCTTTGAAAAAAGTTGGAGAAATGTATGCAAGGACAACCACACAGAATAAAGCTAATCTGATGCGACGATTAGTCAATTTGAAGTATAAAGATGGAAGTAGCATATCAGAACATATAAGTGAGTTCCAAGGCATTGTAGATCAACTCAACTTTATGAAGATGACTATAGATGATGAGCTACAAGCGTTGTTAGTATTGAGTTCTCTACCAAAAAGTTGGGATACTCTAGTTGTGTCAGTTAGCAACTCAGCTCATAACGGCAAGCTTACCATGGATATGGTAAAAGACATAATACTAAACGAAGAGTCTCGAAGAAAAGATGAAGGATATACTTCTAACACTGAAGCATTTTTCATGTAGAAACAAGGCAAGCAAGAATGGCACGGGAGAAGTAAAAGTAGAAATCCATATAACCAAAGTCAACAAAGAGGACGGTCGAAGTCTAGATCAAGGTATGACAAGAAGTGTCATCATTGCAGCAAGCCTGGACACTTTATTCAAGAATGTAGAAGGTTAAAGGCGGAAAGATCCAGAAATCAGGAAGCAGAAACCTGAACAAATGACACCACAACTCATTGAAGAAGTTGTCATTGTTCGAGATGTTGATTATGTCAATCTTGCATGCCAAGACACTACTTGGGTAGTTGACTCAGGCGCTTCCTATCATGTCACCTCACGATGGGAATTCTTCTCAGCTTACACTCAAGGTGATTTTGGACGTGTGAGGATGGGAAATGATAATGCATCAAATTTTTTTGGCATTGGCAATATTTATCTAGAGACTAATCTTGGATGCCGATTACTTCTGAAAGATGCGAGGCATGTTCCTGATATCCGCCTCAATTTGATCTCTACCGGTATGCTTGATGATGATGGATACAATAATTATTTTGGTGAAGGAAAGTGGAAGCTCACCAAAGGCAATTTGGTAGTAGAGAAAGACAAGAAAGATACATCATTCTACATCACAAAAGCCAGGCTATGTAGAGGAGAAGTAAATACCACTAGGAAAGAAATTCCTACCAAGTTATGGCATAAGTGACTCGGCCACATGAGTGAAAAAGGTCTTAGAATTCTTTCCAAGAAGAAGCTCTTGCCATGAATGAAAGGTACACCCTTGCAAACTTGCGTTGTCTGTATTATGGGAAAACAACATAGAGTAGAATTTCGTAGTCTCGCACCATCTAGAAAGGAAAATATTCTAGATTTAATACACACAGATGTCTGTACAATGAATTGTGAATCATTAGGAGGTACTCACTATTTTATGACCTTTATTGATGACCATTCTAGAAAATAATGGACTTTTGCTTTAAAAACTAAAGATTAAGTACATGAAGTTTTCAAGCAATTTCATGTAAAAGTAGAGAGAGAAACTGACAGACGTTTGAAGTGTGTACGTGCAGATAATGGTGATGAGTATCGTGGACCATTTGAGGAGTACTGTAGAAGTTTTGGCATCAAGTTGGAAAAATCAGTACCAAAGACACCTCAACACAACGGTGTCACAGAGAGAATGAACAGAACCATCTGTGAAAGAGTCAGATGTATGCTCTCAAATGCAAAACTTATAAAAAAAAATTGGGGGGAGGCAATGAGGACAACAGTCGACTTAATCAACCTTTCTCCATCAGTTCCACTGAACTACAATGTACCAGAAAGAGTTTGGACGGGGAAAAATGTTTCTTACAAACACTTGAAAGTATTCGACTACAGAGAATTTGTTCATATCCCAAGAGATGAACGGTCCAAGTTGGATGGAAAAGAGAAGTAGTGTATCTTTATGGGATATGCCTATAAAGAATTTGGCTACAGACTTTGGGATTCTATTAGCAAAAGGATTGTCCAAAGCAGAGATGTGGTGTTTCTTGAAGACTAAACAATCGAGGATTTTGAGAAATCCTAGAAACCACAATATAATGAAATTCCAGTTAATCTGGACCTAGTCTCTCCACCAATAAATCCTGATGATAGGAGAGTTACACCAGATACTGATGATGTTAATCCACCAATTGGTAGCTCAGAACTAGAACAAGTTTTTGAACAAGTCCAACCAAAAGTACAGACGAAGAGATCCACCCGAGTACGAAAACCAAGTCGTATATATTCTCCTAACGAGTATGTGATGCTCATTGGAGGGGGATAAATGAAGAGTTATAACGAAGCTATCACTGATCAGCATAAGACTGAATGGTTAAAAGCCATGCAGGAAGAAATGAAATCTTTGCATGAGAACCACACATTTGACATGATGAAACTACCACAGGGAAGAAAATCTCTCAAGAATAAGTGGGTGTACAGAATCAAAAGTGAAGATGGAAGCTCATAACCACGTTCCAAAGCAAGTTTGGTTGTGAAAGGATTCGAGTAGAAGAAAGACGTTGACTTTGATAAAATATTCTCACCAGTAGTTAAAATGTCTTCAATCCGAGTTGTTCTTGGTTTGGCAGCTAGCCTTAATCTGGAGGTTGAACAACTTGACAAAAAGATTTCATTCTTACACGGTGATCTTGATGAGGAAATCTATATGGAGTAGCCCGAAGGTTTCCAAGTCAAAAGCAAAGAGAAGTTGGTATGTAGACTAAAGAAGATCTTGTATGGTTTGAAGCAAGCACCAAGGCAGTGGTACAAAAAGTTTGAATCATTCATGGATAAAATGAATACAACAGAAAGATAGCTTATCATTGCGTCTTCATCAAGAAATTCTCTGATGGTGATTTTATCATTCTTATACTTTATATTGATGACATGTTAATTGTAGGTCAAAATATTGACAAGATTAACAAGTTGAAGAAGGAGTTAAGCAAGTCCTTTGCAATGAAGAACTTAGGACCTGCCAAGCAGATTCTTGGCATGACGATTACCCGCAATTAGCAAAAGCAAAAGATTTGGCTCTCCCAAAAATGGTATATTGAAAAAGTTCTTGAAAAATTCAACATGAGAAAAGCTAAACCTGTTAGTTTTCCACTCGCGAACCATTTCAAGCTTAATGTGCGTCAAAGTCCCTCAAGTGAGAAGGAGAAATTGGAGATGAGTAAGGTTCCTTATGCATCAGCGGTTGGTAGTATAATGTATGCTATGGTATACACTAGACCAGACATTGCACATGTCGTTGGTGTTATGAGTCGATTCCTATCAAATTCTAGAAAGGAGCATTGGGCAGCTGTCAAATGGATACTCAGGTATCTCAAAGGAACCTCTGGTCATTGTTTATGCTTTGGTAATAATAAACTTGTATTAGAAGGATATACAAATTCAGATATGGCTGACAATGTAGATACGAGGAAATCTATATTTGGGTACCTAATAACATTTGGAAGGGGAGCTGTTTTATGGCAATAACGATTTCAAAAGTTCATTGCCTTAAGTACCACAGAAGTAGAGTACATTACAATCACTGAAGGTTGTAAGGAGATCCTGTGGATGAAAGAGTTCCTACAAGAATTGCATTCGAACCAAGAAACTATGTTCTTTATTACGACAAATAGAGTGCAATTCACTTTAGCAAAAATCCAACCTTCCACTCAATGTCCAAATACATCGACGTAAGGTATTACTGGATTCGTGATGTGTTGGAATATCAACTACTGCAAGTTGAGAAGATTCACGCCAATGATAACGAGGCAGATATGATGACAAAGATCGTGCCTAGAGAAAAACTTGCTATTTGTAGAAAGATTACAGGTGTGGAAGAGCCTTGTCCCACATAAGGTGGAGGGAGAGATTTTTTGGTCCAACTATGTGGGTCAGCAAATTGAAGAAATAATGATGGGTGGGTGGTGCCGAAAGAAGAAGAAAAAAAAAAGTCAAAAACTTCTCCATATAATCCAGAGAGAAAGATGAAGCTTTGGCTATATAAAAGCCTTGCTTCATCTCAATAGATATATAGAAGCTGAGAGGAAAAGAAAACATAAAACCTCAGTAGAAAATTTTCTTAGAGAAGAAAATTAAGAGAGTCAATTTGTGAAGTTAAAACTCACAAATTGAAAATACATATTTGTTGTATTTTTGTGAGAGATCTACTTAAATGTGAAGTTTGTAATCCCATCGTATTATAGTGGAAGTTTTAAGTGACCTACGGGTCCTATGATTGTTACTTTTATTTAGGAAGGTTTTTCCACACAAAAAATCGTTGGTGTTATTTTGGTTTAGGAAGTTATCATGGGTGTGTGGAATTTATTTTTTTACATCTATCTATTTTTTACAACAAAAATTAACTACTAATTTTTTATACTAATAGAATATTAATTTTTATCTTAAAAATAATTTAATTTTTATAATACTAAAAAATATATAAACTTTTAGATTGGGAAATATTAATACACATAACACAAACAAATAACATATTAATATGCACAAATTGCATGAATTATCACACATATGGCTTAAAAGTTATCATTGTCATAGTGAGTTTCTTCCTCTAAATAGTTTCATTTTTGATATATTCATAAATATTTTCCAACCAGTAACAATTCATCTTAAAATTCACTTTTATCAATTTATTCAATAAAAATTCAAAAGATTATCATTTCATAACTTCATTAAAATAAGATCAATATCTGGCCGAAGTTTCAACACTAATGGTTTGTTGAAATTCCGAATACCATCGCTAATGATCTTGCTAAAGTTTCGACAACTACCATCAAAATTATCAAATATAAGACCTTATGTTTTGCTTAAAAAAACATACAAGGCATTACATCTCACAATGGTAGTCATAATTTAAGTGAGGTCACCTCATATAAAGCCTTACATCGAATTAAAAATTATGAAAGACATTACATCCGAAATATATGTAATATATTATATAATTTTATAAAAATAGACAACAATTGCAAGAATTTAAGTGGAGTTGTTAAAGATGGTCGTCAAAATTCTATTATGGTAATCGTCCGAGATCTCGTAGGTTTAATATTATTCTTGTTTTATTAAATTTATGTATATAATGATATAAAGTTGCTTTTGAGATGAATTTTTGTTAATTAAAAAAAATAAAAAGCCTATATATTATGTAAATATTCTACCTCATCGTTACTAATCCCTAATTCCTATAAAGAAAATAGTTTTTTAGTGTAACGATGCACTTATTAATTTAGATGTTACGGTATAAATATTACCTTATTAATAAGTTGTTATATAATTATTTTAATATCTTTTCTTTTAAATTTAACATATATTTTAACATTAATATATCACTTGATATATAACATTATAAAAAAATGATAAAATGCACACAAATCTTTGTACTAACTCTAATTACAATATAACATGTGTCAAATTTTTCTTAAATTTTTTTCTAAAATAATTTTATCACGCCATATATTATAATTAATGTAAATAATATATATATACGAAGTTAACATTCCACCGTCATATTATATACGGTCTTGAGTATGCGTCTTTCTTGTCCAAGTACACTTAGAAATAAAATATATCCTTTATTTTTTTATTAAAAACAAATAATTTAATTGTATAATATAATTCTTTTTTATATATATAATTCTTTTTTAATTTCTTTTATGCAATGCACATATTTTTTTTATATATAATTTAAAAATATATATTTAATGCATATAAAAATACGATACACGTTTTTATAAGATAAAAATTATATATTTTGTTTAGAGTATTAAAATTGAAAATGGATATGAGGTAAACAAATACCAAACTCAGGAAAACAAATTTTGCCCATATTCTTTTTTTTTTTTGGGATAAAAACAGTAATTCCCAAATCTTTTCCTATGCCAAAACCAGACGAACCCATCCCTCTTTTTTTGAAAAAAAGAATTTGTTAGTAGGAAGAATGATTTGGGGCATTAGTTGTACCATGGAATTTTTGGTTCCATGAAACAAGTAATAAAAAAATAGTTAAATATACACATTTTTTACTTACTTTTATTATTTTTTGACATATATTAAATTTATTTAAAAAGTGAGTAAAGTTTGAATATTTAAATTTATTTATCACATATAATATAAATGTACTTAGCGTATCCCAAAAGCAATATTACATTTACACAAGCATTGCTTATGTCTTAGGTAGGAAGAATCATAAAACCACACATCACATAATTCTTTTTCATGATTCTGTTTCAAAGTTTTCATAGACTTCCTCAATAGAATCCAAAGGGGGTTTCGTGGTCTTGTTACTTTTGGTTTTTGACCTCGAGTAGTCGATTTTTTAGACAGCTATGCATCAAAGAAATTGAGGGCATATCTTTTGTACTTGAGTATACTTGGATTGTAAATTTATTATTATTATTATTTTTATAAACCACTTGATTTTCATTCATGGATCAAATTGTGTTTTTCCGTTTCTTTCTACAACTCAAAGCTATTCTTTGTTTCGTTTTACTAAGTTTGTAGAATAGTTTTTCTAATCATATGTTTTAAAAATTGTGTCTAGTTATAACGAGTTTATATCGTAAAATAATTATTTTTTAATTAAACAAATAACAATTTATAACTTAAATGAAAACAAATTCTTAACAAAGATAATAACAACATTTACTCTACCAAATCATAAATAATCAACAAAGAAATAAATAAACAAGAAACAATAAATAAAAACACTAGATTTAACTTCATTTGGCTCCAAACTTTGGAGCTTACATATAGATAGAGTATTCAAACAATGATTTTTCACTATAAATCAACTTATGCTTCTTAACTAGTAAAACAATATACTCTATCATTATACAAGCATCATTCAATCCTATTGTAGTCATAAGAATACCCCTATGCCTTACATTTCTACAATAGAGATATATTTAGATACTAATACTTAAAATGGATTGAGAAATGAGAACAATATCTTAAAATAACTTAATAATAAAGGGTTATTAAAGAACATTAATCTTCCTTCCCCATTTTCAACGGAGAAAACCCCAATTTCTCTTTTACTCTCTATTGCTCTTACAAATGACCATGGTGCACAAATAAATACTTATAAATGCCCCAACACTAATTACAAGAAAAACCATTCATTTCCAAGCCCTTAGTCTAAAACTCATGCCCATTTATATAATTTCCACAAGCAAGCTAAAGATCGAGCCATTAAAAATTAGGATTCAAAAACTACACATAAAGAGGATAACAAAGTCCGTTTGAAGGGATATTGGTCCTTGTATAAAGTGATCAATCATTTTATATATGTCACCCGAATCTAGATGCTAAAATTCCTTCTTGTCTATTTTCTTCATATGTAATACTCATAATCTAACTTTTGATGCTTGTTCACCTACATTGGTTTTTAAACATCATCCATGGATTTGCATCACATATGACAACATACAACCATCTTGTCTATTCTCCGCACATGCAATGCTCTAACTCTAACCTTTGATGCTTGTTCATCTATATTGGTTTTCAAACATCACCCATGAATTTGCATCATATATTACATCAGGTACAAACTATCACCATCTCTAGTTTCAAGATAAGTGTTGAGCGTTTAGTTGGTCTTGATCATTGAAAATAGAGATTTTTCTAGATGGTTGGTTCTTGGTGGTTCAATATTGGCTCTCATTATGTTAACAATTAAGTATGGACAAATCCTAAAGTTTCTTTAAAAATACCTTGTTACACAAACTTATTTTATCATCAAAAGATAGGATCATTTTTTAGCATGTGAAACCACATCCCTCAACCTATTGATTAGAGAGATTTTGTTATTCACAATAGAATGATCAAGACCGGTTTGTTAGGATTTTAAAAATTAAAATAATTTAAGGATTTCATTTATCTAATAATATTTATGTATTTAAGCTTTAAATTAGATTTATGATTTATCTTGTTATCTTGATATATTTTCGCCCTCAATTATCTCTTTCCCTAAATTCTCTTTATTTCCTTCATAATTTTTCAATTCTTTAATCCCTAACTATAATGTCTTTTCTTTTTTCTTTCCCTAGTTCTATTTCTTTCATGATCCACACTAATATGATATCAGATAGAAAAATTTTGTTTTCTTAAACAAAATTGTCTTAACCCATCCATTTTTTAAAAAAAATTATCAATTATGAAAAAAAAAACAAATCGTACAACCTTATAATAACCATCATTCTTCCCATTATACCCTACCTCTGCCACCTCCTACTATTATTAGTGCCGAAATCCAACAATCCCACCAAACTAGAGCTCACCATCACCATTCTTTTTGTTGGAAAATGCTATCTCGCTAACTACCATAAACACTCCCCATAACCAATAAACCTAACCCATATCCGCCACCACTAAAACCCAACCCATAGCCCAACGACTACCATTATATTGTGATCACTCATCCCTTCAACCAAAACACAAACCTATCTCTAGACACCCTAGAGAAATGGTAGTCATCAATCGGTCACGTGCAACCTATGCACTGTAACAACCATCCCTCTAATGCTACTTCTCACCACCATAATACACCATCTTCATTGTAGCTTATGACCACCACTAAATTCGTTGGCTTCCTTTAGATTCCACCACTAAATGCACTTGAGTCATCCATACTGATTCTAATCATTCGATCTAATCTAAAGAAATAAAATAAAGAGAAATTCACCTTTTTTTTTAAAAAAAATAGCACAAAATTAAATAGTTTAGTTTGGTCCAACAATCTAACTCAAACCATTCCAACCAGTCCAATAAAGGAGGATAATTGTTCTGTTCAATCATTCTTAGATTGATTCTCTCATTTTTGGAGTGTTACAACTAATATGTTTAGTTTCTACTCATTTCCTTTGAATTTGTGTTTGATTACTTATATTTAATATAAAACCTTAAAAATTTGCATTAGTATTACGATTTAAAAAATTTCTTTTCATTTTAGTTAATTATTATTAAAATAAAAAATCATCTTAACTATCCTTAATTCATGAATTCTTATTCCATTGATGAACGTGGCGAGACCCTAATTTAGAGATTATTATTAATCTTATTTACCTTGTTGTCGAAAGCAACATTATTTTTTACAAGACATTTACTATGACCTTCTCAAATTTGATTGAGGAACTTATCATACCCACTTTTTTATTAGGTATAAGAACTAGAAGAGTTATTTAACTTCAAATAGTAGTCTAATGAGATTTGTTTTAAGTTTACAAAGACCACGTTGAAGTACAATGCTTTGATTATTTTGAAAATTTAGTGGATGAATATGTCTTAGAATATGCAAGTACTTATTGTTCTATTCACAAATACCCTTGTACACCACCCTTCCATACTTTGGCCAAAAGAAAAATAAAGGTAGATGCGAAAGTATGCCCTTAACCATATGTGTGTCAATTTGTGCAGGTTAGGCTAATTTAAGTCAAGCTCAAAATGGTACAACCTTAATTCAAATTGAATTTAATTTGAGCTAACAAATGTGAGCTTGAATCCTAACCAAATATAAACAAGGTGGTCCAAACTGGCCTAAATTAGCTCGAATTGTTAATTATATATATATATATATATATATATATATATATATATTTTGTTAGTTGGACTTTTTTTATAAATTAAAAATATTTTTAATGATATTAAAGCTAATTAGTACAAAACATCATTACATGAAACAACAAATATGAAAAAAAAATGTCATAACAAGTAATCAATTACAAAAAAGTACACACCTGTTACATTATCTTTCAAACATTAAGATTCAAAACAATATATATTATATTTCAGACTTCAATAATTTTAAACCATAATATTATCCATAACATTTTAAATATGTATTACAAAATTATAATATATTTAATTTGATTTCGGTCTGATAAGTTGACTTGAACATAACTTGATTTTTTTTCGAGCTATTTGAGATATCTTGAATTTGGCTCGAACATAATTCGATTAGTGTTCGATTCATATTTTTTTATTCAAGTTCGATTTGATCAATCAAATTACTACACAAAATCCACCCCCACCTAATTATCACCGTAAATTATATCCCCACAATCCTTACTATCATGGTTATCATATGATTGAAATGACATCTCCTTTAAATATCCATACAGTTGTAAACAGTGAAGATAGGCCATGTGAACTTGTTCATAATGAACATTATCTGAGATTTTTATGCAAAACCTTGACACTATTATTCAACTTCATCCGTGTCCCTTCAAGGTTTTTATACCTAGAACCTAATGATATACCCAGATGAGCACAAGGTATTCTATCCATATTTTGGGGTGAATGTTTTCATAAAGTTGAGTGTGACATCGTTTTTATTTCAAGGGATTTTATTCTCTTGGATAGACTTTGGTTTTTTTCTGTTAATGTGAAGCTTGAAATGACTCTCGCTCTTATACTTTCTTACATTGGGTAAAAATGTCAAATTATGGTATTTTTCACCCAAGTCCAAACCAATTCAACCCATATATACGTCATCTTCTCAGGTTTCTAATGGTTTTACCCGTAAGACTAAATCAATTGTTTTGTACAAAGGGTAATGATTGTCTAACTATTTTTTAGAGTGTGTGAGGAAGATGAATAAAAATCTTGAACGCTTCTTAAAGAAGGCTAACCTACCAAAGTTAGAACACAATCTTACAAGTGAGATACCTTTGTTTATAATTCAAAGGATATTTTAGGGGTGCCACTACCAAAAATAGTGGAAAAATATATTGTGATAAAACACATTCTTGAGCCACCTCCTAAGCCAATTGTTCGATATCCTTTTAGCCTAATTATTCTTGACTCTCCCTCAAACCAGACCATCAAGAAAGACAATTGCTGCTCACCTGCTCCAAAACAATAGGATTTCTTAATTGAATCAAAACCATTAGATAAGTCACGACTTGTTTTCACCCTTGAGAATCTTATGAAAGAATCCTCCAGCCTAAATCCCATGCTAGTATTGTTAAGCCATTTGCAAACCCATTTGTTAATTCTAGTGCATATTTACTATAATTTTATACCAATATGACTATACATTACATTTCAAATAGAATGATTTGTTTCCTAAGTAAGGCATTTAAGTGTCTTGTTTCTTGTTGCCAATTTATTTTTGTAGGTTTTGATGCTTAAAGGTGTTCCTTTTCCACTCCTCATACTCTTCCCAAGGCGCATGCTAAATTTTTTGAATTTACATCTGTTGCCTTACAATTGTACCACTCGTTAGGAGTCAAGTTTTTTCTAGAGAGGAAAATAATGAGAGTTAAGGATAAGATAATTTTGATATCTAAATATAACTAAATATTGTTTGGATTTTAAAATTACAAATACTTTTAGGATGTCATTATCTATTAATTATTATGTATTTAAGTTCAAATTGCATTTGAATTAGGTTTATCATTTATCTCGTTATCAAAATTTCCCAAACCTAAGACTATATTTCAAAGATATATTCAAATTATAAAATTTATATATTTTCTCTTTTAATTATCTCTCTTTCTTTTTCTTCAAATTCTTAGTCTCTTTTCTTGTAACTTGAAAATTCTTCCATCCCAATTTCTCTCTTGCCTCAATTTTATTTTATTTTTCATGATCCATTCCAAATGTAATTTTGTAACTTTTTAATAATTTGTTAGTAGGTTGTAATGATAAATTTTTAGTGGTATAAACGTAAGTAACAAAATCAATAATTGCGGTTGAGAAATATTGTTTACCCTTATAACCATACATTAGTATTGTTAAAATACTTCTTTTAACTTGATTTTTTCTTTTCAGTTATGGTCAAACAAGTAATAATTTGAAACGGAGATCAGCAATCACAACCATCCAAAATATAATGAGGGAGCATTTATAAAACTGAGTTGATTTCCCACCATGGAGATGGAGATGACTAGTTTTATGGGACCCAAAATCCACCTCAAAGTCCATGATATCATTATACACAATCACTATCTTCCCAGTAAGTTCTTGACTCCTTTCCTTTCTTCTCTTGTTTTTGTCCTCTTAATATCATCTACTGCAACTAGTCATGCATCTCCCATAACCCCATCGACCATCAAAATCAAACGGAAGAGAGCTGTCCATATTTTAGCCATTTGATGTGAAATCATGATATAGAGTAAAAACCATAAGAAGAAGGGTGGAATTGGGAATTATCTTTCGGCACCACCTATTTTCCAATCCTCATTCTTTTTCTTTTTTTGAAATATATTATATTTTTATAAATTTTAGTGTTAAATTAAATGAATTTTGATTAAAAATATATATTTTTATTATAAAAATTTAATATTATGATATAGGATTGTAAAAATAACAAAATAAAAATTAAATATAGTTATAATTTTTACTCAAAATTTAACTTATTAGATTTAATATTTTAATTATATAGTATTTGAGATTTTAAGAGTACTTAAACTATTTAAAATCCAATTGATAAGGATTTTTTAATAATAAAAAATCCTTAATAATAATAATAATCGTCATTATTATTATTATTTTAGAAAAAGTGGTCAAGTCCTTTTCATATAAGTTTTGTTCAACTACGTACAAATAAAATATAAATAAAAAAGTTTTGTTTAACAGAAAGTGGACCCAAAGTCCCATAGGGCTGTTGTAAAGTTGCTATGAATGCGATTTGCAAAAACTAAACGTATATATAGAAGAAAAATGTAGTAACTGATAAATTTGTATATATGCTTATTATATGATGTAAGAATTATTTTAAAAATTATAAAAATGTTTCATTTTTATACAATACAGACACATCTTAAAATAATATAAATTTAAGTTAACGTGTTACTTATTAAAATTAATTTAAAAATTAATTTTTTTATTATTATATGATAAATAATTGATAATATAAAACTACAAATACATTCGAAAACATATATGTCTATAAAACTCAATATGTTTTCATAAAATCCATGCTTCATTTTGTATATATATTTTTTAAAATTTTAGGCATTTTTGAAAGATAAATAACATTTTTATTTTAAAATCATTTTGTTATATCAATACATGAAAAGGTATACGTAAGCTTTTTATACTATATGTTTTTCATTAAAAATAGTATTGTCTTTGCGAAACCTACATATCACATGGGGAGTAGAGGTAGAAAGAGAAAGAAGGTTATAGAGAAACTGCAAGTTCGAATTATTCTTCTTTTGTGTATGACTGCTATTGTAAAATACCGAGTAGGCTATTTTGGACTCTTACCCACTTATGTCTTTTATCTCTTCCTTTTTTTTTTTCTTACTCTCTTTAAGAATTTCCCTCCTTTTACAATAAATGAGACATGGAACATCCCCGAGGCTGCGCAATCAGTCCAGAAACGAAACGAGAGAGAGAGAGAGAGAGAGAGAGAGAGAGAGAGAGAGAGAGAGAGAGAGAGAGGGGTGAAAAATAATAATAAAGAATAAAAATTGTTTTTTTTCTTTTCTTTTTAATAAATAGAATTAAGAGATGGTGAAACAAAGTAAGAGAGAGAGAAGCCATTTAAAAAAGCAAATAAGGCTGGGCCTCACAAGCCTTTTACACGTGATAACAAAACACTAAAAGCTTTTGCATGCGTGTATAAAGATTCATCATCATTATCTTCTTCTTCTCAACTTCTCTTCTCTCGTTTTTCTCTATTTTTCTTTGAAATCCGTATACCACTTCAAAGACTACATCGTTCAATTGGGTTCACATTCTTTGGCAGCATTAAGCTTCCTTTTTTCCCCTCTGTTATCCTGATTCAACGAGCCTACGTTTTCGTTTGTGTAGTGAGTGTTTTCTTCCTTTAGTTCTCTCAGTGAGTTTCATTTGATATATATGGTCATTTAGAGGTGTGGTTAGTGGATGAGTCTTCACACTTAGTTGGGCTATTTTAGACTTGGTTGCTATTTATTATTTTCTCACGAGCATTATTTTTGGGGTACCCTTGTTTAGATAGTGATCTTACTTGCCCTTTTTCAATGTTTATTCCTTTTCTTTGGATATACCTTCGTGATTTTTGTTCTTTTCTGGGTGTTTTATTGTCTACCTGTGATAGTCAAATACATTAAAAATCATCTTATTTTTATATTTATTGAAATACATTCAAAATCTTCTTAGAGATATATTTACTTTGTACTTCTGTTATGTTTTTATCTACTTGGGCTTATTCACATTTCACGTTATTTTGTAAAAATGAAATTTCATTCTTAGGAGGGCTCATGCTTAAAGACGGTTCTTTTATCTACTGGGCATTTCCATTTTTTGGGTTTCTTGTGTATTTTACATTAATACTATATAAGTTTTTTTTAAAATTATATTGATTTTCACTGTTCATGGTCATTGGATTGCTAAAAGAAAGCCTATGAAAGCTTTGGTTCGTGGGTAATAGCAATATTTTTTTTTGTCTTGCATTTATGATTTTATGAGTTGTAGAACTGATGTTTAGGTTGGAAAGTTCCGTGTTTTGCTTTTCTTCATGGTTAGCCATAGAGATTTTGAGCCGGAAACAAAGGAATATGTCTAAAAGAAAAGTCATTTTTATAATATGAATTCTTTATCGTTATTATTCTCTTTCTTCATCAATTTCTCTGCATTTTTCCAGTCTGGGAATAGCGTAACGCTTTTACTTTGGTCTTCAGATTTTATTGTACCTATATTTTTATATATATTTTAGGTTCTTTGAATGGTAAAGTAGTTAAGTTTGAATCTTGCTATAAAATGGTAATCCTTGTACTCTACAATCTTCAATAGAGGTTTGAAACTCATTACTCAGTCCTACATTTCTCTACTTGTCTTTTGGTCTGAAGTCTCAACTTAATGTTTTCTAACTTTTCGTGGTTGTTCTAGCTTTAATATTTTCGTTTTTAGCTTTGACTGACAACGAACAGGTTCTCTGTTTTTCTTTTCAGTGGGAAGAGAGAAAAATAGGCTAAAACCAGAAAAAGCGGGGCGGTCTTAGTTGTGGTGACATTTAGTGAATTTGTTTAGTTTCATTGAGAAACCGACATGCCTATCAGGCAGATGAAAGAAAGCTCAGAGCAGCACCTTGTGATCAAAACCCATATTCAGAACTTGATGAACACAATACAGAAAGAACCCAAGACTTCTCAAAATGGTAAAGGTCCACCAACTCATGAAATCCAGAATGGTAAGACCCACAACCATTCTTCACCTCCAACAAAGAACAGAGGAAGAAGAAGGGGTAGAGGTGGCCGAAAATCTGATCAAGGTGATGTCTTTATGCGCCCAATTTCCAGGCCCTGTACTATGGCTGATAAGCCAGTCCAGGAGAATTTGTCTCAAGCTCTTGTGCCTACTTCTCCAAACAATTGCATTGAAAATGGTGTTAATCTTTGTGAAATGGATGCGGGTTTTCCCAATTCAAGTAAATCCTTGAGTTTTACACCTAGACCTGGGTTTGGACAACTTGGGACAAAGTGTGTTGTAAAGTCCAACCATTTTTTTACTGAGTTACCGGACAAGGACTTAAACCAGTATGATGTAAGTTTATTGTTTGATTTATTTTCATTTCTATTCACATGTAAGGACAATAAATGAAATATTTGTGTTTTTTTTAATATATATAACTTGCGACTTTTATTTGGTTTAAATTGTTGTTTTTACTGTTATTTGTTGTTGCATTGGAGGGAGAATTAAATAAGTTTCTGTTTCCATCCTGTCCTTTTCTTCAATTGGCTTTTATGAGATTTAAATTTGGCCTTCAGTTTTGTTCTTATTGTTGCCTTCCTTTTCACCATCATCTGTCTGATTTTTGCAGGTTACCATAACTCCTGAGGTGGCATCAAGAGCTTTAAACAGAGCTATCATTGCAGAGCTAGTGAGATTGTACAAAGAATCTGATTTAGCAATGAGATTGCCTGCTTATGATGGCAGGAAAAGCCTGTACACGGCTGGTGAGCTTCCCTTCACTTGGAAAGAGTTCAAAATTAAGCTCGTTGATGAGGAGGATAGCATTAATGCCTCTAAGTACGCAATTCTCACCTTCACTTCTACTTTTTGATTTTAAAGTTATCTCTCTCTCTTCCCCCCCCTCCCTAATCCACATTTCATCTTCACTGTATGCTATCTGGGGCACCTTTTTTGGTGAGGTAGAGTTTTGTAGTACCAAAGGCCTTTGTGCATCAAGTTGTTCTTTGTGCAAGCAATTAAAGGCTAAGAAAAAGTGGGTTCAACTGTTTTGATCAATAGTTGTTGTCAAACAACAACTTGATGTATAACGTAGTGCTATTTGTAGTATGATAAACTATGACTACTTAAACAAAGTTGCATAATATGACATCAATGTCTTGTTTTGTTGAAAACTATTTGTGCCTGAGTGGAAACAATTAAAACTTGTTCAATATTTTAGAAGACAAAGAGAATACAAAGTGGTGATTAGGTTCGTTGCCCGAGCAAACCTGCATCATTTGGGCGAGTTTCTTGCTGGTAAACGTTCTGATGCACCTCAGGAAGCTCTTCAAATCCTTGACATTGTGTTAAGGGAGCTTGCTACAAAAAGGTACAGTATATGGCTTTTCATAACTGTCTACACTCTTTGGTGATAATAAGCACGGCTTGGATTTTATTTATTTCTTTTTTTGTATTTAACTCTCACACGTCCTCATTTTCTGAAGATACTGCCCTGTTGGAAGATCTTTCTTTTCACCAGATATCAGATCACCACAGCGGCTTGGTGAGGGCTTGCAATCATGGTGTGGCTTTTACCAAAGCATAAGACCTACTCAGATGGGTCTATCCTTGAATATTGGTTAGTGATTTTAGTTAATACAATTTCCTGTCAATTCTTATTGTTTTCCTTTAAATACTTTCATGTATTTCAATGTTCAATTTTTTAGATATGGCTTCTGCTGCATTTATTGAGCCTCTCCCTGTCATAGAGTTTGTTGCCCAACTTCTTTGCAAAGATGTTCTGTCAAGGCCCTTATCTGATTCTGACCGTGTAAAGGTACTTGTGTTTTATTTTGTAACATGTAATTCCAAGTGTCCTTCCTTAAAAAAAATTAGTTTTACAATTCCTTTTTGAAACTTCTTCCAGATTAAAAAGGCTCTTAGAGGTGTGAAAGTTGAGGTTACTCATAGAGGTAATGTGCGAAGGAAATATCGTGTTTCAGGATTGACATCACAACCCACAAGAGAACTAGTGTAAGTTTTTTAATATATTTTGTAAGGTCTAAGCCCTTTTTAATTTGTTTCCCATCTCTCATAATGGTGCTTCTTGTTAGAGAAGAATGTGAAGTTGTGTAGTTGTCAAGGAATAAGATATCAAGTGATCATTGAAGTCACATTAACATGTATTTTCCTTTTTATTTTTTCCTAACACCAAGTAGAAAATGACGTTTTCTATAGTTCTATTATTTTTAGTATGATGCACTGACAAGTGCTTGTAAATTGTAATCAAGTAACTGAATGTTTTTGTCAATCAGATTTCCTGTTGATGAGAACTCAACCATGAAGTCAGTTGTCGAATACTTCCAGGAGATGTACGGTTTTACCATTCAACATGCACATCTTCCTTGCCTTCAAGTCGGAAATCAGAGAAAGGCAAATTATTTACCCTTGGAGGTACGGATTGATCTGGAATAGAAATGTGTTCTTCCTAACAATTGGTTGTGTTAGATTTTTTTTTTCACATTCTTTTTGGAGCTGTGCATTCAATTTTCAGGCTTGCAAAATTGTCGAAGGGCAAAGATATACCAAAAGGTTGAATGAGAAGCAAATTACTGCTCTTTTGAAAGTTACTTGCCAAAGACCTAGGGATCGTGAAAATGACATCCTCCAGGTACTTGTTACATTTTACTATTCTTTTATCGTTAATTAGTTAAAACTCTGGAGCAATATTACTATGGTGAAAGCAGTTATAAATGTCCAATTTATTAATAGCAAGACAAGAGGCTGACACATTGTAAATTTAAGTTTTGTGGTCGTGACTAAAAAAAATGAACTTGAGCTGGAAGTAGATTTAAGTTTCATGCAAGGAGTAGAGTCATGATATGGACTTATGGTTAAGCATGTTAAATTGGCTTGTATTTAATTTAAAAAAAAAGGACAAAGTAGAACCATTAACGAATAAAGAGTCAATAATTTTACTGTGGTTGTGGATTTTTTCTGAACAAACCTTTTGTATGCTTTGTGAACTAGACTTTTCAACATAATGCGTATGATCAAGACCCTTATGCAAATGAATTTGGAATCAAAATAAGCGAAAAGCTAGCTTCTGTTGAAGCTCGTATTCTACCCGCCCCTTGGGTAAAGTAGATTTTCTTTTATTTTTATGTTTGATATTGAAAATGATGGTTATTGCTTTTTTTAGATTGATCATTTCTTGGCAACCATACCTGCAGCTCAAATATCATGAAACTGGAAAAGAAAAGAATTGTTTGCCTCAAGTTGGTCAATGGAATATGATGAACAAGGTATAAAACTTATATGTGTGCTATTATACTTCTCTTGTATACATTTACTCCTAGCCTAGAAGAATTCAGTAATGGCAACAAGTCTTCTGTAAATATACGAAATTTCCAGCCTACTGTAAGTACTTTTGTTAGTCTAAATTTATATTTTTCTTCCCTTTTGGATTTTCCTTTTTTCTGTTGAGGAAATTCTCAGTTCCATTCACCTCATAACTGGCCTTGTTTTCTTCAGATGATTGTATTGATGTCTGCTTTTCTTGTAATGTAATTGCAGAAAATGATCAATGGAATGACTGTAAGCCGGTGGGCATGTATTAACTTCTCAAGAAGCGTACAAGAGAGTGTTGCTCGTGGATTTTGCTTTGAACTCGCACAAATGTGTCAAGTATCTGGCATGGTAACTTCCTTATTGAAACCCCCTTATAGTTTGTATAGGTTGTACATAATCGAATTAATTCCAAAATAACATGCCTATTATATAGTATGTACTTACGTACATATTTAGTTTAGGTGCATAGCTGTACATTATGTACTTATGTATGACATGTATAGCTCGGACTCATATTTCTTGTCACACAATTCATTCATTTTCTATACTTCTTTTCAAACTCTAATGTTCAAGATTTGCTTCATTTGTTCCTGTCCTGAGATCAAGCAATTGTGATTTTAATTTTTAATGAATATTTTAATGGTTTCTGTTCTGCAGGAATTTTGTCCTGAACCTGTTATTTCAATCTACAATGCTAGGCCTGACCAAGTGGAGAAAGCCTTGAAGCATGTGTATCATGCATCCATGCACAAAACAAAAGGCAAAGAACTAGAGCTTCTTTTAGCTATTTTGCCAGACAATAATGGTTCTCTCTATGGTATGTCCTGTGTTCCAGAAATTTGGTGTTTTCTTAAATAGTTTCATGGTCTTATTTAAGGTATTCCTTAATATTTTATTGTCTTTCTTCAGGTGATATCAAACGAATTTGTGAAACAGATCTTGGTTTAATATCACAGTGCTGCCTCACAAAGCATGTCTTCAAGATAAACAAACAGTACCTGGCTAATGTGGCCTTGAAGATAAATGTCAAGGTTTGATCACCAAGCAATCTTTTTGAAACCATACTTGTCACTATTACCATTGACATTTGAAACCTAAGGTGAGAGTGAAATAGTACCATCATATGTACGTAAACTTTTGTTGCACTTCTAGTGGACTTACATTTTTATTCAAAATGAAAATCGTGCAAGATTTTGGTCATTGAGAGAAGAAACCTTACCTTCTTCCTAGTTTTGTGAGACTACTTTTAGCAACAAAATCTTCATTATTCCTAAATAATAATGTTGACAAAGTCGTTATAGGTTCAAAGGAGGATGATAAAGCAGAAGAATTCTTATAATTATTTCATTGACTTAGATCGCAGCACTTAAACCCTAATTCTAACGAGACAATATATAAGGAAACTAAATATAGAATATTTTACTTTTTCACAAAAACAAAATTGATTTTTCTTGATAATGTCATTGTTTCCATTTTGTGCTCAAAAAATGATCCCAAAAGTTATCGTGTTTTTCCCCATTTTATGCCCAGACAATCAGATTTTTTTTTGTTGTCCTTGGTTCAGATGGGGGGTAGAAACACTGTTCTTCTTGATGCTATCAGCTGCAGAATACCACTAGTCAGTGATATACCAACCATTATTTTTGGAGCAGACGTGACTCATCCGGAGAATGGAGAAGATTCTAGCCCCTCAATTGCTGCTGTATAATTTCTAAATACTCTATTTCAAAATTCTGTTGACTTGCAAGTTATAACCTTTATTGCTAATATATGTTAATCTGTAGGTAGTAGCCTCTCAGGACTGGCCAGAAGTGACCAAATATGCAGGATTAGTTTGTGCTCAAACTCATAGACAGGAACTGATACAAGATCTTTATAAAACATGGCATGACCCCATTCGTGGCACAATTAGCGGTGGAATGATCAGGTATAAAATTTGTGTGGTCACTCTCTCTATATAGCTCTTTTGGTTTGCTAAGACAAATATATATATTTTATGGTGGAATGATTGGGTTTAAAATTTTAAATATTTTCCTCTTCCTGACCCTAAAGTTTATCAACCTCCATGCACTCCATCTTTTGCTCTGTGATTTCTCTGGTACACTGTATTAAGTTCTCTCTTGATTTTCTCTCCCCTTTGTCCAGGGATCTTTTGGTTTCCTTTAGGAAAGCAACGGGCCAGAAACCACTAAGGATAATCTTTTACAGGTAACTACTTAAACTATGTTATGTAGAGTACACCCAGTTTAATAACCTTTTTCAACTAACACCGTCATTGCATTGATATTTTTCATAGATTACTTTATCTCATGTTAACTTGTTATTAGAATGAGATGCAATTTTATATATTTGACTAAACATGTTATGTTCCATAGCTGGTGTCCTTATTGATCAATAATTTTGAGCAGGGATGGTGTGAGTGAAGGGCAGTTTTATCAAGTTCTTCTATATGAGCTTGATGCAATCCGAAAGGTAAGAATTTTAATTTGGAGTATACAAAGTCACGATACCTCAAAAATGATCAATAATTTTGCAGGCTTGTGCTTCTCTGGAACCAAACTATCAACCACCTGTTACTTTCATAGTTGTGCAGAAACGTCACCATACTCGATTGTTCCCTAACAACCACAGGGATAGGAGCAGCACAGACAAGAGTGGGAACATATTGCCTGGTATTTTATAAATGTTACTTGTTCCTTTAGGTGATATGAAATGCAGTATCATGGATGTTCTCTTGTTCTTATATTGTTTAACTTCATTTTTTTTATTGTCCTTCAGGAACTGTAGTAGATTCGAAAATCTGTCATCCAACTGAGTTTGATTTCTATCTCTGCAGCCATGCTGGTATTCAGGTCAAGATATATTCCTTTTGTTTTAGGTTAAAATGTATCATTGGTCTCCAAACTAATTTAAACATAGGTTTCTAAATTTTTGAAACTTTGAAAACTTCACATATACGTCCCTTGAACATTTAAATTATACTGTTTAGTTCTCAAATTTTTAAAACTTTGCACATAAATCTTAAATTTTTGATTTATAAATATGTATTTTAGTAAAGTAAAGACCTATTTATGAAATTTTAAAACTTTGGGATTAAATTGTAAAATTGTAAGATTTAAAAATTTAGGGATCTATGTATAAAGTTTTAATAGTTTGAGATCAAATTGCACGTTTTAAAAATTTGAGATCTATGTATAAATTTAGTTAAAGTTTATGGACAAATGATGCACTTTATCCTTTGTTTTATTGTCATAAATTACATTAGGATATATACTAACGAAAAATAGATGTTCCGGAATTAGCCTTCGTGATCTGTCATAATTGGAAACAGCTGTGAACACTTCTAAACCCTAATTGGATGGATGAAATTCTAGGATTCATTAACCTAAATCACCCTGGAATGTTATATTTAAATAAAGTCTACATATGTGGTTCAAGCTTTTCTAGGACCCCTAGTTACATTTCTTGTTGTTCTGATGTTAGATAATTTGAATATTATTTTAATTAGAATATTAAAATATTAAATAATTATTATTATATTTTTTATTAATTTAAGAGTTTTAGAGTGTTATTAGAATTAGAATTTCAGTCTTATTATTTTAATATATTATGTAATCTTTCAATAATAAAATATATATATATTTTTTTATTTTTTGATTTTCCTCTCAAACTACTTAGATTCTTTAACATTTGCTTTTATATATATTATTTTATATTTCTATTTAGTATCCGAATTGTGTTTGATCCTAAACACTTATTTTAATTTCTAAACAGTTGAATTTTTTTGTTACATTATTGTCTTCTCTTTATTTAAAAATAATAATAAAAAAGCTGCCAATCTGCTACTACCATATCCCTATCCACCTTGGACCGCCACTGATACAATCACCTAACCCATTGTCGTCTTGGGCCTTCTCATGGCTTACTTCTCAGATAGCAATATTTCCTTTTTTGAAATCATGAAGGTGTCTTTAGAAGACTCTAGCCACCAGTCTCTCAATTCACTTGCCTTCGTGACCCTCAACATACATCGTTTTCTCAAATTAACTTGTTGCGTGTTAGGAATAGCATTTGCATTTGCACAACACACTAAAAAAACCGATTGAATTTTATTGGGAATAAATGTGAATATAGCTCTGGCTATTATATAACCTTAACTTCTAACAATCTAAGTTGAAATTATGGAGCATAAACAGAAACAAATCAAAGCATGATCTGATCCTAAAGATCAGGTCCTTATTTATCCTCTAACTAACTCCTAAAGATTCGGATAATTCTCTTCAATCTCTCCCTTAATCTAAATTCCATGAAACAATTTAGATTACTTCACTAACTTCACACATTCCCAGCATCCCTCGGAGCTTAGCGAATGTTTCAGACTTTAGTGGTTAGTCATTATGTTAGCTACTTGTTCAGTGCTTCCACAATGGACTAAAGCAATTGAGTCTTCTTTCGTGAGATCCCTAAGGAAATGGTATCTCACACGTATGTGCTTGTTGCGTCCATGTAACATTGGGTTTTTTGATAGTTTAATGGTGGCTGTGTTGTCGCATTTGATGGTGGTACATTCCTTCTCTTCATGTCTGAGCTCCTTCAGTATTATTTTCAGCCAAATTGCTTGGCACACACATTGTTGCTGCAACAAATTCTGCTTCAGTTGTTGAGGGGGTCACAATTGGTTATTTCTTTGAACTTCATGAGATGGCTCTTGAGCTCAACAGAAAAACATATCCACTTGTGCTCTTGTAATAAATGTCGTAATCTATTGTACCTTTTAGATACCTGAGGACTCTCTTGGCAGCTTGTAGGTGAAGTTTAGTTGGTGTTGCCATATATCTGCCTAGTAGGCTTGTAACAAACATCAAATCAGGCCATGTAGAAGTTAGGTATATTAAACTTCTTACAAGTTGTTTGTAAAGAGTTTTATCAACTGTGACATCATACTTGGCACAATTGGACTGGTGATCGTGTTACTCTCTAACATTCCAAAGCTTTTCAATACTTCTAATGCATACCTTTTTTGATAGATAAAATTTCCTCCAGGTTTTTGTATCACTTCTATCCCAACTCATGCTCCCCATATCAACCATATCGAATTCACTCATCATGGAAGTCTTGAATTCTAACAACAGATTAGTATCATCACCAATAAAAATTAAATCATCAACATATAATAAACTTACAATAATGATTTTGCCTTTGCTGCTTCTCTTGGTGAACAAGGTTTGTTCACTTTCACACCTTTGAAAATCTTTGTTGACAAAGTATGCCTTAATACGGTTGTTTTAACCCGTACAAGGCTTTGTACAATTGATAGACCATATGTTCTTTTCCCTTCCTCTCATACCCTTTAGGTTGTTCTACATAGATTTTCTCATTCAAGTGTCCATGAAGGAAGGTTGATTTGACATCTAATTGAAAAATTGTCCATTTCTTGTGAACTGCTAAGGCAATGATGGTTCTCACTGTGTCTAACCTTGCCACTGGTGCGAACACTTTTGAATAGTCAATGCCTTCTCTTTGTGAATACCCCTTAGTTACGAGGCGAGCCTGATGCTTAACAACTTCACCATGCTCATTATACTTTGTTTTAAATATCCACTTGACACCAACTGTCTTGGCTCCTACTTGCAGGTCAGTAAGGCCCCAATGGTCATAGTGGATGCCATCGAAACGAGGGACTTGTGTGAAACTCTTATCCTCACTCATCACTGTTGTGGTGTTGTGCTATCCTCAGGCTCAATTTCTGCTTTGATACCAGTTTGTTAGGAATAACATTTGCACTGTAAAAACCATTGAATTTTATTGAGAATAAATGTGAATACAGCTCTGGTTATTATATAGCCTTAACCTCTATCAATCTAAGCTGAAATTATGGGGCATAAACAGAAACAAATCAAAGCATGATCTGATCCTAAAGATCAGGTCCTTATTTATCCTCTAACTAATCCCTAAAGGCTGAGACAGTTCTCTTCAATGCGAAGGTCAGTTATCTTTGCAACCTAACATCCACTGTCGTAGTTTTGTTTGTGCTACCTCTTTTGCCGACGTTTGAATATCGTCGACGTAGTTGTCGCTTCGTCTTGTGCTGCCAACAACCAACGACATTTGCCCATCTGTCAGTCGCATGCCCAGTCACCACTTTCACCACTGTTAATGGTTTTTTTTGCACCTGTTCTGGGAGTTTCTATTGTTACCCACCAACGCCTCTAACCACCAAGTCCAGCATGGCCATCCACAGTATATCAGTTTCGAGTTCTCCTTTGCGTCGTGAAATTGATATTATTTCAGTTTGGTCTAGGTTTGTTTTAGGCTTCTCTCATTATTTTTGTTGGGCCTAAGTCACTTTTGTTGATTAAGGCTGATTTGCAAGTTTGGTTAATTGTTACTGATTTAGAAATTTTGGTTGTGTTTTGGGTCTATTTATTACTTGAGCTGATGGGAGTGATGGGTGTTTTGGACTTATTTGGCTGATTTGGTGTATTGTACTTGGGTGGCTGATGGGTGTTTAAGCTGTAGTTTTATTTTGTCTTTTTTGTAATTGTTTAATTGTTTAAGTTAAACTTATCTATAGAATTGCAATATTATACATTTAATATTATTTTATTTAGAATATTAAAATATTAGATAATTATTATTATGTTTATTTATTAGTTTAAGAATCTTATTTAAAGTTCTATTAGATTAGAATTTATCGTCTTAGTACTTTTATAAATATGTAGGTACTCCTTCGGTATTATAATAAATGAGAATTATAATGTCTTTGATTTGATTTTCTGGACCTACTTAGATTCTTTAATATTCACTTTCACTTAACATATTTTATATTTCTACTTATATAATTCCTTATAAGATATCATCATTTCGTTTATTGTTTTATACAATATATTTTCATTGGTTGTTTGCATTTCCCAACAAATTCTAATGCTCATAATACTGACATGTTATTGTCCTTCAATGGCAGGGGACAAGCCGACCTGCTCACTACCATGTTCTCTGGGATGAGAACAACTTCACTGCTGATGGAATCCAGTCATTGACAAACAATCTTTGTTATACGTATGCACGGTGCACACGCTCTGTGTCTGTTGGTAAGTGATTAATTTTCACCATATAATATAACCCTATTAATATTGTTGAATTGGTCCCTGAACTCGGCTACTTTGAAGAACTTTCCAGGCTTTCTAGTTTTATAAATGGTTATCTTTAGTGAAATAGTTAAAACAAAAAAGAATACTCTGATACAAAAATTTCCATGGTGTAGTTGCACACCTTCTAACTTTCATTTTGTTTTTGTTTAATTTAGCTAGCATTGAAAAATGGGGTAACCTCAAATTGATAAATTGTTCACTCTATCTTGCAGTTCCTCCAGCATATTATGCCCATTTGGCTGCCTTCCGTGCCCGGTTTTACACAGAACCGGACATGCAAGAAAATGGCACAGCTGGTCGTGGTGCTAAGTCTACTCGAAATGAAGGGGAGTCTGGAGTCCGACCGTTGCCAGCCTTGAAGGAGAATGTAAAGAGAGTGATGTTCTATTGTTAGAAGTGGAAGTCAATTAACGGTTGGTTGCAGCAACCGACGAAATGCATTCTGTTTAAATTTCATCGATGCAATTTATCTGTGCCCTCCTCCTCCAATGAGGTATAGGAAATGATTTAACTCAGTTATGGTAGAGTAGAGAGGATTCCTAATTTCCTTGATGCTGCTTAGAAGCATGGGGGAGTACAGTTTAGGATAGGTATTAGATGACCCTCTTAGTATTTGCGTCAGTAGTAGTGTTAACCATGTAGAGAAGATTATTAAGCTAGGCTTTGTAAAAATATGCTTACTACTAATGAATCAATCTATATGTTGTAGGGAGGAATTTTGCCTCAGGGCTTAGGCTGTGTAAAGTTTAATGGTTAGCTTCTAATCTAATTAATGAATGAGTTGTGCAAGGAAAACCTCATTAAGTTATTTATTAAATGCTTCTCACCTACAAACTAAGAAATTTTTAATTGTTTCATAAAGATAATGACATGAATTATCTGACATGCCTGTGAGAGAGTACGTATATGCTTGTAGCAGATTCTGTACTCCTAAGTATGCATTGGGATCAGGAGCTTGGTTATAACAGATGAACCAGATTCTTGCTATAGTCAGTACTTCTCTATGTACTATTCCTTTAAGAAATATATTCTCATTTTCTTCATATTAGAGCCAAGAATGTTTGTAGATGTTCAAGGTTTTTCCATGGCTTCTAACCCAGTCAATTCCGTGCGTAATGAGAGTAATGATAAAGGAGCCTCTACTTCAAGTCATGTTGAAGGTCATGGATCCAATGATGGTGGTGGTCATCAATTGATTGATGTAGGTGGAAGTTTTTCTGATATTGCTGCTACTCTACTAAACTTGAATTTCGCCATTAAACTTGATAATTGAATACCTTATTTGGAGAAAGCAGTTTCTCTCGATTATTATAGCCTTTGGCATGGATGATGTCATTGATAAAACAAACTTGCATCCTATTCAATTTCTTGAAGAATCTTCAAGAGTTAATAATGCTTATGCTCCTTGGAATTTATCTCAACAATTTGGCCAACAGTTGGTTTTATGTCAATGTCTCAGTCCATGCAAGTTTATCTGTCTAGAGGAGCTTTAGCTGCTTGACAATGGGGTTCAATTCAGCAGGTTTTCTCTTATTGTGGCCAAGAATGAATTCTTAATTTAATATAGTACACTGGATATTGGTAGTGATTCTACAAATATATAGATCCTAGGAGTAATAAAGTGCAATGAAGTATGGATATCGTTTTATAGAGTGCTTTTATTATATAATTAAGAATCCATGTGTGGCAATTACACTACTAAATGAGCAATAAAAAAGAAATATCTAAATTACTAATTAAATTAAGATTGATTCAAATAACATATAATAAAAAGTAAATAATATATATGAATTTGGGATTTATAAATCCCCTAACTATTAGATATGTAATATCAAATAATGTTTAACCGTTTCTCAACTTATGAAAATTTGTTCAACATTCTTTTGGTTATGTACATTCACATTGTCATACTATTTTTTTTATACATTAATTATGCTCACATTCAAACATTCATTAATCATATTGTTGTACTATTTCAATTCATGGGATAATAATTCTATGATTAATTCAAATACATACTTTTTTAAGTAAGGATATGAATCTCAATTCATAGAGCTGTTAGCCAAACAATCAAAACATTCATTTAATTAAATAAAATCAATCACATGTTCATAGTTATGTTAATGAAAAATCTAACTAAGAACCTAGCCACATATAGCTCTAAAAATCATCATTAAAAGAATGATGAATAAAGAAATTGAATAAACTTTGATGAAGAATCCAACTTCTTTGATTTCTCTTGTTAGTTATTTAATTCCCTTTAACTTTGCTCTTTATGATTTTTCTTGTTCCCTTAGAATTCTCTTATATTCTTGTTAATTCTATGTGTTAATTGTGACATCTATATAGTATTTAAGTAGGTTAAAAATCATCTTAATTAGTTCAGGATTCATACTAGCTTTGATCCAACGACTAATATTGATAGTTGGATTTAAAATCAGGATTGATGTGTCAAATTCTATTATACTTGATCGATTGAGACCCTTAATCGATCAATCTATTAAAGACATCATTCCAACTTGAGAAACACTTAACAATCGAGACCCTTTTGGATTAATAGATACCTTTTTCGATCGATTTTTTTATCATTCATTAGCATGGTGCCCTACTCCCTTTATCGATACTCAATTGATCAAGTCATTTCTCGATCTATTGGCATGTGGCTCGATTTATCAAGTCTTGTTGATCATAAATTGTTCCAATTTTCTTATTTTTGCTCTATTTGACATTGTTTAACCCATATTAGCATAGTTAAACATTAGATATATATTTTTAACTATACTTATCCCAAAGTAAGAGAAATAGCTTGATTGAATTGGCTAAATAATATTATCCTTCGTAGAGTTATTAACATCTCTAAATTTAACTTTTTATTTGTCCTCAAGTAAAGACAAAGGTAAATTCTAATAATTAAATAAAAAATAGTAACGAGACATGAGTAGTATATTCATAAACACATAACCTCGAATAGATGCATATTTGAAAATAACTTATTCCTCTCAAAGATTGTATATTCTTATGACAAAGAAGTTCATATGACCATCTGTCAACAATACATTAACACAAGGGAGTGCAAGTTTTGTTTTTAACAAAAAAGATCCATGGATGTGTTTAACTTGTAAATGATGTCATCTAATGTAATAATGAGGTAGACATTTTATGTGCATGCAATAGATTAAAATTTTAGAGCAAGTTTCATATGCTTACTTTTCACTCTTCTCCACATCTAGAGATTAAAAGAACTTTACATACCTACAATATGAGGTAGATAAATAGGTACATTTAGGCTCTTTTCACATTTTAGCTTCTTTTTTATTATTAAGCAATTGAGTTTTTTTTCTTTCAATAACTTAGTGCATCATTTTCTTATTCTTTTTTTTTTCTTCAATCTTTCTTTCCATGTTTCCTTTTCTTTTTACAACTCAACACTCCAACTTATTTTTAAGTTGATTTATTTTCTTTTTACGGGTATCATGATGTTTAGAGTTTATTTTTCTTTTTATTTTTTTAAATTCATTATCTTTCATCTAATTCTTTAACATTACACATGATTTCACATACTTACTAGTTAAAAGTGGGTAAAGGTAATTCATTTAGGTTAGTATAAAGGTAATTCATTCAGGTTAGGCTCAAATATGATTTAAAGTCATAACTAATATCAAATTAGACTTAAGTGGGCAATAAATAAATAAATATAAATATATATATATAGCTTGAAAGACTTAATCGATCTAACTACGACCTAAATTATTTCTTAAACTAAATATTATTTATGATTTCGTTTTAAGAGATGATCAAATAGATTCAAAAATATGAAGGATCCATATCATATAGTATTACTCACATAAAGTGTTCTCCCAGTAAGTACATCAACCAATCAAACACATTCATTATATATATATATATAATGAATTATTTCAATTAAAAAGTAAGCATACCATATGGTTAATGTGATCATCTCAATGGATATTTGATAGATTTCTTATCATAATCAAGACAAATAATTCTTTGATTAAGTTCATATATTTCACATTAAGTATACATGAATTTGTTTCAACATACTCACCAATTTCTACCTATATCTGAACTAAAAATAGCAAACTAATAACCTAACGTAGAGAATGGAGTTTCCTCCCCACACTTTAATTACACATTGTTCCTAATATGCAACATAATACAGATAAATAAAAGATATGGGAAAGGAAAACTCCCTTGACATTGACATGCTGATCTTTATCACCAAATCTGTCCATGTGCTTACCATATCTCTCTCAATTTTATTCACCTACAAAAAATCATAAGCACTAACAAACATTGGGTTATCTCCTAACAAACGTCACATTTTAGGTCCTTGACTCGACCTTCCTAGGAATGCTATTGTGGATCATTCACATATAACCAACGAAATAACCTTCTCATTGGCATTACCCAAATAAATTTTAACCTTTGGCCATTGAATACAAATCTTACTTTATCCGTTACATCTTCAATCTCTATGGTTTCATAGGGAAATACTTTTGTTACCACAAATGGTTTCGACTATCTTGACTTAAGTTTACATGAAAATAGTCTCAATTGGGAATTGTATAACAACACTTTATTCCACAATTCAAAAGTATGGCTCATAATTTGCATGTCATGTTGATTTTTAGTCTTTTCTTTATAAGCACTATTATAGGCTTGTAATTGAATTCCATCAACCTCATTTAGTTGCAACATCCTTTTTTCCTCCACTGTTTCCAAAATTAAACTTAATTTCTTTATAGCCCAAAATGCCTTGTGCTCCAATTCTATCGATAAGTGGCAACCTTTGCCAAATACTAAACGGTATACAGACATACCAATAAGGTTTTAAATTTTTTCCTATAAGTCCAAAGTACATCACCTAATTCCAATAAACAATCATTTCTAAAAGTGCATACTTTCTTCTCTAAAACCCTTTTTATCTCCCTATTTAAAACCTTTACTTGACCACTTGTTTGAGGATGATATGGGGTTAATAATTTGTGTTTCACACGATAGCTTAACAATATAGAATTAAAAGAAGGGTTACAGACCTTAGAGTTCCAAATTGAGTGAATATATTTATCTTTAAAATTTTTGATACCACTTTAGCATCATTGTAGGAATCGAAATTGCGTCCACCCACTTAGACATATAGTCCACAACCACAATAATGTAAGCATTACCAAAAGAGAGAACAAAGGAACCTATGAAGTCTATAACTCAACCTCTAAGATTGCATTTTGGGGCATCTCATGTCTCCTAGAAATATTTCCCACCATTGGGCATCTATCACTATCTTTAATAGACTCAAAGCCATATTTAGAAAGACTAGACCAATAAAATCATACTCAAAGACATATTTAAATAGAGTAGGCCAATAAAAGCCTAATTGTAATACCTTAGATGTCATTCTAATAATTTCAAAGTGACCTCTATTTCCTCCAAAGGAATGCATCTTATAAGTATAACATCGTTGTACTTTTGAAATGCTAAGGGTCATCTCAAATATAAAGCCTTGCTTTATGTAGGAATTTCTTTTTCCCTTGGCTTGATAATTTTGGTGGTATAACTCCACCAACTAGATAGTTAGCCACATCTTCATACCATGACATTTGAATTATTGTAACCACCCGTAATTGTTCATTGTTCATGTGAAAAATATTCATCAATGGGTAGCTTTTTGTCATCAATTCCATCTCTTCTCTCCAACCTTGATAGATGATCTACTACTTTATTTTCTACACTTTTTGTCTCGGATTTCCCAGACAAACTCTTGTAGTAGAAGCACCCATCTAATAAGTTTTGGCTTGGCATCCTTTTTCAAAAATAAGTATAAAACAATGGCATGATGGTGTACATAATCACCTTGGCACCGACTAAATAAGCCCAAAATTTCTCCAATGCATTGATAATTGTTAGGAGCTTTTTTTTCATTGTACAATAATTTACTTGGACTTTATTAAGGGTCTTACTAGTATTATGTACGACATGAAATGATTTACCCTTTCATTGTCTTGCATCAATATAAAAATCACTAGAGCCACACATCACTTCAAAGGGGTCCTCCTAATTAGGTTTTATGATTACTAGTGACATGATCAAACTCTTTTTCAATGTCCTAAAGGCTTGGTACATTTTGTGTCAAACTAGAATGGTGTAAGGTTTTGATATTTTGGAAAATTCTTTTATGGACCTTATCTAGAAATTGGTGTGGCCTAGAAAGCTCCTTATTCATTTGACATTTGTTAAAGGTGGTAAATTTTCAATGATTTTGATCTTGGCTTTGTCCACTTCCAAATCTTGAGATTAGATTTTTTGATCGATTATGATACCATCTTCTACCATAAAATGACATTTTTCTCAATTGAAAAAAAAAGGTTAGACTTTTCACATCATTTTAGTACCCTAACAAGATTTGCAAGGCATCCATCAAAGTTGTTACAAAAGACTGTAAAACCATCCATAAATACCTCCAAAACCATATTCAATAAGATAGACAACATGCACATTGGTGCATTGTATAAACCAAATGGCATCCTCTAAAAAGTAAATTTACTATAAGGACAAGTGAAAATTATTTTATTTTGGTCCTCAAGTGCTATAACTTTTTTTAAGCTCAACTAACCATCCAATAAAAAAAATAAAAAAATGGTTAGCCAACTTGCCTAACATTTGATACATAAAGAGGAGTCTAAAGTGATCTTTATGTGTGACCTTATTGACTTTTTTGTAGTCCATACATACTCTCCAGTCTGTAATAGTCTGTGTAGGAATTAATTCAATGTTCTCATTGGTTATCACTATTATATTCTTTTTCCTAGGTAAATATTTAGCGGGACTCATATATTCATTGTCCAAATAGGATATTTATGACATCGTCAAGTCATTTGAGTACTTCCTATTTCATAACTTCTATTATGATTGTGTTTAATATTCTTTGAGCATCTTTTATTGGCTTAGCTCTATCTTTTATGATAATTTTATACAAATAGATTCAGGGGTTAATACCTTTGAGATTAGCAATCGCCTACCTAATAGCATTTTTACACTCATTCAAACACCCAATAATTTATCATGTTGTTCTTGGATAAGCTTTGAGGAAATAATCACTAGTAAAGTTTCATTAATATCCAAATAAGCTTATTGAAGATGCTTTGGTAGTGGCTTGAGCTGTAATACTGGTGATTTTTCAATTAATGAGTTAAGTTTAAGACTCTCGTTTACACACTCAAAAGTTTTGTTAGAACATAACATATGAGGCATAATCTTGATGAGCAAGATCAATATCGGTTAGCAACAATGATTTTGTAAATACTTTGGTTTTATATTTGTTAAACTCTCGTAAATGTATGAATCATTTTATGGAAAATGACAAGTATACTCCCAAGATCAATCTAAGGAAGGAATATACGTGGTTTTTAATTTATTATTCAAACTTTTAAAAATGAAATTAAATCCTAAAAATCATGTCACGATATTTTGGTTTGTGTTTCATAATCTAATAACATAAAAAATAAACATAGATATGGATTCAATAAACAACAATGCAATTTTTTTTATCATTCATAACAGTAGAGTATTTAAGGATATAATAATTAATTTAATTATGCTTGCTTATATTATTTAGGTTATTAAAGATATAAATTGATATTTGTTGATTTTCTCTTTTTGGTATGCAAATGTCCTTAGGTGGGACTCAAATTATTTTGTTTAATATTAATTAACTAATATCCTTAGATGAGACTTATTAATTAATTAAGTATTAAATTTTAGTTTTATTTCAAAGAAAATAGCAAACCATCTAATCATAGCTGTAGACAGAGTCAGTTAATTAGGCTTTATTCAAGGTGTCCAAATTAAACCTAAGAATTTAATTATCTGAGTACTAACTTTTAAGTTTTAACACCATTACTAAAAATATGTTGTCATTATATTTTTGATTAATAGTTCTTATAAAAAACTTTTGAAATAGAGCTTCACTCTAAGTACCGGACGATTGTATCAACAAATAAAAGAACACTACTTTAAATCAGACAGGATAATTAAACCTTAAAATCTAATTTTTAAATTTAAGTTTGTAATAAAAAATAATATATTTCTCTCTAACATTCTTAATATAAAATCTTGAATTAAAACAAAATCAATTTATTTTATAGAAGTGTAATTATATCATGTTTTAAAATAAATCTTGAATTAAAATCTTGAAATAACGTTATTATTATATCATGTTTACAAACAACCAGTCATGTTAAATTTAATCATACACAAATTACCTATAACGTATAAGAATAAAACATAAAAATAATTGTAAATAATTCATTTTAAAATTATATCTTAAAAGAATCCTTAGAGAATTATGACGTTAATTCCGTTTCTAGAAAACCTCCAAACGGATTTGCATTTCTGTTTATTGAATCAAGAGCTAACAAGTTCTTCTCAAAAAGAGAAGAACTTTGAAATAAAAAAACTAAGAAAGCTTTACGGAGAGAGAGAGAGAGCTAGAGAGAGAAAAGTGCTAATTGTTTTGTGTTTTTTTTTGTACAATAAGGGAGATGGTCATTTTATAGTGAAGAAAAAGCTAAAAAATAGAAAAATATCTCAAAAATTGGTCTTGAATGCATTTGGACAAAAATGATACGAGTGTAGGGGTGTTGATACAACATGGGCATGGCATAGTGCATGTAGGAACAAGAGTTGACACGACATAGGAGCACACTCTGACGTGGCATGCTCACGCACGGAAGAGGCCTTGACACGACATAGGCACGTGGGATTTGGGCATTTTTTTCATTTTCTCCATTTTTTTGAACTTTTTTCATTAAATTTCAACATATTTGTGATTTATGCATCCAATATTTATTTTTTGAATCTTTAAATTATTTTTGAACGAAAATACGTAAAAAATAATAAAAATACCCATAATTCTATAGATAAATTTATGATAAATCGTAGAGATATAAATCTATTTAATTAATTAAAATATATTAAATTATGATAATTTTAATTCTTTTTAAGCACTCATCAAACCTCTACAAAATCTACTACTTTTCTAGCTTCATCATTATTAAAGTCATTCACATACAATTTGTCACTAGCATCATATAAGTAAAAATTGAAATGAGGATAAAATATTTCAAAATTAGTTTCGTGTATCACCTTTTAGTACTATCCTCGTATGAAACTAATATTTTCTTAGGATTATAAAAAAAATCAACAAAGCATATTCTAAATGATCATCATAAATAGAGTCCCTAAGCATGTCTTTTATAATATTTTCAAGCACATCAACATGGAAACACTTATCAATGTCATTATTAGTAATTGGGTATTGCATGGATTTAAAGACATTGAAAGTTATATTTTGATCTTGCACCTACATAATAGGATCACCCTTTTGTACATCAATCAATGCTTTTCTAGTGGCAAGGAATGGTTGACCCAAGATAATAAGAATGTCTTTATTATCCTCTATTTCTAGCATTATAAAATTAGCCCTAAGAAGTGTTACATAAGTTGGTTTTGCTTCCTCAAGTCCAATTTTCTAAAAATGGACAACAACATGAGGTTGATGCTTGGTCCCAAATCACACAAAGCTTTCCCAAATTGATAGTCCCCAATGGTGCATGGAATGTGAAATATTCCAAGGTCTTTCAACTTGGGTGGTAGTCTTTGTTCAATTAAAGCACTACTTCCACTTTCTGGATATGATTTCCTTCATCAATTTGACATATGAAGACATTTGTTTTAAGGAATCCATGAATGGGATGTTGACATGTAACGTTTTAAAAATATTGAGGAACTTGGAGAATTGTTTGTCTAGCTTTTATTTATAGAGCCTTTGTGAAAAAGGAAAGGGTGGGTGTACTATCTCCCCATAAGTGATTCCTTATTTAGGCTTCACAAGTACTTCTTTTATCTTTTTATCTTCTTTTTCTTGCTCTTCCTTTCTACTCAATTTTTTCTCTAATCTTTTAAGTTTCTTTTCTTCCTTTCCACTCATTTTTTCTCTTATTTTTAAGGTTGGTTTTTTTTCCTCTCCTTCTGCTATTACCCCACATCTTGTTATAATAGGCTTATAGTGCTCCCTACCATCTTTCTTAGGATTCACTTTGGTGTTACTAGGAAGAATACCTTGATTCCTTGTTTGTATTATTTGTGAGAGCTATCCCATTTGCACTTCTAAATTTCTTATACTAACACTATTGTTGGCTTATTTTGTGATTAAGTTATCCACCTTATTAGTCACTATGTCCATTCTTGGCACCATATTAGACAATATACTTTCAATTAAGCTCTCTAATTTATCAAGATTGACTCTTTGATTTGTGGCTATTTTTATTGTTATTGATTGAAGAATTATGGATTGAAAGCTAGTCTATTGTTGGGAACTCCAGTTTGGTTGTTATCACTCCAAGAAAAGTTAGGGTGGTTCCTCTAGCCTATATTATATGTATCTAAATAAGGATTCTTTTGAAGATTTTGATTGTTAATATAATTCATAACCTTATTATTTCTTCCACATGTATCACTAGGATAAGCTTCACCACAATGCTCACAAACAACAAATGGGTTTTGCAATATATTAATCCTTATAGGTCCATCATCAAGTTTCTTTAATAGTCCTAATAACAATGTATTTGTTTGTGCTTGCAAAGCTTTAAATGCATCTACATCTACCATTTCATTAACTCTTTGGATTCAACCTCTCTACTCACTATTGACAACTATTGGAGGTCGTCTCATCAAGTAATAAAAAAGCTTTAGTTTACCTTTGTCTATTAAAGCACATTTGGCTGTTACATAAAGTATATCTATTGCTTTCCCTAATATCTATTGTTTGGTAGCTCTTTGAACCATTCTTATGCCTCATAAAAGGTTCTCTATCTAACTATTGAAATAAAGTGATAGAATTCCTATATATGGCTATCTATAAAGGTGGAAAATATTTTGCCAAGAAGTTTTTAGCCAAGTCTTGGTAGATGGTGATGGATCTTATTGATAATGAATTTAACCAAGATTTTTCCTTGTCCCTAAGTGAGAAGGGGAACAAGTGAAGATGTATTGCATCTTCTAATACCCAATTCATCTTTAAGGTATTATATAGCTCAAATAATGTTGCTAAGTGGGTACTAGGATCCTCATTATCAAGCTTAAAAGAGTCTACGACTCAGTATATGACCAAGGTAAGGAGATATAGACTCTTAAAGGATTGGACCCTAATTTGCAAAGAATAGAATAGTATAACACTTTTATAGTTGACACAATAGAAGCACAAACAATATTATATCAAAAGCAAAAAAATTTAATAACATATATTATATGACAAAAATAAAGTAAGTACATAGCAAATTGTTTCTAATCAAAGTTTAAGCCAAATAGTATGTTGAAATATACACACCTTAAACTTGGACAATACTAACATAAACTTAGAACATGCATAACATTCGATATAACGAGATAAACCCATATAAAGACCGTATTTATATGGTAATATCCTCAGAATTCTTAAGGCAACCACTTAGTAGAAAACAATTCACTAAATAGTAAACGGGTTACAATACTAATAGATAGTAAAACCACTATTATTTGTATCAGTTAGGACCTCCATCCAAACTACCTACTATTGCTCTACACTTGCTTTTCCCGTAGCTGTTTGGTTCAACACTCGAATTTTGCTTTCCTCCATAATCAACACTACCCAAAATGATGTGATTGGAAACCAATGATCAGTAATAGTAAATGTATCAACTCACAATCTCATTGGACACATAATCCACTACTTATATCAAATCGCATACGAGAGATACACAGTCAAATCACATTCTCATACAAATTATGATTTGTTTACTAAACTTGCAAAAAAGACCCACTCTCAAATATAAGCTATCCAAAATAATTTAGAAATTAGATATAAATCTTAGTGTGTATTTTGGCAAGCTAGTTACAAGGTGCTAAAAATTCAATTTGTTTTTTCCAAAAGTTGTCAAGCAGACTCTATAAATACCCATACTGAAAACAAACCAAACACAAATGACAACATCGACTTGCTCGTAAGCTAACTCGTCAAAAACCAACACTCTTAACCTAGCATGCACACTACAAAAAACAACCTATGGTGTATGTAAACATGCTCACATACAAAGTGTACGTAACTATGTACGTGTGTGAATTACTGATCTGTAGTAACCAACTTTACATAGAGGAAGATAAAAACACTAAGTAAAATAATAGATACTATGTTTTATACATGGGAAGCTAACATATAGACATAAGTACAATGAGACTTACATTCTCTCCCTTTGGCTTTCCATGTTAAAGCACTACACAAATGGATACATAAAGTTGTTTGTTCCCATAAACAACACAATGACACGCACCAAAACCAAAAATACACACCTACTCCAAGTGCATCCATCTCGAGTGCTCTATCCAAATTCATGAATCAAAACATCCAATATCTCACTCTAAAACACGAAGGTCTTAGCACTATAGCATCAATGCAAACTAGAAGCATGAAGACTTCACTCTACACTTGTAATATGCACACACAAAACAAACACATAATCCATGAATGTATCCCATAGAAATAACGTGTAGTCAAACCACATACTATGATGTTATCCCTAGGTAGGTACACTATGATAGGCACACACACAAGTAAAAATACACAACTCTCTTTGTCTTCATGCAACACCCTCCTTGAATGCATGCAAGTCAGAAAAAAATATGTAGTGCAAATCTTACACTCACAACCCATGTTATACACAACATGGGAACAAAACACATAGTTGTGCACATAAACTTCTCCCCTTTTTGGACAAATAAAGTTAAGGGAACACCCCTATATAAGGGAGTGAAGAAACAAAAATGCTATTATCCCAACACTAATGCAACACAATAGGCATGATTAAAGCAAAGATAATAAGAAGTACCACGTGCTTTAAGAGGAAAATACACTAGTAAGGTAAAAACGTGTAACATGCATAGAACTAAATGCATGGGAAACAAAAGATAAGTGTAGGTAGAAAATATCTCAATCTACCCAAGAAAACATATGTCATGCATTCCAACAATAGTTATTATGCAATGAATGATAAATGAGAAGCATCCAAGAAGAAAGCAGAAGTAGAGAAACATATAGGTAAATGTGTGAAATAAGAGATTTCATACAATGCACACAACATGTCATATTAATAGTCCTATTTATGCATGGTTCATATAAATAATGACAAAGAGAATAAATCATCACATGAACAAGACCGAAAAACAAACACTCGTAAAATAGGACAAATAGTAGGAAGTAAAACAAAAATATCACTTCCCTTGACAAAAAACATAAGACACACATACCTCCTTCTAAAATATGCATGTGATATAATAAACATGTTATTCATTCTACTCGCAAACACCCCTAACATAGGAGCATCTACACATAGTAGGCAACAAGAAACATAGAATGAGAGAAGCAAACAAAACATGTTCAACAAATCAAGGGGTCTATAGAGGATAAACAAAGCATTCAACACAAATATCCACATGTCTATAAATCAATGATGCATTCTTGTAAGGTATGACTAAATTTTTGATGACATGCACTATGCGTGATATTCAAAATTTGTTTACTCTATATGCCTTCTTGGTAAGCTTATGCAAACCAGGAAAATTGAAATATAGGCTTAAGTTGAACCAAGCTTCATATGTGCATAATTAGACTCTCTCTCCACTAATGTAAGTTCCAACCAAGAAGAAATCAATAAGTCTTCCAAAGAATGTAATGAACGGGTAAGGAAGAGAAGATATTTAGGCTTGAACATACCTTTGTTGATCCGAACAAACCGATAAGTTCATATCCATAACACTTATACCCTCAAACAAGGATTTCTTTTCTCTTTACATCTCAAACCTGAACCAATGAAGTTGAGAGAGTAGTACACAAAATTCAATGAATCATGCATTTCTTCCTTTTTCATACTTATCATCATTTATCATTTCTTTTCTTTTCTTCACTCCTTTTGTCTCTAAAAGAAAATTATTCTCAATACTCCTTTTCTTTTTATTTTCTTCATTTTTTTAAATCATCATTTCATTATCACCTTTTTTTTATATATTGAAACCAAGATGATAAAGCGGAGAAACTCAGAACATACAACCTCAACAAAGTGTGTAAAAGGTAAGTGGGAATACAAATTTGGGCTAAGCTAGTATTTAAGGCAAGAAATAATGGGATAACATAATGGCACAAAGATGGGAGACTAAGAATATGTGAACAATAGTGGTAAGAAAAGATTAAATGAATCAAGGATGCTCTGAATCCTTTTTATATCCAAGTAGCACCTATAATATTTCCTCGAGAGATATTAAAGGTGGATTCTAGAGCTTATTAGAGAAAAACAAATCATCAAAGCAGAAGACTCACACAAAGCTTTTCAAAATAACTATGCAAATTCATAAAGATTTAGCATGTGTAAAGGAAAGATGTACTTAAATGCTATTTAGGTAAAATAAAAAACCAGGCAAGCATAGCCTTCCTGAATTCTCTAAAAGTAGATGCAGTTAGTACAAAAAGCTTAGGGTAGATACTAGTGGTGAATTAATATTGGGATATGTTTTCAAAAAATTCACCTAGACTTCCTCTTGCTTGAGAGATCAACTTTATAATCGAGTTGTATCTTAGAATTGTGCCAATATCTATTTCTTCTTATTATATGGCACTTATAGAGAAACAAGAGTTGAGAAAATAACTGGATGAGTTGTTGGCAAAATGATTCATTTAACCTAGTTCGTTACCTTGGGAACGCATGTTCTATTCGTCAAAAAGAAGGATTGAAGTGTCGGACTATGCATATAGTATCATCAACTGAACAGGTTGACCATAAAGAATAGGTATAAATTACCATGGATTGATGAATTATTTGACCAACTTAGATCTTCTCAAAAATTGATCTAAGGTTAGGATATCACTCACCAACTACAAATCGAAGAGTCAGATATACCCAAAACTATTTTTCATACATGGTATAGGCTCTTTGAATTTTTGTTATACCATTTGGTTTAACCAATGACCCTTATACTTTTATGGACTTAATGAATCAGGTATTTTGACCTTATTTGGATCAATTTATCGTTGTATTTATTGACGATATATTGATTTATTCAAAGACTCGTTAATAGTATGAATACCTTCTCAGGACTACTTTAGAAACTATAAGGGAGCACTAATTGTATGCAAAGTTTGAGAAGTGTGATTACTAGCTTACTGAAGTCAAATTCCTCGAACATGTCATATCTGGAAGAGGTATTATAGTGGACCCTCTATGATTGAAGCAATATTAAGTTGGTAGTAACTAAGAAATGTGACCAAAATTCAAAGTTTCCTTAGAGTAGTAGTATTAAGTTGGAAGTAACCAAGATATGTGCAAGACTTCTCATTGATTGTTACACCTTTGACAAAATTTACTCGAAAAAGAGTCAAATTCTTTTCAGATGATACTTGTTAGTAGGAATTTCAAGAGCTAAAGGTACAACTGATAAATACAACAATTCTCAAAGTTCCAGACATTACATAACCTTACATCATCTTTACTAATGCTTCATTGTAAGATCTTGGATGTGTTCTATGCAAAGTGATCAAGTAGTTGCTTAAGGATAATGAAGACTCAATGTTCATAAGAAAAACTACCCAACATATGACTTGGAGTTAGCAGTTGTGGTCTTCAACTTAAAGATGTGGAGATGTTAACTTCGTGGTTCTAAATTCCAAAACTTTTTGGACCACAACATTCTCAAATATCTTTTTACTCAAAAATATCTCAGTTTGAGACAAAGAATATGGGTAGAATATCTTCAAGATTATGATTTCACCTTGCAATACAATCCTAACAAGGCTAATACATTAGCAGATGCTTTGAATCGTAATTCAGTCTTTGTTGCACAAATGATGTTGCAATAACATCATAGAAAAACTTTGGAAGGTTACGAACTAAATCTGTATGATGATGGAGATAGAAGAAGAGACAATGTAGGATGACTAAAGGAGAGACAGTGGAGGGATGGATTTATAGGGATGGTGCATTTTGTTTTCATGGAAAGACATCATGGCATTGAATATGAAACGTCAAAGTTAGAGTTTGAAGTTCGCTCAAAATATCCTTACTTGTTTGAAGACTTGTAAATTTTGAGGACTAAAATTTATTTACGAAGGTAAGATTATAAAACTTTAAATTGTTTTTTTATAAATTATTATAGTGTCATACAAGGAATTTTAAACAATATTTTAAGATATATGGATGTATTAAAAAAATTTGTATCAAAGATTGTGTCAAATTGAAAAAAATTGAAAACATTATGCAGCTCATCGGACTCTTAACCGTACCCTCGTCAGACCCCTCATTGAACCTTACTGAGCCTTAATGAGCGACTGATTAACGACCGATGAGAGTGGTTGGTAAGGCATAATTTAGCTAATGAATAGGCTAGAAATCCCCCATTTTTCTTACACAAAATTTTTCTTCTTGTCCCTCTTTTTAAAATTTTCTCCCTCTAAAATTGTTTGGGTTTTTGGTACATTTTGAAAGATGTTTCGGGGATAAGTAAGTTCAGGTCAAATTTTCAGTTAGAAGTTTTCTACTATAAAATGTTTATATCATGTATTGTTTTTCATAAAATGGTCACGCATCATATATTATGAATAAAATAAGAAACCAGATACCATGATTTTTATAATACATGTTATAACTATTGTTTAAACAAAATACTCATTATGATAATTATAAATATGCATACATGAAATAAATTTTAAAATGAGTATTAAATCTTGTTATGAAAAATTATACATATAGCATCTGAGATTTTTATACATGCATCATAAAAATAATTTTATTCGTGGGGAATATGCCTATATGTGAGTCCTATAAAATATGGTACGCATAGGCTACTAAATGTAGCGGGCTATTTTTGATGGACTATAGGTACACATTTGCATCATATGTATTCTTAGAGTTTTTCCATCTATGGTGCCTTGGATTATTGATTGAGAATAGACTTTGGAGTTGGATCCCATATTGTGTCTCAGAGTTTAACCGCACATGGCCTCGAAATGAACTGCCTATAGAGAAGGGCCTATATGGCATTGATTTGACCAATAATATGCCATATGTATTTTAGATTATGACTATACATAAGGTCAGAGGAAGACCTATGTGCATCTCAAAGGTTTATCGAGCATGTACCCAAATATTTTGGTGACTAATACATATAAGGTTTCATGTCATGCTAATTGATTTATATATATTTATGTAGCATATTTTATATTTCTTGAGCATGTATTGGAATACCTAAAATGTATACTCCCTCGATTTTGGAAGCAAGAAAGTATAGATATGCCTAGGTTTTATAAATAAAATCTCCCCACACTATATGCTGCTGATGATGATTATTTCCATTCATGAACTTTATTGTAAATTACAAGAATCATGAACATTTGTTTGCTATGATATTATTTTAGAGTAGATTTTTACTGAGCTACTTGAACTCACCACATTTCTCTTTCAATCTATATTAGGATTCGATAAAGAAATTTGTGTTTCAACGTTAAAGTAGTATAAGAAAATCACAAGTTTATTTTATTTATTTCATTTTGCATCCTGTATTTTGGGGACAATGCTAAGACATGATGTAAAAGAATTTTTCTTCTAATATTTTAATTATTTTGTATTGGATGTTTTCTATAAGTTAAATAGTATTTATTAAATTAGTTTTTTAAAATAACGATATCCCATATTTGATATAAATTTATTAAAATAAAATCTAAAATTTTCATTCAATATGATTTAAAATTACCCATCCTTTCTATCTCACAAACAAATTTTCCTAGCGTGACAAAAATGCTACAAATAAAGACTAACTAAATAATAAGGAATAAAATCATCCTATACATAATCATTGAGTAACATATAGAAACATATGTAGGTAAATAGATATTAATGGTGTTTCTAATAGATCTAGTTACGGGTTCACTACCTTAGTAGTACTATGATTATGCTTTTAGTATTTTTTATTACCCATATTTTTGAAGTGGTAACTTAGTATTATTTTTATTTTAAAAAATGTACAAATTTATTATAATTTGTCATTTAATTAGGAATTTTTTATATGTATAGTAATACACATGTGATACTAAGAAGAAATTTTTGGGTAATTAATTATCTGAAAATACCATCTGAAATCGTTTAATTAATTGATTATTTAAAAATATACATTAAATATCACACATGTATTATTACACATCTCCAATTAAAGATCTCTTTTAAACTTTAATTAATGGTTACAAATTACTTTGATTATTTTAATTAAACTAAATCCTCGTGTGTATATATATATATATATATATATATATATATATATATATTGATATACCGAGTTTAAACGAGCATAAATAATCAGGGAGTTTTAAAATTTTATTTTAAAAATTAAATAACTCATGCAAATAAATAAAATATACTTTTATTTATTCTAATTTTAGTAACATAACTTAATATAAAATCATTTGCATTAGGCTAATATCATAACATGTGCAATGTGTGATCAAAGTCACTAAGTATCCTACATATGTGCACTACATTGCAATAAGTAATCAACTTTATAAAGGGGTAGATAAAAATATCAAATACATATTTCATGTTTTGTTCACGAGAATGCCAACACCAATAACAATAAATCTATAATTTACTCTTTTGGTTTTTCATGGAAAAACATTACACAATTCTAATATAGAAATGACATCTAAATATAATAAATTCACCCAAGATGTAATTAAGGAGTTCATTAGCCAGACACAACCAAGACTCCCCAACACACCTAACGATCCAATGCCTTTGTCTTGCTAAAAATTCAACTCTTATTATATGTGCTTACTTTTTGTTATACACAATATAGCTAGTTGTATTAGTAAGGATATAGCTACTTATCATTTGAACAAAAACATATCCAATTTTAATTTCTACAACTAATTGTAAAACTATACAGTTAGGGCATAAAAGTTAACATGTGTGAAAACTATCACATTTGGTAATTGGATACATAAGTCAACTAGTATAAGAGTTAAGATAAATATATAGGAATAAACAATTAAAATGGAGATAATCCAGGACAAAACAAATTAATGTTTATAAATTAAAAAATAACTAGAAAAAAGAATTAATTATGGCAGAATATTTTTGTAAATAAAATGGAATATTACGTAGTTTGAGCGTGGGACTCAGAATCACAGTAAGGAAGTGTTTTTTTTTTAAATAGTATTATTACACTCTCAAACATCAATGGACACGTATATATATAATCGAGGGGTTCCAACTCACGGTAATCTCATTACCCACAAAAGGCATATACAATTGTATTATAATATTGCAATTAATCAGAATAAGTGTTATCCACTAAACTACAAGATGAACTACGTACTAATAATGATAAAATGTATATGATTAATACATTTTTAATCACTGTTCTGGGGGTTAACGAGGTACTATATCACAAACAATATATGAGGCAACTTGGTGGTTGGAATGAGAGGGTACTATCCAAAGCCGACAAGGAGCTGTATTCCTTCTACGCACACAATGAGTTTATTTAATAAGCTTCCTGTAAGTCTCTGTACGGAACTTGAAAGCTTGGGCTACCTGTTATTGGTTTTCCAGCTAAAAAGAGGGTGGTGGAATTCATTAGGTGGCTTGGAGTAAACTGTGCAAACATAAGAGTATGGGTAGCGATCCATTCAGAATCTGCAATCACTTGCTAGCGGGCTACTAAAGTTCAAGTATTTCCCACAAGGTTCTGTTTGGTCAACGATTTACAACAATCGTTCAAGCTTTGTATGGCATTCTAATAATTCTAGTTTGGCTATTGAACTAAAAAGTGCTAAAAAAAGAGGGGTGTCAACGTGGTCGATGGGGACGGTACAACGCCTTTGGAGGAAGCTTTGGGACCTCAAAGTGGTCGGTAAAGTGACCTCAAAGTGGTCGGTAAAGTACTCAAGCATTTTTATGAGATGGACTGGGTCCGGCAACGCTGCAACGCTGCATTGATGCGCCGGCATATTGGTAGTAACCCGCGCAAAGCAGTTTGTGGGGCTGATTATATGTCATTGTGCCATGCTATTTGCAGATGCCCGATTGGAAAAGAGGCATGGAAATGCTCCAATTTCGCTGGGTTTACTTAAAAAATTTAGAGTTGGTGGAATGTGTATGGTATGCTTTGGATGAGATGAATTATATGTAGGTGGTTCTATTTAGTATTTACAAATATGATTTATTGGATTTGGCGAGCCCATTGTGCAACAGTTTTTGAAGGAGTTCGATGGACTGGGTCCGGCATCCTCCAATGGGCGATATAACAAGTTGAAATGCAGTCCCGCTGAAATCAACTTTAGCATACAATTAGTAGCTAGCTAATTAAGAGGTCAATATATTCCTCTAGCTAGATTAGATAATATGACATCTCTTGTGCTTAGCTAGTACCAGTACCAATTCTATAAGGTAGAAACATGCATACTGATATAAAGATCTGGTCTTTTTAGTTATAGAAACATATACATCATTTCGGCATACAATTAAATATATGAGGAAGGATTAAAAAATCTGTTTTTTCTAGTGAGAGAAGCTCTCACTTATCGGTAGAAAACACTTCAGCTATGTTAAGATTTTAGATATTGTATGGAAAAACAAATGGTGAGGAAAATATGAAAGATAGAACAGAAATTGGAAATAATCAAATAATGCAATATATTATATATGAGTTGATTAATATATAAAGAAAATAGTAAATAAAAATTTTCTTGAAATTTTTTATATCTTGTTTCTTATTTTTAACCCCTCATATTTTTCTCACCATTTTTTCTATGCAAATATGAAAGCCAAACACAAAAATTTAAAAGACATGAAGCTAAATTCTTCCGATCATGGAATTTGATAGAGAACAAAATACCATATTCATTATCACTTTTTAATGGAAGATCATCTTCTATGTTTCTACTCCAATCTCAATTTTTTGCTAGACTCACTCCATTATTCCTTATCCTTTCCTTTCCTCATGCTTCTATAACCTTAGTGTTGTTTTACAATCGCTAGCGATGATATCCATTTTACCTTGAATTAGCTTCAGAAACACAATAATAAACCTAGAATCTAGCCGACCTACTAGGATTAAGATCTATAGTTGTTCTCTCTCTCTTAAACACTAGTTAGAGTCAAAGAACAAATGGTCGTGATCAAACAAATTGATAGGTGTTGGTTCGATGAAAATGAGAGGATTGAGAATTATGAAAAAGATTAAGATTAAGATTAAGATTGAATAGAATAAATTTCCTAATATGCATCAAAATAGCAAGCCCAAATCTCTTAGTTTCTAGAACTCCATTTCCATCACAAACATTCTTGAAGAAACTCACATCAAATTTGTTGTAGCTATCATTTGAAGAAGAGATGCAAGGATTGGGGTTGAGCAAAGTTGTTGCTTTTCTAGAGCCAATTTTGGAGTTTTGGAAGTTTGTCAAATATCTTGAATTGATCAAGTAAGTGAAAGAAATTGAAGATCAATAAGGCTATGATAGATCAAATATCTCCATTTTTTTCTTGTTGCAACATGATAGATCTTGATTGGAATACACAAGATATTTCCCTAATTGTTTTTGTCAAGCAATGTTTGATACTAAGTAGTTGTATTGTCTTGATGTTGTGTTTTACTTAATAGATCTTGATTGGAATACACAAGATATTTCCCTAATTGTTTTTGTCAAGCAATGTTTGATACTAAGTAGTTGTATTGTCTTGATGTTGTGTTTTACTTACTATGCTTGCAGCAAACTTGAAGGGTTATTTTTTGTTTAATTACCTACAAAATAATATTTGAAAGAAGAGCATATTCAATCATTGGTGGAGGGAAAGGAAACTTTTATTATGCTTTCAAAAACATGGTTGAAACATTGTATGACCTATTTGTGATATAGGTTTAAAGAAAACAACTAACTAGACAACTAAAAATTTACCTATAGATATTATTATTTTGGATGCCTCTATGATTTTTTTTTTGATGTTTTGAAGAAGTTAGCATGTCATGTGATTACAAGGTTTCATTTAATCTTCATGCCAAGAATGCATATAAGCCATTTTCCAAATTTTTCACCTTACTGGCCATTTTTTCTACCACCATGCTATCATTCTTCGTGCACCACAATGATTCACCATTCCTTTCCTTTCTTGCTTCCTTTCCTATTTTGGCAACTCTCCTTCCCACCGTTCGTAGCTACTCTAAGATGGTGTTGGTGTGTGTTGTGGTGCATGTTGTAACAGTGGCAGACACCAATGTTTAGTGAAGTAAGGAATGACAGACAATAATACTAATAGATCCGTAAAATATGAGTGTGCAGCAGCTAGGGTTAGGTTTTAGTTTTCGTTTTCCTTAGTATACATAGACTAAGACTATTGTACAGAAACAGAACATAAATGATATGAAATATATATGATAATTATCAGATAAATACAATATTTTTCATGGTATCAGAGCAAGTTATTACTGACTAATGGAATTACTTGCTACATTGATTTCTGTTCTACTACCATTTGATTTCTGATTTCTGGTGTGACCATTCTGGTTTACACTTACCCTCTATTTTTACCTCTAATTTCTGGTGTGGCCATTCTGGTTTACTCGTTGAAACTGTACCAATTCTATTTTTTCGAAGAAACGTGAATCGTAGAGATGAACAGCGCCGCACCATAGAAGCGATTATCAAAAAATTCAAAGTGAATGTCTTTTAGGCAAGGGGCCCCTTGACATCACCGTGTACCTTTTTATGTGTATATTTGGATGGAAAATTAAAAAAAAACCGGTCAGTTGCAATATTGAAAAAAAGTGTTTTCGTGTTTTCTGGAAATCCGAATCGAAACGAACAAAGAAGAAGAAAAGACAGAGAGGACGATCTAGTATCCAAAGTCGACATTTCTGCTCAGCGTCAATTCCGCCGTCGCGACCTCAACAGAACCCTTCAGGGAGCCATACTGATCTAGTTACTCGTTTGAGCCATTGCAGCTTACCTACGTTTCAGGTCTATCTACTTGTTGGAGCCGTCGTAGTTGCCTAACGTCACTTACTCGTTAGGGCTGTTGTAGTCTTTCTACGTACCAATCAAGCCGCCGTCGTGGTAACCATATTTTTTTTCTAAGCTCGGACAAACTGACAAGGAAAGGAAAGCATTGCAAAGGGCTGCGCGAGTAGGAAAAAATGAATTAGGGTTACAAAATATTCTATATACGCTTGGCCGATGTACGAAGTGTAAAAAAAGGAAGATTTTTTTTAGATTTAATGGCAAAATCTAGAGATTTAACCACCAACTCCATATTGAATGAGTTAACTACAAAAATGATGAAAGTTCTAACTAGAGCTCAGACCACCTCACAACCTTCGCTAACTAAAGCGTCGACTACTCCCATTAGTATCAAGTTGGGAGGATCCAACTATGCCTTGTGATCCCAGGTGGTGGAGATGTATATCTCTAGAAAAGACAAACTGGGATATATTAATGGGGATTTTCCTCAACCTGCTGAAATCGACCCATCATTTAGAAGATGGCGTAGTGAAAATGCCATTATCAAAGGATGGTTAATCAATTCGATGGACCCCTCCTTGATTGCAAATTTTATTCGATTCCCAATTGCGAAACAGGTTTGGGATTCTCCTGCTACCACCTACTATGATGGGATAGACACGTCTCAAGTGTACTTCGCCGTCGAGTTACTCGTATGAAATAGGCAGATGGATCCATTGAAAAATACTACAATGACTTGCAAGGGTTGTGGTGAGAAATTGATTTTCGTCGTCCTAATCCAATGGAGTGTGCAACTGACATACAAAAATACAACTCCATCGTACAGGAAGATCGAGTGTATACCTTCCTCGATGGACTTGATGACAGACTAGATAAAACTCGAAGTGATGTGCTTCAAATCAAACAATTCCCTATGGTGGAACAAGCATATGGATTCATCCTTAGGGAAGAGGTCTGGCAGACCGTGATGATCACGGGTGCAGATACAACATCTAGAGAAGTTATGGCTTTCAAAGGGATCAAGGGACACCATAATCCGTTGCCACCAAAACCAGGAACCTTTTTAGGTAGCAAGAAATCCACGGGAAATCCACCGTCTATTGACATGAAATGTGGCCATTGCGGAAACTCCAAACACACCCGCGAAAACTGCTTCAAACTATATGGGTATCCAGAATGGTGGAATAATCTTCAAGCACGGAAGAAACAACAAACCACTGGGCGAGCCACTGTGGCTACCAATAATGCATCACTATCCCTTATTCCTCAGGCCGAATCTTCCCAGGATCCAGGTATTTCAAGTAAAACATTTCACATCTCTACTCGTAATGATAATGAGGATTGAATTTTAAACTCTGGAGCTATAGATCATATGACATTTGACCCAAAAGATCTCTCCAATACAACCTAGCCGAGACGGAGCCGTGTTTTCAATGCCAATGGGGTCACTTATCCAATTACAAGGACTAGAACAGTAACTTTATCTCCTTCATTATCATTATCTAATACATTACTTGTACCCTCTTTTTCAAACAGACTAATGTCTATAAGTTAGTTCACTTCAGATCGTAACTGTGTAGCATTGATGTATTCTACCTTTTGTCTTCTGCAGGATATTCTCACCAAGGAGATCATTGGGCGTGGTACTAAGAGAAGAGGGTTATATTATGTGGATGACCTCAGTTCAGGAAGAGCCAATCACATGCAACACACCGTTAGTAACAAGGAACGACAAATTTAGTTATATCATCGTCGATTTGGGTATTTAAAGCACCTACTCTTTAGTTTATTTTCAAAAAAACTTCTAACTGAGATTGATGTTTGCTCCTAACTCTGAAATGAACTTATTTTGTGATAACAAAGCAGCCATTGCTATCTCCCACAATCCAGTTCAACATGATCGCACGAAGCACGTTGAAGTGGATTGAAACTTCATCAAATAGAATCTTGAAGAAAAGATTATTCAGCTTCCATTTGTTAAATAAGAAGATCAATTGGCTAAAATACTCACAAAATCTGTGTCTACAAAGAACTTCTACAGCTCACTTGACAAGTTGGACATAAGAGACATATATGGTTAACTTGAGGGGGAGTGTTGGTTTGTGTTGTGGTGCATGCTGCAATAGTGATAGACACCAATGTTTAGTGGAGCAAGGAATGATAGACAATAATACCAGTAGAGCCGTAAAATATGAGTGTGCAGCAGCTATGGTTAGGTTTTAGTTTTCGTTTTCCTTAGTATACATAGACTAAGACTCTTGTATAGAAATGATATGAAATATATATGATAATTATCAGAGAAACACAATATTTGTCAAAAGGTATGACCTTTTTAGATTTATCCTTTCCCCAAAGCTTTTAGTGGGTTTATTTTTTTTAATGGTTGGTTTTTCTTTGTGGTTATTGATACGAAGGATATAGATAAAGATAGCTAGATAACAATAGTAATGGTAATTTTTTTTAACTTTGAAATGGTTTATGCAACAACTGCTTGTTTTTTTGGTGATTTTTCTCGGTTTCATCATAGTGTATTTTGTTTTGTACCTTGTTTTTATATATGTTTTCATCACGGGTATTGTTGAGACTGCTTGTTTGGTGGTGTATTCTTCATTTTTATTTGTGTTGTTAGAGTTGTGTTGGCAATAAATTACAATTTTTGGTGCACTAAGAAATGTCTTTTTCAAGGGGCAAAATAAATATATATATATATATTCATAATAATCTCCTAAACTATGCTGTGAGACTTATTAAAAAAGGACATCAAAAGGTGTCATAAACAAGTTGACTATTATTTATTGCATTGCCAAATACGACATTCCATCTCAAATGCTACAAAAAGCAACATTTGTTGTTATGATGGATTTATGGCTTGAGCCCGATTACACACTTTATTTAGTTTAAATAGATTGTTTATCAACAATTATTTTACTAAATTTAAGAGTACTTATTTTAAGTTTGATTAATTATTCTTGAGTATTGATAGGTGATGTATAGATTTTAGAGATGAAAGCAAAGAATTGAATAACAAGAAAAAATAAAGCTGATGGGCCTTATTCATGGGCCTTATATTATTCTCATTAACATAATAATGTATTAAACAACATAAAACTTATACAAGTTCTACGTCATTAATTAGGATATCATACATTGGAGGAAAGAATCGGATACGGTTGGAAGCATTTTGTATCGTTTTCAGATTGCATCTGTTTAGGCTTTTGCTTTATGTTGGGGTTTTAATGGTTTGTGTATAGTTTGTAATTTTTGTTTCCTTAAATGATATCTATCACTCTTTTGGAAAAATAAAAAAAAAATGAACCAAAATAAAGAATTATATAGCTATAGAGATCAATTCCTTTAACTGACGATAATATATGAATTCTCTGGTACCTAATACCAATTTTATAATAAGGCAGAAACATTAATTTATATTGATATAAAGATTTTCTTCTCAATTATCGACCGTGCAAGTAATAATAATAATAATAATAATAATAATAATAATAATAATAATAATAATAATAATAATAATAATAATAATCTCAAAGCAGAAAAAACAATTAATAATAAAAATGAAAAGAAATACTTATGCATACCATGTATGTATATATTCAACAAATCGTCAAAAGGAAATGGGATATAGCTCTAATTGTACCATTACTCAGTCAGCAAATCCTAAAAGTTCGGATCTTGAAATCATCGAAAACCTGCATTATTGAGACACAATATTCTTAATACAAATAACTTAATTTGCACAATTACAGATATTTCAACATATTATTTCTTTACAAGTTTCACCAAAAATAAATAAATCAATCAATCAATGCTTTACAAATTAAGAGACCCAAAAATGAAATAAGGTACTTTTTCTTCTTCTTGGGATTAAACAAATAAATAAAGCCCATTAATCATGAGGAGACATATATATGATTAAAATTAGGGTTTGTAATGAGAAACAATTATTAGGGTTCTTCATGCTACCAGCAACAGATGAAACTGCCACATGATCTGATCTTCTCTCAGAAAACGAGAGAGAGGTTTAGATCATGCTGGCAGCTTCAACTGTTATTAGTGCACAATCATAATATATAAATAAAAAGAAGGCTCTATTCTTTATTTCTATAGCAAAGAAAAAGAGAGACGACTCAATTTTACAGTAGCTGCTGCTAGGGTTTACATGGAGGAACTGAGGGTTGAAGATGAGGCTATAAATAGAGGTTCACTTGATAATATCTGATGGGAAAAAAATTGGAAGATCCAAAAGCGAAATTAATATAATAAGTGGTCCCAAAAATATAAAATTTGAATAATATCACACCATATTTACCGGGATTAAACTCTTCCGTTACATTTTGGTGTCTTGCTTTATATACCATAAATTATGCAGTGTCATGTCAACATTTAACTAGAAAAATATATAATACTCAAAATATATATATATATATATATATCTGAATAGAAATATGTGATTATAATTTTCTAAATATACTGACATGTTATTATTTAATTGATGATGATATATATATTTAATACAGGACTGTCAAATTAGTAAGGGTTTTTAATTTCTATATTTATACAATTATACTTTATTACCGTTAATAACTTTTTTGGGGCCCAAAATTCATGAGTAGGGGACCTTTCACGTTGATCTCTCTCTCTCTCTCTCTCTCTGAGACTGTGATAAGTATAAAACCAAACAAGAGGCAAATTAAAGAAAAAGCAGGTGTATGTGAAAACATGGGGACCATTTTTACTTTTTATTTTTTTTTATTTTTGAGTAATGCCTGACACGTTACTCAAATGAATAGTGAAAATTATATATCAAACAATAAATACGAAATAAGCTTCAATAGCATGTATCTTATCTAATCACAATTTGGCACATAAGTCACGACATAACTAATATTCAATTGAGTAATGATAATTAAATAGCATTTTGCTTTTGCGTGTGGTTGCATACGGGTAACACAATTAAATATTGAAATATATAAAGAAGAAGAAAAGAAGAAGAATCTCAATAAAAACAATTTATACGAAATTCTCTTTTTCTTTTACTTGGATGTGAATTTATATCTCCTTTCTATATATATATAAAAAAAGTCTTTTTCTTTGTTTACAGATACTATCCTTTCCTTTGCAAAATTTTCCATATGTTTTGAAATTAATATTGGTTGCTCTGTAAGAGATTGATGCCAGCTGCATCTGCACTATTTCTCTTTGAAAAACATCTGATACCGACATTAATTATCAACTTATTTATTATTTAAAATGTATATATATATATATATATACACATACTTCTTTATTTAATTTAAAAAAATCTTAGCCTTCTTTCAAATATGTGATAAGTCGCTATTATAACCATCATGTAATAGGGTGGTAAAGGTTTGAAATCTCTCCAACCTGATTCAAATCATCATCACCGCTCGAGAATTGTTTTATAGGTATGGGTTTCATGATGGAAGCTGAATGTGCAATGCCGTGTTCTCTAATAAAATTATTTTGAAAGTAGGTTAACACTTCAACATATATTAAGTATTTGACTATAAAGTTGTCTATATATCTTTCGGCAGCATTTCTCTTAATAATAATTAATGTTTAGCCTCTTAATAAGGCACCTTTTATCTTTATAAGATCCCTCGTGGATGATATTATCATTAATTCATGTATATATATATACATTTTATTTTTCAATTTTTGACCATTAGCAAGTTAACAACCCATACTAACATATTGTAGCTAGTTTTTCAAACAACTATATACCTATATAGGTATATAATGGAATAAATTAACTACGTAGAAGTATAAAAAATCTATTACGGTAAGTTAATGGCTTGAAATTGATTATAAATTAAGAAAACCCATTTCAGATATATTAAAACAAAAATTACACTTTAAAACGATCTCACGAAGATAAATATTCTCACTACAACTTTGTTCTTATCTTATAAGTGTTTTGTAAGTAAAAATTTATAAAATATAGACTTAATTAATTTAAAGAAATTTCAATTTTTATTAATTTATAATTTAATATCTTAAATAAAACGACAAAACATGCAATCGTTTGTAAGAATAAAATATAAAAACGAAAGAATAACACAGAAAAACCATTGATCCACGAGAACATCTAACTTTTTATTATGAAAAAAAAATGTTTTAAGTACAAACTTTGTCTTATATTGTCTTCTTAGGATATTGTCTTAATATCCTTACATACAAGTTCTTGCTCTGTTTTTACAGTTTTTAATATTAACGAGAGCGGTATTCGGACCAACATTTAAATAATTTTCTTGTAAATCAAATAAGTTCACAGATAAACTACAAAAAGGTTAACACAAAAGCACAAGTGTCTATGTGTGTTCTAAAACAGATTTAATAATGAATAATTCTAAATAGATAATTTAATAACTATATTAGATAAATCAAATCAACTATCAACCCTAGAATAATCATTTTAAGCACAAGTTTATTAATGATAACTTCTTTAAAGATTAATAATCAAACCAAATAATTATGATATGATACATAAAATTATTTGATCTAACAATTCAATAAAAAAAATAAAGAAGAAGCTATAAAACATATGATCAAAATATCATAAACTAATTTGGCTTATTAATCAATCAAACACAATCACCAATGTTCGATAGATTAACCAAATAAAAAAGCCTAAAGAATTATGATATTATATTTGCAAACAAGAGAGAGATTAAGAAGAAAAGAATAATGTTCTTATGTGGTTAATTAAAATAATGAGCAATGAATTTTATTTATAGGAAAAACTAAAACACTTAATCATATATAATTGATAAATATCTTTTTATATTACAAATAGGATTAGTAATACTCATTAATAAAGAGAAATCCTATTTAGAGAATAGTTCTTTTAAAATAAACTCATTAATCAAGAAGACTCTTATTTAAAGAAAAATTCTTTTTTAAATAGATTTTAGGCTATCTTTTAGGATATATATTCAAAACAATGAAACACATTAAAGAATAGGCTAAGTGATGACTTCATAAATTGATTCAAGTTTAAATAAATATTTTAACAGTAAAAAAATTCTAAATTTATGAACAAATTCTATTAAATGTATGAGTACAATCTTATGTGTTATAATTATAATATATATTTTTAAAGTATAACTATTTAAAATTATGACATTTCTTCAACTTTTCTTGATAGAATTGATAATGAGCTTAAAAAATAAGTTTACATGCAAATATTTTGTTCACAAAAATAAACAATACTTATAGTCCTTACATTAAGTATTAGAATTATGTTTGGTACGTGAGAAAATAAACAAAACACTTACTTGGAGGCAATTAATTTACTGACTGGGGAGTCGTCAAACACATATGATCATTGTTGGTTGAGAGTTAGACCTCGTGGTATCATGTGGTGTGTGTGAGAAGATGAGAGAGAAAGTTGGGATAAGGAAAATTAGATGGGATAGGATTAGATGTAGGTGTATGTGTCGCTTATTGTGGATTGATAGTATGATGCACGTGTAAACCAAGCTAATCTATGTAATATTTTTGACATATCAATGTAAGTTGACATGTAGGATTGATCTATTATCAATATTGGTCCTACCTGTCAACCGATGTTGGTACTTGAAATTTTAATTTTTAGTCAGTCTTATATGTCAATCGATTTTAATTTAGCATATATTGAATCATCTTCCAACATACTATTTTGGATCATTTTTGTGGTTAAACCACTTACTCTAACTTTTGATTCACTATTACAAAAAGAACAAATTTCACTGGTTTTGGTCGGTTTAGAAAAATCGATAAAATAAGAGTAGATGAAAACTTGTTCTCTGGTTTTTTGAAGCGGTTAAATTTCTTTTCCGACTGTTTTAAAACCTGACTAAGCTTTTTTAAAAAAATCAAACCATAAAATTTTCACCGATTCTTAAAAACTTGTGATTTTATTTTCTTTTTGTCAATTTTCAAAAACAAGCCAAAACGTTTTAATTTGGGTTTTTTAAAATTTAGCCAATTCTTTAAAATTTGGAAAAACTACTAATTTCTTAGGATGAATTTTGGTTTTTTTTTTGTCTTGCCCAACCTACATTTATAATAAGAATAACAACAATAGCAACAACACAAAACAACTAGATTTACCTTAGGAATATTCAACTTAATACATTCATAATTTTAAAAAACTTAATATGTCAAATGAAAGTCAAAACATTGAACTAATGTGTTAACTTTAATGTCTTAAATTTAACAAGTTAGAATACATTTTAACATTTTACAATGCATTATACTATATTTAGCTTGGACCTCTATTGAATATTGTCGCTTCCTTGTCCCTTATTTCATCCAATTGTGCTTGATTGTATGAATCCTATCCCATCACAAAGATTTAAATTTGAATGCTATATGTGTAATATTTTCTTCATTTAATAAAAAAAAGTGAATTTTGTACCCTACTTTAAAAAAATAAATAGTACAATATGTTAAAAAATTTAACCTAAAAAAATAAAAATTACAATTAATATGAAAGTATTATCTACATACCATTTCAACAATTGATGCATTATTACTTTGTAAATATTTTTTTTATTCATCTGATCACGTAATAACCATATAAGATATTATCCAACTTCTTAAAGATCTATTAATCAATATAAATTGTGATCAAATATACTTATATATAACTAATATTAATTAATAAAATTTTGTTTATCTTATGATTAACAAAATATTTAAGTTAATTACGTTTTTACGTCCAAATATATCCAAAATATTTAATTCCTTTCAAATTATGCATTAAGATATGAGTTAGTAATTGATATTAATTTATTTAATAAAAGTAAGTTGTTGAGGACATAGTTATAAAATTAGGTCTTTAAAACAAAAACAAAAAAAAAAAAGAAAAACAGGTCGATGAACTTCTCTCTCGCTACAGATAAACAACCCACACGGGAAATAGATCATTTACAGCACCAATTAACCCGCCCCAATTCTCTATTCAATCTTCTTTTTTAGATCGATTCAACTCCGTCAACTTCTCTTGCTATAAATCCGAACAACTCACAACAGAAACAGAGCATATGCAGGTCACAGACCCGGAGTTCGAGCCCCACAACCCGCCTCAACTTGCTCGCCACTTCTCTAGCTATAAGTTCGAGCAACCCACATTAGAAACAGATTACACTCAGCCCCCTAAAGCCGAACTCGAAAAGCATTGCTGTGAAAATTCCTCCGACTCTGGCTCCAGTCACGACGTCGAAGTAATCGGCAATTCGAGCATCGGGCTTGCCCGATTTGGCCTTGAGGACGTGTTCAAGGTAAGCTAAGGCTTTACCAGAGAGAATCCCATGCATACCTCCACCATCAATGCTGAGTATACAGATTTTGCCTCTCTGGTTCTTGATTGCCGATAAGCCATTATCGACGGCTAGAGGTTGGGTAGGAGCTTCGGGTTTACGTTCTATAGAAGGCGAAGTTATCTGTTTGGGAACCTGTTGAAGCAACCAAACTTTCTGATCGTCGTAGGCAAACAGAAATTTGCTATCCAGGATTGAGAATATATCGTAACTGAGCTTATCGGTGTCGATGCTTTGCTCTTGCATTTCTGGCTGATTGGCAGCCATGTTTTTCCAATAATCCAAACACTAGATTTTTAGACGGAGAAGGTAGAGAGAGAAAATAAAGATGTATGAACTATGAAGTAGACTGAAAATAAGGATTTTAAAATTATGTTATCAAACAAAAAGGAACGTAAAATGCATGTAACTTACTTTTGTTAAATAAATGAAAGTTATTTAATTTTTTAGTATATTTTTATATTTTATATCTATTGAATATAATTATAATAAATTAAATAAATTAAATAATTTAAATATTTTTAAAAATTAACACTTACTGTGTAATGGTTGGTATAATCTATTACTTTCCATAATCAATCAATTATAATAACAGATTTATTAATTAATTAAATATTAAAATAAAATAATACTTACATGAACATGTTCTTCCGATCCTTAGGTCGTATCAATTGATGTAATAGATCTAAAATACAATATAGATGTCAAAATGGTTAAAAATCTATTAACATTTAATATGATATTCGTTTTATTTTAAAATTAAACAATATTAGACCTAAAATATGATCTACTTTAATATTAAAATATATGTCTCAACTTAAACAAATATTTTGAAATATTTAGAAACATATACGAATGGATATGATATTAGATAAATATTATTTTATACACATTTTTATAATCTAATACCCTATATATAGTTACCACATTTAATACATTGATATCCCAAATATCTTATATTATTAAAATGTTTTGTTTAATACTCTAATTCAAGTATTAATAACTTTTCAATCCTTTTTAAATAGTAATTAATTTTTTTACTTAAAATATCCTTTTAGCATGTTTACGAAGGTTTTTTTTTTCTTTTTGGCAATTAAATGGATTTTAAAAAAAGTGAATTTTTTTGTTAATTTTAGAAGCTCTTTTCTTTGACGGTATTAATAATACAAATATTTTTAGTTAATCGTTTATGAAAACAATTTTCATCGTTATCCCTATCAGTTAGATATGAAAAATATTTTTACTATTCTCCAATGAAATTATTAAAACGTTATTATTTTTAGTACTTATTTATATTATTTATTTATTAAAGAAATAAATTTATTAATTTTTATTTTTTCATAATTTTTAGAAGAAAGTGTTGAACCTCACCTTTAACAAAAAAGTAATCAATTTTTTACTCTAGTAATTTTCATAAAGAAAAAAAAATAAAAATCTTTCACTAAAAAGTCAAAAAGTCATTTTGTGTAAAATAAAATTGATTACTATTGAAAAAGCATAGAAAAGTTACCAATATTTAAATTAGAGTACTAAAATAAAACATTTTAATAATATAAGATATTTGAGGTACTAGTGTATTAATTATGATACCTCTAAGGTACCATTCCCTATTTTTATATATTAGTTAATTTACATTTATATATTTTTATTATTATTATAATGAACTAAAACTATTTATTTTATATTTATTAAAAATATATTAACTTTCTAGATTTTTATGAATTTTTTTTATGATTTTCATTTGATAGGTAGATTATCTTAGAAAGGAAGTTGATATATTTCATAACTTATCCAATACTTTTAACTATAATAGCTTATCTTATTCTTCTAACATGTGGTGCATTCTAATTCTATCTATCTGAGTTATATCATGATTGATTTTTATCTCTTATAAATGCAAAATAACACCATACAAAATAAAAGAGAATATGAGAATATAGATTTAGAAAAATTAGATATAGAATTTACAAAATAAAGTTGGAGATAACAATGGAGAAGAAGATTTAAGAGGCAATCAAATAAGTTAAAGATGAGAATTAAAGACAAAAATCTTAAGATTTTTCTCATTTATTTTATTATTATCATGAATAATATTCTTAATTTAATGCTTTTTATAAGTAGCTAATTTAATATTTGATTGTGAGTTATTTCAAGCCCTAGACATGGATTACAATATTTAATAAAATCTGTAATATTTCATTTAACTATTCTTCTTGATTATGTATTAATTTTCAGTTTTAAAATTTGTATGATTTTTTTAATTTTTTAAGTGTACAATTGAATAAAAAAATCAATTCATCATTAATCATTTAGTTGTTTGGATACGTAATCCTTGACAATTTAAATAAGTACTGATAAATTATTTACAATGAAAATTAATACTCAAAATAATTAAATCAAGCTTGTGTTTAACCTTATCTAATTTTCTTCTTAAAATTGAATATTTTTGATAGATTAAATTTAGAGAGCTTATTATAGGTTATCTATTAAAAAGAGTTTGGATTAAGAGCATGTTTAATTCAACGAATAAGTAACAATAAGTGGAGATTTTTGCTCTTGTAAATATTTCTAAATTGGTATAATCAAAGAATAGGAGATTAATATATGTTCTTATTGATTTACAATACATACTAGTGGTGTAAAATGATTTCACAATTGTTCTTTTATTATTTTCTTTATTGTAATCGTTATATTTTATTTGATAGATTTAATTTCTAGTTTATAAAATGAAAATCTCTCTTTTACTAATTTTAATTAACTTACTAACAAGCTAGTAATTATGACTAGATATTATTATCAATCCTCGTGAGTATGACAACTTTTGATCTTAAAATTACTTATCACTTATAAATGATCACATATATTTGCTTGTTTTCAATCATGTTAGTATTAACTATTTGGTATGATCATCTCACTCATCTAACATGTTATTACACATTGTTAAGGCTTTTTTCATATAATCATCTGTCAAGATATTATATCCATGGCTAGGATATATAAATCTCTAGGTTTAAGATAATATGTTATGTATAATATATCTTTGATGGAAAGACCTAATATAATAATTGTGATCATTTGTGAATCATAAAATAATAAGAATTGAAAAGAAGTGAGCAAAGTTATTTGAAATCTAAGCAACATGCACCTTTTGTTTTCCTAAGAATATCAGGAAATGTCCTAATAATTTTTGTCACACAAATGTTTCTCAATATAGATGACATCTAGTAAATTAAAAAATCTTTAGCCGGTTTTTGAGAAATAGCGAAAACATTCTTTCTAGTCAATTTTTTGATAAACCAACAAGAATAATATGATGAAACCTAACCTTTTGTAGTAGTGACTTAATTTTTTAGTTCTTTAGTAGTGATAAGGGTATGATTTTATACACACATGAAAAATGACATCATTTTTCTCATTATCTACACTTTTATTATTCATTTAGAACCTAATTAAGTGTTCCTAAATGTGAAAACTAAGGCAAAATGTCTATATTGAAAACTTGAGGACTAAAGTATATCTATGGTCATGTAAGGAACCTTGTCGTGCAATTTTTCCTTTGGATAATTTTTATCGAAAGAAATAGGAGAAACGCCTACGTATAGGATGGGTTTATAGTTACAATTGTTCAATATACCATCATTCTCTTCCAACAACCATTGATTTTTAACTCTCTCTTTTTTCTTCCTATTTTTTTAAGAAAAATATAGCAATCCAACAACTCCTTGTTAGTAAGTGGACATATCCTTTCCATGCATGTTTTTCTCAAGACATAGAAGGATCTTTGATTACAAAGAAAAAATTTTAGTATAGGAGAACGTTTTGTTCTTCAGTTCTCATTAGGCTTGATTGTCTAAGAAGTTTAAACTTGTTTCTTAGTTTTTCCATTTGCTGTTTGAAGGAATATTTTATTAGGTCACAACGGGTAAAAATAAAATAAATTCAATAGAGTAAAATAATAACACTGGAAATTTAACGTGGTTCACTCTTAAATTTGGGCTACATCCATGTGTCAAATTCTAAAAAATATTTCTTCCACTAATAAAAGTAACGGATACAAAATGAGAGACAATACAACAAATTGAGATAAACCAAAAATAGTGACACACAAGTGTTTCCAACTCACTATTTTGTCACTCCTCTTTTAGAAAAATATCCTAAATATTTATCTAAAATATTTTCTCCCACTTTCTCATACACACAACACTATTTTTCATCAAAGGAAATTGTTACTTTGACTTTGCTTGGCTTTGCTTCTCTTCTTTGGAGTATCTCTCTAAGGAAAAAACAAATTGCCTATTTATAGGCAAAATTTCCTATCCCTTATGTGGCTAGAAATTGGTCACTTAGCTGGCTAAATTTTAACTACAAATATATTTATATATATATATATATATATATATATATATATTTTGAATTTTTCAAATGTTGTTACAGCTAAAATTTTTATTTTTCCTCTTTTATGTGGGTGAGACCTACAAAGATCCTTTTTTCGACTACATGGAGGGCTTCACCAATTCAACACCTAAACAACAATAACATACATTATACTTCTACATGAGTGATATTTGGCCATGTATAAACTATAGCATACATTAGACTTCTAACTGTTGAATCATCTGAAATCTTTTCTATCTCTTCCTTCTCTTTGTCTATAGAAGGGCTCGACTTAGAACTTAGCTTAAAGTGATTAGCAAAAGGATAAATAATCGCTTTAGCCTTGTCCATATTAAAATTTTGAAGTACTTTCTCGATGTACTTTTCCTATGATAATCATAATTGCTTAGCGCCTTTGTCTTTAATAATACTCATGCTAAGAATCTGCTTTGTTAGCCTCAATTATTTCATGGAAAAAGACTTACTCAACTTCTTTTTCAACTTGTTGATTCTAGAAATATTCCGGCAACAATCAACCTATTATCCACATAAATCAAAAGAATAATGAAATCATCATGAGATAATTTCTGCACAAAAATACAATGGTTTAAAGTAGTCTTTTTGTAGCCTTGTACCCACATAACAGACTCAAACTTCTTATACTATTGTCTCAGTGAATTTTTTAAGCCGTAGAGGCTTTTGTTTAGTTTTCAAACATAATCCTCTTTTCTCTTTTGCTTGAAACCCTCTCGTTATTCCATGTATATATCTTCTTCCAAGTCACCATGTAGGAAGAAAGTTTTGAACTCCATTTACTCAACCTCTAGGTCAAGACTTGCTGCTCATCCCAACACAATATGGATGGATTTCATTTTCACATATGGTGAAAACATCTCATCAAAGTCAACTCCTTTTCTTTGGGTAAATCCCTTGATAACTAGTATGGCTTTGTATTATGGGTTGGAACTGTGTTCTTTATGCTTCATCCTGAATATCCATTTATTTTTCAAAGTCCTCTTCCCTTTGGGTAAATTCATCAGCTCAAAAGTTTTGTTCTCATGAAAAGACTTCATCTCATCCTGCATGACTTCAATCCATTTTTGTTTGGATTTGTCATCCATGGATTCTCCATAACTCTTAAGTTCTCCCCCATTAGTGAAATTTACATATTCATTTGAAGGATATGTGTTAGAGGGTTCTATTAGTCTTTCACTTTTTCTTAGTGGAACAAAAGAAAACACATGTGTTGTTGCTGGATAATGAACATCATCATCTCCCTCATCTTTAGAACCAAGTTCTATGATATCATAATCGTCATTAGGTGGATAAACCTAATCTCCATCTCCAACTTGTCTTGGCATTGATATTGGAGGAATTAATTCCAAATCTAATGATTCACCATTGGAGTTAAGAATATCGTTCTTCATTTTGACAATATCTTCAATGGTCTCATCTTTAACAAATATAGCATCACGACTCCTAACAAGTCTTTTTGTAGTGGATCATAAATCTATAGCCAAATTGATCTTGACCATAGCCAATAAAAATACATTATTTTGTCTTGGCATCAAGTTTAGATATCTCATTATTGGGGATATGAATAAATGCTTTACAGCTAAACACTCACAAATGATCATAGAAAACATTCTTTCATGACCACACTTTATATTGAACAACCATCTTGAGAGGAGTACAAGGTGAAAGATTCAACACATGTGCAACTGTGAGTATGACTTCATCCAAAAAAGTTTAGGCAAATTTGCATGTGAGAGTAGACATCTGACTCTCTCCATCAATTTTTTTTACATCCTATTAGCGAATCCATTAAACTATGGTGTTTTTGGAGGTGTCATATGATGTTGAATACCATGCTTTTTGCAATAAGCATGAAAAGGTTTTGTGTATTTCCACCATTGTCTCTTTGAATGCATTTCAGCTTCTTCCCAATCTGTCTTTCAACTAAGGCATGAAATTCTTTGAAAACATCTAGTACACGATCCTTTTTCTTTAGATGATATACCTATGTCTTCCTTGAATTATCATCAGTGAAAGTCACAAAATATTGAGCACCACCAAGTGACTTTGGCATTGGTCCCTACAAATATGAATGAATCAGATCTAAAATATTATTCATTCTAGAAGAAGGCAAACTCTTGAAAGCAATTCTGTTTTGCTTTCTTGTTAGACAATCAACACATTTCTCCAAATGTACTTTATCCATTCTGTGTAATATCTTCTTCTTGGCTAGATTTATCATACATTTTTCACTCATATGATTGAGTCTCCTATGCCATAATTCAGTTGCACTATCTTTCTCCACGATATTTACTGTGTCGGTGGAGAGATTCGCTTGTATTATATAGAGTTGTATACTTCTCACCTCTAGCCACTACTAAGGAGCCTTTTGTAAGTTTTCATTTTTCCTAAATGAAAGAGCTACAACATCCTTCATTTGTAAGTTTGTGTACAAAGATCAAATTCAGGTGCATATCTAGAATATGCTTGACATCCTTCATAAATAGTCTGGTTCCATTCTCTATTTTCAAGCAAACATCTCTTCTTCTAACAACCTTTGATAGGCATTCATTTCCCATTCTAGCAACACTAAAACTTCCAGGTGTGTATGATAAAAAAATTCCCTATGCGATGTAGCGTGAATTTTAGTACCTCTATCACTCAGCCAATTGGTTTCGTGTGATGCAAGATTGAAAAAATATTCATCATAAATGATATTGAACTTGTCTATGGTATTTGTTTGCTTATCATCACTATTGTCGTCTTTCTTCACTGCTTTGCCTTTGTTCGTTTCCTGTTCCTTCTTGAACACCAAGAAAAATTTCTTGATGTGACCTTTCCTCTTACAGTGATGGCATTCAACATTGACATATTTGTTTGATTTGCCTTTGCTCTTGCCTCTGGGTTTGCTCTTGCCTCTGTTCTCTATACTATTTCTTTCCTCTAGACTCTATGATAAGAGCTTGTTCTTCTGAATTTCTCTCCTTGTTTTGTTTCTCATATGACAACGAGGCTTCTATAACAACTTCAAACTCCATCTTAATTTTCACATAAGTCGGAGTTGTTGTGAGTTGATTATATGATGAGGGTAGTGATGCCAGTAACATCACAACTTTTTCTTCATTGTTGAAACTCACATTGAATCTTGCTAAGTGAGAAAGCTTGCGGTTGAAATTACTAACGTGCTATATCATGCTCACATTATCTTCCTTCCACAAATAAAATTTATTTGCAAGGTTCTTTGACATGTACACATTTTCTAGAGTTTCCCATGTTTATTTTGTAGTCTTATAATTTTTTGATTCAATATTTTGCAAGACACTGTCTGAAAAATTTAGACGGATTGTATTGGGTGCAATCTCATCTATCATCTCCCACTGTTCCTTGGTGACGGTTGTTGACTTATTTTTTTCCCCAACAACGCCTTATGGACCTTCTGTTGAATGAGAATATCCTTTATCCTCCTTTGCTATAAAGAAAAATTATTATTGCTATTAAATTTCTCAATATATACCTTATGGCTTGACATTTTTTTTACACTATGTTTCCTTTTTTGCAAATAAATACACCTTAGACTTAATAAAATCTTTTCTGATGTGGCAAATAAAATAAATTCAATAAAGTAAAATAATAACATCGATAATTTAACGTGATTCATCCTTTAATTTGGGCTACGTTCATGGGATAAATTTTAAAAAATATTTCTTCCACTAATAAAACTAATAGATACGTAGTGAGAGACAATACAAAAAATTGAGATAAACTAAAAATAATGACACTATTTTGTAATCATTCTTTTAGAAAAATATCTCAAATATTTTTAAAAAATATTCCCTACAACTTTATCACACACACAACGTTATTTTGACGTTTCTACCATTTGACTCTGTTTTGTTTCTCATCTTTGGTATGTTTTTCTAAGGTAAAATTGTGTATTTCTTATGTAGTTAGAAATTAATCACGCAATTGGTCAAATTTTAGCCATAAAAATATTTTATTTATTTATTGAATTTGTTAAATCTGATTACAAATAAAAAAATTATTTTCTTCTCACACGAACATATTTATGATTTGTATTTGTTTTGTCCGGAGATATTTTTTGTTTTGTTTTGTAAGTGGATTGTTGGTCCACTTCTTCATTTTCTTAGCTAAATTTGGTTTTCAATAAAAAATTTAATTCATTTTGTTTTCTTATGTGGCATCGTTTGTCAATATATATATATATATTCTGGTGATAAAGTTTGTAATATCTTAAAATTAGCTGGAACCCTTTATAAATTTTTACCTAAAATATTAGTTTATTATTTTTGTAAAACGAAAAATGTTTGACATCTCAAATTGTGATAACTCTACTAACATGTTAAATTTTAAGGAAAAATATCACAGGTCATTTTGTTTTTACGAAATGTAATATTTAATCATCTAAACGTCTGTTATTTAATTATTTTTTATAAAAGAATTAATTAATTATATATATATATATATAGTGAATATTTATTATTAAAATAATATTCAAAAATTATAAATGTCATATTTTATTATTAAAATAATATTAAAAAAATAAAAATTTCATTCTTTTTAATTCTTTATAATGTAAAGAATTAGATAATATTTATTATATAAACAAAGTTATCAATTTGAATTTTCACCTTAAATTTTAATTTTTCTTTTCTATTATCATCCTACCGTATGTAAAAGTTTGGCCCAAAGTTACAAAACATTCTCAAATGACCGTAACTTGTTATCTAATATTAAATATATCATATTTTTTTAAATATTTTCTAACCTTTTAATTAATCGTAAAAATAAAATATAATTAGTTATGATATTGAGACTAAAGAAGATGAATAGTAAAAATATTTTTAATGATATTTAATGCATGTAATTATAACCATTTATATTTTACAATTAATATAAATTACATATTTAAAGAGTATTAAAAGATAAGATATATTTAATATATATAGATAATCACATCAATTATTTATTTCTTACTTGGCACTCTAAATATTTAAGATCACTATAAGTCTATTTTGAAAAATAAAACATCAAAATCATTTATAAATTTTCGCTAAAATTCCCTTTTTTTTATTTTATCGTACATATATTAATTGAGTGTGTGATCAATACTTAATTAATTCCCATTAATTTTAATTGTAATCAAGTATAGTATTTTTATAAAGAAAAATTAATCATATAATCCAAAAATTATCACAAATACCTCTTAGTTAAGTATTTATAAATTTTAGATCATTTATCACATGTAACCTTTCATTTATAACTTGATTATACATGTTCCGAACATTTAACATATTGTTATTATTACTTTTAAATTGTTAATAGTGTTAATACTTATCATTAATTTTTCTATTTTCAACCCATTCAAAATTTATAATGAAAGAATTAATATTTGTCAAGGTTAAAAATTACTGTCTATATTAATTTGTTTTATTTTAATTTAATTGGTTGGTTTATTTAAATTTTGTGTCAAGACAATTATAATTTTAATTATTATAGCATCATATATTCTCTCACAAAGAAAAATAAAAAAATTATCTCATCAATTATAAACAAAGTTTGATAAATTATAAGGTTGGTTTGGACTTGTAAAAAATTAAAAAGAAATTAACGGATTTAATTAATGGATTAATATTAATATCTTAAATAAAATTAATTATTTTAAATGATTCGTAATAAGAGTTTAACATGAATTGATAGAGAAGTTTGCTTATTAGAGGATCTAAACCCAAAACAAAATCCTAAATAAAAAATCATTATTTTTATCAAATTTTAACATTGAGTCAATAACATATATTAGATTTCACATTACCCTCGGAGATAACAGTTGATACACTTTTCTTTGCAATATTGTCCTCTTGTCTTCACGTCACCACTATTTGCCTTCTTAGTAAGAGCGTAAAGACAACACATATCAGTTCTTAGCATTGTGACGGTTTTTATAGCCTGAAAAATTTAGGGTTTCAATTGTCAATAAAAGAACACATGAATTGAGGGTTTTACATTAAACGGGGATATTGGTTTTGCATTTAGAGAGAGGGTTTGTAGAATATGAGCAAACTGAAAGATCTCAATGAAAGTTTTTCAGACTTTAAAATTTAATTATAAATTACCCTAAGATATCACACCAAATATAATAATGTTAGTGTTGGATATCTATGAAATTTTCAAAATGTTGAGATATATGTAATAAAAGATGAAAACTCAGGGATATTTGTCATAATTTTTTCATTGTATCACATCATATACATAACGGTGTTAGTATTAAAGATATTTATAATATTTTAGAAATATTGAGAGTATTTATGACAAATGATGAAAACTCGAGGATATTTATGATAATTTTCTCATGTGATCCCTAAACTTATGTGTTTGGGATATTTTGATCCTTAAATTTTCAACTAGTATATTTTAGTATCCATAATTAAAAATATTATGACGTTATGTACAAAAACAATCCCTAAACTTTCTTAATGCAGGTACATTTTAGTATCTAAAATCTTTATGGAGTAGAGTGCACGTTTTTTTTTCTTTCTAAAAGGTGTAACTAAGAAAACTAATTAAAAATATAAAGAATAAATTATCATAAAGATATAAATTTAGTAACCTTGGTGTCAACACAATCTTTTTATAATATTAAGACTATGTAAATTAAGCCAAAAATAGAATGTTTTAAGAAATATAAATTCATGTAATCATAGTTAATTAGATTAATTTTAACAACTAATTAAAATTTTAGAAAATTCAAAAAAGTATGATATGTTTCATACATATATTATTGGGATAAATTATATTAGAAATATTGGAGAAAAATAATTTAATAATTATCATATAATTAACCGACATAATTTAATATTTATCAATAAAATTATTAATTTTTTATTTCATTAATTTATAAATTTTAATTATTATTTTTTATATTATATAACTATCACATTAAACACGTAAAAAGTGCTAGTAATTAAGAAAGTGTCACTGATATTTTTTCAAAAACCCAATCTTTAATTTGGGTCAATACAATCGTATTGGATTAGATGGGAAATTCTGTAAGAATATTTGTTTCTTAAAGCTTTCCACAAAATGAGAACCTTAGGAGTAATTTACTAAATTAATATAACATTTGGGTTACATTTCATCTTTTATCAAAATTGTTATCAAAATAAGGGTTATTATTATTATTATGATAAAATGTTAGTGACAAATCTTCCCAAATTCAACTAATGTATCCCTACATTAAGTCAATGTTTTACAATGAATTCTATTGTTTACCAAAATTGTTTCGAGATAAAGACTATCATTGTTATAGTAAAGCATTGCCTTATCATGGTGCCTTATTGTGGTAAGTCTTACCATGACTTTAGATGTTAGTGGTAAGCTTTTTTCACACTAAATAAATGGCTTTAAACATCAAGTCAATATCTTATTACAAATTTTATTTTTTACCAAAAAAATTCGAAGTAAGGCTTAACATTGTTGTGGCAAACCTTACCTCTAAATATAGATCCTTGATTAATGGGCTTAAAAATAAATTTCCCATAAAATACAGCTCACATGCTACTTCATCCCCACACCAATGCATTGTAATCACCCTTCTAGAGGAAATTATAAACCTGTACAAAATATTAGTTAACACTGGTAACTCAGTTGACATTTTATTCTCTGAAGTATGGAAGGCTACGAAGATCACTCACCCATTAAGACTAATGAAAACCCCACTAGTGGAATTCTCTAGATTTTCAATGGCTTCTAAAGAAAGTGTGACTCTACCAGTCATAATAGAGCAAGACGTTGATATGAAAACATTCATAGTGCATTTCCTCATTTTGATCTGCCCATCACCATACAACGAGATTCTTGGGTGAAAGTTCTTAAACTCAACTTGAGCTATAACATTTACTTACCATATAGCCCTCAAATTCCTAATACAAATTAGAACAAGGAAGGTACTCAGAGAACAAAAAGTGGCTAGGGAATTCTATGGCATGGGATTCCGAATTGGCCAAAAATAAGATCCCAAGGAACAAAATAACGAAGAGTGCTCACTACCAACTTTATTTTACTTTTTCTTTATTTTAATTTTAATTGTTATATTTCAAGTTCATAGAATTAGGTTCGTTTACTTTGTAATTTGAATTCATAAATAAAGGAGCCATTTCAACATTCAATGGCTAAAAAATTGCATCTCATTTACACTTACAAAATGGATTGAAATGCATGGACTACAAATATTCACGTGTCAGTATCCTTGTTTCGCATATCTAATTAATTCGAGACCACAACAACCCTTGTAGGTGCACTTTATGTCCTTGAGGTAAGAGTCCATCTATAGAAGTTGGATCCTATGGTTAAAGGTAGGATGTGCCCTAAGTATAAGCTCTACAATCCATACTAAAACCAACACGATATCTTAACATGCTTTTTATCTGTAAGGACAATAGATCCTAATGATAGGCCCTGATTAACCTATGAATAGGAAATACCTACGTTCTAGGTCTAGGAATTACTACAACTTTTGCACCCATCTATGCAAATATATTTTCTCACATTAGGGACCTTAAGTCTTCAACCCTAATCATTAATAAAAATTTCCAAGAATAAACAAAGTGTAATGAAACTCACGACATGATGGAATAATTCACTAAGGATGACAAAAACATTCTAATTCTCGAAACCAAATGCTTGGATGACTTGATAAACACAACCATACCAAGTAAGGGGTTGGTATACCAAGAAAGACTCGTTCAAACAAACCATCCTAATTTAGAAAAAAAAAGTCATATGAATGTGACAAACTCAAGCCCAATATTAATATGATCAAGCAAAAAATGGCATGACATCTTAATGGACACACAATAAATTTGCGCGACCTAAGCCCTACCAAATGGTACCTATGACTGAACATGGCACACATGGTTAGATGTGGCATATGTCGCCAAACTTGACACATACGACTTGATATTACTCATATAATTGGAATGGCATGCATGATTGGATGCAATGCATATTTCCAAACATGATATATGTGGCCAGATATGACATATATGGTTTGACATAATGCATATGGCCAAAAATGGCACAAGTGCATGGACCCATAGTTGATCCTCTTCCCAATAAGTACTCAGCATAGCATACCAATGTGTGGATCATGGATCCCAACAAGGGACAGGTTCAAAGAGCATACACCATCTTGAAAGATATAGCTCCATATTGCTACGGATAAAGATCATTGATATATATACCATATATCTCTCTAATAAAATAACTTTAAATAATTGACTCAATTTTATTAAAGATAGACACTTGTATTTATACTCTTTTTCTTTTCATAAATCTATCTTCATCTCTTTACATCACAGGAAGAAATATTAGTTTTCTCATTCTTTTTAATACCTAAACTTATTTAAGTATTAGAGAACTAAGTGTCAATATACATTGTGGTGGTCTAAGATCCTAGTGGTATGTTCTTTATTCTCAAATGTACATGAATGAGAGATGAATTTAATCATTGGTGTTAATAAAATTTGGTAAGAACAAAAAGTGACGTGACGGTAGAGATATTGATAATAGTATGGATCATTATTATGAACTAGTTTAACTCTCAAATTTATCCATTCTTAGATTGGATGATAGAAGTGTGGTAGGTACGGGGACAATGGAAGTAGTAGAGAACCTTTTGAAGAAATGACCAGAGTTTTCTACCCATTTTGGTATTTCATTACATTTACAACCAATCATATAGTGTCATATTTGCTATTCCAAAGGAAATGTCTAGGGAAAAAAATAGTAATAAAAAAGTGGAGAGTCGGTGGTTTAAATAGTCTTTATATATTGACATGATACCACGTGCATGGTGGAACATGACATGGGATGCCTACGTTAAGACATGAATTCGTTCCTGGAAGGAAATTATTGTTTTTTTGGTGGAAATTTGGAAGAAATTTTTTAATATGCATCTATATATTTTAAGAGATGATGTCGTTGGTTAGTTGAACTTTAGCTTGTTAATTTATAATTCAATTTATTACTTTTATTTATTATTTATTGAGGATGTGTTTTATAACGATTTTAATATTTGATTTTTGATTTTTTATATAATTTTGTAATTTGGTATTTGGTAACAATTTTTTATTTTGATTTTTAAACTTATAAGAAATTATTCCCAAAATATAAATTAATTCATAATTCTTTAAAAATAATATTATTTTGAATAAGTTTATGATCTAATGACATGTAGCTTAATTGGGTTACAAAAGTTATATGGTTCAATTCTCAGTCAATATATACGAGTAATTTAATTATTTAAAAAAAATTAATCATATTTTTTTATTTTATTTTTACATTTTTAGTCAACATTTTTTTCCGAGAGTAAATTAAATATTATAATTTTGTATATATAAATGTCACAAAGAAATGATTAAAAAATAAATTTATAAATAATTCTTTAGGTTTTGGAGGAAAAAAACTAAATTAAAAAGTTTTACCAAACAATATATTAGTCATTATTGATTTTTTCATGAAAATTATTAAGTATAACTTGATTAGTTTTATGAATAAAATAAATTATTTACTTAGAAATTATAAATTATAAATCAAAAATTATTATCAAATACATACTTAATTGGTTCAATGATAGTATAGCTTCTTTAAGATGATTTCTTATAAGCATTTTTTTTTTTTTTACCTTTTCTACCTTATAGCTAAATTACATTTTTTTTTTCAATGCAAGAGAAATTATTAAACAATATTACTATATTACTGAGGACAACAATGGTTAAACAATGCTCACCATATTCCAAGTAGCAGAACAACTGCCATAAGTGGAGTCTCTAAACAAGCAGCATATAAATGTGCCTTCAAGTTTTGATGTATAGCAAACACTTTCTTATGACACAAAGCAAGGCAACATGTTTATAAAAATGTAACAACCCACAATAAATCACAAATACTATCCAAAAAAATAAACAAAACATGGGTACCAGAACAATTAGAATCTAAACAAAAAGAGATATAACAACAAGCTAAACAGAAACTATCACAACAAACATACCATAATAAAACAAAACCAAATAAAAAAATTAAAACCCCAACCCAACATCCTAACATACTAGTCCAAAGGCATATCAAAAGCATCACTACAAGAGCTTAAAAATTTGCTCAAACTCCCAACAATAGCAGCATATTTCAAGGTACATCCTCCAACTCCATGCCATCTTGCCACTACTAGTAGATACTAGTTCACCACCAACACCATCCAAGTCCTTTTCCTTCTTCACATCCTGAGCACTACCACGCCTAGCTTGCAATAAATCCCTAACAGTGACAATGAGGTTCTCAATCCCATAATCAGACCCACTCTGACCACCACCAACCAATCCATAATTCCATACGTTAGACCTTCCCCAATAGGAAGCATATGACTCGCATTCTATGCTCTTCCTACAACATTAGAAACACTAGTTTGCATGTGTCCTTCCAAACTCAACATCTAGGCCACTGGTAAGCATACATCTCTTTGTTTCATGCATTAAACATCCACAATGATAACAAAAATGCTACAACCCCTCATACCCTAGATCAATCCAAATGACTTGGTAGAAAGTCCTTGCTATTCAATGGGGTTCTTACACTAGATATAATCACACCACCTAGATCAAACTCAAACAAAGTGAGCCAAACCATCAGTAAGCGAAAACTGAACCATTTCCAACATATCTCCTACTTTGACAGGAATCTTCATGATTATAGACACCTTCCTCCAATTTGGGGTATATCATGTATTTGTAGCCAAAGTGGAGATCGAAGAATCAAAGTACATTGGGATATTTGGATTGATTTTCATCACAATCAAAAAAGAGTCATTGAAATTCCATTGTGCTATTTGCATAACCAATTCCAATCATTAGCATTCTCAACATAAAATAGAAATGCAGTCTGATCGATGCGTTCAGCTCAATTCCACCTCTTTTGGCCCAAACTCTCTAAACACACTTAATAAGGCATCAGAATTCACAAAACCATTAGTAATCACCCGAACTGCAATACCCAATTCCATCATTTCCTATTCCTCAACAATTACATCCTCAATATCGAGAGTTAAACCAAGATTATCCAAGCTTGTAAACACCTTCTCCATCATAACACAATTTATGACAAAATGTCAAAAACAATTCAAAAACCAAAAGCTAGATCACAAGTGAACACAAAGACTCTCAGATCGATTGGACAAAAATAAGCATAAAATGATAACACAAAATCAAATCTAAAGCTCAAAAATATAGGAAAAAATAGTGAGCAAACAATGAGGACATCGTCAATGATGCAAGCACAAAGTAGAGAGCATATGACGAATCGAAAAAAATTTCTAGAATTTTTCCTATGTAGGTCTTGTAGTCCTTTGTGCTGTGTTGACTTTTCATGTGCAAAACACGGAGTCTGTTTATTTTACTTAGTGTATTTATCTTCTTCTAGATAAGCTTTGTATGAAAACATGTTATACACACATTACGGGGATGGTTTTCTTAGTATGCATATTAGGTTAAGTGTTGTGATTTTTAAAGAGTGAGTATATGTGCCAACCAACATTGTCCCTTATGTTCTTGGATAAAAAAATGTGATTTTTGGCACCTCGATGAGATCCACGACAAGGGACTCGTCAGACCCTTCGACGGTGGTCAACGAGGACCCTCGACGAGGTTGGCCATAAGCTTGGGTGAGTTCTATAAATACTCCTATCTCTTCTCGCTCCTCATCTAGAAAAAATTATAGTAGAGCTCTATCAAATTGACATTTCATTTTCTATTTTTGGATCATTATTACCTTAGTGTTGTTTGGTATTAATGATTTGTGACTATGTCAGAAAAATTGTGTTCTTGAATGGTGAGTATTCAAGGTAGTATTTGCAAGTGAGATTTATGTGAAGAGCCTATATAGCTATAAGTCGTGTGTCAACTAGTAGTTACTTGGATGTAACTTTTCAATTGTGAACAACATTATAAGAGTAGGTTAGGCTGAATTTTTTGAGTTCTCATTTATGTGATTATTTGTGATAAGTGGTTGAATGTGTTTCCCAATTTGGCTATGTGAAATACGTGGTTCATTTTGTTTCCCATGTTAAGTGTAGCTCCAATGATGATAGTTGGTTGTTGAAGGTGTGTGATATGTAGTTGATTGTATTTCCCATGTTGGTTGTTTATGAGCTTACATATGATCATGGTTGAGTGGTCTCACATGTTTGGTGTTTAAATCTTGTTCACATTTTTGAACGTTGGTAGCTAATAGCACTACATCGAGTGGTGCTACGTTTGGAAGGAAGCTGAAGTTGTGTGTCAAATCAAGTCATTGTAGAGACAACAAGCAAGGGAAACAATAAGCAATTTGAATAATGGTCCTTGCTGATAGTGATAATGAGGATTTTTTTTTGGGTTGTAATTATTTCATTACTTAATGGATTTGTTTACTATCAAGTGGTTTCCATGAGCAACATGAAGATGTTATCACATAGGTAGAGATTCTATGTGGGTCCACCTCATTATATTTGGTGTTGTTTATGCTCAATTATTTGGCTAGTACAACCTATGTTTAAATTGTATATATTTCTATATATTAGGGTTTAAACACTGATTAAAAAGTCTTTAATATGTATTGCATACTTTTTTATTATTGATAATATATATGGTGCTTATTTACTATCTATATGTTATTATCAGTTAAGTGCTTATCTATCTATTGTTATGCATGATCAATTTGTGTGTTTGTATAATCTAAGTTTCTATCATGTATTAACCAACATACTAGATGTAGTCTCTCATTAGAAAGCTTATTTATTATATATTATTGCATGCTTTCTTTCCTTTCCATATAACATGTCTATATTTTTCTATGTATTATTTTTGATGTATTAAATTAATCTGTTTGCTTCCTAATTCATTTATGTTGCTTTTGTAGTTTATCTACATGCAAGTTTGGTATGGGTCTATAAGGAATCAGTGTCTCCTTATTAGTAATGTACCAAGTGTTATACTCTGTATTATGATTTGTTATGTAATGTATGATTACATGTTGTGAAAATAATATCATCATTTACCAAATATATTCCCACTTTGTCAATATGTTCTTTATTTACAAACTTTTCTTAATCTTGATGAGGAAATAAAACTTAATTCATTTTATAAAAATGTTTAATCTATTTTAATATTTTACAAGCATAATAACATTACTAATATCTCATATTATTTATAGCCAAATATCAATAGTTTAATAAATGATCAATGAATTAAATATATAGCATGTAAAGTGTACACTTAGAGATTATATATGAAAAAATACATTTAAATATACCTTAATAGAATTCTTTTAGAATTGCTTCTAATATAGAAAACTTTCAAACAAAATTGCCTTGTTGTTTATTGAATTAAAACTAAAACTATTACATAAACTAAATTTGTTTAACTCTCAAATGAGAGAAGAATTTTAAACTAAAAAAAGATAAGCTTAAGAAAGTTGAGAAATATAAAGAATTAAGATATTATTGAATTATTGGATGAGTTTTTACAATAGAAATAAGATCTTATTTATAGGGTGAGAAAAAGAGAAAAATGTGAACAATTTAGGTTGGTGTCGCGGCAAAGAACTTTTTCATGTCATGGCATACCCATTATGTACATGGTTGTGGACATAATCCATTATACTTACACCACGACTCACTATGTTTTCACACTACATCCCACATAAATATGAGACACATTTGATTTCTTTTTCATTTTCCTCGCACCTCAGCTTATTATAAATTCATGTTGTGGCACACTTCAATCTGCATCAATTTAGAACCTTTTTTTCTTGTATTTTTTTTAATTTTAAAACATGTGTAACACTTGATATATATTTTCTTTTTAATCATCTAAGTTGTAATGGAGTGCTTCAAATATAATTTTTCATGTTGAATCATTTTAAATACAAGAAATACTCAAAAAACAACAAAATATACTATGATTTCGAAAAGATAGATTTGCGTAAAATGATTGTAAAACAAGAAAAATATAAATCTATATAATCAATTAATAACATAAAATCACGATATATTAAGTACTTTTGAGCGCTTATTAGTCATGAAATTTTGAAGTGTCGTTGACATACTTGATGACTCTTTTAATTACAATGAGATGAGACTCTTTAGGGCTAGCCTAAAATCTAACACACATTCCAATATTGAAGGAGATATTAGGGAGACTAGCACTCAAGTATAGAAGATTTCTAATCATGCTTCTATATAGTGCATGCTACACTTCTTTTCCAGAAGAATTTTGAAAGATTTTTATCGTAGTACTCATAAATTTGCAAGAAGGTTTGGCATTTTCCAATCCAAGATTCTTAATAAGTTCCTTGGCATAATTTTCTTAAGAGAGGAAGATCCCATCTTTCATCTTTTTAACTTGAAACCCAAGGAAGATCTTTAACTCTCCAACTAAGCTCATTTCAAATTCATTTTGTATAGTTGTTGCAAACTCTTAAAAAAAGGTATCATTTGTGCATCAAAAAATAATGTTGTCTACATACACATGTGCGACAACAACTTCACCCTTGTTTCTTATGACAAATAAGGTTTTGTCACCACCTCTTATCTGAAATCCATTTTTGATGAGGAACATAGTAAAATGCTTATACCAAGCTCATAGAGCTTGCTTTAAGCCATAGAAGGCTTTCTTTAATCTCATAATATGATATAGAAAGTGAGAGTCTTCAAAACCTTTGGGCTATTTGACATAAACTTCTTCTTTGATTACACCATTGAAAAAGACACTTTTCACATCTATTTGATATAACTTAAATCCATAGTAATAGACCAGTCAAATGAGTAATCTGATAGACTCAAGACGAGTAATCAATGCAATCATTTCTTCTAATTTGATACCTTATTTCTAAGTGTACCCTTGTGCAACAAGATGAGAATTATTTTGAGAAATCATTTCGTTTTTGTCCTCTCTGTTCTTGTATAGCCAAAATGTACCTATGACATGTTTATCTTTAGGTTTGGAAATAAGATATCAGATGTCATTTTGTTGGAGCCGAGTAAGTTCCTTATATATAGATTTGACCCAATGTATATCTTGTAGAGCTTCCTTAACATTTTTAGGAATGATAATAGAGGTAAAACACATATAGTTCAAAGTCTCTTATATCTTATGTCTTTTTCTGACACCACTTTAAACATTACTAATAATGTTATCAGTAGAATGAGCATTCTTGGCTCATTTGGGAAGAGAAAATTCTTCTTTTTCATCTTATTTCTCTTCTTCTATAGTCTTTAGTAGGTCAAACAGAGTAATAGTAGAACGAGTCTTAACATTATCAAAATTATATTTTAAGGATCCCCAATCATTAAAAATATCACTTCTTCATATTGAACTAGTTTAGTGGCTTCAAATTCATTGATGACTACATTGATAGATTCCATAACAATCAAAGTTCTTAGATTGTCGACATGGTAGGCATGGCTTTTGTTTGAATATCCCAAAAATATCCTAAGGTCACTCTTAGCTTTAAACTTGTTTAAATTTTCTCTATCTCTATGAATGTAACAAGTGCTACCAAATACGCAAGGGTGTTTAATAATGGGCTTCTTCCCATGCATAAGTTCATAAGATGGTTGACAAGTGCCAAGTCTCAAGAAATTATGGTTCAAGGTGTAGCAAGAGGTGTTTACAACTTTAGCCCATAAATGTTTAATCAAAAAATTTCTAGCTAACATTATTCTAGCCGTTTCTTGTATGACCCTGCTCTTTCTCTCAACAATACCATTATATTGAGGGGTCTTTGAAGTGAAAAAATCATGTTATATACCCATATTATAATAGAAATATTTTAGCTTAGAATTTTCAAACTCTTTCCCATGATCACTTCTAATTTTGATAATATTTCCAATAGATCCAAACTTCTCATTTTTTAGTTTAATACACAAAGTTTTAAACTTAGCAAAAGCTTCTAATTTCTCTCTTAGAAACATAACCCATGTATATCTAGAGAAATCATCAACAACTACCATGATATATTTTCTCCCACTAATACTTATAGTCTTCATAGGACTCATTAGATCTATATGTAGAATAGGTAATGTAGTGAAGAGATGTTAATTCTTCTTGTGTTGACTTTGCTTACCTAACTAACAAAGACTATATAAATGTTCAAGCAAAGAATTGATGGAAGAAAGACCTCTAATAATCTTGATGATTGAAATTTTCTTTAGGAGCTTGAAATTAATATCCCTTAAACATTGGTGCCAAAGCACTTATGTAGTGAGACTTAATCTGTTACACACAACTTTAGGTAGGTTACTAACACAATAACAATTATCTTTAAACTTGGTGCCCTTAACCATGATATTTCCTAAACTGTCATACATTGTACACTCATTGTGCATAAATTTGGCTAAGCACATGTTGTCACACATTTGGCTAATGGTGATAAGATTAGTCTTAAGACCTTCCACATATAAGGCATCCTTAAGCTCAGAAATTCCAAGTGCACTAATGGATCCTATTCCATAAATCAACACTTTATTTCCATCTCTAAAAATAATAAACCGTCATTAGCGAGAATCAAGTTAGTGAAGAAGGATTTATCTCTAATCATATGCGAGAATAACCACTATCAAAATACCAATATTCAAACCCTTGATCCTTAAGTATTGTATGAATAACATTGAAATTCAAGTTCAGATCACCATAAGAATTAACATGAGAGGACTTTAACTCCTAGAAAAGCACAATTGCTTCATTCTTTATCACCAAAGCCTTATTAGTAAGAGAGAAATATTGATTTATTAGATCATTTATGTGACTCAACATTTTCTTATCATAACAAGAAAACTCTCTATGAGTGGTGGAGGTAGAGAAGAAACCAGAGGTGTCTAAGATAGAGGGAGAGAAAAAATCTTGATACTTAACATATCTAAAGTACAATTATCACTAATATCCTTAACAAAAGAAGTAGGATCTTGAATAGCAGTAATAATAGAGGATAAGGAAGAAGATTGATAATTATTAATTTTCAAAAGCTTATCAAAACAAGTATTCCCAGCAAACGTTTCCAACTGACGTCTCGAGACTCCTTAATTTTACTTTCAGCTTTATATTGTTAAAGATAGAGAGGCTCGACCATTTCATGTTTACCTAACAAACTGAATTCAAGATACTTGACTTTGAGAGTATCAACATTAGTACAAACTTGAAGATCATTAAGTTCTAATTCATAATAATCCAACAGGGACATAAAAAAAACCTTTTCATCTTCCAAGATATAGATATCTTTCTTCATATTGGAGATAATTAATATCATAATTATTTGAAGAAGAATTAGGAGTACTTTGAACTTTGTGAACTTCTAATTCCTTATCCTAAAGATATTTCTCGAGCTCATTAATACGAGAAAGACACTTATCATTATCATGAAGGAGAATTTGAAGTGACTTGATATGGTTATCTAATCTCATCTTTAAGTATCCAACAGTTTTTCTCACTTTCCAAAATGAGGTTGGGCAATTGACTAGAGAATTTTAAATGCTATTTATCTATTTCTTTCAAATTGTTTTTAATCTTGGTCATATTCTTCTTTAGCTTAAGATTCTTATACACAAGTTGATCATATGACTCTTGAAGAGAAAAATCGTCATTATCAGCAACATCAATCTAATAAGAGGTTTTAGAAAGGACGATCCTAGAGTGAGAAGCCATTAAAGCAAAATAACCAAATGTACCAATCACAACATTTTTAGGAAGATACACATCTATCTAAGAGAAACAACCATCATACTTTCTTTCCAAGAAGTCCTAGGCTTCCTTGGAGCTAGTAAATTTTGAAAAGAGACTTGAGTCTTTAGAGGTAACTGAAGTGATACTTAAGTGTAACCCTTGACAATTAAGATTGCTGAGACACAATTCCTTTTTATTCGAATCAATAACAGGTTTAGGTTTAACAACACAAATTTTTGACATGTGTGTAGGGCACTTCCATCCATAATCAAGGACCAAACATCATTATTTAATGATCTTAGATAAGGACATATATGAGATCTCCAACAAAAGTAATAGTTTTCATTAAACTAAGGAGGTACACCAACCAAATGTCTCACATCATCCACCATAAAAGAGAAATGTAGTTAAACACAAAGAATGGGGAAAATGATCAACACCAGAGCAATTAAGCCTAAAAAGGTGTACTCCTTTTGATACCAATTGAAAGAATCTGACACTCGATACACTATCGAAGTAAGGAGATACTAACTCTTTAAATACTACACTATTGAAGTAAGGAGATACTAACTCTTTAAATACTCACTTTCACAAGCAGTAGAACAACATAAAGAAATTAATACACAATATAGTCACAAAATAATAGACATGCTACACAATAAGGAAAAAAAGCATACAACAACATAAAGTAAAAAGCTTTCCAATTAGAGTCCAAATATTATATATTGTAACATACATGATAGAAACTCAAATTGTACTCACACAAGAGTTAATCATACAAGCACAATCATGTAATAAGGTAAAATCATATAGAACCTCTACCTATGTGGTAAAATCCTTAGGTTGTTTCCCGACTGCAAATAATTTACTAATAACAATAAACAAATACAACTTGATAAAAGTATAAATACAAATACCTCTATCGGTTGAGGCCACATTGTTCTAATGACCTATTATTGTCTTCCGACACATACCTCCGATTCTTTTTCAAAACCAACACTACACACAACAGTGTGATTAGTAACAAACAATCAATAATGTGGGAGTCATCTTCATCACAACCACTAATAGTCAATGTCTTGAGAGCTCATAAATATAACATAGCTCAATCCCAAGAACACACTATTGCTCATAACTCACTAATAAAATAATCTTAAGTATACAAAACTTAAGAACATTATTTTACTCTCACAATTACTTAGCACAAACAATGATATATATTCAAGATGATTTGTGAAGAAATAATTGAGTAAGGGATATTTATAGAAAAATTTAAACCTATGGGATACCTCGTGTAAGGAGTTATTAAGCCACCAAAAAGTGATTTTTTTTGTTTTAAAAACCATCGAGTAATTTTTCACGAATTTATGTAAATACAACCAAACAAAAACCATAATACTATCTTAGCATGTACACTAAAAAAAACTAACCTTATCTATGTGTATCATTATTGATCATTAATAATTAACTTTACATGAAAAAAAATACAAATATACTAAATAAAATAACCAAAGTTAACGTTTTTAACACAAAATACCAATAAAAACTCAAAATACTTGGGAATTATAGTTAGTACTTGCTTTTATGATAAGTGACGACCCTGTCAAATTTCTGTTCTTTTTAATTATGTGCCGTTGTACTCACATTTTTATTTTAATGAATTGAAGTTGCAAGTTCGGAAAAACAAACAAAAAATTCATTTCCTGAGTGTAACTCATTTGCCCATCATCTTGTGTGTATTTGTATTTTGTGCGCTACAATACCATATAATAAAGTGAGAAAATATCTCTACAAACTTTCCTTGATTATGCATGAAACAGTGAGAGGAGCACAAAGGACATTTCCTACCCCACGTACATTAAAATATTAAATTTAGTTAAAACAATTCTAATTTAATACAGTATTACTTTAAAACACAATACTATTTAAGTGTCAATTTTTTTAAGAAAAAAAATTAAATTTTACACATAATAAATTAAATATATAATATAAAATTAATAAAAAAATTATTAATTATAATTTTTAATGTAATATTTATTGAAATTTAAAAATAAATTTTTATTATAGAAAAGAATTTATATTTTAACAACTTCTGACCAGTGTTCTAATATTTTATCTCTCATGGTCAAAAGAAGTTCTCTCTCTATGTCAAGTCTCATATTATGGGTGTCCATGGTCTGGTTCGGTCCGGTCTTTCCTAAAAAAATTTAACCGGATCAGACTGTTCATATTACTCAGACCGGACCGGATCAGACTGTTTAAAACGGTTTTAAGAAATAAAAACCGGACTGGACCGTTTGACTTATAAAACCGTTCGGTCCGGTTTTATTCCTAGTTTGGTTCGATTTTTTTATAATTTAATGAAAAATAATGTAAATTTTTTAATATATTATTAAACCGGTCCGGTCCGGTTTGAACGGTTTAAAATTAATACAAACTGGACCGGATCGTTTGATTAGTAAAATCGTTTGATTTAGTCTAATCCGGTCCGATTTTACGGTTTGGTTCGGTCCGTTCCGGTTTATGAATACCTCTATCTCATACGTAGCATTTCTTATCTATTCGTTTTTTACTTTTTATTTTTTATTTTTGTCCCCCCTTCGTTCTTCCTTTTTATTGTGTATTTTTACCCTTTGAGAAGTGGAATTCTTGAAATTTGAGTTAGATGCATATCTAACGTGATTTAGTATTGGTTAGTTTTCAGACATGAATTTAATAGGTCTCGTAATGCGCACAAAGTGTAAGCGACAATGCTTGACACGAGTTTAACATTATTTTGCTACGTAGGGGTGTCATCTGTGTCATCATTATGTCAAACTCTCTCTTTTTTGTTGAGACATTAACAACAACTTTGTTAACTTTATCATAGGTCGTCCTTTCTTATAATAATAGCTCTTTGAATGCACACAAAAATGTATGATTCAATCCAGGGGGGATGTATCTGCACATGTAATAAATAAATTTATATATTAAATATTTATAAATTTATATATAAAATAGAATACTTATCTTTGTTAAGATAAGTATTGTTTAAATATAACATTTTTTTTTGTATCATGTAATAATCTATATATACTCAATTTTCTGGAACTTCTTCTCTGCATTTGGATTTAAAGGATCATATAAATATGAAACATATTTTCAAGTTAGCTTGTAATATATATTTTTATTAGAAATTTACATAATAAAATCGCTTTTCTATTTGGCTGGGGGAAAAAAAATGCAGTGGGAGTACTTGAGAAGTAATAACATGTGTATAGCACTTGATTAGGGAAGCAAAAATCAGCCAGTGAGCCTCAAGCTTGGAAAAACAAAGCTAATTGTGGTCCAACTGCTCCTGAGCAAGTGTGCCAACTTGATCAGTTTTTTAAAGAGTGCCTGCCCAAAATGAAACCCTATTTATGTTATTTTTTAAGTAGTGAAATGGGATGGAGTCGATATTCCATTTTTCTTACCAATAAAATAACTCTTCTTCTTCTTCATCCTTTATTGTTTTAAATTATCAGTTTAAAACACGCAACTTGATGTAAAAGAAAAGTTAACTCTTCTTCTAACCTTCACACAAAAATATATAAAAAATAAAAATAACCCTTTTGCAGTGGTTATTTAACCAAAAAAAAACACTATGAATTACTGAGCATAGTTGTCTTAGGGTTTGGTTTAAATTAATATTATTAAATTAGTATATTATAATTCTCTATTTAATAAAATATTTAATTAGAAAACTTAATTTATATAAGAATAATTTTGATATTAAGAAAAATATTTATTATTTTATTCATTATCTTATTTTTTATCCATTTTAATACAAAATTACCTTTAAATTCCATTATCATTCTCTATGTATCCCTAATAAAGTTTTATATTTTTATAGAAAAATCAACTTCATATCTTTTTCTTTTTTTTACTAAATTATAATTATGCCACCGATTCATTTGAAGTATTACCATTATCAACATCTCATTCTCTATAATTTCACTTATCCTTCAATCATTTTCAAGTATCTTATATTTGATCAAACACAAAGATAAGAAGTCAAAAAAATAGAAAACAATAAATTAACTATAATGAAAATTATTAATAGACGTGGTGTTTTAAATGAATTGATCATAATAACCTAATTTTAATTTTAATAAAAATTATATTTTCTTTTGTTCCGTTGCAAATAATAAAGTGTGATTATCGGACAAAATAAGTTCACGGTGTTAAAGTATAACAAAGATGATGATGAAGACAAATATGATTGTTGGATGTTTTCGATTATTTTTGATAAAATAGAAAAAAGAAAAACATAAAGTAGTTATTATTTTCATAAAATAAAATTATATTTCTATAAATTAATTTTTTTGTTAATTTGATAATTAATACATACATTATATATATTTAAACGATGCTTATCTTAACAAAGTTATCATTAAAAAACGTACGAACAGTTGTCAAATCCCACAAAAGAGAGCCTCGTGAAAACAATATGCACTTCCATTCGAGGGAAAAAGGAATCTTAAGGAGAGATTTTTGGTAGTGTTCCCTAAAGAAAACCCTAAGGAACCCTAGTAGCTAGCTAGGTTAAGACACTGGTGGTTTGGTATCTGTTCCTTGAAAGCTAAGTATGAAGAGAAAGTGGTTGTGGGGTTCGAGTCTAGAGTGGTCCTATTTGAAGAACTGCTATATATCCTGAGTGAACCTATAAGTAGGCAAAATTATATATTAGATTTTTCTCTCTCCTCTTACTTTATATGATCACATAAAAGACAAATAAAACTGACTTATTTCCTTCTTTGCATACCGTATACTTACTCAAACTTCAATCCATTTAATACACTGAAACTTCAATCCATTTAATACACACAAACTTCAATCCATTTAATACGTATATCTCTGATCATATTTTTCAAGACAAATATACTCATGACACATAATTTATAAATATATATTTAAATATCAAAAAATTCATTTCTTTAGATTCTTTTATAATTTTTTAAAAATTAAATCATATTTTTGTATAATTCAAATATTTGAAACCGAACAAGAGATTAATCTTACCAGATAAATGAGTAGGTTATTTTACATTTAATAATACATCATAAAAGTAGTTTTCATTTTATAAATAGTAAATCATACTTTTGTATAATTTGAACATGTGATTTAAAATGTGACTAGAGATTAATCTTATAAATAAATTTCTTTTATATTTAATAACATATTATAAAGGTAGTTTGAGATCATATTATTTGGAACAAATTAATTACTCATTTAACATTTTAAATATTCATTTAGAACTTGTGTATTATTGTGTTAAATTCTATATAACTAATTTGATTATCTCATAAACTATTTAAAAATTTATACATTTATAAGTTAATTTAGGAATTGGTTACTTAGTGTATCATTAGTGTATCGCATCTTATCAATTAATGTCAAATTAAGTATAAAGATATTGGAAAAATTATTTTTGATATTACTATAATAAAAATATACAAAAAAAAATTATTTTATTTTTATTATTAATTACACCTTTGTACCGTTATTATAAGAGACTTTTACCCAAACCAAGTTCATGGCGAGGTAGAGAACCTCTTATGTCTATGAACTTAATTCATACAATTTTTTTTTATTATTATTAAATAAAATTATAATTAATAAATTATTATTTTTATAATAACAAATTAGATTAGAAGAATATTGATATGCCAAATTAATATCACAATTCAAAAAGTGGTATTTATTTAGTCCAAATTTAATTATGTGCATGTCATGCTATAAAAATTAAAGGGTAATTAGTCCTCGTTTTTAATTACTCTTCCATCTCTCTTTCTCTTTCCCTATTTTCTTTTCCCTCCACAAAACGACTAATTAACGACAAGCATTGGATCTGCCAAAAACATTTGAACCCTTATGCTCTTCGGCTTATCCATGAAAAATCTTGAAAAAGAATGAATCCACTTTCACATTATGTTAGAATGTGAATTGCAGAGTTCTTTAGCGACCACCATCTAACAAATGTGGTTGCGAAACAAGATTAAATTCAAAGATAGTACCTGGTGTAGATACATCAACCAAATATTCACTACTATAAAAATAACTTTTTAAATCAATTATTAACTAACTTAAAAGAGATTTTACAAAATCAATTTAAAATAAAAAAACTTAAAATTTAAAGTCAATTTTACCTATGAACAAACTTTAAATTTTAAGTCGATTCACGGGTAAAATTGACTTTAAATTTATGTTGATTCTATCGATAAATCGACTTAAAATATCATATCTTCTTATAAACATATTTTATACTAGTTAGTCTCATGGTATGTTTTCGATCACTTAATAGCAAAAAAAATCAAAATATGTTTAAAAGAGATTTTAAATACATTATATGAAATAAAAAATTAAATATTAATTAATTATTTAAAAACTACATTTATAACGAAAAATAATTTATATACAATACATACGTACATATATATATATATATATATATATATATATATATATATAACTTAATTATAATATCATTAAATACTATAAGATACCTATACTATTCAATATCATTATATTCTTCTTCTAATTCTTCTTATGATCTTATAACTTCAAGCATATATTTTACCCATAAATTCCAAAAAAGTTTTAATTTTAGAAATATAGTCCTACTTAATTCTACAATTTAACATCGAAGATTTGTCCATTTTCTATTGATGACATTAAATATATTAAATATGTATCTAATAAAATATAATTGTATTAATCACCAATATATTTCAGATATTATTATATATAAAGTCATAAATTATTAAAATATCTATCAAAACATCATATAAAAATAAATACATAAAATTCAAATAATTAATAAATTCATTATAACATTAACAATAATAATAATGTTAAAAATATATAACATATAATGATTTATATACATATATATTATAATAAATATTAATAAACTCATTAGACATTATATATATACAAATATATTTTATATTATATATATTTAATGTACATGTAAATAATTTTAAGTTAAAAATAAATTAATACATATAAAAAACATAACATAAAATTATTAAAATAAATAAATAAAAAATATATTCTTCTCTTCTAAGCTTCAATAATAAATACACAATTTACATAAAATAAAAAAATAAAAAAATAATCAATAAAATATAATATATACTAAAATAAAAAATATGAATAATAAGTATAAAATAATTCATCGAAATACTTGCAAAAATAAATAAAGTGACAAGACGAAGGAAATGAAGAAAAAAAGTGTTTGATAAGTGAGAAAATGAAAGAAAATAGGTATGAAAATTTTGAGTATTATGTTAAAAAAATAGAGGATTTAGAAGAGAAATTAGATAGGAAGAAAACCGAACTGACAGCGTTGAAAATGATGATCGGAAGTGACCAAAAAAGGAGAAAGAAAATAGATATAATGGATGCTTTTTCTTTGTAAGGGAAAAGGGAAACATGAGCTAGCACTGTCGGTAAATGAGGGAGATAAAAGATAAGGAAAACAAATAAGGTAGCGTCAATTGACACGTAAAACCGAATTGTAAGGGAAGAGGGAAATATGAGACAGCATTGTCGGTAAATGAAGGAGAGAAAAAGATAAGAAAAAAAATAAGGTAACGTCAGTTGACACATAGAATCGATGCTACACGTTGCTTAAGTTGGTTGACACATAGAATCGACTTAAAATCTTACGTGTAGGGCCATTTCTACATCTCAATCGACTTAAAAAATGATAGAAAAATAAAATAGTAACGTCGATTGAAATGTAGAACCAACATTACGCGTAAGATTTTAAGTCGATTCTATATGTCAACGGATACTAACAATGTAGTCAAGATAATTATATTGAAATTTTATCTTATCTAATTTGTAGGCTCTGTTTGTACATGTGTCTTAACAATGGCATTAGAGCTTGATATCAAAATTTTAGTTAAAGAACTATAGATGATAACGGTTCAATTCGGGTCAGATTTCAACTAAAATAGATTAACCCACGTTACAGTTTAAATTAAACCATTTTAGGACATTTTGGTTTTGTTCGATTAGAGTAAATATCTACGAGTAAAAAACTCAACCTATTGACCCATTTGATTTATTTATTTTTCATCTTTCAAATTAAATGTAGCATTATGTTTTTATATAATTAAAAATGATTTAAATGGGGAAGAGATGAGACTTAATACTAGCACACTAATAAGTGCTATCTTATACACATTTTTGTTGTAAATTTTTTTGCATTACATATTTTATTATTCTTGTATGCTATAATTATTGAAAAAATATAAATTCTTCAGTTTTTTTGTCTTTTTTGAAATTTTTTTGAAATTGTTATGGATTTTTTTGGGATTTTTTTTCTATAAAGAGATTTAACTTAAACAATTCATGGAGCAACTTAGCCAACTTATCCCACACAAACCCTCTGTCAATGCCACATGTCATTCAAGCATCCTACCCATGTGTCATTTCCCTCCAACTACATTGATCACGTGTTGATTCCCCTTTATGACATGTGCACATGCGAATATATGTCCATTTTTTTTCATGCAATGGTTTTGATTTAATCTGAACCTAAAATCCCGATTTTTACCATATAAATACCCAAAAAACACCCAATTAAGTCAAGATAGTAGCCAAAATACATGAAAATTAAGAAAGAGAATGTATTTTTGTTCCGTTCTTAGATATTGTTGAAAGAAGATTGAAGATTGATTATTTTGGTTCTTTTGAATCCAATAATTCATCAAATTCATATTTTTTTTCTTGACTCTTTCTTTATTATTATGGAATACTTAGTTTTTTAATTAAATTTTTAGAATTCCATGACTAGCTAAATATTTGATGTGATTGTGGATAATTTTCAAGACTTTAGACTATGATTTAATTAATTCGATGTCCTAAATTATTTTAGTTTCAATTCTTAGATTTTTGATGTCTTCAATTCTATATTTGAATGTCAAAATTATGCATATTTAAATTAGAATGATCAATTAGTTTATTGCATGGATATGTTTATTTATTATTTAAGATACTTGTTCAAATTGTTAATATTCTTATTCGACGTAGCACCTTGTGGTTTTTATTAGAAGTAGGATTGAATACTCATAATTCTTAGTTGTTAAGGATTCATGTTGGTTAATAATTGAATTATTAATCAATTATAAGGTAAAAAAAGATAGGTAGCCTTAAGCGTATCTAGATTTTTAAAACTAAAATTAGGAATTTAAGATGGTTTTAAATTATGAATTTGATTTAAGATTTGAGAAACTAATTTTGATTCATAACATGTTTGGTTAAATTATAAGCTAGTGATGATGATAGTTCAATAATCACATACCTCTTATCTTTATATCTTTAAAATTATCTTTTCTTATTTTCTTTATTTTTATGTTATTTTATCTTTTTCACTATCAACCCAAACTCCATTGCTAACTTAAATTAACTCCCTAATAAACTACTACTTAGAAGTAATTTTTTTACTAATCTTCTATGGATTTGAGCCCTTACTTTAATGATATAACCAGTGATAAAAGTACGGTTTAATTTTTGACGTACTCTTTTAATGTGTGTCACCTACTATATGAACCACATGTAATTGAAAATATTAATTGTATAACTATTTGAAATAAAGCTAGTTAAAAAAATTAAATTAAGGTTGATGCTTACAAAGCAATTCATTGACATTCTTACCTATAATACACTTTTCAATCATCTTTTGGGTAAAATTTCAAATATATATATTCTATAAAAGTCTCATTGGATTAAAAAACATACATTATGATCCGATAATTTTAATAGTAAAATTAATAAATTTAAAGAGTTTTAATAAAAAAAATTCATTCAAAAATATTTATAATCAACAATATAAATTATAAATTCGAATAACACCAAATGTTGTTTTATCTATAAAAAGATTAAAATTAAGAATATCTAGCAAATAATTCGTAAATAGCTTATATAGTAAATAATTTTGAAAACATATGCTACCTTTAACCACAAAGGGAATAATTTTGTCAATCTTTTAAAAGGAAATGGATCATACTCCAACTTATTTTTGTCTTGATCCAACCTGTACTATCCCGTCCCGTTCTGCCCTGATTTGACAAGAATGGGTTGGGCCCCCACGACTCTTCGACCCGTTGGGTTAAATTGCTATATCTGTGGTAAATACTATTCATGTTGACAATATCATACTAATTGGGTATATGTAAGTATTCAAATATATTGTTCTTTTCACTTCTTAGCCGAGATAAAATGATATTATTCACCTATTATATGTGGTTTAGTAGTTTGTGTATTAGTCATGTCAGTGAAACTTGAAAGCTGATTTTATTTTCTTTATAGATAATGAAAATAAAGGCTTTCTTTTAAGGAAATATGAATGTCAAGACAATTGAACCAAAATTGACCACTAAAAACGATAACAAAAAGAAGGGAAAATCTAAACATTTCCTATTGCAAACTTAAAACTAACACTAGTAGATGGAGCTAGCAGTCTAGCGTGAGGAGAAGAAAACTCTTGAAAAATTTATGCATGACACTTGTATAAGTTTATACGAGACCAAGTTATTACACAACGAAAATTTCTTGAAGAGAAGACTATACCTTATCGATGATCACAAATGTTTGTTCTATTATATATTTTAATTTGGTCCTAGGCTTGAAGAAATAAACAAGGTCATTAATTGGGATGATGTTAAACTGTAAAGTCAGAATCAGGAAAACCTAAAACTTAGTCTGGCGGCAAAAATGTATGAAGAACCATTCAAACTTTTCGTAAGGGAATCTAATAACTGAACCATCATCGTTTGTTGCATATATCCAGATGCATATTTGGAGGATTGATTTGTGTGCAAGTACTGTTGCAGCAAAATCTGGCACAGAGGAATTCAATGTCGCAACCTACACGACAAATCAAGGTGATTGTTTAAAGTTTGAACTTTTTGCCTTCAAATATATGAATGTAAACTATGTCATATCATCTATGGAAATGCTACATATACTCATCTAGATTCAGTGATACTACAAATGAAGAGGTTCGGCTATTGAAAGTAATAGGGCAGTTCGTAGTAGTGTAGTTCCTACACTGCCAGCATTCTCAGTTCAACAGGTAATAGTTGGATCAGTTCCAATTGAGCTAAAGACTAATGACATCAAGGCTACAAGTCGATAACTAGTGTAGAGTAGTGTTGTGGCATGTGAATAAAAGTAATCAGCAAGTTTTTTGTAACAAACATGGAAGTACAATAAACTGTTACCAGGTGTAGGATAAGTAATATGCAGTACATTCATAGTTGTATAAATAGACAGTTTGTATACATATTCTGCATTGTGATAATAATAAAAGATCCACAAATGTTTTACCAACATTTCTCTCTAACTTCTCTATCCTTTCTTGCTATTACATTCTGGATGTTAATGTATATCTAGTAACAGATTAATGTATATATATTTGCTAATGTATATCTATTTACTTTAGTCATATCTATATCTAGTTATTTTAAACATATTTATTTTACTTCTAACTTCTATATAAAAGCACTATGTATATTCATTTACACAGAATAAAATATAATCATTAAGTATTTTTAACATGGTATTAGAGTCACTACTCTTATCTTTCTAGCAGTCTTGTCTTTTCTGGTGTTACTCCACCCTTATAACTTTCGTTGTCACAACAGTCATTGCAACCACTCATCGTTGAACCTTGATGTCTTTCAGCCGTTGTCCTTAAGTTTTGGGCCTACAGTCGCCATTTTTAAGGAATCCCGCATCACACAGACCACTGTAATCACCGTCACCGCCGTGCATCTTGCTCCAATAATCTTTCTGTAGATACCACTGTGATCGGATCGACCAGATCTACACAACCGTGGAAGTCTCGCAACTATCGGACTCTGCACGCTCCCTCACGCGCCGCTCAAAGAAACTGTATGTATTTTCACACGCTGCCATTGAAACCAAACGTCGACGTGCATCTTGCTCCGAAAACCTTTCTATAGATACCATTGTGATCAGCTCAACTAGATCTATACAACCATGGGTGGATCAAAATCATCAGACTCCGCATGCGCCCGTACGCACAACCAACATAAACTGCGTGTCAGATTCACGTGCCACACACGCTAACCTCTGGTCTCGTGACATCATCATCGCATTCAGATGACGTCATAGTGACCATGTGGTTGACCGTGCCTCCTATTGACTTACTGGTTGACCGTTGACTTTAACCCGTTGATCGTTGACTTTGATTGTTGGCTTTTGGAGTTCATATCCTACCTACCCAATTTTTCACGTAGACTTCGCTTTTGCAGTCCATTTTTGCATATTTTGTTTCCAAATGGATAAAAAAGATGTTTTTTTCCTTGCCCCATTAATACTATATTGAAGGGGACCAAAATTATTTATCATGGTCCCAAGCTATGCGTAGTTTTTAAGGGTCGTATGCTCTAGCATTATTGTACTGGTACAATTATCATTCCTATCAAAGGAGCAAGTGAAGATGATGTTACCTTCCTTGGTCGCATGATTGAATGGGATAGTCACAACCACATAATCCTCACATGGATTCGGAATACTTCCATTCCTTCCATCTCCAATCTGTTGGGCAACTTTGATGATGCCAAATCAACATGAGATATGTTGGCCAAAAATTACTCCACTACTCACGAATCCATGAAATATCAGCTAATATTTGAATTGCATAAACTTCAATAGGAATAAGGGAAATCCATCAATGACTACTTTGATCATCTTCGTTTCCTTTGGGACCAAAATGACCTTTTTGAACCAATTTGGGCATGCTCAACAGATGCTTAGCATTATGTTATAGTTAGGGATGAATTTCATCTCTATGAGTTCTTAATGTCACTTCACAAGGATTTTGAGCCCATCCTAGGTTAGCTTCTTAATCGTAGTCCTCCTCCTTCTCTTGATATACTGGTGTAAATGAGTTAGTTAGAGAAGAAGTTAGGCTTGCAACCCTTCAAGCCCAGAATAAGTTCAATGTTTTGGCTATTACTCCTCCTACTCCTACTCCTACCATTGAGCAACCTCAGCAATCAAGTGATTCCTCTAGATTTAACAATCATCATAGGCAGAGCAATAAAAGGTTCTGTAATTATTGCAAGCGGCATGGCCACACCATTGAGACTTGTTATCGTCGTAAGAAATCTACTACTGTTATTGCTAATACTGAGCCTAATCCGTTGATGCCTTCTAGTTCAATAGAGTCCCAATCTTCTGGATCCACTATCAACCTCTCCTCCATTGAACTACAGAAGATCATAACTCAGGTTGTTCAAATGGCTGGTAATGCATCTCTTTCCACTACTTTCTCAATTCTGCCCGATAAGTCTCAAACTTGGCCTTTGACTCTACATGTTGTAATCACATGACACCTCACTCATCTTTATTCTCCAAACTTGACCCTGCACCACATCCTCTTAATATTCATATAGTTGATGGTTCCACCATTCACGGGAATAGTCTAGGTTTTGTTTCGACCTCTACCCTCTTTGTTCCTAGGGTTTTCTATATACCTGACCTATCCTATAATTTATGCTTTGTGGGAAAATTAGCTGAACTAGGATATCGACTTATTTTTGACTATTCTAGGTGTATTATGTAGGATCCGAGGATAGGGCAAGAGCTTAGGACCATTCCTAAGGTCGGGCGTATATTTCCCGTGAATAATCTTCATCTTCCACTTGTTGCTTCTACCTCTATTGCTGTTGTAGCTATTTCAGTTTCTTCCTTACCTTCTCTCACACTTTGGCATTCTCGTCTTGGTCATGCCCTATCCACTCGGGTATAATAATTAGCTTCTAAAGGTCTATTAGGTTCTGTGTCCAAAGATAATTTTGATTATACTTCATGCCAGTTAGGAAAACAACCAGCTTTACCTTTCAATAATATTAAATCTATCTTTAATAGTATTTTTGAATTAATTCATTTTGATGTTTGGGGACCTTCTCCTATTACTAGTATTGGTGGATCTCGATATTTTGTTATTTTTATTTATGATTATTCTCGTTATAGTTGGATCTTTCCAATGAAATCTCGTTCTAAAATCTTACCAATATACAATAATTTTGCAAAAATGATTGAGCCACAATTCTCCAAACATATCAAAACTTTTCAATCTAATAATGCACTTGAATATACTCAAAATTCTTTTTAATATTTTTTACACTTCTATGGCATTGTACATCATCTAACCTGTCCAGGAATCTCTCAATAAAATGGTTGAGCCAAAAGAAAACTTTGTCATATTCTTGACACTGTTCGTGCTCTTCTTCTTTCTGCCAAAGTTCCTGCCCTATTTTAGGGTGAAGCCATTCTTCATGTTGTTCATGCCATTAATCACATTCCAAGCACTGTCATTCATAATCAGACTCCATATGAGCGCCTTTTTGGGTCATCTCCTCACTATCATTACCTTCGCTCATTCGGATCTACCTGTTTCTTTCTTCTTCAGCCTCATGAACACAAAAAAGTTGAGCCTCGATCTAGACTTTGTTATTTTCTTGGTTATGGTGAAGCTCAAAAAAGGTATAAATGCTATAATCCTATCTCACATCGTCTTCGTGTTTCCCATAATGTTGTGTTTTGGGAACACTGCTTATTTGTTGAACTTTCTCAGTTTTTTCTTCCCTAACTAATTCAAATGTTTTAGAAATCTTTCCAAATGAGTCTTATGTTCCTTCTACAGATACTCCTAATCCACCTTTGGACTTCTCTATTCAATCTTCAAATATTTTTGATGATTCTCCTAGACAGGTTTTAGAAGAACAAGTTGACAACGAGCTACCCCACCTTGAACATAGGTCCCCTGCTCATGCTCATCCTGAAGATTCTCCATAAGACATTCCACCTTGCCATTCAACTCGGGTAAGATCTATTCCTACACATTTACTTTACTATCATTGTTAAACTGCCTTTGCTACACTCCATAAACCTCACACCTATCGTGAGGTATCTACTAACCCTTTTTGGCAGATTGCAATGAAAGAAGATTTTGATGCATTAACCAAAAACCATACTTGGGATCTGGTTACTCTCCCTCCTGGTTAGTTTGTGGTTGGTTGTAAGTGGATCTATAAGATCAAGACCCACTCTGATGGGTCTATCGAGCGCTACAAGGCTCGTTTTGTAGCAAAATGTTTTACACAAGAGTATGGGATTGATTATGAAGAGACTTTTGCTCTAGTTTCCCGTATTTCCTCTATTCGTACCCTCTTAGCTATTGTTACTGCTAGTAAATGGGACCTTTTTCAGATGGATGTTAAAAATTAATTCCTTAATGGGTATCTACATGAAGAAGTCTATATGCAACCTTCTCCTGGTCTTTCTGTTGAAAAAAATAAGGTTTGTCACCTTCGATGTGCACTTTATGGCCTTAAACAAGCTCCACGAGCATGGTTTGCCAAGTTCAGCTCCACCATCCTTCGCTTGGGTTACATTTCCAGTCCTTATGATTCTACCTTATTTCTTCGTCGCAATGATAAAGGCACCATTTTTCTTCTCTTATATGTGGATGATATGATCATAACTGGTGATGACCTCAGTAGCATTCAAGAACTTAAGGATTTTCTTAGTTAGCAGTTTGAGATGAAAGACCTTGGAAATCTTAGCTATTTCTTGGGTCATGAGATCACTCAAGAAAAGTATGCATCTGACCTCTTATCTCAAGCTGTACTTACTAACAGCAAGACTGTAGACACTTCAGTTGAACTTAATGCGCATTTGACACCCTCGAAGAAGGAACCATTGTCTAATCCCTCTCTTTACAGACGTTTGGTTGGCAGCCTGGTTTATCTTACAATTACTCATCCAGACATTTCTTATGTTGTTCATCAGGTAAGCCAGTATCTGTCTACTCCACGATTGACTCACTATGCTGTTGTTCTGCATATTCTATGATACTTGAAAGACACAATCTTCTATGGCCTTTTCTACTCAGCTCAGTCTTCTCTAGTACTTCGTGCATTCTCTGATGATGATTGGGTAAGAGATCCCACTGATCGTAGGTCCACTACAAGTTATTGCTTTCTCCTTGGTTCTTCTTTGATTTCTTGGCGAAGTAAGAAACAAACCTTCATGGCCCACTCCAGTACTGAAGTAGAATATCGTGCTCTTACTCATACCATATCTGAGCTCCTTTGGCTACGATGACTTCTTAAGGATTTGGGTGTGTCCACATCCTCTACTACTCCTTTTTATTGTGACAATCAGAGTGTCATTCATATTGCTCACAATGATGTCTTCCATGAACGGATTAAACACATCAAGATTGATTGTCACTTTATTCGCTTTCATCTTGTCCAGGGTGCTCTCAAACTTTTCCCTATTTCCTCCAACGATCAACTTGCAAATATCTTCACTAAGGCACTTCCCAAAAGACACACTCGTAATTTGGTTGACAACCTCAAGTTGGTCTCACATCCACCTTGAGTTTGAGGGGGGCTATTAATGTATATCTAGTAACAAATTAATGTATATATATCTGCTAATGTATATCTATTTACTTTAGGCATATCTATATCTAGTTATTTTAGAAATATCTAGTTTACTTGTAACTCCTATATAAAGGCACCATATATGTTCATTTACATACATAATAGAATACAATCATTAAATATTTATAACACTGGAAATCTATTATGGTATCAGAGTTTTAAAGCTGAGTAAGCTTCAATCAGATATTGAATTCCATGGAAGATCCAACAGTACTAGTGCAAGCTTAAGCTATACTCTAAGCTATACTCTAACCTATCAATGATCAACTCGTAAGAACTCAGGTCAAAGAATCTTTTTTTTCTTTTCACAATACACTAGTAACAATCAAGCTAGATAATGGAAATTACATCATTTGTAAACATCAAATCATGAAGACTCTTCACAGTCTTAATCATGATAGTTTTGTTCTTTAAGATTCTATTCAAGAAACAATAGCAGATGGAATAATCAATCTAGATTATAAATTTTGCAAAAAGAAAAAAGAAATGATTGGAAGTTGGTTGATGTCTTATATGACAGATGATATACTTAAGTAGATAACTGGATCTGATACTACAAGTGAAGCTTGGATCAAGCTTGAGAAAAACAATGCTTCGAGATCTTGAACAAGAATGATACAACTAAAAGATGAAATGCAAAATCTAAAAAAGACAGTCTATTAATCAATGAGTTTATGTTAAAAATCAAAATGCACACATACGAGTTACATTCTATAGGCTATAATATTTCATATGAAGAACAACTTATGTACGTCTTAGGAGGGCTTGATGAGACGTTTGATAGTGTGTTCACTACTCTAACTGAAAATATGATCTCAAATAAATTTACAATTGATGATGAAAAAGCTCTTCTACATGAGAGTAGAATTGAAAGAAGAAGACATATGTTGATCTCACCCTTACCTACAACTAATTTGAGTTTAAAATGTGGAAATAATGTTGCGATTGGTAACGAGCACTAGATGTTTGCTAATAATTCTAGAACAAACTATGCAATTATGAAACAACTAAACAATATGAAACTTTATGATAGAAATGCTCAACATTGGGGAGCATAATACAATCAAGGTTCTCAAGCAACAAGAAGTTATGATGCACCTAGTAAGAGAGGAAAACCTAAAGGTATAGGTAGATTCAACAATAATAGACTTCAATGTCAACTCTGTGGAAAGATGGGACACCTAGTTACAATATGTTGGTTTCAATTTGATAAAGCTTTTATGCCTCAATATGCTTTTAATCAACAAAAAAACCTTTGCCACCAAACCTAGTCGTCTAATTCACAATCTCATTCTCAACAAAATACATCTCAACATTAGTATTCACCTGCACAATCAATGTTAGTAGCAATATCTTATCCTAGACATCATGTGATGCCTTTCTATCCTTATTAGCAAGACTATAATTAATGTCTCATATTACTCATCATTTTCTCCTATGCAAAGTTTCTCTCAATCAACTCTTCACACACCAGAATCCACGTTTGAACCTTGCTGATTTCTTGATTCTGATGTGAGTCATCACATAACTTCTGATCATCAAAATCTTGCTACATCCAATTCCTTTGGAGGTGGGGATAAAATCATGATAGGAAATGGTTATTTTCTTGATATCTTTCACATAAGATCTAACAGTTTTTCTTCTAATATTGTTCATAATAGAACCTTTTTAATGCATAATATCCTATATATTCCTGAAATTACAAAAATTCTTCTTAGTGTGTCCAAATTTATTCAAGAATATGATGTCTATTTTGAGTTTGATCCTTTTCACTGTTGTGTTAAGGAATAGAAAACTCAGGAAGTGCTTCTCAAGGGCAAACTCGTTGATGGAATTTACAAGTTTGATCTTGATCTTGATCTTAAAGGTATAAAGTCCAGTTTTAATACATCTTCATCTAGTGTTTCTACTACTATTCATGTTCATAAATCTATCTATGTTGCCTTTTTAGATTCTATCTCATTATGGCATCAAAGATTGGGACATTTCTCACTGCCTATTGTCAAGAAAGCTCTTTCAACTAGTAAAATTTCATATTCTGATTGTAAGGATCCTAATGAATTGTGTACAGCTTGTAGTGTTGGAAAAAATCATTAACTTCCTTTCTCTACTTATACTAGTGATGTTACTTAGCCATTAGAGAAGATACATTTGATGTTTGGGTTTCACCAATTACTTCTATAAATGGATACAATTACTGTGTTTATTTTACTTATTCTTTTTCCTGATATACTTGAATTTTCTTTTTAAAAACATAAAATTCTATTAGTCAAGATTTTCATCAGTTTAAATCCCATGCTATATTGCAATTAGGAACAAAAATAAAGAAACTTCAACCAGATTGGGAAGGTGAGTTCAAGGGAATCACTTCCATTCTGTCAAACTTTGGCATCAAACGTCATGTTTTTACTCTTATGAGAAAAATGGACTAGTCGAGAGAAAACATCGTCACATAGTTAAATTAGGAATGTCAATTCTATCTTATGCTTCTTTACCACTTCATTCTTAGGATGAGGCTTTATTTTCTAGCACTTTTATTATTAATCGTTTAACAACACCAATAGTGCATGATAAAAGTCCTCTTGAGGTACTATTCAAATAAGAACCAAATTAAAATTTTCTTAAAGTATTTAGATATCTATGTTTACCCTATATTCTATCTTATGCAAAGCATAAACTTGATTCTTGTTCCTTCCCTTGCACTTTTCAAGCACTTTTATTATGCTAATTGTTAAAAAGGATTTTTTTTTGTCTAATGGTGAAAGACCTACCTCCAATCTATTAGGTTCCTCATTTGATGTTCTTCCTAGCTCTCTAAAGTGGTGTTTGGTTCACATAATGAAATCAGAATGAGAATGAGAATGAGAGTGTGAATGGAATGGAATGGAAAGAAAATAATGTTGTTTGGTTTGACCACTGAAATCAAAGAAGGAATCAGTATTATAGTGTTTGGTTTGCCACTAGAATTGACTGAAAAAAACTATAAATTACCTTAATACCCTTATATTTAGTAAAGTTTAAATAATATCATTTAATTATTATTTATTCGTCATACAAAATAAATTATTGAAATCATTATTTTTCTAAATAATTATTATTTAAAAAGGAAATATATTATTAATTTTTTTTTAAATAGGGTTTAGGGTTTTGAGATTTGGGATTTGAGATTTAGGGATTTAGGATTTAGGGATTTGGGATTTAGGGATTTGGGGTTTGGGGTTTAGGGTTTAGGGTTAAAATTATTATTTTTCTAAATGGGGTTTAGGGTTTTAGGATTTGGGATTTGGGGTTTAGGGTTTTAGGATTTGGGATTTTGTGGTTTAGGGTTTAGGGATTTAGGATTTGGGATTTAGGATTTAGGGTTTAGGTATTTGAGGTTTAGGTTTTAGGATTTTGGGATTTAGGTTTTAGGGTTTTAGGTTTTAGGGTTTAGGGTTTTGGGTTTTGGGTTTTAGGGTTTTGGGTTTAGGGATTTAGGGTTTAGGATTTTGGAGTTAGGTTTTAGGATTTTGGGATTTGGGTTTTAGGATTTGAGTTTAGGGTTATATTTGAGTTGGGGGTAAAATTGGAAAAAAATTGAGATGGGAATAAAATTATAATTCTTAAAGGTGGGAGAAGGAATTGTGATTTTTTTTTTTAAGAATCGATTTTATTTCTGACTCATTTTTCTGCCCAACCAAACACAACATAAGTTCTTAGTGTATGTGTGAGTTCAAACACATCCTTATCATTAGTGTCAAATTCTACTTCATCCTCTGAGTTTTCACACACATAAAATGCTAGCATCACTAGTTTCGTGTCTACTACCTTAATCTTACCATTAATTATTAAAGCACAAAAACTTGATACACAAATTTTATACATTTTGTATATTTTTAAATAACTCACATATATACGAATTTATTTGTAAGAAATTATAAGTATACTTACAAGTTTAAAGAAGAATCACGTTATATTTAAATAATTTAACAAATTCTTAAAAATGAAAACTCAACCTAAATATTTTGTCACAAATTTTAGGTTTTGAATTATCTAAGTTAATGACATAAAATAAAGATAAATTCAACAAATATTTAAGCAAATAACATTAAACTTAATGGAGAATTTATTGGATAAATTAATTAGTTAATAATGCTTACTCAATATTAATTAGGTTATTAAATATATAAATTAATATTATTGATTCCTTTTTTTGTAAAAACAATATCCTAGAATATGGATTAAATTCTTTATTAATTAAATCTTAACTTGTCACCTTTGGTGTGACCATAATTAATTTTTAATTAATTTATGCTTATTTTTATGAGATTAACAAACCGTTTAATTATCACTTTTGATGGTGCCCATAATTTAAACTATCATTCAAGGTGTTAAAGTTAAATTATTGATTTAATTACCTGAAAATTAACTTTCAAAATTTAAATCTATTATAAAAATATGTTTTCAATAATAAATCTTATAAAAATCTTTAAAATAGAGCATGATTCTAAATAAGATTTAAAAAAATTACATATAGCATCTAAGAGTGTTACTCAAAATCATATTCAAATAATTAAATCATAAATCCAACTCTCATATTTATTATGAAAAATACTTTGTTAGTATTTCTTTAACAAACTTCATATAAATCTTAATGAAGAAATAAAACATAATTCATTTTATAAAAATGTTTACCTATTTTAATATTTTATAAGCATAACAATAGTACTAATATTTTTAGCTAGACATACTTAATTTAAAAAAATGACCAGTAAATTAAATATAGTATTTAGAAAAACATATAAATTAATATGAAAATAAAAGAATACATTTAAATTATACCCCAATTATATTCTTTCAAGTAAAAAAATTCAATAGTTTCTATATCTAGAAAACCTCCAAACAAAATTACCAACATTGTTTATTGAATTGAAAGAAAACTACTACATAAACTAATCTATGTTAAAATCCCAAAGTTGAGAGAAAAACTAAGAAAGTCTTTAGAAAGATAAAGAGAGAATTGAGAGTTAAATGGATAATTATAATGAGAGGGTGAAAGGTCCAATTTATTGGTTAGAAAATGATGCAAAAAGGTGAAAAACGTGGATCCTTAAGTTGGGTGTCGTGGCATACATTTCATCTACACTACGACATGGGCTATCTTGTAACGTGTTTGAAGCTCAATCCACCAGTCTTGTGTCGTGACACATAAAAATAGTCGTTGTGGCACGTGGGTTTCTTCCTTTCTAGAAACCTTTTTATATTTCACCTTCTAACATTGATGTGGAACATATGAAAAGTTTACATATGTTGATTTTTTATGCTTTATAGTTGCAATGGAGTGCTTTCAGGTGCTATTATTTAAGTATTGATAAGTTAAATCATTTTGGAAGCTAAAAATACTTGAAAAATAATAAAGCATACTCATTATTTTGAAAGATAGAATCATTAAAAAATGATAAAATTATGCAAATATTAATCTATTTTGACATTTAAAAGTGCATAAAGTTACATTATATTTAATGCTTTTAAACACTCATCACAACCCCCAACCAACTTCTTACTAATCTCTCGCAAAGAAAGCAAAAAACTAAAAATAAAAACTAAATAAATTAAACTATCCTAAATAATCTCCATAGATTGACATGATTGTGTTTATTGTATGCAACAAGCCTTTAAACCCTGAGATTACCCTAGTGGACAATTTTAAGTCTCATGAAAGATTTAGAGATAATATCCACAAGCATCCTAAATGGAAAAAAACTAAAAATAAAAAGATTAATAGTAAAACAAAAACATAACAAAATAAAATTTCTCATGCTTCACTTTCTTCTTGGTTCATAATTTAAGATTCAAGCATAAGTTCATTTAAAATCTCAAAGAATCAAGTTCAACATTTAAACCAGTAACACATCACAAATTCATATCCCATTACAAGAACATATCAACTTTGACTCACTCAGTCCAAGTGTTAGGAATCTGAATTTGCTTCTACTCTAATCATCGCAAGATATACTCTCAATTTCACACTGATCCTATGAGTCTAAACACTCAAAACGGTATATGCGAACATAATTTTTGTAAATAATAAAGCTAATAGGCTGGCATATTTTTATAACAAGAAAGACTTAAATGTGTATAACATTGATCCCTTGAAAGGAATCAAATGTTATGATTGTGAATATATCACATTACTAATCTCATACTTCAATAAAAATTATCAAGCAACAATATCAAGTATGTTCCTCAAGATGAATGAAAATGGTATTGACTCCAATGTGATTATTTTCTATTATTTGGTAATAACTATCTCACTACTTCTAAGAACTTAGGATTATAGTATTTAGTTATACTATTTTTTCTCTCTTTTTTTAATATTCTTTTTTCTTCTTTCTTTTTTAAAGAATAGACCCATTTATGTATATTATGATGAGTGGCTATTTTGACTCTCTTTTTTCTAAGGGAATCCTATATATATTTTTTGTTTACTAGAAGTCAAACATGAATGAAGATATGCACACATTTTTAATTTCTACTCATATCATTTAATCAAAGCAATCAAGTTAAATACATGATACTTTTTTAGAGGTTTAAAATCCTAATATTCAATGAATAACCTATAAAGATTATCTAACAATTTGAAATAATAAGAAAAATATTTAAAAGAGTAGAAAAAATACCATTACTCAGAATAAAACTTTGTTGGCTTAAAATTATCTCACAAAGTAGTCTTTACTATTTCATTTCTAAACACCAATTTTTGGTTCATGTTAATTTGAACATCTAAGTATGAAACAAAAATTATGAATAGAATTAATTCTTATAATAACCCATGAACATGTTTATGACATCAAACAAACAATGCAAAGATTCAATCATTCACTTCAATTTAACCAAAGCATGGTAAACAAATTTATATGCATATGGACCTAAATATCCCTAACTAAACTAAATAATAGTAAATAAATGTTTAATAGAATTTGAAAACCATAGTTTCATAAGTAACCTTTCCTCCACCCCCAACTTAGAATCAATATTATCCTTAATGTTTCAAATGTAAATCAAAGCAAAAGAGAATTAGAAAAGGAAAGTCACCCCATTGTAATAGTGTAATGTGATTAAGCAGATAATGTGATTACTCATGTTGCATTCATCATCTAACTCGGTTATATCATACAAAGAGAATCAACGTGTACTTCTTATGAATAACATAATACCAAAAAATCAAGAAATTAATAGTTCTAAATAACATAAAATAAAAATATAATTAAACATTAATGTAAAACAAAAGAAAACATAATAAAAATACATAAAAATAAAGGTACATAAAAAATAAAACCAGAAAAAAGATCGGAGCTCATATGATTAACCATTTCCCATAACTATTGAACTTCATCTTTCATTGAATTTTTTGAAGAAGATGCGGCCATTTTATCCTTATAGGTGCCTTTTGTCCCAAGTGTGAGTTCACCCATGTAGTTGAGAGTCAATAATTCACTAGGTTGTAGCAAAACCTCACATTTTGAAAATTTCATGCCTGCTTTAGCACAAAGGGTTGTGATGAGTTGAAAGAAAAATTCAAATGATGTTTATTTGTATAAATTTTTTGATTAATTATTACCCCAACATCCATAATCTTAGTGGATGTTATAAAAAAGAGTAATATAACCCACTTTTTATCAACGGTACTATAATGTATGATAGGCATAAGTATGAAATACTACTAAATATGGGACACTTTTGTAAAGTACTTAGCTCCAAAAGATTTGTGTCTCTTATTGTTAAAATACCATTAGTCCCATTCACAATTAGGGCTTTTATTAATTTCTCATAATCAATGATACAAACATCGACATGTTCAACATTGTGACGACAATGTATATTTTTACATATTCTGACATCGAAACGCAATATATATATTTTTTAACCAAATTATCACGAAATTGTCAAAATATCGTTAAAATTTTACTTAAATATCATTCTTACTTAAATGTATTTTTCAAGCCAAAATGTGTTAGATATTGTAGATATTATCGTTAAAATTTTGTTTAAATATCGAAAAAATATCAAAAGTATCAATTCTTCATTAATTTTTCTATTTCTTCTTCTTTTTTTTAGCAATCATTTTAATTCATTTTTCTTTCTCTCATTTTTACAAAAGAGAATATATTCTTTTTTTCTTATCTGTAGCATATTACATATATGTACTTTTAAAAACAAATAATTAATAAAATTTATTGTCATATTGTCGAGATTTATCTATTTATAATAGTTACAATTAGATAGTTTGTTTAATTATTTTAAACATTTTAACTACTTATTTTACAATATTTATAAATATATATATATATATATATATATTATAATACAATATTTTAATCATTTGATAAACTCATTGATTAATATAAATATTGTATGTATTTAAAAATACATGTATTAAATAATAAATAATTGATTATTTTGATATTTTATAAAAAAATATTTTTATTTTTAATAGAGTTTTAAAGTTTTTGTAAATTTGTTCAAATAGAGTTTTTATAGTTTTCGTAGTTTTTCAAAGTGTACATCGACAACGAAAATATATTCGATATTTTTCGTAAAAATAATATCTCAAAATTTTCACCAACATAGATATTTCCATCCTTGCTCATGATTCACGTTGTCCAAATAACTCTTATACTCCCTTCTAATCTATGAAAAGTGTTTATATGAGATGGGTCAAATGGGACAAGCATACCCTTTACCATTGCCCCATTATTTTTTAGCATCGGGAACATTTGTATAAAATTCCTAATCTATTGGCGCATCGGTGGCATCTAGATTCTTATCAAACCATTTCATTTGATTGTTGCTATTTTATTAGTAATACCCTTATTGGATGTTGCTTTACCTTAAACTCCATTTCCTGTGCCACAATAAAACTTTAATTAATCTCAATGACTATGTTAAATCGTTGTTTAACCGTTGGACTAACTATTATATTCTACTGAACTTCCTTATAATTTCTTGTCTAACTAATCTTTCTTTTGGGAGCAATTTATATCAAGTTCTTAAAAATAGAATGCGCACAAAAATTCTAAAAATTATAGCATAAAATTCCTCTTCTCCCTTTCTTAACTAGTTTAGGATTTTATTCTCTTAAGTCCAAAATTTTGTATAATAACTACATACATTTTTTAGAAAATAACTCTAAGTAATTTTTCTATAAATATTGTTCACTTTATATTTTATTTTATGCAACCTCCTTTCAAGAAGATGAAAATATTATGGAATACTCCTTTTAAAGATGAAAACTTGAAGAACTTAAAAAAGATTTGAAAAAACAATCTTACAAAGATGGCTTAAAAACACTTAGGGATTTAAAGTAAGAGAAGGAATTTGAAAGATTTGGAGAAAAATATGTACTTTTAGGTGGAATTTTCTATTTATGGTGTGGAAAAATAGGGTTTGAAGAGAAAGTAGAAGAGAACAATTTTCAAATATAATTTGAAATGTGATTTATAGGGTTTTTAGTGTAAAAAAGCATGATGGGTTACGACGCACTTTGTGTCATGTCACAACACTTACAAATAAGTAACCAAGCATATTCAAACAGGGATCCATGTGTCGTGGGACATAAAACATTTATGCCATGGTGTGAAGTCATTTTTTTCAACCTAATTTTATCTCGAGAGCTACCCCAAACTGTGAATCAATAAAAGACTATGCCATAACACACTTTCAATTTTTTTTTACTTTTTAGCTATTTTTATTTAAGTAAAATTAACATAATATTAAGTACTAAATTAAAAAAGTACTAAATAATTATAATACGGTAAAAATAAAATAAAAATCTATAGCTACCAAATAAAAATAATAAATAAATAAACATGAAAGAAAAACATTAATGAGTTACATTCCATTCAAAGCTTAATTTAATGTGGTAGCAAAATGTTGCTTAGGTGACTATCTTTTTCAGAATTTATACTCAATGTCCCCCTAGTCATTGAGTTTAATTTTTTTTAGCCAACAAGTGCTCCCTTGCATACTTATTCAAGTACTCAGTTTAGTTGTTCCACTTATACTTCCACCTTTTTCACGAATGCCTTTAAAAATTCCAATTGTTTGACTATTTTTTCTTGGTTGTCTTTGCTCACTTAAATGAATGCATTCAAGTTGTCTTCTAAAGTTGGTTTATTTGCAATATTATGTGGAATTTGTTAGGGGTGGTATTGCTGGCCCTACTGGTTTGAATTATAGGCATTTCTATGGTTGTTTTCCCTATAAGAGAAATTGGAATGATTTATCCACCCTTGGTTGCAAGTGTTTATATGAAGATCATACCTAGGTATAGGTTTATAATCCTCCATTGCATTCACTTGTTTAAGTTCTACAGTTTCTTCTCTTTGATAAAGACATGTATTAGTTGCATGCCAAAACTTACTACACATTCGACATGCTTCTTTTTTTTGGACTGTTCTGAGTAACGAGAAGTGCAACTTGCTTGGTCAATTGTCCAAGTTACATAGACATTTCAGTACCAAAGTTTGACTCCAACTCTTCACACTCTTGCGCTTTTTGTTGGGAATTAACACCCAATATTTCAAAGAGATTATCAGTCTCTAAGGTAGTCTTTTCTCAAAAACATCACATGCACCATTATCAACAATGAATTGATACTATTGTGTTAACCTATTATAAAAGAATTGGTTTTGCAACTGTAGTGTGTAGCTATGATGTAGGCACTAAGTGAGAAAAAGTTCGAACATATTCCAAGCTTTATGACATGGTTCTCCTTACATTTGAGAAAATGCTATAATTTTTGCTCTCAAATCGGAAGTCTTTTGATAGGAGTAAAATATTCCCATAAATTTATTATAGACTCCTTCTCAAGTTATCAAAGAACCTTGTGGGATAGTCATTAACCAAGTTTAAGCCTATCCTTGAATGTATGGAAAATACTTCCTTTTCAATTAATCCTTGCTAAAGTTTGGACAGTCGAGTAGAAATCTCTGATGAAAGGCAAAAAATCTTCATTAGGGATTCTTATGAAAAAGGACAACATTGAATAATGAATTTCTTTCAATTTATAATTTATAACTACTTTAGACCCATTGGCAATGCCAATGGCCTTGCATACTTTCTCATTGCAACTTCCTTAGTTACATTATCTTCCATAAGTATTAGTTCAAAAATTGGGTCTAGTGGTGGCTCTATTGTAGGCTCAAGAAAAAACAATCTTCATATCCAGTATTTTTAAATTCTATTTAGATATGTTTACATTATCTATGAAAGGTACAATGGACTATAGGAAATCTCCCACCTCATATATATTAACGAAAACAATAAATAAATTCAAACACATAAAAATAACAAATAAAAAGAATAAATAAATAAATAGATAAAAGAAAATAACAAAAGAAATAAAAATAAACAACTAAAAGTAAATAAAAAAATAAAATAAATAAAAATAATTAAAAATAATTAAAATAAACAAAAATCTAAACAAACCATAAATATTCAAAAGCAAAATCGCGAATATTAACAAAGAGTTTTTAAGAATTTTGATAAAAAAAACCTAAAAGCTATTCATTCCCAATAACGATATAAAAAACTTATGCACAAATTTAATATTTATAAAAAGCTTACAAGTGCACCAATCACTCGTAATAAGCAATAAAAATACTTTCTAAGTTGGCCTCAAGAGGAATTGTAGTGATTTTAGACAATTCTTCAATGTTCTTAAAAATTTAAACGAATATGAAAATAAAATCTAAATATTCTATCGATTGAGTTTTGAAAATCCTAAATTAATAAAAAATAACTAAATATAGATTTGACTCAAACATAACCAACAAAAATATATGAATAATAATAAATGGATAATTAATGAAAATATTTAGCTTGTTAACCATACTTGTTTAGAAATATTTAAGTTGATTAAAATATAAATTCAGAATAATGATTTTTTTTCTTTTAATTATGAAAAATTCCTTCAGTTGGGATCGAACAAATAAACATCCCTCACTAATCCAAGGCCAAGTTGACTAAGATGAAGATCATGACAAATATTGTCATTTCTGTTAATTATCAATTGTTTCATATAATTTCTGATCTATTTTTTCTGTACAAGAGTGATTGTATTTGTAAGAAATGGAAAGGAAAAAAACCTAAACATTGTTGTCTGCCACACTTTCCTACTCTACTAACACACGCCAACACTCCCCCTCAAGTTGGTGCATATATGTCTCTTATGCTCAACATGTCAAGTAAGTTGTAGAAGTCCTTTGAAGACACAGATTTTGTAAGTATATCAACCAATTGATCTTCTGATTTAACAAATGGAAGTTGAATATTTTTTTCTTTAAGATTCTATTTGATGAAATTTCAATCCACTTCAATATGCTTCATGCGATCATGTTGAACTTGATTGTGGGAGATGGAAATGACTGCCTTGTTATCACAAAATAAGTTCATTTCAGAGTTAGGAGCAACACTAATCTCATTTAGAAGTTTTTTCAACCAAACGAGCTCACATATTTCCTTGACCATTCCTTGAAATTTAGCTTTAGTGCTAGATAAGGAAACTACCTTTTGTTTCTTACTCCTCCATATAACAAGATTTCCCCCCACAAAAGTAAAGTACCCAATAGTAGATTTCCTATCCTTAATCATTCTTTGAAAACATAAGGCCTTTCCCAAGGGAGGATTTTAAATAACAAAGTATTTGCATGACGGTATCCATATGGTCTTCACTTGGGCAGTGCATGAACTAACTCACGACACTTATAACATAAGCAATATCAGGTCGAGTATGAGATAAATATATAAGTTTATCCACTAACCGTTGATATCTCTATTTATTTGTTGGTACTTGGTCCTCATATTCTCCAAGTTTATGATTTTGGACCATTGGAATATTGAAAGGTTGATGAGCGAAAACCGGCATCGCCGATTCTTGCCAATACTTTGGTTTTAATATTTATAAAACTCTCGCAAGTGCACGAATCATTTCGTAGAAAATGATAAGTATACTCCCAAGGTCGATCTAAGGAAGGAATGTATATGGTTTTTAATTTATTATTCAAATTTTTAAAAACGAAATTAAATCCTAAACATCCTGTCACGATATTTTGGGTTTTGTGTTTTTAATCTAATTACATAAAAATAAACATAGATCCAATAAACATTTATGCAAATTTTATCATTTATAATGGCGGAGTATTTATGGATATAATAACTAAGTTAATTATGCTTGCTCATATTATCTAGGTTATTAAAGATATGAATTGATATTTATTGATTCTCCCTTTTTTGTATGAATACCACATTTGGTGGGGTTAGATATTCTTTGTTAACTAAACAAATCAATTAACACCTATGGGTGGGGTTGATAACTAATTTGCCTCATTAAATTAATTCCTTTTTCTAAGAGATTGAAAATGAACCATTTAAATGCCACCTTTGGTGGGGTTAGACAGTTTAAACTTTATTCAAGGTGTCCAAATTAAACCTAAGAATTTAGCTATCCAAGTACTAACTTTCAAGTTTTAAAATCACTACCGAAAACATGTTGTCAATACATTTTCAGATAATAATTCTTATAAAAACTTTTGAAATAGAGCTTCACTCTAACTACCGGGCGATGTACCATCAAATAAAAGAGCACTATTCTAAATCAGATCGGATAACTAAACCTTAAAATCTAATTTTCAGGTTTAAGTTTGTAATGAAAAATAATATATTTCTCTCTAACATTCTTAATATAAAATCTTGAATAAAAACAAAATCAATTCATTTTAGAGATTTTTACCTATTTAATATTTCGCAAGCATAACAACGTTATTATTACATCATGTTTATTAACAGCCAGCACAGTTAAATTTAATCACACACAAATTAAATATAACATGTAAGAATAAAGCATAAAAATAACTGTAAAGAAAATAAAATCCTTACAGAACTTCGACGCTATTCTCATTGCTGGAAAACCTCCAAGCGGAATTTGCACTCCCATTTATTGAATCAAAAAACTAAAATATTACAAAAACATAACTAGTTCTTCCCAAAAAGGGAAGAACTCTAAAACTAAGAGAAATTAACTAAGAAAACATAAGAAAAACTAAAAATCTAAGAAAAGAGAGAAAGAAAGAAGAGAGAAGTGTGTTTTGAAGGTGTGTTTTGAAGTGAAGGGAAGGGAGGTATTTATAGGTGAGGATGGAGAGAAAAAAGTAGAGAAAAAAATGTTAAAAAAATGTAAAAACGCGGATTGGTGATTGCTGACATCATTTGATGACGTCAGCATGACGTGGGGGCGGCTGCACGTGAAAAATGGGGCGAAACGGGCGTCGACGCGCGCGGCTACTGTTCACGCACGCGCAGCTTTACGTGGATGAACAGTAGCCGCGCGCGCAGCTTTGAGCGGATGAACAGTAGCAGCGCGCGCGGCTGGGCGCGTTTTTCTCCTTTTTGACCCTTTTTGTCCAATTTTTGCATATTTGTTGACCTTTCCCCATTTATTTATTAATATATTTGTGATGTATTGCTTCAAGTATTCCTCTTTGAGTCTTTAAGTTACATTTTTAAGCCAAAATATCTGAAAAACAATAAAAATACCCATGATTCCGAAAAAGACAAATTTATATAAATATATGATAAAACATATAAATATATATATTTTTAATAAATTAATGTGCATAAAATCATGGTTATTTTAGTGCTTTTTGAGCACTCATCAAAGGTTTATAATCTAGTAATCCTGCCTCCTCCAGTAGGTCTAGAGTATATTTCCTTTGAGAAAGAAATAAGCCTTGTTTTGATCTTGTTACCTCAATTCCTAAGAATTATTTGAGCCCTCCTAAGTTCTTTATTTCAAACTCATTTGACAGTTGTTCTTAAAGCCTATAGATTTCTTCTTTATCATCCCTTGTAATTATCATGTTGTCTACATAGACTATAATGGCTATTATTTTTCCCAGTCGATGTTTTAGGAAAATAGTGTGGTCAGAGTTGCTTTGTTGAAACCCATATTTCCTCCTTGTTGAACTCAACTTGCCAAATCATGCTTGAGGTGATTATTTTAGTCCATACAATGCTCGTTGTAATCTACATGCAATTTCTTTTCCTAATGTAAATCTCTTCTTCAAGATCACCATGAAGAGAGGCATTTTTTACGTCAAGTTGGTGCAATGGGAAATCTAAATTTGCTGCAAGAGATAACAAAACTCTAATAGTTTTTAGTTTAGCCACAGGTGATAAGGTTTCCTGATAATCTATACCATATTTCTGTGTATAGCCTTTTGCTACTACCTCGCCTTGCATCGATCAACTGGCCCATCTGCTTTATACTTAATGGAGAAAATCTACCTGCATCCTACCATCTTCCTCCCTTAAGGAAACTTGCTTAACACCTATGTGTTATTCATCTGCAATGCCTCAAATTCTTCTTTTATAGCTTGAGCCCAGTTTGGATCAGATAAGGCTTCTTCAATGTTACTTGGAATTTGACATGAGGAGAGTGTTTGGGCAAACGCCCTGATAGGTTCTAATAACCCTTAAGTAGATACATAATTAGCTATTGGATACTTGGATTTTCGTTCTTCTCTGTCTAGAGAGTATCAATTTAGAGGTTTGCCTCGATTGTGTCTAAAAGGTAAAACATAACCAACAAATGTATCTATAACATTAGTTTGTAAAGGTATGATAGGATAGCTTACCTCAGGAGTATTCTCAGTAGGAGGATCATTGGGTACTAGAGAGTGGAGGGATGCATCAACCACTGCATCTTTTGGAAATTCAGTCACTAGTTTAGATTTAGTTCTTAGAAGTTCAAGTTCGAGTCTAGGTACTGGCTCATCCATATTGTTGGCATTATCCAAGGATTCCAGATTGTTACTACTGTCTAACACTTCAACATCAAGCCAATTTCGTTCTTCACCATAACTCTTCCTATGAAAAGGGTAATTGGATACTGGTGATGGGAAAAACATTCAGATTCTAGGAAAGTGACATCCATGGTAATATAGGTTCTCTTAGTAATTGAATCGTAGCATCAATATCCTTTTTTTTTTGAACGCCATACCCCAAGAATACACACTGGATAGGACATGGATCCAACTTAGTTCGTTGATTTTTGTAGAAGTGGACAAAAATAACATATCCAAAAATTCAGGGTGGAAGCATCAAAATAGTAGGCAAGGGAACATGATCAGATAACACCTTTAATGGAGTCTAAAATTGTAAGGTTTTGTGGGCATACATTTCAGTAGATACACAGTTGTAATAACAACATCACTCCAATATCTACTAGGCATATGTGCACTGATTAGTAAGGCCCTAGCAGTTTCTAAAATATGTCTATTCTTCCTCTCTGTAGTCCCATTTTGTTGAGGGGTTTGTGAACATGAAGTTTCATAGAGAATACCATGGTCTTCCAAGTATGTCCTAAATTTTTGATTAATATACTCTCTCTATTATCAAACCTAAGGATCTTAATTTTTTTAGAATTTTTTGTCTGAATCATGGTGTGAAATGATTGAAACATAGAAAATACTTCATCTTTATGTTTGAGAAGGTAAATCCATGTCATTCGTGTACAATCATCAACAAAAATTACAAACCAACGATGACCCGATGACGTAGTGACTGGGGAAGGTCCACAAACATCAGAATGTACTAAAGTAAATAGAATCATACTTTTATGCATGCTCATAGGATAAGACGCCCTATGACTTTTTGCTAAGATAAAAGTACCGCATTTGAAATCTAAGTGTGTGGCATTTGAAAATAGACTAGGTAGTTAGTGCCTTAAATACCCAAATGATGGATGCCCAAATCGATGATGACATAACCAAATTTGTTGCTCCTTGTTACTAACTGTGTGTTGCATATGGTTGGCTCTTCCTAAACTGAGGTCATCCACATAGTATAACCTTCCTCTCTTAGTACCACACACAATGATCTCCTTGGTGAGAATATCTTATAGAACACAAAATGTAGAATACATCAATACTACACAGTTAATATTTGAAGTGACTTGACTTACAGACATTAGTCTGTTTGAAAGAAAGGGTACAAGTAATGTATTAGATAATGATAATGAAGAAGATAAAGTCACTATTCCAACCTCTGTAACTGGATAAGTGACCCCATTGGCATTGGCCACACAGCTCCATCTCGGCTGGGTTGTATTAGAGAGATCTTTTGGGTCAAATGTCATATGATCTGTAACTCCAGAGTTGAGAATCCAATCCTTGTTATCAATACGAGTAGAGATGTGAAATTCTTTACTTGACGTACCTGGATCCTGGGAAGATACGGCTTAAGGAATAAGGGATAGTGATGCATTATTGGTAGCCACATCGGCTCTCCCAGTGGTTTCTCGTTTCTTCTGTTCTTGAAGATCATTCCACCACTCTGGATACCTATATAGTTTGAAGCAGTTTTCATGGGTGTGTTTGGAGTTTCTGCAATGGCCACATTTTATGTCAAATAAAAGGTGGATTTCTTGTTACTAAAAAATTTCTTGGTTTTAGTGGCATCGGATTATGGTGTCCCTTAATCCTTTGAAAGCCATAACTGTTCCAGGAGTCGTATATGCACCCATGATCTTCACGGTTTGCCTGATCTCTTCCCTACGGACGAATCCATAGGCATGTTCCATCGTACGGAATGGTTTGATTTGAAGCACATCACTTCAAGTTTTATCTAGTCTATCATCAAGTCCATCGAGGAAGGTATACACTCGACCTTCCTGTATGATGGAGTTGTATTTTTGTATGTCAATTGCACACTCCATTGGGTTAGGATGACGGAAATCAATTTCTCGCCACAACCCTTGAAGGTTATTATAGTATTTTTTAATGGATCCACCCGTCTACTTCATACGAGTAACTCGACAGTGGAAATCATACACTTAAGACGTGTCTGTCCCATTATAGTAAGATGTAGCAGCAAAATCCCAAACCTATTTTGCAGTTGGGAATAAGATAAAATTTGCAATCAAGAAGGGGTTTATCGAATTGATCAACCATATCTTAACAATGGCATTTTCAATGCGCCATCTCCTGAATGAGGGATCAGTTTTGATAGGTTGAGGAGAATCTCCATTAATATATCCCAGTTTGTCCTTACTAGAGATATACATCTCTACCACCTGGGACCACAAGGCATAGTTGGATCATCCCAACTTGATACTAATGGGAGTAGTCAATGCTTCAGTTAGCGGAGGTTGTGAGGCCGTCTGAGCTCTAGTTAGAAATTCAGTCATTTTTGTAGTCAAATTTTTCAGTATAAAATTGATGGTTAAATCTCTAGATTCTGCCATGAAATCAATCAATTCTGTTTTTTTTTCTTTTTGTTTTTCCATACACTAGCCAAATATATACAGAATATACAAAATTGTAATCCTAATTTGTTTTCTCTATTCGTGCAGCCCTTCTGTGGAGCGACGTTTTTCTTCTGCTATGTTCCACGTTTCTTTGAGCCTAAAGAATAGTACGACTGACCACGACGGCGGCTAGAATGGTGCGACTTTAGTCAAACAACCACAATAAACATTGTGAGAGTCCGCACCAGCCAAATGAACATAGGTAAACAATCTGTGACCTCACACACAGATACAAAAAAATGCAACCTCAGCATTGTTTATCGCTATGATAACCTTAAGTCGGTATGCTCAAGCTCGTGCCTCGCTCAACTTCTGGTATTCCCAATTTCGTTTATGAGGAAATGGGGTTCCAATTTATTTTCTCCTTCACAATAACCCTCGCTCAAATGGAAAAGTGAACTTTCTCGCTCTACTTGTATGCTCAAAGGTGGTCAGACAGATTCTGTAATGTGAGAAGTGATAAGCGAAGAGAAGGTTAGGGCAAAGTTATTTTCCTTGTTTTCTCGCTCAGTTTTTCTACGTATGGGGTTTCTCTGGAAAATAGGTATTTTTGATGGATTATGAGGTCGACCCACAACGATAACTAGAATGGTATGGCTCTAACGAGCGAGCGGCGTTGGACCCAACAAGCTATGGTAGACAGAATTGGAACGTAGAGAATGCGACGACTCTAATGAGTAAACCAAAATAACCACCCTAGATCTGCCACACTGTTGTTTTGTTGTTTACCACACTTTCTTGCTCCACTAACACACGCCAACAGATCAGTCTACCCGAGTTCCACACTCTAGTATCCAAAACCCAACTTAAAACCCACTACCACCTTTTCATGTCAAGTTGAACATATATTTGGGCATATGTTAAACTAGTTCATTTTACTAGTTTTCCTTGCCGCATAGTGAACATATCTTTGGGAGCAAATTATGTTTTTCCATATCTAGCAATTGGAGCTTCAAAGATGGTGAAAAAACTAATATGTCTGAAAGGACTGCATCTATTTCTATATGAGACTTTTTAAAATAGCCAACTATTTTGGGGATTTATATGGAAATGTTTTATACTAAACTGGAGGTGATTTAACACATTTGTGCCTGTTGCTAATATGGGGGGATATTTCAATGTATTGAAGGAAGTACTTACTGACTGCTATGTTGTTTTAGCTTATATTGATATTCATAGCTCAACCAACAAAGATCACATCTCATTTGTAGGTATTAAATCAAGTTTTGCAATTATTAAAATGAAGATTCAATTACGGGATGCCTACATAGAATAAAATGCCAATGCTTTTAAGCAAAAGAAGGATCATGGGTTTAAAGGAGGGACTTCATTAAATATTCTTCAGAACCTACGAAATTTGATGACAGAACTTGTGCTTTATTGGTTTGAGACATGGGAGGACAACAATTCAAACAACTATACAGGTTTAAGTGACTTCTCAGCCCCATCAGGAAAGGGATTACTCAAAAATACTAGCATGCTTGGATTCTCTTCCTATCTCCAATGTCCCTTACACTACACAAAATGGTGGAGAATGTTTTATCACACTGTGGTTCACAACAAGAATCATGAAGAGTATTTAAAACACTCACTCCTTGAAGCCTTGATAAGCAACATGCTTTACACAAAATCAGAGAGAGAATTCTTGTTTGGGGAACTACTACTTTTTGACCTTGTGATCAGTGGGGATGAAATAATCTCAGTTCAATTTTCAAATGGCTAATTTACATGAGTATGATCTTCAGATATAACTTCTACTATTTTTCACGAAGATATGGGATGGTGAAGTTATGCTTGTTGAGAATTCAAATTCCAATTCTTTTATTTCTTATTTTTGCCTTGTCTTGTTTAATTTTTAACTTATTTTGTCGTGAAGTGACATTGAGGTGGTTATATTTTCTATATAAACCTCACACCACTCAATATTAAGCATCTTTCATCGTTATCATTTTATAATTCTCGTTGTGAGATTTGATTTCCTAAATGGAGTAGAGATTTCAGTTAAAAAATTAATTCGTTATTTTTTATTCAAAGTTTATCCAAAACCTCATGCGTCAAAATGATGAAATAATTATTTCTAGATAATACTGACACATGAAATCATATGAGTAGTTTACACCCCAAATTGGATATAAAAGTGTAATTGAGGGATTTTTTTTTAATAGATAAAAAATGATTATTTTATCATTCTTAGTTTTTTTTATAGAGTAAAATTAAATACATTTTAAATAAATATAAAAATAATGGGATATTATCATACAACAAGGGGATTAATATGTAAATTTTTAGTGAAGTAAATGAGTTCTCAATTAATATATCTTTTCATCTATGTCACTCGTACTCGCCTCTTTCTTATATGACAGACATCAACATCGGTACAATATATGTATCAGATCCAACAATTTTTTTTCAAATGCGACAAAGAAAGCAACTATGTAGATACGAAAGGAAAAGGAAGGAAGAGGTAGAGAGTAAAGACAAAAGGTGAGATAAAAAAAATTAGAAAAAAGAAGAAAAGAGGCAGCACAGATTAACATATGACATAAATTAGGTTTAGGGTAAAGGCACAGAAGACCAAAAAAAAAAAAAATTGGTTTAGGCCTGCGACATGTTTTCATTACTATGGCCCCTTCATTAATATATAGTAGGAAAAAAAATGTCATCGTTGTTGTAAAAATATTATTTATTCATCTATCTTTAAAACATATTAATTATTTTACTTATAAAATTGGTACTTAATAATAATAAAAATGTTAATTAATTATTTTACTTATAAATAATCATAAAAGGACAAAAATTTAAACAAATATGAGTATATTTTGATCATTTATGTCCACCCTATCAAATCAAAAAAATTACAAATATAATTTACGAGGATATTACATTCTTATTTATTTTTAAATAAATTCAAAATTATTAAATATCTTTCTTGACATCATTTTTATAAATAAAGATCTTTTATCACTTTAAAAGTAAAAAAATAAATGACATTTTATATAAAGAAATGACTAATATGACCTTCTACCGTATACATTACTTAATTGGAATGGACCTTGATCTTTGTCATTGTATTTTTTTTATAAATAGTCAATTAAATATAAAATAACTTTTATTAATATATTTTTTTCATAGATTTTATTAATTTTTTTAGTACACATTTATTGATTTTTAAGTAATTTTCATAGCTTGTAATAATATATTTAAATACAAACATCAAAAATTCAAAAAATATATATCTAATAGCCTTGTTCCAATATCCGTGTCCAAAAATTGAAGACTATATTTGTGTTTAAGTGTCTTAAAATTTTACGTCCATCGCTTAGACATATACCTGTATCTAATACTCCGAATCCGAGTAACATATCTGTTCACACCATATTCACAAGCTTAACGAAAAGTAGCATTATTGAATGTCAAATGATATTTGTTCGAAAAAAGAAGAGAGAGTGTCAAATGCTAATAAGCAACACATATAGCTCCACATGTCTCAGTTTCCACAGTAATCAACATTCAGAATCCATATAAAAACCAATCGTATGTGAAGGAAGAGAATAAAAGATAGGTTTACAAAGGATGCAGAGCATGCCTCTCTTAAGGGATGAGTTTTGAGGTCAGTAATTCGAAGACCAGTTAGCTGCACTTCCAACTCTTGGCATGCCACTGGTTTCCTTCCGAGCCTCAGCATCTACTTTGAAATTTACACCACACATTTCACCAGAACTGTCCACCCTAGGCACTGCCTTCAACTCATTCAGAGGGTGCTCAAAACTCCTCAAGCCCCCAGAGCTTGTGAAAAAGCAGCCTATGAAAAACACCCAGCGTAAGTGATTTGGTCCTTGATGTATTTGTATTAAGGAATCTTAACAACTAATAAGAAAGCTGTATCAAGATGTGCCCTATGTGACCCAAATCGAATGGCAAGTTACAGAAAATAACAAAAGCATGAAAGAACGTCCACAAGCTATAATGCAAATTTATCCTAATAGTTTTTTTTGTCACAAAATTATCCTAATAGATGGGAGTTCAAATAAGCAGAAATAATTTCCACCATGCCCAACAAAAAAAAAATATTGAGATAGTTATTGCCTTTACATCATGTTTGATTAATTCAATGGAAACATGGGAAAATGAATGGTAACAAAAATTGAATTCAATGAAAATAATATAACTATTTTTATGTTTGTTTGAACATTAGAATTAAAATAATGATATAAACATTAAATCAAAATTTATAAAATTATAAATAAAATAAAATAAAATAAAAAATAAACTTTTTGATTTTCAAATGAGATAAAATAAAAAATAATAATAAATGAGTACACAAATGTGTAAGAAAAATAGAAAAATTTATCATATTCTTAAATAATACAAGAGGAATGAATATTTCTGGTATTATGAGAATGCTTTACTCATTCTAGATTAACAATTAGCTAAATACATGAATACTCTGAATCATTCACATTACATGGGGTGACAATTCGGACTATGAATTAGAATACGAATCCAACATAATACAAATTATTTTTTAATTAGAATTAACTGTTAATTCTTTTGTACTTATAAAGATATTAAATTTTCTTACCATTTTATATAAATAAGTTAAAAATAATTTAATTTATCATACTATTAAAAATATATGAATCTGGGTTGGAAAGATAAACATAGACACGTATAATACGAATAAACACAACATAAATACATATAACACGCACGAATTGTCACCCTACCTTTAGGGAATGGTGCGAAAGATTTTCCACAACCCTTCTTTGTAATTTCAGCTTCATCACAAAGAACAATATTGCCTTCGGAATCTGTTCCCCAGAAGAATGGAACACTCCCATCGGCATCCTACATTAAACATGAAGCAAACCCCAAAAGTTTACAGAACACAGCAACCAGTATAAGAAAAGAAAGAGAAAAGCAAGGGAACCATGACAATGGAGCACACATTCAGCGGGAGAAGGTTTTACTTACAGCAGCAAAAAACGTGGTTTTTGAATTGCTGTCAAAGAGTATAAACGCAAACTTCCCTTCAATATCTCTGACAACATGATTAGCAGGGTAAGGACCTCGATCCCTCAATGTTCTGTAAGCTTCTATAACAATGATCACCTCATTTGCTGTTTTGTTCAATCCGTATTGTTGCTTAAGAAGGGCAACATTCTCTATGTGGCCTTGGAACAAGCAGAAAATATCATCCACCACTGCAAACAATCTGGCAACATAAGATTAGAATCAAGTAAGTTTAAAAGTCGAATCAATGTGCCAACAACCAAAGAAATATAAAAGACTAAATCACTATAATAAAGTTAATGATCAATACTTTCTGATAATAATACCGAGAAGATAATTGCATTGCAAAATACAGTCTTTTGTATTTTCATTGTGTGGATGAGATTACTTCAAAAGAAAAAAATAAAATATTATATTTTAATTGTGTTTACTTCAAAAGAAAAAAAAATGTAAAGGCTACTAACTGATAGATGTATCTCACTGAATGACCCATATTAGTAAAAATAAAAACCTTTTGCTTACGGAACATTGAGGGATCGAGGTCCTTACCCTGCTGATCTATGTATAAACAGGGGAGCAATCAGAAAAACGAACACTCGATCCCTTACTTTCCATACTATTCCAGTAAAATAAGAAAAATATTCGAATCCGATCATCAAGATAATCTTTCCACGTATATTCAAAGAAAACTAACAACAACGCTTCAAACAAAAACCAGATAAATAAAAACAGAAAAAAGCCAAATGACCCAAAACATTTTCTCTTTATATTAACAAACCAGATCAAACACAAAACAAACAAATAACCAAAAAAGAGGACAATCGGGGTAATATATTAATCTTGGTTTCAATCAGGTAATAAATGTACAATACCTCGGGAGTAAAGGGTTTTGTTTTGCAGGAGAATAAGCAATGACTCCAGATGAACCAAGATTGAGGGTGACAGAATCAGGGTGAAGAGAAGCGAACTGTTGAATCAAGAATCCATCTTTCAGTGCCGAAATCGAGTCCGAGTGAGGACTTTGCAGAGCCTCCGGACTCTTCGCCACCGATTTCTCGAACACTGCCAACATTTTCTAGAATCGCCGATCTCGATCAGAATACTCAGACAATGAATCGCTTCTGAGAGTAGAGTAAGACTTTTTAATGATCGAAATTTGAAGATTGGATTTAGATTGGAATATGGTTCGATAGTTCAGCACAGATTTTCATTTTGTTTTTACAGTTTTACCCTTTTTCTGACATGATGTCCGCTGATTAATTGATGTCTTTATCCATAGTATTTTATCCACTTCGATATATTGTCGTCTTGAAATTATATTTAGAAAACCATAAAAATAATATTTTTAAAATATATAAATATAAAATTATTTATTTATAATTAAATTATAAATTTTAATCGTTGAAAAGGTGTAATTTATTATTTATACTAAATTTTATCTATTGATACTTTTTAACTTGACCGGTCTTTATTACAAGATGAATTAAATTAAAAATATTAATATAAAAATATTATTTTTATTATTATAAATTTTATTTTTATTAACATGAGATTCTTTTCACTTTTAGCAAGTTTCATATAATATTTTTTTATTAATATAATTAAATAAAATTAATTATATTTATTTATGATATTATGTTACATTATTTATGAATAAATAATTTTTTTATTATATTATGTATTAATAATATGGACAAAAGATGCACAATAACAAATATATATATATATATATATATATTTAATTTATATATGATTTTAATTTTTTTTATAGAGTAATTTTTTGTGAAAATTATTTAATTTAATTAAATAAAAGAATAGAAACAATAAAATAGGAATAAAAAAGAGATAAACAAGGATTCATATTTTATAATATAAGATGAAGTAAGAAATAAAATTGTATTCCTTACCGTTTTCCAAAAAATGAAAAAATAGCGTCGATTGACGTTACACATAATAGTATCAGACCTACATATTAACCTTTGTTACACATGACACGTAGCGTTGATTCTACGTGTCAATCGAAACTGTACGTGTTGTCGTCTATTTTTTTTTTTAAAAAACCCATTTTTTTCAAATTTTTTACTAGTTTGTAATAACTAGTTCATTATTTTCCAAATGTTTTGGTAGTTTACGATAACCAACCCATTTTATTTCCATATACTCTCCTGGTTTACAATAAATGACCCATTGTCTTCCAAATATTTTGCAAGCTTAAATTTTACAAATAAGACAAATACATCAAGATCTCTTAGTTATATTAGTTAAAATAGTTTAACTCTTTTATCATTTTTTATAATAATTTAGTTTTTTTTTTGGTTGTGAAAAGTTGCCAGCACAAAGACAAACAAATAATTTTTTTTTGTTTTATATTTTTATCAATTTTATAGTTATTGTTTCTAAAGATAACAAAATATTTCTTTTTGGTTATTTCAAATAACATAACTCAAAGAAATACAAGAATTTTATCTAAACATTGAAATCAATTTAAAAGTATGTTACATTTTCACAATAAATTTTCTTGTGTGTGAAGTCTTTTCATATTTCATCACATGAAATCCAGATGATTTCATGCAAATATGAATGCAATTAATTTTTAATGTAATCACAAATCTCATAAATTTATTTTTCATTTCTCTCTCCACTAATGTAAACAAAAACAATCAATAATCAATAGGACTTTATTAAACTTGTAATGTATGACTTAAATAAAAGTAGGATAAAAGATAATATTTGTCTCAAATTTTTCCTAAACAAATCATTTTAAGATTGAATCAAAATATCTTCTAACATCATAATGAATACTTTCTAATTTGGGACTTAACTTCACATGCAACAGTCATTTTGTTTTTGTTTTTTTTTTTCTTGAGATTGATATATTAATAACATTTGAAACAATACGAAAAAAATAAAAATTAATCATTTATTTTTCTTTTCACTTTGTTAAAATAAAAATAAACTAAATTACTACAAAATATAAAAAATAAACTAAAATGTCACTACAAAAATACATGCAACATAAGACAATCTCAATTTTAGAGTGAAAACAAAATAGGAAGGTCATCGGTAGATGGTTGTCTTATATGTTATTTAGTACAGATATTACATAAATGATTCGCGAAACTTTATAGAATAACAATTAACAGTCTTATTTATTACATTATATGCCTTCAAAGTCCTTTTTTTAGTGTAATGGTACTATATATTCCGTCACTTACAAAAAATGGATACTTTATTAACATATTAACATAATATGGACACTTTGGTTTAATTTTAAATAGCACCATCAATATGCCGTTAAATATTAAGGAAAAAACATGTCTCCTCTCGGTAAATGGTTTTCAAGGGTAAAATAGATTATTATTATTTTTTAAATCCCAAAAAATTACTCATATTCTTGTTGCACCCTTCCATCGGCAAAACAAAGCAAATCCCTAAATCAAATAAGCAACCAATTGCATACTAAAATAATGCCCAAAATTTGTTCCTTCATCCTCCATATTAATGGGTTCTTAGCTCTCGTAAAATACAAAGAAAACAACACAAAACAGAGAGAAAACAAGAGAGAATTTGAGAGTGAGTGACAAAGAAAGTAAGAAGATAAACTATAAAAAAAAAGAAGAAGAAGAAGAAGAAGAAAAGGTAAGAAGATAAAATAGGAAGGAAGAATGGAATATGGATGGGACAAATAAAGCTAAATTGTATTTAGGCTCGAGGAAAATCTGATGAGTGGAGATTTGAAGTCAAACTAAATGTTTTTTTTTTTTTTTTGTAAATGTATCCAAAATAACCATTAATTAATACGTATATGCCCTTGTTTTTAACGTGCGGTGTAAAATTGGAACAAAGGGTACATAATATTATGATAAAAGGGTACTAAAATGTTAATTTAAAAAAGAACAAGATCAAAGTGTACATTTGAAATGCATTTAATCTCTTATTTATTTACTTAAAAGATGGTTGGTAGTTTTCTTATAAAATTTTGAATTTATAATTACTTGAACATGATAAATTTTTTTGAAAATTAACTTTCTTAGAAGCTTAAATTAATAAGAGAATGGTTAATATTAATTTTATATATCTATTATTTTCATACGTATATTTGCTTATACATCATATATAACAAATAATTAATTTTATAATTAAAGTTATTAAGTTTGATCTCATACCATAATAAATGTTGTTGAAAAATCAATTTTTTCAAAAAATTAAACTAGTGAAAGAAAGGCTAATATTTCATTTATACATCTATAACATATGCAAATCTTTGTTCTTGTTCTCATAGCATACCTCACCGAATTATGTTTTGTCTTCAAAGCCAGTGTCATGTCTCCTCTCAAGCGAATCCTCCATTTCATCTAGGGTCAAGTCTCCTTGCGTTGTTCCTCCATCGTCGTCTTCCACCATCGGGTAATGTTATATTACCCCATCTAGCCCTTAGTCACCTTTTATGTTCTATTATGTACGTTGCGCTTAAAGATGGCCATATTTTTTTCACAGGTTTAGTGTCTTTTGATTATATGGTCACTTGATTATATATTAACTTTGAGAGTTGGTCGCTAATTTATTTATTTATTTTTCAGATACTCTACTAGATGTGTTCTTTTATTCCACCATAGAAAAAAAATTAAATTAATTTCCAGTTTATCATTCTGCATCTTTTATTTCCTTATAGTATTTAATGTATTTTTTTTAAAAGATAGAAGTGACCAAATGGCTTATTGAACTTTATAATTTTGTTGAGCATGCTTCCCATGCATTATACTGGTTTGTTATGATTATTTAATATCTTACTACTACAATAAAAGAAAATGAAGTAAATATTTAAAGTCATTTTTTGTCCAATATTGACTTATAAAAAAATTTAAGTCAGTCTGTTGATAGACTCACTTAAAAAATTATAAAAATTAGCATCGATCCAACGTGTTAATCGACGCTATGTTCAGTGTGTAATGTCGGTTGACATGTAGGATCGACACGTAATTGATACCGTCGGTTCTACGTGTCAATCGACGCTACGTCTTACATGTAGCGTATTTCCTACGTGTCAACCGACACTATGTTATTTTCTCCTTTTATCTTCTTCTCTCCCCCACTATACCAATAGTATGCTCGTTTGTTTCCCTAATCCTATCAGCTGAAAAACCCGACTGTCCTTCTATACTCTTTCTCATTTTTGCCCACCTCCAACTACCATTCTTGGCACCGTTTAGTAGGTTTTTTTCCTCTCTAATTTCTCTTCTAGATCTACTATTTTTTTAGCATAATAATCAACAAAATTATACCTATTTTCCTTCACTTTCTCACTTATCAAACATCATTTTTTCTTCATTTTTATCATTTTGTCACTTCATTTACTCTTGTAAGTATTTCTATCAATTATTTTACACTTATTATTTATATTTTTTATTTTAATGTATATTATATGTTATTGATTATTTATATATATTTTTGTGTTATGTGAGTTGTGTATTTTTATTCAAGCTTGAAAGAGAAGAAGGTATTTTATTCATTTATTTATTTTAATAATTTTATGTATTTATGTTTTTGATATATATTAATTTATTTTAAACTTAAAATTTTTGAAAATAATTTACATGTATATGAAATATATATTATTATATATTACATAATGTTAATATTATATATTGTTAATATTATAATGAGTTTATTAATTATTTGGATTTTATGTATTTATTTTTATATGAAATTTTGATAGATATTCTAATAATTTATTATTTCATATTTAATATGTTTAATGTCATTAATAGAAAATGGATAAATTTTAGATATTAAGCAGAACTATATTTCAGGAGTTAAAAGTTTCTTGTAATTTGCATGTAAAATAGTAGTAATGAAATTAGTATGTTTCGATGCCAGGTATTAAATGTAAAAATGAAATTTTTTATGATGTTGACAAGGTTAACTATCACCTTATCCGTAGTGATATTCTCTTGAGTTATAAATGTTGGTATTATCATGGAAAAGAGATAAATAAAAATGTGAGTGGATTATATACATCTTATTAGAATGTACATATAGAGAATATGGTTCACTCTATTAAAGATGAACTACACGAGGATGATCGCAAAACCTTTAAAAAACTTATAGAAGATACTGAAAAACCATTGTATCCAGAGTGCAAGAAATACAATAAAATGTCAGGATTGCTAAATGTATTAATAGATATGTTTCCTAAAGGTAATGAATTGTCATCTTCAATGTATGAAGTGAAAAAAATCTCTTAGTCGATTTTCCATGGAATGTCATAAGATTCATGCTTGTCCAAATGATTACATTCTTTATAGAAAAGAATATAAGTTATTAGATGTTTGTTCAGTATGTAAAGAATCGAGATAGAAGTATACTACAAATGAGACAACACCTAAGAAAGGCATGCCCGCAAAGGTACTTTGGTACTTTCTTCTGATTCCTCGCTTTCAAAAGTAAATAGACATCACATATGTTGACTAGTCATTCAGATAATCGATCTCATGATGGGATGCTACGTCATCCTTATGATTCTCCAAATTAGAAAGTAGTAGATAATATTTTCCCTCAATTTGCATCTGATCACACAATCTTCATCTTGCCATTGTTGTTGATGGAATTAATCTATACAATTCCCTTAGTAGTAGATATAGCTATTGGCCAATAATTATGAAAACATACAACCTTTCTCATTGGTTATGTATGAAAAGAAAATTCATAATATTAACATTATTGATCTCAAGACCGAAACAACCTGGAGTTGATATTGATGTATATTTGCATCCTCTCATAAATGATTTAAAGACGTTGTGGAATGACGGTGTAAATGTTTACGATGCACATAAAGAGGAATATTTGAACTTGAGAGGGTTCTTTTATGGACAATTAATGATTTTTCTACCTATGGGAACTTAACAAAAGGTTATATGGGATGCCCTATTTGTAGTGATGGAACTTCTACAACTTATCTTGTTCACGGACAAAATATGTCTTATATAAGACATAGAAGACTTTTTTCATTTGGACACAACTTTAGATACCAAAAGAAATCTTTCGATAGTGAAAAAAGATCATGATCCTGCACCAAGACCTTTGTGAGGTGTTGAGATATTAAGGCAATTGAATGGTATGACATTCAAATGATATGTAAAGATTAAAAAAAAAGGAATACTTACGGATGGAGAGAAACAAAAGAGGTCAACTAATAAAAAGAGTGAAAAGAAAAATGTTACTAAATCAGTAGATCATGATTGTTGGAATAAAAAATCAATATTTTAGGAATTACCTTATTAGATAGACCTACACATTTATCACATCTTAGATGTCATTCTCATTGAAAAAAATGTATGTGAGAGCTTGATTTGTACATTACTTAATATACCTGGAAAAACAAAGGATAGAATTAAAGCAAGTCTGGATTTAAAGAAATTGGGCATACAACCTAAATTAGTACCAAAGGTAGAAAATGATAAAAATAAAACATACTTGTCACCAGGATCATATACAATGTCAACAAAAGAGAAGGATGTGTTTTGTAAATGTTTAGTGTGTGTAAAAGTTCCTAATGGTTACTCATCCAACTTAAGAAATTTTGTGTCTATCACCGATAAAAAACTTTATGAATTCAAATCACATGACTATTATATCTTAATTCAACAGTTATTACTAGTTTCTATTAGATCAATTCTTCCAAAACATGTTCGGGTATCAATAATTCATCTTTGTTCATTCTTAAATACAATATGCAAGAAATCTATATCAATTGACGAGTTAACCTCTTTATAGAAAGATGTTGTGGAAAATTTGTCTACTTGAAAAGTATTTTCCTTTTTTTCGATATAATGATTTAGTTGTGTGTTCATTTAGTTCGAGAGTTTTAATTGTGTGGTCCTACTTAAGGTGGATGTATCTTTTTTAGAGATACATGCAAATTCTTAAAGGATATGTAAATAATTGAAATCATCCTAAAGGATGCATGGTGGAACGTTACATTGTTGAAGAGGCAATAGAGTTTTTTTCTAAATACTTTAGTGGTTATACTAAAATTGGGAATCATGTGCACAAGTTGTTCTTAGAACGTCACATGATCCAAGTGATGACTCTATGAAAATAGAGTCATTAGCGCACTTTTTTACTTAATATTTACTTTTTTATTTAATAAATATTATTTTTATGGCCAAAAAATTAAAATACAAACTTTTTAGTGAAAAGGAGTAAAAATTTAATTTTTGGAATTTTTTGAGATTTTTTATGAATTTTTAACGCATTACCAATCAGAAGCTACCACATGACATGCCACGCAAGTAAAGGAGCTGACTGGGTAAGCCATGTGGATACCACACAAGCATAAAGAGAAAATCACATCACACTATGTATGAAGAGGACGAAACACGCACCACGTGTCAAAACGGCGTTCAATCTGAGTTCAAAAATCGGTCAACACGTCATACCATGTGTCACAATGCCATTACTCTGTGCATTCTACATGTGTGCCACGCCATCAATTCCCGCAAATCACATATCGCCATGTGTTTTTGACTCGGCAAGCGATGACTATGACCGGTCTCCACTGCCACTCGTCGCTCCCTTATTCACCCAATGAATTATGAATGCCACGTGTCGTGCTGTGATTGGTTGAAACTTTCAATTTTGCTTGTTTTGATCATAGCCCTTGATTTAAAGCTGATCAGACAATTCAGATGATACCTCAGCTTTATTTAATCCCCTAATCACTCCATAAACCCTAATTGGCTTCCATTAGCATAATTTTGGTCACTTTTTAGAGCTAAAAAGAGAGATAAATATAGAAAAATTCAAGAGATGTCACAATTTTGGTGGAGATTTCAAGAGGAGATTAATATTACAATTCAAGATATTGATTGTATATTTTATACTCTTTTCTTTATCAATTTTTATGTCTTTCTTTTTGAAAAATATGAGTTTTATGAACACAATTATGGTTAGTTAATTTATTAATGTAGAGATCTTATGAACCCAATTTTCACCATGTGATGATCTAAAATTTTACCCTAATTATAATTTTTATTCTATTAATTGTATGGCTAACAATTTATCTTTAGATGCAATTACATAGATTTGAGAGGATTATTTAATTTTTTGTCTTAATTAAATAACATGCATAGTTTCTAGGCAGAGATGTATAATTCTTATGTATGTGATCTATAATTGATAAACTTAATGAATAGTATGCAATTTAATTAGCATGAGAGTGTGATTAAATTAATTACTATATGATATGTAGTTTAATTGAGAGAGAAATACATGCTAGGTTAGATTCAATTGATCATGTAATTAATTGATATTATATTGGGGGAATTTTAGCGATTCACATGTTTAGAAAATTTGGAGATTAAGTATTCGTAGATATTTTCCCATATATCTGTTTAGTTACCAACTTTGATTTAATTAATTATTACTACTTAATTTTAGTTATTTTAATTTTACTTCATTAAAATATAAAAACACAAAAAAAAAATTGATTTTTATTTTTTTAGTTTTAAAAATTAGTTTCTAATAAAATAATCTATGTGGAAACAATCTTTTCTTATCATTATATTACTTGTTACGATATTTATACTTGTATATTCATTGCATATACAATTTGTGTGGAGATCACCAAGTAAGTAACTGTATGCTTGGTAAAAGTAAGAAATTATTTATTGATCGGACTCAATAGAAAAAAAACACACCGAATCATTTTGGAAAATAATAATGAGGCACAACCGTACATAGAGTAAGTGATGACAGGTTCAACCTTTTCATTTAAAATAAAATTATTATTTATTTAACTATTAATGATACCTAATTGATATATCTTAAATAACATTACAGAATGCAGTTAAACTTACTGAAGATTGATCCTCGTAATAAAAAAAGGAGGAGAAAATGGTTGTATGATGAATATAAGCGAGAGTTTATTAATTGGTTTTGCAACCATGTAAATTTAATATGCAAGAATCCATTAGTACATCTATATAATGTTTTAGAACTTTGTTTTAAACACATTTCAGGTTTTTATATGCATAGATTCGAGTTAAACTCAAAAACTCCAATAATAAAATAACAGAAATTTTAGAATGGCTTGCACATGGTCTAAAATTTGATGTCAAATCATATTCTAATTTCATAATTAATGGCTTGAGGTTTACGAATCAAGCAAGAGACAAAATCCAAGTAAATCAGAGTAATGGTGTGAAGATGGTTGCACAAACTAGGCAATTTTCAGTTTAAATGATGGTAATCCTGTACTTTATGATAGAACATATTATGGTATAATTCAAGAGATTTGGGAACTCGATTATGAGTTCTTCCATGAAACAGTATTATTGTGTGATTGGATCAAAGATGTTATCAAAATTGGATATAAAATAGATGATTTTGGATTTACCCTTGTAAACTTATCCAAGATAAGTCACACTAATGATCATTTCACATTAGCACTTCATGAAAAATAAGTAATTTATGTGAGCGATCAAATTGACACAAGATGGTCTATTGTGCTAATACCTCCACAAAAAGAGTTCTACTATTGTAATGCTTTAGAAGATGATGACATGCTTGATACATTATCCAATATTAGTCATTTCTAAAAAAAATTACCTAATGTATGTGATGATCTAGTTGATGATGATGATTATTTGGCATATACTCGAAGTGATTGTGAAGGAATATATACACACACACGATCACAACCTAATTAAACATCATTTTTATGCTATATTATTTTAATAACTCTTGTTTATATATTTGGACTTAAAATTATCAATTAATTTCTATTTCCTTATTGTTTGTAGATATTTCATGAATCCTAGGGTGCCATAGAATATAGATCCAAATGATCTATTAAGGCATTTGAAAATAAGGGGTTAGGCTAATATACATGATGCTCCACTTGATCCAGATGATTCGATACTCGTTCAATTCGATGTAATTGGTAATCAATTAGGAGAAAATGGCCAATAATTGAAATCTTCTATTGGTAGACTTGTGAAGTCAAGTATAACAATCAATATAAATGATTGGATTAAGGTTGAAGATGTTGAAAAATATAAAATATGGATGAACAAGTGCTACAAGATTACAAATAAGGCATGGAATGAATACAAAACTTCTAAATTGGACATAAATTATGTGTTTTCATATTTGGAACCACTTAATGAACAAGAACTATACAAAATCCCTAAATAACACCCCTAGATTGAACCCCAAGTATGGAAAGACTTCATGGATTATAGACATACAGATGAATTTCAAATTATTAGGAAAAAACATCATAATATACAAATATAGAATATTCCTCCTAACCATACTGGGAGGTCATCAAATCTTGAAGTTAGACAAAAAAAAATGGTATTATTAAGTTGTTAATTTATAATCATTTTTATATACATTTTCCTCAAATTTAAGTTGATGTCATGGTCAATAAATTTATTTAATTTATGTAGGAAGTTGAATTGGGTAGACCAATTATCCGATCTAAATTATATATAGAAACAACGACAAAAAAAGAAGTAAAGACCAATGACTAAACGAGGAGAAGAACAACTCAATAAATTGGTTAGTAATTTAACTTGATACAAAATCCTTATGATTTTTGCATATTGATGTAATAATGTATGATATTTTTGCTTTATTATTTGTTGAGAGTTATTTAAGAACAAATAGCCAGAGGTGAAATAATCGAACAACCAATGAAAGATGAAATATATTATGCATTTGGATGCAAGCATCCTGGTCATGTTAGTGGAGGAAGCCAATATGATGGTTATATGGTGTTTTTTAATATTCCAAAACAAAGGTCTCGGATGGTCAGTAACGAAAAACACTGTAAAATTCAAGAAGAATTGAACTTCTTTAAGGCCTCAATGTTAAGTGAGATTGCCACTTTAAAGCAATATCAATCACAACATATGTCAGGCATGTCACCATACTACAATCAATGCATGTCCTATTGACTAAACATGCCACTATCCATACTAGACATACCACCCATGCAATCTCATAGCGCCCAACCTATATCCTCTATAAGATATAGTCATCCTATTGGTCCTCTATTTATGTCATGAGTGCAAATGCAATCAGGTAGTGGTTCAATATCTCCAAATACAATCTGTTCATTCTTACCATCCATCACATAATGAATGTTTTGATGAGAATGTCCTTCCAATACCCCAGATAGGAGTCTTCCTCCATTTGATGAATCATTTGTGGTAAGTTTTAAAGCTTATGTAGATAATCTATTATTTTTATTTTTTATTATACATTTTATTTATTATACATATCATTTAAATGTTTTATAGAATATGAAATGTTTGCTTAAACATCCACCATTTACAAATTATGTTGCTATTAGAACAATACAAATATTGAGTAATGATAGAATGATTCAAAATTAATATTTATCAAATTATTGGCAAATAGTAATTGATTAATCATTTATTTATCATTGTCCACTACATATGCCTTTCTACCACAGTGCAAGAAGCTATTAGACATCCTTCAAATTTAGAAGTAAGAATTTGAAAAGGAAATCTCTTTACAAGGTGAGTTAGTCCTATATTTCAAAATTATTTCCACTAAAGAAGATTCAAATATCATGACACTTGTAGATGTTCCTGAAGTTAAAGAATCAAATTTTTTCACTACTTTCAAATACAATCAATTATTGGACATCACAAAAAATATTTTTCAAAGCAACAAGATTTGTCAAATATTCTTCAAGATATTGTGTCATATTTCATTATTTCAAAACCCATTGAAAATATTAATTTTAAAGATGAGCATGTAGACAATATTTGGTTAATATTGTTCGAGGAAGTGGAATAACAAGAAAAATCAATTTTGAAGATCCATTAATGTTACAAGTATTATCATCTTCATCTAAATAAAATTAGAGGATGAATTTTATATAAGTGGAAGGGAATAATACAGGACAAGATTAGAAAAGAAAAAGTTGTTTATTTTATTTAGGGCTTTTGTTTAGAGTTCTAAATAGAAACTTTATGAACTATTCTAGGGACTTTTCAACTATAAATCATTAGGCTTATGCTTATATAAAACATCCTATAAAATAATTAACTTAGTAATATTAAAGAATTTCTCTTTATTTTTTTCTCTTATTCTTAATTTTTAGGAATATCTCTTATTTTTATCGTTTGAAAGTTAAAGTCTTCTTATTCGTGAGATAAAAGAGTATCTTTAGGCTAGTCCTATTCTAGAGTTGCTAGAGTGCTTGTCTAAAGATAGATAACATAGCTAGGCTTAATTATTTTATATTTGCTAGAGTGCTTATCTGGATAATAATTTCCTTGTGTTTGTTTCATAACAAAAATACGAGAAACTCTTGCTAGAAAGTGAGTCTAGATACACTAAACTTTGTTCATATTTTTTTTATTTCCTAAGTGCTTCCATATTATTGGTGCATTCGTTTTTCCATCCTACGTTAGGATATGATATAGTGTACCTACATATATCCCACATTGCTTAGGAAGTTAAGTGACAATGTGCTTACATAGGGTGAGCACTCTCTAAATGGCATGGTGAGTGTTGGAGTTTCTCCCTATAAGCAAAGTCATGAGGTCCTATTGAACTATCAAGTCATGATCGTGGGCCTACTGAACTTACAGTTATAGACCAAAGTGGATAAGCTTATACCATATAGAATGGGTCTCGTCCCACTATAAGCAAATGGATTATCCATCCTATATCAGTTAGTATCAAAGTCATAACCCTATTGGGGCATGTGGTAATGCATTCTTACGAGGATGTAAGACTCCCTAAGTGGGGGTGTATAATGTAGTGTACCTACATATGTCCCACATTGCTTAGAAAGTTAAGTGATGATGTGCTTATAAGGGGTGAAAAGTTTTTAAATGGTAGGATATATTTTGGTGTTTCTTTCTAGAAGTAAAGCCATAAGGTCCTAATGAACTGTCAATTTATGGTCGTAAGCCTGCTAAACTTGCAGTTATAGACCAAAATAGACAATCTCGTGCTATGTGGAACCGATTATGCCCCATTGTAAGAGGACAGATTAACCATCCTATATCACTATCTGGGACTCTTCTCAGCCTTGTGATTGTCATGGATATTGATCATTAGATTCCTTATGTATATTCATTCTAGTGGTAACAAAATTTGGGGATGTAAAACCTTGGACATTTAAGTTACCAAACTTTGCAGAATTGCCTGAAAAGCTTTATGTTAGTTTTTCTTGTCTTATTGCTTTAGGTGATTTTCAAAACCTTGAGTCAACTATGAAATTATTCAATAATAATTATGCTAGCTTATTCATTGATGGTACATATGAAAGGACTATAGTAATGATAGAGACCGGAAATAGCATAAACGATCACATCCTTGCATAGAACAAGTTCATCAATTGCATTGAGATTATCATTTATCCTTTTAATTGATGGCACATAGCCATTGACTACTATTTAGAGGGTAGATCCATGCAATAATATATTGGTGGTATTATGTGTTACCTCATCACAAAAATGTTCAGATAGTAAATACTATAATAATGTATTAATGGTGTTGAGTGTAACCTTCCTATTTACTTATATATATATATATAAGCATTGAAGGAAACCTGTGATGGCCCATGAGTGGGTTCTTGTTACGTATCTTGAACATAGGTAAAGTCATGCATCCTAATTAATGAGGTGAACCCTTGGCTTGTGGGCTAAAGCCCTTAGTTGATATGGTGAAGCTAAAGTTATGGCTAAAAAACCTAACTAATAGGCTAAAACACATAATTGATGGCTAAAAATCTTGGTTAATAGGCTAAAGCCCATCTTAGGGTGCATAACCAAACATTAAGTAAACTTATTATTTTAGCTTTCTCTAAGGTGAAATAATGTACAAGGTTTTGGCCTTCATCATATTTTCAAAGTCTTTGGAATGCTCCTAAGTATTTGTAGTTTCTTGCCTTTATTTGAAAAACACATGTGTAGTAGATATGTGTCATTAATGGCTTTTCATCTTGTTGGCCCGGTTCCCTTGTTTCCATTTGTTAAGAATTTCTAGACCATAAACTCTTAGTTCTTTTCTTATTATATACTTTTCACCTTTGCATAACATACTCGAAGTAAAAGTTCGCTTCCAACCTTGTTAAGCTATTTTTTAATGAAATTTCATGTTCATTAATCGATTCTCACTTCCAATTTTCACTTTTTTTATTTTTTGAACTCGTTTAAGAGCACATGCCATGCAGGTGATAGGTAGAACCGTCATCGCCGATCCTGCCAATACTTTGGTTTTATATATATAAAACTCTCGCAAGTGCACAAATCATTTCATATAAAATGATAAGTATACTCCCAAGGTCAATCTAAGGAAGGAATGTATGTGGTTTTTAATTTATCATTCAAATTTTTAAGAACAAAATTAAATCCTAAACATCTTGTCACGATATTTTGGGGTTTTGTGTTTTTAATCTAATAACATAAAAATAAACATAGATACAGATTCAATAAACATTTATGCAAATTTTATCTTTTATAATAGTGGAGTATTTATGGATATAATAACTAAGTTAATTATGCTTGCTCATATTATTTAGGTTATTAAAGATATAAATTGATATTTATTGATTCTCTCTTTTTTATATGAATATCATCTTTGGTGGGGTTAGATATTCTTTGTTAACTAGACAAATCAATTAACACCTATGCGTGATATTGATAACTAATTTGGTTAATTAAATTAATTCATTTTTCTAAGAGATTGAAAATGAATCATTTAAATGCCACCTTTTGTAGGATTATACAGTTTAAACTTTATTCAAGGTGTCCAAATTAAACCTTAAGAATTTAGTTATCCGAGTACTAACTTTCAAGTTTTAAAACCACTACTGAAAACATGTTATCAATACATTTTCAGATAACAATTCTTATAAAAACTTTTGAAATAGAGCTTCACTCTAACTATCGGGCGATTGTACCAACAAATAAAAGAACACTACTCTAAATCAGATCGGATAAGTAAATCTTAAAATCTAATTTTCAAATTTAAGTTTGTAATGAAAAATAATATATTTCTCTCTAACATTCTTAATATAAAATCTTGAATAAAAACAAAATCAATTCATTTTAGAGATTTTTAACTATTTAATATTTTACAAGCATAACAACGTTATTATTATATAATGTTTACAAACAACCATCAAAGTTAAATTTAATCACAGAAAAATTAAATATAACATGTAAAAATAAAGCATAAAAAATAACTGTAAAGAAAATAAAATCCTTATAGTATTTTGATGTTATTCCTGTTGTTGAAAAACCTCCAAACGGAATTTGCACTTCCATTTATTGAATCAAAAAGCAAATAAATTACAAAAACATAATTAGTTCTTCTCAAAAAGAGAAGAACTCTAAAACTAAGAAAAACTAAAAACTAAGAAATGGAGAGAAAGAAAGAGAGAAGAAGATGTGTTTTTAGGTGTGGTTTGATATGAATAGAATAAAGGTATTTATAGGTGAGGAAAGGAAGAAAAAGTGGATAGAAATATGATTAAAAATGGAGGAAACGCGAAGAAGTGAATGATGACATCATTGTTGACATCATAGTATATGGGGCGCTGCGGTGTGTGCGGAATGGGGTGCAGATGGATGGTGGCACATGCGAACTTGAGTAGGGGCGCGTAGAGGTGCGCTCGGAAGGAAGCATAGGTGCGCACAGACTAGGCTTTGATGGGCGCGGGCGCGCGCAGACTAGGCGATGCACGCGCATTGCTCGACACGGTTGGGCGACTGCATGCACGATTTCCTCCTTTTTGACCCATTTTGTCCAATTTTTACATCTTTTTTGACTTTTTCTCATTTACTTTATGAATATATTTGTGATGTATTACGTCCGATATTTTTCTTTGAGTCTTTAAGTTACTTTTTTAAGCGAAAATACCTGAAAAACAATAAAAATACTTATGATTCCAAAAAGATAGATTTATATAGAAATATGATACAATCATATAAATATATATATATTTTTAATCAATTAAAGTGTATAAAATTATGGTAATTTTAGTATTTTTTTTAGCACTCATCAGTCGTGCTCAATGTGAGCCAACATAACATCCCAAAATTTGAGAAAGTGTAGCTATGGACTTAGCCATGTAAATCCTGGTTGTCTTCTTTAGCCCTTGTATTTGGTTGATTTAGTTATGCAATACCTAGATGATTTTTTAACTCTTTTACATGGTTGATATTTTTTAACTTTTTACTCATGCATCCCAAAGTGGGAGGGAGTTGAATCCCTCTAATTACTTTAGGGGTCATTGCGTTATTTTATTCACAAGACGAGGATATGAGTAAGTCGGTCTGACTCTATTTCTCCTATATTTTACCTTAATAAAAGGTCTGATTTTTGAACTATAGACCTCTTCCTTAGATTAGCTTTTTGTCTTGCCTCTCACACCTATATCCTGAGTGAAGAGAGTGAGCTTCTGCTCTCATCTTGGGGCTTATTACATTATTTTACTCACGAGATAAGGGATATGAGCAAGCCATTTTGAGTCTATTATTGCCTTGTTTCCCCAAAGAGGAGGTTTTTATAGCAAATTTTATATCTCTTTCTTAGAACAAGTTCTTTGTCTTACCTCGTACACCTACATCCCAAGTAGGGGGAGTGGGTTCTTGCTCTCAGCTTAAGAGTTATCTCGTTGTTTTATTTATGAGATGAGGGACATGAGCGAGCCAATTTTAGTTTTTACTGCATGTTTACCCAAAGAGAAGGTTCTTATAGTGAACTCTATGCCCATTTCCTACAATGGGATTTTTATCTTGCCTCTTACACCTATATCCCAAGTAAGAGGAGTAGGCACATGTTCTCTACTTAGGGATTATCACGTATTTTTTTTCATGAGATGGTTTATTGACCTAGTTGAATAGAGATTTTTTATGATGTTTCTTTTCTTGTATATTTTTCCAAGAGAAGGAAGTGGGCTCTCACTCTCAATTTGAGAGTTATCGCATTATTTTATTCGCAAGATGGCTTATTGGCCTAGTTGAATGGAGATTTTTCATTATATTTCTTTCCTTGTATGTTCTTCCAAGCAGAGGGAATGAGCTCTCACTCTTAACTTATAAGTTACCACATATTTGTTTCATGGGATGGCTCATTAGCCTGAATAAATGAAGCTTTTTGATGATGTTACTTTCCTTGTATATTCTTTTTGTTCTTGAAGTCATCACTACTCCAACTTAACTCTTATTTTTTTGTTTTGCTTCCCTCAAAATCTATCATTTATTATAGGAGTAGCCAAGAGTTAACAATTTCTTTGGCACATGGCACATTTCTTGGTATGTTCAATGCAACCCTTTTGAAAAAGTGGGCTTCTTTTGTCGAAATGGATACTACATTAGTCTTATTGTGTTTTTGTGATGAATTTTTTAGCTTCCTCTTTAGCTAGACATTTTAGTGTAGGTCATCCAAGCTAGTATGAACTGGTTTATTTTATTGAGTGAAATATCTTTTCCTCTATAACCAGTCATTTTTGCTAAGGTTCTCTAGAGTAGTACCTACTGATGTCGGCCAATTTACCTTATTGAGCCAAGCAACTCATCATGGGTGGTACAGGATAGTATAGGTTTATTGAGCCAAGCCTACATTCCTCTACAACTAGTCATTTTCTCCTAAGTCTTCCTAGGTGGTATGGGCAAGTGTGGGCTAGTTGTGAAGTTCCTATGTATTAGGATGATGTATAGCCATGTTGATTCGGCTAAGATTTCTTTGTGTTAGAATGGATTTCCCTAAGGATGGAGTACTCTCCTTATGTGAAAGATTTGAGGTCTCAATGTTAAATAGTCATTCTAAAATACTTGAGGTCGCACGATAGGTGCCAATTATTTAGAGTGATTTCATTAACACGGTATTGATGGTATTGAGTGCCACTTCCTCATGATATCTCATTTTCTAATATATGTAGGCATTGAGGGAAATACATGGCAACCCTTAAGTGGGTGTTTATTGGCTTGGAAAAGAAGGAGAAATGTGTCTTTCACATGCATATTTGAAGCAATAAAACAAACTCACATGCATATCCCATGTAGGTTTAGGTATCTTCAACACAGGGTAAGTCTAAGTGCATCCTGGTTGATGGGGTGAACCCTTGGTTGGTCGAATGAAACCTTTGGTTGATGAGTTAAAACCTAGTTAATGGGAAAAAAACCCTAACTGAATGGTTGGATCTTGATTTATGGTGTGAATCCCTATATAATACGATGAATTTGATATTGATAGGTTAAAAATCTATTATTAACAAGTTGAAACCTCTTAGTTGCAGACTTGAGATCTTTGGCTATTGAGTTGAAACTCCAAAGTGATGGACTGAAATCCTAAACTAATGGGTCAATATCTTTTACTGATGGGCTAAAACCCTACTCAAGGTGTATAACCAAACAACTAGTAGTGCTTCTTTCTCGATTGTCTAAAGCACAAGGCTCAGATCTAAAACTTAAGGTGTAGTCGATAAATTGAAGACTTCTACGTAAGTCTTCTATAACTCACAGGCATATTACTTTATATTTCGACATTCACCTAGACTTTTCTTAAGCCATTAAGCTCTTAGGTTCCTTATCCCATTAGATCACCATATATAGATTATTGAAAGGCATGAGAACACACTAGTTTCCAAGCCATACCCTTTTTTCAAGAGCACGAGCAACCCCTTCACATGGACCATATATGGTCTATGCATATGGCATTTGACAAGCATATGATACCTTTCCCTATTCCATAAGAAGCATAAACTTAAAGGACATCAAGTAGACATCACTCTATATATACGAATAGTATGAAACTTTCTTCTAAGTTGATTCATACCTACCACCATAACCTCATCAATAGACTCTCTTCAATCACTTTCCATATTGGCATCTAGATACTTAATTGGTAACAAATCCATATATCTAAGAAAGAGTAGCATGATGAGTGTGCTTCCAAACATCATAAGTAGATGAGATCACATCTCTAGTAGGAATTTCAAACAAGTGAGGTTGGTTAGGGTATAGGTTGACCACTTTACCACTCGACTTGTTTAGCCCTAACCCATACCTAACCCATTTAATAAATGAGTTCAGAGGGGTTGACTCGTTGATGACTCAATTAGTTTAACATCAACCCAAAACTCAACTAAAAACATTGGTTTCATGTCAGGTTCATAAGTTATAGTTAGAATTTTTGTTAATGAATCATATACATGTCAACATGTTCATAACTTAGCCCATTTAATAAACAAGTCAAGATGAGTTGTCAGACTATTAGATGTAATAGCCTTATATTTGTTACACTTTGAGTGCATTGCTAACACCTTAAGCTAAGTTATTATTAGTGTATGAGTTATCAGTTTGTTAGTACCCATTTATGACTCAACTTATTTAACTTCATCCCACACCCATTTAAAAGTCTCATGTTCGTATCATGTTTACGAATTGTATTAGAAATTGATGGCTCTAATCTCTTGTACAACTTTCAATCCATGGAAAAAGTCCCAACTGTATAGGTTGTGATCATGCTTAGCAATTGCTCATGCCAAAACAAATATTTTTATCAATCAAGTTTATCATAAATAAAAAATTGATTAAAGAAACCATCACAAATTGTGTGGATGAAGGAAAAATCATAATTGCATCATAGATGCTCATTTTTAAAAATTGAATCTTGAGTAGTCATAGCGTCACAAAATATGATCAATCAACACAAAATGATTCAAGAAAGGTGATGAAAATTGAAGAGAACTTTTGTCTTAACTTAGTGGAGGGAAGGTAATTTTTCTCGTTAGCTAAGCTCTAGGTATAGCTAGCTCTAGTTACAATGAGCGAATCTTTAACTCACAAGTGTACTATTAGTAAGCATTTATATATATATGCAAAGAAAAAAATTATTTACCACAAGTTATATTATTAGCATATATCACAATTAATTATTAGGTTGGATCATTTGTTTAATTAATAATTGTTTGTCATATAACTTGTGCTTGTATCACGGTATAAAAAAGTACACATATGCAAATAAAAGCACCGTGCATCTTCATCTTCTTTGATAACTTCAAAGAGATTATGTCTAAATTATTCATATAAAATAAGGAAGGTATGGTGAGTATCTATGTTGAAAACAAATAGAAAAATGTTTAAATTATTAATGTTCTATCAAACAAACCATTTACATCAGCTAAATTTTAAACAAGCGATAATAAAATACTTACATTGATTGATTTTCCTTGAATAGAGTACAAACCCAAGGCTCACTGGGAAAAATTTAGAGAAGAACAAAGTTATTTATGATCTACTTGCCAAGTTGACTGTAAAGCATGCATGCCTTCCTGCTTAACTAGCTCTGGCATGGCTCCTCCAACAAGGTATTGATATAATCCCAATCCCTGGTATGATCCTTATGCTCCTTTTTAAGAGAATGTTTTTTTTTTAATTATCATGCAGAAATTAGTACACTGCTCTACTTTATTTCATAGCATGGTGTGTGATTGTACTGTTAAATGTTTGAAATTTCTATGTTTTTACTATATTATGTTTTAAAGGAACAACTAAACTTCATCACCTAGAGGGCAATATTGGATGCCAGAGACAGTTAAGCTAAAAAAAGAGGATTTGAAAGAAATCTCTGATGCAGTTCCCTGCAGCGAAGTGGCCGGAGAAAGAGATACTTCCAATGCACTAAAATATTCTTAGAAATTTTCGGACACTCCACCAAAAGTATTTTAAGCAAAAGCATATGTAAACGAAAACACCATAAGCAAATATTTGATCACGATCAACTTGAAGAATAATGTGCCTTGTTTTAATTTGTAAATTAATAACTAGTTGTACTTGTGTTGTGATTGTGATAGATACTTGAATCATGTAATACATTTTAAATAAACAAGTTGCAGAGTGATGCTACATGATATCAGGTTAAGAGTTAGTATCATAATGATGTGATATGTGGCCGTGTAATGTTGAAATAAATGTGAAATTACATGGAAAAGCATATACGTATATATTTAAGTCGGAAGAAAAAATCACATATTTTCATTTGATTAATCTAATTATTATTATAAAATTAAATGGGTATAATCATTACACGATCAATTTATATTTAATTTAAAATAAATAGTTTATAGTAAGTTTTTAAAATTTATTTCAAGATGTATATTAATGACTAAAATTCACAATTATAAAAGGATATTATTATGTGAATTAATTTATATTAATCATTCAATATTTAAATTATTATATTAATTTCGTGCTAGAAGCCAATTTTGAACTAAGCTGGGTATGCGTCACTCGTTCTTAAGCTCTAGTTTTTCCAACAAGACGACCTACAAAATTATTACAATCTTAAAAATCTGTTTGGAAATCCTAAATCGAAAAGCATGAAACCTAATCCGGATAAAAGGAGTTAGAGAAAAAAAAAAAAAAGCTACCTCAAAGTTACAAATCTCGGTCTGATTTTCCTCCTCATGGTCCGATTTCCTTGTACATATGCTTTGGAGGACTACCTGGTTTTCTTATTTCATGGATTGGTTTCCTCTGTAAAGAAAAGCATCTAGGAAAGTATGAAATAACGAAATGAAACCCTCCCCTCGTTATATAATAATAATAATAATAATAATAATAATGAGCTTTTGAAAGCTAGGCTGTAATTCTCTTGTTGGGACTAGCTCCCTCAAACACATAAAATGATTGATTCTAACTATTATAGTCTCATCTAAAGCTATGTTTTCATGATATGATTGATTCCAATTAGCAAAAGATTGAAAGTGTTAGCTTTATTCAATTTTTTAATTTTTTATTCATTTGAAAATATATTTAAAAATAGTAATTACAAATATATAAAATTGAAATGGCTAATTATATTCAATTATTTGAATATATATAAATTTGTGAAAAATATACGAAGGTAAGAAGATATTTGAAATCAATTATATGAAAATATATGGATCTAAATTCTAGCCCTAATCTATTTAAAATAATACAATTTGATCCATAGTGTTTTAATTCACATGATTTAGTTCCTAATTTGTTTGAAATTTGATAAATTAATACATAGTTTTAATTTTCACTAAATTAATTATTTAACAATTTCATTATAACTATGATGAACTTGAATTTTTTATTTATTTGATCCTCGATCTATTTCAAAAAGTATAATTTGGTACCTAACATCTCAACTAAGAAATTTTAAATATAATGTTTTTAAATCAATTTTAAAAAGATTTAAAATTTTGGATTAAACTTTGGTATAATTACATGACATAATCTTCTTCATACACGCAGTTTCATTTTTAATAAAAAGAAGAAGAAAAAAACATGTTTTTTTAAAATGTAAAAAATTAAAAAAATATATTTTTCATAAAAAATATATGTTGTTTGAGGTATTTTTTTATAACATAAATAATATATTTTTTAGGGATATTAAAAGTAAAATGATGTGAATAAGCACATCATATATGAATTGTACTAAATATATATATGAATTAAAATGATTTAGGGTAAAATTCTATAAAAGTTCCTTAAATTGTGTAATTTGTGTCAATTAATCTTTTATATTAGAAACATTATCATATAAATTTCTTAGTTTTATAAAAAGAGTCAATTAAGAATAAATTATATTTTTTACAAAAATTATTTAAAATATCATTATTTTATGAAGTAATTAAAACACGATTAAAATACAGGTCTTTAACAAAAAAAGAATAAATTTTAATATGAAATAGTTTAAGAAAAAATAAATAATAATAAAATTCAAATAAAAAGTTATTTTAATTTTATAAAAAAAATAGTGAAAATTAACAAATATTAAAAAATGAATATTTTGTGAATTTTCTTTTATATTATTTGTGATTTTACTATTATTAAGTACTTACATTTTAATCGTGTTAAATCGATTGATGGAAAATAATAATATTTTAATAAAAAATTATTAAAGTAATATAATTTATCCTTAATTGATACTTTTTACAAAACTAATTAACTAAATGATATTATTTCTAATATAAGGAGCTAAATTGTACAAAATGAGCTAATGTAAGGAACTTATATGATACATTTCTCTACATTTTTATACTTATATATCTTATAGGCCAAAAGTATAAATCAATTTTGACTAAGTTTATAAAACTTTTAAAATGTAATAAATGGATAATTTATAAATAATTATCTAAATTTTTAAATCATACGATTTAGTAGTAAATTTAAGACTAACATATAATATTTTAAAAATTTGAGATTAAATAATACGATTTAAAAGTTTAAAAATAAAAAATTTAAGAATTTAGATTTCAAATACTATGTTTTAAAATGCTAAAAAAATAATAAAAACTTATAATGTAATATATAGGAAACACAATGTAAGTGAAAAACAAATATGTGAAAGATGTGTAAATACAATACTATAATACATACATACATATAATCTCAAAAATTTAGCTTCAGTTTTTATAAAAATTGAGGCTATAGGGTTTTGGCCTCGATTTCTATAAAATTGAAGTCATAGACATATCATATGACCTCAATTATTTTAAAAATAAAATCATAGACATACTATATCAATTTTATCTCTTTAATTTACATCAAATATCAAATTTTTTTCTTTTAATTTCCTTTTCCCTTTTTTTTTCTTTTTTCCTCTCTTTTTTTCCTTTTTCCCTCTCTCTTTTTTCCTATTTTTTTCTATTTTTTTTCTATTTTTACCTGTATCTCTCTTTTTTATACTGCTCAAAAGCCTACTTTCACGCCTTAGCGTTCCAACCTCTGTTCCAATCTTGCACCGCCGCATTCCAGCCTCTATTCCACTCTCGCGTCGCCACGTTCTAGCCTTTGTTCTACTCTCGCCATAGTAGTTCCTTGGCCACAACTTGAATTTTTCTGGTAACATCAACTTACATTTTCTATTACTATTCTTATTCCTATGTAGAATGAGTAAACCTAATGAATCTTTTCTATTATAAATGACTCTCGGTACCAAATCTCGATCGGTAGAGGTTATTTCTAGTTGCCTAAAGGCTTTCTTACTTTGAGAAATTTGGATGTTGGATATTTCTTAGATGGGTTATGAAAATTTGTTGGGAAGGTCGCTTGGTATGGTTTGTGGAACGTGTGTTCGCCTTGTGCTTGGCCTGGTGCTGGTGCCTGGTGCCTGGTATTGGTGCTGGTGCTTAAAATGTTTTTTCTAATTTTTTTGACATTGTTTTTTGTCAAGGTGTGCAAGTATTAGAACCCTTTAGGTTTGGGAACTTGATGCAAATTCTTGAGTACTTAGGTAATATACAAGATTCTTTCTTTTATCATTCTATTCAATATTGTCTGAAAAATTATGAAAGTGATATTTGTATTTTCTGCTCATAAATCTATAACTTGATATGTAGGTGGTTTGTTATTTTATGGGACTTGTTCCCAATAATTCAAAAGGTGTGGTCAAATTAAAATATCAAGGAATAAATGGAATTAGGATTAGGGTTTTCAGTACTTTGTTGGTGCTAGTGCATAAGTACTGGTGCTGGCATGCCTGGTGCTGTGTTGGTGCCTGTGCTGGTGCCTGGTGCCGATGTCTATACTGGTGCCTAGTGCTCGAAAACTTATCTCACATATAAATTTCTATAATTACTTTCTACTTGTATTTCTTTAATATATAAGTATCTGGCTACAACAATGGTAAGGTTGCATTTTTAACCACGTATGTTTATGCAACTTTTATTTCCAATAAGCTTATTAAGGTTCTTGACATGCAATATTCAACAACAACACTTAACAGTAGCAATTAATAATTCTTAATCCAAAGCCCGATGGCATTGTTATTGTTTAGATAAAGTTATAATCTTCAAATATTAGAAGAATACTACCTCTAAGTACATTGTAGGTGCAATACAATCATCTATTAGTAAGAATGTTTTTTGTGTCAAACTATTATTTATCATTCTTGTTTTCTTTGGTTCCATGTAATTAAGTTTGGCAAGTGGAACAATATATTTTTTATTTGATGTGAATAATGAGGCTAATTTTGTAACAGTTATAGTGGGATTTTATATTTAGTCTTTTGTTTTTGAGATCATCATCTCATTCTTGTTAATGTTTGTTATTTTTGGTGTGGCTACCGATAACAAAGTGATATGTATAAACTTATGTAGTCTTCATGTATGATAGTCCTAGTGTACCAATCCCAGCGCATTCGTACCCATACCAGCGCACACCCTAGTCCATCAACACCAGTACATCGTTAGCGCCTATGGTATTTGCCTTTTCTTTACACTTTTGTTGAAGTCGTTGTGGACTTGATTATATTTATTTGAAGTACACTTATAAATGTTTATAATTAATAGTAAAAAGTCAATTTGTAATAGTAAGGTTTTATTATGTTTTAGTGTATAATAAACTCTCAAATGTAATTATACTTTTAATTTTAATATAATATGATTTTTAATATTGTAATTAATAAATTTATTATAATTTATATTAATTTTTAATATTGTAACACTACTACAAAAATGGGTATTTAAGTCGATACGTAAAGTCAGTTTTTTTTTCAAAAAACCGACTTTAAATTGGTTTAAAGTTGGTTCGGTATAGAATCGATGATATCCACGTAGGATGTAGCGTTGGTTGACGTGTCGAACCGATGCTATGCGTGGACGTAGCGTCGGTTCTAGGTGTCAACCGACGCTATGCTACGTGGATAGCGTCGGTTCCAGGTGTCAACCGACGCTACGCTACGTGGATAGCGTCGGTTCACCACGTCAACCGACGCTACGTCTATGTGTAGCGTTGGTTCGTCACATCAACTGACGCTACGTAGCGTAGCGTCGGTTGACACCTGGAACCGACGCTATCCACGTAACATAGCGTCGGTTCAACATGTCAACCGACGCTACACACGTGGATAAATCTTTTCTCTTCTTTCTTCCTAGACAGAAACTATTTTCAGCATTGTAGAACTCTAAAAAACCGAAAACCTCCTCCTCTACTTCTCCTCCACTCTTTCTCATTTTCCGACCACCTACGACTACCATTTCCAGCATCGGTTAGTGAGTTTTCTTCCTCTCTAACTAATCTTTTAGATCCCCTATTATTCATATTTTTTTCTGTTATTATTTATATATATAGATTTTTGTATTATATATGTAGGTTTGTATTATAACATAAGGAGAAGAATATGACGATCTTGAATAAAATAGAACAAAACCATGGTAATTTTTCTGTTATTAATTAATATTTTATTTTTCAAATATTTGTATTATTTGAACTATTTGCTAAACTGATTTTGGTTTTTTTTCTACTCGAATATAGGTTGAAAATGAATAAATTTAAAAATAAAAAAAATTAAAGTCGGTTCACGCCTTGAACCGACTTTAAACTTTAAGTCATTTAATTTAAAGTGGGTTCAGCAAACCGACTTTAATGCCCCTTTTTGTAGTAGTGTAATTTTTTTAATTTATGCATATTCTATGGCATCAGTCTTTCAATAACCGAGGTCATAGACATACTCTATTGAAAAACTAAAATCATAAGTAACAGTTTATGATCTCTCTCACTTATATCTCGATTTTTATAATCGTAACCATAAGCTTACGATTATAGTTAAAAACTGAAGTTATATGTATTTTTATAATAGTGTATCTAGTAAGTATATGAGTCAAATTCATTATTGTAATTTTCATTAAACATCAAGTTTTTTATTAAATTTTTTATTTATATATTTAATAATTATTGATTACATATGAAATAGTATATTAAAATTAGAACAAGAATTAGTTCCCAAATATGCACCCACTTGAGAAAAAAAGTAGTGGGAAATTTGAACACTCGTTGGACACTCGTCTCAGAGTCTCTGTAAGTACCCTTTGGCTTACAAATAGCCACGTCTCACTCTTTTCTTTTTGACCATGAATGTAAAGACTGGAGCCACGTCTCTCACTAGCATAGCTAAGTGTGGACAAGACAAGCCACATTAACTAACTCACCACACACGTGAAGGTTTTCTCTTTTTGGGCGACGTGGTGCCTAAATTAATATCTACCACTATGCTTCCCTTCCCATGCTATATATATAGTCCCAACCAAAGCCTTCTTTTAATATAATCTTAAGAGATACATATACCAATTACTTCTTTCAAACAATTAATAATTGTCTGATAAATTAGAACAATGACTTCCTTTGTAGCCGCCCAATCAACTCTTGCAACTTCTTCGGTGTATGGAACTTGCAGAATTAATAGAGCGAACCGATTTGCTGCTCCTCAATATTTGCCAAACTGGTTACAGAGAAATGCTAGCTCTGGAGTGCGTTGTATGGCCCAAGTAAGTCTGTCAGATTCTGCTTTGTGCTAATAATTAAACAATTATTATTATTAGTAGTATTATTATTATTTGGTGTTGACCATTTGAATATTCATTTGCAGGGTGATGAGAAAGATCAGACAACACCTTCAAGTACACCTATAACCTCAGTTCCACCTCCTCCCTCACCTAAGCCTAAGAAGGTATGATACATACAAGACTATAACTAGTGTTGTTAAGAAATCAAATTAAATTAAATCTAAAAATTGGTTCCAATTAGACTAATTTAAAAAGTTTTATATTTTAAACCGTTTTCTCAAAACAGTATAGACCAGATAAATCATTAACTATTTGATTAAATTTTTTATATTTTAATTAAAAATATATTATTAGATGTATTATATTTATAAATTATTAATCGAACAAGAACAAAACATACCCAATTAGATCCGATTCAATTTGAACAATATAAATAATTAATATTTTTAACTCAAAATAAACCTACTGTGAACACTCTTAGCTATAACCATTAATTTCTCACTAATACTTGGTACTTGTATGTGTTACATGCTTCATGAGGTGAGTTTTAACCAGCAAAAAGATTATCTCAGGAGAGTTAAGAAAATTTCCTGTCTGACACATGGATTGGCTTTTTCTTAAATATATATATATATATATAAATGATTACGCAAATTTTGGTTAATTGATACAGTAGAAATAGCAACAAAATGCAACACAAATGACATCTTTCTTCTTAAACTAGGAAAGATTTTCGTTGCCCATGTATCTTAGTGTATACATACATGTTAAGGAGTGATCAAATTGGGTGCCCGCAACGGTTTTCATTGGATCGATCAAATCCGGTCCGAGTCAGTCTGATCTATGCGTCAATTTGAATTGAATTGCTTCCGATCAAACAGGCTCAATTAGGTTAATACACGTGAATCAAAAACTTTACCTGTCAACCCATTTATTTATTTATTTATTTATTTTGTTTGTATTTTTCAAACAAAAATAAAATAGTATATTTTTATGTGATTAAATTTATTAGCTAATGATAATTTGTGATTAAACTTGTGATGGCAAATTGTAGAGAGACATTATTACATGAATTACATATAATTAAAAATATTAATTATAAAATTATTTGAAACGATTTTAGGTAATAAAAATTAAAAAAGTTCTTGAATTATTTTTCTTAAAGCTTTTAAAATTTTCCAATTCATAACTACATTAAAGTTGTGTAAAATACAAATATTTGTTCAAATGTACAATGAATCACTTTATATCTAAATTTTCAATTAGGACATGTTAGAATAAATTGACTTTTTTTCTTCTTCTACATAAAATCCAACTTAATAATAATTAGTAGCCTAATAGTATAATTTCGAAGACAAATGGTAGTAACTAGTAAGTATATGAATTGTGGAGTATCTTTTATAAAAAAAAAAAAAGTATGTAAATTGTAAAATGTTATAATTGGTTAAGTAATTAAGCATATATATATATATATATGACAAAAATATAAAAAAGTGATTAATAATGTATGGTTCCATGGTTGGATGCAGGTTAGCACAAAGTTCACAGATGTGTTGGCATTCAGTGGACCAGCACCGGAAAGGATCAACGGTCGTCTTGCAATGATAGGATTTGTAGCAGCATTGGCAGTAGAACTATCTAACGGTCAGGATGTGTTCGCTCAGATAAGCAATGGTGGGATCCCATGGTTCATAGGGACTAGTGTTGTATTAACATTAGCCTCTTTGATACCACTCCTTAAAGGTGTTAGTGTTGAGTCCAAATCAGAGGGGATAATGACTTCAGATGCTGAGATGTGGAATGGGAGGTTTGCTATGTTGGGTTTGGTCGCTTTGGCTTTTACTGAATTTGTTAAGGGTGGAACCCTAGTCTAGTTGTTGTTTCCTCAATAAGCTAAAGGGAAAAGTGTAAAAGTGATTTTCAAAGCAATCACTTTACTAAACACCTCAAAATGAATGGTAGGCCAAATTAGACTCTGTTAGGAGTTTGACATTATTATACCTCTCATCTATTACATTGAAGCCTTACTTAGAATAGGCTCCGGGCATGGACTCATCTGAGTCACTTTCTTAGCTTTGTCTTTGTTTTTATATACAGATAGCTGCTTGTTTTCAGTTTAGATATGTATTGTGTGAAGTCATTTCCTTGTATAATGATGTTTGTGACATAACAACTCAATTTCATTTCCTCTTCATTTTCCGTTATATATTAAAGAAAATTACCGGTTAACTCCCTTAAAAAGATATATTTTTTAGTCTTATTTTTAAGAAAATGTTTCAATTTATAACAAATAATATATTTTTAATGATTTTTTATTAAAATATTATTTTTTCTACCAAATAATTAAAATACAATTAAAACTATCTTTTCATAATGGAAAGATGATAATTATTATAAAAAAAAATTCACAAAAATATTTTATCGCTATTTTTATTTAAATGTTTCATTAAATTTTTATTTTTAAAAAATAAAAATGTATATTTAAATATTACTATGATAAAAAATAGTTTTTTTGAAATGAAGTTAAAGTGTTTGCATGATGCATGTGATAATGCAATTAATAAATATCTAATGACGATCACATCCTACTAATAGGCCTATACATCACATGCATTTTATAACACAATTAGTTAACCTAATTGTTATACTATCAATAATTACAGTCAAGACCAATATCAAACTCAATCACGATATCAAATTCAACCAATATACAGTAAGCATCAATACTCTTTCTGTCATCTTAACAACTTACCTAGTATGCATCTAAGTATACAAAGGAATCAATTTTATTTAGTTTAGACAACATCAATCCATGTTGCATAGTGCATTTCAAGTATTTTAACACTATCTTAAGTGCTCCTTAATGTGTACTTGTAGGACAACTCATGTATTGGCATAATTTTCTCACATTAAAGGCCAACTTTGATCGAGTGACTATACAATAATGCAATGCCTTTACAATCAACAGACAACAAAACACTAGCACCTTTAGCCAATACTTCCCTTGAAGTCATCCTTAGAATCTCACGTGACCATTTTATGCAACAAACTAGTATTGTATTTGGAGTGTGACAAGTATAAACCAATAGCACAATGAGTTACTTCAATGCAAGAAAAAATACAAGATGCTAGGATTCTTAAAAGTAAAATTCGCATGTAACTGAGAGATAAACCTAAATAGGACTACTTCTAATGACAATTAAGTCATCAACGTAGACCAAAACAATAATGATAACTCAATTTATGGAACCAAACTTATGGGGTTTGTTTGAGTTCATACAAAACCTTAGTGAGTTTGCATATCTTCTTAGGATAGAAATGATCAACAAAACTAGTAGGTTGTCTTATAAAAACATGTACTTCTAGATCATCATTTAAAAATGCGTTATTCACATACAATTGACGCAAAGTCCAACCAAAATGAAAGTTTAGATTTAACACAATTCACAAAGTTGTAGTTTTTATCATAGGAATATAAGTCTCATTGTAATCAAGACAAATTGTTTGTGCATAGCCTTAAGCAACGAGACAAGCTTTATATTTGTCTAGGACTCCATCAACCTTAGTTTTGGTCTTAAACACCCACAAGCTACCAATGACCTTGCTACTAGGAGGAAGATCAACTAACTCCCAAGTCCTGTTGCCTATGGAAGCATCATATTCTATATGCATTGCTTGTTGCCACTCAGAACCTTAGAAACCTCATAAATAGGTTTAGGTTCCTGTAAAAGAGTACTATAATCAGTAGAAAAGACTTTAGGTTTGAATACCCTATACTTGGATCTGGTCCTCATGGAATGTGCATTAACATGAACAAAATTTGTAACAAGAACAATTAATGAGACTGAATGAGAAATAGATGGAAGATCATGAAATATTGGTGATTGAGACATAATAGAAATAGCAGGTGAGAGCATATCAGAAGAAGAATTATGCAACACAGAGTCAGGCTTAAGAGGCATAATAGAAGCAGTAGATGATAGCATACTAGAAGAAGAATTATGCAACACAAAATCAATTTGAAGAGACACAACAACACTCACACCAGGAACTGTAAATTGGTTAGATGAAACACTCATATGATGTCTAGAGTTACGTCACACAAGCCACCTTGGAACATGAATTTGAGACATTACAGTTGGAGAATCAACACAAGTTGAAGATGGAATATCAAATAGAGATAAGAAGGGAAAAAAGCTCTCAGTAAAATGCATATGTCTATTATGATAGACCTTATTGGTAGCCATGTCAAGCCACACATACTCTTGTTAATGAGGTGTATATCCCAAGAAACAACAAACTACAGATCAAACTTATATTTTATTTTGAGTATATAGTCTCAAGCAAGGGAAGTACATGCACCCAAAGACATGAAGAAACTTGTAATTTGGTAATTATACAATTTCTCATAAGTAGATGAAAATAGCAAGACTTGGGCATACAATTGCAAGTAAAAATTGAAACTCTATAATCATAACACCAAAACTTGAGAGAAACATCAGATTTGAACATCAAAATCAATCCAATATCAACAACACTCCTAATTCTACACTTCACCATGCCATTCTATGAAGACATACGAGGACATGTTAAACAATAAACAATCACATCTTGCTTTAAACACTTGGATAAGTGCTTAAACTCATAGGTTCCATCACTTTGTACCTACTTGATCATTCACTCAAACTATTTTCAATCATTGCCTTAAAATCCAAAAGAAAGAAAGTAAACATAACTTGATCACAAGATTGTAGAAAGTAAATCCATTAAAAATTAGAGTAATCGTTAACAATTAAGAGAAAATAACTTTCTGAATTAATACCAAGAATAGGAACAAGATCCTATACATCCATATACAAAAGTTCAAAGAGTTTTCTAACAGAAACATGAGCAAACAAGAAGGGTAACCTATGATACTTAGTGGTTGCATAAACTACACAAACATTATTGTTGTCAAAGGCCTTTATTGTACCACCAATACTAGTACGTACTTTATTTATAATTGAAAATGCCATATGGCCTAATCTGTTATGTCAAAGGGAATTTTTTGTTAAAAGAGCCACTACTGAAGCTACATTAGGACTTGAAAGCTCCTTAGCATTCCCTAAAGTAGATCCAAAGAGCTTGAATAACCCATACTTAGTAGGGCCTTGATGAAGGATAATCTTCGTAAGATTATCCTTGACATAGAAAAATTTGGTATGAAATTCAGTAAAACAACATTGTTCAGGCAAATTTTTTGAACTGAAACAAAGTTCCTAGCAATCTTAGGTACAAGTACTACTTTGTTTAGAGAAAAACAAGATATATTTTATAACTAAAGAGGTAATATGTGCAATGTCAAGTAAATTACTATTACCAACATATAATCCTTCATTACCATTATAATTCGTTGCATTTCTAAGATTAGTTACATCATTTGTCAAATGATTTGAGCACCATTATCCATCGCCCAAGAGCTAGGAGCATTCCTTCCATTGTTAGCCTTTGATCCTTCTTGAATAGCTAAGAAAGCATATATACCTTCCTTTGAAGCCTGACTATTGTTATTACCTAATAAACTCTAACCAAACAAGTTCTTAAGAATGAGACAATTCTGAGCCACATGCCCATTCTTCCAATAGAATTGACATTGAACACCATTATTTCTTCCTCCATGACCTCTACCATTGTTCCTACCTTCTCAACCCCTTCCATTATTATTATTATTACTATTATGAGTTCTTGCACCTTGTTATGAACCATCAGTATTATCATAACCTTGCTGGTTATTGTATCCACCAGATTGACCACCTTCTCTATTGAAATTTTTACCTGATGGACCTTTGGCTAAATAAGCCTATATGACTTAATCATTAGAAAACCTTCTTTGTTGATGAATCATGTTTTCATATGACAATAGATAAGAGTGCACCATAGTAACCTCATTCACATGATTATTAATTTAACAATTATAGGGATTGTAACTGAAATCCAATCCATTGAACATATACAAAATTAACTCACTCTTAGAAACAACCTCTATAACACCAACCAGTTGAGCCAATAATTCTTTAAATTTATCGATATATTCATTAATCGATAAAGATCCTTTCACAAGTGTCTAGAATTGACTTCATACTTCTAATTTTCTTAATCTAGAGGTGGCAACATAAATTGATTCAAGAGAATACCACTGCTAATAAGCATTGTATATTCTGTTATGTATGAGTTCATTGTAGGATGATAGAGCTATATAACCAGCTTCTTAAAGTTCCATTAAGTCATCTAAAAATTGAGTATTTAGAATTAAGAACTCTAGATTCAAGAAATTTAACAGACATTTTTTTGTTCCATCTATATAATCTTCTAGTCCATATACTACAATTAAGATAAGTATTTGTTGTTTCCAAATTAGGAAATTATTTTGATTGAGTTTCACACCGATGGTAATGTTGACAAGAGGAAAAACAACTACATTCTGCGATAACTTCTCTATGCTAGCTTCTTGAAAAAATGAGATCAAGTCTCATCTATTCACAGGATCTGTTGCCATTGTTTAATGTCGATCGAAGAATTGTAGGAAAAATCTCAAGTTGAGACACTAATAACTCTTATACCATGTAAGAATTAATAATGAGGTATAAAAGTGTTTTTTGTTAGAGATTCAATTCAATCCAGAAACGTTCATAAAATCATATGAACTCATAATTTAAATGCAGTGGAAACAAAATTGGATTGAAAACATACCTCCTGCCATTGATCAAATTTCAGCACTTACACGGGAATTCCAATGGATTTTCTGTTCGATGCTTTCACTGGTTTCTCACACTTATTCTCTGCGTATTGATGGTGTATCTGAATTGTTATGCAGTTAATAGTGAGAGGACCCGAGACTTTATTAAGGTTCTTCCATCAAGAACCTCGTTCGGTTTCGGAACCGACGTACGGTTCCGACGAAACCGAACTGTCACCACGATTCACTAACATTGCACCACTTTGATTTACATTCTCCCACTTGGTGCAAACGTTAAGCGAAATTCTCTTGAGTAACAAAACACATGAATCATAGCGATAGGTCCTCTAAGAGCGAGTATTATCTTCCATGTATTACAATGTATTTAGTTTCTCAAGTACTATACTTTATGTGGTAACTAAACTTAATGAATAAATCCTATATTTATTCTTGGTCCAATATAAATTTTCTCAAATAAATTAAGGTGCACATGAATATGAGAAAATATCACAATATATAAGAGTTTCATTAATTAATTGTATATATACATTTACAAAGTGGAACCAATTCCCATTTTCTCTACATGATCCTTGAATTTCATTGGTGGCATGCCTTTAGTCAAAGGATCATCAATCATCAACTCAGTGCTTACGTGCTCAATGACCACTTTCTTTTCCTTAACACGTTCTCTTATGGCCAAGTACTTAATGTCGATGTGCTTACTACGAATACCACTTTTGTTGTTCTTAGCCATAAATACAGCAGCTGAGTTGTCACAGTATAATCTTAATGGCCTAGAAATAGAGTCAACTACTCTAAGCCAAGAAATGAAACTCTTTAACCATACACCATGCAATGTGGTCTCAAAACATGATACGAACTCGGCCTCCATAGTGGAAGTAGCAGTCAAGGACTGTTTCGCACTCCTCCAAGACACAGCTCCATCGGCAAGCATGAAAATGTAACCAGATGTTGATTTTCGTGAATCAATACAGCCAGCAAAGTCCACATCGGAGTAGCCAATTACTTCCAGTTCATCGGTTCGTCTATACATGAACATATAATCCTTGGTTCCTTGTAGGTACCTAATCACTTTCTTTGCAGCTTTCCAATGGTCAACACCTGGATTACTATGATATCTCCCTAGCATCCCAACAACAAATGCAATGTCAGGTCTGGTGCAGACCTGAGCATACATCAGGCTTCCAACAGCTGAAGCATATGGAATGGTTTTCATTTGTTCTCTTTCAAAATCATTCTTTGGGCATTGGTCCAAATTGAACTTATCACCCTTCACAATGGGAGCAACACTTGGTGAACAATCTTTCATCCGAAATCTCTCTAAAACTTTATTGATATAGGTTTCTTGAGATAAACCCAAGACACCTCGAAGTCTATCTCTATGGATCTTAATGCCAATAACATAAGATGCCTCACCCATATCCTTCATATCAAAATTTTTAGAGAGGAATTGTTTTACCTCATGTAGCAAACCCCTATCATTGGCTACAAGCAAAATATCATCCACATATAGCACCAAAAAACAAATCTTACTCCCACTAACTTTTTGGTATATACATTGATCCATGACGTTCTCTTCAAAACCAAATGAAGTGATGACGTTATGGAATTTCAAATACCATTGATGGGAAGCTTGTTTTAATCCATATATGGATTTATTAATCTTACAAACCAAATGCTCACCATCACTAGAGAAGAATCCTTCCGGTTGTTTCATATAAACCTCTTCCTCTAGGTTACCATTAAGGAAAGCTGTTTTCACATCCATTTGTTGCAAATCCAAATCAAAATGGGCAACCAATGCCATGACCACACGAAGTGAATCTTTCTTAGATACAGGAGAAAATGTCTCTTTGTAGTCGATTCCTTCCTTTTGAGTGAATCCTTTGGCAACGAGTCTTGCCTTATGTCTCTCAATGTTGCCTTGTGAATCTTTCTTTGTTTTGAAGACCCATTTACATCCAATGGCTTTCACACCATCAGGCAACTTGACGAGATCCCAAACTCGGTTAGACGCCATAGAATCCATCTCTTCTTTCATGGCATTGTACCATAAGTTCGAAACCTCAGAACTCATGGCCTGTGAAAACGTCTCAGGATCATTTTCGGCTCCAACATTATAGTCACATTCTTGTAGATACACAACATAATCATTAGGAATCGTTGATTTCCTTACTCTAGTAGATCTTCTTAATGTTGCATCAACATTCTCCTGAGGAGGAGGATCATGTTGTTCAACTGGTTGTTCAACAGTTGTAGGCATCTGTTGAACTTCAAAATCTACTGGATCAGGATCAACAGCTTGTGGTACTTCCAAGACTGGTTCTTCAACACGCGTTTGTACTCGAGGCGTGTTGTTAACAATAACGATCAGTCCATCACTTGAAGTGGCATATTGAGCATCTAAATGATCTTTCTTAGAACCAATACCTTGAGATCGATCGCTCCCACTAATCAAGTAATTCTCAAGAAATTTTTCATTTCTTGATTCCACAAACCTAGTGTTGTGAGATGGACAGTAAAATCTATAACCTTTAGACTGTTCGGCATATCCAAAACAATACCCACTAATGGTCCTTGGGTCCAGCTTTTTCTCTTGTGGATTATATATCCTCACTTCAGACGGGCATCCCCAAACGCGCATATGTTGTAAACTCAGTTTCCAACTTTTACATAATTCAAATGGTGTCTTTGAGACAGCCTTGGTTGGAACTCGGTTTAATATATACACAGCCGTCTTTAAAGCTTCAATCCACAAGGATTTAGGAAGATTGGAGTTGCTAAGCATACTCCGCACCATGTCCAATAGTGTTCGGTTTCTTCTTTCTGCTACACCATTCTAGTCTGGTGAACCAGGCATAGTGTATTGGGCAACTATCCCATGTTCTTGAAGAAACTTAGCAAACGGACCAAGCGCTTGTCCATTCTCAGTGTATCTACCATAATATTCACCACCTCTATATGATCTCACGATCTTTATTTGCTTTCCACATTGTTTCTCTACTTCAACCTTAAAGCTTTTGAAGGCATCCAATGCTTCGCTCTTATTATGAAGCATATAGAGATACATATATCGAGAAAAATCATCAATAAAGGTGATAAAATATTTTTGACCTTGAATGTCCATGTCTAGACAACATATATCTGTATGTATGATTTCTAATATGTTTGAACTTCTATTGGCACCTTTCTTTGACTTGTTAGTCTGCTTTTCCTTAATGCAGTCCATACATGTCTCAAAATCAGTAAAATCTAGAGTACTAAGTACCCCATCTTTCACTAATCTTTTAATTCTTTCTATGGAGATATGTCCTAATCTCCTATGCCATAACGTAGAAGAGTCATCGTCAATAATACACCTTTTAGTGCCAGCTTGAACATGCATAGCGTTATAAGTGGTATTATTTCGTAAATTAATGCAGTAAAGACCATCAGACAAAATACCATTCCCAACACAATCAGATTTATTAAATAAACTGAAAGATGTTTCTGAAAAGTGAAAGGAATAACCATAAGGTACAAGTCTTGAAATTGAAATCAAGTTTCTAGAGAACTTGGAACATAAAAGGTCTTTACTAATTTTAAAATAAAACCACTACTTAAAATCAAACTACATGTCCCTACAGCCTCCACATGTGAGCCCATCCTGTTACCGGATAAGATGTATTGCTCACTTCCCACTGGCTTCCTTAGATTTTGCATACCCTGTAAGGAGTTTGCAACATGGATTGTAGATCCAGAATCAATCCACCAGGTGTTAATATTAACATTAACCATATTAGATTCATAACAAACAAACGAGGTTGGATTACCTTTATTCTCAAGCCATTTCTGGAATCTGATACAATCCTTCTTCATGTGTCCTTTCTTTTTACAAAAGAAACACTTGGATTCTTTCTTAATATCAGCCTGAGGTGGAATTATCCCCTTTCCTTTATGCTTGTATTGAGATTTTTCTTTCTGGTACGTTGTAGCCAACATTGCACTTTCACCAAATTCTATAACAAGCCTCCCTTCCTCTTGAACACACATGGTCATTAGTTCATTGATTGACCATTTATCTTTATGTGTATTGTACGAGATTTTGAATGGCCCGTACTGATGTGGGAGAGTGTTAAGGATATAGTGCACCAGGAAGGATTCCGACATCTCAACCTCGAGATGCTTAAGTTGAGCCGCAATGTCCCTCATTTGCATAATGTGCTCGCGCACACCTTTCACACTGGTGAGTCTTAAAGAAGAGAACTTCATAATAAGGGTGCTTGCTAAAGCCTTATATGAAGTGACGAATTGATCATCAATGGCCTTTAGCAAGTCTTGAACATTGGTATGCTGATCAACGGAACCACGAATACCAGTAGAGATTTTAGTCTTAATGAACATCATACTAAGGCGATTAGATCGTTCCCATTGTTCATAAAGCATGATATTCTCTGGAGTACTGGTTTGAGTAATTTTAGGTGGTTCGTTTTTCCTAATAGCATAATCAATATCCATCCACCCTAATTGAAGGAGAATTCTTTCCTTCCATATTTTATAGTTATCCCATTTCAGATCGGGAATATCACAGCGGATATCAGAGAAATTTACAGGTTGAGAAGCTGCAATTAAAGATTATATGCTTATTAAAATTTGAGGCCTAAACTATAGTCATTCTTTACCAATGTAAATCATGAATAATATGAATCTAGTGACATAAAATTTGCTTGTGGGCTAAAGTTTTAATTCAATTAAATTCATCCTAACTTTACGATAAAACTATCAAATTATGTTCTTTTTCCTAATCCCTGTGGGTAAATTAGAAAATATAATTTGATATTATAACCTAATTAATCACACAAAAATATAATAAAAATTCCTGTGGGATAAGATTTATTATATCAGATATGATTAATTACAATTAATATTTATTTTCTAAATGTGATCCTAAATAAACTTTATTATAGTTTTAATTAATTAAAGATGTTGTGGCTACTCCCTAATTAATTAAACTATATGAATCACTTAAATATTAATTAAATTCTTATGCTCAATTATTGCATAAAACCATAAGCAATATTAATTTAATATCAAATGTGCAAATATTATTTATCTTAAATTGCATATATGACAATAAATTATACAAGCAAAATTAAATAATATAAGCACTAATTAAATCCATAAGAGCCATTAAAAATTAATTTAATTATGCATAAATTATTTAACTAAATTTTTATATGTATAATTAATTGCAAAATTTATACATATAAATACACAAAACAAATAATTTAAGCATAATGTATTTAAATAAAATTTTAATGTGTCCAAAAATTATTTAAATAAATATAATATGTATAATAAATATTATACATATGATAAACATAAATTAAAATTATATTCGGAATTTATTTGTATTTTTTTTATTATTAAAATCAAAATACATATACATGTTTAAAATTAAGTCAAATAGCAGTTATAATGTAAAAGTAGTTGCAACCTAGTGGAAAGTCTCACTTATTCCCACCATTGAAGTCTGGGTTCAATTCCAAGTTAAAGCATTTTTTTGTTTTGTTTAAAAATCAAACTCTGAATATATATAAATATAAGTTTGATACAAAATAAGTGAAATATATGTTGTAGCCCATTGGATGAGACTATTCAAAATTTCACGCAGGACCCGTGTTTTTGTTTTTTTTTTTTAATAAACTTCATCTTCAACCTCTAGCCGGGTCAACTCGACCCGTTTTTACACTAACGGATACCCGACCGTATATTTCTATTCCGGCGATGAAATTCAGCGTTCTTTTTATCAAAATTCTCATAATTCAATTTCTGAGTGATTCATGATCTTAATTTTAAGTAAAAACTTCATTTTAAACAAAAAGTTAATTAATGAAGAAAATAAATACCCACGGCAAATTGAATTTATTTTCTTCATTGTTTTTCAAGTTTAATTTTACAGAATCATTCAAAAATCAATATTGAAACACTTTATAATTTCCATATGCATCGAAAAAATCAATATAAAAAACCCAAAATTTCAGTTCTCGTGAAACAACAGACCAAAACAGAGTTGTTTTCAAACAGCTCTGATACCAAATGTTAGAGATTCAATTCAATCCAGAAACGTTCATAAAACCATATGAACTCATAATTTAAATGCAGTGGAAACAAAATTGGATTGAAAACATACCTCCTGCCATTGATCAAATTTCAGCACTTACACGAGAATTCCAATGGATTTTCTGTTCGATGCTTTCACTGGTTTCTCACACTTATTCTCTCCATATTGATGGTGTATCTGAATTGTTATGCAGTTAATAGTGATAGGACCCGAGACTTTATTAAGGTTCTTCCATCAAGAACCTCGTTCGGTTTCGGAACCGACGTACGGTTCCGACGAAACCGAACCGTCACCACGATTCACTGACATTGCACCACTTTGATTTACATTTTTATTATGCATTTGATAATGCAATTAATAAATATCCAATAATGACTAGAACCTATTTATAGGCATATACATCACATGCAGCTTTGCTGCTTTGTAGCAGAATTAGTTAAATTAATTCTACTAAACTCACACAGTACACATTTTACAAACAATGATCGCCAATAATGAATATTATTATTATTATTTTACATGTAAATCTGAAACAATGATAGGATTACTGTGAAAACGGACTCTACTTTTATTAGTAAGTTAAAACACCTTCACATATGTTATGTAACCGCAAGACTCGTACATGTTCGGTAAATGTATACCTTCGACGCTATAACCGTTGTCAAGAAAATATCAATGGAATTTGAAGCCAAAATCTCACAATTATGAAACTTTTTAATTAAACAACATGCCATGCACCAAACTACATAATTAATCTTATAATGGGTTATCTCATTCCATATACTATTTAATGTTATTAGGGTATATTTTTGGCATAATATTTATTAAGTTAAATATAATTTTATTGAATTTAATTATATTATAATTAATCTTATAATGTTTAATGATAAACTATATAATATAATCAAATAAAATCAGTGATATAGTTAAAAAAATTGTTTAAAGAGGACACTATTTAAGTTATTAGCATTTAACAATCTAAATAATAACTATAAACGAGTTGTGGTTCAATGTCATGAAATTCATTTGAGTATATAAAAAATCTAAGGTTTGAGTCTTATGTGTATTAGTAATGTTGTAATCAAAAAAATAAAATAAAAATTATATTTTTATTTTTATCAAAAAGTAAAAGAGGAAACATTTATAGATTGAATTTATGAACTTATATATGAATAAAATAAAAAAATATACTTTTATTATAATATAAAATAATAAACAAACTAATTTTACTATTAAATATGTAATAAAATTAAATGATAATATAATATATGAGAGGTGTTATACATGTTCATTTGTACCATTTAGTACCTTATATTAAAAATAGGATAATTTAATCTTTTGAGCTAATAAAAGACAAATAATATTATTTTAATAATTGTTTTTATTAAAATATTTTTATTTTTATGTGAAGTGATTAAACGAGTAAATTTAATATAAAGTTTTTTAAGAAAAATCAACAATAATAATATTCAAAGAAAAAATTATTTAAATATTTTTTTTAATTTTAAATAAAATATTAAAATAAAACAATGTAAATTAACAAATATTAAATGAATACTTTTTCCATATTAAATGTCACTTTACTATTGTTAATTACTTGTGTTTTATTCATATTTAATCACTTGAAAGAAAAATGAAAAATATTTAAGAGAAAAATCATTAAAATAATACTTTGTATCCTTAATTTATCCATTTTTATAACTAAGGGACAAAATAACACAACTTTCAATCTAATTGACTAAAAAACATAAATAATCTAACTTAAGGTACTTTTGTGGTATTTTTCTATACAAATATATTAGATGATGAAGAAATAACAAAAAATGACTATATTGTTAAAATTGTTGTTTTATTCATCATTTTTTATCAAAAGATAATTTGCATAAATGATTCAAATTAGAATATTTTATGATAAGAAGCTATGCATTTTATCACTTTATTAGTGTGTTATTAGTGTTATTTTTAATGTTAAAGAATTTAAAATATAAAAATTCAAATAATTATTATTCTTTATAAGAATAAAAATGAAAAGAAAAAATCTCAATTTTATTAATAAAATTTTTAAAACTTAAAATATATGACATGTGTAGAAGAAATATAGTTTTCAAAAGGGACACAAATCAAATTATACATAATAAAATACTAAAATACATAAATATTATAAGCAAAATACACATTTTTAAAAATTAAGAGGGTGCATATTACCTTCCAAGGACTCAAGTGTCTACGTCCTCAAACAAAATTGATTATAAATATTTTAATAAATTAAATTTTATCATAAAATTTATTTAAAAGAACATTTAATTTATTTTTATATTTTATTACATTTTAAAATAAAAAATAAAATATTATTTTTAATTTAAGATAGAAGAAAAAATCAAAACATAATTTTATATTATATATATACATTATATATAATTAACATATTTTTTTAAGATCAATTCAATTATTTATATGTGATTTATTTAATGATTTATTGATAAAACTTACCATTTCTCGTTTCAAATCACATATTTAAATCACAAAAAAATATAAGTTGGTAAAAAAAATGTATATACTATCAATGTTATTTTGGTCGGGACTCCTTTCTCTTTTTTGAGAAAAGTCGTTCATTTTACATTCATTAATACATTTTTAACTAAATCACTCGTTGAAAAACTAATCGTCAAAATAGAAAGCACCAAGACGACTAGGTTATTATCATCATTTCATTCTTTTTTATTACATTGGATATTCAAAATAGGGTTACATCTTTGAGAAAGGATTCATCATCAACATCACCACCATCTGACTATTATTTTTTATTACATTGGACAATTACTATTTTCAAATATCTATAACATCTTCACTTATAATAAATAATGCATCAGTTGTTGTCACTATCGTTGAATTGAGATGAGAAAAAATTATTCTGATAAAATTAATTCAATCAATCAAAACCAACACAATTTAATTTTATCAATTTTAAAGGATTATTGAGTTGATTTGATTTTAAATTTTGAATAACCATAAAGTATGCTTTTGATTGTTTTTGAAATTTCAAAAACCAATCAAAACAACACTCAACTATATATATTATATTTTTTTTATTTTTTTTCCTTTTTGATTTATATGTTTTTAGATTGGTTCATCTTTTTTTTTTTAATTTATAAATTCAAAGTCTTAATATATAATCATAACCATCTACATCATAAGTATTTTTTTTTCTTTTAATTATATTTGTGTACATTTTATAGATAAAGATATTCAAATTAGTATATATGCATAGATTATTATTTAACTTAAACATATATATATCTTACAATTTTTATAATCAAATTTATTTTCAAAGAAAAAAATATTTATAGCTACAATCTAGAGAGAAAAATAAAAATTTCAAAGACTAATACAACCAACCCAAACGAATCCAAATTTTTTGTTTCTATTTGAATTAATTTTACACCTTTAACTAGTTTAGTTTAGTTTCAACTTTTAAAAATTAATTAGATTTGATTTCTTTGAATTTTAGTTTAAAATCAATCCGACCCAACTCTGCACATCATTTAGTGAACTTACGGTTGGATGGTAAAAATCCATTGGATTACAGATATTTGTTTTGTTTGATCTCCTAATCAAACTAAAATAGATCAATTTTGAATGGGATCATATCATAATAGTCTTACAGTGATTAGTAGATTTTATAGATTCAAACTTAAATATTAAAAAGCTATAACTTTAAAACTTAAAATAGTCACAGCTAACACTTTTTTTTTATTTTTTAAAAATTACTTATTTGAATTCATTTATCACATTAATTATTATTTTAAAAAAATTATCTCTTACATTTTTCATTTCATAAATTTAATTATTATTGTATGAATTTTGTTTAACAAATTCAAATCTCATCATATTTATAACTATTTTTTTTCTTTATTCCTCTTATAACTATTTTTTTTCTTATATTCCTCTTATAGTCAAATGAGATTATGTTTTTATAATTTGGGTAATTAACTTAAATCTCAATTTTTTATTATATTTTTTTATAAATAAAAATATATTTTAATTTTCTATGTTTTAAATTAATTATAATGTTGTTGGTGCTTTTTGTATTAGATATAACTAAGGCGTGTATCATGATTTTGTTTTTATTCAAATAATGTGTAAATTATATTCGATATAAAATTTTATATAGGATTAAGTAAATAACATTTAAATTTAATTATAAAATTTAATTTGTGGGAATTTATAGGATTATTAAGTTAATGAATGAGTTGAATATTTGTTCAAGAACATTAATAATATATACGTAAGTTTTTTTTAGTTTCAAACATCATATTTAATTGAAAAACAAGTGAAATATGTAGTTGGACAAAACAACTGTAGTATTATAAAGTTCTAAAATTTTAATTCAATCAATTTGATACCAAACTTTTTATGATTATATCGAACTAGATTCAATCTTTTTGTTTTTTTAAAGTAATCAATTACACAATTATAAACTCATTTAAATTGGAAGGTTTGAACCCAAGTATCTGTTTATTTAAAACATATTTCAATATATATTACAAGATATATAATTAGACAACGAGTCTCAACGAGATCGATTATGAAAATGTTTTAACATAACTTCATTTGAAAAGATTGCGAACTATATCAAGTGAATCAAAAGGTTAAAAGATTAAGGACTCTAGTCTCTCATTTATCATATAATTATCATATAATAAACGTTAATGGGCCTAACAAGTTTGAAAAGTGTGATAGAAAGAATATTTTCATTTTTACTAAATGTAGTATTATATATATATATAATTTTAAACTTTTGCACGTTTAGTGAAAATCAATACAGTTTAACACATTTTGTCAAGTTGTTTATCACCAATTATGTCTATAACAAGTCATTGAGGAAGGAGTCACACCACATCTTCTCAATCGTTCCAAAAAGAGATGAGTCCACCAAAAAATATATGAAAAGATTCAGAGAAGAAAAACTAGAAATTTCCGACTGCACAAGCTCTATTGCAATAGAAGCCTTTAGGCGGGGTCTCCTAAGAGATTCTAACATATTCATAGAACTAATCAAGACGGTCTCTCACACTTTGGAGGAAGCATATAGAGAGTCAGGGAAGTTTGTCAATCTTAAAAGAGAGATGGGTCTGGTTAAGGACGGCCAGGAAGCTACGAAAGTTACACCAAAAAAAGAAAAAAAGAAAGATGAGTCCTAATAGGGCTAATCAAGATAACAAGATCAAAAAAACAAGCGCTAACACCAAATAATAGAGCAAGTAGCTAATGGTTCAACAATAAGAGACCTTTGGAAAGCTCATTATCTTCTTTCAGGGGCCTACCATTGAGAGTGAGTTTGGTCTAGGTAATATTATGGATAGATGAGAAGCTTAATGTCAGACGGTTCCCAAAAATGATGGCTCTCCTTAGGGACACAATTAAATGGTGTGCTTTCACAAGGATGTGGTTTATGAGACGAGATATTGTAGACACCTCAAGAAAGAGATAAAGGAGATGTTATTCAAAGGATATTTAAAAAAACCTCAAAAGAAGTAACAACGGGGGAATTAGTCAACAAGTTTTACATGAAGTTTCGAAGCCATCCGTTCCATCAAGTAGTGGGAAAAAAACCCCACAACAAGCCTATCATCAGAACTATCCATACCAAACACAAGAGGCATGGGATTAATGGGACCACCAGTAACTCGCACAAGAGGTATACAAGAGACTTACTGGGCTCTCCTTATGTATACAATCTAGAAACAATAAGGCTACACGTGGAGATCACCTTCACAAAGGAGGACCATACCTTGTCTTATCATGAAGATCCCCTAGTAATCACTTTAAGGATAGGGTTCTACAATGTTTTTCGAATCATGGTTGACACTGGTAGCTTTGTGAATATTCTCCTTTTGTTTATGGTGAAAGACCTTAGCGTAAAAAAAGGTTGACATCGTATGGAAGGAGCTTCCCCTGGTAGGATTCAACAGTAACACCACTTATGCGGTTAGAACTATGGTCCTACCTATCATGACCAAATGATCAATATTAATGACCAATTTTATGGTAATTGATGTCCTTTCTAATTACTACGCCATTCTAGATAGGCTCTAGATACACAAGATGAAGATGGTCTCATCTACCTTCTACCAAGTCATCAAATTCCCGATTAAGAAGGTTATGAAGGAAATAAAAGTAGACCAAGAAAAGGCCATAAGTTGCTACAATGCCACCATGAATGAGGTCACTCCTAAGTAGCAACCATAGTAGGCCCCATTTGAAATTAGGCAAGGAGATAAATGTATATCATAGTTTGTCAATTTAAATGAAGTACGAGACCTACCAATTGGAGACAAGAGGCAGAGTCGACTTTTAAAGTTGAGTGTGGATTTAACAATTGAGGTGGAAAGGAAACTATCTCGATTCCCATATGAAAACTCCAACATTTTTGCAAGGACCCTTGTAGATATGCCTAGGATCGACCCATAGATCAAAACCTATAGGTTAAATGTCGATTCAAAGGTTAGACCAATCAAACAAAGAAAGTGAAAGATCCCTAGGGAAAATAATTAGGTGATAAAAAATCCAGGTAAACACCTATATAAAGATAGAGATTATAAGGGAGGTGAACTACCCTACTTGGTTGTCAAATGTGGTACTGGTAAAAAATGCGTGTAGGTCACCATGTATATGTGTGGCCTTTACTTACTTAAATGAGGCATGCCCCAAAGACTGTTTCCCCCTCCTCAGTATTGATCAACTATTTGATAACGTTTTCGGTTTTGGATTAATGAGTTTCCTGGACGCATATTTTGGTTACCATCAGATCAAAATGAACACGAAAGATGAGGAGAAAACATCCTTCATCACTGAAGAAGGGACATTCTGTTATACTATAATGTCGTTTGGATTGAAGAATACAAGGACCACATATCAACACCTCGTCAACAAAAATATTTTCGATCTGTTGGGAAAAAATTTAGAGGCATACATGGATGACATGGTAGTAAAGTCAACAAAGCCAATAAACCATATCAAAGACTTCGAGGAGATTTTTTCTTTAATTCAAAGATATGACATGAGACTTAATCCTAAGAAATGTGTTTTTGGTGTTGCTTCAGGAAAATTCTTAGGATACCTCATATCTTCCTGAGGGATTGAGGACAACCTTGACAAAATACAAGCCCTAGTGAGCATGAAGCCTCCTACCAATCTAAAAGGGATTCAACAACTAAACGAAAGAATTATAGCATTGAATAGATTCATCTCCAAATGCACAGACAAATACCTACCATTATTCAAGATGCTGAGGAAGAACAAACTAACTTTTTGGGATGAGGACTGTGATAGAGCCTTTGAAGAAATAAAACAATACTTAGCAGACCTCTTATCCTAGTCAGCCCTCTCCTAAGAGAAACACGTTACTTGCATTTGGTCGTGGCCCCCCAAACTTGTAGTGTTGTGCTTTTAGTCGAAAGAAACAAGGTCCAACACCCTGCTTACTACATCAACCAAATACTAATAAATGCCAAAGTAGGTACTCAATAATAGATAAGTTGGTATTTTCCCTAAAAATCGTTGCATGGAGGCTTAGACATTATTTTGGAAAACACACAGTGATAGTACTCACCTCTTAACAACTCAAAAGCTTATTAACAAGGCCAGAAGTTACAGGGAGACTGGAAAAAATTTCCATAGAGTTGGGAGAGTAATATATCAAGTACATGGCTAGAACCGCCATCAAGGGACAAGCAGTGGTCAAGTTTATGGCTGAGTTCAGTAAGACACCAGAAGTCACGAGTTTTGAGGCACAAGAAGAGGTGTGTGGTATGGATCAACAAGATAAGCTAACCTAGCAAGTATTCGTAGATGGTGCATACAACTTTAATGCTACTAGGCTAGGGATGGTTATAGTTGATCATGATAAGAATTATTTTGAATATGCCTCAGGTTTGATTTTTAGGAAACTAATAATGTTACGGAGTATAAGGCAACTATATTAGGGATGTTTGTGGCTAAGGATAGCAAGATGAGAAAATATCTGAAGAGGTTAAGAAAAGAATGCTCAAAATTTTCTAACTTCAAGATCAAACAAATAGCCAGGAATAAGAATGATCGCGCTGTTGCTTTGGCCACACTAGCCTCCATGCGAAAAGCCAATCGCACTTTGATGGTATTAGTAACAATCCAGGTAGAAGTAAGTTTGGAAGAGGCCAAAAAAATAGTCAGAAGCATGGATACCCTTACCAACCCATAGTTCACCTCAAATTTTGACTTCCTCAAGAGGGGAAACCTATCTCATGATCTTAAACTCATAAAGGAAATCAAGGCCAAGGTAGGATAATACCTTATTGAAGGCGGAAAGTCGTCCAGGATTGCAATCAAACCTAGGCTCTTATGCATAAGTAGGGAAGGATATAATATAGTAATGTTTGAAGCCTATGAAAGATAATGTGGTACCTATTTGGGTGGAAGGATACTATCTCAATGAATTATGAGACAAGGGTACTAATGGCCCATAATGCTAGTAGATTGCACAAAGTACGCCCAAGAATGCGATAACTGTCAAATATTTTCCACATTAACACACACACCTCTATCCAATATAACGGGGGTTGCTAGCTCCTGGCCTTTCTATAAATAAGGACTTGATATAGTAAGACCTCTACACTAAGCTAAGGGCCAAAATAAGTTTTTGTTAGTAGCCACTAATTACTTTTCTAAATGAATTGAGGAAAAACCTCTGGGAAGAATATGAGAAGAGGAAGTGATTCGATTTATTTGAAAATCTATAATTTGTCACTTTAGCCCTCCCGAGAAACTCATCACTGATAACAAAAGACAGTTTACAAGTCATAACATCAAGGATTTTGTCACCAAATACAACATCAAGATGTGTCACTCAACGCCATATTATCCCAAAGCCAATGGCCACGTAGAGTCTTCCAATAAGTTAATAATCAACCTACTAAAGAAAAGGTTGGAGGATACAAAAGGAAGATGGGTTGAATAGCTACTTGGGGTATTATGGGTTGCCATACCTAGTCCCCGAGGAAGTACTAATGAGACATCTTTCTCACTAGTATATGAGATTGAGATTGTGATCCCAACTGAGATCACAATGCTCACTATAATATCAACCATATCAGAGGAGCAAAACGTAGAAATTATAATATTATTACAACAAGCGTGTGTGTTTCAAAGCTTTCTCTATGAGCCATTAGGTTCTTAGAAAGATTTTCCCTAACAAGAAGGAATGAATGGCCAGAAATAAGGGTGCAAATCAGGAAGGCCCCAATAAGATAGTGGAGAAGACACCAAGAAGACCTACTTATTAAAAGGTATTGAGAGAGCTACTGATGGTACAAGTTGGAATACTAAAAACTTTAAAAAAATACCACTTCTAATATAGCATTTACCATTTTCATGTACCATCTCTATATATATGAAGTAATTTCTTTCAATAAGTAGCTCCTCTCCTAAAATATACATGTCATGAGTTGATCATCTAGGTTAGGAATTAGGTAGAATGCTCTCACACCGAAGTGAGAGTTGATCACCTCAATCATAAACTAGGTAGAACGCTCTTCCCCAAAATATACATGTCACAATTTGATCTCCTCGGTTAGGAACAAAGTGGAACATTCTGACACCGAAGAGTTGATAACCTCGATTATAGACCAAATAGAATATTCTCCCTTAAAATATACATGTCTCGAGTTGATCACCTTGGTTAAGAACCAAGTAGAATGCTCTGACATTGAAGTGATTATTGATCACCTTGGTCATAGACTAGGTAGAATGATCTCCTCTAAAATATACATGTCATCAATTGATCTTCTCAGTTAGGAACCAAGTAGAATGCTTTGACAAAGAAGTGAGAGTTGATCACCTATGTCATTGACTAGTTACAACGCTCTCCCCTAAAATATACATGTCACGAGTTGATCACCTCGATTAGGAACCAGGTAGAACACTCTGACACCGAAGTGAGAATTTATCACCTAGGTCATAGACCAAGTAGAACACTCTTCTCCAAAATATACTTGCCATGATTTGATCACCTCGATTAGGAACCAGGTAGAATGTTCTAACAACGAAGTGAGAGTTGATCACCTTAGTCATAGACCAAGTACAATGCTCTCCCCCAAAATATGTATGTCATAAGTTGATCACTTTGGTTAGAAAATATGTAGAATACTCTAACACCAAAGTGAAAGTTGATCACCTCAGTCATAAACTAGGTAGAATTTTCTCTCCCAAAATATACATGTCAAGAGTTGATCACCTTGGTTAGGAACCAGGTAGAATGTTTTGGCACTGAAGTGAGAATTGATCACCTTGGTCATAGGCCAGGTAAAACACTCTTCCAAAATTGCATGGCACAAGCTGATCACCTCAGTCATAAACTAGATAGAACATTCTGACCCTAAAGTGAGAGTTGAGCAGAACCATTGGTTTGTCATAAACCAGATAGAATGCTTTGACCTAAAATGAGAGTTGAGTAGAACCATAGGTTTTTTACAACAACAAAACCTTACGAGTTTGTCCTTTCAAAGAAAATACATTTAAAGAAAAATAGTACATTTTTATTAGACATTGGTCTCGCACCACAACCACATTCTATTAAAAGAATTTTTATTAATCAAGCCTACAACACTTGTAAAGTTTATTAATATATAGTTAGGCCTCCTTAAGCGTTAAAAATTCCTCAAATGCTTGGACACACGACCGATGTCTGGGTCATATGTTTCCTATACTAGAGGCAACAACTAGACTTGAATCTTGATTATTTTCTTGTGAACATTGGCCATTGTTTCAGAGGGGGTCAAACTCAATAAGAGCGTGGAATGTTCCAACTCCTCAACAATACCCATCACCTTGAGAAAGACCCATTCAGACTGCTTCATGAATAAGTTTTCCCAATGAAATTCCCTATCCACAAGAGCGGCCATATTAGTCATGATTCTTCTCTCTCGAGCTTGAGTTTGGGATAGCTGCTCCTTGTAAGAAGCGAGCTCACACTTGGTCTCTTCGTAGAGGGAAAGCTTATCCTCGAGCCTAGACAACTCAATTTTTGATATCCATGTTTCAACCTTAAGCCTATTGTTCTCCAATTTTAGAGCAAGAGATGAACGTCTATTAGACCGATCATAATCCATAAGTTCCGAGCAAAAAATATACAAAAATATTTATCAACAATTTTAAACAAAAGAGAATGTTTGAATTTTACAAGTTCCATGACCCTTTTTTATATGGGAGAATATTAAATGAATTTTTGTGACACATGTCCCAAAAATAGAGAGGTATGTCAACATCATAAATAAATCCTGAAAATTATACAAATATATGCTTATACACACAAATTAAAGTTGTTTGCTAAAAACCAACTAATTTTCATTAATAATCAAAAGTTAGAAGGGTGAGCCCGCAACCACATAAGTAAGAGTGGTGTCAGGCTCAAATGATGTGGATGATACATATAAAGGCTTTGGGTCTACATGAATAAGAGGCTCAATCCATTGCCATTATCAATGGTCCTTGATCCTACCTTTTTCACATGTCACCTCGGGCACATCACTATTCTCATTAGAGTTAAAGCCCGAGCCTGAGCCCTCCTCATTTTCCTCAATCTAGGACTAAGTAGATAGATACTAAGGAGTGACTGGAATATCCAAAATCCAATAGTAGTACCCCCTAGGTTCTTTTTCTTGGCCTCTTTCTTGAAGAAGTCTATGGCCAGCATGTACCCTATCTCAACGCTCGAAGAGAGCTTTTTGATCTTCACATCAATCTCACACTTTGCCTTAGCATCTATTTTGGCTAGCCTATAACTATAGCCTTCTACTGTAGCCTTAACCTTCCTATGAGCCTCCCATAACTCAGCCTTGGCTTTTCTCTAGGCTTCCTTGAGCTATGTGAAGTGCCTAGAATTCTCATTCAGCTTGGCGATGGCCTTGGTTGGCTTCTCCTCTTTGTCAATAGCCTTGCCCTCCCACTTATTAGCCTTCACCAACAACACAACAATTTTGGCTCGAGTAAAAGTGTGGCTATATTTTTCAAGTGTGATCTTGTGTTTTAAACTTTCCATGCGTCGATCCCTATTAAGTCCATGAAGGAGCTACACTTGAAAACAAGCCAAATGGTGTAAGGTTAATAATAAAAAAATAAGGTTTGATTGACACACTTGGTATAAGAGGCAACCAATCATGACCTCAGAGCCCATATTCTCATACATGGCATTGAGTTGTCTCTCATGTGCCATGAAGGGAAGGTGGCACACGTAGTGGTCCAACGTTAACAGTGCCATCCCATCAACATCTGTGGTAAGGTAATCAATCACACCTTTTCCCCTTCTTGAATCCCTAGTAGGTCAAACAGGTGCTTGTGGACTCGAGCTAGGTGATAGAGAGGTGTGTTGATCTGGGATGATGGTAAGGGCTCAACAACATTCAAGGGCATCGGTATGAGGATGGACTCATCAATTTATTCATTTTCTTCCTCTTAGAGGAGCTTGCTCTTTGTAAAGGAGGTGTACTTTTTTGGGTGTCACCCCTTGAGAAGAAACTTTACTCTTAAGCCGCGCCAATAGATTATCATGGTTGAACTCCATGGTATCTGTAAAGACAAGAGCAAGGAAGTGTTAGTTTAAGTGGTTGAGCGAAGTAAAAAAATGCCAAGTCTTAAAGCTAGTTCACCAGCATCGGGGACTAATTCAAACCTACTCACATAGTCTATGAGAGAGGTCTAGTGCTTAGAGGGTGTCTAAAGTTTACGAATTATCCTGTGAGGAGGTTCCACTGAGCCCTACCTTATCAACCCTCATGCAACAAAGTGTAGAGTGTTTAATAACTATCTCTATGATTTTTTTGTGGGCAAATAGTTTTGGATATCTTCTAGTCGTCGCTTTGCCTCTTCACTCAAGGTCATGATGAAGGAACCTATGTTCCTTATCACGAGCTTAGTATCTACCCAAGCACTCCTTATCAACCTCTCATCACTATCTGGAACCTCCCACTAACCTGAGACATAGAAGAAATATTATTTCCAATTCTTTTCATTCTCGAGGAGGGCCATATTTATACCCTAATCTTGCTTTACTAAAATGTGACCCTATTCTAGTCTATAGGATTCTACTTTAACACGTAGGCCTCATTGAACTTGGGCATCTACAATTCCACCTCGAGCTCTCTACATATTAGTGTCAAATAGATTAGGTACCTACCTCTATTGGCATCAATTGACCCGATATGAGCTAAGTCTTAGCTAGGAATTTCCTTATGAAGGGGTACAAAGGAAATCTGACCCATAACCATAAAGCCTTCTTGTGGAAGACTATCCACCTAATTGGAAGTGATTTACTGTCACAAGACCCTAACATAGGAATCATTATTTGGACAGAGGAGGGAATTTCGTAGGTCTTCCTTATCCTCTCCTCGTCCTGAGGTGAAATCCCATTGGTCTTGACCTTGGTAGACCAACCTTTGGTGCTGCATGTAGGCTCAATAGTCCCTATGTTCCTTGCTTTCTTCCTATAGGGCCTCAAGGTTGAGATTTGAGTTTAAGGCAGGCTAAACGTAATATTAGGTACGACCTATGGATGAGAAGTGGAGGTGGAAGGTTGACGTTGAGATGGAGCCCCCTCGCTCGAAGTGTTTGTTTCATTAGAGAACCTTGTATCGTCAATTTCTAGCTTACCAGAGTAATGAGATATTATGGGCTCTCCCATGAGGCCGAGTTTGAGGTGCTTTCTTTGTGCATAGTCTTTATCTACAAAAGATCAAGAAACATGAAAAAGGTAAGGCATAAAAAGTATAAATTACTTAGGGTTGACTTTGAAATAAAAAGGATAATGATTCTTTAAATTGACATGAAAAGAAAGTATAAGACTATTAGACTCAAGAAGCTTTTTGCTAAAACCTGAGGAAGAAATCTAGATGCCAAGTTGATTTCTTACCATAGAGCTGAAAATTTCTCAAATTGAGATAACAAAATTTTTTCTCTTGTGATTTTTTTGTCTAATTTACAAGAAATGATGAAAATAGGATATGCCCCAACTTTCTCTTGGATATTTTCTCTCTTTAATTAGCTGACAAGCATTTATTAGGACGAGTTAAACAATATGGATATTTTCTCTCTTTAATTAGCTGATAAGCATTTATTAGGGCAAGTTAAACATTCCAAATTTGTTACTCATTTGCTACTCTTCCATCCCTGTTGAAGAATCTAATTGAAAGAGTATAGAGACTAGATGCTTAGACATATAGCTCGAGCCTAAGCCCGATTCAACTTACGGCATGAGCAGTCAAGAAGAACTATCTTTGCCCATACCCATAACCATTCTCCTAGGAGGGACCCACTTATGCCCACAAGCTTTAGTGATGTAAGGTTAACTTCAAGCCCGAGCTAGGGGTGGTTGACCTTAAGTTGTAAACGTATTTTCTTTTATAATGGTACCCCTCTGACACGTTGTGGCGTGTATATCTTATATAATCAACACATGTACATATAATACTTTATATATACATGGGCCTCATAAGAGAGTCACATATTCTTACACAATTCTCTAACTTCTCTCTAATTTCTATCTCTGTAAAGTCATATCAATCCCAACACTAATAATAATTATTAATCTAGCTTACTAGATCACATGTTCATGATTTTTTTTTCTCAAATTTATTGTGAAGTTATTTATCAATATTTTTATATCAAACTATTTAGTATTATTCAAATATGGACAGTCTTAATAAAATATAGGAGTTTATTTGATGATATGAGAATACAAAAACTTGTAATAAATAACATAGGCATGTTTGAGATTATTAGTATCTTTGGAATATCCTTATTTTTGTTTGTCTTTTTTTTTTTTACCCACATTCTCAACTTGAACATATTAAATCTCATATTTAAGCTAAAGGTACTTATTTTAGTTAATTTTAATAATAATCGATACCTTTAAGTTATTCTAATTCTTTGAAATTAATATTAAATTTGATCAAAATAAATACTAATAACTCAAATATGTATATTAGATGTATCCTAATTAAAAATAAAGATAATACCAAAACAAAAATAAGAATACTCTAAAAGCATCACCCCTATGTTTAAGCCTAGCATTTTTATTATATTCTTTTTACATTCGCCTTAATATATATAAATTTTAATGTTATAAAGAACAAGTAATCAAATTAATTACAATAAATTTTTTAATTATTTCTGTATTCATAATAATTACAAACTTTTATACTTTTAAAACTTAATAGTAATAATTTTCTTCATATATACTTAAAAAATATTTTATTTATTTATTATGTTTGACTTTATACAATGTTACTTTTAAATTTCCAGGTACTTAAAAATTCACTTCTAAAAATAAACATATTATGTATTTATAAAATTAATAATTATTTTCACAATTTATTTAAAATATTATAATAAAAATACATTATCATAAATAAAAATATTTCTTTATTTCATTCACAAGAGTAAAATTCTCACGTGCAACACGATACCTAATTGATACGAAAGAACCATGTCTGCAGGTACAACATATCAAACAAGTGCAAATAGCACAAGCTTTGCCTTTAGTACTACAGTTAATTTCATCAAATCTAACAGGAAATGGCTGCTTACAGCTCTGTAAATCTCGACATTAATATAAAATAGTTCCTTGGGATGGCATCCTAAAACTTACAAAATTGATAGCCCAAAAACAAGGACTATTCCGGTAATATAACTCCCCTATTTGATCTCCAGAAATTGACAAAAATCTAAGTGTGGAGGAGCTTTCTTGTAGAAAAGCATCTGTACTTCATTTACTTCTCACTCATCCTTTCATAGCAAGCATGGATATTATGCAGATCAAGTTTTTTTTAATCAATTCACAACTCTTCCTGTCTCAAGTTCAGCACTTGAGAACATCTGCAAAGTGCCGACAAAAGATACAAACAGTCCTTTAATTTTTTGTAATTCAAAAATTACCCAATTTAAACAATGTTAAGAGTTTGTTGCGAACAAGGAATTATTGGTGTGGATTTTGCATATATGATACTGCTTAAAAGTATGCTTGAGAAGAATGGATGAAGTAAAAATACTGAATGGCAAGTGAATTACGAACATGCAGTCTAACTGATATACCATGTTATATGAAATTTTCATTTTTCGTGAAGTACCCATATCCAAACGACACGACATAAACATGGGTGTGGTTTCTCGACATTCCAAATTGGTAGAAATGTACATATAATTGAGAAAATTGATTTGTCCGACACTAAAATACGTATCCAAATATTTACTACACTAGTCCTATGAAATACCTATATAATTGGATGATGACATCAAATACCTTTTGCCTATGAAGTTATGCAATAGATTGATATCATAGGAAAAAAAGGCTCCAAAGCTTACTTGCCTCGTTAAGGTCCACAGGAAAACCGGTTACCCTTGGCTGGTTATCAGCTGTGCAAGAGAAAGATTGTGGCAGACCAAATTCGGGTGGAGAGTTTGTACTCCGGCTTCTAGTACAATTTGAGGTAGTTGTCCTCAACTGATGATTCAAATAGACATCCAAGCTAGAACTCACCCCACTGTGTTTTTTAATTTTTATTCTCCCCCTTATGATTAGAGATATTGAAATTAGGAAATCAAATGGGGAAAGATCTACAGCTTAAAAGAATTCTCTTTTGCATTAGATAGTAAATTTATCAATACTCATTATTTTTCTTAGAGCTTTAGGTACCTGTCTTTTCGCTTTTCAAGGTATCTCTGCAGTGAGACCTTTCTGCTAGCTTGACCATCTGCATCTTAAGAAGAGCCACCAAGAATTTTAAGAACGGAAATAGAAAGTAATATGTCCATATCAAATATCAAAAACTTCTTCAATGGTAATGCCTCAAAAATTATCGCATCAGAATCTCGTAGTAGGCATAAGATCTCGGCAGGTTGTTTCACTAGGCATTCCTGAAGTTCTTTATAAGCAAAAAGATCCCCTCAAGTTTGTAAAACATATCACCGTTCTATGGTGAACCAAATGAAGAAATATAGATCAAGAAAATGTTAATAAAGTTTAAAAAAAGAGAAAATTGAGATATGAGCTTTCTTGTGGGGGAAGAGGATTGGAGGGGTTGGTCCATACCAACTGTAGTAGCAATAAACTGTTAGTGGTAGTAGTTCTAGAGAAAATGCTCGCAAAGATGGAGGTGACAAAAGGGGGACAGGTGGTTATAAAACATCACTATTCTATGGTGAACCAAATGAGGAAATATAGAGCAAGAAAAAGTTAATAAAGTTTAAAAGAGGAGAAAATTGAGATCTGAGCTTTCTTGTGGGGGGAGAGGATTGGCAGGGTTGGTCGATACCAACTGTAGTAGCAATAAACTGCTAGTGGTAGAAGTTAGAGAAAATGCTCGCAAAGATGGAGGTGAAAAAAAGGGGACAGGTGGTTGCAAGATTGAGTGGAAGTGTAGGAAGAACTATAACATTGATCCATAAATGCTCCAGGTTGATGTGCCATGGCCATAACAGGCAAAAGCATTTCCTTTCCATATATAAATACATCTCCAAAACATGGCCCTTCTAACCACAAACCATGAAAACAATGCCAATATATGACTACAAGTTGAAATAATAGCCAGAAGTGATCGGTACGAGTAACTGTTTTCCATGACAGCAGTCAAGTATGAAGAGTGACAAGTAACCAAAACCCTTACCACGATCACGAGTTTTGTTTCCTTTCTCCGAGCAGTGTTGAGTATATTCAGTGACCTTAGCTGCAAATTCGAAACGAGACAATCATCACCTATTTCCGACATGTATCAGGAGCTACCATTAATCAGCATAGACATTTTGAAATTGTAATCATAAAAATGTCTAAGCAAAGGGACACACGCAGCAGAAAACAGATACTGGACCAGTGATGAATGGAAAAATGGTCACATCATTTGATAGATTTAAATCTCTTAGCAACTAATGTTACCAAAAAAATAAGATGAGAAACTACATTAACATTCAAAACTCTAATCCTTATACAGTTCTGTTCCATATGGTGCTCATCAACACCTAAATGATGGCATATGGGTGGCAATTTCTGACACAAGGGAACAAGACACAATCACAAATGACACCACACGATCTTGACACAATATGCATAACCCCTTTTCATAAATGTGTCAAATATGACATGACAACATGAGTTAACCCTTTTAATATAATTTTTAAGTTTATTATTAGGCTAAAGAACAATTATGGCATCCTAACTTTTAGTAATACTACACTTTGGTTCCCTAATTTATTTATTTTTTTGTAAGATTTAGTCACCTAACTTTTTAATTTTATCAAAATTTGTCCAAAAGAAACTAAATATGTGAAAATTTAAAATTTAAAAAGTTAAGAGGACTAAATCATAATTAAAAAAAAGTCATTTCAACATGTTAAATATGATTGTTATAGTGAAATTTCAACGACTAAAATTTATAATTGAAAAATTAAAGTATCAAATCTACCAAAAAATGTTAAATGACCAAAGTAAAAAATTGATAAAAATTAAGGGATCATTGGTATTTTTCTACCTTATTATTATTATTTTAACACATAACCAGATACGAAAACAACATAACATATAGCACAGATGAATTTAATAAATATTTCTTATTTAAATAATATATTGTAGTTGATGAAGATTATAATGAAATTTAGAACAAATTGTTCTTTGTATTTTCTTAATATATTTTGAATATGTTTAGCTATAAATTTATAGTACAAACTATATGACTATAAAGGAAACAACATATCCTAATTTATAAAAATAACATTACCTATTTATGAAAATAATATCTCTTGATTAAATTCCTAATATTTCCATAATTACATATTTTTTAATAGTCATATTTTCATATTTAAAACTGCTAGAAATCAAGAATCATATTTCCATGTCATCAAAAGGTTGCAAGCAAGCCCTTTGGTGAATACATCTATTGTTTGCTCTTTTGTGGAAACATATGCAAATAGTCTAATTTTTAACTTTTTTTTTAATAAAATGTCTATCAACTTCAACATGTTTAGTTATGTTATGTGGATTAAGGAGTATGTTAATGACTATTTTGTTATCATAGTATAGTTTAATTAAAGATTTTGTTGCAACTTGAAATTCTTTCAATAGTCTTCTTAACTACAAAGCTTCACAAATTTCCTGTGCAATTACTCTAATCTCAGCTTCAACACTGCTCTGGGCAACTACATTCTATGCCTTGCTCTTCCAAGTTACCAAGCATACCACTTTCGATGAGGAGGTCGAGGATATATTTTCGTTGAGATACACTAATTCCTTCTTTGGATCTTGTAACTTTCATGCCTAAAAATCACATGAGTCCTAAATCCTTGACTACGAATTCTGTTTACAACATTTTCTTCAATCTCTTGATTTCTTCCTAATTGTCCCTAATCATGATTATATCATCAACAAAAACTATTGAAATTGTTTCTCATTTCCACCATATCAAAAGAAGATTGTATGATCTAATTATCATTGATGGTAAATTTGTTTCTTCATTACTATTGTAAATCTATCAAACAATGCTTTAGGTGATTGTTTGAGCCTACAAAAAAAAATTTAGTTTACACATGGTATTTTCTCCTTTGTAGAATCTTGATGACATGATCATGGAAACTTCCTCTTCTGATTCTCAATGTAATAATGCATTTTGTTATGTCCAGTTGATGAAGAGGTCATTCCAATTTTGGTGCTGAGGACCCAAATTGTTTTTAATTTAACCATAAGTGCAAATGTTTCAATGTAATCAATTAGCTGGACGGGCCTAATATTTTTCTATTGTCCCATCAACCTTTTATTTAATGAAAAAATTCACTTACAATTAACTAGAATCTTTTCTTTGCCTCACATCCCATGTTTTATTTTTTCAAGCGTTCCCATTTCCTCCATGACAACTTCTCTCCACTATGATTTCTAGGAATTCATGAGTATTTTGTGGAATCTTTGTTCTGTCATGGTGCTTAGGGCACAGAACCCAAAAGACTGTTTTATATGAAACGAATCTAGTTATAGGGTTGAGAATACATGATCTTATTTGTTTTTTATGAGAAATATGTAACTTATAAGACTCAAGGAATTCAAAGTTACCTAAATTCATAGTAGACTCATAATGGATATCTAGATCTACCACTGATTCCAACTTTCTTGGTGCTTCAAGTATGAAGTTCTCCTTGTCCCTCAATTTAGACCCTTGTGAATGACCTCTTTGTTGTGTTGTTTTTCTGTCTCTCCCCTAAGTTCAAGCTCCCATCTATAGATGGCAAGGTAGAATGGGATGGTGTGGTAGACTCGATCTCTCTATTTAGGTTAGAAACTCATTATTTTTATCATGGGTAATGGTAGTGATTATGAAGGAATGGGATTGAGAGTGATGTCCATGTATCGACCAAAGGACTATCCTCACTTATATCTTCTCTCCTTCTGACGAGAAAACTTTTGATAGTAGAAGGTGTTTGTATATTCAATGAAAATTAATGAACACAATACGAACCTCCATTTTTTCTTTTAACAAATACACTTAAGAAAGCCAAATATGGTTATCAATAAATGTAATAAACCATTTCTTGAATACGATTCGACATATGGGATAAACCTCATACATCATTGTGAATAAATGTAAAGGCCTTGAAAGGTTTATACTGAGATTATGATGTTTGAAACTGAGCTTATATCATTAAATAAATTAACAAACACATTGTGAACCCCCATTTTCTCTTTGAAAAAATGCACTCAACAAAGCCAAATATGATCATCAATAAATGTAATAAACCATTTATTGAATGTAACGGGTTTGGAAGGTTTATACAGAGATTTCGAAAGATATGTATGTTGATGTTTAACAAAGTCACAAATTTCATATTGAAAATAATGTTTTATTATTCACAAACATAAAAGGAAATAACTATTTAAAATACTAGAGGTTGAGTTAACCCATTCTATAATGGCATAATAAAATTTCACTATTCTTAGGAACATAAACAATGAAAGTAATACAAACTTTCACACTCTTTAGCACTACCAATTATATTCCCTAATAATAGGTCAGTAAACAAAACAAGATGGAAAAAATTTAGCCGAAGAATGAGAGTTTTATGAGATTACTAGTTAAGTTTGGAACATTAAGTACAAATTTAAGGGTGATACCATTGTAGGTTGGGGAGGTAGATGATTGTACAAAATTTTGAAAATTGGAAAAAAAATTACAAAGTTGAACTAATTTGATGAGGCTTTTGATGGTCAACTGAAGCATGACAACTCTGAGCTCTGTTCTACCTTGGTTTTCAATCTGATGACTTACCATGAATTTCAACATATATATTTTTAATGTCCGGATATACGACAATGATCGCAAAAAATTCTTTTTCTTTATCTATTTCCTATCTGGTATTTGCAGGACTGGTAGGATAAATTTATTGATGACCCACTACTCATGTAAAGCCCATTTTCTTATTGGTGTCCATAGATTGAAAGCCCAAGCCCACCAAAAGCATTAAAAGAATATTTTTTTGACTCATTAGCCCTTTTCGACCTACCGAACCCAGTTTTATAATAACCATCTCCTTCATTTCAACCTTAAAGGTTGATACTTCAAGAGAGATCCATCACGAGAATACCCAAAAGATACATCATGACCAAGAGATCCTCCATGTCTCGACATTGGTTTTCCTCTTGCATGACTTCAACGAATACTTCACGAACTAAAGGTAGAAGTCACCAGCCAAGTATCCTCCAATGGACATTGTTGGACATTGTCTAGTTCACTGCTAAGACCAACAAGGAATCCAAAGACTTTCGACTTCAACCTTTTTTAAATAATGACTACTTGCTTCGACACATTCTCATTCTTTTGACAGCACACAAATTGAGTTCTTGCCAATGAAACCATCTCCATGTAATATTTCCTTCACTCCCTTTTCTCCCTGTTTTAGTTGACATAGTCTCATTTTTATTTCAAAAATCAAAGACGAATCTTCACCATCGGAGTAAGTCTCACATACGACTTGCCAAACATCTTTTGTCGTTGATAAAAAAAAGATAAGTTTTATCATTAGAGGGAATCATAGATTGGATGAGTCAAGCTGTCACCATGGAATTTTTCGAGCTCCATTAGAGAGCACAAGAATTGGTGGCTGTTGGTTTTTTCGTTTCTTCAGTTAGGCAGCCTAATTTCCCTTTTTCATTAATAACTAGTTTCACTAGTTGAGCCCATTATCTAAAATTCCCTATATTCAATTTTTCCATAGTGAGTTATAAGAATGGGCTATTATAGCAACTTGCAATCATGGTGGGATTAGTTTCTGAATTTTGGTAGTGGTTGTCAGAATTTCTCTCATGGTTTAGGGGTAACTGGGTTTGACATATGGAGCTAATTTGAGCAAAAAATAGCCTTGATACCATGATGATTATAATGAGATTTAGAACAAATTGTTCTTGTCTTTTCTTGGTATATTTTGTACAAGTTTAGCTATAAACTTATAGTACAAACTGTAGAATAGAAAGAAAACAAAACATCCTAATTTATAAATGTGATATCACCTATTTATGAAAATAATATCACCTAATTAAATTCTTAATAATTTCATAATTACAGTTTTCCTAATGTCATATTTCTATATTTGAAATTGCTAGAAATAAGGGATTTCAACAATTGACTAATTTTTGAGCTGACTAACACGTGAATAACACGAACATGATGGGTCAAACACAAATGTAACACTCTCATAAATAAATGGGTTAACACGACATGACGCGTTTATTAAAAAGCCAACACAAAACCTTTTAACATACACGATCTATCACCCCTAATAAATGGCATAACATCATAAATTACAAAAAACAACCCTTATGTTTCTTCGCTTGATAATTGTGCCACCCCTAATAGTTGTGCAAAGTGATCAAGCCTTTCTCTTTTCACTTAGAAAACAAACCCTTTGGTTTTTATATGACCTATTAATTTAACTGGTTTTACATTTAACCCTTTAAAAAACATATCTTTTTTACGTTATAAAAATAAAATATATGTGCACCATATTTTTAAATATGCGTAAAATATATGTTTTTTTACGTTATAAGAAAAAAAAATATGTGCACCATATGTGAAGATGAATCTATGTGCACCACATGGAGGGGGGTTAAAAATTAAACTCCATTTATGAAGGGTTATGCTATGTAATTAAATTGAAAACAATTTGAAGATTTATTCCCAGAAAAACAGATTATTAAAACGTACAGAACCATATGTAAAGATGAATCTATGTGCACCACATGGAGGGGAATTAAAAATTAAACTCCATTTATGAAGGGTTATGCTATGTAGTTAAATTGAAAACAATTTGAAGATTTATTCCCAGAAAAACAGATTATTAAAACGTACAGAACCATATGTGAAGATGAATACAATTCACTTTAACTGGATATTATTTTCTACTTCCTAAATGTAGTTGCAAACCAGATGAGGTGCAAAATTACAGTATCAGTACTTCATACTGTATCCAAAAAGAAAAGGAAGTTCCTCTGTCTTTACAAAATTATACCTTTATGTATCGGCTGAGAAATCGAAGCAATAGGAGGAATGCAACCTTTATCACTAGCAGTCTGCGAATGCCATGCAAAGGAGCCAACTGCTGAAGTGCTATCAGAAGAATGGATTGAACTTTCTGCTAAGTGCATGATTGCCCGTGCCTGCAAATCCATATATGGCTTCATTGAAAGGCTAATTCCCAATCCATGCAAAGAAGAAGCTTCATTACCTTATCAGGTGGAACACCATCATACACATTAACTCTGCCGCAGTAGAAAATAGTCAATTGCCCAATTGAATTATCAGTACCACTCTGACTTCTGCAGCAAAGTACCAGATACTTCAAATTACAACTACTTTTAAAAGAAAGCGTGACATTCTGTAAAACAGGATGTGAATTACCAAATTCGTACACAATATTCTAATATTAATCTGACACACTTAGAAAAATGTTAAAATAGCATATAAGCATTAACTATAACCTCTTTTTGCTTCTTCTGTTCAGCAGAGGTTTCTCCAAAGACGCTCAAAAAAGATTACTTTCGTAAATTAAGTAATAAACTACAAACATGCTAATTGTAGAAAAAATTGAACTAAAAGTACTATGTTTAGAGATTGAGTGACAAGGGTAAACATTTCCTTCAGTTATTTCTCTTCAAGACCTTTAAAAATTCGACTTGGTTAATTTCAGTTAAAGAATAAGAGTAAATCAATTTCAAGACTTCTCTCATCTAAGAAATGTTCAAGAATCTGTATGAAGTTTAAATTAGAAATCAAATAACCTATAACCTACTGCTGGGGAACTAATTATGTTGTACATGTGGCGTTGAGCAGATAGAGAAATATACGAAAAGAGTGAGAATATAGATAAAAGGTGGGAAGTTTCAACCGAATTAGGTTTAGCGATTTGACGAATACAAATTGGGGGAAGATAGAAATAATACGGGGAATCTGATATTTCAATTTATAATTCAAATCTGATAAATAAGTATAATAATAGGTCCTATTTATAGGAATAAACTAGATAAATATAAATAATTAATAATAATCCTTAATGCTAATTTAAACAATTAAATTATATACAATAAATTTAAAATACTAGATATAGATAAATCTTTAATTTAACTAAAATATATCCTCTATTTTATATCATTCTCCTCTTGTGACGAAAATTCAACTCCCTAATGAGTTAAAACCATAAAGCAATAATCAGAATTTAAGAAATGACAACAATAGCTTCTTTAAATTTATGATGAATAGGTAGTCCTTAAATAGGAAAAAATTATCAATGTCCAAATAATTGAACAAAAGCCAAAAGGTACCGAGAACCATTGATAATTTAAGAGAAAAAACACTTTTAGTACTTGGTAATTCTATAATATCAGAACAACTATAATATGTATAAATGCGGACCAAAGCAACTTTGTACATCTTGAAGATTTTATTGTCTGTGTATAACTTATAAATGTATCCACTATGGTCTGTGTTAAGCAGTTGTCTTCACTTTTGTAGGTTGGGACTTATTTGCTTGCAATTGATAATTATTATTTTGCAGTTAGAAACACAATTTGTTCCTTTACTTGCTTCATCTCGACTAGTGTTTTATCAAAAATGCTATCAGTTTCTACCTTAATCTTTTCAAACTTGTCTACAAACTATTCCATGAGTTGTGCTTTAGTCAAAACTTCCTGCATCATAGTATCAGATAGTTGGAAATTCACATATAAAAATTGTCCTTCATTATAAATTTGCTTCAAAGTACAAATATGTTGAGAATAAGGATTTGCACCATTACTTGCATGACTATTATGATAGTTGTGATAATTATCATAATAAGGATATAAAGGTTGATACCGAACATAATAAAGAAAAGATAAGGATGGTTGATAATGAGGTTGAATCATATTTAAAAACGAGGTAAAAACATATTACCAAATAACGTCGAAAAAATTGTATGCAGAACTGGAATTTAACCAAACAAAACCAAGGTCTAAGTGGTTTAAAACGGATTATTTAAGTTACTATTCAAGCAGACCAATTTGAAGTTGAATCGAACCAAGGTGATCCAGACTGAAATGAATCAAATCCGAAAAATTTCTAATCAATGTTTTGGCCAAAAAGCTAATGACTGTTTGTCTACGACAAAACAAACAACATAGCAATAGCCAATATGATGTTGGAGTATACCCAGGCAATGGTAGCACTAGTGAAGGTCTAGAAGACGGTGAAAGCAGTGGTCTCTGGAGACAATAAGTAGTAGCAACGATTGGCTAGGGACGCACATTTTTGACTCTCACAACGTCGGGTTGAGGTGTTGGAAGGTTAGGTGTGAACGGTAGTGGTTTCTGGGTGTGATGATGGGGTCTCTTTTCAATGAGGTGGCTATGGCGATGGCATGGATATTTGGTGGCTAAGGGTCACTAGTGGTGGTTTTACGAATTTGATTTTTTTTATTATGATTTTTCCTTATATTTCTTCAATTGTTTTTGAAGAGAATCTAGTTTTTTTTTTAAATAGATAAAGGATATGATTATGTTTGAGAAAACAAAATCTTGTTACTCTAATACCAAACTAACATAGAACATATATAGCAATAGCCAAAGGGGGTGAGAATATACATGAAAAGGGAAAAATTCAAACAAATTAAATATAGGGATTTAACAAATAGAAATCGAGGGGAAGATAGAACATAAATAATAAGAGATAAATTGATATTTCAAATTCATAATTCAAATCTGAGAAATAAATGCAATACTAGGTCATATTTATAGGATTAGAATAACAAACTAGATAAATATAAAATAATTAATAATAACCCTAAATGCTAATTTAAATAATTAAATGATAATCAATACATTCAAAATACTAAATATAGATAAATCCTTAATTTAACTAATATATATCCTCTATGTTGCATCAACATGCTACCAAAATAGGATGCACTAACTTTCCGAACCATTAAATCAGAAAAGAAGACACATTGTGTGCTATATACTCCAACTACAAAACCATTGAACCAATAAGTCTTCAATCAGACAATGAAAACAGACCAACAAAAATGCCATTGTATCTCATTCTTGCTAAGCAATTCATCTTGCCTACCATATCTATTTTCAAACGCCCACCCCTTAACCAAAATCACCAAACGGGTTAGAATTTTTTTGGACTGAAATAAAATGTAATTCAAGCAATGCCAATAACCCATCCTTACTTAAAGGGACTAAAAAGAACACACAAATTCAAGAACAATGAAAATTGGAGCTAAGTGTTGTGAAATTGATTAGAAGATTATGTTTTCACTGAGATTTCACTTTAACACACACTCACACTATTGCACAAAGAGTAACTCGTATACACATTTTTAAAGTGGTTCAACCGAGAAGGTCTACTCCACTCTCCCAAGAACCAAAGCTTGAGAGTACTTAATATCCACCAAGATTGCACAGCTCCTCCTTGAACCTCTCATTGTTTCTAGAGTCATGGAACTCCTGTTTACACCCTTACACAGCTTTACCACCCTCCATTCAATACAAAATCACAACTCACTAATTTTGCTCTCAATGACTCTCTCACACTACAAAGCCTTAACCCTTTATATAGTGTTAGCTAGGGTCATTTACAAGATCAAGCAAAGAAGACACATTTAGCCTACGACTGTTATTGTGCCACCTGTGCAGGAAGTTACCCATGAGACTTCTCGGTACGACCTCACACTAAGCATAGCAGAGTTGACCAAACATAATGCTAAACTATAATTAAATCAATTCCAACAGGTGAATTTTAGCCATAGCCCAACCCTCAAGCGCACATTTTACTAAGAGTTTAGCTAAACAAATCAAATACAATATGAAAAAAAGTTAGACCTTGGACTAATGATATTGTTATCTGTATCAGTAGGTCGCTCCTGAAATGCAGATTTCGATGGTTCCTTTCCCAGATGCGCAACAGATTCTTCAGGCAATACAGACACTAGCCCGATGCCACTAGTTTCCCTACCACAGTGAGCTGATATCTTATTCACCTACAATTATTATTGTTTTCCCCAGATTGAAAAAACGAGTCAGCCTTTCTTTAGAAATGAGCTCAAAAGTTAGAAAATCTCACCATAAAAGAGAATAACACTTTCAGTTTTCTTTTTTTCCCCATTAATTTTATAATCAGATGACAATCAGTTTATTAGCCGAGAAAATGTAGGAAGTCAACATTGATCACGGAAAAGAAAAGGGGAAAAAAATATCAAAAGCCTTTAGTCCAATAGAGGATATTAAGTCTACATGTCAAAATCTTAACAACCGAATAGTCTATACACTGACATTTTCTCTCAACCCCGTAATTAACCCTCCAAATTTCATCGGCAACCAAAAACTACGGTCAAGAGCACTCACTCTTGGAATATTCTGCGGCGGAGATGGCACAATATTTCGAAGAGCTCCGGCACCAGAGTCGTCGCAGGGTTCAAGCATAGCCTTGAGGGAAATAACCTGCTGGATCGCCTGAGATTTGTTCCACGATGGCCGTCGCATCCCTGTACGGACACGTGTCTCATTGTTTAAGATCGAACCACTTTTTTTTCTTTTTTCTTTTTTCTTTTTTAAAATTAAAAAAATAAATAAATCAAAGCAATTGATTTCTAGTCCGGAAAACATTATTTATTCAAAAAAACGAAACGATCAAATAAAATATATAGAGAGAGAGAGACACATATAAAGAAGGAAAGAAGCAAAACCTTTATCTTTTAGGTATTTGCGGCAATCTTCGCGGGTGAGCTGAGAAATGTCATCTTCGGTGAGCTTGTTGAGGGGTTTGTCGAGAATGGAACGAAACGTTGTCGTTTCACTGGCGGTCATGTCGGAGAGCTCAGCACTTCTCTCTCGAACGTTGTCAGTGAGATATAGAACAGAGGATAAAAACAAGAAGGGAAGGGTAATATAAGCACTGAGCTGTAATTTCTGAAAGTTGAGAGGATAAAACAGAAAAAAAAATGAAAAAGAAGGAGAAAAACTATGCGTCCGTGCGGTCGAATTTAGTGGGTAGCTAAAGAGTGGGGAATGGTCGAAGCGTCTCTTTTTAACTCGAAGGGGAATGTGGTGTGAATGCATTTTTTAAGCTGCAATGCACCCTATAATGCCACGTGAGCTCTTCTCTGAATTATTTGGTGTAATTATTTAAGTATTAATCACTGTTCCCTACCTACGCTACTCTTTTATTTTTCGATTTTATCCGCCGGAATCCGGAAAGTTAATTCCTTGTTTGGGTTGTAGCCACGGGCCAGATCTACACAGCAAAACTTATAGGCTTATAGCCATGAATCGGATTATTATAACAAATGTATTAAGTTTTATATTTCTTTAAAATTATCTCTTACTTTTATTTAATATTAAAAATATTTACAAATGTTATCAACGTTATATCTCTATTTAATATTATAGGTAAAATAATAATTTCACCCTTATACATATATAATTTTCGCATGAAAAAAATTAAAAATACTCTCGAGATTTTTAATATCTTTAAAAATACCTTTAATTTTTAAAAAAATTATAATATTTCTAAGATTTAAGGTATGTTCAAAAATGTCCTTATTATTTAACATAAACATAAAAAAGTTGTAAAAAATTACATCAATATCATAAAAATTCTTTTACTACTTACTTATACCCTTAATGTTTTGTTTTTCTTTAAAAATACATATGTTATAATAATTAATTTAATTTTATCAAAAATACTTCTGTTATAATAATTAATTTAATTTCATCAAAAATGTCCCTACTATACTCCTACTTCTTAATAACACGATATAAAATATTTTCTAAAAATATTTAATGTGATATTGTACGTGCTTTGTTAACTTAATTTATCTTCAGGGGTATTTTTGAAAAATATTTTATATCGTGTTATTGAGAAGTAGAGATATTTTTTATGAAGATAAATTAAATATTGTAATAGATGCATTTTTTATGAAGTTAAATTAATTATTAAAGTAGAGAAAAACCTGAAGGGTATTTGCGATAATATTTTGAACGACAATATTTTAAAAAACTATATAGATAGGGGTAGAAAAGACTTTTTTAGATATTGATGTGATTTGTCACGGTTTTTTATGCTTCTATTAAATAATAAGAACATTTTTGAAAATATCTTAAACCTCGGGGGTATTGTAGCTCTTTTTTTAAACGTTAATAATATTTCTAAAGATATTGAAAACCTCGAGAGTATTTTTGATTTTTTTCCCATAAATCATGTCCTTACAAACATTTTAATTATAAATATTTATAATTATTTATAAAAATTTAATTTTTTTTTAAATAATGATAACCGATAAAATATAAAATAATTATTATTATTATAATATCAAAATAAAAATAATAATTTATGGAAACCTTATATATATATATATCAACTATTAATAATAAAACATAATAATTAAAATAATTTTTTATATTTTTTTATTTTATTAGAAATATATGTTAAATATTTTAAAAATAAATAAAAACTAATATCAATATTTTAAAGAACATAATAGAGTATAAATTATATTAACATTTATATTTTTTAAAATAAATATATTTTTGAATAAATATTATAAATAAAAAAGATGATTAAACTGTGAGAAAACTACTAACCGTTTTGTACTTTACATTTAGTTTCATCAGAATAGTTTTTTTATCCCTTAATTTTGCTAAGCTAATGAGATCCTATGTGTACTTTTTTTGGCAAAGATTAGTACAATGTGTAGAAGAAGAAACTTTGATACCTAAGAAAGAAGTTAGGACACCAGGATCCTTCGTGTGAAAAAACAACTGAATAAATTATTTAAGTTGAGTGATGTTTTTAGTGTATCTTCTACGATAATCATGTCATCAACATGTAAAAATAAGACATGAAACATGAAATAATCATATGAACTCTAGCAAAATTCAACATTTCAAATTTTTGTTCGAAATTTATCAAATCATGCACTTATTTCAATCTATAGAGAGATTTATGAAGATGAAAAACGAGAGTTTTTTTCATTAGCTGGTAACCAAGCAGATTTTGTATATAAATTGTCTCATTTTGAATGCCCATCAGATGTAAAGACTAATGGTGAATGAACGCACTAACCAACGAGTTACGAACAATAGTCGTTTTGACAAAGACAACAAATATTTCTTCATGATCAATGCCATACTCCTACTTATATCATTGATCCAGCAGACAAGCTTTACACCTATCTAGACTACCATCGGATTATTGCTTGATTGAGTATACCTATTTGCTACCAATAATGGATATATCTAATGGTCAAGGAATGCTACGTATGATTTTCTTCTAGGGCATAGAGCTCATCATCCATGGCTTTGCGCCAACATGCCAATTCTGTTGCCTGCTTATAGGTGGAAGGGACATGAACAGAATTCAAAGTAGTAAAAAAATAAGATGAAATATTGTATCTTTTAGGAGAATTCTCATATTGGACAAGAGGTATAAATGGTGTGGAAAAAGCAAAGGGTTCAGAGGAATTAGCTACTACGGCAGAAAGAAGGCAGTGGCACGACCATTGTATCATTTGCTGGGCTTTGACAGAAAAATTTGTCGAAGTTTTCTCAGGCTATGGCAGATCAAAAACTGAAAGATAAGAAATGGAGGGTGTGGTTGGTGTGGGTCAAGAAGCATAGTATAATAAAAAAATTCCAAGAAGAAAACGTGTCAAGAATTAGCTAGGATTTAGACAAGACAACACCTCTAGAATTTTAATGCAGCAGTCGGACAAACATAACAAAGGGTATGGGAACAGAAACCCAAAAGTGGATTGGATAAAAGAGATGCTGGAAGATGCTAAGATGGTAGAATAGTAGAAGGAGGCATAATTCCTTTGAACTTTGGAAGAAGTATCCAAATATCAACACACCTTAGAGGTAGAGGAAATAAGCGACCTATGGTGCCCAGAAATCAGCACAAACATAATGAGGTAGGGTGAATCACATTCATTGCCGAAGACACCCATATGCTTCATAATTTGCCTAAAAGAGTTAAGTCTAGCTATGGAGTCAAAGGTATTAAACAAGAACTACTCTCATGGTTAGCCAACTCTCATCAAGCTGCATACGATAAGGTAGCCAAGAAAACAATGTTGGATTAATAGATCACATACTTCTGAACAAAAGTAACAGGAGATCCATTTTTCCCCATATAGGTTTCTATGCCACTTGGCTTAACATGTTCATCTTCCCTTTAAGCCTATTTTAAGTAAAACAATGTTGGATTAATTTTACTCTAATTATTTTTTGTCAATTTGATATAAAAATACAATAGTAATATAGATGAATAGCATAGTTGTCAATTATATCATGCTCCAAATTCACATATTCTTCCTCTCTGTTTTAAAAGATGTAAACAATTTGTTTAAATTCCAAATATCCATTTTGATTTAGTTATTGATGTGGGAAAAAAAGGAGACGGATGAAGTGTATAAAGAAAGGAAATTAGTCATGGGATTTAGAAATTGAAGATTTAGAATGGAAGGATTTGAATATAGGGTTAAAAAGATTAAAGAAGATAAAACAAGAAAATAAAGATTATTAATAACAATAAATAAGTAATATAATTATTATTTATTTGAGTTGAACTTATTAATATTTTTTATATTAATATAAACTTTTGTGATTACTTTAAAATTTCTTAATATATCTTAAATAGGAGTATTATAATAATTAATAAAAGTTAAATGTATTAAATTTAGGTTAAAGTGTACCATTGATCCTTAAATTTGAACTAAATTTATACTTTTTGAACTTTTAAAACATACGATTTGATCATCAAATTTTTAAAATTTCATATATAAGTGTTTAAAATTTTAAATTAAATGACTTAGTCCCCAATTTTTTTAAACTTTACACTTAAATTTTAAATTTTTTATTAATAAATATGTATTTTCGTAATCATTCTAGGACCAATATGTTAAGTTTTAAAAATTTGGGGACTAAATTGTAGAATAAAAACCTACATGTGAAGATTTAAATGTTTGAAGATTTAAATATGAATTTAATTAAAATTTGTGGATTTATGGTGCACTTTAACCTTAAATTTAACTTAATAAATCTGTCACTTCTTTTGAACAACAAGAAATATACATTCATAAATAATAATATTAATAAAAGATTACACAAATTTAAATTGTTGTAGATAATTAGCTTCGCTTATATCAAAAAGTTTTGCATGATATATAATAAATGAGTTAACTTGAATTGTTGCTTGACATAATTATTAATTTATCTATACAGATTGTGTTAATATTGTACGAGTCATTTATATTCGCCTTGTGTCATGTAATGTATATTAGTCGACTGTTTTTTGGTTGTTATAATACGATCTCGAACGAAAAATGATGAGTTTTATACAAATATAGTTTACTATTTTTTAGTTGTAATTGACACAAAAATAACGAGTTTAACATAAATATCTATAATAAACTCATAATTAAATTGATTGAATTAGATTCATTCATTAAAATTGTAAGTGAAAACCTTTTGAAGTCACCTTATAAATGTAATAACTTTTATATGATTAATATAATTAGCTAATAGTAATAATGTAAAGATAATCTACAACAAAATATCAAATATATATTTATAAGAGTATAATATATTTGTAATAAAAATATTTTTGTATTTATTGGTCATAAAAAATAAAAATTTTAAAAATAAACCAAAAAAGAAGCTGTTAAAGTTATAAAAGTAAAAAAATAAAATAAAAAATAAATTATAATTTCAAATGATGAATTTGCATATATTTTTAGTTATTATTTACATGAAAACAATATATTCAACATAAATATGATTTTCTCATAAATAAATTGATTGGATCGTTTCTTAAATATGTAAGCAAAAATTGTATGAATTGTCATCCAATTACAATTTAACGATTTTTATACAATTAACAAAGGTAATAAAATAACAATACATAATAAAACTATCATATACAACTATCCATATAAGAATATAATATAACTATTTTTAAAATATTTTGATATTTATTTATATATATAAAAAACCAACAAAAAAAAAAGTATAAGTAAAAGAAAAAAAAAAGAATTTTAAAAATTGTCCTCACAGGTACAAAACAAATACCAAAGGATTGTCGCGCTAAACTATTCTTCTGGAAATAAATAAAAAGCTTGTGTTGTTATTCACCTTAAAGAAAATGTTAAAGTAAAACTTTTTACATAAATTATAAAGAGATACAAATAAAATGAATATAACCAACTTTCAAAAAATGCAAAAATTATCAAATAAATTAAAATATCAAATAAATCTATATATATAAATGTAGCATCGATGACCTTGAGGCTTTGGAGACCATCGTTGTGGTGGCTGGTTATCATATTGGCTAGGTTTGGCATTTACCTGCTGAATTCTTCCAAAAGCACTGCTGCCTGTGTACAAATTTGATTAGGACATAACACATTACTTTCAAAAACACATTCCCCCCGTGCCTTCCAAATCTCATATATAAGCAGTAATTAACCATTACAAGCTCTAGAAGAGTGCTAGAAGATTCGTCAATTGCGAGCTACATTACCTCTGAAAATTAGAGTATCTTAGGTGTAGCAAAAAAATCATCGACACAGGATGCTTGCCAAACCAATTTTACTTGACCACATTCCCATAGAGCGTAGGAGATGGATTCTTCATATTTTTTTTTTCTATAAAGAGCAGCTTGAGTTTGAGGCTATATGCTTTCTCGTAATTAGATGTCATTTGAAACTTTAATTATATAATCATTATAATGATAGAAATATAATGCTTGATCTTTTGTTTTACTATTTCTTTATAAAAAAATGAAATTGTTTTATAACTCAATAATTTAAATTGACGTAAAGGTAGTTCATCAAAATATTTCATAAATATTATAGATACTCATGCAAGACGCTTGTTTCTATATCTTCGTGCAAGTATTCTCTTTCAATTTCTTTAATTTATTCAATGTTTTTAAAATGAGAGTTAAAGATCACTACAAGTCATATAATTTATCAAAATATATATTTTAATTTCTTATTTTTTAAAATATACACTTAGAATGATATAATTTTTTAAAAGTTTCAACTAACTTTAAATAACATTTTTTAAAAGATAAATTAAGAATTAAAAAAAAAACTATTTGGATATGTTCTATATGTTTATGTTGAAGATAAGACCGAATCATTATATACATTGTCGAGGAGGAAACCAGATTCACATGAAGTATTGACGTAAAAACTATATGCATCTAGTAATTTACAATGTTTTAATGTATATTTTAGAACATATCTTTATAAATTTATATCAATCCTTTATTTAATTAACACGTGTGTATGTATATATATATATGAAATGAAATACTCATTCTAAGAGTTATTAATCGTATATTTATTAATTTGTTTTTGATAAATTTGATAATATTTTCGATGAAAATATTAATTTTTTTTTAATAATAAAAATCAAAATCCAAAATTCAAAATTAAAAAAAATTAAATTAAAATATAAAATTCAGTTTATACTAGAATTAAGAAACTGAAAAAGCACCCATTGTATACTACTACATCAATAAAGTAAAGAGTATTTGTTTATAAAAATAACTATAATTAATATAATAAATAATTATTAATTAAAATAATATAATTTTTTAACCTATAATTAGTAAATTGACTTATCTTTTGTAAATTACCTGCGAATAATTTCTTACAAAAAAAGCATACGTCATATTTATTCATTAAATACATCACTTATCTTTATTTTCATCTCCTTATTATATTTTTTTCTCTTCTTTTGTACTGTTTATTACCACGTGCTCACAATTTAAAAAAAAAAAAGATACAAAATTGAAGGAACTTTTTTTCTTAAATACTACAACGATAACCAACCGGTTATCTAACAATAAAAATATATAAAATAATCAATAATGTTAATATATATCTAGTAACATATTAATGTATATATATATCTGTTAATATATATCTATTTACTTTAGAGATATTTATATCTAGTTTACTTATAATTCTTATATAAATGAACCATGTATATTAATTTGAAGTACATAATAGAATACAATCATTAAGTATTTCTAACATGGTATCAGAGCCATTATTCTTGTTTTTCTAGCAGTCTTGTCTTTTCTGATGTTACTTAACCCTTATAGCTTCCGCTGTCACAATAGTCGCTGCAATCATTCACTGTTGAACCTCCGACGTCTTTCAGTCGTTGTCCTTAGGTTCCGGGACTACATTCGTCGTTGTTAAGAAGTTCTGTACTACATAAACCACTACAATCATCGTCGTCACCGTGCATATTGTTCTGATAATTTTTCTGCATATACCACTGTGATCGGCTCGACCTGATCTACACAACTGTGGAAGTATCGTAATCATCAGACATCGCACGCTCCCTCACGCACCGCTCAAACGATCTGCACGTCCATTCACGCGTCATCGCCGTAACTAGTTGCCACCATGAATCTTAACTCGACGACCTATCTTTAGATACCACTGTGATCGCCGCGACCTAATCTACATAACCGTGGGAGTATCACAGTCATAAGCCGCCGCACGCGCCGAAAACAACAACCGCGCGTGGATCTGACACGCCAAGCACACCACGCTCTGCTCATGACGTCATCAGTAACTCCCTAGGGCTGATGTCATCATAGCATCCAACTGACGTCATAGAGCCCGCTACCCGTTGACTTTTGCTAGACCGTGCTGCCTGTTGACTTCGCTGACCGTACTGCCTATTGACTCTAACCGTTGATAGTTGATTTTTCATAGTATAGGTCCTTTCTACTCAATTTTTCGCGTAGATCTCATTTTTGGAGTCCGTTTTTTCATATTTTGTTTCCAAATGGATAAAAATGATGTTTTTGTTTATTGTCCTATCAATACTATATTGGAAGGGATTAAGAATTACTTGTCATGGTCTCAAGCTATGTGCAGTTTTCTTAAGGGTCGTATGCTCTAAAATTGGTGCAATTATCATTCCTGTTAAAGAAGTAAGTGAAGAAGATGCTATTTTCCTTCGTCGCATGACTGAATGGGATAGTCACAATCACATGATCCTCACATGGATTCAGAATACTTCCATTCCCTCTATCTCCAATATGTTGGGAAGCTTTAATGATGCCAAATAAGCATGGGATATGTTGGCCAAAAGGTACTCCACTACTCACAGATCCATGAAATATCAGCTAATAGTTGAATTGCATCGACTTTAATAAGAACCAGGGCAATCTATCAATGACTACTTTGATCAGCTTCGCTTCCTTTGGGACCAAATTGACCTTTATGATCCAGTTTAGGCATGCTCAATAGATGCTCAGCAATATGCTACAATTAGGGATGAATTTCGTCTCTATGAGTTCTTGATGTCACTCCACAAGGACTTTGAGCCCATTCGAGGTCAACTACTTAATCGTAGTCCTTCTCCCTCTCTTGATACTGCTATAAATGAGTTGGTTAGAGAAGAAGCTCGACTTGCAACCCTTCAAACCCAGAATAAGTTCAATGTTTTGGTTATTACTCCTTCTGCTCCTACCAATGAGCAACCTCAGCAATCAGGTGATTCCTCTGGCCTTTACAATCGTCGCAGGCAGAGCAATAAAAGGTTCTGCAATTATTGCAAGCATCATGGCCACACCATTGAGTCTTGTTACCGTCGTAACAAATCTACTACTGTTGTTGCTAATACTGAGCCTACTTCGTTGATGCCTTCTAGTTCAGTAGAGTCCCAATCTTTTGGATCCACTATCAACCTCTCCTCCTCTGAACTACAAAAGATCATAACTCAGGTTGTTCAAATGGCTGGTAATGTATCTCTTTCCACTACTCTCTCAGTTTTGCCCAGTAAGTCTCAAACTTGGCTTTTTGACTCTACATGTTGTAATCACATGACACCTCACTCATCTTTATTCTCCAAACTTGACCCTGCACCACATCCTCTTAATATTCATATAGCTGATGGTTCCACCATTCATGGGAATAGTCTAGGTTTTGTTTCGACCTCTACCCTCTCTGTTCCTAGGGTTTTTCATGTACCTGACCTATCCTATAATTTATGCTCGGTGGGAAAATTAGTTGAACTAGGATATCGCCTTATTTTTGACTATTCTGGGTGTATTGTGCAGGATCCGAGGACGGGAAAAGAGCTTGGGACCGGTCCTAGGGTCGGGCGTATGTTTCCCGTAAACAATCTTCATCTTCCACCGGTTGATCCTATCTATGTTGCTGCTGCAACTCCTGTAGTTTCTTCCTTACCTTCTCTTGCACTTTAGCATTCTCGTCTTGGTCATGCCCTATCCACTCGGGTACAACAGTTAGCTTCTACAGGTCTATTGGGTTCTGTGTCCAAAGATAATTTTGATTGTACTTCATGTCAGTTAGGAAAACAACCAACTTTACCTTTCAATAATAGTAAATATATCTCTAATAGTATTTTTGAGTTAATTCATTCTGATATTTGGGGACCTTCGCATGTTACTAGTATTGGTGGATCTCGATATTTTGTTGTTTTTATTGATGATTATTCTCGTTATAGTTGGATCTTTCCAATGAAATCTCATTCTAAAATCTTACCAATACACAGTAACTTTGCAAAAATGGTTGAAACACAATTCTCCAAACATATCAAAGCTTTTCGATCTGATAATGCTCTTGAATATACTCAAAATGCTTTTCAAGCTCTGTTGCACTCCTATGGCACTGTACATCATTTCACCTGTCCAGGAACCTTTCAACAAAATGGTCGAGCCGATAGAAAACTTTGTCATATTCTTGACACTGTTCGTGCTCTTCTTCTTTCTGCCAAAGTTCCTGCCCCATTTTTGGGTGAAGCTGCTCTTCATGATGTGCATGCCATTAATCGCATTCCAAGCATTGTCATTCATGATCAGACTCTGTATGAGCGCCTTTTGGGTCATATCTTAACTATCATTACATTCGTTCATTCAGATCTTCCTGTTTCGTTCTTCTTCATCCTCATGAACACAACAAACTTGAGCCTCAATATAGACTTTGTTGTTTTCTTGGTTATGATGAAACTCAAAAAGGGTATCGATGTTATGATCCTGTCTCACATCATCTTCGTGTTTCCCGAAATTTTGTCTTTTGGAAACACCGCTTATTTGTTGAACTTTCTCACTTTCGTTCTTCCCTAACTAATTGAAATGTTTTAGAAATCTTTCCAAATAAGTCTCATGTTCTTTCTAAAGATATTCCTAATCCACCTATGGACTTCACTATTCAATCTTCAGATATTTTTGATGATTATCCTAGACAGGTTGTAGAAGAACAGGTTGATAACGAGCTACCCCACCTTGAACATATGTCCCCTGCTCTTGCTCCACCTAAAGATCCTTCACAAGACATTCCACCTCGCCACTCAACCCAAGTAAGATCCATTCCTACACATTTACTTGACTATCATTATTACACTGCCCTTGCTACACTCCATGAGCCTTACACCTATCGTGAGGCATCTACTAACCTTTTTTGGCATATTGTAATGAAAGAAAAGATTGATGCATTAACCAAAAACCATACTTGGGATCTGGTTACTCTCCCTACTAGTCAGTCTATGGTTGGTAGTAAGTGGATCTATAAGATCAAGACTCGCTCTGATGGGTCCATCGATCGCTACAAGGCTCGTCTTGTAGCAAAAGGTTTTACACAAGAGTATGTGATTGATTATGAAGAGACTTTTTCTCTAGTTGCCCGTATTTCCTCTGTTCGTACCATCTTAGTTGTTGTCACTGCTAGTAAATGGGACCTTTTTCAGATAGATGCCAAAAATGCATTCCTTAATAGGGATCTGTATGAAGAAGTCTATATGTAACCTCCTCCTGGTCTTTCTATTGAAACAAATAAGGTTTGTCGCCTTCGACGAGCACTTTATGGCCTTAAACAAGCTCCACGAGCATGGTTTGCCAAGTTCAGCTCCACCATCCTTCGCTTGGGTTACACTGCCAATCCTTATGATTCTGTCCTATTTCTTCGTCGTAATGATAAATGCACCATTTTGCTTCTCCTATATGTGGATGATATGATCATAACTGGTGATGACCTTAGTGGTATTCAAGAACTCAAGGATTTTCTTAGTGAGTAGTTTGAGATGAAAGACCTTGGACATCTCAGCTACTTCTTGGGTCTTGAGATCACTCGTTCCACAAATGGTCTTTATATTACTCAAGCTAAGTATGCATTTGACCTCTTATCTCAAGCTGGACTCACTAACAGCAAGATTGTTGACACTCTAGTTGAACTTAATGCACATCTCACACCATCAGAAGGGCAACCATTGTCTAATCCCTCTCTTTATATACGATTGGTTGGCAGCCTAGTTTATCTTATAGTTACTCGTCCAGACATTTCTTATGCTATTCATCAGGTGAGCCAATATCTGTCTGCTTCACGATCAACTCACTATGTTGCTATTCTGTGTATTCTACGATACTTGAAAGACACTATCTTCCATGACCTTTTCTACTCAGTTGATTCTCTTTTAATACTTCGTGCATTCTCTGATGCTAATTGAGCAGGAGATCCCACTGATCACAGGTTCACTACAGGTTATTTCTTTCTCCTTGGTTCTTCTTTGATTTCTTGGCGAAGTAAGAAACAAACCTTCGTGACCCGCTCTAGTACTGAAGTAGAATATCATGCTCTTGCTGATACCACATCTAAGCTTCTTTGGCTACGATGACTTCTTAAGGATTTGGGTGTGTCCACATCCTCTGCTACTACTCTTTATTGTGATAATCAGAGTGTCGTTCATATTGTTCACAACGATGTCTTCCATGAACGAACTAAACACATCGAGATTGATTGTCACTTTATTCGTTCTCATCTTGTCCAGTGTGATCTCAAGTTTTTCTCCGTTTCCTCCAACGATCAATTTGCAGATATCTTCATTAAGGCACTTCTCAAATGACGCACTCATAATTTGGTTGAGAACCTCAAGTTGGTCTCACATACACCTTGAGTTTGAGGGGGACTGTTAATGTATATCTATTTACTTTAAGGATATCTATATTTAATTATTTTAAATATATCTAATTTACTTGTAATTCATATATAAAAAACCATGTATATTTATTTGAAGTAAAGAATATAATATAATCATTAAGTATTTTTAACGAATAATAAAATATTTTATAATAATAATTTTTTATATATAAATAAATATATTCACTTAAATCAATAGATAAAGATATTTCAGTAACCTAGGAGAAAAAAATGGTAAATAATGGTGGGTAGGGCATAGGGTTATGGACGTAGGTTCTCAAGCCTGACTCAGATGTCGTCCCCTGTCAGAAGACATTTCCCTTCTTTCTCTTATTTCATTTTCTTAGTCCCTCACACACGTACTAAGCACACGTGTTTTGTAACTTATCTACCTGAACACCCCCTACTTTTGGTAATCTTACAATTAATTCAACTGCTCTCTTTACTATTTTTTCATTCCTCTTATTGCAATTTAATCAATAATAAAAAAATGTTGTAAGTTAAATGCATGAAACTTACTTAAACACATTCTAGGTCTAGAACTCTACACTACTCATTATGAGTCTGAATTGTATTGAAAAAGAAAAGAAAAAAAACTCTGCCTCAAGTGTCACTGTGTCAATGGCATTTTCGTGAAATAATACATATACAAGGGCTATTTTTCATCAATCACTATCATTCAGAACTTTACAAAATAAAGCCTATAAATACTCTTTCGTTTCTTTCTTACTATCCTTTTATTTCGTTCTTTGTTTTATCTTATTTCGCTATGTGTTATTTTTGACTTAGATTCTTCCCCCCAGCTATCACCAATATTAAAAAAAAAACTCTCAAGCTAAAATAAACCACAACCTCCTCTACTATCTGTTGCTAAAGTGCGCAGGCGATGGGCGTCTTGCACCACCACCATAGCCAAGGTAATATTGACCACCATTGCAATATAATAAGGCTCTCAACAACTCTCACAGCTTTGACTATACTATTATTTGCCTCCTCAGCCTCTGCTTCAAATTTAAAGACGACCCAATTCGGTGAGAATTTCGAAAATTAATAAGTTTAAATAATAACTAATCATCTTAATTATTTAATATATAGTTTGGAACTGTAGTGAAATTGAGAGCAATGGAGCCAGTAGCACTGAGTGAGAAGAGAATGGGTGGACTGGGTTCGTCACCACCGACGTGTAGATCCAAGTGTGGAAGGTGTTCACCATGTAAACCTGTTCACGTGCCGATTCAACCTGGAATGAGTATTCCTTTGGACTATTACCCTGAAACTTGGCGTTGCGAGTGTGGGAACAAGCTCTTTATGCCTTGAGATCAATTAATACAAATTAATTAAGATCTCTTTTGTAGCTTTACGATGTTAATTACATTGTTAATCATTCTATTGTAAGTTGTGATTTTTTTTTAATCCACCATAATTAAGAGTAATGGAATTAGGTGGGTCTGATTGTAACTTTTTTTTGTTTGCTTTTTCATGTTATGGTCCAGTGGCATTCGAGATAATTTTGGAGGCTGAAAAAGAAATAAAGAACAATGCTGGCATTTGCGATGGGCTTGCTATTCGTGGGCTGTGTTATATTGGTGGATTTTTTCTAAGTAAATACTAGCCCAATATGACTACTGTATATTTGTCAAATTAGTTAGGGTTTTTCAAACTTTCACTCTCAGCCTCTCATGCTCTCTTTTGCGTCTCTTGTTCTCTCTGTTTTTTTTTTCTTTTCTCGAGCTCTCTATTATAGATTTTGTTCCATTGTATATCAGTGAGCATACACATGCTATCCTTCCTCTTGTAACCGAATTAGTTACACTATTAAATGTAGTTATACAGTGGTTGCTATACTACACTAGCTAATATATAATTACTTATTTCATCTTTATCTCCACTATGATATCAGAATTAAAAAAATATCTTTATCAAGTTGAACATGTTGACTAGTATAAATCCTACCAGTTGGAGCATGTAAGCACATGCAACTTGTTATTGAGGTGCATATTCTAAAAATATGTAGGACAATTATCTTAATTGGAGTTTATGAGAATTATAAGATCGAAGGTAGCGAAAAGAGATACAATCGAAAGTTTTTAAAAATAAAAAATCAGGCTTTTTATAATAAGGAAGCTAGTAGGGTATACTATTTTACAAAGCTTTGGTAGGTAATCTATTAAGCATATGAACAAACATATAACCAATATTTCATGTCAAGATTAGATTGTACGAGCATTGTTAATCCTTTTTTTACAATTCTTTGGTTTATGGTTTCCACAACACAATACTATTCAGAGATGTGTTGATAGGTTTTACGACGAGTAATGCCAATGGAACTCAATATGGGAGAGAGAAAATGAAACTCCTTACCTCTATCAGACATAATTAACTTGATTTTACTCTTAAAATTCCTTTCAACCATATGCATAAAGTTGACAAATGACCTAGTTGTTTCATCTTTAGTTTTGAGGAAAAGGATCCACATGTATCGAGTGTGATCATCCATTATTAACACAAAATATTTGACGCCTATTATGCTAAGAACAAGTGATGTCCGAAGGTTTATGTATAATAGTTCGAAAGGCTTTTGGCAATGCACATATGAAACTTTAAAGATAACCTGTGTAATTTAGACATGACACATGCATAGTAGAAATGATTAGCAAAAGAATTGCCACACTCAACATAAGATGACTTTATAAGAGTATCAAGCATCTCATTCAAGGGGTGTACAAGCTTATTAAGCCATACATATAAATTAATAGTATAAAAGGAAAAACAAATACTACTATCAGTAGCTTTTGGAGCCACAAAAAGGTGCCTTCGTTACTAATGTTGTCAACTTGAGAAACAAGATAAGGAAAATGCCTATGTACCTTACCTTCTAGCTTGTAAAGGCCATCACATAGAGTTCTTTGAGCCATTAATCTCTTTGATTGTGCTTCTTTTACAAAGAAGTGAGTAGCATGAAACTTAACAATAGCATTATTATCGAGACATAGTCTATGCATAAAGATAAGGTTATGTGACACAGAAGGAGTATGTAAAACACCTTGCTTAAATAGTACATAATTAGTATGAGAGAGATGAGTAACATATGTTCAATCATGAACTCTACTATTGAGTGACTAGTGATTATTTACAGCTACATTTTCTTCCCAAGTATAAGGCACCGAGTGAGTAAGGTTGTGTATGTTGTTTGTTGGGTGATGTATAACTTATAAGCCCATCAACTAACTACTAGTAACCTCCTAAGAGCCACGAGCAAGTATAGCAATAGGTTGTGCATTGAAGGTTTTACGAGTAAGAAGATCATTTAGAAGCATTTATTAGCAGGATGACCAGGCTTTCTATAGCTTTTGCATGGCACCTAGGGTCCATTCCTTCTAACATTAGTAGGCTTATTATTATTGAAATTTTATAGTTTCTATGATTAATTGGAGTTAGATTTATGCAAAAAATCATGTACATCCCATCTAGAGGCACTGGATGATGTAGATGCATAACTCTTTAAACCAAAAGAGTTAAAACGTGCAACATTAGCTTGCAAAGCATTATGAATGTCACCATGAGATCTTTGAGTCATGAGTCTTTTATGACATCAATTCACTCTAAAAATCACTAAATTGCACTTTTTTTTATCTCATCAGTAGAGACATAAAAGAGGGAAATGGATTGTAGTCTGAATCATGTCCACCTAAACTATAGAGAATTAGATCTCTAAATGTCACTTCCTTATCAATTGTTTCAATATTATCATCAATTGATTTCAATCTCAATGTTTAAGGTTTAACACTAAGATCATTCATCTTCAAGGTTTGCATCTCAAGCCTTAAATCATAATTCAAGCAGTTAGCTGAATTTTTTTGTTCTAGTGCTTGCTATTGACGAACAATTGAAGCTACACGGGGTAAATGTAGATGCATTGATGGTGAAACTGAGTCATAAAACCACAATTTCACTAGATTACTCATTCAATTTCACCGAGTGAATTTAGAATTGATCAATTATGATCCAATAGTAAACTGGGCATAAGAAAAGGATTGATGATATCCTCAAGGTAATAAGCAATTATGGCTACAACCATTTGATCTCTCTAGATCAAATGGTTTATATTGATAAGCTTAATTGAAAAGATGAGATTAACAGGAGATGTAGAAACACCAAAAAATGAAGAGAACGAAGAAGGAAATATTGGAACTAAATTGTTGTTGTTACCATTATTGTGTGTGGAATAAAGTGGAGAATTGATTGTCATTGATAGATCCTTCAAGACCTTAAGGTATGATTCTCCCAGTCATTCTTGGGAGAATGGAACATGTTGAAATATATTTCCATTTTATATGAGATTTAGTGATGGAAAATAAGCTTGATGTTCATTATAATCCCATAGAGAAATATGTGGTTGATATCATAACCAAATCCCTTGGTAAAGCACATTTTGTTCCATTAAAGAATAAGCTCATAGTTCTATCTCCACCATAAGCTTGATGGGGACTATTAGACATTGTGTTCCATTATATATCAATGAGCATACATATATGCTATCCTTTCTCTTATAACCAAATTAGTTACACTATTGAAGGTAGTTATGTAGTGGCTACTATGCTACATTAGTTAGTAAACAATCATGTAAAGGCTATAAATATAGTATATAACTAATACAAGTACACTCTCAAAAGAATTACTCATTTCATCTCTATATCTTATACTCTTTCTTTGTACTTTCTTCTCATTAAGCTCTCTTTATGTCACATAAGTCCATTGATGCTTTAGAGTTTCATATTCATGGATTTTTCTAGTTCTTCAAGTCTCAAACTAAGAGGTTGTTTGATGACTATCTTTAGTTAAATCTCTATATAGTTTTTAGTTTAAGTCTTAAATAGGGACTTACCCACCAAGTATCATGAACTCACATGAGATAACTAAAGGTCATAGTACACTTCTAGAGATGTGAGGCTTGTGATTAAAGCCTTTAATCACACAAACTCCCTCGAGAACAAAAGATGGAAGCTATATATTGTCATCCAGAAAATACTCATTGCTTGCCATTCTCAAAAAAAATTTCAAGCAAGAGGGTTGGGAGATAGTGAAATCCATAAAGTAGGGCACAACTTCATTATCAGACCACCTAACACTTGGAAATTTTTTCAAGAAGACCATATTTTCAAAATTATTCCTAGACTTGAGAACACACCAGAACACTTAGGAAAAAGATTCGGCTAAACTAATTGAGGTCAATAGAAGAATGGAAAGCGTCGAAGTCCAAATAGAATCAAGTCAGGAATACATCGCCACCCTAATAGAGTGGGACAACCAGTCGTTAGACCCCCAACCTGGTATACCACAATCGATAGATGAAGTCCTACTGACTACCCGACCATCATCACTTACAGAGTCTTATCGACCAACCAACCAATAAATAGGTCGAAACTAATCATCCAACCACCACTGCCAAGCCACAATAGACCAAGAAGTCGAGTAGCTAACTAGCCAACTAGTTAGTTGACCATATATCGGTCATGCCATATCGTCTGCCATGTTTCTTCACCAGCGCTGTCCTACCTTAGTTGCCATTCGTACTGTTAGGTGACATTCAAAAATTTCTTAGATCCATATTGTGGGGTAATGTTAGATCATGTGCGTATTTGGGGCTAACTCCTCTTGGTCAACCATGTAACTCCCGAAAAAGTTTGCAAAAATGTATTCCCTAAAGAGTCCGGAAGTTACTAAGGTGCTAAGTGAATATTCTTGATCCAAGTCTCGACAATGTGTTGGACTAAGTTTTGTATCGACGTAGTGATTTTAACAACAAATAAAGCATGTCCTACATCAACAAGAAAAGTGTGTTCGAAAACAACAAGAAAAAAATATGTCTCCTAATAAAAAGCAAAAAAGGTGTCCCGTATCAACAAAAAATGAGTGTCTTGTATCAAAAAAATGCAAGTAAGTTCTAAAGCCCAATATTTGAGAAAAGTTTGCTATGTTCTTATTATTCATTAAAGTCGTGATGCTTCTATTGGCCAATAAAGTAACTACCCACGAAATGACAAACAAAAACAAAGAAAAGACTAAGTTCTATAAAGGTTACCCCTGTTGGCGTCCTCAAACAGAATAATCAAGATGGGCATCACCCACATTACCTCATGATATTTCTATAAAAGTATAGTTATTTGGTCACTTCATGTTAGTATTTGTTTTGTTTTATGATAAATATTGTTAAAAAGATCTATGATGCTACTCCCAAAAATATAGCTGAAGCATATTTGTTCCTAGTTAGGTACCTAGACACCTAGAAACAATTTTGTGAATGCTTGTGTTTTGGATGCATCCATAAAAGGGGAGAAAATTTGGCATTGTTGGAAGACATTTGTGTTGCACATGTATGTTTATTGTCTTGTTAATTCCAACTTAATAATGCATATTTATTGGACAGTTGAAGTTAATATTCTTGAAGAATGGAGATTAAAATAAATCTTAAGAAATGCTAATAACCTATTATTTTTAGTTAACACAATCATTTTAACTTATAGATTCTCATAATATCTAACTAGAAAAACTCTTTAGGTCCCATTACTCACTTATTCTCATTTCACCCCACTCAAAAATAAATAAATAAATAAATTATAAATGCTTCATATGAGTCCCTGTATGGTTTCCACTTAGAAATGGGCACGTGGACGGTTTTTGATATAACTGTCCTCGAACCGAATTATAAAACCTATAACCGAAACCGTTCGAAAACCGTTACGGTTCGGAGACGGTTTTTTTACCCGCGGGTAACGGTTCGGGACGGTTATGAAAAAAACCCCGAAAAAAAACCGAAATATATATATAATTTAATTTATTAAATATATATAATTAATTTTTTATTTATAATTTAATATATAATTTAATTAATTTCGGGTAGGGGTACTATTTTTAGTATAACTGTAACTGTTGTTTCATATTCGGTTTTTACCCGAAATCGTCCCCGTCCCCAAAATTTACCGGTTTAAAACCGAACCGTCGGTTCGGATAACTGCGGATAATCGAACCCACGGTTTTTTTGCCCATCCCTATTTCCACTTCCTTTGATGAGTCCCATTTGCCGAGGATGCTTGTATTCCGCTAGGTCCTGCTATGTTTCTATTTAATTTGTGAAGTTCGTTCTCTTCCAAAACAACAACATCCAAAAAAAAAAATCACGGGCAATAAATCGAAGTGGTTCACTTCATAATAAAGTTTTCTTAGTACTTTAAACACTTACAAAGTAGACATACAATAACACCAAACATATTTCTAGACATAACACAATTTACTTCCCATTCAAAAATATATATAAAAAAGCAGGAACTCAGTGAGGCAGACTTTCAGTATCAGCAGTGGCGGAAAAAGGGAAAAAAACCATTGAAATTCAAATAATAAATTCAACAGTTTGAAGCTCCACAGGTGTAGTTTCCTTCCCATCTCTGATAGCTATTAAACTACTACTATCAAATTCTAAATAAGCTTTCATGAAAGAAACCACAATTCCACCAACAAATTTCCTCATGGGCTCTCTACTCTTTCCCTTCTTGCACAAACAATATGTTACTCTTCCTCTAATCCCTTTAGTTTCGTCATCTAGCATATCAAGATGACCATAGTCCTTAGCAACAAAATAACAAGCTGGTTCTCTACATTCCCTATAGAATTCTTCATGATTAACACCCTTTGGAGCACAAGGAGGGAATAGAGGATTCTTTTTAACTTCACCTAAACCGGCACCGACAACCATCACAGCCATATGATCAAGGTCAAAGGAATGAGGAACATAGGTGAGAACGGGTGGAGGGGTTTGTTTTCCTTTGTCCATTCCATCAACTGGGTCAATGCCAATTAAGGTAGAAAACTTAAGAGCAGTGAGTTCTTTCCTTAAAGCTAGTGCAAAAGATGTTTTGCCTCCTCTGCTGTGTCCTGCAAGTGCTAGCTTACTTAGATTTGCCTGAACATTTAGTGGTAGTAAACCTTGGAGTCCTTTAGGTAACCAATTGGTTATTGCAGCTGTGGACTTAATCTCATCATTTGTATCTGCTCCAGCAATCTCGTATAACTGTTGATCATCAAAGAAAGAAAGAAAAAAAACATGTCACTAACTAGGCTAGGAGAGAAGGACTATCTTATCCACTGAAAGAAGAATAAGGCAAAATAGGTAGCATAGTTGGATTTATTATACGGAAATTACAACAAATACAACAAATAAAGGTGATATTTTTTCACATCAGACGACATTAGTATGGTTCCAAATAAATTTTATTCGCAAGATGAACCACAATAAAGGTATAATTTATAATTAATTACTACAATTCAAATATGTAATTCCAAATAAAAAATAGACCACAAATATTGGTGATATTTCAACGAGAACTATGGGATGAAAAATGTACCTAAAACAGCCACGTTTTGCTCGTAAGGTGACAAAGGAAATTGATTGCAGAGTGATTTTGAAACATACAAAGAAAGAAGGGTCTTTTTTTTTTATGCAAGAACAGGCACTTTGGGATTTTCATTTCATATTTTACCAACCACTTGTTGCGTAAATGATTTTTTTTTAAATGCATATTAGTCTCATAATTTGTGGTTCAAATAATAGTAATTGTATTACTCATATATTATTAAAAATGAACATCATAATCAATAAAAAAAACTTTAGTCGTGAGATTTTCACAAATAATGAAATTAAAAACGCACAATCATAAATTATGAGATAAAAACGTGTTTTTTAACATAATATTAGAAGTTTTTTTTCTTCTTATTTAACTATTTGCATCTTTTAGATTTTAATTTATTGATTTGAATTGTTAGTCTAGTTAAGTCAGAAATAAAATTACTATTTAAATTGATGAAAATAAATATCAATAAAAATAATAATAATTGAAAGATACAAGTTTAAAATAAATATTAAAAAAATATCAAAATAAAAACAAGAATATCAATCCTCATAGTTTGTGTCATAAACTTTGTTATTTATGCTTTAGGAACTAAATTTTTACATATTTTTAATATTATAAATAATTTAAATTATTTTTTAAAGAATTTATTTATTTATTTATAATAATAATAAAACTAATATTTTTAAAAGTATAATTAAATTAAAAATTAATTTTAAATAAAATAATACTTTTATTATGGCGTATTCGTGTTAAATTGCTATCCTATCGTGTGAATCAATATTATCTATATAAAGCATCTAACTTAAGGACTAAGGTAAGGGAAGCTTTAAATGAATGAAAGGAAGTTATTGCAGTAACATCCAAACGTAAAGACAGTTGGTCTTGGGAGCAACAGTAATCACTCAAAAGCTTTGGGGAAAAAAATTTAATATTATTAAACTTAATTTATATATTTATAAAATAACAAATATTAATTAAATTGATTAGACTATTTGTTACATTAAGTTTCGAAAAAAAATTAAGTATTATTAATCTTAATTTGTATATTTATTAAATATCATTTATTAGTTAATTGAATAAACTATTTGATCCATGTACCAAACCTTTCAATTGGATAAATATAATATTCAACTTCTTAAATTTAATTAAATTAGTATAAAAAAATTTATAATACCCTTAGAAATATTTAGATTAATCAAATTTAAAAAATTATGATATTAAATTAATCAACTATAAAAAAAATCAAACTACCAAATTGATGAATTTGGAGAATGTATACTGACAAATTAGTCAAATTAACATCAAATTAGGCATTAAAACAAATAATTATTACAGTTCACTTTGAATATTTTGAGATCAAGAGGAAAATCCAAACTCTAAAAAAGTTGATGTTTTTGGATTTAAATATTTTTTAGAATAAATGTTTCATGTTTTTATAAATTCTTTCTGTGTCATAAAAATAGTGTGAACTTTTATCATCTTAATTAGGGTGGGCACAGGGCACATTGGTTCAAAATAGTGGAATTTGTGCTTAGATCCAATCTAACCATTTAATCAGATTGCAAAACTTGCCTCGAAACGGATATAATCACTTGATTGTATTAAATCAATTGTATTAAATCAGATCAATTTAATCTATATTATACTTTATGCTTTTTTAGCATCTTTTTTAATATAAATTTTTCAACAACAATAAAAAAAAATAAGTATTTGATATTGAATAAAGTCTCAAATGTAGCAATAACAATGCAAGTTGGTGTGATAAATGTCTAGCAATTTGAAGATGACACAAAACGAACGCAACTTACATGCAAAGATTGCCATCCCTAAATACAAGGTAGTAGCATTTGATAATATTATAAATTTAAACCCAACATACATATAAAACTAAATATAAAATTGAGCTAAATTTTTTTCAATTTAGAATGACATATATAAAATATTAATATTATTTATTTTTTATCGATTTATATCAAATTGTAACGATTGATAAATAATGTAATTCACTAATTGATATATGTTTAATAAATTAAGAATTTTTCAATCTAATCCAATAGATAATTTAATTCATTGAATCAAATTTTTTAAATTCATCTAATGTTATACTTTGCACTCATTATTTTCATTGAAAAACATTGTATATGTTATTTTAAAAAAAGTGAAGTTGTAGTTTCAAATGAAACGAGGCATTAATCCCATAATTTTTGACTTAAGTGTTTTTATTCCATAATTTAAAAAAATCCTACATTTTATCCTTAAAATTCAAAACTACATTAATTATATATACTCATTTTAGGACTAATGTGTACTATTTTCGAGATAAAATATAAATTTTCTTAAATTTATAAAATTAAAATATTTTAGATAAAAAAACTATAAGATTATATGAATTATGTTATTTTTTCTTAAGAAAGTTCCAATGAATGTGGTATAAACCAATTTTAAATAATGCAAAAATATCACAATTTTTCATATAATATTTAGTTACCAATTTTAATATTATTACGTGTTAACATGAATGGGAGTTTTATTTTTTATTGATTTGTACCAAAATTACTAATAATTTTATTCATTAAATTAAAATATAAGAAAATAAAATGATTAATATAACAAAATTAAATGTCATAATTATAATTTAATTTACTTATAATATTTAAAAAAATAGTAAAAATTATATAAATTAATAAAATAAAAGTTATAAAACAAAATATATTTATTTTTATGGTTATAAATTTTATGAATATTATTTTTATTTTTTTTAAATATTATTCCGTCCCATGTTTGAAATATGGATATCATTTAAGATGTCTAGATATACCTTTTAAGCAAAAATTGAAGATATTATTATTGTTTACGAAAATTTTGAAAAAAATAAAAGAAATTATAAAATATTTATCAAAAATATACAAAAAATTATAAAACTTAATAAAATATGAAAATAATCAATTATTTATATTTTAAACTAATTTTTTATTTAATATATATATTATCAAATATATAAAATATTTATATTAATTAATTAAAAAATATATTTTTTAATAAAATATTGTTTAACAAGAAGATTTGAAATAATTAATTAAATCGATTAATTATAATTATTATAAATAAATAAATATTTACGGATATAAAATAAATTTTATTAATTATTTGTTTTTAAAAATAATTATATATATATATATATATCACATATGTTAAAAAAAATCAAAAATTGATATTTTAAAGATATTTTAACACAGTATTACTAAAAAAAGAAGAATACGAATAAAAGAAAAATAGAGATTTAGACGATATTATTTTATCGACATTGTTACGATAATTTAATAAAAATATATAGATATGAAATTTAGATTTCAGAATCTGTAAAAAAAAAAAGACACCTTAACGCCGATATTTTCATCACTGATTCCGCCATGACCGAGTTGACTGAGCTAATATTGCAAAAATATAGAAGAGTCCTAACCCACTCACTGTGCATTTCCAGATAAATTTGGTAAAGTTTAAGTCTAAACAGATAACACAAACATTTAGCCCCAAAATAAATAAATAACTGAGAAGTGGGTACTGAAGAGATATATATAGGCTTATAATATCAGACCCAACACTCTCTTCTCAGTCCTTCATGTAATTTTGCTTTGTTCCTACATACTTCCTACTCCGGAAATACCGACGAAATTCTCCATATTAGCAGAGTGACTATTAATTAAATATCACAGTTTCAAAGGCAACAGAAGAAGTTTCACATCTGAGTGAAGTTAAAGTATCTAAATCTATTCATGAATTTTGTAATAAAAATCTGTAATAATTAATTATTTTAGATTCGTTAGGTTATTTTGACAAAGTCCAGTAAAGATATAGAAGTAGTGGGTCAAAGAAAGTAACCTGAGGTGCAATTACTATGAAGCCATGAGAAGCAATGTGTTGGATAAGTTGAGAGTAGAAAGAATTGTAGAGTAGATAGCCATGGATGAACAATAAGACTGGAAATTGTCCTTCTTCTTCCGGTAAAGCAATCAAAAGAGGCTTTGGTGGTGGAACTGTTTCTTTTGTGCCTTTTTCAGTGTCTACTCTTTGGAGAACTGTGTTGTGATTCCCAGTCTCAAAAACATTCACAATTGCTTTTGAAGAAGAAGAAGAGAGAGCCATCCCTTTAACTATAGAGTAAACTTTGTGAGTCTCCCACTTTGCTATGTTTTGTTGGATAAGTTTAATCTTGTGGTTTTTATAATCCTACCTATTGGCAGAACCGTAAATGTTTAAGACTTTGAAACATATGATTTACAAACTCATTCTCAAGGAACTCTATTTCGTAAAGTATGTGTTTAAGTAACATATATAAATATTTAAATATTTTATTTTAATATAAATTAAAAAAAAAATATACATTTAATATTCAAATATGTGTAATTTGAAATAATAAACACACTGGATTGGACATCCAGTAACAAGTAGCTACTAAATGATTAAAAAATATTGCAACCAAGCTTTTATTTATGATTTTTTTTAAAGATATTATTATATATTATTTAAAATGAAAGAAAATTAAGTCTTAGTATCCCATTATTAATTAAATTATATATGAATTTTATTTTAACGTGGAATTTTAAACTTAAAGAGAATAAAATATTAAAATAGTTTTTTTTTACAGCGGTTAAGGATAGTACTTATCTTCAAGATATGGTACACAACCATCGTATGCATGAGAAGAGACCAAACCTTTGACAAAAATCCTATACACTACCAGCAAAACTAGTTTAACACCAATGTTGTAAGCCAATTAAGGATTGAATTTCTAAATTTTTGAAACGGTTTACAAACCGGTGAATACTTCAATTTTTGGGTTGGTTTTAGAACCAACAAATTTTTAAATTATTGGGCTTGTTTTAAAACCGATGAAATAAAAATTGCATCATTTAAAAAAATGCCTAAATTTTTTTAAAAAATCCGATTTTACAATTGACCCAAACACATGTCCAAATTTTGTTCAAACATTTTTTGCCAATTATTATTTATAATCGACGAAATAAATCTATAATTTAAAATTTAAATATATTTAAAAGTATGAATTGCCTATTTTTAATAACATGATAAATAAAAGTAATATTAATGTCTAAAATGTAGAAAAACATATTTTATATATATATGTAATAAAACAAATTCTCATAGGTAAATAAACATTTTCACATCATTTTTTGAACAAAAATTATATTTTAAATCATATATAATTCACCATTCTTTCATAAATTCCATAAATACCATATCTTGCTCATTTATTAGCTTGTCCAACTCCCATGGGTATTATGTAGTCTTTGAATTATACCATCAAATTGACACATAAGAATAATAATTAATAATATTATAAAATTTTATTGATTACAAATCAATAATACTAATTTATTAATATTAAGTATCCGTTAATTTGAGATTTCTTTAATGTAGTTCATTACATAATAGCACAGTATATACAAAGATATATATATAATTAATAACTAAAATATATAATTAGACAAAACAATGTACATGTCTTAAGATTGTTTATATGTTCAGTGTTGATTTTGAGTTTTTCATCCCCTCACACCATTTCTTATAAACCATTCAATATATATATATATAATATGGTGATTTGGATCCAATACAAGTAACATCTAATAAGACTTTAATTTAATATAATCAAATTTTATTAATAAATATTAAAGAAATAATTTATGAATCATACTATATAAATCATTGAGAAATAAAAACTAAAATAACATAATAAACATACTCTAAAGAATACCGTATGAGCTATTACTTGCTACAGTAATTATTATCTAACAAAACTCTAGCTATGTTTATATCTCATATCTCCGGATCATCCCCAACCAAATTGGATTGGTGAATGAACCATCAACAAATCTAATTATGTGATGTTAATATTTACTTCTTAGGTTGTAATAACAATGCTTAGAATAATTCATGATAAGTCAAGCAATAACATAATAAAGATATTGTTAAAAATTTAAATTTTAAAAGAATTAATTAATCTAAAATGCAATGATAGTATATCCAACATCTGTAAAATCACAAAAAAGTTGAAGGCACTTTATAGTAATCGTTACTGAACCCATAATTCCACCATTCATTGACTCTATTGATATATTCATTGATAGTTGGGATCAAGTATATTATTATATCTTACCATAAGAGTTCTAAAACAAGCTTGCAGTTTAATGATGGTATTTTCCATGTATATTTGATCATTTTTAGTTGGAGAGTGATATAACATTGACTATTATCTATCATTTTGGAATTTTTTTGGATGTTCATTAACTTTTTCAAAACCACATGGTATTTTTTAAATCATAAACTACAACAAATATATACAATAAATTAGTAATTAACTATATGAAAATGAAATCTTAGTAAGTTATGTTTAAAAGTTCACATTTATCGCATCAAACACAAACACAAGATCCTTACGCTAAGCTACAACTCCGAGAAGAACTTCTCCAATTGTATTATATTCATTAGTAAGCATAGGAAGCAAGCATTGTTGCTCATAAGCTATAGTGCTATCAAAACGGTAATTATCTCCAAGGGTTTAAAATGGATATTGTCATCTCCCCAAGGTTTTGTGACGCCTTGGGCAACAACTATCTTATTTCTATTTAATAGAAGCACCATCTTTCCTTGCAATGTAAACCAATACTTAGTTAGGATACAAATAATACACATAAAATTTAAAACTAGTATGGGGCATGAAATGGTGCATTCTTACGCTACTATTATCTCTATAATGGGATGTAGGAGGAGTTGTCCCTATAAATTGGTCTTCGACATGGATAGAATCAAGTGTTGCAATAGATACCACGTGATCAGGTCCATATGATATGCATCCAATGGAATTGCTACCATATTGGCTTACCATAATCATCTCCATTTTTTCTTGCATGTTTTGGACAATCTTAGACAATACATCCACGGTATTTCTTAAGCTATCATTGTCATTTTGTAATTTAAAACAAACATCTATATGGTCAGATATGGATGATGTACATATAGGAAATTACAATATATTGAAAGAGTTTTGCATTGGCATGTTGTCCTAATTTGTTTGTTGTACCCTAGACCTAAAGCAATCACCATCGTATCTATTCCTGATCTCTCTATGATTTCACCTTTATCAATGGCCTCTTGAGTTTAGGCATGTTTCAAATATACCAATGAAAGAAGTGATTCAATATACTAAAGATGAGCTAGGTTTTGAAAATAACTAGAAATTGAATTGGCTTCTATTATGTAAGGTATACCATATCATATACAATCAAACAATTATGAATAACATCTTATCTGAATAAACTTTATTTCAATTAGACCTAATTGTGACTAAAGCAAGCAAATTATCATATTTTTTTGTACAATGCGCATGTGTTGTATACGTTATTGATATTGTCACTTACCACTTTGTCTACTCTCCTTTTAAGTTCATCATATTCACTTTGTCTCTCCTTCGAAATATACAATGCTATATAGATTTCGGCCTTTGTCATTTTTCTTCCTATTTAGGTCTTCTAAAAATGTTATTGATAATTCTATAGTTAAAAAAATACATAGCAACACTTAAAGAATTGTAAGAAATTAAACCACCTTAATACATTCCATTAGATGTTGTAAATCATGTATACTCCTATTTTTTATATCTAGAAATCACCTTCTTATTACTCTTTATGCATCTTGCTATTTTTCGGTAGATATATATAATATAAATCAAATTACATAATAATGAAAATGATATATAAATTTAAGAAAAATTAATCATCTTAAAAATCCTAAAAAAATGATGATCTACAAATTGATTCCAACTTTTCTTTATAGTGAATTTATACTTTACTGGTAGTATGTAAAGTGCATTCTTATCTCCCGTTTCCAAGACATGAATTTACTTTGGCATGAATGTCTTGGTCTTGAAGTCTTTTCATTACTCAGATGTTGATTTCAAATATGTGTTGGGAACATTGTAATGGTTTTACGCATTTAAAATCCAATTAAATGCAATATTAAACCACAAATTAATAGAAAAATCATAAATTATTAGTAAAACCAGTCTAATGATTAACCTTAATACAAAACCATATCTTAGCTTTGTCAGACTTCCAAGCCTTTTAAATTAGTTTTTTTTACAGCAGTTAACCAAGAGCTACAAATAAAGTGTACACTATTTTTCGATTAATTGCGTAGGAATCTTTTAACTAAAGGATATTTGTAAAATTTTATGTCATTGCTTCCCTTTAGCATAATGAACTAAGAAAACACATGACCAATCCTATATGGCTATTTGTTTATTTGGTCTTGGTCTTTTTTACTTAATGAAAAATGAAAAAAAACAATGGAGATGTAATGTTAGGTTTTTAAATATCAATATATTATAATTCAATTAAGCATATTAGAAATTATCATTCTATGTTACTACTTATACGTTAAATCAGTAACTAATATATCAATATATAAAAACTTAATATATATATATATATATATATATATATATATATATATATATATATATATATATATATATATATATCCTAAAGAAAAAAGAAAAAAACTACGACCTAGTAAAATCTATGTTTTATATTTGTCTGTTTGTGCAATGATTGGTTTTATAATTTCAAGGAGACTTTTTGGTTAAAACAACCACGTTCTTTCTTACATTGCCATCATTTCACTTGATATTATAATCTACACATTACCAACTTATTTTTAAATAGGGCTCATTATTTTTTTCCTTAGTTTCACAATAAATTTAATCTCAATTTTTGAAAATTAATAAAACACATTTAATAATAATTTTGCTTGACATAAAAATATTATAAATAAAAGAATATTTTTACAGATTTAAAAAATTAACATTAAATATATTATAAAAAATTATGATAATAACGTTATTATTTTTATATTATTATTATTATTATTAGTATTGATTAAATTATGTGTAATAGAATGAAATATTTTAAAGGAGTACAAAGAAACATAAGTTACTTTGCTCAAAGCAAATGATTACGTTAATTGTATAAAGTTTATTTTAAATTATAATTTTTTGATAATGATATTAATATATTATTTTAATAAAATATTTTTATTTATAACAAGGTGATATAGAATAACAATTAATTTGATACTAATTTCTTAATCTATCATTATTTTTCAAATAATTTGCTGTTACATGGTAAGTTATTATAAAAAAAATTATTTTAATATTATCACAATAATAATATATAGTGTCAATATTAGATAAAATTATTCTAAACTAACCTTCTTGAGGCATATATTTTTTAAATTAAATAAAAGCTAAAAATTCGGCTAATGATATAAAATCATTCAGTGTATTTGGACTTAGAACTTTCTTTTTTAAATTTAAGTTAGTGTTTGTTAAAATGATACAAAAATATTAAAATAATATTTTTAAAATTATAAATTATATATATATTTTATAAAATTTAAACTTAATGTGTATTTCGAACTCATCTTGAATTCATATTATACTAAAAATATATAACTTTAAATTTGATCTTAAATTTATTCGGCCACAATCGGAACATACTTTTTTTAGAGAGCTCACCAGAGTCTGGCTAAATAATTGAAAATTTGAGTGGACTGTAGGAAGTTTACATGCCTAATCATGCATAACACTAAGACAATCGCTATTTTCTTGATTTTTAAAGGTTTAATTTTATAATTATTAAATTAGTTAATAGATGTTTCATAATTTTTAAATTTTATATTTATATTTCTGTTATTTATGAAAGTTAGGTACCAATTAATATTCTTATTTTTTTATATTTTTGAGAAATTAAAATAGTTTGATGGATTAAAAATATAAGTTAAACTAGTACTACTTAGTTCATAAAATTATGAAAATAAAATATTTATTTTAAAAAATTATAAAAATTTTAATACCTAATTCAATAATTATAAAATTAAACTATTTATTTAATAATAATTACCTAAACTTTACAACCATTCTCTCATACACGTGTTAATTTTAATTATACTTCAAAGTATATTTTTGATACTTATATTATTATGGTCATAATTGACAATTATAACATCAATATTATTTCCATATATATTTGAAATAAATATCCCAAATAACGTAGATGTCATGAAAAATATTATTTCATTTTAAAAGTAAGTTTAAGCATTACAAATATCCCAAATAACAAAATATAAAAATGATAAATATATAAAAAAAAATTACTAATCTTTTCTAAATAGTTTAAATTTTTGGAAAATTTCTCCACAATTTTGTTCATGATATCAAAACTAGATGTCTTATGTTCAAATCTAAATAATTAAATTGTAATTATTTAACTTATATTATACATATAGTCAATATTAGTTAAAAAAATGTTAAATATATAAAAATATTATTAATACTTCTCATAAAACTTAAACTTTTAAGATAATTAATTTTCAATAATTTTTATTAAAAATAAGTGTCTAAGTCTCATGCGAAATATGTGTTCAAGTTGAGTGTGTCAAATGGGTTAACTCGACACGACACGATACGATCCATTAAATATTAGACACGATACAGTACAAGTGAGGGAAAAAAATGACATTATACCCGTGGCTAATAACACGTAGATGTTAATTCAAAATCAAAATTAAATTATATTATCAAATATAAACATCATTAGAGTTACCATTGGTAAGTAATGTTTTGAGTTATATTATAACATTTTTACCAAACAATGGGCTAAACAGGTCAGGCTAAACTGTCAGAGTCAACACAACCCATTGGTTAATTCATATGTTTGTTAAACATAACCTAATGTACCAAGTATTCAACGACACAACATGTTAAAGCTGTTAGTGTGTGTTGTGGTGCATGCTGTAACAGTGGCAGACACCAATGCTTAGTGGAGCAAAACATGAAGCAGACAATAATATTAGTGGAGTCATAAAACATGGATGTGTAGAAATTAGGGTTATTGTTTAATTTTTGTTTTCCTTATATACATATACCTAAACTCTTGTACAAAAAAAAAAGAATCAGAAATATATGAAATAATTGATAATTAACAGAAATGATATATTTGTCATGGTATCATAGCAGAGTTATTGGTTGTCCTAATGGAAGAATAAGTTACCTACTACACTGATTCTGTTCTCCTTTGGCTGATTTGGTGTGATACGCTCAACAGATTTTGTTAATCTGTGGGTATTTGGCTGATTATTTGGCCGGGATTTGGGATAGCCATTCAAGCTGCTCATTGGAGCCATCACAGTTCCTACGTTCCATTCTAGCTGCTTGTAGGGCAGCCGTACTGTTCTTTAGCCCTACAATTTTGTAAACCGGAAAAAAAATTGAAATGATCAGATTGATGATGAGGATTGTTCCAAGTATCAACGAAAAACTGAGAGGAATAGATGGAAAAAACCTAATGAAAGGCGTTACCATCTGCACGCATTAGTTCCTGTAAACAAAATAAAACAAGCAACTTCAGTTGCTTTGCTTTTTGTGAGCTATTTTTTCAGGTTTAGAAATCATAGACTGTAATTCATTTGGCATTTTTTGATAAATGAAGTTGTTCCTTGGTGGCCCTCTCTGAATCCCTCTTGAATCTGCGAGGAACATTGCGAAGCTGGGAAAGCACAAGCTGAACAACGACTCTTCTAAAGGTGGAAGCTACGAAGGTGGAAGCTGCGACGATGGAAGCTGCGACAGTGGAGGCTGCTTAGAAAAGAGGCAGGAGAAAAATTAGGGTTCTATTCTGTCTTTATAAATATAGTGGCTCAAGTGTAAAAGGAAGGAAAAAAATTAGATTTCATGGCAGAATCTAGAGATTTAACCATCAATTTCATCTTGGAATATTTGACGACAAAAATGACGGAAGTTCTAACTAGAGCTCAAACCGTCTCACAACCTCCGCTAACTAAAGCGTCGACTACTCCCATTAGTATCAAGTTGGGAGGATCCAACTATGCCTTCTGGTCCCAAATGGTGGAGATGTATATCTCTGGCAAAGAAAAACTGGAATCTATTAATGGGGATTTTCCTCAACCTGTTGAAACCGACCCCTCATTCAGGAGATGGCACACTGAAAATGTTATTGTCAAAGGATGGTTGATCAATTCGATAGACCCCTCATTGATTGCAAATTTTATTCGATTCCCAACTGCAAAACAAGTTTGGGATTCTGCTGCTACCACCTACTATGATGGGATAGACACATCTCAAGTGTATCATCTTCGCCGTCGGGTTACTCGTATGAAGAAGGCGGGTGGATCCATTGAAAAATACTACAATGACCTTCAAGGGTTGTGGTGAGAAATTTATTTCCGTCATCCTAATCCAATGGAGTGTGCGACTGACATACAAAATACAACTCCATCGTACAGGAAGATTGAGTGTATACCTTCCTCGATGGACTTGATGATAGACTAGACAAAACTCGAAGTGATGTGCTTCAAATCAAACCATTCCCTATGATGGAACAAGCCTATGGATTCATACGTAGGGAAGAGGTCTGGCAAACCGTAATGATCACAGGTACAGATACGACACCCGTTGCAGTTATGGTTTTTAAAGGGGTCAAGGGACACCATATTCCGATGCCACCAAAATAGGAACTTCTTTGGGTAGCAAGAAATCCACCATCTCTTGACATGAAATGTGGCCATTGCAGAAACTCTAAATGCACCCGTGAAAACTACTTCAAACTATATGGGTATCCTGAATGGTGGAATGATCTTCAAGCACGGAAGAAACGGGAAACCACTGGGCGAGCCGTTGTGACTACCAATAATGCCTCACTATCCATTATTCCTCAGGCCGAATCTTCCCAGGATCCATGTATTTCAAGTAAAGCATTTCACATCTCTACTCATAGTGATAATGAGGATTGGATTCTAGACTCTCGAGCTTCAGATCATATGACATTTGACCCAAAAGATCTCTCCAATACAACCCAGCCAAGACGGAGCCATGTTGCTATGCCAATGGGGTCACGTATCCAGTTATAGGGGCTGGAACAGTGACCTTATCTTCTTCATTATAATTATCTAATACTTTACTTGTACCCTCTATTTCAAACTGACTAATGTCTGTAAGTCAGGTCACCTCAGATCTTAACTGTGTAGTATTGATGTATTCTACTTTTTGTCTTCTATAGGATATTCTCACCAAGGAGAACATTGGGCGTGGTACTAAGAGATGAGGGTTATATTATGTGGATGACCTCAGTTCAGGAAAAGCCAATCACATGCAACACACCATTAGTAACAAGGAACGACAGATTTGGCTATGTCATCATCGATTTGGGCATCCATCATTTGGGTATTTAAAGCACCTACTCCCTAGTTTATTTTCAAATATCACACCCTCGGATTTCAAATGTGATACTTGTATCTTAGCCAAAATTCATAGGGCGTCTTATCCTATGAGCATGCATAAAAGTATGACTCTTTTTGCTTTAGTACATTCTGATGTTTGGGGACCTTCCCCGGTCACTACGTCATCGAGTTATCGTTGGTTTGTAATTTTTATTGATGATTGTACACGAATGACATGGTTTTACCTTCTCAAACATAAAGATGAAGTATTTTCTACTTTTCACTTGTTTCACACCATGGTTCAGACACAATTTTCTAAGAAAATTAAGATTCTTAGGTCTGATAATGGAGGGGAGTATGTAATCAACAATTTCGGACATACTTGGACAACCATGGTATTTTCCATGAAACCTCGTGTTCACAAACCCCACAACATAATGGGACTATGGAGAGGAAGAATATGCATATTTTAGAAACTACTCAGGCCTTATTAATTGGTGCACATATGCCTAGTAGATACTGGAGTGATGCTGTTACTACAGATGTGTATCTACTAAACCCTATGCCCACAAAAACCTTACAATTTCAGACTCCATTAAAGGTGCTATCTAATCATGTTCCCTTGCCTACTATTTTGATGCTTCCGCCCCGAATTTTTGGATGTGTTGCTTTTTTCCACCTCCATATAAAAATCAACGGATGAAGTTGGATCCATGTGATGTTCGATGTGTTTTCTTGGGGTATGGTGTACAAAAAAGGGATATCGATGCTACGATCTTATTACTATAAGAACCTACATTACCATGGATGTCACTTTCCTAGAATCTGAATAGTTTTTTCCATCATCAGTATCCAATTACCCTATTCATGGGGAGGGTTATGGTGAAGAACGGAATTGGCTTGATGTTGAAGTATTAGAAATTAGTAACAATCCGACATACTCACACAATGCCAACAATATGGATGAGCCAGTACCTAGACCCAAATTTGAACTTCTAAGAACTGAATCTGAACTAGTGACTGAATCTCCAGAAGATGCAGTGGTTGATGCACCCCTCCACTCTCTAGTACCCAATGATCCTCCTGCTGAGAATACTCTTGAGGTAAGTTCTCCTATCACACATTTACAAACTAATGTTATAGATACATCTGTTGGTTATGTTCTACCTTTCAGACACAATCGAGGCAAACCTCTGAATCGATACTCTCCAGACAGAGAGGAACGACAATCCAAGTATCCAATAGCCAATTATGTATCTACTCAAGGGTTATCAGAACCTATCAGGGCTTTTTCACAAATACTTTCCTCGTGTCAAATTCCAAGTAGCGTTGAAGAAGCCTTATATGATCCAAATTTGGCTTAAGCTATAAAAGAAGAACAACACATGGGTGTTAAGCAAGTTGCCTCAAGGGCGGAAGATGGTAGGATGCAAGTGGATTTTCTCCATTAAGTATAAAGCAGATGGGTCAGTTGATCGATATAAGGTGGGGCTAGAAGAAAAAGGGTAAACACAGAAAGATGGTGTAGATTATCAAGAAACCTTCTCACTTGTGGCTAAACTAAAAACTGTGAGAGTTTTGTTATCTCTTACAGCAAATTTAGATTGGCCATTGCACCAACTTGACTTGAAGAATGTCTTCCTTCATGGTGACCTTGAAGAAGAGATTTACATGGATATCTCACCAGGATATATATTTACATCAGGAAAAGAAAATTGCATGTAGATTACAATGAGAACTGTATGGACTAAAACAATCACCTCGAGCATGGTTTGGTAGATTGAGTTCAACAATGGGAAAATATGGGTTTCAACAAAGCAACTCTGACCACACTATTTTCCTAAAACATCGATTGGGAAAAATAGCAGCCCTTATAGTCTATATAGACGACATGATCATAACAGGGGATGATAAAGAAGAAATCTATAAGCTTCAAGAATAACTGTCAAATGAGTTTGAAATGAAGGACTTGGGAGGGCTCGAATAATTCTTAGGCATTGAGGTAGCAAGATCCAAAGGAAATATACTCTAGACCTACTGGCAAAGGCAGGATTACTAGATTGTAAACCTGTCGATATTCTGATGGTCCAAAATCATAAACTTGGAGAATATGTGGACCAAGTACCAGCAGATAAATAGAGATATCAACGGTTAGTAGGTAAACTCATATACTTATCTCATACTCGACTTGATATTGCTTATGCTATGAGTGTCATGAGTCAGTTTATGCACTACCCAAGTGAAGACCATATGGATGCCGTCATGCGAATACTTCGTTATTTAAAATCCTCCCCTGGGAAAGGACTTATGTTTTCAAAGAATGGTCAATTGGAAGTCGTTGGATATACAGATTTAGACTGGGCAGGGAATATGAAGGATATGAAATCTACTGTTGGGTACTTTACTTTTGTGGGGAGCAATCTTGTTACATGGAGGAGCAAGAAGCAAAAGGTAGTTGCCTTATCTAGTGTTGAAGCTGAATTTCGAGGAATGGTCAAGGGAATATGTGAGCTCCTTTGGTTGAAAAAACTTCTAACTGAGATTGGTGTTGTTCCTAACTCTGAAATGAACTTATTTTGTGATAACAAAGCAGCCATTGCCATCTCTCACAATCCAGTTCAACATGATCGCACGAAGCACGTTGAAATGGATCGAAACTTCATCAAACAGAATGTTGAAGAAAAGATTATTCAGCTGCCATTTGTTAAATCAGAAGATCAATTGGCTGATATATTCACAAAATCTGTGTCTGCAAAAAACTTCTACAACTCACTTGACAAGTTGGGCATAAGAGACATATATGCACCAACTTGAGGGGGAGTGTTGGTGTGTATTGCGGTGCATGCTGCAACAGTGACGTACATCAATGCTTAGTAGAACAAAACATGGAGCAGACAATAATATTAGTGGAACCATAAAACATGGATGTGTAGAAATTAGACTTATTGTTTAATTTTCATTTTCCTTGTATACATATACCTAAACTCTTGTAGAGAAAAAGAATCAAAAATATATGAAATAATTGATAATTAACAAAAATGATATATTTGTCAAAAACATATAGGTAAAAAATAGAGCCATTGTATGACCTGTGTATTAGCCATAGTCTGGCACGATCTCTTGATAAATAGGTCACATACTAACACGACACGTTCGTAGATTGGGCTAGGGGTGTCCATGGTTTGATCCGGCCCGGTTTTTCCTATAAAAAATTTAATCGGATCGGACCGTTCATATTACTCGGACCGGACCGTTTGATTTATAAAACGGTTTGGTACGATTTGGTTCCCAGTTTGATCCGATTTTTTTATAATTTAATGAAAAATAATGTAAACTTTTTAATATATTATTAAATCGGTCGAGTCCGATTCGAACAGTTTAAAATTAATACAAACTGAATCAGACCGTTTGATTAGTAAAACCAGTTGATTGATCCAATCCGATTTTACAATTTGATCCGATCCGATCTGATTTATGGACACCCCTAGATTGGGCTATGGTAAGGTGGCTAAATTCAGCCTCTTTGAAACTTCTAATTCAAATCTCATGCCAATGAAAAAGTGTGTAAGTTGATTATTGTTTATTAAAAAACGGTTTGTACGGGTTTTTCTCTCAAACTTTTTAAAGACAAAAAGTGTCTAACTATTACTCCCCCCTTATTAAATATTTTATGACTCACAGTACAATTTTTGTTTCATTATGACTCACTATATTTTTTAAAATGTAACTTTCAAATGGCTATTTACTTTTTATTAATTTCTTTGAAAAATTGTTTGCTTAATTATGACTCACCATATTTTTTAAAATGTAACTCGTGCTATTTACTTATTATTAATTTCTTTGAAAAATTGTAACATAAATTAATAAATAATAAACGTTTTAAAATTATAATTTTAAAAGAAATTTTTTCTGTTATTATTAAGAGAATTATCCAAATATTTTAATATAAGTATTAAATAAATTATAAAATTATATTTAATCTTATTGATTATACTAAAATATCTTAATAATTTAGGGAAAAAACATAAATTATGATTCAATATTTTATATATATACAAATATGGATATAAATTATGCATTTTATATAAATAAAACTACACCACATGTAGCATTAATAGATATGTAAATTAGCATTACACATTTGAAGTTAAAAATAAAACAAACTCTAAAAAATATTATTAGTTAATCTTCATTGTTAATTTTTTAAGTATCCATAATCGAGTATGTTTGAGAGAGTCTTATTAAGAGGTTTACAACCTAATATGATTCCAAAAAGATCTGTTCTAGTGTCTATCATCCCTCTATTTTTACCAAAATAGAGGTGCATATTATCATAACTCAATGGAGACGTACTAAATAAGAGTGAGTAAGAAATCATTAGTACAATTCAAAGTATAATTGATTGGTTGACATGCAAGAGAAGAAATTCATTTCAAAAATCGACTAACAATGAGTTGAATCGTGCTATCTTTGTAGGTTTTTACAGGTTATACGAGGTTTGAGAGATTCTTCTAAATATGGTTTGTGAAGGATTGAGCTACGATTTGTTGATTTTAATCGTTGAATTATGAATTGTGTCAGTAAGAGTTCTTAATCTATAGGTTAACAATGATTGGTACTTTTGTTGATCAAGATGCACCCATGATATATTGCACTAAAGAGTGTACATTCATATTTATCTAGATCTCTTTACCAAATAGTAAATATATTTTCAAAATTTTGAAGCAATTATGCTACAATTGCTTCAAACAAATAGTACATTAAGAAGAAAATGGTTTTAGAAAAAATTACTTACGTGTACTTCTATCTTCTATCAGAAAGGAAAAAAAGAATTATTTTCTAAACTATGGACACACTTTGACAACATCTCACAAATAAAAATAAGCATGCCTGAATGTACGCATATAATAGAAAATATCGACTTTGTCTCTTTTTTTACAAGATATTTGTTTGATATTTTGAGAAAAATAGCTTCGTTTTTTCTATGGCAAAAATGACATTTTTTCCATTATTTTTCAACTTATTGATTTGATATAATGTTTTTGTTCAAAATGAGTAAATTAAGCACTTTTCTAATTGTTTTAATAAATATCTATGTATGATTTACTATGTTTAATATTAATAAAAGAACAATAATATTTCATTTAATCTAAAATAATAATAATAAAAATGAAAAAAAATCATTCATGAATAATGAAGAATAAAGATTAGTACTAAGTAGATGATAATTTACAAGCAACTTATGTGCATTGTTATTGGGCCTGTAGCCATGGGGTATTACTAGCCCATCAGTTTTCTTTCAAAATCCATTCTACATGATTAGTCTACTTTGCTCATATGGCACGTTTCTTATTTTATCTATAATATTTATTTTAAAATTACAAAAAACAAAAATCTTTTGAAATTTATAATCATAAAAATAATACTCTAATAATATTAAATCATAAAAATAATACTCTAATAATATTAAATGATGTCTAATTAGATGATAGGAATTGATTTAAATAGACACATTATTTTATCTTATTCTTGTCAAAAGAATAAATTTCGAAAAGATGGTGATAATTGATTTAAATTGTTTTAATTCAATTTAAACGATTTCTTATTATATATTCAAAGTAAAATGATATGTTAATTTTTTTAATAATAAAAATATATAGATAGATAAAACATATGTTATTTTTATAGTACAAAATTTCAAAAATGCTATCTTTTATTGTTTTTTTATATAATTTAAACCATATCTGAGACTCGAAATCTAAACCTTCTTCATCATTGAGTTGTAATCTTAGAATATATATATATATATATATATATATATATATATAATTTCATTATTTATGTATGAATCAATCATCATAGAATAGTCTATCATCTAATTTGATAAATGATAAGTAATTTTTAAAACATCTCACATCTTTAATTTCATACTCATTTTAATATTGATGGTTCACTTGATTTATATAACAGTACTTTAAGAAAAACATTTATTTGTAATTTCATTAGCTTCATGTTAACTTAAATTGTTCGATCAAATTAAAACATTTTAATCATAAGAATTGATTCAAAGACATTTCAACTATATAAATAATCAATTAAAATAAAAATATTAAAAATAATAAATTAAAAATTAATTTTTTTAACATAATATTAATAACTAAATTAATATTTTCATATTTTTTAATTCATCAAATACATATGAAAGTTTGTACTTACATATCTAATTAATCTAAGGAATGAATAGGTAATTATTTAAATTTAATTTAATTAAAAATTATAATCGATCCCAATTATGTGTACTAATATATAGTAAAAATAACTTGATACACAATATTTTAGATAGAAACAACCTAGGTCACAATAATAACTTAAGAGAAAAATCATCGATCTATCGAACCACTTAACCATCCATTATAAAAATCAATGTTCAATTACAAGGTTAGGTTTTAAACTACCCTTCACAGATAAAGCCCCCAATAAATCTACTTACAAGTTGTCGCTTCTTTCATAGTCTTCATAATATAGGTGTATGGATCAAGACTAACATTTCGATATCTCGAGTCGTATGAGCTATTGAACCCGTTCAACAAATACCAAAAAAATTAGCACAAATTACATAAGTGTAAAGTGTATCATAAAACATATTTATTAATGAAAAATCTTGACGAGATGATTCAAGAATAAATAAGTTAAATTAAACCAACTAGCAAACCCTAGAACGAAAGTTGAAATCATAGCATCATAAAATGAATAGGCTTATGAATCAATCAAACATAACCACACAATGTTTGATAGATTAATTCAAGAAAAGTTAAATAAAATATGATTCAGTTTTTAAAAAAACACTTTGAGAGAGAAAATACGAGATGAATGTTATTGTGGTCATTTGAAATAATGAGCATTAGATTGTTTATATACGAAAAATCGAAACCTTAATGCTAGGTCAAAGATCAATTACCATTTTTTATTAAACAATTCGCAGAGCCATAATTAATAAGGACAATATAGTAAAATAAAATTTGTCTCAAGTACACAATTATGTTTTAAGTTAAAACTCTATCACTCAATCGATCGATCAAACCAATAAGGTCGATCATTTGTAACACTTTTCAATCGATCTAAGCAACGACTAATAAAAACCTGAGACCAGGTAATCAAACACGTTTCATTCTCGATCAATCTAGTCCTCGATCGATTGAACCCAATTTTGATTGATCTATACTAATTTGAAATCCAACCCAAAAGGACATAGATCGTATACGATTCATATTCAATTGATCGACCAATAGTTTGATCGATCAAACAACATATATACTAAATGTTCCTAATTGTATAATATGTATTTTAACTTGTTTAAGTATATACATGAAACATGTTCACTTGAAGTTCAAAAGTTTCTTCTACTTGAATAGCGATATTGAAAATTCACCTAAAAACTAGTTTACATTTAAACATTTTGTTTACGAATATTTCCAACACTCATAAACCTTACAACCTCATCCTTTAGTATATTCATGTGACAAAACATTTCTCACTACATAATGCTCATTGGAAACATAAAATTACATAGTGGAACTATCTTCACTTGAATCTTGAAAGCTCATATGTATACTTAAAAAAAAGACAAATAGGCATACAAATTGTCTCAAAAGACTCATTGTTTATTAGTTCAATTTGTTTAATAATAGCAAAACGAAGCTACCAAATTGAACACAAAATTACTAAGATTTCTCTTTTTATATTCATTAACTCCCACATTTTTTTTCTTCATACAAACAAGTAACATAACTTTGAATCAATGAAAAACACTATTGACATAATTAAAAACATGAAAGTATACGTGATAAGTAAATTTAAGAAAAAAGGTTGTCGGGCCTATAATGATTAGTTACAAGATCTAGTACTTCTAATTACTAGCTCGTTAGCAAGTTAAATAAAAGAGGGTTTTGGCTTTATGAACTGAAAATTAAATCTATCAACTAAAGATTAATAAACATAAAAATAAAATATAAAATTATGAAAAATATATGAATAAAAGAACGATAACAAGATTATTCTCCACCACTAACTTGTATTGTAAATCAACAAAAGCATACTTTAATTTCCTATTATTTGATTATATCAAATTAGAGAAATTTAGAAGCTTGAAAGTCTTGACCTTTTCTTATCTATTCATTCAATTAAACAAGCTCTTAATCCAAGCTCTTTCTAATAGATAACCTATCATAAGTTCTCTATATTTAATCTATCAAAAACATTCAATTTTAAGAAGAAAATTAGATTAAGGTTAAACATATAAAATTGGTTTAATTATCTTGAGTATTAATTCTTATTACAAGCAATTTATGACAAATTATTTAAATTGATCAATCGATTACGTACCCAATCAACTAAATTGATTGACGTTGAATTAATTTTATTATTATTTGTACACTTAAATAATAAAATAAATGTATATAAAATTAAAACGGAGAATTAATACATAATAAAAGAGAATAGATAAATAGAATATTGGAAATCTTATTAAACATTGCAATTTATGTTTAGGGCTTTGAAATTATCTATAATTGATTATAAAATTATCTTCTCATGGAAAACAATAAATTAAGAAAATTATTCATGAAAATAATAAAATAAATGAGAGAAAACTTAGAATTTTTGTCTTGAATTATGTTCTTTAATTCCTTTGAATGTCTCTTGAATCTCGTTTTCAATTATTGCCTCCAACTTAATTATATAATTTTTGTATTTTATCTAATTTATTTGTACAATTTTGACACTACCTGTATTTTATGGGATATTATTTTGTATTTATATTGAAAAATTGATATGTTTTTTAATTGTATTAGGACTGATGGATCGTAAATCACATATACAAGGATACAAGAATCTTGCACGGAAGATATATATGTATACCACGTGTCACAATGTGAGATTAGGAGTGTGAAAAGTACACACTGATCGAGAGGGCTGATGTTATGTCAAAATGACAAATTATTATGAAAAATAGTAACAAACTTTAAAATATTTAATTACGAAATATTGTATAGCAAATTAGTTACGATTATTTATATTTTCATAGTAAATTGTCACCGAACATTATAATTTTTTTTGAAAATATTTAAATAAGAAGCAAATTTGGACAAATAATTGTAGGAAAACCTTATGCTTAATATGAATCTTATAAACATTCATTTAACTATATTTAAAAAATAAGATAGTTAAGAAATTTTTTATATCTTTATTAATTTACACTTGAATTATTTTAAAATATATTATAATTTAACTTATGAAATGAAAATAAGTAAAGCCACAAACTTTGGAGACTAGATGAATATAAATTAAATCAATTTTCTCTCATCACTAGATGATATATGATCTCAGTCTTTAACCATGATCATAGATATATGGCCATGATTATAAAAATCGAGGCCAAAGTGGGAGAGATCATAGACTCTTACATATGGTCTAAATTTTTAATCTAGACGATAAACATACCATTTGATCAGTATCTTATAAAAAACTGAGGTTGTAGACATACCATATGATCACAATCTTTAAAAGACCGAGGTCATAAACATACAATTTGGTCTCGATCTTTTATAAGGTCGAGACCAAATGACATGTCTATGACCCTAGTCTTTTATAAGACCATTACCGTGACCATATATATCTCAATTAACCTCATTTTTAATATAAATTATAATAAATTTATCAATTAAAATATTAAAAATCATATTACATTAAAATTAAGAATGTAATTATATTTGAGAGTTTATGACTAAAACATAATAAAATCTTACTAGCTAGCTAATTAAAGTGTTTTAAAATATGAAATATATGCAAAAAAATTACCAATAACAATACTAATCAAATTGTCCACATTCTAAATCAATCTAATAATAGGTAGATAAGAGTGTATAGATGTTCTAACTAGCTAGCTATTGCTATAAGAATCAATTTGTGAACTATGTTCACTCATTCTACATCTCATCAATTTCACCATCAATATAAGTTTCTTTATGATTAAACTACAATGTACACATTTAAATTATTGTTAACTAGACACTTATTTTGATAAAGAACAAATTGAAATCAAAATTAAAATGAGAAAAGAAAATAAAAAAATAATTTAAATTATTACCAAGTCAATCATAGAAGCAAACAGATTAATAATAACTATCCTTATAAACATAAGAACATAATACCCACAAAACATCAAGTCATTTTTCGTAGGACACTACATATTAGAACAAAAACAAGTAACATAATGTGTGACACATTCACAAAAAATATAATATTGCCAACTTATTTATATATTAGTGGATAAGATTGTGGTGTCCTTGATTTAATATCCAAAGTTCAAATCTCAACAATACATCACACACCTAAAATAGGTGTTTTTGAAGTAAAAAGGTAGCATTCTAAATCTATTTTTATGAATTTTATAGATATAACAATACAAACCTAAATGCTTAATTTTTTATATTAACCTAAATGTTTAATTTCTAAAAAAATGTAGGATGTTCTTACTTTATACAAAGTTGTACAGTAAATTACAAGTCATATTATTTTGCACGTCTCAAATCTGCCACTGTTTATCATAAACTAATAAAGAGACAGCATTAGACTTTTTTCATTCTCTTTCAGTCCTAAAGAAACGGAAACACAAAAAATAAACTTTTAAATCAAATAATTGAATAGTTTAAGAAAATATAAACTAAGCTCACAATTATCTTCATGATTTTAGAGGGGAGAAGCGATGTAGTATTCACAAGCATATAATCTAAGTTCAACCAATCAAATATTATATGGGAAAAAGATAAATGAAATGATGCCAAACTACATTTAACTAATAATTCCTCCGCACAAAACTCAGAAGTCTCTGTTATCCAGTATATAATGAGATGATAAACTCATCAAGGAAAATAGATATCATTGTAGACCAGCGGATTCATGAAAGGTAATGGAGTTACTTATTAAATAGTACAAAATCACGAACACAAGTGCTCTCACTCCATAAATTTTCCTCTGGCGCAAATGGTAATAAAGCTGCAAGAGTTTAAAGGTAAGAAAAGAGCTATAAAATCATTTTTTTATGAGTACGTGGTTTGATTTGATTGTATATCTTAGTAGGTGATTTGACATTAATAATAAACCGTGTCTTATGTGGTTGTAATTAGATACACTTATAGCTATTGATCCTTGTTATCAACCACATAACTCTGGTGGTGTTGGTTATGAAGGGCAATTAAGTTCGAGTGTTGAATCATCAAGTTGTGGAACCATTAAGGTAGTAGGCTGTTGAAAAAACAAGAAATAACTCTACATAAAAGAGTTCTCTAGTTTGTATTATTTTTTTCATGTTTTCATTACAATTGTATAGATATATATAATGAAATTTTACTCTTTAAATTACTCTTTAAATTAAGCATTCATTGATTTGCTCCTTGAATTAAGGATCTTTGTTTTATTCCTTAAATTAAGCTCCTTATTTTATTCCTTGAATTAAGGATTTATATCTAATATAGTCATTTAGGACGTTGGTCCTAACTAATAAAGGTAATAGTGGCTTTCCTGTCTATTAGAGTTGTAACTTGTTTATTGCTTAGTGAATTACTTGTGAATGTGTTGTTACCTTAAGTAACTCAAGAATGTTACCATATGGATATAGTCTCTATATGAGTTTAACTTATTATATAAAATGTTGTGCATGATTTGATATTATGCTATTATAGTCTAAGTTTAAGGTGTGTATGTTTCTACATACAAAAACTTAAACTTAGATTAGAAAGCTTTTACATTCTTGCTTACTTTCTCTATATATATATATATATATTATTAAAGTTATCTACTGTTGATATAATATGTTTTGTGTTTCGTCTATGTAATGCATAGGTTTTTTTTCTCCTTGTGCGAGTTAAGGCTAAGTCCTTCAGAAGTTTGCATCTCCTTACCTTGGTCGTATACTAGGTCTTGGACTTTTCATAACATATATGAATAAACTTAGAAGAAAATGTACGAGATGTGTGTGTTATGTATGAAAATTAGGGACCAAAAGATTTTACAAGAACAATTGATTTTGAAGAGGTTGGTATAATGTGCTCATCTACATATCTTAGCTCTCTCTTGTCTCCAAAATGTTTTCCATAATCAAGAACCTTGTTCAACCTTCCAGCTCTAATTGTTAGCCTTTTTACAACTTTCATGAATTTTTTAAGCTTTTGAACTAATTTTTCTTTATCAGTAGCAAGCTTGTTATTTTATTCTTTCAAACATACAAGACTTAAATTCAAAGCATTATTTTGTTATTGTAAAATATTATTTTCACAAAGAATATGAGATTTAATTTCCTCAACATCTAAGCTATCACCCTCACCATGAAAATGAATAACAAGGTCCTAAGTACACTAAGTATATCTAGTGAATGGCTTTGATACCAAATGAAATTTTCCTTTTTTAGTTATGGACCAAACTAGCTAGAGAGGGTCAATAGATAATCAACGAAATTATGAAAAATTAAAATTTTTATAGACGGTCAGGCATGCAATTACATATAAATAAAGTAATGTAGAAATATAAATCAACGCACAAGATTTTTAGATAGAAATAACAACATAGGTTACACTAATGATCAAAAAGAAAAGTCACTAGTCCATCGGACAAAAACTATTTATTATGAAAAATAAGGTCTAATTACAAGGCTCATTATTATACTATCCACCAAGATAAAGCCCCTGAATAATCTACTTATAAGTCGCTGCTTTTATTATAATCTCAACAAGAAAGGTGCTCAGATCCAAAACAACATTTTGACAACTTGAGTCATACAAGTAATCGAGCTCGTTCAACCAATATGCTAAAACATTAGCACAATAACATAGGTGAAAATGTGTGTCTTAGAGTAGATTCAATAATAAATAATACTAGCTAGATGATTCAATAAATATATCATATAAATTGAAATCAACTAGTAATCCTAGAACAATCAGTTTAAAGCACAATATCACAAATATTGTAGGTTTTTTAATCCATCAAACACAACCATAAATGTTTAATAAATTAACTCATTGAAAGAGCATACTTGAATAGGTTTTTGTAAAACAATATAGGAGATATTAAGATGAAGAAAAAAATGTTTTTTTGTGGTTGATTAAAATTGTATGATTAAGCTTGTATATATAAAATATTTTGAAGTACTAGGTCAAAGTCAAATTACTACGTTGTCCATAAAATAAGTTAAAAGAGTTTTAAAGAAAAATTACATTATAGTAAAAAGCCAAGTTAATTTGAATTAGAAATAAGTTTTAAAATCAAAACCTTGGTCGCTCGATCGATTTAATATATTCTCAATCGATCGAGTACATGGTTCGACCAATCCAATCAATTCTCGATAGATCCAGTATAATAAATGATTAATTCTGAACCAGGGTTGATCAATCTAGTTTTCGATTGATCAACTATTAATTACTTGATCAATCTAGTTAATTAAATATTTAATTGCAAAACCTTTTAAACCAAGTAGATCGATTCTCAATCAATTTACATAGCTCGATCGATCTAGACATATTTCGATCAATCTAGACATATCTCGATCGATTGAGTAGTCTAATCTCAAAATGTTCCTATATGTCTAAGATGAAATATAATGTGCATAAGAATAAAGATATATATGGATTGTTGATGCTTATTTTCGCAAGTGTACGAATCGTTCAAGTAATAAAGTGTACAAAATACGGATATCGAACCCACAAGGAATGACGTTACTAAGTACCGAAATTGACTAACCCTAATTTTATTTGAAAACCGAATTGTTGAAATTGTTTTTAAAGCAAATTAACATAAAACTAAACGCAAATAACAAAATTTAATGTTGATCACAAATGATTAAAAACGCTAAGGCATTTGATTTCGCTAAATCAATTCAATCCGATTTCAAGTCATGTTATATGAGATTCAAAGCTAAAAGTGATGGTTGAAAAACCCAAACTTATCTAATACTCTTTCTCAAGTTATATTAGAATTACTTATCTATGAAAACCAACTATATTTCTATGAAGATTTAATCACAAATAAGCACATTACGATTTATGGAATTTCTAGAATAACCACATACATCATGCATTAGGTGTCAAACTCGCATTCAACATACGGTATTTATCACAAAAGCATTCATTACACATCTCCTCTCGGTCTCAATATAATACAACAAATCATTTAAATCTTGATCAGAAATTTAAAAGCATTAAGCATGGAAATAAATACTCAACTTGAAAACAATGAATTCATATAACGATAACACAAGAAATCGGATTTTCTTGATTCAACTACATCATAGCCTTAGCAAAAATGAATTAGTTCATAACGAAAATAAGAACAAACATATTCTCAATTGAATCCATGAACAAACAATCTGAATAAAATGCAGAAAATAAATGCTAAGGAGAAGAGATGAAGAACTCTTGAAGATGAAGACTTGGTAGCAACAATGGTGATGATCCTTCAAGTTTCTCCAACCTTTCTCTCCAAAATTTCCTTTTCTCCTCCCAAAATAACTTAGATCTGTTCTCTCTGCCGTCCCCCTCTTTTTCCATCATAATGTATATATAGATCTAGGGTTTGGGGGGCAATTTTGGAACAAAACAACAAAAAAAAATGTGTTTTCGGACGAAACTCGCCGGCGACGACATTGTTCTCACCGCGGCGAGATTTCTGGAAAATTAAATTTTGGGTTTTTGGATTTTGGCCGGCGGCCAAAATAATGTGGCCGGCGGCTAGATACTTTGGCCGGCGGCGAGATGCTTTGGTCGGCGGCGAGATGCTTTGGCCGGCGGCGAGAATTATTTGGCCGGCGGCGAGATTAGTTTACCAAAATTTGTGCTCTCGGGAAGATTTTTGCCAAGATTTTAGCCAAGATTTTAGCCGGCGGCGAGATGCTTTGGCCGGCGGCGAGATACTTTGGCCGGCGGCGAGATTCACTTGGCCATAATCCGTGCTCCCTGCATGATTTTCAACATTTTCTCCGTAAGGTTTTCGCCGGCGGCGAAATTCCAAATTTTGAAATTTTGTTCTCTTTTTATTTTCATTTAATCCCGATCATTGTACTTTGTCCCTAACTTCTCCAAAATCATGATTTTACCTGAAATTGCACTTTAAACACGAAATACCAGTGAAATGACATTTGTGGATTAAATAATCAAATAAACACAATTTTCACACAAATATCAACATTTAAATCATAACAAAAATGCAATAATTTAGCTCTTATCAATTGTGATCATTGGAGCTCGATAGTTTTTTCGACTTGAAAATATTCTTAAAAGACATACCTAAAAACAAAAATTATATTTGTATATTTTGTTCACAAATATCGCTAACACTCACATAAAAATTATAATAATAAACTACAACAATATTAAAAAAATGAACAAAATAACACAAATAGTGTAACCAACTACATGAATACAAGAAAGAACATGAACATGTTCATAACAAGCTAAAAGATTTAAACTAATTTAGCATAACAATAAAAGTATTACATAAAACTTGTTACATTAACATTCTACTTCAATATAACAATGTATATTAAAAAAATACCAAAATTTTCTATGAAAATACCATTCAAATGATTATAAAATCTAAAAATATTTGGAAAAAAAGTGTAAGGTGTGCAAAACATACTAAAAAATATATATTATATTTAAAAAAAACCAACAATAAAGTCATAAAAAAAACAATGTAACTTGTTACATTAAAATACTAATACAATGTAACAATGTATTTTACATCCATAAATAATTTACAAGTGTAGAAACAATTAAAGAAATTGTAAGAACCTCAGTAACGTTATTCTCCACGAACGAATGATTTTCTTAAATTAATTTGGTAAAGTAGTATTAACAACTTTTCTCTTAGACATTCTATAACAAATTCATATTCAAAACATTTAAATTAAATTTAAAACTTCGTATCAAACACAACAAAAAAACCTATAAATTGAAAAAACACAAAATCTTAATAAAAAATAAATAATAACATATAAACACACAAAAATAAGAAACTTTTCTTTATATTGATTAAACTTTCACCTACTGATAACAAAAACAAATAAACACAAAATTAACTAAATAATAAAAAATTTAATATATGAAAAATATACATATAGAGTAAAAATCTAGACAAATCACTGAATAATTTCAAACAAAACTTGTCTCATTAAATGACAAAAAAAACATATACACATCAACATAAAATTTTATTCAAACAAAACTTATTTTAGTAAATGACAAAAAAAAACATATACACCTTAACATAAAATCAAACATACAAAATAAGCTTTTGTGTAATATAACATAATCGCACTGAACGAATTAAAAAAATGAAACAAAAACCTTCACAATTCTCTAAAGAACACAAAGATAACCGGTTACATATATACAAAATAACAAAAATAACAATATATATATATATAAGATAAATACATATACGGAGCATAAATCAAGATAAATGAGTAAATAGGTTTAAGAACACTTACTTAGTAAGGAAAGAAATATTTCAAGAAATAACAAAACAAAAACAATATCAAATACACAAAATCACAAAAAAATAATAAATACACCAAAATCACGTAGAAATAATCAATAAAATCAATCGAATAATTTCAAACACTTGCGAATAAAATAATATATACATAGAGTCTATAAGAAACATACCAAAATAACAAGAAAATATACTAAATGAAACACACAAAAGATGGTCGAGAAAAAAACACATTTTTTTCACAATGAAGAAGACGAAGATAACATTGAAAATCTAGGAAAAATGGAAATAAAACTGACAACAATAAAAGAAAAGATAAATACGCTAGAGAAAACTAAATCAAATGGAAGCGTAAAAAAGAGGAAAATAACACACATTAACAAATATAATAACTAAGGGTAAAAACATCTTTTCAATCCACGAAAACAACATCGTGTCACGATACAAGACAAAAAATTGAGTCTCATGGATATTAGCTCTATCCTAAGCCATTTTTACATATGAATTAGTTATAAATATGTTTAAAATATTTACTTAATTATAATTATATACACAACTTATAAATAATCATAAAAATATGATTAAATTTTAATATTTTTTATCATTTTTATGTAACTTGCATACACTGTCATGACTCATCACATTTGTTTCGGCACGAATTACAGAAAATACCTTCCTTAATCTTTACTCATGAATCATTTCGTTTGAGCTTTCATATGTTTAGTACACTTTAGCATATCTTTGTGGGAATAGTGCCACAAATATAGCCTCCATGCATGAATCCTTGAAAAATACAAACGAGCTCACATAAGGCAGGCCTCAGCGCTCTTGAGAAAACTCAAGTGGGTCATGGGTTTCTTATATACAAAAGTCATTATATGTAAGATTTTTTTTTCCTTAAATCAATCTATATTTAAAAATGGAAGTATTTTTTAAAAATCAATTCAATACTTAAAACAATGTGTTGGTTATAATCTAATTTATATTAAACTTATTCGACTTAAGTTTCTATCAATAGAATTATATCCATTTTTAATTGATTATCAAAAATGAAATGAAATCGATAATAATTAATAAAAAATTTGGTTTAACTTTAAATAAAAATGAAGAATAAAATAAGAACAAAAATGTTCAAAATTCAAAACTTTCCCGAACCATTTCAATAATTTTTTTAAAATTCGACACAGCAACTTTACATTAAAAAATTGCTCAACTCATCCTCCTCCATAAAGTATGTTTTACAAGAACTGTATGAAGCAGCCTCTTGTAGAACTTCGTTAGTACATACATTCTTTGACAATCAAAACTCAAACTTTGTTTTCCATAATATAAAATATTTTTGAAAGTCCTTGATCACCACAATCCAAACAAAATTATTATATAAAGTATAAAAACAAATTCTAAACCTTAAACTAAGTTCCAATAAATATTTAAAAAAAATAAAGAATAAACAAAATTCACAAGAATCAGGATCGTGACTTTTTCCTATAAATTGGGTTTTCTCTTTTGACTGCTTTCGTCCAACATACCCTTTTCTTTACTTTCTGTATAGTGCTAACAAACAAAAGACTTGAATCACATGGTGTCACTAACTTTGGTTCCACTTGCCTTTCCATTCAAAACACAAAAACAAAAGGCCTCCAAGTACATATATTCCACCATATTAAAGAGATCAATTTGGATAACTTGCATCTTTAAATTTATCCCCTTTTACAAAGAAAAACATTAACAAAATGCCCACCAAAATGTGAAAAACTCTTACCACATATTAAGGGCTACAAGGGTGAAATACCAAAGTAATCCATTAGCTTAGGAAAAATGTAACGACTAGTCCACTAGCTTAAAACAAGGGTCTTTTAATACTTTTAGAATTGAAAAATGAGTCTTTTCGTCCACTAAAAATTTGGGTATGAAAGACTCCTTTTCAACTTCAAAAGGACTAAATGAAACATTTATCAATCTTTAATAGAACTAAAATACTCATTTTCTAATTCTAAAAGGACAAAAATGACCCGCATCAAAGCAAAGGGACTATTCAGATTTTTGCGACCCTTTCAGATTTCAAGTTCTATGTCTATTGTTATTCTCCGCAGCAATAGAAAGAAGTCTTGACACTCCCTGAGTCCAAATATCATACTCTCTTTGATTCCTGCATTCAAATTCTACAACTCCACGCAGAGTAGTCTTCAAGCTAAAGTAACGAAAATTCTCACCTCCTTCCAAAAGGTGACGGCCGGGCCAGGCTGGCATATCTTTGATCAACTCCATAACCACATCTGTAAAAATCAAACAGATGAAATTTTTTTATCTTTCAACGTCATGCAATTGAAACTACTTTCACAAATCCCCAAATGGAAGAAGACCCACCTCCAATTCTGCATCATGAAATTAATAGTGAAAGACAAAAGCAGTAAACACTTACTCTTTTTCTTTTTTGTTATGGTCCCAGCAACATGCCTGCTCTTCATCTTCAACATAACCTGCACAAAAAGAAGTGCCCGAAAAAGATTAAAGATGACAAAAGAAAACAAAAGAAGCTAAAATCCAATTATTTCATCATACTCAAGTCCCTTTTCCTGTGGCACCTTTTGCCCCATCAGGTTCACATTCATTACTAAAAGGTAATAAAAATGATGCTCAAATAATTGTGTAAAAACTTCAAAAACAATAAAATCAAGAGTCTTTAATTAATTATTGTAGGAAGATTACCTGATTCATTTTGTTGATATAGACAGAGACAATTTTCCAATGAAGATCACCTGCATTTATCAAATAACCAATGTGTTAATCAACTATATAAGCAATATCAGTTTCCACACACAAGCAACTTAGCATTTCACGAATTACATCCCATGATCATTACTCTGCTACAAGCAACCATTATTGAGTGAATTAAGCCCAAAAAAAAATATTGAGCCAACCCTATCTATGTGACAATTGAAGAGTAATTTAAACAACATAAGAAATTGTAACAAACAGTGCAAGTAAAATTACCTTTTCGGGTTCGCTTAAGCAGCACACCCCCTTTTGCAAGTAACTCTCTACTACATATGCCAAGGAAATTTTCCTCAGGGACAAGTTCTCCACTGAGACTACTACTGGAATTACTATTACTATCATTTCTGCCAACTCCCATTCCTTTATCCACAGGAATAACTGCTGCTATATTCCAAACTTCCTTCAATGCTCTTGCCTTCATTGTTGCAGCACCACGCAAAGCTGCAATCCAACACCAAAATTAACACATGGAAATTATGGTTATTTTAACGCCACCATATCTAAATTGCACTAGTAGTCATTTAACAAAACTTTGTTTATGTTTCATACCAGTTGCTGCACCTGCAGTTAATGTCATAATATCGCTGGCAGAACGAACATTCACAGCAGAGCCGACAACAGAAGCAAGGTGCTCACGCTCGGTCCCCATAGCCTCAGCAGCTTCTACACATTGAGCAGCTACTAATGTGGCTGCAGATGCCACAGCCATGTTGGTCTTTGCTATCAGCTCATCTTTTCCGACACTACATGAGGCCGCTGTGGCAGCAGTAATTGCAGCCACAGCAGCAGCCACTCCAGCCACCGAGACAGCAGCATGGAGCTGGGCATTTTGGGCTCTGGCTTCTTCTTTCTTCTTTTCCTTTCTGTCCTTGAGCCATCTGCCCATCGTCTTGCTGCCACCAGAGGCAGCTGTACCACCAATTGCAGTAGCTCTGAATTGGGAATTCAATGGATTGGTTGAGCGACTACACTGCATGAATCAAACAAGTTTTTTTATTGATAGCAAGGCCTACCCAAATTGAATCCGTGTACTTTAGATAAGAACCACTAAAGAAAAAAAAAAGACATAAATACACAAAGTTAGCACTGAAAGTTGGATCTGCATGGTGTGGGTTGGCTAAGCACGCCCCAACCACAAGCATTTGGGGTGCAGATGCCATTAATGACTCAAAGCAGGACAATTCTTAAGGAACCGAGTCTCGTGGAAGTGTCCATGGTTAGTAAAATCCTGGAGACAGTACAGTTTAGATTTTGGATAATAATCAATTTTCCTAATGTAATCAAATCACTGTGTCCTCTATAATAATAACATAGGCAAATCAATAAAAAGAGAAATCCCCCACTTGGAGTGGGAAGGAACTATGAAAATCCATTAAAATTATATTTGTTCAAAATTTAAGATTAAATTATTGAAATGGATCCATAAAATACCTAAATTCGTAATGAGGTGAGGAAATATCCAAATACTGAAATAGTACTGAGTGCCAATGAAATGGTATTGAAGAAAGCGAAACGACAATGTTTTACTCTCTTTCTGTGTGTAATAAGAGACAAAGTTAGGATCCGAACCAATATCCAAATTATCAAATGCATTACATATCTAGATACGAAATTAGCGTTGGTCACAGAGAAAACTGAAGTTCATGTTCGATCAGACTCAGAAATGGTCAGGAGATCAATGTCTCATGCTTTTAAAGCTAATAACAGCACATAACAACACATGGGTAACATGGTAAGAGTAAATTAATTGAGATATCAGACACTGGCCACCGTGTTCAGGGTTTCCGAATAAATGGAAGAGCAAAATTGTCGGAATAAGACAAGAACAGAGAAGGCTAAAAGCCTGAAACAAACAAACCTTAGCGTCGTCGATTTCAGAGGGAGAGACCGGTGGACTTTCTGTCAAGGAACCACAGCTCTGGGTTCCATTAAGAGGCCCACTACTATGTGAAACTCGACCTAATGTAAGTGGAGATACCTCTTGCTGAAAATAAATAAATAAATTATTATTATAATGACGTCTCTTCAGTGTCTGTAAAACTGTTAATGAAAGGGAAGTAAGATAATCAAAATATTATATAAATACAAAATAATAAACTCGAGCAGTTAGTGAAATTAAATAGAGCATAAAAGTATTAAGAATCTCTGTTTATTTCAATACAACTTTGTCTTGTCCAAAACTTCCAAATAAAACAGAGTATACAACAAAGCATAAATTTGAGCACGAGAAGACTATGACATAAACCAAATGAAAACAAAATCCCAGACAGAACACAGAACCAGCCAAAAACAAACGTAACGAAAAAGAAGCAACTTACCGATTGCGACATTATGCGTTCAAGAACCATTTGAGAAGTTTCAGAAGATGCAAAAGAAAATGGGTTCCTAGAAAAAGTTGCACTTTCTTCTATTTCACCAGCTAAGTCCTCTGGTATAGAACCACCACCTCCTCCACGATTAGCACCACTAAGGGTCTTAGAGAGAGTCATCTGAGCTGGTGTAAGAACTTTAGAAACCTCCAAGGACGAAACACTCCAGGAGCGTGAGAGAAATTCCATGGGTTCTCTAGGAGATTCCAGTGGTCGGAACAATGCAGCCTGATCCGGGTCGGACCTCCATGGTTCGGCCCCGGTTTTCAACATGTCTTTTAAGTGTGTTGGGTTCGACCGGTTTGAAAACAGAGGTTGGGTGCGCAGAAAAAAAGAATGTCTTCTGGCGCTGGGAAGTCTGCTATTTATAGAAGAGACGCCACGGTACCCAACGTAAAGACAAAATCTTACATAGTATGCTGCTCTTAATACGAATCGTTTAATAAGTATCGTTTATAAATCGTCTAATATGTATCGTTTATAAATCGTCTAATATGTATCATATTATGTTGTTATCGCTCCTTATAATTTTTTATTTTTAGTAAGTATTTTAATGGTAAATAATTAATATTTTGGTTATTTATATAAATTTGATACATTTTTTTCTATGAAAATCGTAACCGATAAGGTTGAAATGAGATAATCATTATAATATTAAAAACGATTAATTAAAAATTTAATAAATACATTTTTTATTATAAAAATTTAAAGAATTATATACGAATTTAATCAAAATTTAAAAATTAATAATATAATTTAACCTGAAAACAAGTGAAATGGTTTTCTTAGGGTGTTTTACTAATATTTTTTCTTTTCTTTTGGAACGAAAATAAATGGAAAATAGATTCATAATATGTGAGAAGCGAGAAAGAGAAAGAGACCGAATGATAAGTGTCATTATAATATTAGGTTTTTTTTTTCATATAATAAAAAACTGAGAATATTATATTTTTCATAAATAAAATACAATATTTTTTTTATAAAAAAATAATAAAAAAATTTATTTAAACATTTTTATTTTCTTTAAATATAGGTAATGATATATAGTTGATAGATAAAAAAAATTGAAAAAATAAGTATAATATATTATTTCTCCAGGTTACATGCAATCAGTATAATTATATAAAATACGATTGTTAAATGTACTAAAAACTTGAAAAAGTAGAGTTTATGTTAAAATTTATTACAACTATGATAATCTTACGTAAGATTTTTCAAAAATAACATTGAATCAATTAATATTAAATAAAAAAACAAAATAACATACTGATATAATATTAAATATATCAAAACAAACATTAAACATATAATGTTACAATTTTAGTGTATTTTGCTTCTAAAAATGAGTAGGGAAGATATATGAAAATATGTGGTAGGTGAAAAATATATAAAAAAATCAAAAAATAAGGATAGTTTTAAAATTTTACATAGAAGCCAAAGAAAGAGAGTTATTCTTAGATTTGAAAAACTTTTTTTGAATTACTTTTTCTATTACCAAATAAAACAAGGTCAACATAATAATATGGATATTATTATTAGATATGCTCGTAATCTTGAGTGTGTAGTTTCAATCTTAAAGATAAAATTCATTTAATTCCACTTTGGTGAGGTCTACTGTCTAATTAAGATAAAAAAAATTGAAAAAAATAGTATAATATATTATTTCTCGAGGTTATTGATTATGCAATCAATATAATTATATAAAATACGACTATTAAATGTACCAAAAACTTAAAAAAAAAATAGAGTTTATGTTAAAATTTATTACAACTATGATAATCTCACATAAGATTTTTCAAAAACAACATTGAATCAATTAATATTAAACAAGAAAAAGCAAAATAACATACTGATACAATATTAAATATATCAAAACGAACATTAAACATATAATGTTACAGAATTTTAGTGTGTTTTTGCTTCTGAAATTTTAGTGTGTTTTTGCTTCTGAAAATGAGTAGGGAAGATATATGAAAATATGCCATAGGTGAAAAATATATAAAAAGTTAGAAAATGGGGGTAGTTTTTAAAATTTACATAGAAGCCAAAGAAAGAGAGTTATTCTTAGATTTGAGAAACATTTTTGAATTATTTTTTAAATAATAAATTTATTTTTTCTATTACGAAATAAAATAAGGTCAACGTAATAATATGGGCATTATTATTAGATATGCTCATAATCTTGAGTGTATAGTTTCAATCTTAAAGGTAAAGATCATTTAATTCCTCTTTGGTGAGATCTAGTGTCTAAAGATAAAAACCTCGGGTTTTAGTGAGCTTGTTCTTGAGGCAAGTGAAACCTTGGATAAATAAGATTGGATTCGGGCTTTATTGAGTTAAGATGCATGCTCTCTTATGAGATGTTGTAGTGCTTAACTTCTTGAATCCATGGTCATGATAGTCTTATGGGACTCAGCATAGTTTATTGTTATCAATTGGTTCTAACTATTAAACAAACTTGATATGTTGAAGGTAGTCATTATGGAAATTGCATACTCAAGGACATAAGAGGTCTATACTACTTAATTGTCATCGCTAATGCATTGAGTATTATATGAATGGGGTATGTGTAAGATTAGAAATGATTCACTCGAGTATAGTATGATATGAGAAATCATTTAAGCATATGAATTATTACTGATCGAGACATGCAGTCTTAGGATTTTATTGAAGTAGCAACAAGCATAATACTTTAATACTTGGACTTAAGGATAAATAATCATGGATGAACTAATATTGTAAGCCTTTTTATATGGTCTAATAGGTTTTCGAGCTCAACAAGATAAATGGTAGACACTAACTATAAGGAATGAGATTTTTTTATCAGATTATGGAAAAAAGGTTTTTGGACTCGAAATACTTAGAAATTGGTAGACAGTAACTATAAATGTTCTCTTTAGGAGATATTAAGTTAGTTAGCACTAAAGTCATAAGAACAATTGCTTTTGTCTTTCGATGAATTCAAAGTTTTTAGCTTTAATCAGCTACTTACGTGTACCTGACATTAAGAGAAATCTTATGGGCTTTCATGAACTACCACAAGGAAAACATAATTGTATATATCCCAGTTGTATGCAACAAGAAACCCTCTACAAATTGGAATTATAATAAGAAAAAAAATGAGGAATTGTAATAAGAAATGAGATTTTTTTGGACATGATAAAGGTCAATGTTGAATTATTCAACATTAACTACCTCTTTTAGATTTGCCTTGGAAAAAAGTGAAATTTCAATCATTTCAATAATTACACATAAATGAATTAAATTTTTAATAAAATTAGACAATTAGGACCTAAATGAGAGTTATATATACCAACCTATATAATCTTTTTCGCAAGTTCTATTTTAACTTGGTTAAGCATGTTTTATAATGTTAATTGAGTAGATAGTATAACGGAATATAAAATAACAATATCATGCTTAATTCAACGTGTAAGGATTATAAGTATTGGTTATTTTCATAGACAAAATATTTGTATGTAAACTTATTTTTTAGTTTACTATCAAGTATATCAAGCAAAGTAAAAAAATATCAGAATTTTAAATAGTCATACTTTAGGTATATCTATTATAGTTATAACACATAAGATTGTATCTCACGAATTTAATAGCACGTATTCATAAATCTGAAATTATTTTCGTTGTTAAAATATTTACGTTCAAATATAGAATAAGATATATGTTAAAATATTATATAAGATATAACCTAAATTATAGGCTAAATCTTAGCTTAAAAGATAGTCTAAAATTTACTTTAAAACAACTATTCTTTAAATAATAGTCTTCTTAATTAATGAATCTACTTTAAAAGAATTCTTCTTTAAATAAGAATCTTTATAATTAAAGAGTCTACTTTAAAAGAACTATTTTTTAAATATGAGTCTTCTTTATTAATGAGTCTACTATAAAAAATATTATTTAAAAAGGAGTCTCTTTAATTAATGATATTACTAATAATATTTGTAATAGAAAAAATATTCATCAATTACATCGGATTAAGAGTTTTAATTTTTCCTATAAATAAAACTCATTGCTCATTGTTTCAATCAACCATATAAGATCATTATTTTCATCTTTTTAATCTCTCTCTTACTTTGCAAATATAATGTTATAATTCTTTAGGCTTCTTTATTTGGTTAATTTATCAAAAATTGATGATTGTATCTAATTGATTAATAAGCCTAATTAGTTTATAATATTTTGATAATATGTTCTTATAGCTTCTTCTTCTTCTTGATTTGTAAGATCAAATAATTGTGTCATATCATAATTATTTAGTTTAATTATTAATTTCAAATGAACTATTTTTATTAAACTCATGTTTAATCATTTTGCTCTAGAATTTTCTAATTGATTTAATTTAAGTGACATATGCTTTGAATCATTTAGTTAGAATTATTCATTATTAAATCCGTCTTAGAATACACATGAGCATTTTTTTTTATGCTAACCTTTTTGCAGTTGATGCGTGAACATATCTGATTGATGTGAAGTTTATTGGAACGTTGGTCTGCAAATCGCTCATGGTAATATTAGAAACTGTGAAAATAGGGTAGGGGTTCATAAGTAAAGTACATTGTGGCAGTATCCTAGGGAGGGTAGCATAGGAAAAACATCAAAAATAGCTCTAGGGTTTACATTATCTTCAAAAATACCGATATGGTTTACCAAAAAGCTACAATACCTCGAACATTTGAGAGATCTTCAAAAATACCCCTAATAACTAACATATGTTACAAAAACGTTAAAAAAACACATCTCCTCAATAATTCCTCTTTTTATCTTCATTTTGCTACCGTCACTCCATTCACTTTCTCTTCATCTGGTATTGTTTCACTTTTTGTATATATACGTAAAGTCCATATCTTTACTGTTATTTTTTTCCTTGAATTTGAAAAACAAAGAAAATAAGATTTTTGGATTGGGTTTATTGTTGTTAATTATGCCATAAAAGCACATGTGAGTTCCCATAAGTTCTTGTTCTCATATATTGAAATGGCTTGTAATCAAATTTTATGGTCTTAGCTTTCTGAATGTGAATGTCACTCTTGAACATTTTTGAGATGTTTCTATATTAATTTGAAATATTTTCTATGTTTTTCTTCTATTCTTATTTTCATCTTTTTGAGAGAGATGAAAATAAAGAAATTGAAGAATGGAGAGGAAGAAGATGGGATTGCCCTTGCAAATAAATGGGGACATAATACCATTTCATTAGAGGGCATTTATGATATTATTTAAACTACACAGGTATTTTTGAAAATATTGTAAACTTTAGGTGTATTTTTGATAGCATAAGATCGAGTTTGTACTTAAACATTTGTTTTTCATAGTGAAAAGTTAGGTGGTCTGGTAGATCGATGGTTTTCTTCTTAGGTTATAGTTGTGACCTATGTTGTTTTCATATAAAAATATCGTGTGTTATTCATTCATTTCACACTTTATTCTTACATTGATTGTATGCATGTCCGTTTTGTTTAGGTTATTAAATTATAAATTAATAAAAATTAAAGATAACTTATTCACCATCTCTAGGTTATTTAGGTCCATATTTTATAAACTTATTCACCATCTCTAGGTTATTTAGGTCCATATATGCTTATAACTATATTAGTATGAGTATCATGCCCAACTACATCTAAGCTACCCTACTCGTTATTAATACAACACTTGATATAAGTAGATCCAAGATCGTTCTCGAAGCTTCATCACCTCATGATGTGATTAAGTATTGATGGCTTAAATTGCTAACATGCATATATGTTGCAACCTTGCAACACCCAATCGACACATGCAACACCAATTTTAAGAGGTGTCACTACAGAGGCTCCTCACCTATGAAAATATTTGCGCCCATCCCATATTCTACTGGCACATGATACATTACTATATGGGCTCATCACATATGGTAACTTTTGCATCCTTGCAACTACTAGCCAACGCAACTCAACATTAAGAGAAACTCCTAAAATGATGTGACCTTTCACTAACCAACCATGCATTTTAACTCTCAACAAAACCTTTTTCAATATCATATTCTTACACTCGTCCCTTTGTTTGATAATAAGAGAGAGACTCCTCAATGATGTATGTATATACTATGGATGATTGATGATTTTTCAGACTCGACACTTGAAAAGAAAACATACCAATATGGACCAATGTGGTCAAAAAGGACCAAAACTATAAGGGAAAGCTTGGAACCAAATGGCTAGAGGTTCTTTCAACTTCTAACCAAGAAAATAAGAAAAATAAAGTGGTTTTTATAGAAAAATAGTACTCTTTGTTAAGCACCTCGACTTAGACAAATTCTATCAAAGCTTTTTGAACCCTCGCTAACCCTATCAACGAGATGTTAAAAAGAGGATTCCTACGAGCCTTTTAACTGGCCAAAATCCAACCCTAAACTAATTAGAACACTAAAATGGCCTATTTTGGGCCTGAACATTTTTGGAACACCTGGTTTATGACCTAGTCCACAACCCTAGTACAAAAGAGTAACTTTGTATCCAAACATATCCTCTATATGTGGAAGTATTTGCAATTTGTGATTGATCCAACATGTGTCCTATGTGGGTGTGAGATATTATGCCATTGATAATCAACTTACAAAGGGACCAACAAATACACCAAGTAAAATACATACACTGAGTTTTGCATGTAGAAATGGCAACACTAAAATGACAGAACTTACAATCTTTTCCTTTGGCTTTCTGTGGCAAAACACTGCATAATTCTAATACATATATGACATTAAACATAAGAAATTCATTAAAGATGTACCTAAGGAGTTCATTCACGTGAATATACAATGACACATAACCAAAACACTCATAACACCCATAACACACCTGACTCTAGCGTGTCCTTCTTATTATGTTATATATTTCTTAATGAATCAACACATCTATCTTAATGGTCTACTTCAATTGGCAAATCTACATCATACACTAAGCTCTAACTAAGCTCTAAGCTCTAAATAAGCTTTAGCAATTTAGTGTTGTTTATAGTTATACATATAGCTACACAAAAAAAAAGCTACATACTGATGAAAAACAAACAAGCAGACATATATTGTAGTTTAACAATTACTATCAAGTTACCCTAATACAATTAAACAATGATAGACTAAGCATACTCAAGATGTAACATAAAACAAACACAATCTGCATGTAACATATATATGCAGACTCCCCTAAACATATGCAACACTAATCCTAAGTGTATGCATATCAAGCAACACAGATGTAGTGCAAACTACAATCACCAACCCATGCAACAAAAAAATACGATACACAAACAAACACAAGTTTTGCACACTTCTTCACCCTTTTAGACATAGAAAGCCAAACAAAACATGTACATAGGTATCCAACAAACCACACACCTATATGTAAAAAAGTAGTCATATAGAAATGCATGCAACCTTAACATTTATGCAAAAAAAAAAACAAACGACCATACCAAGGCAAACATTTGTAACAACAATAAGCTGAATGCATAGACAAAACAAGAAATATGTATATAGAAAACATCTCATTAATACAATACATAGCATGGATCCCCACGTCTCTATGCATTATGGAGATATAAAGGACTTCATAATATGTATAAGACACATCGACAAGATGGGCTATCAAACACTAATGTGTCATAAACCTATTAACAAATATGTAAGAATAAGATGACTAGGTTTCCAATTAATAATAAACACATTGTGCATGGTAAAAATCAATGAAAAATATATGCAATAAAAATACAAAACATGCTTCACAGAATAGACACCTAAACTATAAGAAAATTATTACTCATTTATGATCAACTAGTGATGATAATTTCTAACACGAACATATAACATCATACGAGATTGATCCGAACACAAAATAACCCCATGAGATATGACACGATCTATTTTAACCATTTATTAAATAGATCAAACATGATACGACACGATAATTTAAAATTAACATATTAAATTAATATTTTAATATTATTTTATTCATTAAATTCATACAAATATAAACAAATTTAAAATTTGATTAAAATAAAATATTTTTATTAATTTTTTTCGAATCAACGATACAATAATCTAATCGAATTCGATACAAAATCAAAAATATTTTTATTAATAATTTAACTTAATATCATTTATTTATTAAATAAGTAGATATCCTTTACATTATTTATGATTATTAGCTGGGGATGATTATAAAAAAATATTTAAAATTAATGCATTGTGATTATAACTATAACATAATTACTCCCTTCTGTCTACTACGTCCATTTCTAACTGGGAAGGCAAGTTGATTTTTTTTTTTCAAGGGGATTGAGATGTCAAAGAAGACGGCATGGAAATAGGTTAAACAAGTACCAAGAAAGCACAGATTTTTTGCAAACAGAAAAAATAAAGCAAAGATTTTTGCAAGAAGTCGGAGAGATCAGGGGCAAAAAGAAGCAAGAACTGAAAAATAATGAATACACGAATTTCAATGAAACAAGAAAAACGAGGGACAGAGAGGGCAGTACTGTAGTAGATTAGTTCTGGCACTAATATATTACTTTTTAATCGTTTATAAAATATGCTTTTAAATAAAAAAATTAATTTATATTTAAATATTATTAGGACAAAGATAAAATAATCATAAAATTATTTAAAATTATCTAAAACACTAATATTAACCGTAGTCTATTACTTCTTTAGCAGTAAAGTACTGGAAAAAAATAAACAATAAAAATGTGTCTGCCTATTTTAAGCAAATCTGTCTATTCAATGGATATGCAATCAATCGAATAAAAAAAATGGAATCTGTTAGTCAGAAAATTATTCTTTATTTTAAAATATATAATGATATAATATTTTAAATTAATAAATATAAAATAATATATTTCTTTAAAAGAATCATAGAAAAGAAAAAGTTGAAAGACTAGAGACACCTTACAGGTTAGGCTGTTAGCTTTTAGCCTTAGTCTTGACTCTCTAATAATGTGAAACTTTGATGGGTGATGATGGATTGATGGGTGAAATTTGAGTGACGGACATGCAGACTTTGTAATTAATGATGGAATCGGGAAGATTGTAATTGAACAAAGATTGTGAGAGACTGAGATTCTGAGTGATGTCACTTTTATTTTTTACTTTCATATTGAATTTAATGTTGATATTTTAAATTAATAAAAAAAAAATTATATTTTTTTATGTCAATTATAATTAATTTTATTAATTTTTAAAATTTACATTAAATATAACTTAAAAACTAACAGATTGAATGTGAAAATAATCCTACTGTTATTTATTTATACATGAAAAACTCTTTATTTCATAATTAATCAATTTTAACTAACTACCATAATATTATTGGCTACTTTTTTTATGTAAAAGATTTAACTTCATTAATAATTTAATATCAGCAAGACCAATAAAAAGATTTTAAACACCAGGTTGAGCCATATGATCACCCGGCTCTCCAAATACAAATAAATAACACTATCAGCATAACTAGTAAATTTACTGCGAATTTGGCCAAAACATGTTACCACATTACAAGTTGGCAGACAGAAGCTCCATTCCACATTTTTTCACCCATCAAATATTTGTATAATCTCATCAATAAATAGCCCCTCTGTTACCATACATCCTAGACCATCTTTAAGGTAGTTTATAGAGACTAGAGAACCAGATTCCACTACAATCCTCTTGTATCCCCTTGTTATAATAGTTCTAATATTTTCACGAATCGCAATCAGCTCTGCAACAAGAGTAATAGAGAAATCAAATAAAGCTTAAGGCATTGCAGTGGTGAAATATATCCATCCTTTAGAAACTCTCCATACAAACAATTACAATCATATATTCGACCCAAATTTAAAATAAACAAATTAAAAGAATCGAAAACAAGGAAAGCAAGGATCTTATCTTTAACAATTAAAATTGTTTTTAAAGTTGTAAACCGATCAAAACTTATTTGTTCCCTATGTTAGAAACTTATGAACTCTTAATAACACTCAAATAAAGAGTGTATTACACTTAAATTGTGTATTGAGTTTAGGAATCATAACATTCCTTTTATAGTCGTGCTTCCTATCAAAGTATCAGCATCGTTATCAACTCCAACAATAATTGAAGAGTTTTTCAATGATAGAAATGTTTGGACAATTAAATGATACGTTAAAGAAAAAATGAAAATGGAAATTGGAGAGTTTAAACGGATGATCGGTTACATTCTTCCACTTGGTCCAAACGTTCAACTTAATCCCATCGATTATTTTTCTTAAGAAATAAACACATGAATTATGACGATAAATCCTCAAAAGGTAAGTATTATCTTTCATGTATTACAATGTATTTAGTTTCTCAAGTATTACACCTATATGGTAACAAAACTTAATGAATATAAATCCTATATTTATTTTTGGTCCTATACAAAATATATTTTCTCAAATAAATTAAGGTGCACATGAATATGAAAAAATAATATATAAGAGTTTCAGTAACAAACTGTATATATACCTTTACAAAATGGAACCAATTCTCATTTTCTCTACATGAACCTTAAATTTCAGTGGTGGCATGCCTTTAGTCAAATGATCAGTAATCATCAACTCAATGCTAACGTGCTTAATGACCCTTTTCTTTTCCTTAACACGTTCTATTATGACCAAGCATTTAATATCGATGTGCTTACTATGACTATCACTCTTGTTGTTATTAACTATAAACATAACACCTGAGTTGTCACAGTACAATCTTAATGGCTTAAAAATAGAGTCAACTACTCTAAGGTCGGAAATAAAACTCTTCAATCATACACCATGTGATATGACCTCAAAACATGACACGAATTTGGTCTCCATATTGGAAGTAGCAGTCAAGGATTACTTCACACTCCTCCAAGACACGACTCCACCGACAAGCATGAAAATGAAACAGATGTTGATTTGCGTGAATCAATATAGCCAACGAAGTCCACATCGGAGTAGCCAATTACTTCCAATTCATTGGTTCATCTATACATGAGCATATAGTCCTTGGTTCCTTGAAAGTACCTCATCACTTTCTTTGCAGCTCTCCAGTGATCCAAACCTAGATTACTCTGATATTGTCCTAATATTCCAACAACAAATGCAATGTCAGGTCTTGTGCAAACCTGAGAATACATTAGGCTTTCGATAGTATAAGTATATGGAATGTTCTTCATTTGTTCTCTTTCAAAATCATTCTTTAGGCATTGGTCCAAATTAAACTTATTGCCTTTCACAATGGAAGCAACACTTAGTGAACCATCTTTCATCCAAAATCTCTCTAAAACTTTATTGATATAGGTTTCCTGAGATAAACCCAAGACACCTCGAAGTTTGTCTCTATGAATCTTAATGCCAATGATAGAAGATGCCTCACCTATATCCTCCATATCAAAATTTTTAGAGAGGAATTCTTTTACTTCGTGTAGCAAACCCTTATCATTGGTAGCAAGAAAAATATCATCCACATATTGAACCAAAAAATAAACATTACTCCCACTAACCTTTTGGTATATACATTAACCCATGATGTTCTCTTCAAAATCAAATGAAGTGATGACATTATGGAATTTCAAATACCATTGATGGGAAGCCTATTTTAATCCATATATGGATTTATTAAGCTTAAACAGAATGCTCACCAATACTAGAGAAGAATCCTTTAGGTTGTTTCATATAAACCTCTTCCTCTAGGTTACCATTAAGGAAATCTATTTTCACATCCATTTGATGCAAATCCAAATCAAAATGGGCAACCAATGTCATGATCACATGAAGTAAATTTTTCTTAGATACAAGAGAGAATGTCTCCGTGTAGTCGATTCCTTCCCTTTGAGTGAATCCTTTGGCAACGAGTTTGCCTTATGTCTCTCAATGTTTCCTTGTGAGTCTTTCTTTGTCTTGAAGACCCATTTACATCCAATGGATTTTACACCATAAGCAACTTGACGAGATCCCAATCTCAGTTAGACACCATAGAATCCATCTTTTTTTTTATGGAATTGTATCATAAGTTTGAAACCTTAGAACTCACAACCTGTGAAAATGTCTCAGGATCATTTTAGGCTTTAACATTATAGTCACACTCTTGTAGATACACAACATAATCACTAGGAATTTATGATTTCCTTACTCTAGTAGATATTCTAAATGCTGCTTCAAAATTCTCCTGAGGAGAAGGATAATGTTGTTCAACAGCTTTAGGCATCTATTGAACTTCATCATCTACTAGATCAAGATCAACAACTTGTGGTACTTCCAAGATTGGTTCTTCAACATGCGTTTGTACTCATGGCTCATTATTAACAACAAGGATCAGTCCATTACTTGAAGTGACATACTTAGCATCTGAATGATATTTCTCAAGACTAATTCCCTGGGATCGATTGCTCTCACTAATCAAGTCATCTCAAGATTTTTTGCATTTCTTGATTCCATAAACCTAGTGCTATGATATGGATAATAAAACCTATATCCCTTAGACCTTTCGGAATATCCAACGAAATACTCACTAATAGTCCTTGGGTCTAGCTTCTTCTCTTATGGATTATAAATCCTCACTTTAGACAGGCATCTCCAAACGTGCATATGTTGCAAACTCAGTTTCCAACCTTTCCATAATTCAAATGGTGTTTTTGAGACAACATTGGTCAGAACTCAGTTTAATATATACACAACCATCTTTAAAGCTTAAGTTCACAAGGATTTAGGAAGATTGGAGTAGCTAAGCATACTCTGTACTATGTCCAATAATGCTTGGTTTCTCCTTTCTGCTACACCATTCTGGTTTAGTGAACCAGGCATAATGTATTCGAAAACTATCTTATGCTCTTGAAGAAGCTTAGCAAATGGACCTGGCGTTTGTCCATTCTTAGTATATTTAATATTCACCACATTTATTTGATCTCACAAGTTTTATTTGCTTTTCGCATTGTTTCTCTACTTTAACATTAAAGATTTTGAAGGTATCTAATGCTTTGCTCTTATTATGAAGCATGTAGAGATACATATATCAAGAAAAATCATCAATAAAGATGATAAAATATTTCTAACATTGATGTCCATTTCTGGACAATATATATATATATATATATGTATGTATGATTTCTAATCTGCTTGAACTACTATTGTCACCTTTCTTTGATTTGTTAGTCTGCTTTCCCTTAATGCATTCCACACATGTCTCAAAATCATTAAAATCTAGAGTGCTAAGTACCCTATCTTTCACTAATCTTTTAATTCTTTCTATGAAGATATTTCCTAATCTTCTATGCCGCAATGTAAAGGATTTCTCATCAATAATGCAACTTTTAGTGTCAGCTTGAACATGAATAAAATTATGAGTGACATTATTTCGTAAATTATTGTAGTAAAAACCATCAGAAAAAATATCATTCCTAACACAATCAGATTTATTAAATAAATTGAAAGATGTTTTCTGAAAAGTGAAAGGAATAACCAGAAGATACAAGTCTTGAAAACAAAATCAAGTTTCTAGAAAAACTTGGAACATAAAAGGTCTTTTCTAATTCTAAAATAAAACCACTACTTAAAATCAAACTACATATCCCTACAGTCTCCACATGTAAGCTCATCTTGTTACCATATAAGATATATTGCTCACTTCTCATTGGCTTCCTTAGGTTTTGCATACCCTGTAAGGATTTTGCAACATGAATTATAGATCTAAAATCAATCCACTAGATATTAATATTAACATTAACCGTATTAGATTCACAACAATTAAACGAGGTTGGATTACCTTTATTCTCAATCCATTTATGAAATTTGATACATTCCTTCTTCACGTGTTTCTTCTTTTTACACAAGAAACACTTATCTTCTTTCTTAATATCTGCCTTAGGTAAAACTATCCCTTTCCTTTTTTATTTGTATTGAGATTTTCCTTTCTCGTATGTTGTAGCCAACATTGCACTTTCACCAAATTTCATAACTAGCCTCCCTTCCTCTTGAACACACATAGTCATTAATTTATTAATTGACCATTTATCCTTATGTGTGTTTGTACAAGATTTTGAATGGCTCATGTTGATGTGGAAGAGTGTTAAGGATATAGTGAACCAGGAAAGATTCTGACATCTCAACCTCGAGATTCTTAGGTTGAGCTGCAATTTCCCTCATTTGCATAATGTACTCGCGCATACCTTTTAACTGGTGAGTCTTAAGGAAGAGAACTTCATAATAAGGATACTTTCTAAAGCCTTATATGAAGTAACAAACTGATTATTAATGACTTTTAGCAAGTCCTGAACATTGTTATGTTGATCGCAGAACCACGAATACCAATAGAGATCTTAGTCTTAATGAACATCACGGTAAGACAATTAGATCGTTCTCATTGTTCATAAAATATGATATTCGTTGGAGTTCTTGTTTCAATAATTTTAAGTGGTTCGTTTTTTTCTAATAACATAGTCAATATCCATCCGTCCTAGATAAAAGAAAATAATTATAAAGTATGTAAGAAAACAATTCTCTTTCATCTAAAGTGGATGAATATTGAGTATGTTATTAAGAAAAACGAACCACACTCTGGATCGAGGTAAAATCAAAGTAATTTTGATGCAACGATTTCTTAAGATTTTATTACTAATGGTATTGTGGTAATTATGAGACCAATGGTGGCTTATCGTTCTAACCTCGTGTAATGTATTTATTTTTAAGATTTTGTAGCTTAAAATATTGTTTAAGTTAGCCATGTCCAAAGAATTCAAAAGCTTTCCATTTTCAAATAAAACTAGTCCACGAAAAGTGGATTTTAATTTTAATTTTTTTCCCATATTTATTTCGGGATTTTAAAATGCATAAAAATGATTTTTAGAGTGTCGATCGAGCAAAATAGGTTCTCGATCAGTCAAACACTAAAGAGAACATTGGATCAAGCCAAATAGTATGAAAATGTGTCAAATCCACTAACCACCACCACTAGGCACTAGCACCCAAGCACAAAACAGAACATTGGATCAAGCCAAATAGTATGAAAAAGTGTCAAATCCACTAACCACCACCACTAGCACCCAAGCGACGCTCCCCCCAAAGATCGGGCACCACCAACAAGCACCTACTTTATGAAAAATTTGTTTGGTAGATTTTTGAGCTCAATTGGTCAAGTCTTCCTTCGATCTTGTACCTCCACAGTTCAAACTATCAATTTAATTTTAAAATTTTAATTAGCTAAAATTGAAGTTACAAGCTATTCACCCTCCACTTGTTGTTAGATTAGTAAATTTAAACTTAAGGTTGTTACTTACATGTTAGGTTCAATCATCCTTTGTCACTTTAGTAGTAGTGTAAGTTACTCTTTTGAGTATTGCTATCTAACATTACACTAATAACAAGCTACCTAGCTTGGCTACCTCTTCTATCTATTTGTCGTGAGAAATAGAAGAAACATACTAAACAAAGACTGCATCAATTGAATTCATGCAACCTATTACACCATATTCTGTACAACAAAAAACCAGTACTTGTAAAAAAGATGCTACAAAATAAGCAGAGTAAATTAATAACCCTGTCCTAAGCTAGCAAAGTTTTAAAACTTTTCCTACTCTATGATCCTGAAAATTTCACAAGGAAATTTTGTGGCCTCAAAATATCATAGCAAACAGTAGATGGATAGTGAAGAACCACTCAAGAATGATAAAAACAAGGAACCCCAAATGAAATGTGTGCTACAACAGTTTTGCATTTCCTAATTACATTCCCATTGCAGCATTGCTATAAACACCACAGTAATTATCAGCCATAGTAAATCTCCTTGTATAGTTCTAGCTGCAAAACACAAATGCATTAGAAATGGATTTAATCAAAAGCACTTAATAGGAAGCACTTTAATTAACAACATTTAGATAAAACTTAGCATCCATTTAGATTTGGATTGAGTTGTTTTCAAGACTTGCCTTGGTTCTTACTATGTTCAGACAACGCTGGCGCTGGAGAAGCAGATTTGTTTGGCATTGAAAGCCCAATATTTTTACAATCCAATCCAATTGCACCTTTAGTATAACATTTTTATGATCTAGTCAGCTTTTCCATTTCAAGAAAATAATTCATGCAATAATTAATATAGAGAAAACTATGTTTTATGTTCTCAACTTATTGGATCGGTTGTAAATTTGTCCTCAACTTTTCATTTGTTAAAAGAAAATGTCTTTGACCTAATGGTTGTGTTATATTTAAGAACATTCATCTTATTTTATCAACAAATCTAACAAAAAATGACACGTGATGATGTTCAATTTCACATGACGAGTGTGATGTGTCATTTTTTGCTATCTTTGTTAACATAATGAACAAAAATTAGATGGAAATCCATAATGCATCAAGGACATTTAGTTGGAGACATTTTTTTGTTTTTTAACAAATCAAAGGTTAGGGGTAAATTTGCAACTAGTATAATAGGTTGGGAACATAAAACATAATTTACACATTAATATAAGATAGAAAGAAAATATAATCTCTGTTGAGAAAAATAAAAATGTATTCTTACAATCTTTGAAGCATGGGAAGGCGGTGTTATTGAGAAGGTTATCATAACCCTCTTGACATAAACAATTATATGTCAAGTTTGATGTCTTGTTACACTTGCCACCTCCACAATGACTCCAGTAGCAAACTATAAAACCAAATTCAGAAAATCATGCATATAATAAAATAATAGAATCAGAAGAAATCATTTCAAAAATCATTAAATGATTAACGTTAGTTATTTTACCGTCGAAAATTGATTCATTGGTTTTACTTGCTATCTCTTGCACAGGCTTAGGTGCGCAAGAGGAATGTATAGTGCCTGCAAAATTAATAGAATCATTTATATAACTTCAAATCAGCACAAAAGTTATCATTACATAATGATAAGGCTTCATGTTAACAGCATTTAACAGAAATGTAATTCTACTATATGGCTTAGCAACTTAGCTAGGAAGCCTAGCCACTCAGTATTTGTGAAATACTTGTGCCCAACCGACATAACATGCAAATGGGTTCTGAGATACTCTAATTTGGTGGAAATTTAAAAATAAAAATAAAAATGAGAAACATGATTGTGTTCAATATCTATATACATATCTAAAAAGTTTAGAAATCCCGATGTACTAAATGAGTCGGTATAACATAGGCTAAGATTAAAAAAAAAAAAAAAACCTTTGGTAGGATGTTAATATCAAAGCTTTACAAGTGGCTTTCTCGTTTCTTTTAAGCAAAGCTAGCTTAATCCATTTCATTCATTGCGTACACATCCACAGTTGATTTCATACTTTACCAAATTAATAAATCAGATTGCATCCGTTTCTTAAATTTCTCTGCAGTCTCTCAAAAGTCATAACATAAACAAAGATGATATAAATTTTTCATATATGCTTTTCACTACTATTATTGGAAATTTATTTTTAAGAATCAATCATAGAGATAATGGTGTACCCTTCCATATCTACACCATAAGGGTTTACCCTTTAAAGCTTTAAGAATCAATCATAGGGATAATGAATTTACAACAACTACTTATAAGATTCTATTAATCATAATTTCAACAAACTACAAAGCACTGAGCAGAACAGGAAATTATTCGATGAGAAAAAAAATCAAATAAACAGGAACATAATTTCAGAATTTAGAATGTTTAACAGAGAAACAGAGGAAGAGATAGAACAAAAAAGATGATAAAAGAGATCTTACAATTGGGAATTACACAAGGAAGAAAATTGAGGAGATCATCATGCTCAGAAAAAGTCTGTTTCCAACCAGGATCACACTGGCATTCAAAAAGGAAAGTGCTATTGTTGGAAGGTTTACAAGTTCCTTTTCCACATTGTGATCCTTTGCACACCTCCTCTGCGATTCACAGCTGACCATTAGAATAGTAAAAGGAACCATAAATAAAAAGCAAATAATAATCTTTTTGAAAATCTAAGTACTCAGTTGATCAAGTGTGTTAAAATCCAAAAAACCCAATTGCAGAAAATATGTAACTAAGGAAATTAAGAACCAAAAAACAAAGAAGAAAAGGAGTCAAATCAAAACCGATAACGGGGGAGAGAATTGGAGCCAAAAGACCGTCAATAGGAGAAGCAGTAGCTGGTTGAAGAACAAACACTACAAGGAAAGCACAAATGAATGTGGAAGCCATAGCTGTATCGCAGAAATAAACAATAGGAATGGGCACACACAGAGAGAGAGAAAGGCCCGTTGAGGCTCATAAAGAGTTAGTATGGAGATTAGGAGAAGCGAGTTCGAAAATTGTGGTGGCTTTTAATACGGAAGCTTTTGACAGTTGAGAGTTGAAATGAGTTAACAACGTTGCTGAGATTTAGACGAGAAGAGTAGGACTACAAGGTTTGAGTGAGTCGCTGGAGGTTGGATTCTCTCTTTTAATGTCCATTTCCAATTGGTCTACCGACTACCATAAGTTTTTCTTTTAAGATAAATGTTAATATTATATAATTTTAGATAAACATTATTTATCTTGTTTAAGTAGTAAAATTACTTTAAAAATTCAATAAACAAATAAATATATTATTAAATCATAATGAAAGTTTTAAACACACTATTTAACTTGATTGAAATATAAAATTAACATTCAATTATAATTAATAATATAAATATATAATTATATTATTTTTTTAGTGATTATGTTATATTTTAGATGGTAGATTTATATAATTAATAAAAAATTAAGTAATAAATTTATATCATTAATAAAAAATTTGATGATAGATTTATAACAATAATGAGTTCGATAATAGATAGATTTGTACAATTAATAATACTTAAATATTATTTTTATAATAATTTAATAATATATTTCTTAATTTATCCTAACAAAATATACATTTATCTTGTTCATATATTAGAATTTTGTTATAAAAAATATTTTTTTATTGTCTATATATATTAATAATGTTTTCAAACATGATTTAATATGAATTATATGTATAAATTTATACACTGTTAGTATTTTTTTATAAAAAATATTTTAACAAAATTAAAATTTGTCTATTTTAGTTTAGTTTTTATCAATAGAAGAATTTTTTTAATTAAAAATAATTTTAAGGAAAAGTAAGTCTTGGTTTTGTAAAACAGTGTAAAAAACACTTACTATTATATGAGAATAAATAATTAAAGTTTTCTTATTCTTACAATTACTAAAATAACCATGTATAATTGTTAACCTTTGATACTTTAAGTAGCAAAGTTAAAGGATAAATCTTGCAATTTTATCAAATGAATTTAATTGTTTTTTTTTAAATAATTATACAACTCACTTACAAATAATTAGAATTCAAACCTCAAAATTTCTATTTATCCATTTGTGTTACATATGGTTAAACCATAAACTCATTGATTAATAATGCATGGATCTCACATATTTAACTTATATAAAAGAAAAAAATCTATTAATTATAAGTTTTGGTATTATCATAATTACTATAATAGTTCATTATAGATCGAAAAAAATAAGTCTTATAATTTTAGTTAATAATTATTTGTCTTATCAATTATAATTATAACATAATTTGTAGTATAAAAAAAATACTCTTTATAAAAAAGTGAGTTTTGAATGGAAATGGATGTGAAGATAAGTAAAGATAATTATATTAATAACCATAATTACTTGGTATCAATTCATATACATTTAGATAACAACAGTCGATTATAAATAGATAGTAATTTATCTATGACTTAATCACGTTTCTTATTTTTTAACATTTATTTAAAAATATATTTATTTTAAAAATATTTAAATATTAACACAATTCTTCCTTCATTATATTTTTTAAAATATAGACATTCATTTTTATTTTTTTAATTATTTTGTACATGTTTATAAGTAAAATATAAAATATAAAAGTAAGAATATAAAAATTTAATTTAATTATTCTAAGTAGTGTGTGTTTTATTATTAAATTTTTTTTTTTTATGTAATTGTATGTATATAAAAATTAATATTAGTATATATATTCATTTTCAATTAATCATATTTTTTGTATCGTAATAACCATCACACTGGTTGCATATCATTTGTGCTTATTTTTGAAAAACAATTGTAAGATTTTTATAAATAATTACTGTTTTAATTATTCGCAGTTAAAATGATATCTCTAATTTTGACGTTCATATCGCCATCATGATGCTATTATTATTGTTATTATTATTATTTTTATATAATGAATAAAAAATATATAACCATAATATTAAGACTCGAACTTATATTTTACATGTTTTATACATATATTTTATTTAAAATAAAAATTATTTATACTATAAAATAATATAATTTTAAAGTATATATGATGTAAAAATATTACATCATTTATATTATTTTTATTAAATATTTATTTAAAAATATAAATTAATTTTAAAGTAGATGTACATACACATGCGTAGTCTTTTAAAAAAATAATGAATCTCATATATTATAATTAATGTCACTCTAAAAGCACTTGAAATAATGTCACTCTTACTTTTTATCCAAACGCATAAATATATGCTTTTTTTTCTCTGCAAATTAAGTATTTTTATGCTGGGTATCCAAACACTATTCATAATGATTAACCAAAAAAAAACGTACTATATTGAGAGTAATATGAATTAACATGTGTATAATGTTTTAAATTGAGTGTTTATGGAAAATTTGTGTTACATTTTATAGATATAACAATCAATACATAAATACTTAAATTTTTATATTAACCTAAATGTTTAATTTCTTAAAAAAAAAATTAGGATGTTATTATGTAAAATTGTAAAATCAAATTTAAAATAAACATATATGAAAAATATGTTATTACCCAAAAAAATATATATATATCATATAAAGGATTACTAAAAGTGAAGAAAACAATCCAAAATATAGGTATTATTAACTGAAAATTGGTAGTCTAGTTGAGATTAGGGGACGATTGGGAACTAACGAAGTCATTGTGTTGAGTTATAGACGTTGGGCTGGGAATGGAGGAGTGAGGAATGTAAAGAGAGGCACTAGGGTTGGGATGAGAAGGATACTATTAGTTGATCGAGAAATGCTATAAATGTTACATAAAACTAGGATTGGGAAGAAACATAGAAAGGTACGGTGGAGCTTAGTACAACTGGAGGTGAGTGGTAATGAGGTGGATTGCGATGGAAAATACGAAAGAGAAGAAAATAAAAGGTGAGGAAAAATAAGAAAGAAAAAGAAAAGAGGAACGCACGAGGAAAAAAAAGGTAAAAAAGGAATTAGAATTTTTTATGTTTTTTCTATAAGCATTTGCTCTATATGAATAAGTGTTTCTTTTAATTTTACCTTTAGTATAACAAAATCAACTATAATTATGATATTTTTCATTTAGATCACAGGTTTAGATTGACATTTTCTCAAACAGATTCACTCTACTGCAATTCAAAAACTTATTTATTTTACTTTGGTACGATTTTAAGTTATTCATTAAATATGATTGTATTATAATAATAAAATACATGAAATTAATAAAACTAGTTGACATTATTATACTTAATCAAATAATTCAGACAAAGTAAATGCCATTAATGAAGTTGAATACTACTAGTACTAACACTGAAATGTTTCAAAATAATTCTTATGGCCTAGTATGTTTATCTGTTATATACAATTATTTATTTTGATTTTTTATACATCTTTAATTTCAATGAATTAGTTAAATTTATTATTTCTTTAAAAAAGATAATACTTATCATATTTATTAAAAATATAATAAAAATAAAATTTGAATATTAAAATACAAAAATACAAAATCAATTTATCTAACTTAATTCAAATCAATACAAATAATTCACCTCGAATTAATTTTATTAGATGGTTAAATTTTTATTTTTTTTAAGAATTAACTTTATTACTTGTGTGGAATCTAATTAACTGATGGCATATATAACCTATAATTACAACACCCAGTTTTTACGGTGAAATTTACTCATGGGAAAATTCACGGTTTTGTTTTTTTAGTTGACAAGATAAACTACGAATATGCCATGCTCTAATCACCATATTTTAATTGAATTGATAAATTCATGCATATTTATGAGTAATTTTTTATGATATTATTAGGGTATGTATAGATTTTTTATTATTAATTAAATTTTAATAATTATTAAATTTATGATAAGTAAATAATATTAATTGGTATAATGATAATGTACAGTATTTTCCATATTCAAACCAAATGTTAGAACAGTAAGGGCAAATTGGGTTGGGTACATTGTATTAACCATATTGTCTGTATCTACTAACCTCTCCATTCCGAGGACCGAGGTTCACATGGCTAGGTATCATACAAATGGCAAAAATGAAGATCGGTTGCCGGTTATGCTGTGCCTAATTGATGTCTCCAAGGAAAAAAAGAGAATTTTATCTTATAAAAGTTGGGATATAGATAGAGAGAGGTTCACATGCCTACTTAAACATTTTTCCTAGCTATCAACAACAATTGAAAAATAATTTCAAATTATATGTAACTCATGGAAAAATATTTAAGCTTTAAATTTTAACTATAAATACAAAAATAGTAAAATTATTTGAAAAAAAAAATGGTATTTGTCATGACTCTTTTTGAAACATGGCTAACATGGTTATATTTATAAGAACAATAAATAAATATAATTTTTTAAATATTTTTAATTTTTTTATATTAAAGATAAAAAAATACAATATATATTAAAACTCATCCATCAAAATATCAAAAATCAAATTTAATAAACCAAAACAATGACATTCGTTGACAAATGGAAAAAAAATGTGAACTTTAATCCATGTTATAAAGCTCTCGAACCGATTAGTTAATTTTTTTAATTATATATTAGATATTTTTCATAAACAATTTAATTTCGATAACATTTTGTAATCTTTAAGATATTAAACACAATATATCTAGGTAAAGAATTAGACTTTCAATAAAATACAAACAAAAACAACCACAAACATAACATAAATTACCTTAAATTAACGATTAAAGAAAACATCACATTAAAACAAAATTTAAGTTAAAAAGGCAAATATATCGTGCAAACTATTATCATGTTTTGTTATAAATCATAATAATCAAATTGTTCTTTAAAAAATGGGATATTATCAATAATAGCATAAAGTTTGGAAATAATATCACAAATACTCTAAGGTTTTAAAAATTTCATAAATTCCCCGAAACTTAATGGAAGTTAAAAATAACAAAAGTAAATATGAATTTTTATACATAAAAATGGGAGAAATAATAAAAAATCAAGATATATTAGGAAACTAAGATACAATAGGAATAAAAATAAAAGATATCTCAGGATATTTTTTTACAAGAAATAATAATTATCAAATATAAATTTGAAGAGATGCAAAAAGTAAAATTAAATCTTAAGGAAAGAGATGGATTCAAAGATTTATCATTATCAAAAATAAGAAAAATATTTTCAAGAAAATATATACATAATAAAAAAATGAACATTAATATTACAGATGCAATAAAAAGGTATAACAAATCATTAATTGATATATCATTGAGGATAAACTATCTAAAATCCCTCAAAAGAACAATGATTGACATACAAATTGTTTTCAATGAATACATAAGTATGTGTTTCGCAACAAGTAATATAATAATAAGAAAATATCGTTCACAAGGAGATTATATTATTAGAAGCTATTTCTTATTAATTTTTTGTGTTTATATGTTTTAAGAAAGCAAAATTAAAGGAATTAAAAATAAATAACAATAATTAATCAAATCAAATTTAATAACTAAGAAGATATATGAAAAAATATTTAAGAATATTTGATCCTTCAATTTTTCTAAACATGTGAATTATTAAAATCTCTACAATATAATTATCAATTAATTACATGATGCATTGAATCTAACCTAGCATATATTCATTTTTCAAGTAAACTATACATCATATATTAATCAATCTAATCACACTCTTATGTAAATTATATAGTAATTAACTTAATCACACTCTTATGTAAATTAAATTACATACTGCTCATTACGTTCATCAATTATGGATCACATACATGAGAATTATATATATTTACCTATAAACTATGCATGTTATTTAATTAAGACAAACAATTACATAATTCTCTCAAATTTATTTAATTGTCTCTATAGATCAATTATTGGCTAAACAATTAATGACATAAAAATCAGATAAAATAATATAATTAAATTAAAATCATAAATGAGATAAAATATTAGATTATCACATGCTGAAAATTGGGTTCATAAGACTCTTACATTAATAAATTAACTAGACATAATTTTGTTCATGAAGCTCATATTTTTCATAAAAAATACATAAAAATTGATAAAGAAAAGAAAATAAGAAGAAATACAATCAATCTCTTGAATTGTAGGGCTAATCTCCTCTTTAATCTCTACAAGAATTGTATCTCTTTTTTATTTATTTTTTTGTGTTTTTCTCTCTTTTTAGCTCCAAAAACTGATAAAAAATATGTTTGGCTCCTTAGGGTTTATAGAACAATTAGGAGGTTAAATTAACCTTAGGTAGAATCTAGACCATCATATCAGCTTTAGATCAAGTGTTGAGATGCAAAAGAGGAAAATTAACAACGCCAACCAATATGGACGTAACACGTGGCACACAATATTCACTAGATGAATCAGCGCGTGATGCATGGAAATGGAGACTAGTTTCGGTCAATGAAAGATGAATCATTGCCATGCGATGATTTGTGATTCTCGATTATGGCTTGCATGACGCACATTTGGAATGAATGAATGAGTAGCATGACTACACATGGTGGGATGTTGACCGCGCGGTGAACTCGAAATGAACACAGTGTTGACATGTGGCAAGATACTACGTCACTCTGTACACCTAGATTTTCATGATTGGCCTTTTTGCTTGCGTGTGGTTGATGAGCGAAAACCGGCATCGCCGATTCTTGCCAATACTTTGGTTTTAATATTTATAAAACTCTCGCAAGTGCACGAATCATTTCGTAGAAAATGATAAGTATACTCCCAAGGTCGATCTAAGGAAGGAATGTATGTGGTTTTTAATTTATTATTCAAACTTTTAAAAACGAAATTAAATCCTAAACATCCTGTCACGATATTTTAGGTTTTGTGTTTTAATCTACTTACATAAAAATAAACATAGATTCAATAAACATTTATGCAAACTTTATCTTTTATAATGGTGGAGTATTTATGGATATAATAACTAAGTTAATTATGTTTGCTCATATTATTTAGGTTATTAAAGATATGAATTGATATTTATTGATTCTCCCTTTTTTGTATGAATACCACCTTTGGTGGGGTTAGATATTCTTTGTTAACTAAACAAATCAATTAACACCTATGGGTGGGGTTGATAACTAATTTGCCTCATTAAATTAATTCCTTTTTCTAAGAGATTGAAAATGAACCATTTAAATGCCACCTTTGGTGGGGTTAGACAGTTTAAACTTTATTCAAGGTGTCCAAATTAAACCTAAGAATTTAGCTATCCAAGTACTAACTTTCAAGTTTTAAAACCACTACCGAAAACATGTTGTCAATACATTTTCAGATAATAATTCTTATAAAAACTTTTGAAATAGAGCTTCACTCTAACTACCGGGCGATTGTACCATCAAATAAAAGAGCACTACTCTAAATCAGACCGGATAACTAAACCTTAAAATCTAATTTTCAGGTTTAAGTTTGTAATGAAAAATAATATATTTCTCTCTAACATTCTTAATATAAAATCTTGAATAAAAACAAAATCAATTCATTTTAGAGATTTTTACCTATTTAATATTTCGCAAGCATAACAACGTTATTATTACATCATGATTATAAATAGCCAGCACAGTTAAATTTAATCACAGACAAATTAAATATAACATGTAAGAATAAAGCATAAAAAATAACTGTAAAGAAAATAAAATCCTTACAGAACTTCGATGCTATTCCCGTTGCTGGAAAACCTCCAAGCGGAATTTTCACTCCCATTTATTGAATCAAAAAGCTAAAAAATTACAAAAACATAACTAGTTCTTCCCAAAAGGGGAAGAACTCTAAAACTAAGAGAAATTAACTAAGAAAAGCTAAAAACTAAGAAAACTAAAAATCTAAGAAAAGAGAGAAAGAAAGAGAAGAGAATAATGGCTTTGAGGTGTGTTTAGAAGTGAAGGGAATGGGGTATTTATAGGTGAGGATGGAGAGAAAAAGTGAGTGCAAAAATGTTAAAAAAATGTGAAAACGCGGAGTGCAATTGCTGGGGTTATTGATGATGTCAACATGACGTCATGGGGGCGGCTGTGCGCAAAAATGGGGCGAAATGGGTGTCGGCGCGCGCGGAAGGGCAGGGGCGCGCGTGGTTGGGCGGCGCGATTTTCTCCTTTTTGATATTTTTGACCCATTTTGTCTAATTTTTCCATATTTGTTGACTTTTTCCCATTTATTTATTAATATATTTGTGATGTATTGCTTCCAGTATTCCTCTTTGAGTCTTTAAGTTACGTTTTTAAGCCAAAATATCTGAAAAACAATAAAATACCTGTGATTCCGAAAAAGACAAATTTATATAAATATATGATAAAACATATAAATATATATATTTTTAATCAATTAATGTGCATAAAATCATGATAATTTTAGTGTTTTTTGAGCACTAATTAGTGGTCCACGTGGCTTACTCCTTCAAATCTGTTGCTTGCATGACATCTATGTGGTAGCTTCTGAATGGTCATGCGTTAAAATTCATAAAAAATTCCATAAGAATTCTAAAAAAATCCAAAAAATTATATTTTTACCCATTTTAACTAGAAAGTTTATATTTTGGTATTTTTAACCCTAAAAATACTAATTATTGAGTAAAATGAAAAAATATTAAGTAAAAATGTGCACTGATGATTCTACTTTTATAAAGTCATCAAAAAAAAGAAAAAAATTAGATACTTTCATTTAGGAAAAGTCCAAATATTAAGAAAAACACATTTTAAAGAAGGAATAAATACATCAATATAATTATTCCTCTTAGATAATAAAATAATAAATACAAAAAATGCTTTATTAGGAATGATCCATGAAAACTCAAGATACCAGAAATTAAAATTCACAATATACCTTAGGTTATCCATTAACATTAATGATAAAAACTTAAACAAAGTATTAAATTTAGCTTATGAATTTCTAAGAGAAGATTGAATGAAAGAAGAAAATTATTAATTTTAGTACACTTCATAGTTTGATATTCATTAACAAATAATCATAATAATTCAATATACGGAAAAAAATAAATTCATAGAAATAGACAAAATCTTTCAAGAAATTGGACAAATAATAAAACCAAACATATTAACAAATTTTGAAATACCTAAAGAATAGAACCGAGGTGTTAAAGAAAAATCTTTGATACAAGGAAGAAAAAGTAATGTAGTAAGAGAAAATAACATACCGCGAATATAATTTACCATGATTAAACAAAAATAAGCAAACAGGAACAGAAAGAGGAAGAATAAATGAAAGAATTAAAACAATAAATTAAAGTTATATTTTAATAAAATATAACTTAGGTGAATATTTTTATAAAATAAATTGAAGTTATTTCTTTCAATAGTTTTACAAATTTTATTATTATTTAATATACTGATGACATATTTTTTATAATATATTTAAAATATGAAAGTTAAATTTTAGAAATACTATGCCTAAAGTATTGATTTAAATGGTTTGTTATTTTCTTAGAAATAAAACATAATTTAATCTACCAATTAATGATTTCCATTAAAGATATTAATTGATTTGGCTAACAAAAGATCTAATCCACTCTTAAGGATATTTTCATACATAAAAAGAAAAACTAATAACTTAAATTTATATATTTATTAACCTAATTAATTCTAAGTAAGCATGGTAAACTAGCTAATTATTCCCATAAATTGTCTATTGATGGTTAATTGCACATCTGTCTTGATGTGTTTGAATCAAACATATCTTTTATTATTTTATCATTAGATTATAATTTTTAAAACCTAATCATTGTGATAAAATGTTTAGATTTTATTTTAGTGTTTGTTTTTAAGAAATTTCACAAATCATTTAAAATAATGTAATTCATATGTAGACAAACTTTAGGGGTATACTTATCACTTATTATAAGTTATTTATACACTTGCAAGCTTTTAACTAATTCAAAAAAACTAGCTATCAAATTTTTGTATATTAAGTTTTTGGCGTCATTGTCGGGTAGTAATAGCGTTTTAAAATTGTATTATGAAAATTCTTAAATTTTTTTTTGTAAATATTTATGATTTATTTTGTGAATATTAATTTTTTGTTTAAAAATTAAAAAATATATTAAAAATTCAAATAATAATTAAAAATTCAAATAATAATAATAATAATATAGTTTATTTTTATTTTTATTTTAACTTCTTTTCTTTTAGTTATTTATTCACTGACTAACTTAATTTATTTTTTATTTTTGTGTATTAATTAATTTATTGATTAATTTTCTTTTATTTATTTACTAAATTTAATTCTTTTTGTTATTTTCTTTTATTATTTTGTTTTACGCTATTTTTATTTCTTTAATTGTTATTCATTTCTTTTAGTATATTTGTGTACAAAGTTTTATTGCTTTTATATTTTATTTTCTTTGATTAACTTATTTGTTATTGTTTTTTATTTTTATTATTGTAATTATTTGCTTGTATTTGTGTACTTTATTTTTATTATCTATTTATTTTGTATTTTGTATTTGTTATTTTGACCGATGATTTAATTTTTTGTTTTCATTAGTTTATGCGAGGTAAAAGATTCCTAGGAAATATACTTGAATCATTTATAAACAACATAAACATATCAAAGAAACTGTTAAGAAAGTTGGGTACTGAAGTAGTATACAAGACTAATCATTGGCATTACTACTACTTCTATTCAGCAGGACAAGTTAGCATGTAATTATGAATTGAAACAAATTCATTATTCAATGCTACCACTTTCCATGGACTTCCTAATGAAGACTCTTTGTCTTTCATAATCCAAACTTTCCTTCTTACTTTATTTAAAGAGGATTAACTTTGAATGAGGTGCTTCTTTTATACTCTCAAAAATAGAGCCAGGATTGGATATTGTCTATCCCTCTAAGTTTCTTGGTGACTTAGGAGGAGGACTATAATAAATTTATTAGAAAAATTTATTCCCATCAAAAGACTTCTAACATGAGAGAAAATATTACTACTTTCTCTCAAATGGAAGGTTAACCATTCCACATGGCTTGGGATAAGTCCAAACTTTTCCTCACTCAATTCCCTCACCATAGTTATCCACTACAATTGTAGAACCAATTTTTCTATGAGAGGTTTATGCAATAGTGTAAGTTCATTGTTGATAACACTATAAGTAGGGGAGAAAATTGCCTCGAAAACTTATAATCTTTTTGAAATTTTGTGTACTAAATCCTAACAAAATTTCTAAAAAGTGAGAATATATAAAGTTTATGAAAAAGACTCTGGTATTGAAGTATCTATGCAACTTGTACAACTAACCAAGTTATGCTTCTTGCTACACAAAATACTCCAAACAGAGAACAATGTGAGGTTTTAGTAATTTTAGACATGGTATTGATATCTATACCTATCAAAGAAAAGCTACTATAGGACCTAAGCCGAAGAATGCAATAGAAAGGTACCAACCTAGGCCTAGGTATGATCCCAATGCAAACACTTATAACCCCAGGGTGGAGAAATCATCATAATTTCTCTTAAAGGAAAAACAATCCTCCCTTACCCAAAACTCAATCTAGTAAGACTAGCAATATCATCCATAACAAGTGGCATGAAACCATTCCAACAAACCAACCTTAAAGGATAAATTGAATGCTTTCATTCAAATTAGTATGTACAACCAATCCAAAATTATTCAAAGATTGTACTTATTGAAAGAATTCATGAAATGGGTGGAGATACAAGTTGAGTAATATGTTGAACAATTACATAAGCAAGGAAGAATGAACTCAATGAAAAGGGAAAATTTAGTTTATTAAAAATAGAAGTATCTTAAGCAATGTCTTGCTAAGACAATAAATTAAGTCTTGGATGAGAGGTAATGCATTAATCTTTTTTATTTCATTTTATTTTTTTATTTATTATTTTATTATATATAATTGTCTAGTACTTAATTTTTTTTATTACTTAATACTTTGCATTATATTAGTTATAAGAATATATATATATATATATATATATATATATATATATATATATATTAGGGCATATAGGATAAAATTGGGGAGAGAAGAAAATCATATTACTTTGTGGCATGAAGTTTTATGCATTGTGACCCACTAGTCTTTGAACGTTTGGTCTAGAAAAATTTATGTTTGTGCCACGGCATGAAATAATGTGCACCTTAACCTGCGTTCAATTTTTTCACTAAAAACTAAAAACCCAACTCTCTGTGTATTTTCTCTCTCTTAAACACTAAAAATCCTTCCAAAAATAATATATTTTTCCCAAAATCCTTCTAATTTCTTCACAAATTTCTCATTCTTAATTGATTTCTAGCCATTTCTTGAGAGATATTTTTAGATCTTTCATAAGTTCTTCAAGAGTTCGTCTTCTTAAAGGGGTATTCACCAATTTTCTTCTTCTTGAAAAAAAGGTGTACAATAGCACTAGTGACCAAAAATTTCTAGAATAATTATTGGATTATTTTCTAACTTTTTATGTGTTTTTATGAGATTTTTGTATTTAAGAGTACCATGCCTAAATTGGTCAAAGAAAGGGTGAAGGGAAATTTTAGGACAAATTTCTAAAATTGTGTTGCATAAATTTCTTAAATTTTTGTGGAAAACCTTATTATAAGAACTTGATTTAATTGCTCCCAAAATAAAAAGAATTAGAAAGGAAAATAAAATCCATGTATAATATAATATATCTAAATTTGCTAGTGTAGCGGCTAAACTTAGGTTTGACGAGGCTGTAAAAATTAATAAAAAAATTATAGTAGAGATAGGAATTAAATTTTTTGCTTAAATAAGATCAACATTTTTAGGGGCTATGAATAAAATAATGACACTTAGATGGAGATAATTCGTTAAGAACCTAAAAGTCGTTGTTGAGTCAATTGTTCAAGAATTTTATGCAAATATTCTCAACGTTTCTAATTATAGGATATAGGTTCAGGGTGTATAAGTCGGCATTTGGCACATCGAATATCAATTCTTATTATGGTTTAATTGATGTGGGCCAAGTTGAGTATGAAAATTATCTAGATAATGTGGATTACACAGAAGTAATAGAAACCCTAGCCGTGGAGGGTGCTAAATGGGAATATTCTTATGGGAAACATAAATTTATAGCCAAACATTTAACTAAGGTTTCCCACATTTGGAAATATTTTGTTGTTCTAGACTCATGCCCACTACAAACTACAATTATATGGACAAAGAATGGTTTTTATTACTCTTTGCAATAACATTCGTAATGAGAATAGATGTTGGGGAAATAATTAACTAGTGAATAAGGTTGATTGGAAACAATCATCGTTTGAGTTATTTTCCCCCCCAACCCATTACAGTTTTTTGTGTTAAAGCAATGGTGAAATTTCCAAAGGGTGAAGTTTTGCTACAACTTAGTTAATTATCGACTCCAACATATATGAGGGATCTCACCTCAAGTACGAAAAACACCTAAATTAACAAAAGTTCATCTCTTCTTCAAAATCATCCATTAAAGACAAAGTTCATCAATTAAGAGAAGAGGTCACTTATATAAAGAACTATGTCCAAGAATACACTACCCTATATGCTAAATATACATGTGGGAAACATTGCTTTAAGGGTGAATATATGCATAATATCCATGAGATGTACTAGTTAACTCTTTCTTTCATTTCAAAATCGATCATAGTCAATTGAGAGGAACCAAGAATATAGGAAGTGATTTCATTTTTAGATCACCCAAGCCCTCAAATAGTTATGAAGAAGGACCTGATAACATGGAGGACTGAGCTCCAATCTTTGTTCCATGTTTATGTATTTTTTATGTATTTTTTTATGAACTTTTAATTTAGTTGTTTTTATTTTTATTATGTTTCTTTTGTTATTATAATTAATTTATTTTATTTTATTTTATTTTTTTGTTAATTTGAACCATGTTTATTTTATTTATAAATTTTAAATTTATAATTTTTTTCTTAAGATGTGATTTATGTGTGATAAAAATGAGTTAGATGATTAATGCACCATGACTTACCACATCACCTATTTGATCACATTGAGCTAAGATAATTGGGTAACTTTTATTTCTTTATCTTTGATTTACATTTAATACATTGAGAAAAATATAGACTCTAGGTTGGGAGTGAAAGAAAAGTTATATGTTAAATTAGGCATTTGAATTTTTTTTTATCAAACATGTGTTTTCCATTATTTAGTTTATTTAGTTGTTTAGGGAAATTTAGGTCCATTTTTAAATTTTTTTTTAAATTATCATGATTTTAATTGTATTAAAGTGAATGATTAAGTCTTTGTATTATTTGATTGATGTCTTAAACATGATCATGAATTATTGTGAGAATTATTATTTTTATTCATAATTCGTGTTTCGTGCTTAGATATTGAGATTGAATTAAACTCAAAATTGGTGTTTAAAAATCAAATAATAGAGACTGTCTTGTGAGAATATTTCGAACCTATAAACGTTTTATTCTGATTGATAATATTTCTATACTCTTTTAAACGCTTTTCTTATTTTTTTAAATTGTTTGATGATATCTTTAGGTTTTGTATTGAATGTTAGGATTTTTAACATCTATTGACATATCATGTACTTATTTTTATTTATTAGATTGAATGATTTGAGTATAATTTAAAGTGTGTGTCTATTTTCATTCATGCTTGACTTCTAAAGAAATATATATATATATATGGTCAATTCTCTTAAAAAGAGAGAAATAAATAAATAAATAATATAACTACATACTGTGACCTTTAAGTTCCTAAAAATAATGAGATTGTTATTATAAAAGAATGGGAAATAATTCCCTTGAAGTTGATGCATTTTCATTCATCTTTAGACACAAACTTGAAAATTTTCCTTGATTATCTTGATTGATGCATCAGAAGAATAATGTGATAATTTCATAAATTCTAGCATTTGTTTCCTTTCATTAGATCAATGTTTTTGGCATATGAGCATTTTCTTGTTTATCATAAGTGAACCCTTTAGCTTTATTTTTTTACATAACTTATGTTCACATTTACCTTGTTGAGTTCTTAAACTCATAGGATCAATGTGATATTAAAAGTATATCTTGTGAGGATTAGAGTCAAAGTAAATTCGGATTCTCAACACTAGAATTAGGTGAGTCAATATTGATATATTTCTGTAATGGAACATGAATTTATGATGAGTACTAATTTGAATAGTAAAATGTGAACCTTTGAGATGTTAAAGTAACTTGTGCTAGAGATTTTGATTATGAATTAAAAAGGAACTAAAGTATGAGAAGTTTTGTTCATTTTAGTTTTTTATTTTGTTATTTGTAGTTTTGTTTATGTTTGTGTTTTTATTTTAAGTTATACTTTTTATTTTTTTTTTTGTGTTAATTTTTTTTGTTTTAATTTTACTTAGTATGATATTTATGAGTATCATCACTGAATCAAAGGTAAAAAACATTTATCTAATGAAACATTTCATGTTGTGTGATGAACAAAATTGGCATCGGGTTGGCAATACACGTTTTAAGAATACTTTGGTTTTATATTTGTAAAACTCTCGTAAGTGTATAAATTATTTTATAGAAAATGAGAAGTATACTCATAAGGTCAATCTAATGAAGGAATATATGAGGTTTTTAATTTATTATTCAAACTTTTAAAAATGAAATTAAATCATAAATATCTTGTCACGATATTTTTTTTTATGTTTCCTAATCTAATAACATAAAAGAAAAACATAGATATGGATTCAATAAACAATTATGTAATTTTTTATCATTCATAATAGTAGAGTATTTATGGATATAATAATTAAGTTAATTATGTTTGCTCATATTATTTATGTTATTAAAGATTGAATTAATATTTATTGATTCTCTTGTTTTTATATAAATACCACCTTTGGTGGGATTAGATATTCTATATTAATTAAATAAATAATTTAACACCTATGAGTGAGGTTGATAATTAATTTGGTTAATTAAATTAATTCTTTTTTTCTTTTAAGAGATTGAAAATGAACCATTTAAATGCCACATTTGGTGAGGTTAGACATTTTCATCTTTATTCAAGGTGTTCAAATTAAATCTAAGAATTTAGTTATCTGAGTATTAACTTTCCAGTTTTAAAATCATTACTAAAAATATATTTTCAATAAATTTTTGAATAATATTTCTTATAAATTTTTTTGAAATAGAGTTTCACTCAAACTGTCGGGCGATTGTACCAACAAATAAAATAACACTATTTTAAATCAGACCGCATAATTAAACCTTAAAATCTAATTTTCATATTTAAGTTTGTAATGAAAAATAATATATTTCTCTTTAACATCCTTAATATAAAATCTTGAATAAAAAAAATCAATTTATTTTGTAGAAATGTTTTACCTATTTAATATTTCATAAGCTTAATAACGTTATCATTATATCATATTTACAAATAGTGAGACATGTTAAATTTAATTAAAAACAAATTAAATATAACATATAAGTATAAAACATAAAAATAACTATAAAGAATTCATTTTAAAATTATACCTCAAAAGAATCCTTACAAAATTTTGATACTAATTGCGTTTCTGGAAAACTTCAAATGGATTTGCATATACGTTTATTGAATCAAAAACTAGAAATTTACAAAAAAAATATCTAATTCTTCTAAAAATATAAGAACTTTAAAACTAAAAAAACTAAGAAAACTTTCTAGAAAGAGAAAGCTAGAGAGAGAGATTTTCAGGGATTCTGAGAGATGATTTTTACAATCAGGGAAATGGACCTTTTATAAGTAAGGAAAAGGATAAAAAAAAGTGAGAAAATATCTCAAAAATTTGTCTTGGATGCGTTTGAATAGGACGACATGTGTATGGGGGTCTTGGCGTGCACGACTGGGTGTGGATGGGGGAGATTTACAATAGGATATGCGTTGACGCTTGTGGGAAATCTTGGTATGCACATGACTGTGTGTGAGATAACCTGGGCATGTGTGCGACTCAGTGTGCCGTGTAGGTTGGATTGGCATGGCACGTGCAGGGTGCGTGCGGGCGTCGGTGGCTTAGGGCATTTTTGACCTTTTTTATGTTTTGATTCATTTTGTCCAATATTTCCATTTTTTTGAATTTTCCTCATTTTGTTCCTCGACATATTTGTGATGTATTTCCTCCTGTGTTTTTCTTCGAGTCTTTAAATTATTTTTAAACGAAAAAACCTAAGAAATAATAAAAATACTCATGATTCCCAAAAGACAAATTTATATAAAAATATAATAAAATAATAAAAATATAAATCCATTTAATCAATTAAAATATATTAAATTATGGTAATTTTAGTACTTTTTAAACACTCATCACAACCCTTAACCAACTTCTTTTTTGTTTCTGAGCAAGAGAAGCAGTAAAAACTAAAATAAAAATTAAACTATCATAAATCACTTCCATTGATTGACACGATTACTTTTAGTATATACAACAAGATTTTAAACCCCTAGGTTATTTAGCAGACAAGTTTGAGTCTTGTGAGAGTTTTCAGTAATAATACCCCTAAACATTGAACTAAATGTAAAAAGTAAAAATTAATAACAAAAATAAACAAATCAAAAACTAAAATTATAAAAAAATAAAAACTAAATTAAATCAAAAATTAACTTAAAAAAACAAGAAAACAAACAAAATAAAAAAAACATAAAAATGTATCATGCTTTTTAATTTCATATATGATAATAATTAAAATCTAAAGCATAAGTAATTTTCATATTTTTAAATTGTCATAGTTTATAATAATAATTAGTTGAAAATCATTTTTATACTTTATTTCAAAAATATTTCAATTTAAATTTACCCAATTTTAATGTCATAAATTCAAATTCACTTCAACTTTATCCTTACAAGTAAATACTCTCAAAGAATTGAATCATATAGGTTCAAGTACTCATACTAAGTTGTATGCAAATAAATTTTATGTTTAGAAACGAACAAATAAGTTTACATACTTATACAAAAATAAAAGCTAAAAAATAGTGCATAACTTTGATCTCATGAAAAGAATCGAATGTATAAATTATAAATATACCATATATATTGTTTTCATGTATTGATCAAACTCATTAAGCAAAATTTTCAAGATATATGCCTTTTAGAAATGTATGAAACATAAATACAATGACGTCTATGGGAATTATTTCCTATATTTCTTTTGCACTAACCAACTCTTACAACTGTCTAAGGCTATAAAGATCGTAGTATGTAAATTATACTATATATTCTTTATCTCTCTATTTTTTAAGTGATTTTTCAACATTTATTTTGGAGAGTGGAATCATGTATAGATTATACATTTTTTAGGATTTTGGTAAATAGTTAATTTTGTGGCTTTTCTATTTGATTTTTGGTATAGTTAACCCCATATATGTCTCTTTTTGGTAGAAGTCATGCATGAGTGAGATAAAGACATACACTATCACTTTCTACTTAAATAATATAATCTAAGAAAAAAAATATATATACGATACTCTATTAAGATGAGAAAATTCAAAAGTTCAATGCTAATACCTATAGAGATCATTTAAAATTTTGAGGAAATAGAATAAGTGTTTTGAGTAGAAAAAAAAATTTCCCTTAGAATAAAAGAAATTAAGATTCAAATAATATCTCAAAAAGATAGTTTCCACTATTTGATTTCTAAACGCTGATTTTGGATTCATTATAATTTTCACACTTTATCATGAAATACTATTTATGTCAAAAACTAACTAATTACTATATATTCTATTATATGTTTTCAAAACTTAATCTAATAGTGTAAAAGACCTAACTATTTACTTAAATTTGATTTATAGAAATGATAAACTTTTGTGAGAAATATTTTAAAACTAATTCTAAAAATTACTAAATCACACAAAGAAAATAAAATCAAACATAATAAAAATGAAAATGTGATTATAATTTTTCTAAAAACTTGTTAACATTTTTGAAATTAAGCATGGTAAATTTTCACCACCCTAACCTAGAACTTATATTGTCCTCAATGTAACAATTGTAAATTAAAGATAAAGAGAGAAAATAAGAAAAGTTACGTATTTCTTGAGAATGTGCAAGTAGTGATAGAGAAATGCAGATGCATCCATCATGTTCATCAGTAAAGTCGATACATACAGATCGCTCTGAAATTCTAACATTCCAACAAATATTTTTAGTTTTAACAATTCTAAAATTGTTGACATGCAATTAAACTAAAATAAACAAAATAAAACAAATAAAGAAAAATTACCTAACATGATGGGTTGTCTCCCATCTAGTGCTTAGTTTAACATTTTAGTAAGACGTAACTTGGAGGATTTTATTTTAAGTAAACTCAATGTCCCTACACCATTGAGTTAATTAAACCTATAGGTAGGACATGTTTGTCTACCTGTACTTTTTAAGTAATCTCTTATGAATTTTCAAAATTTTATTTTCTTAAAACTAGATACAGGATTGTGGGTTTTAGATAAATCTTAGAAAATTATATATATATATATATATATTACCTTTTCATTTAGCTAATTCTCATAGCTTTGAAGGATAATAGGTCATAGTATGTAGTTTATATTATTCATTTTTCTTTTCTTCTTTTTCTTTTACCTCTCTTTTTATAGAAATATTCTTTTTTTAGATAAAATACCTATGTATAGATTGTACATATATTGTATGATAGAGTAAATAGTTAATCTATGGATTTTATTTTTATTGATTTAGTTAATCTCATATATGTCTCTCTTTTTTAGAAATCATTCGTGAGTGAATAGAAAGACATATACTTTCAATTTCTACTTAATTTATTCAACTTTAGCAATAAAATTAAATACATAACACTTTATTAGATGTAAAAATATTAACATTCAATACAAAAACCTATAGAGATGATATAACAATTAGAATTGATAAGAAGAGTTTTTAAAGAGTAGAAAAATATCATTACTCAAAATGTGAAGATAATGTCTCTAAATATATTTTTACAACGGTAGTCTCCATTATTTAATTCTTAAACACCGATTTTAAATTCATTACAATTTCAACATTTAATCATGAAATACTCATTATGATAAAAACTAACTAATTATCATATTACTCAAAGAAATATTTTTGAAATTAATCTAACAATGCAAAGGCTTAACCATTTTTTAAAAATTAACTTTAAAAGACATGATAATTTTGCAGGAAAGTTTAAAAATAAACCAAAACTTTTTAATTCAATAAAATAAATCAAAAATGTAAATAAAAACAAATATAAAAATGAAAGCATGTGAACATAAAAATTTAAATTTAGCACAAAATTCTCAAAATTGTATAAATGAAACTTTCCTACCTCAAACCTAGAATTTACATCACCATCAATGTAACAATTATAAATTAAAGATAAAGAGTAAGTAGAGAAAAGTTACCTATTTGTTTAACTTGTTCAAGTGTTGATATTGAATTACAGGTGCATCCATCAATACAAACATATTAAAATTACATAGATGTGTACTTTTTACAAATTTCAACAAACAATTATAAAATTAATATTTCTAAATAATGTTCACAAAATTAAAAATTAAAATAACACCAAATAATAAAAATTAAAATAAACATATTATTTAAGATAAATAACAACTAAATTTTGAAAACAAAATAAAACTAAAAAAATACTTAAAAATAAATAAAATTTCAAGTCATTTAGAGCTCCTTCTCCATGTCATCTAGATCTTCAGGTTCTTGTTGTCATGATTTTTTTGGTGGTATAATATTGAAGTCATAATAAGGATAGCTAGGTATTGTTAAGTGACTTATATTCACCATAAGGTGGCTTAATTGTGATCGGTTTATTTCAAACATTAACCAATTTTGTTCCATTTGATGACGATATTGTTGATTTAGGAATGCTGCTTGTTGGGTAAAATAAGCTTATTGGTAATCTTCCATGTATTTCATTATCTCACCAAAGTTATGAAATTATTTTTTCATAGACATTATGGATGGAGGAATGACTCTATTTCTCTTGGAACTTTGTGTATACCAGATGTAAGCTCATCAAAATATGCCATATTCAATAATTCATAGGGTTGTATAACAAACTCACTTTTAGAATGGGGTACCCCTAAGTTTTTACATAAAAAAGTTATAAATTGAGGAAAAAGAAACCCATAAAGTGACTATTTGAAGGCAACTTAATTCTTTAGTGAATTCTTGCTCCAACATCCATGAGCATCTTAGATACGATTGCATAAATCAAAATAGCCCTCTATCTATAAACAATGTTATAACATTTGGTTGGTATCATCCTAGAACATACAAAGTATTACCACATTCTTAAAATTTTGTCCAAATACTTTACTTCGAAACCTTTATGTTTACCACCATCAGTTATCCATTCATATCTTGATTAGTCAAGGCTTCTAATAATCCCATCTAGGACTATTTTTAGTAAGAAGTTTCTTTGAATGATTTCATCTTTTTGTAAACTCAATATCCCCTCATTATTGTATTCTTTTGTTTTCTGACCTTGCAGTTATTCTTTGCCCTATTTTAACAAGTTCTTAGTTAACTACTATACATGTATTTCCATTTCTTAATGAAAATTTCTTTAGAGTCCAACCTTTGAGGTTTACTCATGTTAAGTAAAAGTATTGTTATCTAGTTTTCTAGGTAGGCATCTTAGTTGCCCTTTTTTCCTATTCAAGCTACCTTTGTTCATCTTTTATCAAGTAAAAATACTTTATTTCTCTTTGTAGGTGTGTTTCATTTGCTATGAGCATTCTCATTTACGAGCACATGTAGCATGAGCACCAGTAGCACACCAACAACATGCTACACCAGTAGCATATTTCATTCTTCTTTGTCTTACACTAGAGAGAAAAGTGGCCATGTTTAAGTTTTCCAATGATTCACTTTCATTCGAGGTTCCTGGTGCTTGGTACTAGTGTCTGGTGTTGATGCCTAGTGTTGGTTCTACTTCTTGCTAATGCACTAGCATTATTAAATGGAATTACAACTACTAGAAGCTACATCAGAGAGCCTAGAACTATAGGTTGATTACATATACAAGACAATGAATTTAAAAAATGGGTATCAACATTTTTCAACAAACTTCTACCTACCTTGTCCATAACCACAAAGTGTCATTGGCCTTCCACCTCATATAGGTAAGGTTCCTAATACCTATTATTAATTTAAGCTGTAACTTTTATATATCCATATCTTTAAATAAGTCCCAATAAAATTACTTTCAAATTTTAATTGGATTTTTTTAATTGAATATCCTAACAAATGGGAAGTATAAGAATGTTCTAAATAAAGCATGTGTGAACAAGAATGAAAGTCAACAGAATCCACATACCTTCATGACACCAATGCCTATGCATTAGCACACCAGAGCTTATGCACTCACCAGCACACCAATGCCTATGCACCAGATCAGCAACACACTAATGTCTATGGTATTTGCTTTTTCTTTACAATTCTATTGAAGTCGTCGTGGTCTTGATTATATTAATTTGTAGTACAGTTATAAATATTTGTAATAGTAAAAAATCAGTTTGTAATAGTAAGATTATTTTTCATAGCCATTGTAAATATTATAATTAGCTAATAAAGTTTTATTATGTTTTAATATAATATGATTTTTAATATTATAATTAATAAATTTATTATAATTTATATTAACTTTTAATATTGTAATTAATAATTATATTTTTATTTAATTATGGCTATAAGGTATGCCTATATCTTCAGCTTTATTAAAAATCGAGTTCAAAGACATACCTTATAGCTTAGGTTATTAAAAAACTGAAATCATAAGATATGTCTATGATTTTGTTTAAAAAACCAAGACCATATGTAATAGTCTATGGTCTCGTTCACTTAGGTCTCAATTTTTATAACTGTGGTTATACACCTACGATTACGGTTAAAAATTGAGACCATATGTATGTATTATAGTAATGAATATTATTATCATAATTTTAACTGTTATTTTCATAATAATTTTTTATTAATAAAAAATTTATTTAAAATTAAATTATAATTAATTACAATAATATAATTTTATTGTGTTAATGCAAATGATTTGGGGCAATATCATTGTTGAATAACTAATTTATTTAAAATAATAATAATCGTTATTCATTTATTTGCATAGTTGCACAGATAATTATGAACCCTGACTAGAATCCCTTGAATCCGCTTCTTCTGGCTTCTTGGGGCTTTACCTCCAATCTTCTTACACCTGTATAAATTTGACAGAACATAAGATTAGCTGTTAAATCTAGTTAATCACTAATTATTTATCAACATAAGGCTAGTGAAAACTTGAACAGAGTTCTAGTCCCAAATTTTCATATAATTAGCTGAAGTGAGAGTTCAAAGAAATTAAGAGGAGAAGAAGAATAAGATAGATCAATGAGAAAGTAAAACCTTGAAGAGGGTCTGTAAAGTTTCATCTCTAGTCTTTGACGAGCTTTAAGAGCAGTTTCATCCAAATCCATGGAGGTATCCGCAACCATGGAAGACTCAAATATTGATAATTTGAATAATCTTTTGGTATGTCTGATATGAACATCATTTTGCATCAGGTTTAGAACCTTCTTCCTTGAGGGTACTCCAACCCCAGGTATCATTCCAGCCATTTATTTCTGCAAATCTTTTGATAACAATAAGCAATTGCTCAATAACAAGTGCTCTATATGCTTGGCGGGTCTTTCTTTTGCGTTTACTAAAGGGCAGTGGAACCTTCCCAGAACTTCATTTTCTGATAAATCAAAAATGTTACTTTCTTCGAGGAATTTAATATATTAAATTTGGCTGACCGGCTAGGAGTTTTAATCCATTAAATTTGTGATATTTAGTTCAATTTTATTATTTGATTGAATTTCACAACATCTTATATGATCTATTAATTGATTGTATTGATTTAGATCCGATATCAATTTATTATATTTTTATACCTTTTTTTTATTTTTTTATCATTTTTTTAATTTTTCATCAATAATAAGTATATTAGTATTTGTTCTGGAATAAAATTATAAATATCATGATAATGATATAAATTATTAATTTGATAATTTATTAATCTTAAATTCAACATACATATTAAATTAAATCTAAAATTAAGTCAAAAACATTAAAAAAAGGAGAATTTGTAGAAATTTTTATGTTTATTTTTAATATAAATGTACATGAAAATTAAAAAAAATATTTAACTTTTTGAATACAAAGGTATTTTTAAAGCCTTCTTATGATCCATTAGGACAATTTCAAACATCTAACTTATTAATCAAAAAGTGATTTTAATCACCAAATAAACTTATGAGTAAGCCTAATAAGTTCTAATCATCATAAAGTGTGAACAATAATTATACTAATAGGATAGAGGGTCCAATAATTATTTTTATAGATAAAAATTTAAAAATTATCATTTATTTATATTAAAGAACAATGAATGTCCATGATAGATAACGGTCTATAACAAACAATTATCTTCAAAGCTACAAAAACTCAATTCTAATCAAATAATGATAAGCTATCATGTTTATTTTTCCCTTATATATATATTTACATATACATAACATAATATTATATCAAATTATCTTACATTTATTGAAATTGTTATATCTCATAATAGAAAATCACAGCTAATCAGTACTCTTTCATAAAATTACTAAAGTGAGATTAAAATCTCATTTTTCCTACATCTTATAATTACTAACTTAAACATCGTAGTTTGTTCATCTTTCAAATTTTACGGGGAACAATCTTATCTTGTGTTAACAAAAATCGGTATCAACATCTAACGCTATCTATTGAAACAAAAAGTGTTTCTATATGGCTGAAAATTTTCAAAATTGAAGACTCCTAAAAAAGTTCTTCAAGTTTTTGATCTATTAAGAAAGAAATTAAAAATAAATATTTGAAATTAAAAAATACCATAGACCTTAGTAGCAGTGTTTTCTGAAAAAAGAGCATCAAACTCTTCTAATCTATTATTTTCATCTTTTCTGGACTTGTAAAAAGATTCATGGATAAGATAGCTAGCTCTACCTCTCAAACCCCAACAACTAGTTAGAAGGTCTAGCCTGCAAACCAATATGCCATCTTTCCAACTCCACTGTAACCTGCCAAAAGTATAGGCCTTACACTTAGACTTGCCCACTTATTACAAACCACTTATTACAAGCCCTTCTGGACATGATGGAAAATACACTTCATACCATATGAAGCTTCTACTAGGACCATAAGTTCATGGACTAGTTGTGAACCCATAAAATTTCTTGAGGCATCTTCCAATGCCCAAAGTGCTTAAGGCTAGACACACAACCATCCAGAGCTTGGCTGGCCAACTGATCGCCCATAATGAGACCCTAGTATTGTGGCAGGTCACACCTTATCTTCTCATTATAGTTACCTAGCCTTAGATGCCAGATCACAGTCTCATTACCATTTATCTTGGACCGTCTGGGATTGGCCTAAAAGGCTCTTGTGCATTACGACCTACATAACCATATTGAGGCATGCCAATAAGGACACTCTGTCCAAGCCAGCCATGTTGAACAAAAAACTTCAATAGCAAACAACCGCTTAAATGTCTAGAATGAGATACCAACTATTCCTTGTCTTATCATTGATATGGACTTGCTAAAAATTATAAGAGGTCTAACAGAAGTTGAGTTGAGACAGACTCTAAAACTTGGCAGTCTCTACTGATTCCCCGTTTACCCCAAAAATCATGGCCATCCCGCTTTGTAATAAGTTCAAATTTCCGAATACAAGTACATATCATGGCATGGAAGACATCTTAAAACATTTGAAAGTTTTCAAGGATTGGATGGATCTTTATGCTTATAGTACAACGTGAGGTGTTGGGCCTTTCAACTCACTTTGACAGACAAGGTTAGAGCTTGGTACTAAACTTTGAAGCCCAATATTATTAGCTCCTTCATAGAATTTGGAAATTAGTTCTTAACTAATTTCTCAACTAAGAGAAAAAGGCTAAAGATATTGCCACACATGTTGACTCTATAGCAAAGAAAGGATGTCATTGAAATATTTATTTGATAGATTTAATATATAGAAAATAGAAGTGATAGATTTCCCAAAATTTGTCACAATCGTAGCTTTACATCAAGCTCTACCTATAGTACCCTATGAAGGGACCTAGTTAAGGATTTTTCAATTAAATATTCTGAGACTTCTTAACTAATTAACATTTATATTAATATGTATGAAATTATTTCCAATAAAAAAAGTTAAGGGCCTCTCAAGAAAGAAGTACCAAAACATAAGCGTAAGAGGGAGATGAAACCCCATGCCATGACAAAAAAAATCCAAGCTGGATGATACAAATGATAGAAAAATCATGGATAGAAATCTTGTCTATCTTGGATGGAGTATCAAAAGTTATACTCCTCTTAGGGCAACAAGATAAGTTTCTTTAACGCAAGTCAAACATTATATGTTCGAACAATGGTCCCAGAAAATGAAAAATCCTAACTAGGACAAATCTTAGTATTGTAGGTTCTACAAAGACATTGACCACTTAACTAAAAGTTCCTGAGAACTTAAAGATGAAATTAAGTATCTAGTCAAGAAAGAGTACTTTGATTAATTCATTCATAACCCAAACCAAAACAACCATAGACACAATAGTAGTGGAAACAACAACAACGATTGCCATAACAACCATAGCCACAACGACCAACCTTTTTACCTAGAGAAAGAAATCAACCTCAAGGGTAGGAAATTCGTGAGGTTAGAGTTATTATGGGAGGTCCCATCGGGGGTAGTTCTACTAATGCTCATAAAATACTCATCGTGAGGCCATCTTTGGCCCATAAATTTGAAATGTTGTTGGTTCACGCAACCAAGGAAAAGATCGTAAACTTATAGGCCCATACATAACATTTTCTAAAATAAAAGCCAAGAGGTTGATCCACCCTCATATGTATTCTCTGGTAGTCACTTTCCAAGTGGCCAACATCACTTTATATTGGATTCTAATAGATACTGACAGCTCATTCAATGTCTTATTTGTTGAGGAATGAAAGCAAATAAACTTTCGCATCCTCTCAAGCTAGTAACTACTCCCTCGGTAGGATATTTTGGATTCCCACTCATCCCAAAAGGTAGTGTCACCCTATCAATCACAGTTAGATAGGGCACCAACACAAGAACAATTATGGTGGAATTCTTTATTGTGGACTGCCTATGCTCTTAAAATTGTATTCTGGGTAGACCTTTCCTACACAGGGCCAAAGCTGTAGCTTCAACCTATCACCTTGCCTTGAATTTTCCATCAAATATAGGAACTGGGTAGTACTTGGAGTGCAAAAGGTTGCAAAAGAATGCTACTCCAAAGGAATCCGAATGGGCCAAAAATAAAAGTCATAGCAGGCCAGAAATAGAGAGTTCTTACCCCCATTAAATTTGTTTTTACTTAATGTTTTCACCATTTTCATTGTTACAAAACTTAGTAAAATAAATAGCCTTAGTTTGTTATATTTCAATTTTTGTTCCCAAGATAATTTCAATTACTTATAATTCAAATTTATTATTATCAATAAAGAGAGAACTTAAGATACATACATCTTTCTACAAATCAAAGATCCATATTTACAAGATTTAACAAGACAAAAATTCCACCATCAAATGAAGAATGGGAAAGACCTACATGGGCCTAAAAAATTCTAGGGATCTCAATGCCCTATGCCTAACCAAGGATTACACCCCTTCCTAGGAAGTAAATAAGAAACAATCATGTATGTGAGTAATGTGCCTTAGGGCACGGACAATAAAATGCACTATAAAAGTTAGGCATGTTAAGTAACCTTAAAGAACATACCCTGATCACAGGTAGTGCTATCCAAGTCAAAGCTTCTTAACTCGGTCTAATCACTTGTTAATCGATCTTAAAACTTGGGGGTCATGGCTCAAGAGCCATGCCAGCCCAATACTGAGTAGCCTTTAGTATCCCTCAGGAATGTATGCCTACCACTGCTTGAACTAAGAGAGTCTAGAGCCCTCGGTGCACCACATATGAGTACTGCACCTTAGGGTTCCAACTGTCAGAAGATCAACGAAAGTTGAAAGCATTAAGATATAACTAGGACACACCTTAATCATATGTTGTGCAATCTAGGATAAAACTAACACAAGAAAATAGCACACCCTATTAGTTTCACGCCCTAGCACCTAGATTATTACATAGCAAAATTGGGTGTAATACAAGCCTTAGTATCTAGCCAGGCCATACACCCCTGCCAAGGCAATGAATAAGAGGTATCGTAAAATATAAGCTTTGTTGTTTCAAGGCTAGGCCACAAAATTATTTTCAAAAGATCAATATGTTAACCATGTGGTTCTGGCCATAACTAATACCATAAATAGCCTATCAGGTTTTCTATCACCCTAGAGTTGGCTATAGACCCTAAAAAAGAGCCATGGCTCACAAGCCAAACCACCCCAGGTCTAATAACTACATTCAAATTACTACACCATACTTAGGCCTACAAGGCTTCAATAAACGAGATGATAAATCTCCAATATGGTAGCAACTAAAATTTCTTCGAGTTAAGAACTATATCACGTTTGGACTACTTGAACAAATTCAAGTACTCCAAAGGGGTCAATAGACCAAGAGGCTTAGCTAAATAATACTTGGATTAACAAGCCACCCCCAACTTAAAAAAATTTCAAACAAAAAAGTATCGAATAGAAAAGTAAGGCCACATGTACAAGTTAAACGTCACCCAAACTTGAAAGCCATCAATCTCCCAATGAAACCCACATATGGTCCAAAGATCTAACCATCATCCAGCTAGATAAGTCAGGAACAAGAAGTACAACCATAAAAGAATGCAAATGACAAGCCAAAAGGATGGCCAACCAGGAGTGTCATGGCTACCTCTCCTGGGTCTTACTACGACTGCTCTTCAATTGACCTCAAAGGACCTCAAATGAGTTTAGATAGAACAATAGTAATTTCTTTCCCCAAGCTTTTAGTACCTAATCTTTGCTAGTTATGACTCTGATACCAAGGTAGCTTGGGATCTATTAAAAATATATAAGTGATAATTAACATGTATGTATGTCAATTGATTGGGAGATATTTAGATCTTAAGATCCTGGCTATTGTTGTCTAATTATGGTTGAATGTGTTCTAATCATCTTTTGCAATTAGTTTGTCTTTTTTAGTTTTTTTGCTTACTTTAATTATCAACTTGATAGTCTAAACAGTATACCTAATTGATTTTGATACTCAACATTTTAATAACAAATTATCATGGATTTGATATTCATTCTTTAAATGCTTATCATTTGTATATGCTTTTGTGCCCTTTAAGAATTCGTGTCAAGGTTTTCACACCTTTTTTTTACGATTGCTATTGATACTTGTAGTAGCTAATACTATTTTAGACACTATTTAAATTTATTATTATTATTATTATTATTATTATTATATAATTTCAAAAATAAATAAATATTTTTTTGTTGTTTTTTTCAATTTAGTTTAGTTTATTTTCTTTGATTGTTAGTAGTTATTTTAATTTTCTTTATTTTGCTTATTTTTATTAACTTTTAGTTTTTTTTAAATTATATTAGATTTTGTTCTATTTTGAATTTTGTGTTCTTTTTAAGATTTAATTGATATGTGATGTACCCATATCAATACCAAGGGTTTTTAAAGTTTCATGCATTGACGGGAAGAGATGATTCACAGTCGTCTTGAGATATAATTCTAACTAAGCATCCTCATTTGGGTTGGTTGATACTGAAAGGGGTCATTTCGTGTTGGGAAATTACGCAAATTCCCGATAAGCTAGATTTATGAGAAAGGAAAAAATAGAAAAATAACACAAATTTGATAACAGAGTTCTATCAATCTTGCTTACATCTCCGAACCTTCTGTAGATCTTTTTACTGAAATGGGAGAAATTACACAAGGTGTTTACGACACTCACAACTCACAACTCTCTAAGCTTTTCTCTCAATTGGAATGAACACTTTAGATGATTAATTTATTACAATTACACATCTATTTATAGGAAAATTCACTCCTTGAATTACTCTTTAAATTAATGGTTCCTTGAATTGCTCCTCGAATTAAGCTCAATGTTTTGCTCCATGTTTTGCTCCTTAATTTGCTCCTTAAATTAAGGAGCTTTATAACAATCTCGAACAATCTCTCACTTGAAGACTGATTTCAATCTGTCTTCACACCTCGATCAATGCAGCAGATTTTCTAGTCTTTGTTACTCTAGCAGACCAACTGAAGTTGAACACAACTTCAGTTTGTCAATAGTCACCACCTTTGTTAACATATCTGCTGGATTTTTGCTTCCTTGAATCTTCTCCAGTATTAACACATCATCTTCCAATAGAGATCTGATGAAGTGATAACGAAGTCCAATATGCTTGGTTCTAAATGAAATGCTGAATTCTTTGCCAAGTGTATTGCACTTTTACTATCACTATATAGAACATTCTTCTCCTGTTTGAATCCCAACTCAGTTAACAAACCTTGAAGCCATATCATCTCTTTACTAGCTTCAGTTACTGCTACAAACTCAGCCTCTGTAGTGGATAGAGTGACAATTTTCTGTATTTGTGACATCCAACTAACAACTGTAATTCCAATAGTAAATATATAACCAGTGGTGCTTCTTCAGTGATCAACTTCACCTCCAAAGTCTGCGTCTACGTACCCTTGTACTTTTAACTCTCCTTTACTAAAGTACAAGCACTTTTCTGTGGTGCCTCGCATATACCTCAAAATCCACTTGATTGCTTCCCAATGAGTTTTCCCTAGATTTGACATAAATCTGCTAATAACTCCTACTGCATGGCCAATGTTTGGTCTCGTACAAACCGTTGCGTACATCAAACTTCCAATGGCTGAGGCATAAGGAAACATAGCCATGAATTCTCTCTCTTCCTCTGTCTGAGGGAACTGATCCTTGGATAGGCGAAAATGACTGGCCAAGGGTGTGCTAACTGGCTTGGCATCACCCATGTTGAATCTTTGCAAAACACGATTGATGTACTCTACCTGAGATAACTGCAAGGATTTTTTCTTGTGATTTACATTCCAAGAATCTTCTTTGCTGGACCCAAGTCTTTCATCTCAAACTCCTTTGAAAATTACTGCTTCAACCTTTTAATATCATCCATATCTGAACCTGCTACTAACATATCATCAACATAAAGTAGTAAAATGATATAACTGGACCTATATCTCTTGAAGTAGCAACAATGGTCAGCATTGCACTTTTGGAAACCTTCCTTGTGCATGAAGCTGTCAAATTTTCTGTACCATTGTCTCGAGGCTTGTTTCAGGCCATGCAAACTCTTCTTAAGTCTGCACACCATGTTCTTATTCCCTCTTTCTGAGAAACCTTCTGGCTGGTACATGTATATCTCTTCATCTAAATCTCCATGAAGGAATGCAGTCTTCACATCCAACTGTTCAAGATGAAGATCTTCCATGGCTACAATACTCAATACTGATATGATAGTATTGAGCTTCACAACGGGAGCGAAAATTTCAGTGTAGTCAACTCCTTCCTTTTGTTGAAACCCTTTGAAAACTAGGTGGGCTTTGTATCTCTTGGAACCATCATGCTCATCTTTCACCCGGTACATCCATTTGTTGTGAAGTTCCTTCTTTCCCATAGGTAACTCAGCTAGTTCCCATGTCTGGTTGGAGATGAGAGATTTCATTTCTTCTTTCATAGCAAGCTCCCACTTGTTGGAATATCGAGTCTAACAAGCTTCATCATAGCATTCAGGCTCCCCTCCATCAGTCAGCAACATATAGTTCATGTATCTCCTATTAGGCACATGAGATCGAGAAGACCTTCTCAATACAGGAGCTGGAGTAAGAGGTTGTGATGTGTCAGAATGTTGTGTACTGCTCTGCCTAACAAGTTCATCTAGCTGAGGACTTGTTACAATTGGTTCTGTTGCGGAACTATCTGGGACATCATCTACATCTGAAAATACTGACTCATTCTGCTCTGAGTCATTGGCGTCTATTTTATGCATGTCCTTATACATCACCCTTTCGTTGAAAATCACATCTCTACTATGGATAACTTTCTTCTTTTCGTCATCCCAAATGTGGTAGCCAAACTTATCCTCACCATAGTCGATGAATGTGCATTTCTTGGATTTGGGATCAAGCTTATTCCTACCTTGATCACTGATATGCACAAATGCTACACAACCGAAAACTTTTAGATGTGATAGTTTCACCTCTTTTCCACTCCATACCTCATCTGGTATTCTATGCTCCAATGGAACAGATGTGCCTCGGTTGATCAAGTAAGCTGTCGTGTTGACTGCTTCTGCCCAGAACTACTTCGATAGACCTGACTGTATATGAATGCTTATGGCTCTTTCTGTCAATGTTCGGTTCATACGCTCAGCTACACCATTGTGTTGAGACTTGCCTGGCACAGTTCTTTCCATTCTAATCTCATGCTCATAGCAGAAATTTTTGAATCTGGTATCTTCATATTCACCACTATTATTGGTTTTGAGCTTTTTGATCTTTAAACCCGTCTCATTTTCCACCATAGCTTTCCATCTTTTGAAAGCCTCAAATACTTCAGACTTATGCTTTAGAGGGTAAACTCATACCTTCCGAGAGTGATCATCGATGAAAGTCACGAAGTAATGTTTCCCACCAATAGATGAGACGGTCGTTAGTCCCCAAACATCAGAGTGAATAATCTAGCCTTTCCTTCTTTGGGGTTCTGCCACTTGTCTGAAAGCTGACTCTCTTTTTCTTTCCAAGTATGCAATCTTCGTACATGTCCATCTCTACAGACTGTAGACCTGGAAGTTTTCCTTTTGAGTGCATAATTTTCATCCCCTTCTCACTCATGTGACCTAGTCTCTGGTGCCACAAATTTGGTGTTTCATTGCCTGCTGCAATTGTGATTGAACAATGTGCCTCTACTGTCATGTAAAGAGTGCCATTTTTCTTGCCTCGAGCAACTGTCATTGCACCCTTTGAAATCTTCCAATCATGACCATGGAAGATCGTAGTGTAGCCTTCACTGGCCAACTACCCTACTGAGACTAAGTTCCTTTTGAGGTCGGGAATATGCCTGACATCCTTTAGCTCCCAAACAGACCCGTTCAACTTAATCTTCACTACACCTTTGCCAATAATAGCACATGGTTGATCATTACCAAGATATACCTTTCCAAAATTTATGGGGACATATTTCTCGAAGAATTCTTTCTATGAAGTAGCATGGAACGATGCTCCAGAATCTAACACCCAAGATTCTTCCTTGCTCTCCAAAGAGCATATCAATGCATCATCCCCTCATGAGGTGGAAGTAACATTTTTCTCTGCCTTCACTTGTTTGTCCTTCGGGGCACTCTTGCACTGATTTTTGTAGTGCCCGGTTTTTCCACAATTCCAACACTCGATAGTCTTCGAGCTATGGGAATTGTTAGGATTCCTGGATTTGGACCTCCTGTCCTTTGATCTACCTCGGTAGTCTGTTCTGCCACGTCCATTCCCTTTGGTTGAATTTCTTCCTCTTGACTTTGTATGCAAAACTGAAGAAGTTGACGATTCACCTGACTCTCTACGTCGGATCTCTTCACTGAGAACCAAATCATGAACATCATCAAATTTAAAATTATTGCTTCCTGATGAGCTACTCACAACCGTGACAGTAGCATTCCAACTTTCTGGTAGAGAAGACAAAAGTATCAATGCTCGTACTTCTTCATCAAATTCAATATCCACTGAACTTAACTAGGTTGTGATTGTGTTGAGTTCATTGAGATGTTGAGCTACCGATGCACCTTCCGTCATCCACAAATTGAACAAACGCCTCATTAAGTGCACTTTGTTTGAAGCTGATGGCTTCTCATACATATTGGAGAGAGTTGCCATAAGACCCGCTGTGGTCTTTTCCTTTACTATGTTGAAAGCAACATTACGGGATAACGTCAATCGAATAACTCTGAGGGCTTGTCTGTCTAGAAGATTACAATCTTCTTCCTTCATAGCCTCTGGCTTCTTCCTTGAGAGAGGTTGATATAGATTTCTTTGATACAGATAATCGTCTATCTGCATTTTCCAAAACCCGAAATTTGTGCCATCAAATTTCTCGAGTTTCACCCTTCCTTCATCTGCGGCCATTGCTCCCACTCAAATCAGACTTCCTTCAGATCGTGTTTGACTATTTCTGTAAACCACCGTGTATTAGAAAACCTCCATCAACGAATAAATATCATCGATAAAATTTCACTATTCACATAATTCATTATTCACGTAAATAGTAACCTTGTAGAAAATTGACAGAAATCACTACCAATAGCTTTGATACCAGTTGTTGGGAAATTACGCAAATTCTCGATAAGCCAGATTTATGAGAAAGCAAGAATAGAAAAATAACACAAATTTGATAACGGAGTTCGGCCAATCTTGCTTACGTCTCCGGACCTACTGCAGATCTTTTTACTGAAAGGAGAGAAATTACACAAGGTGTGTACAATACTCACAACTCACAACCCAATTACACCCAAAACAATTACTCTCAATTTTCTCTCATAAAAGCTTTTCTCTCAATTGGAATAAACACTTTAGATGATTAATTCATTACAATTACACATTTATTTATAAGAAAATTCACTCCTTAAATTAATGGTTCCTTGAATTTCTCCTTGAATTAAGCTCCATATTTTACTCCTTGAATTAAGCTCCATATTTTACTCTATGTTTTGCTCCTTAATTTGCTTCTTAAATTAAGGAGTTTTATAACAATCTCCATCATTTCGCTCCATGCTCACCGAATGCCTATGAGTGGAACGGATAAGCTACAACTATGATAATTCTCATATCAGAAAGCATGAATTACACTCATTTTACCAAGAATCTTATTCAAGGATTCAATTTCAAAACTCTTCCACATGGCCAATATGTGCCATGCTCTTACTATCACCTATCACCATCTCTACAAAAAAAAATCCATACTTCAAAGAGGAATCCGAAGGAAGGTTAGATGTATTATAAGAACAATCTTTTAATACCATCCATTGATTAATTTAGATAAACATAAGGAGGTGAGAATTATAATATAGAACATATATGTACATATTTTTGGTGTCTCATATTTACATGATAAGTATAGTTGTATGTAACAGAATCATATAAAATTACATTATAATTAGTATATATAATATTAAGTAACAAAATGTATAACGTAATCCCATAAAATGCACGATATTTTTTAAAATATAATTTAAATTAAGTTGAGTGTAAAATAAGATTTTTGTAGTCAAATATTTTACATACGCATGCTTTTATTATACAGAATACAATTTGACTTCACATGCATATAAAAGTAAGACGGTAGAGAAATTATTCAGTTATCCTCTTTCATACATGCTAACAAGCATGCAAATATTTGACAAAAAACATATAGATGGCATAAAGCTACTTAAGACAATCACCAATAGTTTTTAACCATGGCACTAATGTGATACATCCGAAAAATGTGAGAAAATCATTCTTATAATCTTATTGAATAAAAAAAATCACTTAATTATTTTGTACTAATAATAAATCAAAGAACAAAATTCAGTCTTAATGGGCTTTGAACTTTTTTATGAAATCATCAGCACTTTTAGCATCTAACTGTCCATTTATCAAGATCAACCTTCGAGCCTGATTTGAATGTGACAATGAAAAGTCATTACAACCAATAGATAGCCCTTAATATTGATATTAAACAAATTATAAAAAAAAATAGAGAGCCGTTAATAATGAAAAAATTATAACCAAAACAATGGGCAATACATTATGTAAAATTCTAAAATAATGAAAGTTTTGTGAAAACAACTGTTGAAATATTATTTTTGTTATGCAATTATGAAAAATTATGTTTTCTCTAATATAGTGCTAAATAAGTAATCATTCATTTTTTGATGCATCGAGAAAAAATGTGATTTACAAAAAACATAATAAGTTGATCTTGGTGGACACTTGAGTGATAGATGTATAATTATTTATTAAAAATATTTCAAAAAAAATACTAAAATGTTGTTTTCATAACTTCCTAAAAAGCATATGGTATAAATTTATTTCATTTATGTATGTATTATTGGAGACAAGTAAGGAGCTGCTACTAAGGTTAAAGCCAACTGATGCAGCTAAGCTTGTACTGCAGCTCACATGGGCAAGTTGATGCAGTTAGTGGTGGAGATGAAGTTAGTAGTAGTTCAGCTCACATGGGGAAGCAGTTGGAGTTGATGGTGCAGCTCACATGGATGCATTTGTTAGGAGTGTTAGTTTGTTAGCACACAAATGATGAGTTTGTTAAGAGAATATGTTTCATGTATTTCTTTACTATTGCTAAGATGTGTCGTACAATTGTATTAGTGTCGTACATTTGATTTACACTATAAATGCAACAATGTAAATGTAAAATGATTGTTCTTGTTGAATTGAATGGATATAATTTCATTACTAAATCATCTCCTTGCTTTCTTCTTCTTCTCTCCACGCTTTCTATCTTCATTGCTTTCCAATCCACTTTTGCTATCTTGTGGTAAATACTACACTTTTCACAATATACTTATATCAATTAAGCTATCAAACAGCAAGTACGTAATCTACAAGCCCTAGATCTTTAAGATACTAAGGAGTATTCAACTTGAGCAATATGTGCTTGAAGAATCTCCATAGCAAATGGTTGAGTAAATTTGGTTTACAAGATTTGGAAAAAACAAGATGATATGATAGGTTGCTAGTTAATGTCTTGCATTATTGAGGAAGTACTCGAACAAATCTCAGGTTTTGATACAACTAGAGATGCCTGGATGAGATTGGAAAAATCATATGCATCGAGATCAAGAACTCGACAAATATAAATGAAAGAAGAGCTATAGAATCTCAAGAAAAGTACACTCAAAATAATTGAGTATATGCTAAGGATTAAACTCTTATTAGATGAGATAGAAGCTATTGATTGTGCTTTGAATGAAGAACAAAAAGTAATGACTATATTAGAAGCTCTAGATGAACAATACAATAGTGTTTTCCTCAACAGTAACAGAAAGAATGATTAATGAACAAGTTACAATAGATGATGTGAAAGCATTGCTACTTAGTCATGATTGCATATTAGAAAGAAGGAAGTAAACTCTTGTGTCACTCTTACCAATTATCAATCTGAGTGAAGCTAACACATGGAATAAAAACCATACTAGTGATAATAATACTGCAAATAGGAAATCATTTGATACCAATGCAAAAACACCTACATCAACTCAATCCATTTAGATAATTTTTGTTTAGTATGATAATCAGTAGTACACTCGTCACAATAACTCTTCAAATCTAGCACAACAAGGTTTGCACTATCATGATTTTAGAGGAAGAGGTGGTCATGATTTTGGTAGAGGTAGAGGAAGACTAATCAATGTCAATTATGTGGCAAATTAGGACATATTGTTTCAACTTGATGGTTCAGATTTGATAAAAAATTGTGTCTTCAAACACTGGCAAGAATAGACAATAGACGACCTATACCTCCTCAACATATGAATAACACTAATTTTCCACTCATGCTTAAGCTCTATAATCCACATGCTACTTAGGTTATGCTTACCTCAATTGTGTCTTTTATTCTTTAGGTACAAAAACCTCTCTCATCTTCGATCTATTGTTATAATCCAATAATTTATGCACTAACTACATAACAACCTTCTTATTATCTAGCATACAATTTCACTCACTATACTCCTAACTCTCAACCTACCTATTAACCAACACTTGTATTTTCACCTTTTTCTTTTGAACCATAATGTACCTTTATTCAGGGATCACACATCATCTTCCTAATAATTTGACCAATCTCATTAGTGTTGCACCTTATGCAGGACAAGATAGGGTTATGATAGATAATGGTAAGTAACTTACCATATCACATACATGTTAAATTTCTTTCCATGCACCTTTATACTTTGATAAGTCACTCTATCTAAAACATGTCTTACAAGTACCACACATAGCCAAAAATATACTCAGTGTATCACATTTATCACAAGAAAATGAAGAGGGCTTCAGAGTGTGCAAATAATAAGAAGAAAGTTAGAAGAGCACTAAATACAACTTTTAGTGATATAGAGAGTGAACAGAAAAAAAGAAAATAATTCAAAAGATGGTGAAATCAACTGTTGTGCCTTCACTGCAAAAGTCATTGTACATTCAAACTACTCCTACACTAGCTCGAAAGAAGATGACGAGAGATTTCACTTTTTTTTATTTTAGATAAATATAATGCATCTAGTTTTGAAGACTTATTTAAGGATTTATTATGTTGTCGAAGAAAGAGACAAACTTTTAATTGAAGTGGCATAGTAGGAACAAAACAAGAAAAATGTAAACTTAAAGAAGAATTTATTGCTTCTAAGGAGACAATGAAAAGCTTGACATTAGGAGCTGAAAATTTGAACAAAGTTTTGAGTAATTGTAAGTTACATGGTAATACACGTGATCTTAGTTATAAGGAAGAGAGCTCTACACATTCAATATCAAAAACTACATTTGTAAGGCTCTTTTAACGCTACTCCTACTATTACTACTTATGCACAAAGAACCATTGCATTTATGGTAGAAAGCACCGTTAAGTTTGTATCTATTTGTAATCATTTTGATAGGAAAAGTCATATAAGACCAAAATTTAGGTTTTTGATGAATGCTTCTAAATTTAATAATTCTTTCCATGTTTGACATAGTAGGACTCATAAATATTATCCATTTATGCATGTTGCATCATATTCTAGGATGAATGAAAATTATAGTAACATGTTCAAAAATTCTACTAGGAAGCATGAAGTATTAGGTTCAAAGAGGTAATGAAATTCAATAATATTTATTCTAAGACTCGTTATCATCATCATATTATGCATATTACATCTTTATTTGGGATGAAAGTGAAAAGTACAACTAAGTTCAAGAATATACCTATGAAAACTAAGGTAGTTGGGTACCAACACAAAGATATAAAGAAACCAAAATTCAAGAAAATTTGGATTAGAAAAGATTTTTTTTCTTGTCATTTGATCATATTTTATTGTTTCACTTAGGTACTTTTGATATAGTGCGTAACTAACCCAAGGTGAACAATTTCGTAGAATTGCATCTATTTTTTTAATTATTAAACTTTAAAAAGATGATAATTAAACTTTTTTTGACTAATAAGGTAATGGACTTAAATAACACTTATACACATACAACCTATTTTTAATGGCTCAACTCGTTTTGATTTTTATCGTGTAAATGATTCTACAATTTTGAATTTTACACATATATAATTTTAGAAATTTTCACTGTTTCGAACTCCTCTAACCTTCTCTTCTTGGAAATGATGTCTTTCAAGAATTTGACATAATTTGACATTTATTCTAAAGCATATACAAAAGAAATATTTATGTGAATTTTCTTAAAATATCCAATAACTTAAAAAATTGCTTATCTAATTTTTGTTTTTGAAAATGTTGAGGATAAAGAAGTAGAGTAGAGAGAATAGGAGGATTGTCATGAAATAAAATTGATGAAGGCATGTTAGTCTCTCTTAGTATATCATCAACAATATCCTCTTATTCTACTTTATTATTGTTTGGCCATCGTTTGGAGTGATCGACCACACAAATTATGTGTGTAATGAATATGTAAGTATACATATCGTAACAAGTAATATAATGATAATTTTTTTTTATTCATATGGAGATGATTTCATTATAAACTAATTTTTAAAACTAAAAAAAATAAAAATCAATTTTTGTGTTTTTATAATTTAAAGAACCAAAATTAAAATAACTAAAAATAAATAACAATAATTAATTAAATCAGATTTGGTAACTAAGAAGTTATATGAGAAAATATCTACTAATACTTAATCCCCCAATTTTCTAAACATGTGAATCGTTAAAATACCTCCAATATAATTATCGATCAATTACATGATCAATTGAATCTAATATAGCATATATTTCTCTCTCAAGTAAACTACACATCATGTAATAATTAATTTAATCATACTCTAATGTCAATTAAATTGCATATTACTCATTAAGTTCATCAATTATTGATCACATACATAAGAATCATACATCTCTACTTAGAAACTATGCATGTTATTTAATTAAGATAAACAATTAAATAATTCTCTCAAATCTATTTAATTGCCTCTATAGATAAATTGTTGATTAAATAGTTAATAATATAAAAATTAAATTAAATAATATAATTAAATTATAATTATAATTTAAACAATCGAGAAATATACCTTTGGAAGGCAACCAAATGAGTCTTATGGTATTTACAAAAAAACAAAAGACTATATGCTTATGTATTAAAGGTAGAAAAGATTGTTGTGCATCTCTCATGTTAAATGGTTATAGCTTCACATAAAAGGTTACAAATATAATCCAAATAAGAGATTCTTAGACATTAGGGTTATATTTAAATAATTATGTATTGTAAATTGATATATAAGATTTAACTTGTTTTAAAAATAATTTATTAAAATTTAATTAATTTAGATTTTAAAGTATCAATAGAACGTGGATCTTTAATGTATAAAAACTTATGAGTAATTTTTAATGAGTTAAAATATAAATACAATTATTATAGTTATATATAATAGTTATGTTCATAGGTCATACCTTATATTTTTCAATCTTATCATATTAGAAAGACGAACGAGTATTTTATAAAGAAAATGTTTAAATTTAGGAAATAAATTATTTAGCTGCAAAGTAATTGATTGTTATATATATTCATATATATTTTTATATATTTGTTTTTTTAGTGTTATAATATGAATATTATAATGTTATTTTGAACTATGGTTTTCAAAAAGTTTGAGTGAGTTGGTTTATCTACCCTAAACTTGAAGGACAAAGGGCTACACAATCCTCACCGACTTGTTTTCTTTTTCCCCTAGTCGCTCTCGTTCTCGTTCATATTGCAGAAAGAGTTAAAAAGTCAACCAATACGTCTCTTTCTTTTACTCTATAACCTATATTTCTGTTTCCCTTTCATCGGTATCTAGGAGTTGCACGCATGCTTCTTGTGGGCCTCCTTCTTGGGTTTGATTGTAGTAACTTTAGCATTCCGGGTTTTGATCGAACAAAATTATATAGTTATGGATTTTGTAATAATTATTTTATTATTAATACAAAAATTGTTGTTAATAATTAAAAATTGGCAAAAATAAATATAATTTTGAAAATATCACCATTCATTTATTTATCTTAATGGGTTGTTGGTATTTGGTCAACATGCGGTTGGAATTGGGTTGTTTTCTTTGGGTTTGTTTTTTGTTTCTTCATTCCTTGCTTCTTATTGGCAAAACAAAGAAAAGTACGATCGTTGTTATTGCGGTTTTTGAGGCATTGAACTACACGAAATGCAATGTAATTTCTATAGAAAGTAGAATTAAAAATGGTTCCATTACGTTTTCCTATTTGGTTTTTTGATCGGTGACTTGTGACAAAAACAAAATTTTATATTTTTGGGTTATAAGGTCAACATTGGAGGCATTCGCAACAGAGTTTGTGTTGTCGTGATTGACTTCTAATTGGATTAGAAGAAGCATCAGATTTGCTTGTACTATTTTTTAATATATACTCCTTTTCTTCCATTGCAAGGTTTTTAAGTGAATTTAAATTAGTAATTATTAATTTTTAAAAGTATAAATTCTTTTTTTTGGTGTTTGCTTCGTAATATTACAATCAAACAGTTCTTTCTGGGTTTTTCTATCTCTCCATTCTTGAAGTTATATTTGGATTCTGGGTCATGGATACGAGGACAAGAGAGGACCTTGAAAGTGTCAAAGAGCCCATGAAGATGGAAAATCGAGAAATTATTGCTAAGACAAAGTTCAAGAGCACAGGAAGCTTTAGCAGCGATGATATGATATTTAGAGCGGATAAAATTGATCTGAAAAACTTAGATATGCAGTTGGAGAAGCATTTGAGCAGAGTTTTCACAAAGAATGTTGATAGTCAGAGACCCAAAGAAGAGTGGGAAATTGATTTGTCTAAAATGGATATAAAATATGTCGTGGCTCGAGGGACTTTTGGTACTGTGTACAGAGGCACGTATGATAATCAAGATGTTGCTGGTAGGTACTCACCTGTTGATCATTTTTCAAACTATGTTAAATATTTCTTTTTACTGATGATTTTATTTATTAATTTGGAAAACATTTGAATCTGCAATGTGCTTAATTTGTGCATCTTGTTTTCCTAATCGGTTGTTAATTCAATAACTTGTGAAATAATCATGTTTGGTCCTTTGCGGTTGTGTATTGAGCTTTATGTTAAATAGTACAAGAAGCTAAACTTTAGCAATTGGATAATTTGATCATGTCTATTTCTTGGTGAGTGATGTCACAAAGTATATGTTGAATAATACACAAACAACCAACAATTGAATGGTGTGGGAGAACATAACTTTACATAATTATGTTTTATTTTAATTGTTACATTTATTTTTGTATAAATTAGATTATAAACATTTGTTTATACACACAATAAAATCATCCCTTATATGATATCACACCTTAGGAAGTAGTTCTTTGAAAAAAAACCAGTTCACACAGAAATTTTTTTCTTCCTTTAAAATTTTGTTTCTTTTCAAAACCAATTTCGAATTACAAAAACAATTTTAAATTCATCCTATTATAATCTCCAAAAATTCCTGAGCAATTTGTAATTTTTTTCAAGCTAATACAATAACCCACGCGCCCACACATACCTCGTCAGAGTTACACGTGATCGCATTGAGGAAGACGACTCAAATGACACATCGTTTAGCCCACCCTTTGAAGAAAAGGATGCGTCGTTTGTTCCGGGTTAGCCTTCCAGTTGATTTAGTCTTTTAGCTAGTTCAGTGTTCCAAATGTCGGTTCACCAACTTTTCTACCAATTCTTAGGCTGAAATTTCGGTTATGTAATCCTTGATACATTTACTATAAAATAAAACCTATTTTAGTTCATTATTTGTTTCATAAACAGTCATTATTGTCTCTAAAACACACTAAATCTTATCTCATTTTTGAATTTTTTACTCAACAATAATGTCTACAACTACTAATACCAGCCTTACTTTACCAAAATTGTATGATGATCCTATCCATTCATTATATCTACACCACTCAGACCAACCAAGCATGGTTCTAGTGGCTTAATCATTAAATTAGGAAAATTATCATATTTGGAGTCATGTGATACTCATGGCTCTCATCACCAAAAATAAAGACGGATTTATTGATGGCACAATCACAAGGCCATCAACAGACTCTGAGGCAGAAATCAAACAATGGACTCACTGCAACATTCTTGTCAAAGGATGGATTCTTAATACCATATCGCCTAAAATTGCGAAAAATGTCATGTATAATGATACCGTATATGAGCTATGGGAAGAATTGAAAGAACGTTTTTCACACACCAATAGTATACACCTCTTTCAAATTAAGCAAGAGATTCATGACTGTACACAAGAAAATGTGAGCATTGGAGAATACTACACCAAGTTGAAAAGCCTATGGGATACTCACGATACAGTATGTCCCCTTCCACATTGTGAAGGAAATGTTGGAAGGGAACTATAGGAATATCAACAAAACAACGAACCATAAAATTCCTCATGGGGCTTAACACAGTTTACACATCAGCACGTGGACAAATCTTGCTCATGGAACCTTTACCTACAGTAAATAAGGTATACTCACTCATTATTCAAGATGAAAAGCAGAGAGCTGTCTCCACACAAACCATAGGAAGGATGCCAAAAGCTGCCGCATTTGTCGCTAGGGATAGTCATCCACAATATCCTCACAAGAATTACCCACCAAGGAACTCACTTCTCAAGTGCAATCGATGAAACAATATCGGTCATAATTTGGAAAACTGTTGAAAGGGCCTCAAATGTGATTTTTGTGGTTTGAATGGACATGACATCAACATGTGTCAGAAGAAAACAACAATTCCAGATAAGAGAAATGAAAATTATGACTTTCCTTCCAAAGCTCACTATACTAACTTTCAGGAAAGCAGTTCTGACACAAGGACACCATCCCATAACCTTACATCATCCCAATATCATGATTTTTTACACTTCTCAATCAAGCCAAATCAGGTAGCATGGCAAGTCAAGTGACTACTTCTTCAGGTAACACATTATATGCGAATGTTTTCCATTCAGAAACCCATTGGATTTTTGATATAGAAGGAACTGATCACATGGTCTATTCCCAAAACCTTATGAGCTCTAGCATTCCAGTCACTAATTGGCATGTGCATTTACCTGATCATTCCCTTGCCCATGTCATACATATTGACACTGTACATTTCTTCAATAATTTCATACTCCATAATGTCTTGTGTGTTCGCTCCTTCAAATTAAACTTGGTTTCAGTAGCCAAACTAACTCAAAGTACATTTTTTCATGTCACCTTTACTTATAATGTGTGCTTTGTTCAGGACAAACGCTTGGGGAAGACGATTAGGATGGGAACTGAGAAAGCAGGACTCTACTACCTGACTATTTCGAAAAAGGCTGGATGTTTCTCCGTTTCAAATACTACTTCAACTAACCCTCATCTATGGCATCAACAACTTGGTCATTTATCTAATAACAGTTTGCGTGTAATTTCTCTTTCCATCAACACACCCTTTTGTTCCATTAGTGATGTTCTATTTGTCTACTAGCTAAGCAAACTCATAATTTATTTCCTTTAAGTTCCATCAATACAAAAAAACCTTTTGAACTGATTCATGTTGATATTTGGGGTAGCTATCACATTAAAGCACTTAATAGAGCACGTTATTTCCTCACTATTGTTGATGACTACTCAAGATGCACATGGGTCTATCTCTTTGTAATAAACCCAGGTCTAACTCAATCCAATAAGATCTCATTGAGTTAAGGATTACCCAGACTTATAAGCAACATTGCCGCCTAACTCTTGGTCGATGTGGGACAAACAAATCCTTCACACTTCCCCACACATCGAACAATGGTGGTCTTAGTTTTGAGCCACAGTGAGAGCTGAAGGGAGATCCACACATAGGACCAGAGCCTAGCTCTGATACAACGTCCAGGTGCTCCTTTCAAGTAACACAAAATTTGCTCTAATGTTGCCCAGTGATGAACTGTTGGGGATGACATAAATTGGCTAACAACACTAATCGAATATGCAATATCTGGATGAGTCACGGTAAGGTAATTCAACTTTCCAACCATCCTTCGATATCTCTTAGAATCTTTAAAGAGTTTCCCATCTCCTGTAAGGTGGATGTTCGGAGTCATTGGCGCACTACAAGACTTTGCTCCTAATTTTCCTATCTTAGTTAATAAGTTTAGGACATATTTTCTCTGAGATAGAAAGATACCTTTTTTACTCCTTGTGACTTCAACACCCAAGAAATACTTTAGCATCCTCAAATCATTCGTGTGAAAATGAGTATGTAGGAAAGACTTAAGAGATGAAATTCTCGTAGTATCACTTTCAGTAATAATAATTCCATCTACATACACAACTAAAAGAATGATACCAGCTTTTAATTGTTTGTAGAACACAGAATGGTCAGACTTGCTTTTCATCATACCAAACGTTTCTATATCTTGACTAAATTTTCCAAACCAAGCACGAGGACTCTGTTTCAAACCATACAAAGATTTTTGGAGACAACAAACTTGCCTAGACTCCCCCTAAGTAAAAAAACCAGGAGGTTGCTCCATAAACACCCCTCTTGAAGATCACCATGAAGAAAAACATTCTTGATATCTAGTTGATGCAAAGGCCAATAGTGAGTAGCTTCCATAGAAATAAACAACCGAACATAGGTCAATTTAGCAACAGGAGAGAAAGTGTCAGCATTGTCCATTCCATAGGTTTGAGCATATCCTTTAGCAATAAGACGGGCCTTTAATCGAGCAATTGACCCATCTAGATTAACCTTAATTGTGAACACTCATTTGCATCTGATAACCCGTTTCCCCAAAGGTAAATCAACCATGTCCTAAGTACCATTGTCATCCAAAGCATTCATTTCTTCTATCATTGCATGATGCCAACCAAGATGAGATATGGCTTCTTGAATAGTTTTAGGGATAGAAATAGAATCAAGAGAGGCAATAAAAGAGCAAGAGGAAGATGACAGGCAGTTATAAGAAACAAAAGAAGAAATAGGATAAGTACATTAACGTTTACCTTTGCGTAATGCAATAAGAAGATCATCGTTTAGGACTAGATCTGATGACGAAGGAGTAGGTGCAGAAAATGAATCAGAAGGTCTATATCTGGAGTAGACTTGAGTAATAGGGGGCCTGACAGGAACTAGATTAGAGATAGGTTCAAATGATGTCATCACTACTACAAAAAGAGGTATATAAGTCGATGTGTAAAGTCGGTTGTCCACGTCAACCGACGCTAGGTTACGTGGATAGCGTCGGTTAACCACGTCAACCGATGCTAGGTTACGTGGATAGCGTCGGTTCAGGCCGTGAACCGACTTTACAATTTAAGTCTCTGAGTTTAAAGTCGGTTCAGAGAACCGACTTTAAATTTGTTTAAAGTCAGTTAAAAACCGACTTTTATACCCATTTTTGTAGTAGTGCATAGAGTAGACTAACAAATTATCATCCTTTCTCTGATGTGCAGGAGGAGGAGAAGACAAAAAATAGGGTGTGTCTTCCATGAAGGTAACATCAATTGAGACAAGATATTTGTTAAGACTAGAACAATAACATCTATAACCTTTCTAGAGACGAGAATAAGGAAGATACACTTCAAAGACTTGGGATATAATTTAGTAACATGCGGACGAACATCCTGAACAAAACAAGTGCTACCAAATATCCTAGGGTCAGCCGAAAATAGTGACTTATTAGGAAATAAGATTTTGTAAGGATTCTCACCATGAAGAACATATGAGGGTATGCGATTAATAAGAAAACATGTTGTTGAAACTGCATCGGCCCAAAAAGGTTTAGAAACATTCATTTGAAATAATAAAGCACGTGCAATTTCAAGAAGATGTTTGTTCTTACATTTTGCCATTACATTTTGAGATGGAGTATCAACACACGAAGTTTCATGAAGCATGCCATTTTGAACCATATAAGATTGAAACAAAGCTGATGTATATTCTTTGGCATTATCACTTCGCAAAGTACGAATTGAAACATTAAATTGAGTTTTAATCTCAACACAAAATAGGCAAAAAATAGAAAATAATTCAGAACGACTCTTGATTAAATATAACCAAGTTACACGAGAATAATCATCCACAAAAGTAATAAAATACTTAAATCCAGGTTTAGACAAAATAGGACAAGGATCCTAAACATCAGAATGAACTAATTCAAAAGGAACACTGGCATGTTTATTAACTCTTGGATTTTAACTAAGATGATGGTGTTTTGCAAATTGACAAGACTCATAATCTAATGAAGACACCTTACTAAACTGAGGACAAAGTTTCTTAAGTAAAGGAAGATATAAATGACCTAGTCTATAATGTACCTCAAAGGAGAGGTTACACTAGAGCAAGAAACAGATTTTGGTATTAGTGTGTCAAGAATATAGAGGCCTCCAAACTCATGTCTTTTACCAATAGTCTTCTTTGTCATAAGATCCTGAAATAAGTAATGATCAGGAAAAAATGAGATGCATCAGTTAAGATTGTGAGTAAGCTGACTTACAGAGATCAAATTAAAGGATAAGTTAGGTAAATGTAAGACAAACGACAAAGAAAGTAAAGGAGTGGAAGTAATTGTGCCGGATCCAAGAACATGAGATGATGACCCATCGGCTAAGGTAATAGTAGAGGTGGAAATGTATGACTAAAGAGTATAAAAAAGACTAGAATTACCTGTCATATGATCTGTGGCACCAAAATCAATAACCCATTTGGAAGCTAAGGAAAGAGGATACACATTTGGTTTACCTAAATTAGTAATAGCAGTGATAGAAGGTGATGAAGACTTTAGTAATTCTTGATACTGTGAGAACTTGGTAAATTCATCTGTAGAGATAAGAACCAATTTTTCAGAAGTATCATAAGTGGATGCAATATGGGCTGAGTGACCTTTCTGATTCTTGTACTGAAGCTTTCTACAGTCATGGTTCGTATGTCCTGGTTTGTGACAATAGTGACACACAATATCTCCTGGGTCCTATGGTCAAGTTTCAAACCCTTGTGAGCCGTCTCCTTTGTTTCTACTCATATAAGTTGACCGTTTAGGTTTATAATTATTATTTTGGTTGACCAAAGCACCATTTAATTGAGCAGGTGGAGGTGGAGTGCCTTCTGTACGAAGTACTCAACTAAATACTTCTTGTAAAGAGGAGATCTCAGAACCAGAAAGAACCTATGACTTAATAGTCTCAAAATTAGAGGGTAGACCAGCAAGAAAACTCATGACTTCCATTTGTTCCCGTTGGCTTTGCTGAACCTTCACATCAGGGCTAAAAGACATCAAACTATTGAGCTCCTCATAAGTCCTTTTAAATTCCATAAAATAATTTGTGAGGGACTAATCTTGTTTGTCTGCACAGTAAAATGCTTTGTATACCTCATACATGCGAGAAAGATTTCCTTTACCAGAATATAAGAAATCCAAATAATCTATCAATTCCTTAACGAATTCACAATGATTGATCAAGCCAATTACATCGCTATCAATAGAATTCCAAATCTGCAATAATAGGCGAGCATCTTCTCTAAGCCATGTCTTCTTTGAATTATCTTTAGGAGGATCGTTAGTCAAATGAGTATCTTTGTCGATACTTCTCAAATAAATTCGAATGGTCTTGCTCCAAGCCAAATAATTCAAGCTATTACGCTTATGGTTTGTGATTTTAGACATCATAGGCACCATATCCATCACAACATTAAATTTATTTTCAGCCATAACTTCTACAAATTACAAGGTAGCGAATAAAATAACAAACAAAAACTAATAAGGGTAGTGACCAAACACGTAGCGAACAATAACACAAAATTGGAAGAACCCAAACCTGAACAATCATAAAGCCAAACCACCACAAATGACGCAGGGGAACACCGGAGAGTAACAAGAGGATGATTAGAGAAGACTACTGGAAGAGATGCGATGCCAAGCGCTGGCGCGTGGGAAGATGGAAGAAAGTCACATAGAGCCCACTCATGGCTAGTCTGGTGAACGGACGTTGTGGTTTGGTCGGTCGGCGGCTGGGCTTCTTCCCTGTGCTGGCAGTGAGAATAAATTTTCACTCTAAAAGGGTGTTCTAAGTTAGAACCTAAAAATGCACTAAACCCTAATTTGTGTTTATCCAAAATCAGACCCTAATTTGAACGGGAAAAAAAATTCCCAATTTTGTAACCCAAATGCTCTGATACCACATTATAAACCCAAGTCTAACTCAACCCAATAAGATCTCATTGAGTTAAGGATTGCCAAGAGTTATAAGCAACACTACTGCCTAACTTATGGCTAATGTGTGACAAACAAATCCTTCACATTCTTAAATACTAAATCTGATACACGCACATTTCTCACCACCTTTATTAACCTTGTTGAAACACAATTTACATCTAGAGTTAAAATCATTCGTAGCGATATGGACCAGAATTCTCTATGACCCAATTGTTTTCTACCAAAGGAATCCTACATCACACTAGTTGTGTCTCTACCCCTCAACAAAATGGTGTTGCTGAACACAAACACCGTCATCTTCTCAATATAGCTTGTGCATTTCTCTTCCAAGTCATTCTCCCTAAACAATTCTAGGGAGATGTCATTCTTACAGCTACATACCTCATAAATCGTACTCTAACACCTGTTCACAAGGGTTAAACACCATTTGAAATCCTTTTTCACAAAGTTCCTAGTAATGAACATCTTCATGTCTTTGGTTCTCTTTGCTTTGTGTTTACACATTATGATCGACCCACCAAGTTTGATGCTAGATCACATTGATGCATATTCATTGGGTATCCATCTGGGATAAAAGGTTACCGAGTCTACAATTTGGAAACATGCAAAACTTTAGTGTCTCGTGATGTTATCTTTCATGAACCTGTGTTTCCTTATTCCACTTCCCCTGTCAACACTCCAATTCTATTCACTCCATCAAAAAATACTATTTATGATGACATGTCTAACATTCGCCAATCAACCACTCCAAATACATCACTTCATCATACACCATCTGTCCTTCCAGCAATTGACTCAAACATTCTTCATCTTCAAGATTCATCTCCTGAAACATCATCACCAACTTCCACACTGCACGTGACTCCTTCAACACCAGTTACACATAGGCTCCACCGATCCATTAATGTTCCTAGATACCTTCACAAGTATCATGTAGAAGCTTCCTTGTCTTCTTGGTCTTTCCCTTCGTCTAACTCAGCATCGTTCGATAACAAAAGTACTTCTCATTCTCTATCTCATGTACTTATGATCGATTATCACCTGTACATCGTGCATTTGCTACTTCTATTTCCATTCTCAAGGAATCAACCACTTTTGCTGAAGCTTTCAATGATCCAAAATAGCGGCTTGCCATGAAACAAGAACTGAATGCTCTCGAAATTAATAGCACTTGGACGCTTTAACAACTTCCTCCAAACAAGAAACCAGTTGGTTGTAAATGGGTCTACAAAATCAAGTATAATCCTGATGGCTCTGTTGAACGATACATGTCTCGGTTAGTGGCTAAAGGATACAATTAGATTGAAGGTTTTGACTACCAAGAAATTTTTGCACTAGTAGCCAAACTTGCCACCGTTTGTCTCTTTCTTGATGTTGCTACTCTTCAAAATTAACATCTTCACCAAATCGATGTCAACAATGCCTTTCTCTATGGTGATCTTCATGAAGATGTCTACATGTCTTTTCCACCTAGATTCAGACGAAAGGGGGAAACATGAGTATGTAAACTACAAAAATCTTTATATGGACTCAAACAAGCCTCACGACAACGGTTCATCAAGCTATCAACAACATTTAAGCTAGTTGGTTTTAACCAATCCAGGTATGATCACTCACTATTCTTTCGAACCCGTTGTAATTCCTTCTCTACTCTTCTTGTCTATGTAGACGATATAATCATAGCAGGAAACAATCTACAAGATATTAAAGAAACTAAGAATCATTTCATGCGACAATTCAAGCTAAATGATCTCGGTGAATTAAAGTATTTTTAGGCATACAAGTTTCATGATCCAAGAAGGGAATTGTTTTGTCACAACGCAACACTTGAAATATTGGAGGACATGGGTTATCTGGTGCCAAATCTACCAATTCACTTATGGAACAGAATTTATCCCTCAGCAAGGTTGAAGGGGAATTCATCAGTGACCCCACATCCTATCGAAGAATTGTTGGGAGATTAATATACTTGACCATCACACGACCCGACTTAGTGTATGTTGTGCACATTCTCAGTCAATATATGGACAAATCACGATAACCACATTTGGAAGCAGCTCAACGAGTGCTACGATATGTCAAGAACACACCAGAACAAGGTCTCTTTTTCTCAACAACTAGTTCATTACAACTAAATGCTTTCTGTGATGTAAATTGGGCTAAATGCACAGACACACGACGATTAACCACGGGATATTGTATGTTTCTTGGAAACTTACTAATTTCTTGGAAGATTAAGATACAAAATACGGTCTCACGATCGAGTGTAGAAGTAGAATACCGTTCTATGGTTGTAGCCTGTTGCAAAGTAACCTGGTTATGATACATTTTGGATGATTTGGGTATCACAGTCCCAACCGACCAAGTTATATTGCGACAATCAAGCAACTCTTCACATTTCATCAAATCTAGTGTTTCATGAATGAACCAAATACATAGAGATCAATTTCCATCTAGTGAGAGAAAATATTCAGGCTGGAATGATCAAGACTTATATATCTTTAAATCGGAACAACCAACAAATATCTTAACCAAATCCCAAAGTTTTTCACGATTCTCAAGCTTACTTAACAAGTTAGGAATAATTAACATATATTCTAACTTGAGGGGGAATGTTAAAGAACTCAAGATTCAGTCTGGTAGCAACCAATTCATTAGTTGGAAACAACCAACAATGGAATGGTAGGGAGTAACAGGTTGTCCAAGAATATGACTTCTCATAATTATGTCTATTTTAATTATTACATTTTTTTCTTTTTCTCTTGTATAAATTAGATTGTAAACATTCGTTTATACACACAATAAAATCATCTCTTATATCGACTGGGCATGAGGTATCCACCTCATATATAAATGAAGTCAATCCTCCATCTCATAACGTGGGTTTTGAGATGGAGTTAGGCCCAAATTTAACATGGTATCAAAGTAGGCAAACTCACCCCGTGGCACGCAGTTGTAAGCCTACCACCGTCCATCGATGAACTGCCGATGTGAGGGGGAGTGTTAAAAAGTCTCACATCGACTGGACATGAGGTATTCACCTCATATATAAATGAGTGCAATCCTACATATCATAACCTGAGTTTTAAGATGGAATTAGACCCAAATTGAATATCTGATACAAATTTTTTCATCTTTTTGGCTTCCCTGTTTATATGGTTATATAACTTTATAGACACTCATTTGGGTGATTTCACCGTTCGTTTTGTGGGTGTAGCTGAAATTATATAAATCATAATCATGGAAGGATTTTTGAGTAAATTTTATGACAGTTCTAAAGCCTTTTTTAAGGAATTTTTGGATCATCTTCATCCAGCAACTGCAACAATAATCAGAACTTCATTGAGTTCATAATGACATACCTGCCAAATTGTGCGGTATATAATGCTTTTATATTTTTACTAGGTGTTTTCAATTTTTGTTTATGATTTAACTGTAAAATGGTGAAATATTGGTATATGATTGATCTGATTTGCTCTTTAACTGGCAAATTTTAATTTATTTTTTGCTCGTAGCATCTGTAGTTCTAGAAAACTGCTTTAGTTTATACCACCAATAAGACAATAATACTCTCCAATTGCTAATGTGATTTGGGCATAACAGTGAAACTGTTGGACTGGGGTGAGGTAGGGATCACTACGTCTTCTGAGGCTGCAGCCCTGCGCCAATCATTTCAGCAAGAGGTCGCTGTTTGGCACAAGCTTAACCATCCCAATGTGACAAAGGTATTAACTAAATTTATAAGCTTAATATGTTCGGGCTTCTAAGTTATAACTGCAAGTTTTCCTGTTCTTTTAAAATTGGTTACAGTTTATTGGAGCTTCAATAGGAGCTTCAAATCTTAAACTTCCCTCAAGAAACCCATCAAACGATGGTAATAGCTCAGCAGCATGCTGCGTAGTTGTGGAGTATATTGCGGGTGGGACTCTCAAACAATTCTTAATAAAAAATAGGCGAAAGAAACTTCCCTATAAGGTGGTGATCCAACTTGCTCTTGATCTCTCTAGGGGGTGAGTACTGTTCTTGTGAGTTGCTGTAGTTGATCAATGCTTTAGCAATTAGTGAGGTTCTATTTCTTGTTAAATTTTTTGCAGTCTTAGCTATCTGCATTCGGAAAAAATTGTGCATCGTGATGTCAAAACAGAGAATATGCTGCTAGGTACCCACATAAATCTGAAAATAGCTGATTTTGGTGTTGCCCGTGTCGAAGCTCAGAATCCAAGGGATATGACTGGTGAAACTGGTACCCTCGGCTACATGGCCCCAGAGGTATACATGCCTTGCTATAACTTCATTTATTTATTTATTATCATAGCAGGCAATGTCTCTCTGATTGAGGTTGCAAAGAAAGTCCCTTGGCTGTTTTAGAGATGGTTTATGTGAGAACAACAATAAAGGAATGTGCTTATTTATGATAAAGGACACAACTAATGTGCTTATGTGAACCTAAAAAGGATTTTGTTTTTATATGGTCATTTTGTACATGGTACAGGTATGTGGTGATAAATATAACTTTTGCTTCAGTTTAATTACTTGGTTTAAGGGTTTTTTTATGTTTATAAATAATTGTTAACGATGTAATTTAGAAAGTGAAAGTTGATAGAATAAAATTAACTGTTGAAGAATACTCACTGCACTGTTGTGAGCGTACAGGAGATGTCACCAAACTTAAAAGTTACTTCGCACCTCTCCTCAAAAGAACATACAAAACTTTCAAGAAATAATTTGAGTTTTTATTCAATACCGAAAGAACAATTGATGAGTTTTTGTTGACATGTGTTAGAATAACATGTATACAGGTTCTCCAGGGTAAGCCTTATAATAGAAGATGTGATGTCTACAGCTTTGGCATATGCTTGTGGGAAATTTATTGTTGTGATATGCCTTATCCAGACCTTAGCTTTGTTGATATATCGTCTGCAGTTGTTCGACAGGTCAGTTTGTACTAAGAACATACAAGTCTTGTTCAGTTTTTTCTATTTTTTTCCGGAGTTAGAGTCAAAGTAAACCCTTATCTTGCTACATGCATTATATACCGAAAATGACCTTAGAATTCCGGTAACTTTCAATAAAAGTGCACAAAAATCGTATGGTTATTAAATGGTGCACAAAATTCTTTTAAATTTCAAAAAAAGTATACATTGATGCTAAATTGACAATTTATCATTTTCTATCTTGAAAGTACTCATGTGCAAAACACATGATCATATTTAAAAAATATTTTTTTAAATTACAAATTAATAAAAAAGAAGATCGATTAGTTCTTAATCTCAATAAAACTCAAAAATAAATTATCAACTTAGGATCAATGTATACCTTTTTTTTTTAAAGCTATAGGACTCCTAAGTTACTTCACTATATACAAGTGAAGAATAAACTTAATGAATTTCTTTTTCATATCTAACAAATTAAATGTACAGGTAATCAGGGAAGTAGCTACAGATGGATTGATATTTGATGCATGTTTGCATACATATCTTGCTATATAGAAAAACAGTTGCTTAAAATTAAAGTTAGAATCTTATTTTAGTTATTGTCTTTTTTGTTTGATTAAAGAAATGCTCAATTACTACTTAGAATTACTACAATACGGTAGCATATCAATTTTATCTTCTTATTGAACTTCTGATCCCAGTTATGTGGGTTATAAGCATCAAACCTACGTGACATGCATAGTTCTGTAGAACTTGTATTGTAATTTTTTCTTGCCTAAATGTCTGAGACATATTTAGGCACAAAGATCTGCCATCTGTATAGTGTATATTAATGGATGCCTCTCTCTCACTGCATGTTTTCCTTCACAGAATTTACGACCTGAAATACCTAGATGCTGTCCAAATTCTTTAGCAAATATAATGCGCAGATGCTGGGATGAAAATGCTGACAAACGCCCTGAAATGGATGGGGTGGTCAAAATGTTAGAAGCAATTGATACAAGCAAAGGAGGAGGGATGATACCTGAAGACCAAGCTCCGGGTTGTTTCTGTTTTACCCCCGTTCGTGGCCCGTGAATTTTCTGTGATGTGTTTCGGTTTACAAGCGAATGGGAATGGGCTGTTCTTCGAATAGGAAAGAGGCAGCAGTTGATTGTGGTTAAAAGTTTGCAGTTTTTCCTTTAAGTGAAATGCATTGCAGACGACCATAACCAAATGGAAAATTTTGTATTAAAGTTTTTCATGGAAACTGTTAGGTTTGGTTTGCCTAGTTCGCTGTATAGGTTGCCTACAAAACGAAACTTCATCTCAGCCATTATTGGAAGGCCTTATCAATAATTGATATCTCATTATATATGTAAAAAGGAATCCATTTTCTTGATACTTGATTTGTTCATATGAAACAGCAAAGTGCTTTGCTGTTTAGTTGTCAAAGTTTTAGACTTTAATGCTTTGCCTCTAGTAGTCAGAGAGTTCTGACTTTTTTATTGTTTTAATTATACGTGGGAAAATTGTATCTGTGTACATCCAATTATAAACCAGTAGCTCATTTGTTTAATTAATAAAAATAATTTGCAATAGTTTTTTTAAAAATTAATTACATAATCTACTTTATATATAAAATTTTATTTTAAAAAAACTTATATTTAATTTCTACAATATAAATTAATATATACTTTTTAATGTTATACTAAAATAAATATATATTTTTTAACATAATTAAAAATAAAATTATATTAAATAATTAAATTATTTTCACACCCTAAACAAATCTTTATACAAAAATAACCTTATATTTTTTTACAAGAATTAAAAGTAAAATTATATTAAATAATTAAATTATTTTCACACCCTAAACAAATCTTTATACAAAAATAACCTTATATTTTTTTACAAGAATTAAAAGTAAAATTATATTAAATAATTAAATTATTTTCACACCCTAAAAAAAAAAGAGGTAGCTACTCTCTCAGAGAAAACCAAAACAAAAACTAACGGTATACTTTCTTTGAAATTCTTAAGGTGATGTGTTTGGTGTAAGTAATTGAAAGAAATCAGAATTGATTCCTTCCATTTTTGTGTTTAGTTGGGCTGAATAGAAAGTACAGAATTGAATCGATTACTAAAGCAGAAAGAATCATAATTTCTTCTTGCCCTTTAGGAATCATGATTTCATTCTTATCTCAATTTTTTTTCCAATTTTACTCTCATCTTAAATATAACCCTAAACTTAAATCTCAAATCCCCAAACCCAAAACCTTAAATCCTAAACCCTAAATCCAAATCCTAAAACCCTAAACCCAAAATCACAAAACCCTAAACCCAAAATCCCAAAACTCTAAACCCTAAATACCAAATCCTAAAATCTAAAACCTAAATCCTAAAACTCTAAACCCTAAACCCCAAATCCCAAAACACTAAACTCTAAAACCTAAATCTCCAAACTAAAAACCCTAAACCTCAAATCCTAAACCCCAAATTCCAAAATCCCAAATTCTAAAACCCTAAACCCTTTTTAGAAAAATAATAATTTTAACCCTAAACATTAACCCACAAATATAGCCCTAAATCCTAAACTCTAAATCCTAAATCCCTAAACCTTAAATCCTAAATCCTAAACCTCAAAACCCTAAACCCTATTTAAAAAATAATAATTTTAATAATATATTTTCTTTTTAATTAAATTATTATTATTTAAAAAAATAATGATTTCAATAATATATTTTGTCTCGTGATAAAATAATAATTAAATGACATTATTTGAACTTTACTGAAGGTAGAAGTATTAAGGTAATTTACAATTTTTTTCATTTCATTCTAATGACAAACCAAACATTATAATCCTGATTCTGAACTTGATACCAATGGTCAAACCAAACAACATTATTTCCTTTCTATTTCATTTCATTCTCATTTTGATTCCAATTCTGATTCCATTCTGTGAACCTAACGTTATCTAAATGATTTGTCGAACCCACAGCCCATACGGACGAACACCAAACCAAATGTTACTATCAACTTTAACCATATATATCGATTTTTAATTAAATTAAATAGAGTTGTGTATATTTTTTATTTTATTATTATATAATAATTAATATAATAGACAATTATTTATTAAAATAATAAGGTTTGTTTTTGCTCAATTTATAATTAGATCATAAAAATTGTCATAGTTAAATTGTTAATTCGATATAATTTTCTCTTATTAAGCAAGGTAAATGTCAACTTTGAAATTGAAAGCTTTTTTCATTAATGCAATGAAACAAAGAAGAAAACATACTCGCCATGGTTTTGTTTATAAACATTTAAGTAATCATCATTACACTGTTTGGTAAAAGAGAGAAAAAGTTCAAATTGATTGAAGATGGGGTAATCAGATTCTTCACTTTTGCTCTAAGAATAGATGGAATACACTAAGAAAGAAAGAAAGAAGAAGAAGAAAAATAAAAATGGAAAGTGACGGTTTTTTGTAAGAGGATAAGAACCCTTTGATGCATATATAATCCATTTTAAGTGATTTTATTTTTAATTCTTTAATTAAAAAATCATATATCTTTTTCTTATAACATAAAACATGTTTTTTTAGGTAAAAAACATAGATTCCTATAAAATATAAATGTTTTCATAAAAAAACATATATTGTTTTGCATTTTATGAAAAAAAAAACAATTTTTTTATAAATGATTAAAAATAAAACTTTCACTATAAAAATAATTATATCATTTAATTAAACCTTATAATATAATATATGTAAATAAGTAAAATATATAAATACACCTTGTAGAATTAGAGACCATATTCTCTCATAATAATTTCAATGGCTAAGATCTATCAAGAAGAATTTGAGGGTTAAATAAAAGAAAAAATATATCATGGAAGTTTTATATTAAGTAATTTTTTTTAATTTTTTAAGTTAAAAAATGTATCATTTATTCCTTTAACTTTATAAAAAATGTTAATTAAAAATATTTATATTATTTTAATAATGTTATTATTAAAATAATATTATTTTTTATCAAGTAATTAAATACGACTAAAATCATAATTAATATGAAAAAAAATCAAAATATTTTTTAATATTTATTAATTTTCATCATTATATTTTAATATTTTATTAATTTTTAATCTTTATTAAAAATTAAAATTTATATTTAAATAATTTTTTTTAATTTCATTATTTTTTTATTTTCTTAAAATAGTTCGTATTAAATTTTATATTTATTATTATTAAATATTAGTATTTTAATCAATTTTTAATTATTTGATAAAAAATAATATTTTAAATAAAAAATTATTAAAATAATATAATTTATAATTAATTGATTATTTTTATAAAATTAATAGATTAAAATAGATTATTTTTAATTTAAAAAAATTAAATAATATAAATAATCTAATTTAAAAAAAAAATTATACTACCTCACCTTAAAGTTAGACGATCCATAATTCCCCCTTCCTGAATTGTCGTTTAAAAAAATAAAAAATAGTAGAAGAATCCATGGGTCCTAAATGGCATATTCACGATAAAGGGGTCAAAGTTTTCATTTGAAGCCATTTTTAAAAAGTATTCTTATCCAACTGTAGCGGGTCAAAAGTGAATAAGTACACTTTTTAAAAAATTAAAATACTGCATATGGCTTAAAGTAAAAAAAAAATAGTTATCATTTTGTAGGTTTTTTTTTTCTTTTGTTTTACTTGCTTTGATAGCTAGTTTAGTACAAAAATAAATAAACATAGAAAATAAGAAGTATGATTGGCATTAAGTATTGAATTATGGAGAAAATATCAAATGTAAATAATTTACAGTTCATAGATTTATTTTTAAAATAAATTACTTCATAATTTTTAAAGTTATTTTAACCTATATTAAATTATAATTAATTTGAGTAAAAATACCATGCAACCAACATCATTGATAAGTATTATAATTGATTAATTCATGTACATAATTATTAAATATAATAAGAATTTTAATAATACATATCTAACAATTATATTTCATCATTATTGTATTTAATAAGGTTATATATAATTTTTTTAAAAAAAGTGAGATGTTTAAATAATTAATATATCTTTCTTACGTAATTAAATAAAAATGTGATACTGATACGCTTTCATAACAACAATGACGTCAGTTTCTTAAAAGTTAGTTCAATGATTTATATTAAAAAGATATGTTTTTTAACAAAGGTTACGTAAGATGTTAAATAAGATCAAACTTGACCATAACCTCTTCTAGCCAAAAACTTTATCTTAATTATAATTTAATAAAATAAAAAATTGTAAAAATTACATGGGTCCTAAATGGTGTATTCCCGAATAAGGAGGCAAGGTAAGCCATATATTGTATTTTTATTTTTGAATATACGAGTATAATATTATATATATAATAGTTATAAAAGATATATTTAAGTTACCATTATTTAAATTTTGAATATTTATTAGGCATTTTTGATATATTTAATAACAAACTTAAAAATAAATTTAAAGATAAACATTTTGTTCACAAATATCGTCAAACTCGTAAATTTTACGATTTCTTTTTTGATATATTCGTGTGATAAACTTCTCTCTCATTACATAAAGGTCATAGAAAAAATAAAATCACATAGTGGTATAATGTCTTATGATAGTATAATCATTTTCGCTTGAATCTTGATAATTCATATATTTATTGGAAAAAAAAAGAGAAATAGACACACAATTTATCTCGAATAACTTATTTTTCATTTATAGTAGTAACTGTTATATCTAACTTTATCTTTGTATGTAACATGTTATATTTTTCCCAAACGAAATTGTCAAAACTTTGATGAGATCATCGAACATCAAAGTTCTAGTGAGATCATTGAAACGTTAATAGTTGTCGAAGATGTGATGGTTTGATCATAATCTAATCCCGTTGAATTTATAAAATAAAGATATTTAATTCTTTTTATTGAATAATTTAATATAAAATTATGAATTTTAAGATAAATTATTATTAATTTATTACAAATGATATTATTTAAGACAAAAATTGATTCATTTAGGTTCTTAATGGATACAAACGAGAAGTGGTCAGTAATTTTACCATATACTACAAATTTTATATTATCCGTACAATTTTAATTAGAAATCTACATATGGATTAAGTCATTTCTTCCGGAGTGGATTATTTATTATTTTTTAAATATAATAAAGTATTTATTTTAATTAATCAAATTTTTATATTATTTTATAAAATAGGAAGCAAGATTTTAATATATATATATATATGGAATATTATATTACATCAATAATAATATATTAATAAGAATAAATAATTTGTTCATAAAACAGTGCTTTCTCTAAAAAGGACACCTCAACCTCTTTATTTGTTGGACTTGTGATTCGTGATTCGTGATGGTGTAAGATGTAATTGAAAACTATGATTCATGAGACAATTTTAAAAAGCAATTCTTTATTTGAAGTATTTGGTAGATAATAGTTTACATGACAAATAATAATTAAACAAGTAAGACAAATCTATTTCTTAACGTGGTATTTTATGTCACCATAATTGTTAACACACTACATCCATATCAACTACAAATATATTATGATCATTCCTTCAAATGGCATAGTAAGAAGTTCTCTTTATTTTCAAATATAAATATTCTTGCTAATATATTAGAAGTAAATGACAATCTAGGAGCCTTAGAAATTTTGTGCCCTGGTAATGTTATAAGAAAATGCCTACTTTGTTTTGTGTATGCCCTTCATATTATAATGAAAAGGAAGACTTTTGGTACCATTTATTTGGTTTGATTTCTGCAAATGATGGTAAATGGTGATGTATAGGAGAGTGGAATGATATAATTTCACAAGATAAAAATATTAGTAAAATGAAAATGTTTATTGACACAATTGGGGATTTAGATATCAATTTTATTGGTCCAAATTTCACTTAGTTCAAAAATTAGGCATGAGTTAAGAGAATCAATAAACAAGTTGGTAGAGCAATTTATAGTGGTGGGTGGTTTACAACTTATCCAAAAGGGCTATAATTCAACACGTTCCTACCATTGCTATAGATCATTATTGTAGAGAAGATTATTATAGATTAGATGTTCATACAACTTGGAGTAAGTATATCACATATTATTTTGCAACTCATTTTTGTAAAAGAATTGGTATCACTGCAAAGGATATTGTTTGGACACATGGATCAGCCTGAAGCACAATCCAAGAGACAGCCCTAACCGAGGAGAAAGCTCGAGCTCAAGAGATATACTGACTTAATGTTTGTATCTATGGGGTCGACCACCAGTTCGAGTTGTGGGGTAGTCGACCTCGGTTATAAATGTACCTATTTTTTTTACCTTTTTTGTCTTTTTTGATACATTTACATATGTCTTACTATATGTAATCTATATTTATACATATAAAACTTTATAAATATATTGATTCCCTAAAAGATCTGCACATTCAAACAATTACTTTACCTTTTTTTTAATTTTTGTCTCTATAAATTGGACAAATCCCATGAATATTTGAAGCAAAACAATTTTTGGCAAATGTGAAAAGAAAATTAAACTTATTGAGGAAAAAATTAAGTTGCTGCAAGATTGTGATACCATGGAAACTCGTTTAAGAACATTTGACAAAACAAACTTTAGGAACTTCATATAAGACTGGTTCTTATTTGGAGATAGAAATCAAGGGAGCTGTGGATAAAACAAAGTGATGTAAATGCTAATTATTATTATTTTTCTTCATATAGCTACCTTAAATAGAAGAAAAAAAATCTAATTCTATCCTTACAAGATGATCATAATCAATGGCTATGGGATCGTACTCAAATTGGAAATAATTTGGTTCAATACTTTGAAAATATTTTTAAACAAGATACAATGAATCATTTCCTCGAGGATTTGAAAATTTTATTCTAATCACGTATTTCTTCAAAGGAACAAGTGGAAATTTTCAGACCTCCTAATGCTCTAGAGATCATAAACACTCTTTAGAAGGTGCACAACTTAAGGGCTCCAAGCAAAGATGGAATGCAAGTCCTCTTTTACAAAAAAAAATTGGACATTGTTGTTAAAGATCTTATTAATTTGGTTCAACAGTTTTTTCAAGAGGGATATTTTCCAACAAAGATGAATGAAACATTTATTTTTCTTCATCTAAAGGGTAAATAATCCATATAAAGTTCATGTCTTTCGTCCAATCATCTTGTGTAATGCTAGTTATAAAGTCAATGCAAAAAAATTGGCAAATCGAATTAAGCCTTTCTTGAATCGATTTATCTCTCCTTTCAACAGTGCCTTTGCTCCAGGAAGATAGATTTCTGAAAATGTGATTTTGGCATAAGAGATAGTTCACGCAATGAAAAAGAAAAAGGGGATTGGTTCACTAATGGGTATTAAAATTGAGCAAAATAATATAAGAATAGAAAATCTTACTATGATATTTCTTATTATTATTACACATAATGTTACAAAGGAATTTATATAATTCCAAAGATAATATTCTTGTGCCATCATTATGCTACACAAATGATTATGTCTACCATTATGTAACATAATTATCATTTGCGTGGTCCGTATATAATAATTCTTTATTCCCTCTTTAAATTAGAGCTTGATAGATATCATATAAACCCAACTTAAATATTAACGTGCTAAATTGAGGAGTTAATGAGGATTTGGTGAACATGTATGCTACTTGTTTTTGTGAGGACACATGTTGCGGTTTAATAAAACCTTCTTTGAAATGATTTCTAACCAAGTGACAATCAATATCCAGGTGTTTCGTTCTTTCATGAAGCACTGGATTTTCTATGATGTGAATGACAGTTTTGTTGTTGCACCAGAGTGGGATAGGAGTATTAAAATCAATCTTGAAGTCTTTCAAAATATATGAAATCCATTATACCTCACAAAATGTTGTAGTTAGGCTACAATATTCTACTTCAATAGAAGAACAAAAAACAGTAGTTTGCTTCTTAGTTTTCCAGGAGATGAGAGCTAGACCTAAGAAGATGCAAAAACATGTTAAAGACTTTTTAGTGTCAAGACAAGATGCCCAATCAGTATCATTGTAAGCTTGTGAATGAAAACCATTGTGACTAGGATAAAATAACCCTTTGGATGGGCACCCTTTTAGGTATCTCAGTAAATGCATGGCTACATCCCAATGAGGCTTACAAGAGGTATTGACAAACTGACTTAATTGTTGTACAAAATAACTTATATCTGGTCTACTAATGTTCAAATACAATAGCCTTCAAATTAAACACCTGTATTTGTCTGGCTCAAGAAGAGTAGAGCCCTTTTCAGCAACCAATTTTTGACCTTTGGGAAAAGGTGTCTTTGTTGGTTTAGCTCCAAGAATACCTGAATCAAAAAGAATATCTAACAGATATTTTTGTTGATTTATAACAGTTCCAAAGGACCCTCTTGTAATTTCCAATCTAAGAAAATATTTTTCATAACCAAGATCTTTAAAAGTGAATTGATGATCCAAATAAATAACAATTCGATCTTTTTCTCTGAAGTTCCTGTTCGAAGAACATCATCTACATAGATGATAAAAATTGTAAAAGAAGATTCAGTTTCTTTGATAAACAAACAGTTGTCATGAGCTAATTGTGTGGATCCAAAACAAGTTATTTTCTCACATAATTTGACATTCCACTGTCTTGAGGCTTGCTTGACTCCATACAGTGATCTTTTCAATTTGCAAACTTGATTAATTTTAGTCTTGTTGTATCCTTCAGGTGGTAACATATAGACATCTCCATTCAATAAGCCATGTAGAAAAGCATTGTTTATATTTAATTGATGAATTGGCCACCCTTTAGAAGTTGCAACAACAAGTAGAATTCGAACCGTAACAATTTTGACTACAGAAGAAAAAATTCAAAATAATCTTCCTTCAATTTGATTAAACCCATTTGCAACCAATCTTTCCTTGTGCCTATCCACACTTCCATCAAGTTTTAGCTTCATTTTATAAACCTTTTTTTATCCTATTGCTTTCTTACCTTCTAGCAAGTATGCTAACTCCCATGAATTGTTCTTTTCAAGAGCATTCAGCTCTTGATTCATGGCTTCTATCCATTTTGCACTAGTACTAGCATGTTTGTAAGAATTTGGTTCTTGAACATTGGACATATTTTTTTTCCATAAAGGATATGTAAGCATTAGAAAATATAGGGGATTTTGTAAAAGGGAAGGTTTGTAGAGTATATATATTTTGAGATCTTGTGATTGACAAGAGATTGTATCTGAAGACTTGATAACTAAATTAAGGACATAATCTGACATCTATGTTGGCTTACTTCTAATTCTGGTATTGTGTTTTTGAACTTCATTGGTTATTTAGGTTTTATCTGAATAATCCTATATGGAATTAGGCAAATCACGATCATCATTAGGAGCAGATAAATCATCTAAAATATGTTGATCAGTTATAGGTGTAGAAGGTGATTGGTCTATGTTTAAGATGATTGGTTCAGAATCATTTTTACCTATAGGAAGAGGTAAGACATCTTGTTTTATGTTTTCGATACTGCCATTTTCAATTTTATATCTCTTGAAACAAATAATTTATGTTTTTCCAAATCATAAACTCTAAAGACCTTTTGAGCTAAAGCGTATCCAAGAAATATACATTTGAAAGCTCTTTCAATAAATTTTTCTTTATTTGGTAAAACATTTGTCACATAACACAAGCATACTCTAAGGTTTGAATAATTTGGTGGTTTTGAGAGAAGTATTTCTCTGAGGGTTTTCCAATTTAAAATTGATGATGGAAGTCTATTTATGATGTAAGTGGCCATAAGGATTGAAGAACCCCAAAATTTCTTTGATAAACCTACCTGAAATATGAGAGCTCTAGTTATTTGCAAGAGATGCTTGTGTTTCCTTTCTATTACCCCATTTTGTTAAGGAGTATAAGTACATGATTTTTGATAAATTATTCATTTACTAAAAAAATGATTGAAATTTTGAATTTTTTAATTCTGTACTATTATCACTCCCAATGACTTTAATCTGTTTCTCATACTATGTATGAATCATGTTGACGAAATTGCTAAAAAAGGAACTAGTTTGACTTTTGTGGATCATGAGGTAAGTCATTGTAGCCCTTATGTGATCATCAACAATGGTTAGAACATACCTAGCTCTCTCAACAGAGACTTGGTCATAAGGACCCCATAAGTCTAAGTGAATCAGTTGAAAAGATTGTGAAACTCTAGTATGACTAACGGGGAAAATGTAATCTTTTTTGTTTGGACTTGTGACAAACTTTACATTGATAAAAAAAAATTAAATCATGTTCCTTAAAAAAACATTGCGTTTCAAAACATTTATAGGACAATATCCCAATCTGTTATGCCACAATTGAGTTTTAAGAAATCTTTTTTTTTCATTGATAGAAACTTTATCACTACAATTCAATCCATAAGGATTTGACTTTAGAAACTCAATATTCGTAATAAATCTATTACAATTGAAATCTTGAAAACTAGCAGTACCTAAAACATAGAGGCTTCCTAGAGTTTTTCCTACTGTCATAATCTCTTTAGTTTGCAGGTTCTACAAAATACAAGTAGTTGGTATAAAATGCAATTCTATTTAGGCAAGATGAGCAAGTTTTTGAGCAAATATAAGATTAAATTTAAAACTCAATATATATAAGAAATTTTTCAGGAAAATTTTATTAGGAAGATTAATGTCTACTATGTTATGAACATATTTCACAGATCCATATGGTAAATAAACTGGTGAAGGTCTTTTAGGTTTTCTTAGATTGCTAAAAACGTTTCTAACGCCTGACATGTGATTGGTGACCCCTGAGTCCACTATCCAAGTACCATTTTTCAATAACTCAATAGTATTATTAGCAGAACTTAAAGTACATTGAAGAGAGAAAGTGTTACTTGTAGAATTGTTGAAACTAGCGAAGTTCACATAGTTACCATCCACAGTCATCTTGCCATTGATCAATTTCATCAACTCTTACTATACTAGATTGGCTAAATCACCTTGTTTCTCTCCTCTGGCTTCATTAATATCTTTCTTCTATTGACCCTTTAATTCCTTGTACCAGTCTGAAACTCCATGAATTTTAAACCAAGTATATTTTCCATGCCCTTTCATTCTGCAATAATCACATACCTTATTCTCCTTTTCTTTCTTCTTAGCTGCAACTCCTTTCATAGAAATTTCTTTCTTAAATTGATTCATTCTCACTTAAGTTTTGGCTAGTAATCCAACAGCTTCAATGTTTTCATTAAAATTAACATGAACATCTTTCTTTTTTTCAATACTAAGAAGCATTGAATAAGCATGATTCACAATTGGCAATGAATCCATGACCAGAATTTGACTTCTAGTAGGATTGTAGCATTCATTTAATCCCATAAAGAATTGCATCAATCTATTCATAGAGTAGAAATCTGAAATTACCTTTGCAGCTCTACATGTGCAGGGAGGTAAAGACATAAGACAAACAAATTCATTTCACAAGCGCTTCAGTTTGTCATAATATTTCGCAATATTACCTTGAGATATTAAAGTAATGTTTCTTTGAATATGATAAAGTAAGGGCCCATTGCTCTCATCGTATCTTTCAACTATCTCATCCCATAACTCTTTGGTTGAAGTTGTATAAAGAAATCTATCAAAAGGTCTTTAGATATGGAATTAAGTATCCAAGAAATTATCATATCGTTAGCTCTTGTTCAGAGTTCATATTCTGTATTTTCTTCATTAGGTATAAAAAGTCTATCATTAACGAAACTCACCTTCAACTTGGTTCCGAGAACCATCTTCATAAATTTGTTCCAAATAAGGTAATTATCTCCCGTCAATCAAAGGTGTCATTACAAACATTATTCTAGAATGATTTTAACTTTACAAAGGTGTCATTACAAACATCATTCTAGAATGATTTTAACTTTACAGAAAATAGATATCTCTATTAAGATTATAAAATTCTTTACTTGCTCCAACAAATCCGCTTGTTTCTTCGATTTGAGCTCTAGTAATAAATTCTAAGCTTTTTTTTTTAATCAACGAAAAGAGCAACATGTAAGCTGAATAACGATAAGTCTCAGAATCCAAGCTACTAATAGTTCAAGTTGGAAGTACTACGGCAGAGAGTTTACATCTGATGAGCTTAAATCGAAAATCACACCAGTAGAATTAAAGATCTGAGTTCTAACACACTTGAGAAAGTTAGCAGCCACCTCTACCTCTGCTTCAAGTGATCCACGTTTCAAATCATCTCCACTAAATCTACAGTGACTTGAAGAGACAATAACTTGTTCGCCTTTCCCAACAGCAACACCAGAAGACGAAGAAAAACCAAAGTTTCAGAAGTAGTTCAGAAAGCTGGATCTGGCTTCGGTTTGAAGCTTTCTGTGATTTCTTCATTACGATTGATCTCAATGATCTTAAAGACGGGAGGGATATTCATCGTACATCGCTGGAAACTGAGCTAAATGCAGTAATCAAATTCTTCTTGAGCATGAGAATGACGGTAATGGTGAGCAGAAGAAGATGAAGCTTAAGAAGCCAAAGAAATCGAAGGTGACGGTAATGGTGAGCAGAAGAAGATGAAGCTTAAGAAGCCAAAGAAATCGAAGGTTACGGTAGCTCAAGCTGAGGTTCTGGTTCTGAATTTTCGGACGAAGAATTATACCTTACCTGTGTTTGTAGATAAAATGGACAACTGGTGATCACAAATTATGGTATTTTCCCAGCTGAGCTAAGAAATTTTCATATGCTTGGTTATCTGAGTGATCTAAAACGGATGATATTAGAAATTATTTCAATTTTATATGGTGATCTCAACAAATCATTCTGTTTTGAAGACCTATATTTTGAAAGATGGAGACAAAAAATGTTGTTTTTCTTAACCATGAAAAAAGTCGTTTATGTTCTTACTGTTTAAAAACCAATACAATCCAATCCTCCTACTGAAATTGTAACTAAGGATTTAAACACCTAGATGAAAAATGATTTTATATGCAAAAATTATATTCTTAACGGTTTAACTGATGACTTGTATGATTATTATAACTATGATAAGTCTGTTAAGGAAATTTGGGAAGTACTTCAAAAGAAATACGAGGAAGCGGGAACTAAGAAGTATGGTGTCAGTAGATACATGAAGATTCAAATGATTGATGGCAAATCAATGGAAGCTCAATCACACGAATTGCAGATGATAACATACGAAATAACTTCTGAAGGTATGACTTTAGATGAATAATTTCAAGTAGCTGTTATAATAGATAAATTACCCCTGCTTGGAAAGATTTTAAGAATACACTTAGTCATAAAACTAAGGAATTTTCTTTAGAAAGTCTTATAACCCGTTTAAGAATAGAAGAAAAAGCTCGAAAGCAAGACCAAAGAGATGAAGTACTCGTAATCTCAAATAACAGTACCAATAAGAAACCCTCCTCTACAATTCTGAAACCTAAAAGTAGAAATATGAAAACTCATAATTGTAGTAATAATCAAAACCGCAACCCCCAAAATAGAAATAGAAATTATCCTCCCCAGAATGGACCTCAACCCCCCTTAAGGAATAACACATTCATGTGTTATAGTTGTAACAGACCTGGCCACTTGGCTAGGAACTACCGGAACAGGAATCGTCCTTCCCCACAGGCGAACCTTACCGAAGATCAACTTATTGCTATGATATCTGAAGTCAATTTTGTTGGTGGATCCGAGGGGTGGTGGGTAGACACTGGTGCTTCTCGCCATGTTTGCTATGATCGAGACATGTTCAAGTCCTACTCTGAGTCTGAGGATAAGAAAGTGTTGTTGGGCGACTCCCACTCCACTAAAGTTGTTGGTACTGGTGAGGTGGAATTGAAGTTTATCTTTGGAAAGACTATCATTTTGAAAGATGTCTTGCATACTCCAGAGATGAGAAAGAACTTAGTTTCAGGCTATCTTCTTAACAAAGCTGGATTTACTCAAACTATAGGGGCTGACTTATATACTATAACTAAAAATAATATATTTGTTGGGAAAGGGTACACCACTGATGGTATGTTTAAATTAAATGTTGAAATCAATAAAACCTCTTCTTCTGCTTACATGTTGAGTTCTTTTAATATTTGGCATGTTATACTTTGTCATGTTAATAAACGCATAATTAAGAACATGAGTAGCTTAGAACTAATTCCTAAATTATCTTTAAATGATTTTGAAAAATATGATTTTTGTAGTCAAGCTAAAATAACCAAAACTTCACATAAATCAGTAGTTAGAGAATCTGAACCTTTAAAATTAATTCATTCTGATATATGTGAACTTGATGAAAATTTAACAAGAAATGGAAAATGCTATTTTATAACTTTTATAGATGACTGTTCAGATTACACTTATGTATATCTAATGAAGAATAAAAGTGAAGCATTTGATATGTTTAAAATATTTATGACTCAGATTGAAAATCAACTTAACAGAAAAATAAAAAGGTTTCGAAGTGATAGAGGCACCGAATATGATTCCAATATCTTCAATGATTTTTATAAAACTCATGGAATCATTCATGAAAAAACTGCACCTTATTCTCCTGAAATGAATGGCAAAGTTGAAAGAAAAAAATAGAATTTTTACTGAATCAGTTGTTACAATTTTATTAAACTCTGGTGCTGCTTCCCATTGGTGGGGAGAAATTTTATTAACTAGAGAGTTTAATGTTGTGGCTCACAATCTCGCAATTTGGGCTAAAAGAACTGACAGCATAGGTAGTTTCAGGAAGTTTCATCTTCCCTCGTTCTTATGATCTTTATTGCAGCAAGATAAGGAAGGTTGTAGTATGTAATAACATTTATTTTTGGTTTCCTTTTTTTTCCTGCTATTATATCAAGCTTAGCAAAAAAATATTATTTAAAAGATATTAATTAAAGTAACTTCGTACCATAATTATTGACACATTCGATACATTAATTATGGCTTCAAATTATTAAAGTCTGAAATATGTTACAAATTGTTTTGAATTTTAATATTTGAATGATGATATAATAGGATGTTGTTAAAGCGTGTTTTTTTTAAGTGACTAGTTGTTATAACATTATTTTCCTTATATTTCTTATTTCATGTAATAATATTTATACTAATAAGTTTTAATATCATTAAAAATATTTTTTGATTTAAAAGAAAGTTCAACTAAATAAAAAAAAATTAATTAACATTTTGAGCTAGTCATTTTTTGTTTGGTTTGTGTTTAAGGTTATCTTTATTAGCTTGAATTAGATTCGATTTGATATAAGGTTAGACCAATATAGGCTTATCCAATTTAAACCAGCTCAAACAGAACTACCCCGTAGAAATTTTCACTCCTATAACATGCTTTATTCTCCCGGCATCGTAAATATACGAGTTAAATAAATAATATAATGTTAAAACATGTATCAATCTTTAACTAGTAGGATACTTTATAAAAGAGTAACAATAGTAAGTAATTACAATATTATTTAGGTTAACAATAAGGAAAATTTAATTAATAATTAATATTACTATTAAACTAAACCTATTCTGAATATATGATTTCAATAAAGAGAAAAACTTAAGATTTGGAATCCCATAACCACTACATGTAATTCAAAATAATCTCTAAATGACATCTTAAAATATAATACGTAGCTACATTATCTTAGATATCGATGACTTTATTTCAAGCAAACATATATGATTTCACATAAATAATCATATTCTCTTATTATTTGGCTTACACGACAATTAAACTCATGTGCAATCATGATCAAGCGACATAGTGATAATGGCCTTGTAATTACCTTCTCGTTCATAGAGGGGATATCCCATAAGGCCTAAGTCTTTAGACCTAGTGATTTTTGAATATTATTATGTATAGGTCGACATTGAATGATGATATAATAAGATGTTGTTAAAGCGTGTTTTTTTTGTAACTGACTAGTTGTTATAACATTATTTTCCTTATATTTGTTGTTTCATGTAATGCTATTTATACTAATAAGCTTTAATATCATTAAAAATATTTTTTGATTTAAAAGAAAGTTCAACTAAATAATAAAAAAAAAGTAATTAATTAACATTTTGAGTCAATCATTTTTTGTTTGGTTTGGGTTTAAGGTTATCTTTATTAGTTTGAATTAGATTCGATTTGATCTAAGGTTAGACCAATATAGGCTGATCTAATTTAAATTAGCTCAAACAAAACTAGCTCGTAAATATACAAGTTAAATAAATAATATAATGTTAAAACATGTATCAATCTTTAACTAGTAGGATACTTTATAAAAGAGTAACAATAGTAAGTAATTACAATATTATTTATGCTAACAATAAGGAAAATTTAATTAATAATTAATATTACTATTAAACTAAACCTATTTTAAATATATGATTTCAATAAAGAGAAAAACTTAAGATTTGAAATCACCTAACCACTACACATGCAATTCAAAATAATCTCTAAATGACATCTTAAAATATAATACGTAGCTACATGATCTTAGATGTCGATGACCTTATTTCAAGCAAACATATATGATTTCGCATAAACAATCATATTCTCTTGTTATTTGGCTTACACGACAATTAAACTCATGTGCAATGAAGATCAAGTGACATGGTAATAATGGCCTTGTAATTACCTTCTCATTCATAAGGGGGATATCGCATAAGGCCTAAGTCTTTCGATGTATAGGTCAACATTGACATTTTGAACAGAACACCTTCTCGTTAGTTGTCCCATTTTTTAATTAAAATTATCTCATCACTTTTCATTAACTTAGTTATTTTTTTCCAACTTTTTCAATAATTTGTTTAAAGTTTTTAAGACTATTTATTTTATTTTAATACTTTATTATTTTTAAAAAAATGTATAAAATATTTAAAACCACCACAATTCCACAATAGATTGATCTCTAGGCAAACTTATCACTAACTTTAAGTTAGTGATTCATATATTTACTAATATTTATAATTTGCCCTATCATGTCCCAACATTACTGAAATAATTTATCCATAAAATCATCCCACTTGGAGCATTAAGGCAGTACATGTATAAAACTGTGGCATATATATGAATTCGTAAATTATCATTATCCATAAAAGTAATTAAGATAGTCACAACTAACTCGATTAAATTAAAGTCAAAAGTATTACCTACCTTGGTCGACAAAAGTTACTCAAAGTGTTCTAAAATATGACTTGATTTTAATTTTGGATCTTCATTTCTTCATTGATTTCTAATTGAGTTAAAGATCTTTATTCAAAGACCTTTAAATTTCGAAGTTACAAGTGAAAAAATATAATGTTTCTATAGCCGTCCTTTACTTGTGTTATTATAATCTTCTTTCTCAAAAAAGTATCTTGTTGATTCATTGATATATCCAAGTTGGCATGATAATCATATTCCTTTCGAAGAAGTTCTTCTGAAAAAGAATTTTCATTATATTGTTTTTATATGTTTGCAAGGGCATTCGAGCCTGCTTCAATATTATGATCCAAATTACCAAATATATCTCTATTAATTCCAAACATTGAAAGCTAACTTAAGAGTTTATAAATAACAGTATCCATAGAATTAAACTTGACAGGAGTTGATCAGGTGGCACGTAAACGACCTCGATCGCCTAGGCATGCAGTAGAACGTAAATAACAATTTGATGTAATATATTAAATGCCAGTATAATGTTTCTTAATTAAATTAAACATTAGTTAAATTTTCAATTTTAATTCATCTTCAGTTTAATTAACGTTTGAGTGTAGTCTTCTTGAATAATTAATAAAGGGCAAGTAAAGTTATCAAGTAATAAATTTTAAGTATCGTTTATTTTATTTATTAAATAATTAAAATTTTAATTAAATATAAGAATTAGAATAGACCAAATTGAGTTTAATAATACATGTGCATTTGAAATATATCTCTATTTTATAGGATTTTTACTTGATATATGATATTATTAATAACTTGAATAATTGATTGCTTAATTTTTGTAAATTGTTTTCTTAAATATAAATAAATATATAAGGGATAATAAAAATGTCATTATCTTTAATATTAAAGATATTTCTATTGACAAAAAAAATTATAGGCGTTAAATGGTAAGTATATAACAACCTTTCCATGAATAACTAAAAAAACATTAATGCTTATAATGACAAAACCAAACTCTAAAATTGAAAAAATCGACTAAACTTAAAGAAAGGACAATTTTAACTACATCATCAGTACCCAAAACCTTAAAAACCAATCCCTAACAGCGAAAAAAAATCAACTAAACTTCAATGAAGGATACTTCTAACTATTTTATCAGTATCCAAACATTAATTAGCTTCACAATCTATATATGAGTTATTAAACTATTAAAACTTCATAAAAAGATTAATAAATATTTTAAAATATAATTTAATAATCAATTTTTTTTATCTTTTCATAAATAGATTGTAATTTAACAATTAATATACATTGTCAATTAAATTAGTTTTGGGAATCAAATGTAAAATTTTAATAATTTTAATAATTGAATTGAATTGAATTTAAATGTTTAAGTACTAATACACTTAAAGTTTTAAAATTTAATAAATTATATAATTTAAAAATTTGTATACCTAATATGTCTTTTTACGTGTTTGATATCATAAAAGTATCCATGTTTAAAAACTGGTACAATTTTTAACTTTGTTTTTAAAAAATCCAAATTTAATATCCAGATTTGTTAAATGATTTTAAAATTAACAATTTTAAATAAAAAATAAGTTTAATATAAGAAATTTAGTTGGTGCACTTCAAATTAAATGGCTCTTTTATGTCATGTGTAATGCATCAACTAAATTTCGAAAAATTAAATTCATTTAGTTTTCAAAAAATTTAATTTTGAAAACATTTTACAAACATAATTACTAAATTAAAATTCTTAAAAATATTAGTTAAAAATAATACCAATTTTTAAATATATGTTCCTCTGTGGTATCAAACCCCGTTTTCTAGTATCCTAAAATGTGAGCCCATTATTCTATCATGTTAAGTTATATTTGATATTGTATTACACTTGTATTATTTCACTTGTAGTACACTTCTACTATTTCACTTGTACTACACTTACTATTTCACTTGTACTACATTTATACTACATTTATACTACACTTGTTACAACCCTATAAATAGGGTTCTCTATGTACATTCTCAAACACACCAATACAACATTAAATCATTATTTCTTCTTATCTTTCTATACTCTTCACATGGTATCAGAACTTCTCATATACCTCTAAAATTTCTATCAAAATTTCGCCTCTCTTCATCACAGCCAACCCGGCTCACCTCAACTCGACTCACCTCAACTTGGCTCACTCCAACCCAGCTCACCTCAACTTGGCTCACTCCAACCCAGCTCACCTCAACTTGGCTCACTCCAACCCAGCTCACCTCAACTCGGCTCACTTCAACCCAGCTCACCTCAACCCGGCTCACTCCAACCCGGCTCACCTCAACCCGGTTCCAGGCTTGTTTTCAACTCCTATTTTCATTTTTAAGGATATCTCCTTTATACTGTTTCTATATATTTGCTTTATATTTCCTCCATTATTTCGTTAAAAGGACCGAAATGATGTCCTAAAACCAATCTCTATCACCCTTGATGATACTAACTACCTAGCCTGGGCACAAGCAATGAAAAGTTTCTTGAAATGATGCAAGCTATGGCGTTTCATAAGTGGTGATATTTCTATACTCATCCAAGAAACCACTGAAAACAACTCCTTATTTACTGATCGCCTTGAAGACTGGGAGAATAAACACCATTAAATTATTACCTGGTTCCGTAACACCACCTTACCCTCCATCCATGGTGAATTTGGGCATTTTGACACTGCCAAAGAAGTTTGGGAATTTCTTGAGGCTCGCTTCACTACAACAAATTTGGCCAACCAATATCAACTTCTAACAACTCTTCATACCAAACGCCAAAGGGCTGATCAAACCATTAACCTATTTCTCTCTGAAATGCATACTATTTAGGATCAACTCGCTCTCTCTGAACCAACTTGGACGAACAAGATTGATGCTGAGATGTTTGCAACTTACCGTAATCACCAGCATCTTGTTATTTTTCTCATGGCTCTCCATGATCAATTTGAACCTGTTCGGGCTTCCTTACTCCATCAGAGTCATTTTCCATCCTTAGATACTGCTGTGACCGAGCTTCGCTATGAAGAAACTCGGATGGGGGTTTTCAAAGTTCATCATACATATTCTGTTCTTGCCACCCTCTTTTATCGCCCTAAAGAAGGTTCTAAAGAGGACTTCAAACATCAAGGTTGCACCTACTGTCACAACCTCAATCATGAACTTCTTACATGTCCCATTCGGGTATGTATATATTGTCACAAGAAGGGTCCAGGATAGTTTAACAGAGATTGCTTTCGGAATCCCTCTCAGCATTCCTCACGGAATCCCTCTCAGAATCCCTCTCAACATGCTTCAGGTAAAAATAGTAACTCATCTATCACTGCTGCTATTTCTGAGGATAATCATGACAAATTTACCTTCTCTACTCAAGAACTTGAAGGTCTTCTTAAACATGTTCTCTCACAATCTAGTAATCCTCCTCCTACTGCCTTGTCTCTCACATCAGGTAAATCTTTATGGTATTTTGATTCTGCTTGTTGTAACCATATGACTCATGATACTCACATCTTCTCTCCCACACAATCTTCCATCTCCAAACCTTTAATTCAAACTACCAATGGTTCACATATGCATGTTAATATTGTAGGACAAGTTTCCACATCTTATATATCACTTTCTGACACCTTTCATATTCCCAACCTTACTCTAAATTTTATCTGTGTTGGTCAATTATGTGAACTTGGTCTTACTATTACTTTTTCCTCTTCTGGTTATCATATGCAGGATCCACAGACAGGACAGATCCTTGGGATAAGCCATAAGGTTGGACGATTATTTGAACTTATCGACCTTCATCTACCCAATTCTCCTCATACTTTTGTTGCTACTTCTACTACTCCTATCAACCTATAGCATGCTCGTCTAGGCCATACGTCTATAGGACGTCTTCGCCCCTTAGCATCTTCTGGTAAATTAGGATATGTTTATATTTCTGATAATGTAAATTGTTTGCCTTGTCAATTGGGAAAACAACCTGCTTTATGTTTTAATAAAAGTGATTCTACTTCTGTCTCCTCTTTTGACTTAATTCATTCTGATGTTTAGGGTCCATCTCCACATCCTACTATAGGGGGATGTATTTACTTTGTCATTTTTATTGATGATTATTCAAGATTCACATGGATTTTTCTCATGAAACATAGATCTGAATTACCCAAAATTTATTATGATTTTGCCTAAATGGTTAAAACCCAATTTTCTCAAAATATCAAAATACTTAGAGCTGATAATGCTATGGAATATAAACAAACAAATTTTTTAAATTTTCTTCGACAAAATGGGACTCTTTTTCAATATTCTTGTCCTGACACATCTCAACAAAATGGAAGAGCTGAGCGAAAACACAGACATATTCTTAATACTGTTCACACTCTCCTCATTTCTAGTTGTTGTCATTAACACTTTTGGAGTGAAGCAACTCTTACGTCTATTTATACCATCAATCATATTCACATGCCTATTATTCACAATCAATCCCCTTATGAGCGTCTCTATAGTACTTCTCCATCTTATGAACTGTTTAAAGTGTTTGGTTGTGCCTATTTTGTTCTTCTTCACCCTTATGAACGCAATAAATTAGAACCTCGTGCTCGTCTTTGTTGTTTCTTAGGGTATGGAATAGAACACAAAGGCTATCGTTGTTGGGACCTTATCTCTAAACGATTGCGTATCTCTCGTCATGTCATCTTTTGGGAACATAAAATGTTTTCCTCGTTTCATGTCTCATCTTCTACCTCACTCTCATTTTTTAATGACCTAACTATTGATTTATTTCCTCCTGACATTGCTCCATTTCCCTCACCATCATCTACTACGGTTTCTCCTGATGTGTCTGCTCCTTCTGATGATCCTACCATAACAACATCTTCTGAAGACCAACTACCTAATTATTCAGAGTCATCACTTCGTCGTTCTACTCGTGTAAGTAGTCTTCCTTTTCATCTTCATGATTATCAATGTTTCTATACTATTTTGTCTCATCATGAACCCCAAACCTATAGAGAAGCTAGTTCTAACCCTCATTGGCAGCAAGCTATGACATATGAATTACAGGCATTAACAAAAGCACATATATGAGATCTTGTTGATCTTCCCTCTAATAAATCTCTGATTGGTTATAAGTGGAATTTCAAAATCAAAACTCATTCAGATGGGACTATGGAACGATATAAAGCTCGTCTGGTTACAAAGGGTTTTACACAGGAATATGGAATCAACTATGAAGAAACTTTTGCACCTGTAGCTCGCCTCACCTCTATTCAAAGTATCATTGTTGTTACTGTTGCCCGAAATTGGAACATGTTTAAAATGGATGTCAAAAATGCTTTTCTCAATGGAGACATAACTAAGAAAGTTTATATGAAACCTCCTCCTGGATACACTCATTCACCTCATCAAGTATGCAGACTTCATCGTGCTCTCTATGGCCTCAAACAAGCTCATCGGGCTTGATTTTCCAAATTTAGCTCTACACTTACTGACTTTGGTTTCACTTCCAGTTCTTATGACTCCGGTCTCTTTATTCGAAAGACTCATATTGGTGTAACACGTCTACTCCTTTATATAGATGATATGACATAACAGGGAATGACTCTAATGGAATTATTGATCTCAAGCAGTTTCTGAGCCATCAATTTGAAATGAAAGACCTTGGTCGTCTTCACTACTTCTTGGGCCTAGAAATCTCATCTGATTCTCAAGGATATTATCTCTCTCAAACAAAGTATTATTCCGATATTCTTAATCGGGCTGACCTTACTAATTGTAAAACTGCATCAACACCTCTAGAAACCAATGTCAAACTTACTCCATTAGATGATACTATTCTCTCAGATGCCACATTATACAGACAACTAGTAGGCAGTCTTGTTTATCTCACAGTCACTCGTCCTGACATTGCCTATATTGTTCATCTGATTAGTCAATTCATGTTTGCTCCACGGTATACCCATTATACTGTGTTTTTTTGCATTCTACTCCACAAAGGCAGCATGTGGATAACATTAATTACATTTGACAATTTTCAGCCATTATGAGCTGTCCAATGTCCACTTAGCTACCAGATTAACTCCCCGTATATTTACATAAATAATGAGCCAGACAAATTGCTTTTCTCAGTGTAAATCCACCTTATCTATCATATTCACCTAAAATATGCAAAGCCATTAACTAAAGAACATTATTTGCAAACGTTTGGATGCATTTGTGGCACTCACTACTTCTTTTATATATATATATATGAATCACTGTCACTCCGCAATATGCGCACTCATATCCCTTATAATGACCTTTTATGCAAAGAAAAATGAATATATTCTCATATATAATAATTGAGATATTAAAAAAAAAACTTAAAACTTAATATAGTTTAATTAAAAGTAATTTAACATTTAACATCAAAATAACTATATTTTAATTTAAAAACTGTTTAATATAAAATAATATGCTAGATATTTTTGTTAATGATAAAAATATTTGAGTTGAATATTAAAGATGATATTTTTATAATTATAAATTTTAAAAATATTATTATTATTATTATTATTTATTTTTATTTTGGTTTTTCGTCTTTGATGTTGTTATGTATTTAACCCAAACGATAACAATTATTTAGTACGTAGTCCGTGATGGATAAAAACTCAAATTAAAATGTATGACATTAACTGCACATGCATGTATGCCAACGTGATGTGGTCTAATGAATTAATCTAAACTTATGCATGTGAATTTAAGTTGTATAAATTAAAAAAAAAATTCATTGATTATTATTAAATCACATAAAATTATATTAATTTTTAAATTAAGTAATACAAATCCATTAATTAATAAAAAAAATTATCAAAAATTATAATAAATGAAACACGTGAACATAAATATATATTTTTTTAAGATATCATTTGTTACTTAATTATAACTCCAAAAAATATGAATTTTAATATGTTTTATTTTTTGACATTTTTGAAAAAAATTTATTTTTATTTTACTTTCCAATATTTATTAAACTTATTATGCTACACTAAAAATTAATAAGTTTTTATATATTTTAATAATAATTAATAAATCATTCTTACACTAAATGAATTTGGTCAGCTAGATATGTGATGGCGTGAGAAATTGCTTTATTAGCAAGCTAGTTTGTTTTTTATTACTATATAGAGTCATAAACGATAAGGTATACGGTGCATTAATTTTTGTAATTATCTCCTTTATCATGAATGAGATGTTATATTAGTCTTTTGTTTATCATGTCTGCAACGTTTTATCAGCTTTCTTTCTTTTCACCTTTTCTGTCATAAGCTACATGTGGAGATCGAGATCCCAGCTAGTAAACTTTTGTTTGTAAGAGAGAGAGAGAGAGAGAGAGAGAGAGAGAAAGAGAAGCAAGAATGTACATAGGTGCTTTCCTTGTCAAGGTTCAAGAAGTACTGTTTTGTAATAAACCAAAGAACATGGACCCCTCCTGCTCAGACTATATGGGTAATGTTGCTTACGTTGTTATAGCATTTCAGTTAGAAAATCTTAAAATTTATAATGATAAAAATAATAATTAATAATATTTAATATTAAATAAATTTAAACTATATTTAATTAACTAAATAATATATTATACTTTTTAATAATAAAATAAAAATATTATTTTTATAAATAAATTTTTTAAAAATATTATTTTTATTATTTTCTTAAAATATTTTTCACCACAATTTTATTAATTGTGTTCAATTATTCCCAAGTTATAATTTAATTTATTATTTATTATTTAATAATTTTAAGTAATTTAATTTAATTTAACTCTTATTAATACATGATTTTTCATTATTATTATATCATATCATATTTTAATTTTATATATAATTAATAATTAATATATTACTTACAATTAATTCATTAAAAATAAAAAATGAATAATTATGTTAATAATAATAATCATTTCAGATACATTTGGACAACAGTTGAAATATACTTCTTATTTTTTAATATTTAGTTAAAAAAAATTAAAAATTAATTTAATTCTTATTTTATATATTATTTAAAATATTAATATTAATTTTTATCTTTTAACTATTCGGTACATATTTATAAATAAAATATAAAAATAAAACTAAATTTAATTTAATCTAATGATTAAAAGTATTATGTGTTCTATTCTTAAAAATATATTTTTTTATCTAATTATAAGTACATAAAAAATAATAATATATGTTCAATTTTAATTAACCACATATTTTGTATTATAATAATCATCTATATTCTATATCTTATTATTTACAGTTATTTTCAGAAAAAAAAAATTACAAATAATTATATTTCAATTATTTACAGTTAAAATATTCATACTCCTAAACTTCATGTATAGTAATATGATTGATATATATATAATATTTAATTATAGTATACATTATAGTTAAAAATAAATAAGCTCATATGTATTTATATTTATAGTAATTATGATATCAAAATAACTAAAAAAAAGGAAAAAATATTTATTTTCAAAAAAATTATAAAGTGAAGCACTATAATATGTTTACAATTTTTTTTTTTTTTTGTATTTATCATTCTTTTTATACTAAAGAGAGTGTATTCAATTAAGATTTAGAAAACTTTGATAAATTTTAAATTTTAAAAAGTCTATATATTTTAATAGAGTTTTAAAGACTTCAATATATATTTTATTAAAATTTTAAAAATTCAATTAGGAATTAGAGAGATTTTTGATAGATTTCAAATTTTAATAAGTCTCTAAAGTTTTAGTAGATTTTTAAAAACTTTAGCATATATTTTATTAAACTAAATAGTGGAGCCTCTCTTCTAAATACTTTTATAAAATTTAATATATTTTAAATTTTATTATATTCACACTTTTTTACAATATTTTAATTATTTTATAATTTTTTTAATAATCTTTTATAATTATAAAAAATACTCAATATTTTATTATGTATTTTATTTAAAAACTTAACAAAATTTATACTATATCCAAAGTTTCTACAGAAAAACAAAAATGATCTTGTATTAATTGAAAATGGGTGTGCCCAATTTAAATTATAGTAAAAATTATTATTATTAGATTCTTGATCTCTTATATCTATTAAAAGAAATTTTTTTTATTGAATATTAATAAGTAAGAATTATTAATAAAAATTCTAATTAATTACAAATCAATTTATATTTTATGGATATTTATTTATTTTTATTATTTTATATGATACTGTTAAAAAAAGGTTCAACATTAAGTTGGTGGTTGAATTCATCAAATATAAAAAAGAGAAAGAGTAGAGGAACATAGAGAGGAACATAAATATATATAATAAAAAAAATGTGAAAACAGTTTTTAAAAAAAGTCTCCAAACATATAATGAGATAATATATTATTGATGGTATATTTTATTTGTACATAAAAAAAATATTGAAAATCTTCAAAAGTTTCTTTGAAGTTATTAAAAGTTATTAACATTTTGAATACTTGTGTAAACTTTTAAAAAATAGTAATTGAATACATTTAAATTTGTATATACTTTTTTAAACTTTTAAAAATATAAAAATCTTAATTAAATATAGCTAAATTTTATAAACTCTATAAAAATCTTAAATAAATACACCTAAATTTTTAAAATTCATTGAATTCTACAAAACTTATATTTAAATATACCCATTAAAATAACTTCATATGTTTTTTTTATAACTATCAAGATCAGTGGAAAATGTAGAATTAGTCGAGAGTGGGACCAAAAAATAGTAACAAATATTTTATATCTATAGTTTATGTTTAGTTAAATAAAAAATATATATGTATATAATTTGAGTATAAATATATTTAAATTATTAAATTATAATAATTTTTTAATATAAATTTTAATATTTAAAATTCAAGAAGATAGATCATATTTTATTTATAAATTTGTATATAATTTATATATATTATATAAAATTTTATTTGTATAAAAATAAGAGGTTACACTTAACCCTTTCTTTTCTCTCTCGAAATCCGCCTATTAAATAATAATAATAATCTAGGACGTTTGAAGATACGGATATATTAAGATAGTAATAAAATGATAGTAATTTTTTTATAATTTAAAAATGTATTTAATTTTAAAAAATTAAATTTTAATATAATTTTCACTCTATTATATTATTCAAAAATTATCATTGATTTTAATTTTTTTTAACTATTTTAATTTTTTTTAATAAAATAAAATAGATAAAACTCAATTTAATTATTTTAAATTTTATATATTGTATTATTAAAAATATTTTTTTATCTATGTATAAAAAATATTAGTATATGTTCAATTCCGATATTATAATAATTATTTTCGTTTTATATCTTATCCATTATTATTATTATTGAAAAAATCCCAGATCTTATCCATTATTATTATTTTTGAAAAAATTATTAATTTTTATAAATAAGTATAATTTTAATTATTTACATTTCAAATATCTATTATTACATAAAAGGTTAGTGGGATTGAGTCACCACTTGATATTGAAAGGGGGGAGGGAGGTTGAAAAAAAAATGAGGGATGACAAAGAGAGAATGTATAGAAAATCGTCCGTCTGGAATTTATTTTGAAAATTTTATTTAACAAATTACCTCTAAATATTAATTTAAATCAATCTAGCAATATATATTTTATTTATTTATTTTCTTATTGATTTTAAGAATTATTTGTTAAATTTAAATTTAAAAGTATAATAAATATATACATTTTAATCTTTTTATTTTTAATATATATATATATATATATATGTAAGGTCTAAATTTTTTTAAATTATACACTTTAATTATTTATCTTTTAATATAAACACTTACCGTATTTAAATTTTTAAAAACAGTACAAACTTGGTTACCTAACTTATTAATACAAAATCATTTAGGAGATGTTGTTTATGACAAGGTTCATATCTATATATAATGGAAATTCCCCGCTAATAGAACTAAGAAAACTAAGAGAAGCACGTGCACTTCTCCTCTCAATACAAACTGTTAGAAATTTATGTAAATTTTTGATAAGTTAGATTTATAAGAAATCAAAATAGATAAAATAACACATAAATTTGATAACGGAATTCGATTAATTTTGCTTACGTTTTCGGACCTGCGGTAAATCTTTTTACTGAAAGAGGAGAAATTACACAAGATGTTTACAACACTCACAACCCACAACACTCACAACTCACAACCCACAACCTAATTATACCCAAGAAAATTACTCTCAATTTTCTCTCACAAAAATTTTTCTCTCTAAGTTTTTCTCTCAATTGGAATGAACACTGTTGTTTAATTCATTACAATTACACATCTATTTATAGGAAAATTCACTCCTTAAAATAAATATTTCTTTGAATTGCTCCTTGAATTAAGCTCCTTATTTTGCTCCATTTTTTACTCCTTGTTTTATTCCTTAATTTGCTCATTAAATTAAGGAGCTTTATAGCAATCTCTAACAATCTCCCACTTGAAGACTGATTTCAATCTGTCTTCACACCTCGATCAATGCAACAACTTTTCTAGTCTTGTTACTCTAGCAGACCAACTGAAGTTGAGCACAATTTCAATTTCATGGCAAGCTCCCACTTGCTAGCATCTCGAGTCTGACAAGCTTCATCATAGCATTCAGGCTCTCCTCCATCAGTCAGCAACATATAGTTCATGTATCTTCTGTTAGGCACATGAGGTCGAGAAGACCTTCTTAATACAGGAGCTGTAGTAGGAGGTTGTGATGTGTCGGATTGTTGCACACTGCTCTGTCCAACGAGTTCCTCTGGCTGAGGACTTGCTACAATTGGTTCCTTCATGGAACTATCTGCGACATCATCTACATCTACAAATACTGACTCATTCTGCTCTAAGTTATTGACGTCTATTTTATGCATGTCCTTATACATCACCCTTTTGTTGAAAATCACATCTCTAATGCGGATCACTTTCTTGTTTTTGTCATCCCAAATGCGGTAGCCAAACTCATCCTCACCATAACTGATGAATGTGCATTTCTTAGATTTAGGATCAACCTTATTCCTGCCTTGATCATTGATATGCACAAATGTTACACAGCCGAAAACTTTTAGATGTGATAGTTTTATCTCTTTTCTGCTCCATACCTCCTCTGGTATTCTGTGCTCCAATGGAACAGATGGGCTTCGGTTGATCAAGTAAGCTGCCGTGTTGACTGCTTCTTCCCAGAACTACTTTGGTAGACCTGACTATATACGAATGCTTCTGGCTCTTTTTGTCAATGTTCGGTTCATACACTCAGCTACACCATTGTGTTGAGGCGTTCTTGGCACAGTTCTTTCCATTTTGATCCCGTGCTCATAGCATAAATTTTTGAATCTGGTGTCTTCATATTCACCACCATTATCGGTTCTGAGCTTTTTGATCTTCAAACCTGTCTCATTTTCCACCATAGTTTTCCATCTTCTGAAAGCCTCAAATACTTCAGACTTATGATTTAGAAAGTAAACTCATACCTTCCGAGAGTGATCATCGATGTAAGTCACGAAGTAGTGTTTCCTACCAATGGATGAGACAGTCGTTGGTCCCCAAACATCAGAGTGAATAAGCTCTAGCCTTTCCTTCTTTGGGGTTCTACCACTTGTCTGAAAGTTGATTCTCTTTTGCTTTCCAAGTATGCAATCTTCGCACATGTCTATCTCCGCAAATTGTAGACCTGGAAGTTTTCCTTTTGAGTGCATAATCTTCATCCCTTTCTCACTCATATGGCTTAGTCTCTCGTGCCACAGATTTAGTGTTTCATTGCCTACTGCAACTGTGATTGAACAACGTGCTCCTATTTTCATGTAAAGAGTGTCACTCTTCTTTCCTTGAGCAACCGTCATTGTACCTTTTGAAATCTTCCAATCATCACCATGGAAGGTCGTAGTGTAGCCTTCACTAGCCAATTTCCCTACTGAGATTAAATTCTTTCTTAGGTCAGGAATATGCCTAACATCTTTCAGTTCCCAAACAGACCTGTTCAACTTAATCTTCACTACACCTTTGCCAATAATAGCATACAGTTGATCATCACCAAGATATACCTATCCAAGGTTTCTGGGGACATATTTCTTGAAGAATTCTTTATGTGAAGTACATGGAATGATGCTCCAGAGTCTAACACCCAAGATTCTTCGTTGCTCTCCAAAGAGCATATCAATGCATCATCTCCTCCATCTCCTCCTGAGGTGGAAGTAACATTTTCCTATGGCTTCATTTGTTTTTCCTTCGGTGCACTTTTGCACTGATTTTTGTAATGCCCGGTTCTCCCACAATTCCAACACTTGATAGTCTTCGAGCTGTGGGAATTATTAGGATTCCTAGATTTGGACCTTCTGTCCTTTGATCTACCTTGGTAGTCTGTTATGCCATGTCCATTATCTCTGGTTGAATCTCTTCCTCTTGACTCTATATGCAAAACTGAAAAGGTTGATGATTCACTAGACTCTTTACGTCGGATCTCTTCATTGAGAATCAAATCACGAACATCGTCAAATTTCAACTTATTATTTCCTGACAAGCTACTCACAGCCGTAATAATAGCATTCTAGCTTTCTGGTAAAGAAGACAAAAGTATCAATTCTTGTCATTTTTCATCGAATTCAATTTCAACTAAACTCAACTAGGTTGTGACTGTGTTGAGTTCATTAAGATGTTGAGCTACTGATGCGCCTTTTGTCATCTGCAAGTTGAACAAACGCCTCATCAAATGCACTTTGTTTGAGGCCGATGACTTCTCATACATATTAGAGAGAGCTGTCATAAGACCCACTGTGATCTTTTCCTTTGCTATATTGAAAGCAACATTGCGGGATAACGTCAATTGAATAATTCTAAGGGTTTGTTTGTCTAGAAGATTCCAATCTTCTTCCTTCATAGCCTCTGACTTCTTCCTTGAGAGAAGTTGATATAGATTTCTTTAATACAGATAATCATCTATCTGTATTTTCCAAAACCCGAAATCTGTGCCATCGAATTTCTCAAGTTTCACCCTTCTTTCATCTGCGACCATTGCTCCTACTCAAATCTGACTTCCTTCGGATCGTTTATGACTATTTCTACAAACTACCGTGTATTAGAACACCTCCGTCAATGAACAAATATCGTCAACAAAATTTCACTATTTACATGAATAGTAACCTTGCAAGAAAATGACATAAATCACCACCAAAAGCTCTGATACCAGTTGTTGGGAAATTACTTAAATTCCCGATAAGTCAGATTTATGAGAAAGCAAAATAGATAAAATAACACACAAATTTGATAACAGAGTTCGGCCAATCTTGTTTACGTCTCCAGACCTGTTGTAGATCTTTTTACTGAAAGAGGAGAAATTACACAAGATATTTACACTCACAACCCACAAGCCAATTACACTCAAGAAAATTACTCTCAATTTTTTCTCACAAATTTTTTTCTCTCAATTGGAATGAACACTTGATTATTTAATTCATTACAATTACACGTCTATTTATAGAAAAATTAACTTCTTAAATTACTTCTTAAATTAATGATTACTTGAATTAAGCTCCTTGTTCTATGTTTTGTTCCATGTTTTGTTCCTTAATTTGTTCTATGTTTTACTCTTTAATTTGCTCCTTAAATTAAAGAGGTTTATAGTCATCTCTAACACCCCACTAAAGCGCAAATTTAGATCAATATATTTAGAATTTGATAACTTAAAAGTTTTCAGAAGATGATTTCTCAATTTTCAAGGAAATACAACAATTTATATGCTGAGCTAAATCTTTGTTTATTAAGTGTACCTAGAAATATAAATGTATCTGTTCATTGTCCTATTAAATAGGCTTAATATTTTGTGTTGATGGAATGATTCACATCTCTTATTTATCTCAACAATTGATTTTTACTCTAATTAATCATACTTTATAATTAATCGAAGGTTACTTAAGGAAAAAAAAGTTTTTACATAAAAAGAAAAAATAACTTTTTAACATGGATATATTAAAATTTTGATTTTAAAATACAAAAAGTTAAAATAAAGAAAATAAAAAATAACGTAAATTGAAAATGGAAACAATTGCAAAATTATTTTTTTAAAAAAATGCATAAGTTTGAAAAATTAAATTTTGAAACATAGAAAAGGTTAAAAAAAAAATTAAACAACCAATATAATATTTTTTACTTTTAGTGTTTTTTTTTTAAAATTGATTTCTTTATTAATTACATTTCTTTTTTACTTTAGGATTTTATTTTTAAAATTTTAAATTTATCCTTAAAATATATTATTTGAACGAAACATTATTTCAAAGAATTAGATAATCATATATATATATATATATATATATATATATATATATATATATATTAAAAGATAAATAATGAAAATTTAATTTTTATGAATTACAAAATATCCTAATTGTGCCTTAAAAGATAGAAGACTGAAATATACATTCCCAAAAATTATATGACTTGACCCAAGAATAAACTTATATCCAGTGTTATCATTCTATTGTTAATATTTTGGACTTTACATTAACAAGCCATTATTATTAATTTAATATTTAGTAATAATGAAAAATGATATAAAAGTTATATTCATTATAATAATTTCTTTTATTTATTATATTTTTTAGAAGTTTTACATATAAAAAATTACCATGTGATAAAATTAATTTTACTTGAAATGATCTTAAGAAATGTATGAAAAGAGTGACAGGTTATCAAATAAGCTCATAAAAACACTATTGATAACTTATTATGAATTTTGTTAGATTATGTTAAAAATTGAACTTGATATATACTATTGTAATTCTTTATCATATTTTTGGTGGATTTTGAATGATTTTATTCGTTTTGATTTATTATGGTAAATTTTGTTTTAAATTGAAATTGATTTCATCGCAAGAAGGGATTTTGATTATGGTTAATTTTCATAGATTTTTGATTATTTTGATTATATTCAATTAATTTTGATTGTACATGATTGATTCCAAGCCAAGTAAAGATGATATAGTGGATGAAGGTGGGATATGGAGAGGATTAAGTATGACAATAATGCTAATTGTGGGTGATGATTACATCTCCGATGGTTGTAGAAATAAGATCAGATGGTGGCTTTTCAGATTTTGGGCTAAACTATTCTCCTATCAAAGAGGAATCTATATTTAAACTTTATCCCTATTTAACAATTTAAATATTTTTGGTTTATTATAAATAAAATCTTACGATTCTTATCCAAAGAAGCTATATAGTGCACATATAACAAAATTCTATATATATCCTTTACATGTGTCATCTGCTACTTTGCTTTAATATTTGTTTTTTTTTTCCTTAATATTAATTTGTTCTTAATTTCAATCTCTGTCATGTACCAAATAAAATATAAAAATCTCTCCGTTAATTCATTTCTATTTGTGAGTTAGTGGCTGTCATTCATACGCTAATGAATCCGATCTCTTAGCTACTTTATACTACATTATCAACAAATTAACACTAACCATCAAATTAAGGAAACAAACCATGAGTCAGTTTACATTTTACGGTGTATATTTTTGTCTGGAAATCAGGTAAATATTTTTTTATTAAAATAAATAATAGAAAAAATTAATATAATTAGTAGAAAGTAAGGAAAAACACTTTTAAAATAAAAGACATAAATAAAGCCACTTTAAAATAAGAAACTCAACTCCTCTAGTAATGAGTGGCATCCTCGTAAATTGTATTTTGAAACATGGCTATTGATGTAAATTGTTCTTTCTTCCATCTGAATTCCCTCTATAAAAGGCAGCCTGTTCAATGTCCAAATTAAAGAGTCGTCGTGACTAGTGCCTACTGTCAACAGGTTGAGCTTGCCTTACACAATCGCCAGGAGAAACTCAGCTAAAAAATTTATCTTTGATAGAAAGATAATGGGTTTGGGGAGCCATGAAACGTCGTCGTCTATGTCAGATTTCCTTGACAAGTGTGGGGGATATGCTGTCGTAGATGGTGGTTTTGCCACTGAACTCGAACGACATGGTGCTGATCTCAACGATCCTCTTTGGAGCGCCAAATGCCTTATTAGCTCTCCTCATCTTGTTCGAAGGGTACTATTTCTTTCTTTCTTTTACGAAACGAAGAAAAGTGTTGTGTTTAGAAATGGAAATGAAATTAAAGAAACAAATAAGATTACTGTTTTTTTTTATAGATAAATGATGTGATTTGAAACCCATATCAGTCGTCGAACCAAAACAAATAGGAGTATCAACTGAAGTAAATGCTTTGCTTCTTGAAATGAATTTTATTTTGCTTATTTTTTCTAATTTGGATTTATTATTGGAGCCCTTTTTGTGCATATTGATACCATAGATTCAGCTCGAAGGTTGTTTTGTTCTTAAACTGTTTATGCTATTTTGATTAAAAATATAGCTATTTTCTTCTTAACTAATTAATTAAGTGTTTTTTTTTTTGTGAAAGCCATTGGACTACTGTACTGTGATATATATCTGTTTTCATTATTCAGAAATTAATATATGATCTGATTATTATTTTTAATTGTTTACTCGTTTTTCAATTTAGAATCTTGTTTTTGAAATACGTTCTATTTAGAATATTATCGATGATCCTAATCTTATATTTGAAAATATAATTACCTAATGCTTATGAGATTATCCTTTCTTTGTCCATAATTTTCATTCTATAAACAAAAATGATCTATCTGGATTTTGGATAGTTTCTATTAATAACTATAGTAATTTTATTTCAATTTAACCACCATATTTAAAAATATTTCAATTTATAAGTTAAATCTATACTCACAATATAATTAACCCTTTTATTAATAAGGGTTCTAATAATTATTTTAACATTTTATATTCTCAATTTAATAACACATTTTAAAAAGAAAAAAAAATAATTTTTTTTACGGGTTTATAAAGAAAAAAGGAAAAAAGAAGAAAGAAACAACCTCAACTTGCCTACATTAACTTTGATGTATATAAGATAACTCTTGCTTCAAAATACATGTTTAAATTTTTATCAAAATTCAATATATATTAATTGACATATTATAATTTAATAATTTTTATTAATAAATTATTTTATTATTTTAATTTTACTTCTAATCAATAAGTTACATTATCCCTTATACGAATTCACACACAGTACGTTTTGTTTCCCTTGATACGTGCAAGTTACCTTCTGAATGTAACGTGGATAAAAATATCTTGTCCGGATCATGAGACGTGTGGGTTTTTGAGGACACGTGTCTCATGAAATTATTATATTAGCAATTAAAAATACAACTAGATAAATAATTCCTCGAGTAAAAAAAATTAGATAAAAGAAATATAAATTTTACTAAAACAAGGTGCCTTTTTTGATACACAATCATTATTTTCTACTTTATAATGAGATATATTCTTAATATCTAGCAGCTTGCCCAAAAAATATGTGAGTTTATTTATGGATGGATAATAATATATGTTGTGTATCAATTTTCAAGAAAGATGTTTTTTTATCGTGAACGCTGAATATATTATAACTCACTTAAATATACTAAAGGTTCAGGATTTAATTTGAAGTTATGGATATCTAACCATTGTAAATATAAAAAAAATAAGTTAAAAATAAATTATTGGTTCTCAAGATTTAATTATATATATATTTTTAAACTTTTAAAACATACAATTTAATTATTAAAATTTTAAAACTTTATGCTTAACTATTTAAATTTTTAAATCATAAGATTTAATTTTTAAATTTTTAAAATTTTACATATAAATCCTAGCTTGATTTCTAAATTACATATTTGTGAATCAAAAATTTAAGAGTATAATTAAAAAATTTAGAGAGTTAAAGTTTTAAAAATTTGATGTATATTTAAAGATTTATTTATGTTTACCTGAATTAATTTAAGAATTGGATATGCTTTCTATAACCCCTAAATGGATTATCTGAGTTTTTTATGGTCAATCAGACGCATAATAAATGACCGGGATTAAAACCTCTGTTCTCCTGACGAGTATATAGCTCCTGAGTGTGTTACTTACCTTTGTATATTTTTCTCATTAAGCCATCCTTTGGGTTCAAATGGATGATTAATTTTTAACACCATAGAAAGAAAAAAAAAAAAAAGAACGTGGTCTGTTTCTAATATTAACTTAGGGACTGTTTTGTAACTAATTTATTTTCAAGTTGAACTCCAGTTTTCAAAATTTGTATTGTTTGATAATTAATTCTATTTTTATGCTTAAAATCATGTTGGAACTCTTATAATTTTACACTTTTATGGTTATTGAAACTAAAAAAAAAAGGTTTTAAAAATCATATTTTAAGTTCACTTCTCCTTTCAATAATTAACTTTAATTCTTTATTGTTACTAAAGAGGAAATAAAAAAAGAAAATATAACTTTTTTACCAAACAATTTTTTTACTAAATGAATTAGAAAATAGAGAAGTAGTTTTAAACAAAAAAAGAAAAAGAAAAACAGAACTCGTTAGTCGTTACGAAAGGAATCCTTAGTGAGGAGAGAGGGTCTTATATGATATCCACCAGATTACAAATTTAGCCTTTTGATTGATGATTGCAACTATTTTTTAGACTATAAAAAGATTGCCCTATATTGCTTATGTTTACAATGAATCTTATCATCTTTGGTTAACATTTTAAGATTAGGGAACCATGATGCTTAAGAGCTCTTCAAAATTTAAGCTATAATGATTGAAGAGAAATTCTCAAGTTATATGGTGGTGTTAATAATTAGGCCATTAGAAGTTAAATTGATAAGAGCAGAGTTACTGAGGTAGGCACATAAGTGATTGATATTTGATTGGAGGTGCTACTTGTCAGTCTTATGTTTTCTCTCTCTCTCTCTCTCTCTCTTCTTCCTCTTTCCTTGATGTAGATTTTTTTAAAGTTCACATTTTGAATCCTTTAGTATTGTTATTACGAGCTTTAAATGATTTTGGTAAATTTTAGAACCTTCTTTCGAGGCTAATAATTTTAAATCAATGAACTTGCTTTTTTGTAGGTACACTTGGACTACCTTGATGCTGGTGCTAATATTATTATAAGTGCTTCTTATCAGGTAATTCTGCTATATTTACATTGCTCTCTTCCATCAGATTTACAATTTTTTATGATAGAATGTAAAAGTTGATTACATTGGTGTTATTTATTTGGTACAGGCAACCATACAAGGTTTTGAGGCCAAAGGTTTCTCCAAAGAAGAAGGTGAAAATTTACTAAGGAAAAGTGTAGAAATCGCACGTGAGGCACGAGAAATCTATTATAATAGATGTACTAAAAGCTCTTGGGATTTTGAAGATAATGGAACATCTTTAAGAAGACCAATTTTAGTTGCAGCTTCTGTAGGTAGTTATGGTGCTTATTTGGCTGATGGTTCTGAGTACAGGTGAGTAAACTCTGTTTAAGCTGTTTAAACACCTCTAATATTTCAAACGGAGAGCTAATTTTACAGTTTTTCCTTCTGAATATTAAGAATGCGTTACTCTTAATCGAGTAATATACTTAACATAACCGACCCTTTCGTCTCGAATTCTGCTCCATATTATATAGCATATGACTTTGATGATTGATACCAGCTGATGTAGATCTTTTTGTGATATGTCATAGTGGGAATTATGGTAATGCAATCACTTTGCAAATATTGAAGGGTTTCCACAGGAAAAGAGTACAAATTCTGGCTAACTCAGGTGCAGATTTAATTGCATTTGAAACCACTCCAAACAAGATCGAAGCAAAGGTGTTTTTTATTATACTTGACAAATGCTTCATTATGTTTAAACCATATGTGCTAATTTCAGCTTTTGGCTTATTTACTATTTTTTTTCTTTTTCTTTTTTGGGTGGCTTCTACTGATTGTGTTGTGTGCCACAAACTTTCCTTTGTTCTTCTCTCCCTTCATCCAGGTCGTTTGAATCTTTTTGTTTAACTATATAAAGCAACTTGATTTCTCATTTTATTGTGATTTATTTCAGCGGGGGTAAAGATTCTGTTTACTAAAATTTTCATTTTTGTTATCAATTTACTTCTCTAAATTATTTCCCAAATTGGATACTCAAATTTCTTAATTTTATTTATTTACTACTCTTGCAAACAAAAGTTAAAAATAACATATCTTGCCTTATGATTGAGATCATAAATTAAATCATATAGTGAATCAAAGATGAAAGTTTGGGTGGTAAATGCTTTATCCTTTCAAGTAATGTTTGTTACCGTGGAAATTTCATTGGTGGCTAGTACTACAATTTGGATCCTATAATATACATTATATATAATCTCATAGGAATACTGAGAAAAACTCTGTTTTCTCTTATAGTGGAGACTTTTGAAACTAGTTTTGCTATTTTTTCTATTTGGTTCTTGAAAATTCTATGAAGAATGCTATACTTGTTATAATTCCTTTTTAATGAATTGAATTGATTATCCAAAAGCTAATGCAATATGAAAAGCAAAGTGAGAAAATTGCCATTTTTGGACACATGTAATGAATTCCAATCTGGTTGTCAGGCATATGCTGAGCTCCTTGAAGAAGGAATAGATATTCCTGCATGGTTTTCTTTCTCTTCAAAGGATGGAATCAATGTGGCTAGTGGAGATTCTATAACAGAGTGTGCCTCCATTGCAGATTCTTGCAAGCAAGTCGTTGCTGTTGGGATAAACTGTACTCCACCGAGATTGATCCATGGTCTCATTTCATCCATTAGAAAGGTACACTGCTTGGCTTTAACAAGAAACTGCATATGCCTGGGCGACTTGTCAGCACTCTGGTTTACGTTGTTATACTGGATTATGATTTAACATGAAACTCATTGTTTCATATACCATTTCTCGCTTGAAATGGTTAATTTCTTTACCTTGAGTTTCATGGCTTGATTCATTATCTTAACACTCATTGATCTTCCAAATTTGAGCAGGTAACAAATAAACCAATAGTGATATATCCTAACAGCGGTGAGACTTACGATGCTCAGAGTAAGCAATGGGTGGTAAGCGTCCTGTGCCTTAGTAACTTTTTTGTTTCCATCTTTCTTCCATATAAAATTTGTATAACAAGTACAATGGAGTTATACCTTTCGGAAGCACTTAAAAAATATACATAGAACATTGTATATTTTGAGTGGTGCATAAGTTGTTTACTAAAAATTTAAAAATATACATAGAACATTGTATATTTTGAGTGGTGCATAAGTTGTTTACTAAAAATTTAGAGTACGTAACTCTAAATTTATTAATATTGGATTCAAACAAGTAAACAAATTATCTGTATTATACGCACAATAAAAAACACATTTTTCAAAGATCACTCACAATTTGAAAAGAAATATAAATATTCAAAAAGAAAGCTCACACTCCACATTCAAACTAAGAATACAAAGACTTATTTTTTTTTTAAACTAATGATACAAAGACTTATTTTCTTTTGAAGGGATGCTTAATCCAAATACAAGTGCGTTTATTTATAGCCTTTACTACGTAATCTACACTACATAAATATAAAATTAAGAAATATTTTTGACCATAGATTATTACCACATTCTACACACTTTTTCTTTCTACATCCTTCTAGGATTTTCTCTTAAAAAAAACTTTCTTCAATGTTTGAGAAACTTCCATTGTATTGAGTTAGATAAAATGGATTGAATTTTTATTTTCCTTGATTTTATAATGAGTTGGGTTGATCTTTAACATAAGTTGTGTGTTGAAACCGATGCTCACCATCAACATGATAATAAAAGAGTATATTTTTTTTGTTGATCACAAATCAAACATAATTGAGAGGAGAATAACAAAACTAACTAGGCTTTAATACGAACGAAAGAATACATTGATATTTATATATCCTTATAACATCCTAATGAAACAATAAATCCTAATTGGACAACTAAATATAAGAATATTTGGTTTCAAAATACTTCATTGATACCTAGTGGTGGAGCTTAGGTGGCTCTAGTTGAGATAAGTTTCCACATTAGTTTTGCAAATAGCATACAAAAATAAGTTTGAAAATATTTTTATTTATTTATTAAATAGCTTCAAATGTAGGTTTTGTTATATTTTAGTTGATCATTGTTCAAATTAATAGAGTTTAAAAGTAGAATTTGAACTTAAAAGAATTTACATCTTGAATTTGAACTTGAAAACATAAAACTAAGATGGGCACTACATACTAAATATGATTTAATTTTCGTATAAACTATAAATATTACATGTAATATTTACACATTCCACGAAGTGAGGAGCACGGTTCCTCCTGTCCTAAGGTGGCTCCATCACTCTGCATGTATTCCATTTGAAACATTATTTCTGATCTTTATGTTGGTTGATATGCTATATTTCATGTATGATGAACTGTGGTTTTTTTTTTCTTTTTTTCTTCTTTTCAATGCTAAAGAAAGTGTTAACGGCTGCATATTTTAAAACTGCAGAAATCTAGTGAGATGATAGATGAAGATTTTGTTTCATACGTAGAAAAGTGGAGAGAGGCTGGGGCTTCTTTATTTGGTGGATGTTGCAGAACTACGCCAAAAACTATAAGGGCAATATCAAAGGCTCTATCGAACTCCTAAATTTTAAGAAAATGAGATGTAAATATTTGTAACATGTTTGGAATGATCCAAGAAACATTCTCTTTTGCTAGTTATGTAAACCTACGAAATAAACTATTATAAATTAGCATTGTGTAAACCAAATTCGGGTGTAATTTGATTACACAAATATATAATTATAGGTAATTGTAAAATAATAAATAATGAGAAAAATAAATAATACATAATAATTTAAGTAGTTTTAACATTTTATGTAAAAATTTTACTCTCGTCATCGATAATCAAGAAAAAATTCATTAATAATCAAATAGAGATATAAATATCAATATTTGGAAAGTTTTACAAAATATATTAAAATCAAATACATTTAAAATATTTTTCTTTTCTAGTAATATATAATAAGATAAATTAAATAAATTTATTATTAAATTAGATATTATTATATAAGGTAAATTAAATAAATTTGTTATTAAATTAGATATTATTATAAAAATGAGAGAAAATTCCACAACATTAGAAATGGATAGCTTGTTGTTGATCTCCCTTTTTCTTCTATTTTACGATGCTTTCTTCTTTTCCTTATTTTCCTTCTTGTTTCAATTGTGGCAACTTGCTGCTATTGCGCGCGTACACTTATATATAAGGAAGGGAAAGAGTTTAATAATAAATATGCCTAATATTGTTTTTGGATTTGGGTCAATATTGAACAAAATCTCTACTCAAAATAAAAAACAAATTTTTTAAATATGAAATTCTTCAAATTATCAAATAATCGTAAGCTCTAAAGGGTGAGATCATCTTCTACAAATATCAATCAAGTTCAAAAAATTCTTGAAATTATTAAATGGAATTAGTTTGGTTAATATATTAATTAGATTCTCTATGGTAATTATCTTATTGATAACAACTATTTTATTGACAATAATATCACCTTGAGAGACTGTCACAAAAGAATTGATATTTGACATCAATATGTTTGGTTCTTTCATGATACACAGTATTCTTGATCAAGTGTATTGCATTCTCATTATCACAAAATACAATAAAAATATCCTATTATAAAACCAAATCACAAACCAAACCTCTTTTACCTACCATATATTCTACCTCATAAAGTGACCTTTTAACTAATGACACAATGTAAAAGAGTGAAGATATAACTTATCAGAGATCTTATTCTATTCAAATCACTAACATAATTAGAGTTCATATAACTAATAACACTACAACTGGTATTAGAGCTTCCATTATATATCAAACCAAAATTAGAAGTGCCTTTCGAATATCGAAGTATCCATTTCATTGTTTGCCAATGACCCTTATTAGGATTACCCATATATCTACTGATACCACTAACTACATGTGAAATATATGGATGAGTACAGACTATATAACATACATCAAACTACCAATGATACTAGCATATGGAACCTGTGACATGTACTACTCTTTTTCTTTTGACTATGGTGACAAATCCAAAGAAAGCCTGAAATGTGCAGTTAACGGTGTACTCATAGGTTTAGACTCTTTCATACCAAAACGTTCAAAAACGTTTTCAATATCTTTTCTGAGTCAAATAAAGCTTGCTCGCTTGTCTATTCCTAGAAATTTTCATACCCAAGATTTTCTTTGTTGCACCCAAATCTTTCTCTTCAAACTAACCACTAAGTTAAGTCTTTAATTTCTGAATCTCAAACTTATTCTTAGAAGCAATAAGTATGTCATCAATATAAAGCAACAAATAGACAGATGAACCATCATGAAATCTTTTATGATAAACACAACTATCATAATCACTCCTAGAGTAACCATGATCAATCATAAAATAATAAAACCGTTTATATCACTATCTAGGGGATTGCTTCAACCCATATAGAATTTTTCAATAAACAAACACGATCTTCCTTACCAGGAATAAAAAACCCTTCTGGTTGATGCATATATATTTGTTCCTCAAGCTCACCATGTAAGAAGGTTGTCTTGACATCAAGTTGTTTTAACTCCATGTCAAACAATGCAACCATAGCAAATAACACACGAATAGAGCCATGTTTCACAACAAGTGAAAATACTTTATTGAAGTCAATTCCTTTCTTTTGACAATAACCTTTTGCAACAACACGTGCCTTGAACCTAGTTGATTCATTCTCAGGTATACCTTCTTTTTTCTTGAAGACCCATTTGTTTACAATAATCTTCTAGCCCATAGGCGGTTTCACCAATTCCTAAGTATGATTCTTATGAAGTGATTCAATCTCTTCATTCATAGTAATCGGCCATTGAAAAGACTCATCAAAAGTGATAGCTTCATGATAACTAGAAGGTTTATGTACCTCAATAGACTCTGTCACAGACAATACAAAAGAAACTAAGTCTTCATTTGTGTACCTCTGAGGGTGTCGAACCTCTTTTATTCCTTTACCTTTAGTGATACTGTATGGTTACTCATGTTGCTCTTTTGCTACATCATGAGTAGAATCATCTATCTCATCCACATATGGTTGATCTGAAGTTCCCTCTTGTACTTGACTAAGAGCTCCACTTGCTTACTAACACCATGGTCTTTACTTGCAACAATATACTCATTTTTCTTTTCCAACATGGAAAACTCATCAAACTTAACATTTCTACTAATAAAAATTTTAGGTGATTTGGGTTCAAGATATTATAACCTAAAAACCCTTCACCTTAAAAAGATACCCCAAAAATATGCATTTCAATGCGCTAGGCTCAAGTTTACCGTTATTAACATGAGCATAAGTAAGACAACTAAAAACTTTCAAATCAGAATAATTAATAAGAGTACCAAAGAATACCTCAAACAGAGTCTTCAACTCAATTGTAGTTGATGGAGACTGATTCACCAAATAACAGGCACGGCTACAAGTTTTAGCCCAAAAAGATTTATCCAAGTCAACTTGAAAGAGCATACAACGATCACTTTCTAAGAAAGTCCTATTTATACGTTCTGTTACTCCATTTTGTTGTGATGTATGACGCATAATGTGGTGTCTCACTATGCCATTTCTTTCACATAACTCATTAAATTGACTTTCACAAATTTCCAAACCATTGTCAGTCCTTAAATGCTTGATTTTCTTGCTTGTTTGATTTTCTATACAAGCCTTGAATTTTACAAATTTTGAGAACGCATCATTCTTGTTCTTGTGAAACTCTTGCAAGTGTACAAATCATTTTATAAAAAATGACAAGTATATTTCCAATATCGATCTAAGGAAAGAATATATGACGAAATTAAATCATAAATATTTTGTCACAATATTTTGATTTTTTGCGTTTTCTATCTAATAACATAAAAAAAATAAACATAGATATGAATTCAATAAACAATTATGCAAATTTTTATCATTTATAACAATGTAGTATTTATGGATATAATAATTAAGTTAATTATGCTTACTCATATTATTTAGGTTATTAAAGATATAAATTTATATTTAATGATTATCTTTTTTTTATATAAATATCACATTTATTGGAGTTAGATATTCTTTGTTAATTAAATAAATTAATTAACACTTATAGGTGAGATCGATAATTAATTTGATTAATTAAATTAATTCTTTTTTCTAAGATATTAAAAATCAACCATTTAAATGTCATATTTGGTAAGGTTAAACATTTTAAACTTTATTCAAGGTATCTAAATTAAACCTAAGAATTTAATTATTCAAGTAATAATTTTCAAGTTTTAAACCATTACTGAAAATATGTTTTCAATACATTTTCGAATAATAATTCTTATAAAAACTTTTGAAATAGAGTTTTACTCTAACTATCGGTCGATTGTACCAACAAATAAAAATAAAATTAATTTTAAGATTTAAGTTTGTAATGAAAAATAATATATTTCTCTCTAATATCGTTAATATAAAATCTTAAATAAAAATAAAATTAATTTATTTTATAGAAATGTTTCTTATTTAAGATTCCGTAAGCATAATAACATTGTTATTATATCATATTTACAAACAACCAGCTATGTTAAATTTAATCATAGATAAATTAAATATAACATATGAGAATAAAACATAAAAATAACTATAAATAATTCATTTTAAAATTATACATAAAAAGAATCCTTACAAAACTTTGATATTAATTCTATTTTTGAAAAATCTCCAAACGAATTTGCTTTTCCGTTTATTTAATCAAAAATTAGAAATCTACAAAAACATAACTAGTTTTTCTCAAAAAGATAATAACTGTAAAACAAAGAAAGCTTTTTAGAGAGAGAATAGTTGAGAAATTTGATGAGTGCTCAAAAAACACTAAAATTACCATGATTTTATGCACATTAATTGCTTAAAAATATATACTTGATAAGTAAAATCGGCATCGTCGATCCTACCAATACTTTGATTTTATATTTATAAAACTCTCGTAAGTGCACGAATCATTTCATAGAAAATTATAAGTATACTCTCAATGTCGATCTAAGGAAGGAATATATGTGGTTTTTAATTTATTATTCAAATTTTTAAAAACGAAATTAAATCTTAAACATCTTGTCACGATATTTGGGTTTTTGTTGTTTCTAATCTAATAACATAAAAATAAACATAGATATAGATATAGATTCAATAAACATTTATGAAAATTTTATCATTTATAATAGTGGAGTATTTATGGATATAATAACTAAGTTAATTATGCTTGCTCATATTATTTAGGTTATTAAAGATATAAATTGATATTTATTGATTCTTTTTTTATATGAAAACCACATTTGGTGGAGTTAGAGATTCTTTGTTAACTAAACAAATCAATTAACACCTATGGGTGGGGTTGATAACTAATTTGGTTAATTAAATTAATTCCGTTTTCTAAGAGATTGAAAATAAATAATTTAAATGCCACTTTTGGTGGGGTTAGATAGTTTAAACTTTATTCAAGGTGTCCAAATTAAACCTAAGAATTTAATTATCAGAGTACTAACTTTCAAGTTTTAAAACTACTACTGTAAACATGTTGTCAATACATTTTCAGATAATAAATCTTATAAAAACTTTTGAAATAGAGTTTCACTCTAACTACCGTGCAATTGTACTAACAAATAAAAGAGCACTACTCTAAATTAGATCGGATAACTAAACCTTAAAATCTAATTTTTAGATTTAAGTTTGTAATGAAAAATAATATATTTATCTCTAACATTCTTAATATAAAATCTTGAATAAAAATAAAATCAATTCATTTTAGAGATTTTTACATATTTAATATTTCACAAGCATAACAACGTTATTATTATATCATGTTTACAAACAGCAAGCAAAGTTAAATTTAATCACAGAAAAATTAAATATAAAATATACGAATAAAACATAAAAAATAATTGTAAAGAAAATAAAATCCTTATAGTACTTTGATGCTATTTATGTTGCTGGAAAACCTCCAAATGAAATTTACACTCTCATTTATTGAATCAAAAAGCAAATAAATTACAAAAACATAATTAGTTCTTCTCAAAAAGATAAGAACTCTAAAACTAAGCAAAATTAACTAAGAAAAGCTAAAACTAAGAAAAACTAGAAAAACTAAGAAATGGAGAGAAAGAAAGAGAAGAGAAGATGTGTTTTTAGGTGTTTTTAGTTATGAAGAGAATATGAGTATTTATAGGTGAGGATGAGAAGAAAAAATGGGTGAAAACATGATTAAAAATGGAGAAAACGTGGAGTATTGAATGATGACATCATGCTGGTGTAGGCGCGACAGCGCGCGCGTTGGCCGACACGACTGGGTAGCTGCGTGCACGATTTTCTCCCTTTTGACCCATTTTGTCCAATTTTTCCATATTTGTTAAATTTTCCTCATTTATTTTATGAATATATTTGTAATGTATTACCTCCAGTATTCTTCTTTGAATCTTTAAGTTACGTTTTTAAGCAAAAATACCTGAAAAACAATAAAAATACCCGTGATTCTGAAAAGACAAATATATATAAATATATGATAAAATCATATAAATATATATATTTTTAATCAATTAATGTGCATAAAATCATGACAATTTTAGTACTTTTTGAACACTCATCAAAATTGTGTGATTTCTAGGATGATTTTTACAAAGGAGGAGAGAGTTCTTTTATAGTTGAGAAAAATGCTAAAAAAGTGAAAAAAAAAATATCTTGGAAGTGGGTGTTGGACACGTTTCAGATAGGTTGGCACGCGTGTGGGGGAGAGATTTGCAATAGACAGGTGCTAGAGCACGTGGATGCTTGTGGGACTCAGCATGACATATGCGCAGGGCTCGAGGTACAAGCATAGCATATGGTGGTTGCACACAGGGCACATGCGGGACTTGGCATTTTTAACATTTTGACTGTTTTGATCCATTTTATCCAATTTTTTTCATTTTTTTTTCATTTTTCTCATTTTTTCTCAACATATTTGTGATGTATCGGCTTGAATATTTTTCTTCGAGCCTTTAAATTATTTTTGAACAAAAATACCTAAAAAATAATAAAAATATATGTGATTATGAAAAGATAAATTTATATAAAAATATGATAAAATCATGTAAATATAAATATATTTAATGAATTAAAGTACATTAAATCATAGTAATTTTAGTGCTTTTTAAAAACTCATCATAGTCTCAATGCTTCACGTCTATCTTGACATCCTCATCCTCCGTTGTTTCTTTCCAGAAGGTCCTCTACATATCCTTTGGCCAACAACTTCTCCATATCTTTTTTGAAGTGTTTGCAGTCTCTTGTCTCATGACCCACATCTTTGTGAAAAACACACCATTTAGAGATGTTTCTAAGGAGAGACGTCATTTTCGGGCGTCGCCTCACATTTGGCTCCTTTTCCAGCCTTAACACTGCCTAAGTCAAATCTATTCTCAAAGGTAGACCCTTAAAAGGAGACAATGACCTCCCCTATGGTCCCTTATTCCTAGACCATTGGTTGGTTTCCCTGTGTTTTGGTCTAAAGCGTTTGTTTTTGTTGATTATGTTACCTTTATTTTTCCATCAAGACTTAACCTTCTTTCATCCTTTTTTGCTCCAATTTCCACATTGGCCTGACCATCCTTGACTAGGCCAAGATAGTCAAATTTTCCTTCCTCATATATACCTCTTCTAACGTTTGAGAGAATGTCTTTATTAGCTCTATGAATAAATCCAAGTTTTGTAGGAAACCTTCCCTAAAGGCTTCTATAGCAATAGAGCTAGGGCAATCAAATATTTCTAACTTTTCTTCCCTGAATTGTTTCATATATGCTTCGATAGACTCAACCCTTTACTGAATGGTAGAGAAAAGGCGATGAGACTCTTTCCTCAGTGGCTTATTACAGGCATAATTAGTGTTAAATAACCTTGCAAACTGTGAGAATGAGTTTATGGTGCGGGGTACCAGGTTATTGAACCAATTCTGGGTGCCATCATAAATGGTGGTGGCGAACAGTTTACATATCATAGCATCTCTTTTTCCCTGCATAAGGCTCATAGGGGCCATGACTATCTTAAAGTGTTGCACATAAGTCATAGGGTCCTTAGTTCCTTGATAGTCAAGAAACTTGGGAGTATTGAACTTGGTTGGTGGCTCGTCATTCTCTATTTCATTTAAAAATGGTGAAACACATAATTTCTCATAGTCCCTTTCTACATCATATAAGGCTTTACCCTTCACCTTTCTTTCATTGGTCATTATTAAGACATGGTCTTGCTTTCTATTGGCCTATTCCAAATCATGGGACCTTCTCTCCTAGTTTTTTCTTTCTAGTAACCACTGCTCGTTTCTAGGTCCTACAGAGCTGGAAAGGGGATCACCCTCAGCCTTGCATTCTCATTGGTTAAGCTTAGGCATAATATAATATGGTCTATTTTCTCTAACCAGGTTAGTGGCGTGACCATCAAAGGGTCTCAAACTGGACTTTAAGAGCAACGTTCTAGTCTCTCGTTTAGTCTCATCGAGCTCTCTTCTTAACTTGAGAAGTTACCGAGCCAACTCCTAAAGGGCTTCAACCTCTATTCTGGCTTCATCATGGATTGGCCAGACATTATTAATTGCTATCAATGCTTCTTCGTTTTCTTGTCTCAATTATCCTTCAGAACGTGTTCTTACCATGATGATTGTGATTATAGGGATGCCCACAAGTGTTAAGTCATGTAAGTCTATCTCAAAATTTGGGGTGAATCCTTGAAAGTATAGCGTCAGAAGCCAAAGCTCAACCTTAGAATCTGAGCCCTATGGTGGGCGCCAAAATATTGGGATTGCTCTGATTTGTAGAGGGAGAAACTAAAAAAAAGTAAGAGCAATTGATAGAATGTGTAGATCTCTTAGGGAGTCCATGTATATAGAGAGTTTTACACATACATGTATCGGTTACAAAGTATACATATATAAGTGTGTTAGGGGGCATAAAGGTAAAAACTAGCATATTTATAGACTAAGGTCAACCATCCTAATGCTCGGCCTGATGGTTGACCTTTTAAATGCTGAACCTAACAGGAGAGGTCTCTCCCACGAGTGTATTCATAGATGTGAATAGAGGCAAGTCTTTGGGGGTGACTCTTCTTTTGACTCGGGTTGTCTTCTAGGCTCAGATTGTTCTTTATGTTTGGGTCGAACTTCAAGTTGATCCATATGTCCAAACAGACACATCGACCAATGATGAGAGAAAAATGAACGAGAGATCAAGAGTGAAAGAGATGGAAAAAGAGAGGGAAAGATCATAGATGAAAAAAGATGGTTTTGAAAACATTGAAGAAAATAATTTTAACGTGGGTGAGGGCAAAATTGTAAAAACAACGAATGAACACGTTGTCGTAAAATAATTTCGAAAAAAATGTATATTAGCCACAAAAGCTTGCTATGTTATGGCAATATTCTCTCATATTCATGTAGTACCAGCCTTAAATAAAGAAGAAAAGGTAGGATTGTTTAGAATTTTGATATAACAAATCAATTATGTGAAAAGAATAATACAATGCTATATTAGTAATGAAAGGGTGATTTTATTTTTGTTAATGTATATCAAGTATTTCTAACAATTTTTATTACTATTTTTAATGTCACAACTTATTTCATTATAGTTCTAATAAAATGACTATGCTAATTTTATATATATTCAAAGGATAGAATTATTATTTTATAAAAATTAACATTAAATAAAGAGAATTGATATTTGAAAGAATAAAAAAGATTAATGTAAAAATAATTTAAAATTTATATATATAATTTAATGATTAAATATTTCTATAAATAAAAAATTTACTATGATAATAACAAAAACAAACATTATCTCAAACAAAAGCAGAATTCACAATAGTAAATGAAACCCAATGCTGTTCTAATGCTCACGCTTTGGTAAATACAATTAATACACCATCCTTGTACACGCCCTAATACCCAGAAAACATATTGCTGTGCATTCTCTAGGTGAAGGTGATGATTCCTTAATTAATTAAAAATAAAAAATAAACCTTTAATCCTCCAAACTCTAGTAAATACATCGATGACCATTTTGTTTATATCAAAACAGTAATAATTGAGTGGGGATTACAAGTACAGCTATCAAATAAATATTTCATTACAACTCTTTTAATTTAAGGATGGTTTAATAAATTGATGAACAGAAAAAACTCAACTCTAATAACTTATTAACAAAAATAATTAAAAAATAAATTAATTAAGTAGATCTCATTTAATAAAATATTTTTATTAATGATAATATTTTTATAATTACAATAATATAATCATAAAAAATTATAATTAATAGTTATTATTCTTACTTTATTTTTTATTTTATAAAGATATAATTAAAAGAATATTTATATTAATATTTTTAATTTTAAATAAAATTAATAATATTTTATATTTTAAAAGAAAAAATAAATAAGTTATTTACCTATTTATTCAACTCATTAAAAAAATTTAGTTAAAATTAACTAATATAAAATTTCATAAAACTAAATTTAGTTATCACTCTCTCAAAAACTTAAATACTCTTACTCATATCAACTTATTTTACAATCTAATTATAACCATATATCTTCGAAAAAAAGTACAAAGTACAAAAAATTTCCGTCTCATACTCGAGGATAAATGGTATAAATGACCTCATGGACGTATGCACAAAAATAGAGAGCACAACTATGTTATCTTAATTTTGGATAATTGGTTTAAATATTGAAAATTGATGTTTTTAGAATTAAAATTATTAATGTTAAAATAATTAAATATTTTATTTTATAATTTTATAATTAAAAAGTTTTAAAAATAAAAATATTATTTTAACGTGAATAAAATTTACCTTAAATATATTCTCTCTTTATATAATGTATTTATTTATATGATTTTATTATTATTATTATTATATATATATATATATAATCATATTTTTTAATTTTTAAAAAATATATATGTAACATATAAAAAGTGTTAAAAATAAAACTTATAATTAAACTATATATATTTCAAAATCGCACATGCTTTACACAAATCATGAAAGAAATTATCAAAGTACTAATATATGTAGTTACTTAAGAGTTTTTTATTTCTATTTAAAGATATTGTTTAACAAGCCTTCAAAATCTATGTACGTCCAATCTAAGTGATGTAATTAGAGCGATTTAGGCACACCTGTAATTAATTTATTCTAAATTAATATAATTTTAATTTTAATTTAAGCTATTAAAGATGAAGCCTAACGAAAACAAACAAAAACTTACAAATTGGTTCAAACCAAATCAGATTATTAATTACACGTTTTTTTAGTTATTTAAACATTTTTTATAAATAAAAAAATTATTTAATTATTAAAACTCATTAGCTTAACAACGCACACACATAATAAAATTTATGCGGATAATACAACTCTTCACACACATGTTATATTAAAATAACTAATTAATTACAAAACAAAAATATTAATAAATATAAGTTAAAAAAAACAAATTTTTAAAACAAGAAATTCATTTCTAAATAAATTCGACAAAGATATACACCATCTAAACTTTTACGTACAAAAGTTAGAGATTGTTATGAAATTAACATTTTGAATAAAGAACTTCAAATTTCAATTGAATTTTCTCCAATTAATAAATACAAAAATATATAAATAAGATTAAACAAAAAATTTACTCTAATCACTAAATAAAGAATCCAATATACCAATCTCTTCATATTTTTAATTTTAAATTAAATATAATACAAATCTAAAACCTTGAAAGAATTATTCTTGTGATCATTCTTATTATCCATTTAAACATTGAGTACTTATAATATGAGTTTTTTTAAGTATGTATCATAAAATCACAATACATTGATAACATTAAATACCTATATATAACAAGAATTTAGATACATATAACAAACAATAAGAATTTAAATTTATATCTTAACACCTTCAAAGGCACCTTGATTCCTATACAACTTTTGCTTCTTTTTTAATTTTATTTCAGGTTAATAGGTTAGTTCGAATCCAATTTGATTTTTTCGGGTTATTTGAACTGAACTGAATTTAATTTAATTTATGTTCGATTCTGGTAATCAAACTACGATATAAATTGTCATCCCTAGTCCAAACAGATGGCAAGAAGGCAACAAATGAAAGAAAATGTGAATGAACAATACTTGAAGAAGTTGACTAATTCCCTCAGAACTACATAAACAGTTCCCACAAAATCTAGAAATTCAAGGGAAACAAAAAAAAAATAGGTTTACAAAATGGACAAAAAGCCAAAGAAAAAACAAAAAGGGATCATGCACTTCAAAGTTGAGGGAAGATAGAATCAATAGATGCATGATATATTGGATCTGATAACCAGAGTTTGGCCACATAATGATGAGATGAGGTGCGCCTATGAATTTCTTCAATGAGCCAGATGGTGGCTTCAGCTTTACTGGGATGAATGATGGTGTCCAAGGGTTCACGTTCATTCTCACTGTCCATCCTCATTTGATCCCACTGTTTTAGCATAACATTTGTGAGGTAATGTAGAGGTTGTCCATACAATTCTTTGATGGACTTGCCTAGTCCCATCCATGTTGTACATGGAACAAGAGAGCCACGTTGACTTGGGATTGCGATCTGTTTCATGTACTCCTGATACATCTCAGCCCTTCTGATTAATGCATCTGCAGTATATAGCATGCATGTTCATAAAATGCTAGTATCCGTGCGTATGTTGAAGATACACACTCAGTGAAGAGAACAATGTATAACAAGAACTATGAACCAGTAGAGGCTAAAGAAAAGCTAAGAAAACATGATATGGGAAAGTCTAGTAATGGTGTGGAACATATGTCTTGATAGTCCTTGTGATTCTAATTTTGCAGCAAATGATTCTTCTCTGGATAGGCAATGTTGGTCAATTTTGCAGTACTGTGCAACAAGAAAAGACATGCAAAAATTGATGGCTAACAATCAATAAGCAAGTGAGGCTTATATTACTATGATAATAAATCCATTCAATTAAAAAAAGAAGAAGCATTGTATAGTCTGTTACAATTTGTTCATTTTCATTCACATTTAATCGAAAAATGTGACCATAAGATTATTCCAAGACTGCGATTGCCATCAACTGAAGGACTGCAACAAAAATTTTATGAGGAAAATTTCAAATGCAAACATTTTAGATCAGAATGGATATCTCTTGTCAGTATTTGAAATCAGAGGGTAAAAACACCAGATTCTGGGCATTTTGACACCGGAAGGAAATTTCGTAAAGGACAAACGAGGAGCAAATTCTGGGCAATTTGACAAGTGAGTGACAACATCAGACTAAGCAAAATTAGGTCCCAAACTATTCTTGTGTACCTTCAGATGTTATTTGTTTGCTAGGATGATCAATTACAATATCTTGGGCTGACTGATTGATCGCACTCCCATTATCAGCATCCATCTCAGAATCTGATTCATCTGATGATACAAGGTCAATGGGTCCATCGGATGGCATTGGTCTCTTCATGGATTATAGATAGTGAGTCACTGAATGTGAAACTTGTTAACTACTTGGTCCCCATTATAAGAAGTAAAGCGGAAAGTCTGGAAAAGGAAACACAAAAGACAAGAAAATAAAAGAAAAGGTGAAGAGTTAAGGCTTCTGTATGAAACTGCATATCAGTGCAATTCTAGCTAACAGGAACTAAATGAAAGAGAGCATAGACTTTGAGGGATAGTTGATACATCAAATACATGTTTAACAGGCTATCCTATTAATGAAAAATAATAGTGCTCCAAAATAAATACAAGCCAAAAACCACTATGACACAATTTATATTATGGCAACAAGGTAAGCTTTGTGGTTAAAAACCAATACAAGAATCGGTCTCTCTGTTTATGTCCTGTACAGCCATATAGACTAGCCACAAAGAAGTCAAATAAATCAAGCTAATACGAAAATGAACTCCCATAAAGAAATTTGAGCAGCATACAAATGGGGATGCATCAAACTGCTTAAATCGAATAAAGATGGAAAAATTTACCCAATTATTCCTAATCCATGGTTTTTGATAAGATCAAAGGTACTTGGTGTGTTTTGAACTATATTTGTCAAATCCTTCGGTTGCTCACAACAAGCAATGTCAATAACACACAAACATTTTAAATTGTAGCTACAGCAGTGGATAAAACATGGAGGAAAAAGAGTTACTGTGGAATCACTCATTTATCACCCATAAATCAAAATGTTCTCATAACGAATCAGCAAAGGCTCTTTCCTATGATTTATCAATCACATTCTCAATATAAACCCATAACCCATTTTTCGATAATTTAAACATTTTAATCAAACAAAAGAAAAAAGAAAAAACTGATAAATCTGGGTCATGACCAAACCTTCTTGGTTAAATTCTCCAAATTACAAAACCATCATTTTCCATTTCCCTTCCCTTACCTCTTTTTTTTTGTTTTTTGTTTTAATTCCACACTTTCCAGACTAAAAAATTAAAATAGAGAAGAAAAAATCAAGATACAAATGAGACCAATTAGGGGAACTTGATCCGCGTAAAGAAAGGCTTACACAATTACCTAAGCAATAAGCAAAATGGAGATTATGTAAGTCTTCCCTTTAAACTGAGTCCTTCGACGAGTCAGAGAATGAGCTATTTGCTACGGTTTCCACACAAGTTAGAGATTTGTCTACTCAAATGCGACTGGATTTACTACAGAGGGAAGTGTTTGATGAATAGGTGATTGAAAGACACCTCGGGTTGTACTTGTACACTCAACTTCAAGAAGTCGCTGTCTGGATTTACTTTGACCTTGAACTGGGCCTCAACCCATTCAGCCCATTAATGATGAGTTCAAATGTGTTGCTAATCAACTTTTTCCTTTTTCTTATTAAAAAAAAACACTTGTTTTTTTATCTGAAGAATTTTTTTTATATATATTTTCTTCTTAATGAGACAAACAATCTTTTGAAACTACCCAATGCAAACCTCTGATCCATTTCAAATATCACTATCAATGTGTTACACTTTTGCTTTGTCCTATAACTCTTCCATTGAATCCTTGAGTTTATGTTTTTTATCGACTGCTAGAGTACCCAAACTCCCTCAAGTGCATGTCTTTGGTCCAAGAAAAGTCATTAAACACCTACTTTATGAAACTAGAGGTTACAACCTAATAATCTTAGCAACTTATCAATCTTGTCTCATTTATTTATTTGTCAAAATTCAAGTATAACAAAAATCTTAATTTATCATGAGTAAAAACACTATTGTTGACATAATAACCTTTATATAAAATGCTGACATGAAAAAAAAGAACAATTCGAGTAACATCTACTAACATTATTGAAAACATTGTTAAAATCCTTTTACGAGAAGGTTTTATTAAAAACATGAGAAAACATCAGGAAAGTAATAAATATTTTTATGTTTTAACCTTACGACATAGAAGGAATAGGAAAGGTCCATATAGAATTGCATTAAATTTAAAACGAATCAGTTGACCCGGTTTACGAATCTATTCGAACTATCAATGAATTCCTAGAATTTTGAGCGGAATGAGAATTGTAATTCTTTCTACTTCTTGAGGTATAATGACAGATCGGGAGGTTCAACTAGAATGAATCGATGGAGAAATTTTGTGTTATATATGATAATCCTTCTTATATCTGAATTCTATGGGAAAGCAGAACTTTCATATTGTTGAAAAAAAAGATAAAAGACAGATTTATTTTCTAATATCACCTCTCTCATATTCGTTGATACTTCAAGGGATTTTATCTTAAATGAAAGAACTTAAGTGGATTCACGAAGGTTTAATTACTGAATTCCTTCCCAATGGTGTATACTAGATTTTCGTTTGAATGGTCCAAATATGATTCTAAGTTTTGTTTTCGGAAGCATTCAACATTTGTTTTACCTATATTACCAGGAAATAGAATAAAAATTGAAAGAAGTTGTTATGATTCAACCAAAAAATGTATAATTTATAGATTTCGAAACAAAAATTTGAATAATTTTTTTTTTCAATTTCAACATACATTTCAAGGAGATAAATTCAAAGTTGCAAGAAACTTAGTTTCTTTCATTCATAGTTAAGTTAAGGAATGAAAAATATGAAAATAAGAGTCTCTGTTCGTAAAATTTGTGAAAAATGTCAATTGATTCGGAGGCGGGGACGAATTATAATAATTTGTTCCAATCTGACACATAAACAAAGATAAGGATAATCTTTTGAAAAAAATCTCCATAATTCTAAAGGACCAAACGTACAAATAAATAAAAAGAAAAGAAAGGATTTGTTTTAACATGAAATAGATATTCATCTCTCTAACTTATATTTACGAGATGCTAAAATATGACAAAACCCACACTAAGAACTGGTTCACGAAAGAATAGACGTATTGGTTCATGTAAAAATGCACGTAGAATACCAAAAGGAGTTATTCATGTTCAAGCAAGTTTCAACAATACTATTGTAACTGTTACAGATGTTTGTGGTCGGGTAATTTCTTTGTCCTTCGCCGATACTTGCGGATTCAATGGTACAAGAAGAGGGACACCATTTGTCGCCCAAATCGCAGCAATAAATGCTATTCAGGCAGTATTAGATCAAGGTATGCAACAAGCATAAGTCATGATAAAAGGCCCAGGTCTTGGAAGTGATGCGGCATTAAGAGCTATTTGTGGAAGTGGTATATTATTAAGTTTCATACAAGACGTAACCCCTATGCCACATAATGGTTATAAACCCCCTAAAAAGAGACGTGTGTAAAAAGAAATATTGAAGATGTTTCAATAGACAAGAGAAATAAATAATTCAATGATTTGATCAAACAATATTACTATGGTTTATGAGAAAGTAAAAGTATCCACCAGAACACTACAATGGAAGTGTGTTGAATCACGAGTAGACAGTAAGCATCTTTATTATGGATGTTTTATTCTAGCTCCACTTATGAAAGGACAAGCCGATACAATAGGCATTGCAATACGAAGAGCTTTGCTTGGAGAAATAGAAGGAACATGTATTACACGTGCAAAATCTGAGAAAATACCGCATGAATATTCTACCATAGTAGGAATTCAAGAATCCATACATGAAATTTTAATGAATTTGAAAGAAATTGTATTGAGAAGCAATCTGTATGAAACTTATGATACGTCTATTTGTTTCAATGGTCTTGGATATATAACTGCTCAAGATATCATCTTATTGCCTTCAGTGGAAATCGTTGATAATTGATGAGTGCTCAAAAAGTACTAAAATAACCATGACTTTATGTACATTAATTGATTAAAAATACATATATTTATATGTTTTATCATATATTTATATAAATTTGTCTTTTTCGGAATCACGGGTATTTTTATTGTTTTTCAGGTATTTTGGTTTAAAAACGCAATTTAAAGACTCAAAAAGTAATACTTGAAGCAATACATCACAAATATATTAATAAATAAGTGGGAAAAGATCAACAAACATGGAAAAATTGGACAAAATGGGTCAAAAAGGTCAAAAATGTCAAAAAGACGGAAATCGCGCCCCGCAGCCTAGCCGCGCGCGCAGCCCAGCGCCCCAGCGCGCGGGCACTGTTCACGTGCGCCGAGCTGCGCGCAGCAACAGCCCCCCGCGCACGCGCGCAGCGCCCAGCAGCCCCCCTCCGCGCGCCTAACGCCTTTTTGCCCCATTTTTCACGTGCAGCCACCCCTTGACGTCATGCTGACGTCATTAATGACCTCAGCATTTCCATTACGTGTTTTTACATTTTTTAACATTTTTTTACTCATTTTTTCTCTCCATCCTCACCTATAAATATCCCCCTTCCCTTCACTTCAAAACACACCTTCAAAACACACTTCTCTCTTCTTTCTTTCTCTCATTTCTTAGTTTTTGAGATTTTCTTAGTTTCTAAGCTTTTCTTAGTTTTTCTCTTAGTTTTTAGTTCAATTCTCTTAGTTGTAGAGTTCTTCTCTTTTTGAGAGGAACTTGTAATGTTTTTGTAATAATTTAGCTTTTTGATTCAATAAATGGGAGTGCAAATTCCGCTTGGAGGTTTTCCAGCTACGGGAATAGCATCGAAGTTCTGTAAGGATTTTATTTTCTTTACAGTTATTTTATGCTTTATTCTTACATGTTATATTTAATTTGTCTGTGGTTAAATTTAACTATGCTGGCTGTTTAGTAAACATGATGTAATAATGACGTTGTTATGCTTGCGAAATATTAAATAGGTAAAAATCTTTAAAATGAATTGATTTTGTTTTTATTTAAGATTTTATATTAAGAATGTTAAAGAGAAATATATTATTTTTCATTACAAACATAAACCTGAAAATTAGATTTTAAGGTTTAGTTATCCGGTCTAATTTAGAGTAGTGCTCTTTTATTTGTTGGTACAATCGCCCGGTAGTTAGAGTGAAACTCTATTTCAAAAGTTTTTATAAGAATTATTATGTGAAAATGTATTGACAACATGTTTTCAATAGTGGTTTTAAAACTTGAAAGTTAGTACTCGGATAATTAAATTCTTATGTTTAATTTGGACATCTTGAATAATGTTTAAATTGTCTAACCCCACCAAAGGTGGCATTTAAATGGTTCATTTTCAATCTCTTAGAAAAAGGAATTAATTTAATTAACCAAATTAGTTATCAACGCCACCCATAGGTGTTAATTGATTTGTTTAGTTAACAAAGAATATCTAACCCCACCAAAGGTGGTATTTATATAAAAAAGAGAGAATCAATAAAATATCAATTTATATCTTTAATAACCTAGATAATATGAGCAAGCATAATTAATTTAGTTATTATATCCATAAATACTCCACTAATATAAATGATAAAATTTGCATAAATATTTATTGAATTTGTATTTGTATTTATTTTTAGATAAATATTTATTGAATTTGTATCTATGTTTATTTTTTATGTTATTAGATTATATTTAATTAATCTGTATATATGTTTATTTTATGTTATTAGATTAGGAAAACAAAAACCAAACTATCGTGACAGGATGTTTAGGATTTAATTTCGTTTTTAAAAGTTTGAATAATAAATTAAAAACCACATACATTCCTTCCTTAGATCGACCTTGGGAGTATACTTATCATTTTCTTCGAAATGATTCGTGCACTTGCGAGAGTTTTATAAATATTAAAACCAAAGTATTGGCAAGAATCGGCGATGCCGGTTTTCACTCATCAAGTTTTTGGCGCCGTTGCCGGGGAAGGAATAGAATTTTTTAAATTATTTATCAAAATTTTAAAAACATTTTTGTGCTGTAAATAATTGTGATATTTTAACAATAATCAAATTTCAAAATTCATAAGAAATAAAAATAAATAAAAAATAAATAAAAAATAAATAAAAAAATAATAATTTTTTTTAATTGTAAAATAATTTAGAAATTTGAAATTTGAAGTAAAAATTCTTTACCGTTCATGAATAGTAAAAAAAAAAGAGAATTTTTAAATTTCAAAATTTTTAAGTTAATAAGAAATAATATAGCGTGAATAGTAAACTAAAATTACTGTTAAAAAAAACATTACTTGAATTTATACATAATTAACTAAATAGCATGAAAAGTAAAAATCTAAGGAAGTTTTGTCTAAGAGACTAGTTCTTGGATGCCTTTGTGCCACTAGTCTTTCCTGGGAACGTTGTTCTGGCTAGGAGAATGGTTTTTAAGGAGCCGTTGCACCATCATTCTTTCCTGGGAACACTCTTGGTTAATACTGATTATGTTATTTAAAAATATATATATATATATAAAAAATTTAGAAAAAAAATTTAAAATTAAAACTTTCTCTCAGATGGAAGGAGAACCATTCCATGAAGCTTGGGATAGGTTCAAAATGTTTCTCACTCAATGTCCCCATCATAGCTTTCCCCTGCAGTTGCAGAACCAATTCTTTTACGATGGACTTACACAACAATGTCAGTTCATTGTCGACAACGCTGCAGGAGGAGCAATAGGAGAAAAGACTGCCTCAGAGACGTATAACCTCTTTGAGATGTTGGGTGCTAATTCCCAACAGAAAAGCTCCCGAGTGAGAAAAGCTGGAGTTCATGAAATCGACTCCAGTAATGAAGTTCAACAACAACTTGTTCAACTGACTAAGCAAGTTGCCCTTCTCGCTACACAAACCAACACCAATAATGAACAATATGGTTTGTATAGCAACATGGGACATGGTACTGAAGCCTGTCCATATCAAGGAGAAACAACAACTGGACCTGAACAGGTTAATGTGTTGGGAGCATATCAACAGAGACCAAGGTTTGACCCCAATTCAAATACCTATAATCCTGGGTGGAGAAGTCATCCAAATTTCTCTTGGGCAAAACAACCCTCCTTTCACTCAAAGCTCAAACCAGGCAGGCCAGCAATTCCACCCACCTATTCCAAGAAGCATTCTCAATAAACCAACCCTGGAGGACAACTTGAATTCTTTTATTCAAGTTTGTAGGGATAACCAATCTAAAACCAATCAACGGTTGGACTCTGTGGAAGCTTCTATCAAAAAGGTGGAAGTTCAAGTTGAACAGTTAGTTGAACATTTGCAAAAAAGCAAAGACTAATTTGATTGTCAAATGAATTCAATGAAGAGGAGACATTGAGTTTTTCATTCTGCAATCTCCAAGCAACGTCTTACTAGAAGACGATAAATTTTAGTCCTACATGGGAGATCACCCATTATTGTATTTTCCTTTGTTTTAGTTTGCGTGTAATAAAATTCAAATGAAATAAATTCGTTTGTTTCAAAAATTGTGTCCATTCGTTAAAATTAAAAATAAAAAAAAATTTAGGTTCCTTGCACCTTTTTGCTTTTACGTTTTATCAAGTTACAAAATTTCTTAGAGATATCTACTATTGTTTTTTAAGAGCAAAATGTTGATACACAATAGGAGGAGGATCATTTTCAACTACAAACAACCATGAGAGATGCTGAAGATAGGCGGGAAAAGATGAAAGACTATACAATGCCAATCATTGGCAATGTAACTTCCGGTAGCCAATTACAAGAGGCTGTAAGGAATTATGAATTGAAAAAGATTCATTATTCTTTGTTGCCTTCCTTTTACGGTATCCCTAATGAAGACCCTTTGCATTTCATTCGAGAATTCTATGCTATTGTCCAAACCTTTCCACTACATGCAATTAATGAAGATCAACTTAGGATGAGGTGTTTTCCTTACACTCTCAAAGATAAAGCTTGGTCATGGTTCATTACTCTACAGTCAGGTTCTCTTAAAACTTGGGAGGCAGTCTATGAAATTTTTATGGGTAGGTTCTATTCCCATCAAAAGACTGTTGATCTAAGAACAAAGATAGCAACATTTTCTCAAATGTATGAAGAGCCCTTTCATGAAGCTTGGGAACGATTCAAACTCCTTTTCATTCAATGTCAAAATCATAGCTTTCCATTACAGCTACAAAACCAATTCTTTTATGATGGATTGACACTACAGAGTCAATACATGGTTGATAATGCTACTGGAGGTGCTGTAGGAGAAAAGACCGCAGAGGAAACCTATAATCTTTATGAGCTATTGGGTTCTAATTCCCAACAAAGAGGTGGTAGAACGAAAGCAAGGGTCAATGAAGTTGGCTCTGATAATGAGATAACCTTGCAACTTGCGGAATTGACTAAACAAGTGCAATTCCTCACTACCCACCAAATTTTAAATCAAGAGGTATGTGAAGTGTGTTGTTCAATTGGGCATGGTACTCATAATTGTTCAAATACTTGTGATTCTAGTGTCGATGCCATAGAGGAGGTCCAATCTTTTCAAAGGTATCATCCAAACACGTATAATCACCCAGCCTACACCCAATATCCAACACTAAGGTCGGTTAACAACCACCCTTACCCACCAAGCCAATCTTTTAAGCCAACCTTAGAAGATAGCTTGAATGCTTTTATTCAAGTTAGTCGTGACAACCAATTGATGACTAATCAAAGGTTGAACACCATGGAGGCTTCGGTTAAAAGGATTGAATCTAAGGTTGGGCAAATAGCTGAACAAATGCAAAAGAAAGAACCAGGAAAGTTGCCCAGTCAACCAGAACAAGCAAAGGATGTAAGAACCCTTCGAAGTGGTAAGGTAGTCAATACCAGTTTACCTGAAATCTCTAACAATCTACCTTGTAGTTCAGGTAACAAAGAAGGCGATATTCTAATCTCGCAAAAAGGAGAAACAAGTGTTAAACTTAACAAGCCTTCTGAAAAACTCATTGGGGGGGTCATCTGACACCCCCAAAATTCAAAAGACAACAGAACCACACCAGATGCAAGTACCTTTTCCCCACCGGTTAAAAAAATCCAAACAAGATAAGCAATTCAATGATCTTTTTAATATGCTCTCTAAAGTAAATATCAATTTACCATTATTAGAAGTGATCATGAATGTGCCCTCATATGCCAAGTTTTTCAAAGAGTTGAACACTAAGAAAATGAGGTATGAACTGAATGAACGAGTAGTAGTATCAGAAATTTCTAGCGCTATACTTAAGCACAAACTACCCCCTAAGTTGAAAGACCCTGGAAGTTTTATTATAAACATAACTATGGGGGATAGGAAGGTTGCTAAAGCAATGCTTGATTTAGGTGCTAGTATAAATTTGATGCCCTACTCTATATTCTTACAGCTCAATCTAGGGGATTTAAAACCCACAACTATGTCCCTTCCACTTGCAGATAGATCTCTTAAATATCCAGAGGGAATAGTTGATGATGTTTTGGTACAGGTAGACAAACTGATAATACCTGTCGACTTTGTGGTTCTGGATATGCAAGAAAATCCAGCATTGGACAGAGAGCACACAATATTGCTTGGTAGACCATTTATGGCAACTACTAAAACTATTATTGATGTCCAAGATGGAAATTTGACAATGACAGTCTTAGGAGAGACTGTTCATTTTAAAGTTTTTGATTCTTTACCTTTTCCTTCTATTTCTACCATCGATGAAATATTCGAAGTTGATCCTTTGGATAATCTTGTCCAAAGCACCTTTTTACAAACCAGAATAGAAGACAAGCTTGAAACCGTTCTTACACTTGAAAAGGTTGAAGAAGATTTAGATGAAGAAATTAAGGGGTACCTTGAACAACTAGACAATAATGAAGTAATGACAAAATCTAGTACACTTTTAAATCTACCCAGTTCTTCATCTATTAAAGAGGCCAATCCACCTGAACTTGAACTCAAAGACTTACCTGAGCACTTAAAATATGTGTTTTTGGGAGAAGGAGAAACTTATCCAGTGATAATTTCTTCAACCTTGACCAAACCACAAGAAAAGGAACTCATCAAAGTGCTTAAACAGTTTAAGAAATCTATAGGTTGGAGTATAGGGGATATAAGAGGCATTAGTCCAACAATGTGTATGCACAAGATCAACTTGGAGGATGGTGCTAAACCTGTACGAGAGGCCCAAAGAAGACTAAACCCAAACATGCAAGAGGTAGTTAAAAAAGAAATTCTTAAATTATTAGAAGAATGGATTATCTATCCTATTGCGGATAGTAAGTGGGTTAGTCCAGTGCATGTGGTACCAAAGAAATCTGGGATAACAGTTGTTAAAAATGACAAAAGTGAATTAGTGCCCACTAGAATAATCACTGGATGGAGAATGTGTATAGATTTTAGGAAACTAAATTTATATACAAAAAAGGATCACTTTCCTCTTCCATTCATTGATCAAATGTTGGAAAGATTAGCTGGGCACGAATTTTACTGTTTTTTGGATGGATTGTCCAGATATTATCAAGTACCCATAGCACCAGAAGATCAGGAAAAGACCACATTTACATGTCCTTTTGGGACATTTGCTTTTCGCAGAATGCCATTTGGGTTATGCAATGCCCCTGCCACTTTCCAGAGATGCATGATATCTATTTTCTCGGACATGGTGGAAAAATTCATTGAGATTTTCATGGACGATTTCTCTGTCTTTGGGAACTCATTTGATGATTGCTTACATAAATTGACTTTGGTTTTAGAAAGATGCATTGAATGCAATCTCACCCTTAGTTGGGAGAAAAGTTATTTTATGGTTCAACAAGGGATAGTTTTAGGACATATAATTTCAAACAAGGGTATTGAAGTTGATAAGGCAAAAGTTGAATTGATATCCAAACTACCTCCCCCTACATCTGTGAAGGGGATAAGAAGCTTCTTGGGACATGCAGGATTTTACAGACGATTTATTAAAGATTTCTCTAAAATAAGTCGTCCCTTATGTAACTTGCTATCCAAAGATGCTGATTTTGATTTCAACAATGACTGCCTTACTTCCTTTAATACCCTGAAAGATAAACTAACATCTACCCCTGTTATTATGGCACCAAACTGGTCTTTACCTTTTGAAATAATGTGTGATGCTTCTGATTATGCAATAGGAGCAGTTTTGGGACAAAGAGTGGATAAGCGTTTGCATGTCATCTACTATGCTAGCAAAACACTCAATGATGCCCAAATGAATTACACCACCACTGAAAAGGAATTCTTGGCTATAGTATTCTCTTTAGACAAATTTCGGTCTTATTTAGTAGGATCTAAAGTGATTGTGCATTCTGATCATGCTGCTTTAAGATACCTATTAAGTAAACCAAATGCCAAGCCAAGATTAATCAGGTGGGTCTTACTCTTACAAGAATTTGACCTAGAAATCAAGGATAAGAAAGGCAGTGAAAAATTAGTAGCTGACCATTTGTCTAGGTTGATTTCTGACTTCAATTCTCTTAAAGATGAGAGTAATGAAGATATAGTTGAAACCTTTCCTGATGAACAGTTATTTTTCATAGGTCCAAACCCATGGTATGTTGATATTGTAAACTATCTTGCCACTGGTGTTTTGCGACCTAACACTTCATATCAGAACAAGAAAAGGTTTTTTAAAACTATTAAGGACTATTTCTGGGATGACCCTTATTTATACAAGATTGGTCAAGATCAAGTCATCCGGAGATGTGTACCTGAAGAAGAACATAAGAGCATTCTAAATTTTTGTCATGAACTTCATTGTGAGGGTCATTTTGGAGGTGAAAAGACAGCTCGTAAGATATTACAGTCTGGATTCTTTTGGCCCACTCTTTTTAAAGATGCTCATATGTTTTGTGCACAATGTGATAGATGTCAAAGAACAGGAAACATAAACAAAAGAGATGAAATGCCTTTGACATCTTATTTAGTTGTTGAACTCTTTGATGTATGGGGGATTGACTTTATGGGTCCTTTTCCCCCATCTAATGGTTTTCAATACATTTTGGTTGCTGTGGATTATGTGTCCAAGTGGGTAGAAGCTATCCCCACCAAAACCAATGATGCTAATGTTGTTGTGAAATTCTTGAAATATTTAATATTCAGTAGGTTCGGAACGCCTAGAGCTATAATAAGTGATGGAGGTAGCCATTTTTGTAACAAACCCTTTGATGGAGTACTAAACAAGTACAACATCACACATAAAGTAGCTACTCCATATCATCCTTAAACTTCCGATTTAGTGGAAGTAAGTAATAGGCAAATTAAGGGAATATTGGAACGCACTGTGCGTCCTTCAAGGAAGGATTGGGCATTTAAGTTAAATGATGCCTTATGGGCATACCGCACCGCTTACAAAACACCTATTGGGATGATCCCTTACCGGTTAATCTTTGGGAAAGCGTGCCATCTTCCAGTTGAACTTGAACACAAGGCTTACTGGGCAATTAAAGAGTTAAACATGGATTTAGATAAAGCAGGTGAAAAACGATTACTCCAGCTTCATGAGTTGGAAGAAATTAGGAATGAAGCCTATGAGAATGCCAAATTATACAAGGAGCGTACTAAGCGCTATCATGACAAGAGGCTAGTTCCTAAGACTCTTCACCCTGGAATGAAAGTTCTTTTATTTAACTCTCGTTTGAGATTGTTTCCAGGAAAGCTGAGATCAAGATAGGATGGACCATTCAAAATAGTTCAAGTATTTGAACATGGAGTAGTGGAACTATTGGACTCCAAGACACAAAAAACGTTCAAAGTCAATGGCCATCGTGTCAAGCCTTATTTAGAAGAACCAAACAACATTGCTGAAATGGATTGCATTTGGCTGAGTAACCCTTAGCACCAAAAAGATACGTCTTGCTAAGACGTTAAACTAAGCGCTGGATGGGAGGCAACCCATCATTTTAGGTAAATTTTTTGTTATTTGTTTTATTTACTTAATTTTATTATTTATTTTAGTTTACTTATATGTGAATAATTTTTAAAATTGTTAAAACTAAAAATATTTGTTGAGATGTTAGAAGTTCACAGCGATCTGTCTGTACACACTTTAATGATGAATATGATGGATGCACCTGCATTTCTTCATTACTACTTACACATTCTCAAGAAATAGGTAATCTTTCTCCTCTTTTCTCTTTATCTTTAATTTGCAGTTGTTACATTGAGGACAATGTAAGTTCTAGGTTGGGGGTGGTGAAAAGTTACCATGCTTAATAAAAAATAAAAAAAAAATTTAGAAAAAAAAAATTCTCACAAAAATTTATCATTTCTTTAAATCAAATTTAAGTAAATAGTTAAGTCTTTGGTACTGTAAGATTAATTTTTGAAAACATATCATGAAATATTTTGTAATTATTTTTGATAATTAGTTAGTTTTTGTCATAACTAGTATTTCTTGATAAAATGTGGAAATTATATTAAACCCAAAATCAGTGTTTATGAATTTTTTTTAGTGGAGACTACCCTTGTGAGATATAATTTGAGCCTAATTTCTTTTATTCAGAGTGAAATATATATTTTTTCTACTCCAAACACATTTCTTATTTATTCAAATTTTTAGATGATCTCTATAGGTATTAGCATTGAATGTATGAATTTTTCTCATCATAATAGAGTATCATATATTTTTTATTATTATTTTTGTTTAGATTAAACGATTTGAGTAGAAATTGATAGTATATGCTTATATCTCATTCATGCATGACTGCTACAAAAACAAAAAGACATATCTGGGGTTACCTAAACCAAGATCAAACAGAAAAGCCACAAAATTAACCACTCACCAAAATCCAAAAAAATGTACAATCTGTACATGGGTTGACTCTCTAAAATATACATATATTGAAAAAAAAAATAGAGAGATAAAAAATATAGTATCATCTTCATACTATGACCCACATTCCCTACAAAGTTGTGAGTACAGGCTAATTACAAAAAAAAAGATATAGGAAGTAATTCCCTAAAAAGTCATTGCAATTTCTTCATTTGTAAAAAGCATATATCTTGAAATTCTTTCTTAATGAGTTTGATTTATGCATGAAAATAATTTTTGTATATGATATCTTTATAATTTATATATTCGATTCCTTTCATGAGATCAATGTTAAAATAACACTTTGAGCCTTTATTCTTTATACATATGCGAACCTATTAGTTCATTTCTATACATCAACTCTTTCGCATATAAATTAGTATGAGTGTTTGAACCCATAGGATTCAGTGTTTTGAGAGTATTGACTTGTGAGGAATAGAGTTGAAGCGAATTCTGATTCATGACACTGAAATTGGATAAAATTAAATTGATACATTTTTGATAGGAAATATGAAAATGATTTTCGACTAATTATTATAATAAAATCATGATTGTTTAAAGAGATTAAAATAACTTATGCTTGAGATTTTAATTATGATCTTAAAAGAGATTAAAAAAGTAAGAAACATTTTTGTGATATGCTCTTTTCTTTTATTCTTAAATTAATTTTTGATTTTGTTGTAATTTTAATTTTTGATTTGATTGTTTTTATTTTTACATTTAGTTCAATGTTTGTGGGTATCATTTCTGAAAACCCTCACGAGACTCAAACTCGTCCACTAGGGCAACCTAGGGGTTTAACGACTTGTTGCATAGGCTAAATGCAACCGTTTCAATCCACGAAAGTGATTTTAGGATAGTTTAATTTTTAGTTTTTATCGCTTCTCTTGCTAAGGCACTAGCAAGAAGCTGGTTGGGGGTTGTGATGAGTGCTCAAAAATCACTAAAATAACCATGATTTTATGTACATTAATTGATTAAAAATACATATATTTATATGTTTTATCATATATTTATATAAATTTGTCTTTTTCGGAATCACGGGTATTTTTATTGTTTTTCAGGTATTTTGGTTTAAAAATGCAATTTAAAGACTCAAAGAGGAATACTTGAAGCAATACATCACAAATATATTAATAAATAAGTGGGAAAAGGTCAACAAATATGGAAAAATTGGACAAAATGGGTCAAAAAGGTCAAAATGTCAAAAAGATGGAAATCGCGCCCCACAGCCCAGCCGCGCGCGCAGCCCAGCGCCCCAGCGCGCGGGCACTGTTCAAGCGCGTCGAACTGCGCGCAGCGCCCAGCAGCCCCCCTCCGCGCGCCCAACGCCTTTTCGCCCCATTTTTCACGTGCAGCCACCCCCTTGACGTCATGCTGACGTCATTAATGACCTCAGCATTTCCATTACGTGTTTTTACATTTTTTAACATTTTTTTACTCATTTTTTCTCTCCATCCTCACCTATAAATATCCCCCTTCCCTTCACTTCAAAACACACCTTCAAAACACACTTCTCTCTTCTTTCTTTCTCTCATTTCTTAGTTTTTGAGATTTTCTTAGTTTCTAAGCTTTTCTTAGTTTTTCTCTTAGTTTTTAGTTCAATTCTCTTAGTTGTAGAGTTCTTCTCTTTTTGAGAGGAACTTGTAATGTTTTTGTAATAATTTAGCTTTTTGATTCAATAAATGGGAGTGCAAATTCCGCTTGGAGGTTTTCCAGCTACGGGAATAGCATCGAAGTTCTGTAAGGATTTTATTTTCTTTACAGTTATTTTATGCTTTATTCTTACATGTTATATTTAATTTGTCTGTGGTTAAATTTAACTATGCTGGCTGTTTAGTAAACATGATGTAATAATGACGTTGTTATGCTTGCGAAATATTAAATAGGTAAAAATCTTTAAAATGAATTGATTTTGTTTTTATTTAAGATTTTATATTAAGAATGTTAAAGAGAAATATATTATTTTTCATTACAAACATAAACCTGAAAATTAGATTTTAAGGTTTAGTTATCCGGTCTAATTTAGAGTAGTGCTCTTTTATTTGTTGGTACAATCGCCCGGTAGTTAGAGTGAAACTCTATTTCAAAAGTTTTTATAAGAATTATTATGTGAAAATGTATTGACAACATGTTTTCAATAGTGGTTTTAAAACTTGAAAGTTAGTACTCGGATAATTAAATTCTTATGTTTAATTTGGACATCTTGAATAATGTTTAAATTGTCTAACCCCACCAAAGGTGGCATTTAAATGGTTCATTTTCAATCTCTTAGAAAAAGGAATTAATTTAATTAACCAAATTAGTTATCAACGCCACCCATAGGTGTTAATTGATTTGTTTAGTTAACAAAGAATATCTAACCCCACCAAAGGTGGTATTTATATAAAAAAGAGAGAATCAATAAAATATCAATTTATATCTTTAATAACCTAGATAATATGAGCAAGCATAATTAATTTAGTTATTATATCCATAAATACTCCACTAATATAAATGATAAAATTTGCATAAATATTTATTGAATTTGTATTTGTATTTATTTTTAGATAAATATTTATTGAATTTGTATCTATGTTTATTTTTTATGTTATTAGATTATATTTAATTAATCTGTATATATGTTTATTTTATGTTATTAGATTAGGAAAACAAAAACCAAACTATCGTGACAGGATGTTTAGGATTTAATTTCGTTTTTAAAAGTTTGAATAATAAATTAAAAACCACATACATTCCTTCCTTAGATCGACCTTGGGAGTATACTTATCATTTTCTTCGAAATGATTCGTGCACTTGCGAGAGTTTTATAAATATTAAAACCAAAGTATTGGCAAGAATCGGCGATGCCGGTTTTCGCTCATCAATAATACACAGCATATAGCTAACCTTACAGAACTAATTAATTTGTGTATTGAATTACAAATCGAGAAGAATCGTGGATATCGTATAAAAACGCCAAACAACTTTCAAGATGGAGGTTATCCTATAGATGTTGTATTCATGTCTGTTCGAAATGAAAATTATAGTATTTATTCTTATGCGAATGGGAATGAAAAACAAGAGATACTTTTTCTCAAAATATGGACAAATGGAAGTTTAACTCCTAAAGAAGCACTTCACGAGGCCTCACGAAATTTGATTGACTTATTGATTCCTTTTTTACATGCAGAAGAAGAAAACTTCCATTTAGAAAACAATCAACACAAAATACCTTTACCCCTGGATTAACTAAACCAAGAAAAAATAAAAAAAGGAAATAGCATTGAAATATATTTTTATTGATCAATCAGAATTGCCCCTCAGGATCTATAATTGTCTCAAAAGGTCCAATATACATACATTATTAGACCTTTTGAATAAGAGTCAAGAAGATCTTATGAAAATGAATAATTTTCGTATAGAATACGTAAAACATATATTGGATATTCTAGAAATTGAAAAGCATTTCGCATAAATTTTTATGTTTAATGGATTATTTTATAAAAAATGTATCTAGGGAAAATTTACTTTGAAGCGACTATTCCCTAGATACACACGTCATGATACTTTTTTATTTCAAAATAGAATTCATTTAAAATAAAAATTAAAAAAGACCCAAAATTAGGGATTTATTAATACGCAATGTTGTCCCAATACCCAACCAAAGGGCTACTGTAGTAGTAATGATATTAAAGGATTTTTATCCATTTAATTTTGTAATTTTATTTCATTGATATATTAGGTTGACTCATTCATTTTATTATATTATTCATGCAAACAAAAAAAAGCATTTCCTTGTTTGGACTCAGAATCCAATTTCAAATTCTTGGAAAGAATAAAATTGCCAACAAAGCTACAAGACATCTAAAAGAAATGGTTTGATAAGCTAACCTTATTAACTGACTTGCCTCTTATAACTTTACCAATCCTCTTTATTTTCTTTAATCAAGTTATCAACACACTTTTATCTTATACTTGATGAACCAAAGGGAATTGAACCTTTATAGAAGTTGTGATATTTGGTTGATTAAGGAAACTTATGTTCACAGAAAAAAAGATCATGATTTTTGAATAATTCCTCAACAGCTTTGGCAGATTGAATGACCAAAGTGTCTAAACAACCAAGCTTTAACCAAATAAATGGACCATATTTTTGTTTGAGATTAAACAGGCTTATGTGAGGTAAGTTTCAATTAATTGATTTATTTGAAAATGTCTTATGATTATTACACGTGTATTATTATTTATGTAAAAAAAATTTATTAAATGACAAATTATATTAAATTAATATATTTTTTAAAATGAGATACTACTAAGATACCACCTAAAAAATATAGATAAAAAAGATAACATATAATAAACCCCACTAAAGCTAATAAATCTTTTAGGAGAGTATTTCTCCATCTTAAGGGTCTAACATTTTTCTACAAGGCAATCACCAGCAGGAAAAAAGTCAAAGAATTGGAGCTCACTCTTTTCTGATGGTAAGTAAGTTTATGAAAAGTAATTTTTTTTAATTAAAAATCCAATTTTACACCTACAAAATATCAATTTTACAAGAAAGTAGACTAATTTAACTCAAATAAGAAATTATAGAACTAAATGGATTTACTTTAATAATTACATGACTAATACATCAATTGAGTAAAGTTAGGTGAACAAATGGACCCAAAACCCAAGATTACAATTGCTTGAGAGGTTGTGTTGTGCTATTAAGTAACGTGTCGTGCCATGTTGTGTCTGACCTGTTGGGTCGTGCTTAATAGACTGACATGACCCTTATCCTACTTAACCCATTATTTTGTTTAAAAATTACTACTTTTAAGAGTCAAACTCCCCATTTCAAGGTTACAGGCATATTGTATATGCATGGGATTACTCCCACGTTTGGTAATATATTGACACATTTATATATTTAGCATTAAATTTAACATATTTTAGTTTTAAGAATATTGGCTCATAAGTCAGCCCATTACGGGCCATAAGTCGTATCGTACTACTCTTTAAAACTCACATGTCGTTCCGTGTTGGAATTTTAGTGAGCTGTGTCACCAACGGGTCGAGTGGTTAACAAGTCGTTCTGTATCGAGATAGTCCATTTGACACCCCTAAATGAGATGGTACAAGTTTGGATATCCATTTTTTGTCAAATATGCCTAAATAAAACAAAGATATATGAAAACAAATGAAACATGATTAACATGATTTTTTATAATATAAATGTTTAATAGAAATAAAATTGATTGGGTATTATGTCTAAGGATAAAGAGTAGTAAAAGTCCACTACTTTTGACAAAAATATATTTTAGTCCACTAAATTATTCAATAGGTTAGTATAAGTCTATTATCTCTATTCAAAAAAGGTCATTAAAGTCTATTTGAAAGATTTAAGTCAAATTAATTGCCATTTTATAAAATAACGAAAATAAATATTTAAAAAATTATTTTTTACTTTGTAAGGTTTATATGTGTTAGTGATATTCGTGAACAAAACATATAATTGTAATTTTAGTTTATAGGTGTATCTTAACTTGATTAAATTGATAAGTGATCGGGGCTTTATTTTTAAAACATATTTCTAATGTGAATTGGAGTGGTTTTCTATTATATTGTCCTTTTTTCTTTAAAACTCGTTTAACTAATTTTATGGATAAGATGATAATTTTATTTTGACTTAAAGTGCTTCAAAATATTCTATAAATATAAACATAATCACACACAATTGAAACTAACCACACAAGAACTAAATTGTGCTTATTCTCTTTCTTTTTTTGCTAAAAATTTTCAAATAGACTTTTTCATTAAGTTAATTTATCAAACATTTGTGGTTGTGCTTGATGGATTAATAAACATACAATAATAATTGTGTTATAGTGTTTTTAACTGATTGTTCTAGAGTTGTTAATTATTTTTAATTTATCTGATATATTGTTTAAATCAACTAGTTAAGGTTGTTTATTATTGAATCTACTTTAGGAAACACACTTGCACTTATATTTATGTGCTAACTTTTCAAGTGATACCGGTGAAAATTCGATTAACTAGTGGAACTCGACTTTATCAAAACACTGGTCTGAATCCAAACCCTTTTTTTATAGAGATTATGATGAAAGTAGTGACTTGTAAGTAGGTTATTTAGAGGTATTACTTGGGTGACTAGTTTGAGTCTTAGTCTTATAACTAAATACTTATTTTTCATAGTAGATTGTTAGGCAACCTCATAGATTGATAGTTTTATTCTTAAATTATTAGTGTAGCTTATGATATGAGTGAACTTTACTCTTGTGCTTGTAATATTTTTTTATGTTTTTTATGGTTTCCTTGGATTCATTGAATTATTTAAATCCAATCATTTGTTGATGGAGGTACTAAGGGATTTGAATTTTATCCTTGAACTGGTGAAGTATGCTTGTAAGCTAACAAAAATGAACCAAATATGGCTTCCTGTTCAGATTTAAATGGAGATGAGTTCTAAATAGATTTTCTTTTCTGTGGTGACTATTACTCGAATTTTTATTTACTCCGACCCACTAGTGACTCTGGTGCTTGACACTGTAGTGCTAGCATTAGAACCCAACCAAAACTTCCACCTCATTAAAGAATAAATATTGTAATTTAATTGAAAATCTACCGCTTATTTCTTACAGTATTTGCAATTTAATGCTCTTGAGTGGACCTTATGGTACCTTATGGTAAACAAGTACGTTTATATCACAAAATGGTAGAAAATGAATTGTGCAAGCAGGTCAAATCAAAAATAGATAACATTCTGCCAAGATATTTGTTGGGTTTTCCTCATGATTTGGAGAAGCCCAAGGGAAGCCTATGTGGCTTAAAATCCCATGGTGTAAGAAGGGGTAATTATGTCATTTCATTGCTTTAATTAATAAACTAATTTAGGGTTTTTTGTGTGTGGAAATCTACAGAGAAAAACGAGTGCAGAAAAACAGCAGCTGCTACAGAAAAACTGCTCTCAGTTTTCAGTTTCTCCTTCTCTAGCAAGCCTTCACCAAGTGCTCCAATCAAAGGTCGTTTGTGGTTAGATTAAGCTGAAATTTTGCAGGCAGGTTCACGACTCAAGACTCTTTAATCTGTACGGTGGGATTTGGATTTGGCCCACCGGTTTTGGAAATTCTAAGCAGTGAACAGTGACTATGAATTGGGTTAGATCTCTCCATTTTTCTTGAAATAATTGTTAGTTTCCAAGAAGTGTATTCTTGATGATGTTGTTAATTGTTTGCCTCTAGTTTTACCTAGAGAGAACTGTTGTATAATTGTTTCTTGATAGTGGAAGTTTTGGAGAGGAGTGTCGTGGTTGTTTCCTTCCTACACCGGGAAGGTTTTTCCACGTAAATTGTTTGTGTTGATTTTGTGCATGTTTTCATTTTGAGCTCTATTATTTGTTTCCTAAAAGATTCACACAAAGAAGGAGAATAGATTTAATTTCGTTGTTTAGAGCTTGATTAAGTTGAATTGAAATTGTGATTCTACTAACAAAGTGGTATTAGAGCTGTGGTTATTATTGTGGAATTTCTTGTGTTGAATAATGGAAGCAAATTTGAGTAGAATGATTACTTTGAATGGTTCTAATTATCACACTTGGAAAGGAAAAATGGAAGATCTCCTTTATGTCAAAAAATTTCATTTACCAGTGTTTGCCTCTGAGAAGCCAGAAAAATTGTATGAAAAAGAATGGACTTTGTTACATCGACAAGTCTGTGGATATATAAGGCAGTGGGTAGATGATAATGTTTTGAATCATATTAGTGGATAAATACATGCACGATCACTATGGAATAAATTTGAAGAGTTGTATGCTCGAAAAATAGGAAATAATAAAATGTTTCTTATAAAGCAGTTGATGGCTTTAAGGTACCAAGATGGAACTCCATTGACAGATCATTTGAATGCGTTCTAAGGAATAATCAATCAGTTAGCTAGAATGGGTATCAAGTTTGATGATGAGATTCAGGGGTTGTGTTTATTGGGTACGTTGCCAGACTATTGGGAAACATTTAGAACGTCATTAAGTAACTCAGTTCCAAATGGTGTAATCACAATGGATCTAGCTAAGAGTAGTGTTTTGAATGAAGAAATGAGAAGAAAATCACATGGGTATTCTCAACAGTCAGAGATTTTGGTTACAAAAAGAAGAGGGAGGAGTAAAAGTAGAGGTTTCAAGAACAAAGAAAAAGGAAGAAGCAAGTCCAGGTTTTCTAATGTTGAGTGTCATCACTTTGGAATGAAAGGGCACGTCAAGAAATATTGTAGGTAGTTAAACCGGGATAACAAGAAGAAAGACAAAGAACAAGATGATGATGTTGGCAAGGAAAATGATCGAGTTGCCACCGCTAGTTCAGAAGACTTTCTCGTTGTTTATAATGAAGATGTTGTCAATGTTGCATGTCACGAGATTAGTTGGATTATTGATATAGAGCCTCCATTCATGCTACGTCTTGAGAGGACTTCTTTACATCCTATACAGCAAGTGACTTTGGGATAGTGAAGTTGGGTAATGATGGCTTGGTTAAAGTCATTGGTATTGGAGATGTGTGTTTGGAGATGAATAATGGCACAAGGCTACTTCTTAGAGGGGTAAAACATATTCTTGAAATTCGTTTGAACTTGATCTCTGCAGGTAAACTTGATGATGAAGGATATTGCAATACCTTTAGTAATGGTCAATGGAAACTTACTAAAGGTGTTATGGTTGTTGCTCGTGGGAACAAGCATTCCAGTTTGTATATACTGTAGGCGAGACTCTTTAAAGGTGTTATTAATGCTGTGACAAATGAGCTCACATCAGAATTGTGGCATAAGAGACTTGCTCACATGAGTGAGAAAGGCTTGGCAGTATTGACTAAAAAGAATCTTCTTTCTGGAATGAATGATGTTTGTTTAAGAAGATGTACTCATTGTTTGGCAGGAAAGAAAAATAGAGTTTCTTTCAAAAGTTCCCCTCCTTCAAGAAAACAATACATACTTGATTTGGTACATTCAGATGTATGTGGTCCTATAAAGACAAAAACTTTGGGTGGTGCCAGTTATTTTGTGATCTTCATAGATGATTGTTCAAGAAAGTTATGGGTGTACACTTTGAAGAGTAAAGATCAAGTATTAGATGTGTTTAAACAGTTTCAAGCCTTAATTGAGAGACAAACTGGGAAGAAATTGCAGTGCATCAGAACAGATAATATGGGAGAATATTCAGGTCCTTTTGATGAGTATTGTAAGCATCAGCACATTCGAAATCAAAAGACACCTCCCAAGACTCCTCAGTTAAATGGGTTGGCTAAGAGAATGAACAGGACATTGGTTGAAAGAGTAAGATGTCTTCTTTCGCAAGCTCAGTTGCCAAGATCTTTCTGGGGTGAGGCTTTGAATACAATTGTATATGTTATTAATCTCACACCATGTAATCCTCTTCAGTTTGATGTACCAAATAGAGTTTGGACTGGAAAAGATGTTTCTTATGATCATCTTCGCATTTTTGGTTGCAAGGCATTTGTGCATATACAAAAAGATGAGAGATCTAAGCTCGATGTGAAGACACGACAGTGTATCTTTGTTGGTTATGATCTGGATGAATTTGGCTACAGATTTTATGATCTAGTTGAGAATAAACTGGTAAGGAGTCGTGATGTTGTGTTTATAGAAGATCAAACTATACAAGATGTTGAGAAGATAGAAAAATGAGTCCATCAGTATAATGATGATTTAATTGACCTAGATCCGGTTCCTTTATCAGTACAGATGGAACAAAATGTTCAAGATGACCAACAGGGTTCAGATGATGCAAATATGCAAGTTGAAACAGATCACCAGACTACTGATCAGTTGCCAGAACCAGAAATTCCACCCAAGAGGTCTACCAGAGATCGACGTCCTTCCACACGGTATGATACAAATGAGTATGTGTTATTGACAGATGAGGGAGAATCTCAATGTTATGCATAAGCAATGGAAGATGGAAACAGAGCACACTGGGTTGGTGCTATGGAAGATGAGATGCAGTCACTATATGACAATCACACGTTTGAGCTAGTAAAGTTGCCTAAGGGTAAGAGAGCTTTGAAGAACAAGTGGGTCTATAGGGTGAATCAAGAAGAAAATAATTCACAACCATGATACAAAGCTAGACTGGTCGTCAAAGGATTCAGTCAGAGAAAAGGTATTGATTTTGATGATATTTTCTCTCCTGTTGTGAAGATGTCTTCCATACGTGTTGTTCTAGGTCTAGCAGCAAGTTTGGATTTAGAAATTGAGCAAATGGACGTGAAAACTGCCTTTCTTCATGGTGACTTGGAGAAAGAGATTTATATGGAGCAGCCAGAGGGTTTTGAGGTTAAAGGAAAAGAGGATTACGTATGTCGGTTAAAGAAAAGCCTCTACGGGTTGAAGCAAGCACCTAGACAATGGTATAAGAAGTTTGAGTCAGTTATGGGGGAGCATGGTTACAAGAAGACTACTTCTGATCATTGTGTTTTTGTGCAAAAATTCTCTAATGATGACTTTATCATTTTATTGCTCTATGTTGATGACATGTTGATTGTTGGCAGAAATTCTTCAAGAATTGATAATTTGAAGAAGCAGTTGAGTAAGTCCTTTGCCATGAAGGACTTGGGGCCAGCAAAACAAATTCTTGGTATCCGAATTTGTCGAGACAAGAAAAGAAAGAAGTTGTACATGTCATAGGAACGATACATCAACAATGTACTTGAAAGGTTTCGCATGGATAAAGCTAAAGTGGTTTCTTCTCCTTTATCTAATCACTTTAAGTTGAGATCGAGTCAAGGCCCTTCAACAGATAAAGAGAAGGAAGATATGGAAAAGGTTCCAATGCCTCAATAGTAGGAAGCTTAATGTACGCAATGGTGTGTACGAGGCCATACATAGCTCATTGATGAGTGCTCAAAAAGCACTAAAATAACCATGATTTTATGCACATTAATTGATTAAAAATATATATATTTATATGTTTTATCATATATATATATATAAATTTGTCTTTTTCGGAATCACGGGTATTTTTATTGTTTTTCAGGTATTTTGGCTTAAAAACGCAACTTAAAGACTCAAAGAGTAATACTGGAAGCAATACATCACAAATATATTAATAAATAAATGGTAAAAGGTCAACAAATATGGAAAAATTGGACAAAATGAGTCAAAAAGGTCAAAAATGAGAAAATCGCGCCGCCGCAGCGCCTAGCCGCGCGCTGCACGCCCAGACCCGTGAAAAGCTGCGCGCGTTGCTCCCCCTTCCGCACGCGCCCCTGCCATCCGCGCGCGCCAATGCCATTTCGCCCCATTTTTCGCGTGCAACCGCCCCTATGATGGCATGTTGACGTCATCAATGACCTCAGCATTTGCACTACGCGTTTTTACATTTTTTTAATATTTTTTCACTTCAAGTTTTTGGCGCCGTTGCCGGGGATGTCATGAAGTTTTTGGCGCCGTTGCCGGGGAAGAAATAACGGTTTTTAAATTATTTATCAAAATTTTTAAAACATTTTTGTACTGTAAATAATTGTGATTTTTTTTGTTTTAATAAAAAATAATCAAATTTCAAATTTCATAAGAAATAAAAAAAATATTTTTTAGTAAAATAATTTAGAAATTTGAAATTTGAAGTAAAAATTTTTACCGTTCATTAATATTAAAAAATAATAAAAAAAAAATTAAAAAAATTAAAAACTTTAAAATAAATAAATAATATAGCGTTAATAGTAAATAAAATTATCGTTCATGAATAGTAAATTTTTTTTTAAAAAAACTTAAAAAAATTTAAGATAAAAAAATAAATAATATAGTGTAAATAGTAAAATAAAATTACCGTTCATGAATAATAAAAAAATAAAAAAATAAAAAACTTAAATTAAAAATAAAAATTAAATAAAAAAAATTAAGATTAAAAATTAAAAAAAAAATTAAAAAAATTAAAAACAAAAGTTATTTTTTAATTTTCATTTTCATTTAATTTTTATTTAAAATCTTAATTTTATTTTTTGTTAAATAAAAATAATAATAAAAAAAATGAAAAAAAATATATATATATAAAAATTTTTAATTTTAATTTTATTTGCTTTTACCTTTCTTTATTTTTTATTTTATTTTACCTTTTTCAATTTTTATTTTTATTTTTAATTTAATTTAATTTAATTTAATTATTATTTTTCTTTGTTTTCTTTAACTATTTTTTTTTATTTTTTTTCTCTCTTAATTTTATTTAACTTAATTAACTTAGATTTTTACTAACTTAATTAACTTAGCTTTTTAATTAACTTAGATTTTTCATTAACTTAATTAACTTAGATTTTTAATTTATTTAACTTAATTAACTTAACTTTTTAATTAACTTAGATTTTTACTTAACTTAACTTAATTAACTTAGATTTTTACTTAACTTAACTTAATTAACTTAGATTTTTACTTAACTTAACTTAATTAACTTAGATTTTTACTTAAATTAACTTAATTAACTTAACTTTTTAATTAATTTAGATTTTTTTTATTAACTTAACCAACTTAGCTCTTTAATTAACTTAACTTAATTAACTTAGATTTTCTTTTACTTAATTAACTTAAATTTTTACTGAATATAACTTAATTAACTTAACTTTAATAACATGAAAAGTAAAGATTTAAGGGAGTTCTGTCTAGGAGACTAGTTCTTGAAACCCTTTGTGCCACTAGTCTTTCCTGGGAACGTTACTCTGTCTAGGAGGATGGTTTTTAAGGAGCCTTTGCCCCACCATTCTTTCCTAAGAGCACTCTTGGTTAATACTGATTATGTTATTTTAACTTAAAAAAAATTTGAAACTATCTCTAAAATTTTAAAGTTTTAATTACAATCTCATGAGTTAGTTTCTTTGTTTGATCTAGGTACAATTGTGTTTTGATGCCTTAATTATTTGATTTGCACCTAGATGTGGGTTATCTAAAACCCTCAAGCATGCTCCTAGTTTTTGATACAGAAAAATTTGAAAATCAATAGGGCATGTTTGAAACAGTACAGGTAGACAACCTTGTCTTACTTGTAGGTTTGATTGACTCAATGATGAGGGGACATTGAGTTTACTTAAAATGCAATCCCCAAGTTACGTCTTGCTAAGACGTTAAACTAAGCGCTAGATGTGAGGCAACCCATCATTTTAGGTAATTTTCTGTTATTTACTTTATTTTATTGTTTATTTTAGTTTAGTTATATGTGAATAATTTTTAAATTGTTAAAACTAAAAATATTTGTTGAGATGTTAGAAGTTCACAACGATCTATCTGTATACACTTTAAATGATGAATATGATGAATGCACCTGCATTTCTTCATTACTACTTACACATTCTCAAGAAATAGGTAATCTTTCTTCTCTTTTCTCTTTATCTTTAATTTATAGTTGTTACATTGAGGACAATGTAAGTTCTAGGTTGGGGGTGGTGAAAAATTACCATGCTTAATTAGAAAAAAAGATTTAACAATTTAAAAATTAAAAAAAAATCTTTTTTTATGTTCACGTTTTCATTTTTTGTGTTTGATTTTATTTTATGTGATTTAGTAATTTTTGAAATAAAAAAAAAATATTTTTTCTCACAAAAATTTATCATTTCTTTAAATCAAGTTTAAGTAAATAGTTAAGTCTTTTGTACTTTTAGATTAATTTTTGAAAACATATCATGAAATATTTTGTAATTATTTTTGATAATTAGTTAGTTTTTGTCATAACTAGTATTTCTTGATAAAATGTGGAAATTATATTAACCCAAAATCGGTGTTTATGAATTATTTTTAGTGGAGACTACCCTTGTGAGATATAATTTGAGCCTAATTTCTTTTATTCAGAGTGAAATATATATTTTTTCTACTCCAAACACATTTCTTATTTATTCAAATTGTTAGATGATCTCTATAGGTATTAGCATTGAATGTATGAATTTTTTCTCATCTAAATAGAGTATCATATATTTTTTTTTATTATTTTTGCTTAGATTAAATAATTTGAGTAGAAATTGATAGTATATGCTTATATCTCATTTATTCATGACTGCTACAAAAACAAATAGACATATCTGGGGTTACCTAAACCAAGATCAAACAGAAAAGCCACAAAAATTAACCACTCACCAAAATCCTAAAAAATGTACAATCTGTACATGGGTTGACTCTCTACCTTCCCCCAGCTTCGCGCGCGCCTGCACGTGTTGCCCCCCCATCCGTGCGCACCCTGCGCGCCCAGCTGCCCTTCCGCGCGCGCCGACGCCATTTCGCCCCATTTTTCACTTGCAACCACCCACATGACGTCATACTGACGTCATCAATAACCTCAGCATTTGCACTACGCGTTTTTATATTTTTTAAACATTTTTTCACTCATTTTTTCTATCCATCCTCACCTATAAATACCCCTTTCCCTTTACTTCAAAACATACCTTCAAAACACACTTCTCTCTTATTTCTTTCTCTCTTTTCTTAGATTTTTAGGTTTTTTTTTTAGTTTTTCTTAGTTTTTAGTTAATTTCTCTTAGTTTTAGAGTTCTTCCCTTTTTGGGAAGAACTAGTTATGTTTATGTAATTTATTAGCTTTTTGATTCAATAAATGGGAGTGCAAATTCCTCTTGGAGGTTTTCCAGCAATGGGAATAGCGTCGAAGTTCTGTAAGGATTTTATTTTCTTTACAGTTATTTTTATGCTTTATTCTTACATGTTATATTTAATTTGTCTGTGATTAAATTTAACTTTGATGGCTGTTTATAAACATGATGTAATAATAACGTTGTTATGCTTGCGAAATATTAAATAGGTAAAAATCTCTAAAATGAATTGATTTTGTTTTTATTCAAGATTTTATATTAAGAATGTTAGAGAGAAATATATTATTTTTCATTACAAACTTAAACCTGAAAATTAGATTTTAAGGTTTAGTTATCCGGTCTGATTTAGAGTAGTGCTCTTTTATTTGATGGTACTATCGCCCAGTAGTTAGAGTGATGCTCTATTTCAAAAGTTTTTATAAAAATTATTATCTGAAAATGTATTGACAACATGTTTTCAGTAGTGGTTTTAAAACTTGAAAGTTAGTACTCGGATAACTAAATTCTTAGGTTTAATTTGGACACCTTGAATAAAGTTTAAACTGTCTAACCCCACCAAAGGTGGCATTTAAATGATTCATTTTCAATCTCTTAGAAAAAGGAATTAATTTAATTAGGCAAATTAGTTATCAACCCCACCCATAGGTGTTAATTGATTTGTTTAGTTAACAAAGAATATCTAACCCCACCAAAGGTGGTATTCATATAAAAAAAGGAGAATCAATAAATATCAATTCATATCTTTAATAACCTAGATAATATGAGCAAGCATAATTAACTTAGTTATTACATCCATAAATACTCCGCCATTATAAATGATAAAATTTGCATAAATGTTTATTGAATCTATGTTTATTTTTATGTTCTTAGATTAAAAACACAAAACTCCAAAATATCGTGACAGGATGTTTAGGATTTAATTTCGTTTTTAAAAGTTTGAATAATAAATTAAAAACCACATATATTCCTTCCTTAGATCGACCTTGGGAGTATACTTATCATTTTCTACGAAATGATTCGTGCACTTGCGAGAGTTTTATAAATATTAAAACCAAAGTATTGGCAAGAATTGGCAATCCCGATTTCGCTCATCACTCATGCAGTTGGAGTTGTTAGTCGTTTTCTTTTAAATCCAGGAAGAGAGCATTGAGATGTAGTAAAGTGGATTATGAGATATCTTCGAGGTACTTCCAAGTTAACACTTAGCTTTGAAAGTGGAAAACCAGTGTTAGTTGGATACACTGATTCAGATTTGGCAAGAGATGGAGATTCTCGTAAGTCTACTTCAGGTTATCTAATTACTTTCTCTGGTGGAGTAGTTTCTTGGCAATCAAGATTGCAAAAGTGTGTTGTACTTTCTACAGTAGAGGCGGAGTTTATTGCAGCAACGGAAGCCTGTAAGGAGTTGTTGTGGATGAAACAATTTTTGAGAGAACTTGGTTTCAAGCAGCAGAAATATGTATTATTTTGCGATAATCAGAGTTCTATTCATCTAGCGAAGAACTCGGCATTTCACTCAAGATCAAAGTATATTGATGTGAGGTATCATTGGATAAGGGATACTCTTAACAATAAGTTGCTTGAACTTGAGAAAATCCATATTGATGAGAATAGATCTAACATGCTGACAAAAATAGTGTCAAGATAAAAACTTGAAGTTTGTTGTTCAATTGCCGGGATGCCAGATCCCTCCATCTAATCAGAAAAGGGGGAGATTTGTTGGGTTTATTTCCTCTTGATTTGGAAGAGCCCAAGGGAAGCCCATGTGGCTTAAAAGCCCATGGAGTAAGAAGGGGAAATTATGTAATTTCATTTCTTTAATTAATAAACCCATTTAGGGTTGTTGTGTGTGGAAATCTACGGAGAAAAACGAGTGCAGAAAAACAGCAACTGCTGCAGAAAAACTGCTCTCAGTTTTCAGTTTCTCCTTCTTCAGCAAGCCTTCATCAAGTGCTCCGATCGAAGGTTGTTTGTGGTTCGATTAAGCTGAAAGTTTGTAGCCAGGTTCAAGACGCAAGACTCTTTAATCTGTACGGTGGGATTTGGATTTGGCTCATCGGTTTTGGAAATTAAGAGCAGTGAACAATGACTACGAATTGGGTTAGATCTCTCCATTTTTCTTGAAATAATTGTTAGTTTCCAAAAAGTGTATTCTTGATGATGTTGTTGATTGTTTGCCTCTAGTTTTACCTAGGAAGAACTATTGTACAATTGTTTATTGATAGTGGAAGTTTTGGAGAGGAGTGCCGTGGTTGTTTTCTTCCTACACCGGGAAGGTTTTTCCACGTAAAATGTTTTTGTTGATTTTGTGCATGTTTTCATTTTGAGCTCTATTATTTGTTTCCTAAAAGATTCACACAAAGAAGAAGAATAGATTTAATTCCGCTGTTTAGAGCTTGATTAAGTCGGATTGAAATTGTGATTCTCCTAACAATAATTTCATAAAACCAGACACTAAACGGTCAATTAAGTGTTCTATGCCAATACAGTGCATGTTCATCTCTGTCATGAAAACAGAGCTGTGGCTGTGGAATGAAAGTTTGGACAAGGTGGCTTGAAGATAACAATTTATATGAGGCTGTCATAACTGAATAATCCTACAGAGGTATGCATTAGAATTTTTAAAAGGTGTTTCTAGTTCAGGTGTATGCACCTGCAGGGCTGCAACATCTTAAGTGTTGGTGCAGATTCTTAAGCAAATCTTCATGTTTTTTATATTATTTGTCGGGCTGGCATGCTTTGGTCTATGATATATATACCCATAATGAGACGTGGAATGGGTGGATCTTAAAGAGGTAAAGCATATATAGCACATATGGCATCTTCTTTCCCTTCCTCTTGCACTAGCTATAATTGTCATCACTAGTTGTGAACTTGTGGTGTTGGAAAAAAAGATGAAATTTATTAAAAAATAGATGTTGGGAAATGTGCCTTGTCCCATATTGCTGTTTTATAATATTTTAAAGAGGTATAAATAGTGAAGAGTTTGTTATTGGTATTTTATTTTTTGGTAAAATATTCTTTTTAAGGAAATTTTTTCCACTTACAAAAATGGTTGTTATATATATATATATATATATTTTTTCAGAAAAAATAACCGTTATGTTCCTTTATTAAGAATATAGCCGTTTATCTTCTTAATTCAGAAAAAAGAGCTGTTGCTCGTATTTATTCACAAAAATATTCGTTACTCGTCTTTAATCTGAAAATGGCTGTTACTTTTCATTACTCAGAATAGCCGTTACATTCTTAATTCCCAGACATTACCGTTTTATTCATAATTGCTACACGTTTTCTAAAGCCTATAAAAAGAGGACTTCAGCTCTCATTTTAACACAACAATTAGCAATCTCAACTCCCTACGAAAACAATTCTCTCTACAATTTTTAAGTATTCTTTTTAGTTTTCCGAGCAACAAATTTTCTGGTGTAGCATTCCAGTCTTCATCAGTGCAGTGAAGTTCTGAGACAGAGATTACGATTCTGGGCTGTTTTATCCTGGGGACGACGAGGCTGTGTTTGCTTGCACAAATTGGGCAGAGCCGCGAAACGTCTTAAAGAGAGCGACCCAGTCCGCGACTCAACCCAAGCAGTTACTTTGAAGTTATCGGTAATATTGTTCCTACACTGTTTTTATAAACTTGCTTCAACAATTTTAAGACGGATTCAATCTGCCATGTCTAGTGAAATGCTAACTGCTGATCTAAACAAACCATTCCGTTTTGAAGGATTACACTTTAAAAGATGGAGACAAAAAATGTTGTTTTTCTTAACCATGAAAAAAGTCGTTTCTGCTCTTACTATTGAAAAACCAATACAGTCCAATCCTCCTACTGAAGCTGTAACTAAGGATTTAGACACCTGGATGGAAAATGATTTTCTCTGCAAAAATTATATTCTTAACGGTTTAGCTGATGACTTGTATGATTATTATAACTGTGATAAGTCTGCTAAGGAAATTTGGGAAGCACTTCAAAAGAAATACGACACTGAGGAAGCTGGAACTAAAAAGTATGTTGTCAGTAGATACATGAAGTTTCAAATGATTGATGGCAAATCAGTGGAAGCTCAATCACATGAACTGCAGAAGATAGCACACGAAATAACTTCTGAAGGTATGACTTTAGATGAACAATTTCAAGTAGCTGTTATAATAGATAAATTACCCCCTGCTTGGAAAGATTTTAAGAATACACTTAGGCATAAAACTAAGGAATTTTCTTTAGAAAGTCTTATAACACGTTTAAGAATAGAAGAAGAAGCTAGAAAACAAGACCAAAGAGATGAAGTACTTGTAGTCTCAAATAATAGTACCAATAAGAAACCTTCCTCTACAATTCTGAAACCTAAAGGTAGAAATATGAAAACTCATAATCGTAGTAATAATCAAAACCGTCACCACCAAAATAGAAATAGAAGCTATCCTCCCCAGAATGGACCTCAACCCCCCTTAATGAATAACACATTCATGTGTTATAGTTGTAATAGACCTGGCCACTTGGCTAGGAACTGCCGGAACAGGAATCGTCCTGCCCCACAGGCGAACCTTACCGAAGATCAACTTATTGCTATGATATTTGAAGTCAATTTTGTTGGTGGATCCGAGGGGTGGTGGGTAGACACTGGTGCTTCTCTCCATGTTTGCTATGATCGAGACATGTTCAAATCCTATTCTGATTCTGAGGATAAGAAAGTGCTACTGGGTGACTCCCACTCCACTAAAGTTGCTGATATTGGTGAGGTGGTTTTGAAGTTTACCTCTGGAAAGACTGTCATCTTAAAGGATGTCCTGCATACTCCAGAGATGAGAAAGAACTTAGCTTCAGGCTATCTTCTTAACAAAGTTGGGTTTACTCAAACCATAGGGGCTGATTTATATACTATAACTAAAAATAATATATTTGTTGGGAAAGGGTACGCCACTGATGGCATGTTTAAATTAAATGTTGAAATCAATAAAACTTCTTCTTCTGCTTACATGTTGAGTTCTTTTAATATTTGGCATGCTAGACTATGTCATGTTAATAAACGCATAATCAAGAATATGAGTAGTTTAGAATTAATTCCTAAACTATCTTTAAATGATTTCGAAAAATGTGATTTTTGTAGTCAAGCTAAAATAACCAAAACTTCACATAAATCAGTAGTTAGAGAATCCGAACCTTTAGAATTAATTCATTCTGATATATGTGAACTTGATGGAAATTTAACAAGAAATGGAAAACGCTATTTTATAAATTTTATAGATGACTGTTCAGATTACACTTATATATATCTAATGAAAAATAAAAGTGAAGCGTTTGACATGTTTAAAATATTTATGACTGAGATTGAAAATCAACTTAATAGAAAAATAAAGAGGTTTCGAAGTGATAGAGGCACTGAATATGATTCCAATATCTTCAATGATTTTTATAAAACTCATGGAATCATTAATGAAAAAACTGCACCTTATTCTCCTGAAATGAATGGAAAAGCTGAAAGAAAAAATAGAACTTTTACTGAATCAGTTGTCGCAATTTTATTAAACTCTGGTGCTGCTTCCCATTGGTGGGGAGAAATTTTATTAACTGTTTGCTATGTGCTAAATAGAGTGCCTAAATCTACAAATAAAATTTCACCATATGAAATTTTGAAAAATAAGAAACCTAATTTAACTTATTTTAAAACTTGGGGTTGTTTAGCCTATGTTAGGATCCCTGATCCTAAAAGAAATAAACTTGCAAATAGAGCATATGAATGTGTATTCATAGGATACGCTGTGAATAGTAAAGCTTATAAACTCTATGACTTAAAAAATCAAGTAGTTATAGAATCAAATGATGCTGACTTTTATGAACACAGGTTTCCCTTTAAAGTTAAGAATAGTGGGGGCTCGTCTTCTAGTAGTTTACCTATAACTAGAACTAGTGAACACACTGAAGAATTAAATACTGAAATTAGAAGAAGTAAACGAGCTCGAACCCTTAAAGATTTTGGGTCTGATTTTTATGCTTATACCTTAGAGGAAGATCCCCAAACTATTAAAGAAGCATTATCTTCTTTAGATGCCAACTTGTGGGAAGAAGCCATAAATGATGAAATGGACTCACTTGAGTATAATAAGACTTGGCATTTAGTTGACTTACCTCCTGGTTGCAAAACCATTGGATGTAAATGGATACTAAAAAAGAAATTAAAACCCGATGATACTATTGAAAAATATAAAGCTCGTCTTGTAGTTAAAGGATATAGGCAAAGGGAAAATGTAGATTTCTTTGATACCTTTTCACCAGTTACACGAATAACTTCCATACGTGTACTTTTCTCTCTCGCTGCTATCCATGATTTAGTAGTACATCAAATGGATGTTAAAACTGCTTTCTTAAATGATGATTTAGAAGAAGAAATTTATATGGATCAACGTGAAGGTTTTGTTATCCCAAGTCAAGAAAATAAAGTTTGTAAATTAGATAAATCTCTTTATGGTCTAAAACAAGCACCTAAGCAATGGCATGAAAAATTTGATAATTTAGTTATCTCACATGGATTCAAAATAAATGAAAGTGACAAATGCATTTATTATAAATTAGAAGATAATATTTGCACTATTATATGTTTATATGTGGATGACATGCTTATTTTTGGATCAAATATTTATGTTGTGAATAATGTGAAAATGTTGTTAAGAGCTAATTTTGATATGAAAGATCTTGGAGAAGCAAGTGTAATCCTTGGTATAAAAATAACTAGGTCTGAAAAGGGAATTTCTCTAGATCAATCTCACTACATTGAGAAGATCTTAAAGAAATATAATTACTTTAACTGTAAACTTGCATGTACTCCTTATGATCCTAGTGTAAAGTTGTTCAAGAACACCGGAGACGGTGTTAGACAAACTGAGTATGCGAGCATCATTGGTAGCTTACGTTACGCTACTGATTGCACTAAACCAGACATAGCTTATGTTGTGGGACTACTATGTAGGTTTACCAATAGACCTAGTGTAGAGCATTGGAATGCTATTGAAAGGGTCATGAGATACCTTAAGAGAACTATGAATCTTGGATTACATTATAAAAAGTTTCCCGCTGTTCTAGAAGGATACAGCGATGCAGATTGGAACACTTTATCAGAAGACTCCAAAGCAACTAGTGGTTATATATTTAACATAGCTGGTGGAGCTGTTTCTTGGAAGTCTAAGAAACAGACAATATTGGCTCAATCCACAATGGAGTCTGAAATGATAGCACTAGCCACTGCTAGTGAAGAAGCAGGCTGGCTAAGAAGTCTGTTAGCTGAGATCCCTTTGTGGGAAAGACCGATACCAGCTGTCTTGATCCACAACGATAGTACCGCGACTATTGCAAAGATTCAGAACCGTTACTACAACGGCAAGAGACGACAAATACGTCGTAAGCATAGCACTGTTAGAGAATTTCTCTCTACTGGAGCTGTAAGAGTGGATCATGTACGTTCTGATGAAAATTTGGCAGATCCTTTGACGAAAGGATTACCAAGAGAGAAGGTTTTCAAAACCTCAAAAGGAATGGGATTAATGCCCTTAGAATGAAGAGTCACTTATGATGGTAACCCAACTTATAGACTGGAGATCCCAAGAAATAAGTTCAAAGGGTAATAACAAGTCATGAAGTGATATGAGATGTATCATGCTATTTATCAAATCTCATTCTATATTGTTAAGAGCATGAAGTCCTGAAGCGATAGAAAAGGATGAGTTAATTGTTAAACTCTTAATGAGTTCTATACTCTATGTGGAGTGGAGTACATAGCTATAGAAGTACTCTTGATAGACTCACCTATGTGAATGTGGAAGTGTGGCCGCTTCCTATGAAATTTTTTGGGCAAAATTTACTAGAGCGTTCACTATACTGGGATACACGTGCATGGCCATAAAGCACGGGCTTTTTCGAACTACACCTTGGAAAGGTTGTGTGTGTGATGATTGTTAGAGATAGAGTTCAAAACTACGAGTTACTCTAGTATATTCTAAAGCATCAACACTATGCAAAGGCTCAAGTCGATAGACACCTTTTCGCTTATGCAAAATCTTATAATTTTAATTGATCGGTTGCTCGATGAAAATTATTTTTTATATAAAATTCAAGTGGGGGATTGTTGGAAAAAAAGATGAAATTTATTAAAAAATAGATGTTGGGAAATGTGCCTTATCCCATATTGCTTTTTTATAATATTTTAAAGAGGTATAAATAGTGAAGAGTTTGTTATTGGGATTGGGCCCCAAGGGGCACCCACTTTTGTGGAAGGGGAGAGGACCTAGGCAAATGTGATACCACACACGCGCACGAGCCGCCGTCCGTCCGACCGACCGGCCGTGCCGTGCCGAGCCGAGTCCGAGTCCGAGTGCGTGTGCGTGTGTGTGAGGTGAGGTGGTATTTTATTTTTTGGTAAAATATTTTTTTTAAGGAAATTTTTTCCACTTACAAAAATGGTTGTTATATATATATATATATATATATATATATTTTTCAGAAAAAATAACCGTTATGTTCCTTTATTAAGAATATAGCCGTTTGTCTTCTTAATTCAGAAAAAAGAGCCGTTGCTCGTATTTATTCACAAAAATATCCGTTACTCATCTTTAATCTGAAAATGGTCGTTACTTTTCATTACTCAGAATGACTGTTACATTCTTAATTCCCAGACATTACCGTTTTATTCATAATTGCTACACGTTTTCTAAAGCTTATAAAAAGAGGACTTCAGCTCTCATTTTAACACAACAATTAGCAATCTCAACTCCCTACGAAAACAATTCTCTCTACAATTTTTAAGTATTCTTTTTAGTTTTCCGAGCAACAAATTTTCTGGTGTAGCATTCCAGTCTTCATCAGTGCAGTGAAGTTCTGAGACAGAGATTACGATTCTGGGCTGTTTTATCCTGGGGACGATGAGACTGTGTTTGCTTGCACAAATTGGGCAGAGCCGCGAAACGTCTTAAAGAGAGCGACCTAGTCCGCGACTCAACCCAAGCAGTTACTTTGAAGTTATCGGTAATATTGTTCCTACACTGTTTTTATAAACTTGCTTCAACATGTGGTAGTTGAAAGCAAAAGAGAAGGAAGAAGTGGCTATTTTTTTCCATGGTATTGAGAACTATGATTTTGACTGTGGATAATGGGTTGTTTTCGACAAGTAGCTAGCTTGTCCCTGTTGATTAATACAATGCTTTGTTCTTTATAGATCTAATATGCGGTGTCTGTAGATCTTGCCGGAGGATATCTGATGGGATGATGGGGATCTAGCTATATCTCATTGAGGGGGCCATGTACTGCAAAGGCATAGAATTAAAAAATTTGTGAATCGTGCTGGTGTCATTCCAGGTGTTGGAAGAGGCAGAGGACCTGAAAAGAGTCATCCCAAGAAAGAATTTCTTTCATCACAAAATGGTATTGGAAAGAAAGTACCCGATGATACTGAATTACTGAACATTGATACATTAGTCAATGAGGTACATATGGTGGACTTCTGGTAAATAAATTTATATGTGTTAATTAAGATATTTATAATTGTCAATTTTGATGTCTTCGGTGGAGTCAGTTTTCGATGCAAGTGATCCATATCTTTTTGAGCTTGAAAAGGAAAAGAAAATGCTGAAAGTAAGATCACTTTTGCATCCTGCCACATCTCTTTGATTCCTCATCATCGAACATTACAAATATCTTACATTTGATGCATGCAGGAGCACGAGTAAGCACTTATTGATGCCATTGTAAAGCTTTCTTATGCATCAAATGGAAACAATGGTAAATAATCCTCCACTTCTGTTATATGCAGCTTCTCCTCCCCCCACCTAACACCAAAAAAGAGAACAAGATCAATTTAATTTTCCAATTGATTATGATTGTAGGTTACTATGCCAGTAAATTTATGGTGCATAGTGATTTATGATGGTCCTAGATTCATATTGAGATCACTGTGTGTATAAAAAGTCTAAGAGGGTTGAAATTATAGTTTCATTATTTAGATATGTTTGAGACGAGACCTAGTAAAGGCATTGTGGGTTAATTAATAGATACTAAGGGTGGCATTTAGAAGTGCTTTATTTTTTTCAAAAAACTGGTTTTGAATTACAAAAGGACATAAATGTTTGTCTATTGATTGAAATAGTTGCATTCATTGAAAATTTTCATGCCCTTTCTTTTCTGTCAACCTTGAACAAGAAGCACAGTTTGATGCATTAATTTGGGTATTTGTTTTCTGTTCTCCATATGATTATTTCCTAATTAGCATAATAATTTTTGCCATTGGAGTTTAATGCTTGCTCGCTTTTATTTCTTCAGGGGAAAGAAAGTTTGATAACTGAACTTAGAAAAGAGTTGATAGTATCCGATGATGAACATAGAGAACTTCTAACAAGGGTTAATTCTGATGAAATCATTGTTAGAATAAGGTATTTGTTTCTTTGCGCCTTGAAACCAAATTATAGTTGGAGTGTTCGAATCTAAGGTTTCCATTCTAAAACATGTTGTTTGTGGCAATGTTGTGAGAGATCCCTAACCATAACTCATCTGTTGATTCTTCAACATCGGTTGGTTCGAACCTCCATTTAGTTTTACTCAAGTTTTATCATGGTCATGGATAGATCACCCAGGTTCAAGTGGTCGATATCAAGTTTCAAGTCACTTAGACCTCGGTTCTTATAATTATCATTATAAACCTACAGTCATAATTAAAAATCGAGATCATATGTCAATATTGTAGTAGTGTTATTATAAATAGAGGTCATCTATATCACTCAAGATTAAAATAATTCTACAAATGATCATCGATTGACATGTTAAGTATAAACAAATCATATACACAGTTTCTAACATATTTGATCTTTTTCTATATGGCATAATATCATATAAAGATACTAATTAGATGTATACACATCACCTGCCCTAAATTAAAATGACTCCATTTCATATGAGCATGGGATGTACTAGATACTTAATCTAAAAATCAGGGCTTTAATTATTCTTCATATATTATTTAAATTATTTTACTTAATCATAATACTCCAATACATATTTATATATATTAAGTTTAAACATACATAAATAATCACTAACTTTAATATTTTATTAATGAATTAATAACATATTTTAATCATAATATTCACGTATATATTTATATATATTGAGTTTAAACATGTATAAATAATCACTAATTTTAATATTTTATTAATGAATTAATAACGGGTAATTATGCATGTAATTATGAATTGATACTCCCATAATTTGCATTTAAAGGCTCTATCCTAATATGTATAACCTGAATTTCGCGGAGCAAAGATCTAACCCAGGTAAATTATGCAGTTGCACCTTCCATAACCCCATATTGTGAGTTAGTACTTGATTGAGCCACCACACTTCCTCTCCCACATTGCCATAAATAATATTAATATCTCCCTAGAAATACCGTACACCCTTATGTACCCTTCATGTCATTGAGCATGATGTCAAATCAGCATTAGAGAAAGCAACAATATTCATATTGCCTATTCGAAACAAAGTCATACCCAGATTCATGGGTAGGCAATGTCATTAAATAAGGATATGCATAAATTGACATAACTTATTCAGGTCTGGTATAATAATGAAGTATTGTAACCGCCTACAACATTTCTGTACAAACTAGCTAGGATCTATGATTGGCTCTCATAAATTTACTAAGACGAGCACTTATACTCATGGAAGAGTTGGCAAGTTTTGATTTACTCAATCCACATCTCCAGCAGAGCTTTAACGTACTTTTGTTTGCGTAAGTGCATGAATTTTGGACCTTTGGTCACTTCCACCCTAAAGAAGTAATTTAGTTTACCGAAATCCAGAATAACCAAGTTGGAGTATAATGGCTAAACATGTAACTTGGTTATGATTACTCTTGTGATGAGTATACATCATGAGGAACCGAAAGACCCCTGGCGTGCTTTTCTCTCAACCCAGCTCTTAACTTTAATCAAACAGCTCCGCTATCATCAAATCAAAAGACTTCTACAAAAGTCACTTTTCTTCATAGAAATTTATTGACAGTAAAAATGTTATAGTTTTTTTTAAAAACGGTCAAGACATACTATTACTATTTTGTCAGTTTTTTTTTTTTTTTTTGTAAATTCGAACAAAAAAAGTATACATGAAAAAAAAAGTTTATCCCAAAAAAATTAAAATTAAAAAAGAATTATTTTATAAGGAAAAAAAATAATGATTTTTTGATGAAAAAAAAAGATTAATAAATATAATATATCTAATAACAAATAAAAAATATGTTTAATTTTTTTTTAAAGAGAATCCTCGTATTCATATTCATGTCATATCCTCATTTCACTTCTCTTCATCCATTGTAGTAAGTAGGGATGAACGTATATGTTATAAAATCAATTGAATCAACCATAAAGACCCCAATCAAACAGTATAAGGTGGTTTTTGTTGGTCTAACAAGTTCGATTTTAGGTCCACAATTAGAAAACAATGGAAATGCTACATAGATAGGAAATAAATCATGCAACAATAAAAAGTAAAAGGCTTTTCAATCAGACTCCAAAACATAAACGATAAAGACTCAGATTATACTATCATGTAACGAGATAAACCCACATCGAATACCAATCTATATGGTAAAATCTTCGAGTTTCTTAAGGCAACTATTCAGCATCAATAATTCACTAATCATAACAAATATATACAATTTGACAAAAGTATAAGTATAAATATCTCTATAAGTCAGGACTACATTACCCTAATTGTCTATTGCTATCTTCGCTCACTATCTCCACAACTACTTGATCTAACACATGGATTTAAATCTCCTCCAAAGCCAACGCCACATAGAAACAATGTGATCAAAAACCATATCAATTATATGTACAATCAACGTGGGAGCCACCTCAACCACAACCAATAGCAATCACTGTCTTAGGAGCTTCTATATATAGCTTAGCTCATTTGCAAGATCACAGTATTGGTCACACCTCACCAATAAAATATTTTGAGGTATTCACAACTTAAGAACTCTCACACATATGTATCACAAACACCGAAAATACACTCAAGATAATTTGTGAAACTGAATCAGAATCGCAAGAAAAATTTGACAGAGTTTCACTTGGATTTTCTAATTGCAAAATATTTAAAAGGGGTTATTTATAAAAAAAATTCCAGCCCAAAGATACCTCGTCGAGGCTTTGCTGGCCATTCATAAGGCCTTACCGAAGGGTACATCGAGGCATACAAAAATTCAACAAATATGTGATTTTTTTGTTTTAAAAATTACAGAGCAATTTTTTCTAAATACTTGCAAATACAACAAAACAAAACAAAAACACAACACTCAACTTAACATGTGTGCTTTTTCTTGAACGTATGAATACATGTTATGAATATTAAGCTTGAATGTAAGAGTTTGAATGAGGAATGCCTCAAGAACTTTTATTGATTTGTTAATACTTTTCTTTGTTCTTTTTGACTTTCTTTGAAACAATTCACATTTTTATATTACCAATTCAGTCATAACAAAAAAGAAAAGAAAAAATATATAATTTTTAAGTTGCACTCATAGTCAAATAAGATTGCTACGAGTGTCTAACTATTATTGGTTTGATTCCACATTTTTATGACTCCACTAATACTATACATGCAAGTCCTTACTAACAAAGTACACCTATTAACTTTGCAACTTCTTAAGCAGTTGCAATTATCTTCATTTTTCCTTGAACGACTTCAACTTTTGTAGCTAATGTTACCCCATTTCTTGAAATTGCTTATGCACATATGATTTATCTTAAATATCACATCCTTCTTCAAACATAACATCAATGATAGTCTCTACACCGCCTTAAACTTAGTGGTACTTTAGTAACATTAAGTTTGCATCTAAGAAACTAGAAAGGCTTTGTTAAGATATCAATAGTTTTTTCATTAGATGACACATGCTACACTCAATTATTTTTGTAAAATTATATCTCGACTAAAATGACAATCCAAATCAATATGCTTTGTTTTCGAATGCAAGATAGGGTTAGTTGTTAATGTAACAAAACTTTTGCTATCATACCACAATGCCAGCATTGTAGGTATGATAATTTTGTAGTTCATTCATGAGGGATGAAAGTCATATGACATTAGCTGTGGCATTTTCAAGGCACATATATTTAGTCTCGACACTTGACCTGGATATAATGGCTTGTTTTCTAGTAGACTAGATAATAGGATTTGCACCAATAAAGATGCATAAGCCAAAAGTGGATCTTCTAGTGTCTAGGTATGAAGCCCAATCAAAATCAGAGAAGCTATTTATATATAGACCTGTAGATGGTTGGAATTCCAAGCCATGATTTAAGATACCATGTAAATATCTTAAGATCCTTTCAACAACACTCCATTCTATTTCTATGGGTTGAATCATATATTAAGACACCTTGTTTACAACAAAGGTAACATCAGGCCTAGTAATGGTGATGTATTGTAGTACCCTCCCCCTCACAATGCTCCTATGTAAGGCAAGATTGTCAAAATCATTACATTCATTAGCACTTAATTTCAAGTTGGATACCATAATTTTAATGGCTGGTTTAACATTCCTCATTTAAATTTTATCTAGAATTGTTTTTATATACCTTGATTGCTTAAGCAATAGATGATGATTAGGGAGAAAGGATACCTCAATACCCAAAAAACAATGAAGAGCTCCTTATCTTTGAGAGAAAATCTTGCATGTAATAGTTTAATGAATTCATCTACTCTGTAAGGATTAGAACTAGTAATAATTATATCATCAACATACGTAATAACACATATCCTATATGAAGGCACAACTAGAAGGAACAATGAATCATCTAATTTTGCTTTAGGAAATTCTAGTTGAATCAGAGCTTTAGATAAAGTATCAAACCAAGCTTGTAGGGCTTACTTAAGTGCATACAATGAGTTATTAAGTCTCCATACATAATTAGGATGTGTTTTGTCAACAAATCCAGTTGGTTGTCTCATAAACACTTATTCATGCAATGTACTATTACGAAATGTATTATTTATGTCTAATTGTTGAAGCACCTATTTTTTGCTAAAAGGAATAGAGATAAGGAACCTAGCCATGTCATGATTAATCATAAGACTAATTTTTTTAACAAAATCACAACCTACAACTTGTAAATAACCTTTAGCAAAAAGCCTAGATTTGAGTTTTTCTAATGAACCATCCACTAATTCTTTGATTTTGAATAGCCATTTGTTATCAATCACCTTTATGTCTCTAGGATAAGTAACTATGTTCTATGTGTTATTTTTAATAAGAGCATTATATTCATCTTTCATAGATTGAAACCATCTTTCATTAGTTAGTGCTTATTTTATAGTTTTGGGCAAGGTAATATTATACAAAACATGAAATACTTTTGGTTTTAAGGCACCAGTATTAGATCGAGTTATCATTGCATGAGTATTAAACTTGAGTATATGTGGCTTTGCAGATGATTCTAGTGTAACATGTGACATTTTTTTGATAGGTTGGATTGATGGAGGAAATAATGTTAGTGTCATTTATCAAAAGAGTGATTAGGTAGAGTAGCATTAATGGGAAGTAAAGGCACAGGGATGAAAACACTATTTTGAAGGTGTCAGAGCTAGGTTGACTGATATTAGATAAGACATTTTCTGAGACATGTGTAGGACTTTCTACAAAATTTGGAGAAGTGGGTTTGGAAATTGACCTTTCATTGGAAAAGATAAGCACATCAGACTAAGAGAAGACATGCATAACTTAGCTAAGTACTAGTGTCCTTTGTATTGGAAAAAGGAAATAAAGACTTATCAAAGACAATATGTATAGAGATGATATTTTTCCCTTTACAAGTAAGCAATTTATACCCTTTGTGACAAGGGTTACCCAACAAAAACACAAGGATTGGATTTAAAATCAAAATGATATTAATTATTTGTTCTACTTAAAGGAAGACATCTACTACTAAAGATTCTTAGGAAATGATAATCTGGTTTAGTTAGGAATAATGCCTTCAAAGGACTTTTTTGATCAAGCATTGTATTAGGCAATCAATTTAACAGAAAAGTTACAGCATGGAAGACTTAGGCCATTTTTCTCTACTATATGAGGAAAAGATATTGGTCTAGAAATACTAGCTTCTTCTAGCAAGGAATTCATTCCATCATACTCACCCCTCCATTATATTGTAGTCTTTTAATTTTCTAACCAATCAAAAATTTTGATTTAGCTTTAAACTGTACAAAGGCTTTTTAATAGTCACATTTTTCTTTCAAAAAATCAATTTAGTTGAACCATGAGAATTCATCAGTGAAATGCACATATTATCTATACACGAGGCTAGACACATATGGTAAAGGTCTCCACATATCAGGATGTACAAATTCTAAAGGTGTTTTAGATTTATTCAAAGATGATACAAAAGGTAATTTGTGATTCTTGCCTAATTGGAAAGAACTACAAACATATATGGTTCTATTAATACCTTAATTGATTTCTCTAATATTACAACTATGTATTACATCCTTTGCAGTATGAAAGGAAGGATGTCCCAACTTCTTGTGCCATAGATCTATATTGTAATTACTATTATAAGAGTATTAATAAAAGCTGAGTTAGCACTAATGTTACCTTATGCTTCACTTATATATGCTTGTGGTTTTCTTGACTGATACAAATGGTGCATCTGAATAGACTTGTGAATTGCTACATCAAATGAATAAAATCCATTTATAAGACTCTCTTGCATTAACCTCTAAATCGTAGCCTAGTCCTTCACATATATACAATTATCATTAAACTTCATATATACATCGTTAGCTTTCATGAATTAAGACACTAATTAAAAAGATTCTTAGTAATAGATGCTACTTGTAGCCTATTTTTCAAAAAATAAACTATGCATCTTGATTGTAGGTAAGAGAAGTAGATGACATAATAATGTTAGAAATTTGAATTCCATTATCATTGCCTACTTAAATTTTTTCCTTCCAAGCCAATTCAATTATTATATCCAAATTCAAAGAATCTACAATGATGTGATGAGTAGCACTACTATCAGGAAACCATGTTGGATCACACACTGGGTTAGCATATATCACATTTACAGTAAGTAGCATCCCCTTCTTCTAATATAGCATAGAGGCTTGTGTATTTCTTGTGAAGCAATTGGAGAGTTTCATGCATAACACTCAATTTGTGGAGCTACCCTAGTAGCTTGTGTGTAGTTCATGGTAGTATTTTGCACAAGTTGAGTATATAAATTCATAATAGCTAATTAAGCTTGAGGTTGATTAGCCTTAGAGTATATGTTTATTGAAAGAGTCCATGACCCGGTATATGACTAGGGTAAGGAAATAAGACTCCAAAAAGAGTCGACACTAATTTGCATAAACAATAATATAAACAATTATACAAATCATGCATCAAAATCACATATAGCATAATATCAAAACCTATATAACTTGAATAATAGATATAATATATCAAAGAAGAAAAAAGTAAACACAAATGTTTTCTAATCATAGTTTATGCTTCAATATGTTGGAACATATACATAACAAACTCAAATTATACTAGCTTAACATGTGAGAATTGATAGAACACGAGTTGTGTTCAATGAATACATAAGTATACATATCGCAACAAGTATACACAAGTATAAATATGACAACAAGTAATATAATGATAACAAAATATCATTTCTATGGAAACTATGTTATCATAAACTAATTTTTATAACAAAAAAATAAAAATAACTTTTTTGTGTTTCTATATTTTAAGAAAGAAAAATTAAAAGAATAAAAATAATTAATTAAATCAGATTTGAAAATTAAGAAGATATATGAGAAAATATCTAGGAATACTTCATCTCCCAATTTTCTAAATATGTGAATCACTAAAACCCCCTAATATAATTATCAATCAATTACATGATCAATTAAAGCTAGTCTAGCATGTATTCCTCTCTCATGTGAATTAAATTGTTTACTACTCATTAAGTTTATCAATTATGGATCACATACATAACAATCATATATCTTTGTCTAAAAATTATGCATGTTATTTAATCAAAACAAATAATTAAATAATTCTCTTAAATATATTTAATTACTTCTATAGATCAATTTTTGGTCAAACCATTACGAGCATAAAAATTAGATTAAATAATATAATTAATTTAAAATCATAATTTGAGTAAAATATTAGATCATAACATGATGAAAATTGGGTTCATAAAACCCTAGATTAATAAATCAACTAAACATAATTTTGTTCATAAAGCTCATATTTTTCATAAAGAAAAAGATAAAAATTTATAAAAAAAAAAGGAGGAGAAGAAGAAATATAATCAATCTCTTGAACTATATTACCAATCTCCTCTTCAATCTACACCAAAATTGTATCTCTTTTTGAATTTTTTTGTGTTTTTCTCTCTTCTTGGCTCCAAAAATAGAAAAAAATTATCTTATTTTTGGCTCCTTAGGTTTTATGGGGTAATTAGGGGGTTAAATATAACTCAGGTAGAATTTGGACTGTCATATCAGCTTCAGATCAAGGGTTGAGATCAAAACAAGCAAAATTAACAATACTTGCAAATAAAAAAGTGACACGTGAAATTTACTAGGCGAATTAGATAACGACACATGGCAAGGGAGACTAGTCTCAATCAACACACATTGAGTCAACACCATATGGTAGGATGTGATTTACGGTTGTAATGTATGGTGTCAGGTGGAATGAAAGGACGAATCAGGTGACAACGCATGGCCGGAGCATTGACCAAGCGGTGAACTCCGAATGAACATAGTGCTGACACATGGTGAGACGTTGTATCACTCTATACACGCAGCTTTGCATGATTTGCCTGCTTCAATTACGTGTCGTCCACCTTGCTTGCTTTGTTAACTCTCTTTCTTATATGGCATCCACATGACAGCTTCTGATTGGTCCTATATTAAAAATCCATAAAAATCCTAAAATATTCTTAAAATTATATTTTCATCTCTTTTCACTAGAAATTTCATATTTTAATATTTATAATCCCAAAATTACTACTTACTAAATAAAACAAGCAAATATTATGAAGAAAAGTGTACTGATGACTCTACTTTCATAGAGTCATCACATCTCCAAACTTAACTCTTTGTTTGTCCTAAAGTAAAGCCAAGTCTAACTAAACAAAATTACATAAGTAGTATATATATGCATATTTAGTGAAAACTATCCCTTTCAAAAGTTGTACAATTCTATAACAAGGAGGTTCACATATTCGTCAATAAATTTTCCATCAATACAAGGATATGCAAAGTTTTTGATGAACTGAGTGTAAATGTGTGACACATGATATCATCCAATGCACTCATGAAATGAGTATGCTAGTCAATTCAATCTTAGAATAAGTTTCAAAAGTCTATTTTTCACATCCCTCTCTACTAATATAAATATGCATTTAGCTAAAGATCAATAAGTACTTTACATGCTTGTAATGTGAGGCTTAAGTGAGGGTCGATAAATGAAGACATTTAGGTTCTTTCCACTTCTTTTTATTCATCATGACATTTTTAACTATAGTTGAGATTTAACTTGATATTTTAATGCACCTTCTATTTTCACTATTTTCATATTCTTTTATTCTACATCTTCTTTTTTTGTAACTTTACAACACCCTCAAATTTATTTGCAATTTAATTTTATTTTTCTTTAGAGGGATAATCGTGTTGTAATTTTTTTATAAGATGTATTATATTTTATCTCACTCTATAACACATAAGTGTATTTTTTTTCTTTTCACATAAGAGCAAATAAAAATGATAAATAAAACATAAAAGTAAATATTAATAAAGAGAGAGTAAATAACTGACAAAAGGAAAAGCAAAAAACAGTAGAACAAATAATCAAAGAATGTATAAATTAGTGCAAAAAGTGAATAATATAGCAACAAATTAAAAATAAGAAATAAAAGAAATTACAAAGTAAAACTGAAATAATCAGACAGAAAAATAGCAATTAAAGGTCCACTAAAAGATTAGCAACACCTTGATAAAATATGTTATTAACTCAATATAACATGCATAGTCAGCAGAAATGAAAACATCAGTTCTAACAATCAGACAGAAAATTACTGAAAGGAAAAATAATAATTAGTAAAAGCATATAGAAGCTTTTACAAAAGACACACCTGAAGAAGTGCAAAACATAAAGATGTTAAGATGATTAATAAAGAGGTAAAGCAAAACACAATTATTAGTCATACTAACAGATAAGTACTGAGTGATAATAAAAAAGAAAATGAAGTAATAAAACGTTACTGCTAGCAATAATGTTAAAAGCACACTTTGAGCTTAGAATAAACAACTTAAAAAAAAAGCTACCAAACGGAATAGTAAAACATATTCAAATAATATGCTTAAGAACCCATTTTAAACAGAGCCAAGAAAAAAGCAATACTAAAAACTGCTATAAATAACGTTTAGGTAAAAACCTGTTGAAGACTAAGTTAATAGCATAAATAAATAAAAGAGAAACAAATTCAAAGAACACCCAGTTTTTGCACAACTTGTTTGTCCGGTAAATTGACGGTAAGAAAAAAATAATTATCTTTTAGATCGTAGGAAAATAAACAGTGGACAAACAAGTCGAAGAGCTAAACCAATTGATGTAACAAAAATATTATGGGATTGATTTGTGTTACAAGTATATGACTCCCTGCCATATTATCATAGACTTAAATTTAATTTTTATTCGTGTAATATTTCTTTTATTTAATAAAAAAATATTATTTCTCTTCCTTTCTTTAAAAGAAGTAATAAACAATCAAGATTTTATTTGAAATATAAATTAAAATGAATCAAAATTCCAATAAAATATAAAAATTTAATTTATAATAAAATAAAGATAAGACAAAAAGGAAGATCAAGTCTTATCTTACACTATCTCTTTTAAGATATATTTTGTTTGAGATTAAAGAAAAAAAATACCTCCTAAAATACTACCAAAAACTATTCTGGTAAACTAAATTTTACCCATTCTCTATCACATTGAACTTTGCTCTAGAATAGAAATTTTATAAAAAGAAAAGAATTTATAGTAGGGAAAAGAGATAGAGAGACTTGTTGAATTTTATGTGTTTTTTTATGAGCTGTAGAGCCAATTATATTGCATTTATGGTTGTTAGAAATTAACTGATTGCAACTAATGACATTCAAAGCTGTTAAAACAGTTACAATAAGTGTTATTCAAGTTGCTAAAAAGTGCTTTTATAACAACTAAAATAACTCTCTACTAGTCACAAGAAAATTCAAGAGTTATTTCGAGAAGAAAAAGAAAAATCACATGTAGAAAATATTGGACCTACAAGGCCCACCAAGATTGAACGACATTCATGTCTACAAGATGTGCGGGCACGCAATTGGAGTTCTAAAGTGTTGATCTAAACATTCGAGGATTTGCACCAATAATGCGTGCACACAAAAAGACAGCCTTTTTGCTCATGGCATTCAATATCTATTGAAACTATTATAGCAAATGTCATTGAAACTGCTAAAAAAAGCTTTAATAATAGCTTAAATAACTCACCAACGATCACAAAAAAATTCAAGAGTTATTCTGAGAAGAAAAATAAAAATCACATATAGAAAAAAGAGGACGATGTAAGGCTCATCAAAATTGAACAACATTCATGTCTGCAAGATGTGCGAGCACACAATTGGAGTTCTAAACTTTTGTGCTGGATATCCGAGGATTTGCACCCATGATGCGGGGACACCTAAAGAGAGCTTTCTTGCTAATGATATTCAATGGCTGCTAAAAAAGGATTTTATAACTACTCAAATAACTCTTCAATGATCACAAGAAACTCAAGAGTTATTATGAGAAGGAAAATAAAAATCATGTGTAGCAAAAACCGAACCATACAAGGCCTATTGAAATTAAACAACATTCATGCTTGTAGGACATTACGACACACAATTAGAGTTCCAAATTTTTGTGGGAATATCCAAGGATTTGCACCCATAATGGCACACGAAAAAGAACCTTCTTGATGCACTAGCGTAGCTCTAATAAGAAACCAAATGCTATAAAAAGTGTTTCATGTGTTTTTAGTTTTTTACGTGGAACAAACATAAACAACCTTTTTTTCCTTCTAAATTAGTGAATTTTGATATTTAATTTTTCATTCACCTTAATATCATTTTGAAACGTAAATATATGATTTCAAAATCCTAATAAAAAATCATCTAAATCAATACCACATATAAATTATGTATTGAAAACCCCTTCTTTTCCACACTTAGTAAATAATAAATGATAAATATTATAGAATATATAAATTACATAAAAGCTATAAATTACAAATAAAAATGATAATAAAATAAAAAATTAAGATAGGAACAAGACCTGTGTTTTACGGTGTCTTTAACATAAATATTTATGGGATATGATTATTTGTATATTTATTTCTCTTTGCATCTAATCTGTTTGTTTTATTATTTTTTGAATGTTAAAGGTTTACTTGTTTATATTATATATAATTAACAACTTACTTTTCGATTGCTAATTAAATTTTTTTCCTTCAGCTTTAGATTATCTGTGTGCTGACCTTGCACTTTATCAGATTTATTATCTTTAATTGCTTTAATCAGTTTACGTAGGTGTGTTTCAAATATTAATTTGTTTGGTTCCTTTGTCGTTACCAATCATTTTTAAATCTATGAACTTGCCTTTTATATAAATTGAAACCTTTTCCTAACGTGGTTTTAAGATTTGGTTGTTCTTTGTGTGCTTTTCACACAAAAGAAATGACATACTAGATGATCACTTCATTGTCTCAAATTAAGAATTTTCATAGGTGTGTTTCAAATATTAATTTATTTGATTCCTTTGTTGTTACCAATTGGTTAATCATTTTAAAATCTATGAACTTGCTTTTTATATAAATTATTGAAACTTTTTTTTTCGTGGTTTTAAGATTTGGTTGTTATTTATGTACTTTTTAAAAAGAAAATGGAATCCTAAATGAACATTCATGTATTCTAAACTAATAGCCTAATTGCAATAGTTCTCAATACTATGTGATTGGTTATAATGTGAATGTTATAACGTGAAAGATATTATAAGACCTTGTGTGATTCATGGAGTTGATCTAATGTTATTGGTTTTATTTCGTTTGAATCCTGCTATGATAAAGAAATAGAAGAAGTTCAAAAATTCAACTTTATCAAAAGGTGGAGAACATGAGAAAGAAGATGATGTTTTATCTTATCATCATGAATTTGGTACAATTTTGGATTAAAGAAGCTCCCAAGCAAGTAATACTGAGAAAAAATTTCAATTTATTAATGCTATTGATTGATTACATGTGTGAGAACTATATTCTAAACAACTTAACTAACTCATTCTAAAATGAAGTATTGCAAGAAAAAATAAAAAATTTGTTAATTTTGTGCATAATTTATAATTTAGAGAATTGTAAGAAAATGTGAATTTATATTAAATTAACGCATATGTAATAAGATAAAAAAAAATCTAATTATTGTATATATAATTAATTATTAAATTTAAGTAATTAATGGCATATATATGCTTAAATTACATAAACATATGGGATTATGATTCCATAATTATTTGAATAAGATTCAATTAATAATTTAAGTATTTTATTTTAATATTAAAGAGATTTATAAGAAAACTCATAATGAAAATTAGTCATTGAAATCTCCTATATCTTATAATTTTTGATAAAATTACTCACATATTTAGAGTAATGATTACGATTATCTTTAGTTATTTTAAATTTTATTTAAGATTTTTTTTATTGATTAAGTAAAAAATTATTAATAATTAAAATATTGTTAATTATCTATATTATAATTATTTATCTTAAATAAAATAAATAATCATTATTTTTTGGTTAATTATCATAAATCTAATATATTGTTTTACTTATGTTTTGTTAAAATATTAATAATTATCTAGATTATATATTTTTATAATTATTTAACTAAACATAACCAATTTTTTAACGATCAATAATCTTAATTTTTTACATATATATATTAAAAATTATTTTTTTCATAGTTATAATCTTAATTTTTCACACAGTTATATATATACATGGGACCCGCTCCGATTATCAATGATTTAGAAAAATAATATTGTGAAATCATAATTATCTTTACGTGAAAATATTAAAATATAGAACTTAATAAATATAAATATTTAAATTAATTATTCTTAAAATTAAAAAAATATTATTAATAATTAAAAAAATGTATCATTAGATTGTATTTATTCAAAAAAAATAATAAAATACATAAATTTTTGTTCTCGGACATGATAAAAACCATTATAATTTTAAAAAAAATTATTAGTTTATGCACCGCAAAATATAAATCAAAATATCAAAAAAATTAATTTATTTTATATTAATATTTTTATATTGCAAATTAAGATAATTTTTTAACGTGCCATAAAATATTAGAAAGAAAAAAAGTGTCAGATTAATTCTAAAATTACATTTAGAATTGCACTTGAAATATTAAATTATTATCTTAGTTACAAAAAATCTCATTATTTTTGTTAACTAACCAAATAAAGGATTAGGCATAAGAGGTTAAATAATTTCATTAGTGCTATATGGTATAATTATTTGATTAAAAAATAGACAATTACTTTCTACTAAAAAGAAAGTCATAATTTTGAATTCTTCAAACCAATCCTAAAATATTTTAGTCATGAACGATTTTAAATTCTAGAAAAAAGGCCTATTAATTCATTTTTTAAGATTAATATTAGAACAAGCAAATAAAAATATAGTTTTTTTTAGTTGTCCTTTCATCTTTTTTTACTCATTAATAATAAAATTTATTAAAATAAAATAAAATTATAATTTAATACAAGTCTCTAATATAATAAAAGTGCTTATTTATTAAAATGATAGAAAATTATAATTTAAAATAATTAAAATATAAATAATATTAGCTAATAAAATAAATTTTAATTGATTATTATTTTAAATATACCAAAATGGAATTAATTATAAATATAAAAAAATAAATTGTCCAAAATATAAGAAATACGTTATATAAAAATTAAGAAAATGTGTAGAATTCGACTCTATGACGTTGACAAATCATATATCCTTATTTTCTTTGCAATATAGGTGATACTCTCATAAATATTTTTCGTTATCTCTCACTATCCAAAAATATAAAAAGAGAAAAGACACGTGGGTTACACAATTAAATTAAACTATTCAATAGTTTTAAAATTTTAACAAAATTGTTCAAAAATATTTGCGACTCCATGTAATAATAATAAATATTAAGATAAGATGATGCATATGCAATTAAATTTTAAACATAATAAATAATAAAAAAATATTTTTTTTAAACACTAACTCTAAAATAAGATTTTTTAACCTTCATATATGCGTTCAACTCAATTCAACTTATTGAAATGTAATGTAATGAACTTATAATTTTTAAAAAATTAACTCACTTAACTCATGAACTTAGATAATCACTAGTGACTTGAGCTCATGAGCACTTTCTTACCTTATTTAATAAAGATAGAAAATAAAGAATCAAACTAAGAAATCAGATATAAAATGAAAAAATTATCAAAATATAATTATTAATTATTATTACAAAGTTAAAAAATATTAATATTAAGTTAATTAATAAATAAATAAAAATTTATATTATAATATTATAATAAATATAGAATTTCAAAAACAAATAGTAAGTTAAATTTGATAGAATATTTTTAACAATTTTTGAAATATAAACTATAATATCTCATAATTGAGATTAAAGATATGATTATTAAATTAGTTTTAAAATTTAAATTGTATTAATTTATAATAACTTATAATTAGATCTATATATCATTGAAAATATCAAATATTCTATTTTATAAGAAGTTATGCTTATTTTATTAAATATTATTTATATTCTATTAAATATTTTTGAAATAAAAAATTTATTAATTCAAAAAATATTGTGATTTATTTCATATATCATTAAAAATATCTTGAAGTTTATTTTTTAAAAAAATTTACATTTTATGATTTTGAATTTTCTGGAAAGTTATATACACTTTGTTAATGATTGTTGAGATTTAGAAAAATATTTTTTACTCATTTTTAAAATATTAATTGTATTAACTCATAAAATTATATGAATCATTTCGTATACCATTAAAAAAATTCTATAAGCTTAGTTTCTAACAGATTTTACAATTTTTGATTTTGAGTATTCTATAGAAAGTTATGCACATTTTATTAATGATTATTTAGACTTAATAAAATATTTTTTACTCATTTTCAAAATATAAAAAAAATTAATTCACAATATTTTATGAACCATTTAATATACTATTATAAAGTTCTAAAAGTTTAATTTCTAATAAAATTTACAGTATGTGATTTTGAGTTTTTTCTATGAAGTTTTGTACATTTTACTAATGATTGTTCGGATTCAAAAAAACGTTTTGTACTCATTTTAAAACTATTAAATGAATTAATTCATAATATTTTATGAATCATTTCATATATTTTAGAAATTTTTAAAAATCTAGATTTGATAGAATATTTTTAACAATTTTTGAAATATAAACTATAATATCTCACAAAATATTAAAAATCATTTCATATATTTTAGAAATTTTTAAAAATCTAGATTTGATAGAATATTTTTAACAATTTTTGAAATATAAACTATAATATCTCACAAAATATTAAAAATCATTTCATATATCATTAAAAAAATTCAAAAATTTAATTTCTAAAAATTTTACAATTAATATTTCAAGTTTTTTAACAGAACTTAGCTTAAAAAGTTAAAAATTAAAAATTAGTTATCAAACAAATAATAAAAATGTGTTATTATATCTAAAGGTGAAATAAAACCATACCAAGATCAAATCTTTAAGATAAGAAATACTAAACATCTAAAGTAAACAAAAAAGGTATTATATTATCAAATTTTATGATTTATAACATTTGAACGCATTCATAAATTATGATTGAAATTCATTCCATTAAAATGAGAAAAAAAGGAAAGCATACACACCTTCCGTCTTTACATTCCACGGACTTTCAAACATCTAACATTAAACTCTTGTACATACTTAAACACAAAAGAAATATTGTTTAACAACCTACCATAATAATTCATTTTCATCTTTTTATTGAATTTCATTATCTAATTTTTAACATAATATGAAATAAATTTTACACACCAACCTAATAACAATAAAAAGTAATAATTATAGTTTTGATGTTAATTAGTACTGAAATAATGACTTTCTGCAAACATGTATACTAGATCAATGTGTGTGATTATTTTTATCTATTTATTATTAAATTTATGAAATAATTCTTGTTTTTATTAATACATAATAGATATTTCTAGACACCAAGAGAAAAATAATTATCTCTTGTTAAAATAAAATAAAAAATCATCCCAAAGGAATAGCTAATGTACACTTCATTTATCCTAAACAAAAAAATATAACACATTATTTTTAGCATAAAAAATGAAAAATAATTAAGGAAATACAAGAATTAAGAATTAAAAAAAAGTCTAAATGACATTATTTTGACGTGTCATTTTCTCAAGAGTTATCTTATTTTTTTTATTTCAATTTTAAATTATAAGTGAAATAATCTTGAGTCTTTTATTGTAAATTTAAAATAGCAAATTTGACATTATGATGTTGTATATCTTAAACAATTCATAAGCGAAATAGAATTCGAAAAGCGTTCGATTTTAATTTTAAATAAAGATATTGACAAAAAAAATTAAAATTAAGATATCAATTTTTTTAAAAAAAATCAGCTAATTAAAATAAAATATCCATGAAGTTAATTAAAACCTAACAAACATCCCATTTTAAAATTGTTTATATAAAAAGAAGAAAGATATAATTTCTTTAATTTTTATGTTAATTATTTTTACAGACTAATCTCTATTGTATATGATAACAATAATTCCTAAAAATGGAGATAAATATCAATAATGTCACCACTTGTAATTAAAGCAAAAAACTTTAAAAAAAATCCCCAAAATAAAAAATGACACAGCAAAAAATATATAAATATATTTATTTTTGATTATTAATTAGAGTTTTAATAAATCTTTTCATTTAATTTGATTTTTTCTTTAATATTAATAAAAAGATAGTAACATGTGAGCAAAGCTTTTATCATTTTGAAAATAATAAAGAAGGAACCAAAACCCCTAGCCTTAAAACAGATGAAGAAAGATAAATTAAAAAGAGAATGGATATGGCCTCAAAGCTAAAAAAAGAAAGAAAGTAAAAACAAAGCAAAAAAAGAAAAATCTGAAATAAAACCTTTGACTGCCTCGTAAATCTTAATCTTGTAGCCTTTAGATTATTCACAAAGGATAGCCTTAGTTTGTCTGAAACAAAAACAAAAGCGAAAGCACATGCACCAAATCTTAATTGATTTCCTCATCACTTTTTCAATTTATTGACTTGTTCTAGTGATAATTATAGTTGCCTGTAGATTATGATTTATCTTTAATTTTTTCTATTTCTGTCTAAGAATATTATTATTATTTATTATATTTCAAATAACTACCTACCCATCTACTTAGATTTTCATACCAAATCTTACTATTATTGTTACTCTTCAATTAAATAACAAACCAATGGGATACACTACATATGACTGGACAAGAATATTATTATTATTATTTTTAATTAATAAATATGTAAATTGTTACTCTTCAATGTATCTCTTAATTGCCTATATTAAGTGGGGAAAAAATTGTTATTCATCACTCTTTTTTAAAATATATTAATTTTAAATTTTATTTATCTAAAATATATGACGTAATGAATGATAAATTTTCTCCAACAAAAATATACAAATATTCCATGAAATCATTTTTTTCCGCTTTTGACAACTTTTCATAAATTCCTTGCTATAAAATAAAAGCATTTAATTGGATAGTTTATAACGTTTTGGGAAATTGGGATAACTATTACGCACTCCATATAACGTTTCATTTTTTATTAATTAATTGTATGTTTATGTCTCATATTAAAATATTTATAAATTAATACTTTAATCAATAAAGAACTATACAAACTGCTATATACTAAGGAGCGCTCTCATTCAAATAGACCCACCCCAATTATAAATTATAACCACCACAACAACAATATATACATATATGCCATCACCGGAGTCCCAAAAATATTACGAGGAAACTAAATTGTAATTTTTTTTAAATAAAATAAAAAATTATTTTAAATATTTATAATTAAAAAATATATCATGTTAAATATATAAGAAAATATTAAAAATTATAATAGATTCTTCTCAATTAAAGACAAAAAATTTATGTTATATTATAAAAAAGATATAAAATTTACAAATTATAACTTAAAACAAAAATTATCTAACATAATTAAAAATATAATAATTTAATAAGTTTTAATATTATACATGTATAAATGTTAAAAATTAAAAATAAAAGATTTTTTTTAAATATAAAGAATAAAATTTGATTTAAGATTTTAAGTTTTAAAAATATATATAGTTAAAAAAATAAAATATTAATAAATACAAATATTTTTTTGTTTGTGCTTGTTACATCTATGAAATAAATCGATTTTGTAGTAATGATAAAAATAAATGAAAAACTATTGAAAAGATATTAAAAATTTCATATTAAAAATAAAAAAACTAATAAAATAATATTAAATATTAAATAATATAATATTAGATAAAATAAAAATTTAGAGTTAAATAAAATATGAAAAACTTTAAATATATGAATAAAAATACCTTAATAATTTTAGTTTTAAGTTTATTATCATGTTTTTTCTTATTTTAATTTTTATAATATTTTACGTTAACATATTCTTATAATGATCTAAAGTTAAATATACAAAATATTTATGAATTACACTATATGAAGTTAATAAATATTTTTATATAACATATATTATTATAATTTTATGTGTGCAATTAATTAACACGGATAAATACATAAATAAAAATATTACTTTTATTTATATGTCTATTAAATATTATTGGTACATAAAATAATATCTTAAAATATGTAAACAAAAAATTAAACACAATATGTTTTATAATAAAATATTTATTTAATTTTAAATATATATATATATTATATATATATATATATAATTTTTTGTAAATGTTTTTTTACTCAAAATACAACCCTACCCATCTCACTCGTCGCCTAAGTTATTATTTGTTTCAATTATAATGATTCATTAGTATATAACTCATTATTTAATACGCAAGTACCCAAATTTTTACCTACGTGACCCAAAAGTACCGAATTTTTAAATTCGATGACAAGTTCTAAATATATATTTAACAAATCAAATAAATGATTAATTGATTCTTATATATCATTATCTGTTATATATGAAGTGAAAATTTCACCCATGATGGATGATTAGGCGTGAAAATTACAAAAAAAGAGAAAAAGAAAAAAACGAAAGAAAGAAAGGATTTATATATTATCAAGTTAAAACTCTATATACCGTTCAAAAACTTATATATTAAATGTATCAAAGGTAACATACATTAATAACACTTTAGTCTATTGAATATGTTCTTATCAACTTTTATATTTTTGAGACATTTTTGTATCCTTAGCCAAAGGACTTTGATAACTAAAAATCACGTGTCACACTTTGTTTACAAAAACTTGGTACAATTTTTTTATATATTTTTAAATAGTTTGTAAGTATGCGAATCACTTTATAAAAATAATAAATATATTTTAAAAGTTATCTAAATAGAAATTATGTGATTTTTAAATAATTCAACAAAATTCTTAAAAATAAAAAATAAACCTAAACATACTATCATAATTGTTTTGATTTAAAAATCATATTCTAATTACATAAAATTAAAAAATAGATTTGAAATATAGTATGAATCTAATAAAATCATAAATCTAACTTTTATATTTTCAATCTATTACAAAAAAAATTATATTTTTTGTAATAAACTTTATATAATTCTTATGTAAATAAATAAAAATTTATTTATTATATAAAAATATTTATCTAAATTAATATTTCACAAGTATAACAACATTACTAATATCACATTATATTTTTAGCTAAACATACTTAGATTTAATAAATAACTAATAAACTAAATATAACAATAAACTAGTACATAAAATTAATTCTAAAAATAAAATAATACAATTAAAATTAGTATCTTAATTGTATCTTTCCACATACATAACTTCAATATTGTTTTGAATTTAAAAAACCTCCAAACAGATTTACCTAAACTGCTTATTAAATAATAAAAAACACTACATAACAATTGAAGCTAAACTAAATCATAAGTTGCTAAAGAAATTTGAAATAACTAAAAACTAAATAGAACAAAATCAGACTTGTGCAGGTGTAGGATGAGAAATATGAAAAGGGAAGTGAAAAAATGCTACAAAATGGAGAGAAATACAGATCATATGATCACACGTAATAGCACACTTTTTCATTGTTGTGGCCTACATCAATCTGGCACGTATTTCATTCACGGTCCAAAGCTCTCACGCCATAGTGCACTCAAAGCACCACCAACAATATATACATATATGCCATCACCGGAGTCCCAAAAATATTACGAGGAAACTAAATTGTAATTTTTTTAAATAAAATAAAAAATTATTTTAAATATTTATAATTAAAAAATATATCATGTTAAATATATAAAAAAATATTAAAAATTATAATAGATTCTTTTCAATTAAAGACAAAAAAAATTATGTTATATTATAAGAAAGATATAAAATTTACAAATTATAACTTATAACAAAAATTATCTAACATAAGTAAAAATATAAAAATATAATAATTTAATAAGTTTTAATATCATACATATATAAGTGTTAAAAATTAAAATAAAATATTTTTTTTAAAATATAAAAAATAAGATTTGATTTAAGATTTTAAGTTTTAAAAATATATATAGTTAAAAAAATAAAATATTAATAAATACAAATATTTTTTGTTTGTGCTTGTTACATCTATGAAATAAATCGATTTTGTAGTAATGATAAAAATAAATGAAAAACTATTGAAAATATATTAAAATTTTCATATTAAAAATAAAAAAATAATATAATATTAGATAAAATAAAAATTTAGAATTAAATAAAATATGAAAAACTTTAAATATACAAATAAAAATACTTTAATAATTCTAGTTTTAAGTTTATTATTATGCTTTTTCTTATTTTAATTTTTATAATATTTTACGTTAACATATTCTTATAATGACCTAAAGTTAAATATATAAAATATTTATGGATTACACTGAAGTTAATAAATATTTTTATATAACATATATTATTATAATTTTATGTGTGCAACTAATTAATGTAGGATAAATACATAAATAAAAATATTACTTTTGTTTATATGTCTATTAAATATTATTAGTACATAAAATGATATGTTAAAATATGTCAATAAAAAATTAAACTCAATATGTTTTATAATAAAATATTTATTTAATTTTAAATATATATATATATATATATATAATTTTTTGTAAATTTTTCTTTTACTCAAAATACACCCCTACCCATCTCACCCGTCGCCTAAGTTATTATTTGTTTCAATTATAATGATTCATTAATATATAACTCATTATTTAATACGCAAGTGCCCAAATTTTTACCTACATGACCCAAAAGTACCGAATTTTTAAATTCGATGACAAGTTCTAAATAGAAATTTAACAAATCAAATAAATGATTAATTGATTCTTATATATTATGATCTGTTATATATGAAGTGAAAATTTCACCATAATGGATGATTAGGCGTGAAAATTGCAAAAAAAAAAAAAAAAAAGAGAAAAAGAAAAAAAACGAAAGAAACAAAATTATTCATTTGGTGTTTGTTTAGGATTTATATATTATCAAGTTAAAACTCTATATACCATTCAAAAACTTATATATTAAATGTATCAAAGTTAACATACATTAATAACACTTTAGTCTATTGAATATGTTCTTTTCTAGGAAAAATATTTTCAACTTTTATATTTTTGAGACATTTTTGTATCCTTAGCCAAAGGACTTTGATAACTAAAAATCACGTGTCATACTTTGTTTACAAAAATTTAGTACAATTTTTTTATATATTTTTAAATAGTTTGTAAGTATACGAATCACTTTATAAACACAATAAATATATTTTAAAAGTTATCTAAATAGAAATTATGTGATTTTTAAATAATTCAACAAAATTCTTAAAAATAAAAAATAAACCTAAACATACTATCATAATTGTTTTGATTTAAAAATCATATTCTAATTACATAAAATTAAAAAATAGATTTGAAATATAGTATGAATCTAATAAAATCATAAATCTAACTTTTATATTTTCAATCTATTACAAAAAAAATATGTTATCATTATATTTTTTGTAATAAACTTTATATAATTCTTATATAAAGAAATAAAAATTAATTTATTTTATAAAAATATTTATCTAAATTAATATTTCACGAGTATAACAACATTACTAATATCACATTATATTTTTAGCTAAACATACTTAGATTTAATAAATAACCAGTAAACTAAATATAACAATAAACCAGTACATAAAATTAATTCTAAAAATAAAATAATACAATTAAATTAGTATCTTAATTGTATCTTTCTACATACAAAACTTCGATATTGTTTTGAATCTAAAAAACCTCTAAAAAGATTTACCTAAACTACTTATTAAATAATAAAAAACCCTACATAACAACTGCAGCTAAACTAAATCATAAGTTGCTAAAGAAATTTGAAACTAAAAACTAAATAGAACAAAATCAGACTTGTGCAGATATGGGTATGAGAAATCTGAAAAGGGAAGTGAGAAAATGCTACAAAATGGAGAGAAATACGGATCGTATGGTCACACGTAGTAGCACACTTTTTCATTGTTACGGCCTACATCAATCTGGCACGTATTTCATTCACGATCCAAAGCTCTCACGCCACAGTGCACTTAAAGCACTGCCATGACATGGATGAATCTACTTTTCATCAACTTTTGTTTGTTTCACACCTTTACAAGCTTGATTTGTTGATATGTGAGGTTTACATATGTTATCTTTGCATTCTTCTTGTTTACAATTAAGTGCTTTTGGGTATAACTCTTCAAGTGTTTATCAAGTTGAATCGTTTTAAAGCTAAAAATACCTGAAAAATAATAAAACATATATGTGACATCAAAAAATAAATTTGTTAAAATAATGATAAAATTATGTAAATACAAATCTATTTTAACACTAAAGTGTAAATAAATTATGTAATATTTAGTGCTTTTCAAGCATTCATTAGCTTACCTACATGAGAACTAGTACAGTTCCAATCCACTAACAATCAATCTTTGTAACCCTTACAAAACAACAAGTGTAAATGAAAACTACTTTTAAGGATGCTTTAAAAGAATATAACTCTAAAGAAATATTACTCTTAGATAATGTCCTCTGTTTGCATACACACTAGATTATATAGTGATTTCCCTGTACATCCAAGTTAGTCATATAATCCAATTGGCTTTATATTCATTACACAAGTACTAGGTTGTTCTCATAAGATTCATACTATCGTGTTAGTTTACATATACTTTTTATTTTATTGTCTATTTGAAAGAGTTTAAGAATACACAACCAAAGTAAGGAGATGAAGACTTCTTAAGGACTTGTCCTTATGAGCTGCGGAACAAACAAGTAAAGAATAAATACCATAAATAGGAAACAATACACAAGCTACTTAATAAGGAAATAAAGCATGCAATACAGAAAGTAAACAGATTTTCAATCAGAGTCTAAAGCTTATATATTGTAACATACATAATCAAGACTCAAATTGTTCTTATAATAGAGTAGATCATACAAACACAATCATATAAGAAGGTAACCCATATAGATCCTTGTCTATGTGGAAAAATTCTTGGGTTGCTTATATCAACTACTTGGTAACAAACAATCTACTAAACAATAAACAGATACAACTTAACATAAATATAAACTCAAACACCTCTATCAGTCGGGACCACATTATCCTAACCATTTATTTACCCTTGCTTATTGCATTTGTAACTACTTGATTCGACATATGTATTCAACTATCCTACAGAGGCAACACAACGTTGGTAGTGTGATCGTAAACCATTAAACAGTAACTTGAACAATATAGAGTACAACCAACATAGGAAACCATTCAACCACGATTACCTGCAATCATTATCTTGGGAACACTTAATAATCCAAAAGGAACCATACTAGTAAAATAGTATTAACCACTCACAATCTAAGAACTATTTTACTCTCACTGTATCACAATCATCAAAATGCACTCAAAATGATTAGTGAAAATGGAATTAGAATCGCTAGAACAACAAGCAGAGTTTTGCTAGGAATAACTAATTAAAAAACCATTTCAAAGGGCGGTACTTATAGACATTACTCAACCACAATGGGTACCTCCTTGAGTCTTCATTGATCACCCTCACTGTGGCTTCATTGACCACTCGACGAGGTGATCTAGTGAGAACCTTGTCAAGGCACCTAAAAATTTGATTTTTCATTTACAAAACTACGGAGAAATTTTTCATAAATACTTGCCCATGTAACAAAGCAAAAATCACAACTCACAACCTTGCATGCATACTAAAAAAAACCAACACTGTGGTGTTGTATAACCTGATTTCATACAAAGTGATACTAATTTTGTGCTTATTTGTATTACTGATCATTAGTAACTAATGTTATACTGAGGAAGACAACAATACTAATTAAAATAAATAGACTTCATGTTATGCATAGAAAAATGACAAAAAAGACACAAAGGACTATAGGACTTACATCCTCTCCTTTTAGCTTTCTATGGAAAATATTGCACAACTACACATAGATACACATCAAAGATGAAACGATTATGGACATGACCTAAAGATATTTGTTCCCATGAAAAAAAATCAAAGTACACTTAATACCCAAAAACACACATACTTTGAGTGCATCCATCTTGTGCGCTCCATCTATATTCTTGGATCAATTTATGTACCCTTTATGAGTCTTAAACATAAGGGTCTCAATATATCTACACATTGCACATCTGAAACTTGATGGTCTCAATTTAAACGTATAACCTACACATATGAAACAAACACATCCAATAAACATATCATGTGAAAACAACGTGTAGTCTATTCAAATACTATTGTATTTTTCCTATATAGGTACACACTTATAAACTAAACACATAGAGACATGTAGGAAAAACACATAGAAACATGTAGGAAAAACACATACAACGTACACAACTTCCCTTGACTTCATGTAACAATCCCCCTAAGTGAATGCAAGTCAAGTAATAAAATGCGATGAAATCATACACCCAAATCCCTTGTAACATACAACATGGAAATAAAGACATAGAAATTCAAATGAATACCCCTATATGAAGAAGAGAAGGCATACAAGAATGTAATAATCCTAACATTCAAGCAATATAGTAGAGAAGATTAAAACAAATTAAGCAAGTTTCAACCCAAGCATGAACAGAAAACAAAGAGACAAAAACAAAACACAAATTACTTTAGGGTCACATAAATATGAAGAACACATAATAGTCTCTTAGGGAGAGAAAAACACCAATAACCTTTTCAAGGTTTAAACTTGAGAAAATCTAAAGGTTTAGTAAAAATATCAGTATCTTGAAGGTTGGTGCTAATATGTTACAATGATAATATGTTCGACTCCATTAAGTCTCTTATGAAGTGATATCTAATGCCAATGTGTTTGGTCTATGAATGTTGGATCAAATTATTTAAATACAAATTGCATTGGTGTTGTCACAAAGTAAAAAAAAGGTTTCTTACCATGATACCATAGTCAAACAATATATGTTTCATTCAAAGTAATTATGAGCAACATAATCATGCAACAATATATTCAACCTTAGTAGTAGAGAGAGACACAAAACTTTACTTCTTACTATGCCAAGAGATAAAAGAGTTACCTGATGAGCAAAAACCGGCATCACCGATTCTTGCCAATACTTTGGTTTTAATATTTGTAAAACTCTCGCAAGTGCACGAATCATTTCGTAGAAAATGATAAGTATACTCCCAAGGTCGATCTAAGGAAGGAATGTATGTGGTTTTTAATTTATTATTCAAACTTTTAAAAACGAAATTAAATCCTAAACATCCTGTCACGATATTTTGGGGTTTTGTATTTTTTAATCTACTTACATAAACTTAAACATAGATTCAATAAATATTTATGCAAATTTTAACTTTTATAATAGTGGAGTATTTATGGATATAATAACTAAGTTAATTATGCTTGCTCATATTATTTAGGTTATTAAAGATATGAATTGATATTTATTGATTCTCCCTTTTTGTATGAATACCACCTTTGGTGGGGTTAGATATTCTTTGTTAACTAAACAAATCAATTAACATCTATGGGTGGAGTTGATAACTAATTTGCTTAATTAAATTAATTCTTTTTTCTAAGAGATTGAAAATGAATCATTTAAATGCCACCTTTGGTGGGGTTAGACAGTTTAAACTTCATTCAAGATGTCCAAATTAAACCTAAGAATTTAGTTATCCGAGTACTAACTTTCGAGTTTTAAAACCACTACTGAAAACATGTTGTCAATACATTTTCAGATAATAATTATTATAAAAACTTTTGAAATAGAGCTTCACTCTAACTACCGGGCGATTGTACCAACAAATAAAAGAGCACTACTCTAAATCAGACCGGATAACTAAACCTTAAAATCTAATTTTCAGGTTTAAGTTTGTAATGAAAAATAATATATTTCTCTCTAACATTCTTAATATAAAATCTTGAATAAAAACAAAATCAATTCATTTTAGAGATTTTTACTTATTTAATATTTCGCAAGCATAACAACGTTATTATTACATCATGTTTACTAACAGCTAGTAGAGTTAAATTTAATCACAGACAAATTAAATATAACATGTAAGAATAAAGCATAAAAAATAATTGTAAAGAAAATAAAATCCTTACATAACTTCGATGCTATTCCTGTTGTTGGAAAACCTCCAAGCGAAATTTGCACTCCCATTTATTGAATCAAAAACATAATAAATTACAAAAACATAACTAGTTCTTCCCAAAAAGGGAATAACTCTAAAACTAAGAGAAATTAACTAAAAAAAGTTAAAAACTAAGAAAAACTAAAAAAACTAAAAAAATGTAAGAAAAGAGAGAAAGAAAGAGAGAAGAGAATGGGGATATTTATAGGTGAGGATGAGGAGAAAAAGTGAGTGAAAAAATGTTAAAAAATTGTAAAAACGTGGAGTGGAATTGCTGACATCATTGATGATGTCAGCATGACGTCATAGGGCGACTGTGCGCGAAAATGGGCAACGTCACGCATGGAGGGCAGCTGGGCACGCAGGGGCGTGCGCGGAAGGCAGGCGCTGCGCACACGTGGAACTGGGACTGGGCGCGCGCTGATGCGCGCGGACGTGGGGCGTGCTGCGCGTGGCTGGGCACTGGCGTGCGCGGGGCTCAGCGCGACGACACGATTTTCTCGTTTTTGACATTTTTGACCCATTTTGTCTAATTTTTCCATATTTGTTGACATTTCCCCATTTATTTATTAATATATTTGTGATGTATTGCTTCCAGTATTCCTCTGAGTCTTTAAGTTACGTTTTTAAGCCAAAATACGTGAAAAACAATAAAAATACCCGTGATTCCGAATAAGAAAAATTAATATTAATATATGATAAAACATATAAATATATATATTTTTAATCAAGTAATGTGCATAAAATCATGGTAATTTTAGTGCTTTTTGAGCACTCATTATTACCCAAGTAGAATTACTTTCATGACATTCTCTTTCTACCATCATTACACCTTACACAATGGTTATCAGAATAAGCAACCAATTATGTACTAGTGTCTTGAGGATACCAAATACCAAATTATCGTTGACATACTTGATGATTCATTTAGTAGTATCAAGATGAGATTCTTTAGGACTAACCTGAAATCTAGCACAAACTTCAACACCAAAGAAGATATATGGGCTACTAGTAGTCAAGTAGAGAAGACTTCTAATCATGCTCATGTACAAAGTCTATTCCATTTATTTTCTAGAAGGATCTTAATGGAGTTTAACAGTGGTACTCATAGAAGTGCAAGTATGTTTCACATTTTCCAATCCAAACTTCTTGATAAGCATTAACTTGTCCTCCTTTCATATATTTAACTTGAAATGTAAGGAAAAACATTAAATCACTAACTAACCTCATCTCAAATTCATTCTACAAAATGACAACAAACTCTTGAACAAGGGTATCATTTGTAGAACCAAAAATGATGTCATCAATATATAATTGAGCAATGAAAGCTTCACTTTTATTTCTTGAGACAAATAATGTTTTGTGACCACCTTCTATCAAAAAAACATTATTAAGGAGAAACATGGTAAGATTCTTATTCCAAGCTTATGAAGCTTTCTTTAAACAGTATAGGGCTTTTTTTCAATCTCATGACATGATTTGGAAAGTAAGGGTCTTTAAAACCTTGTGGATTCAACATAATCTTTCACTTTGATAATTGATGAGTACTTAAAAAACACTAAAATTACTATGATTTCATGTACTTTAATTGATTAAATAAATTTATATTTGTATGATTTTATCATATTTTATATAAATTTGTATTTTTTGAATCACGAGTATTTATATTATTTTTTAGGTATTTTAGCTTCAAAAATAATTTAAAGACTCGAAGAAAAATATTGGAAGCAATACATCACAATATTTAAAGTATAGTATTCATTTATTATACAAATAAGTGAGAAAAAATGAGGAAAATTCAAAAATGAAAAAATGGACAAAACTGTGTAGCCAACACACGTCCGCACCTAACCCGCACACAACCAGCACACACTCAGGCTTGTCATGCTAGTCTATAGCATATCCTACCCTCGCCAATGCCCCCACACGCATGCTAGCCTGTTCAAACGCATCCAAAACCAATTTTTGAGATATTTTCTACTTTTTTATTTTTTTTCTCACCTATAAAAGAACATTCTTCCCTAATCCCTAAAAACACATAAAATCTCTTCTCTTTCTAGGTTTCTCTCTTTGAAAAGCTTTCTTATTTTTTTTATTTTAATATTTTTTTTCTTTTTGAGAAGAACTAATTATGCTTTTGTAAATTTTTAGTTTTTGATTCAATAAATGAAAATACAAATCCGTTTAGAGTTTTTCCAAAAACAAAATTAGCATCAAAATTTTATAAGGATTTTTTTTATTTATAACTTTATAATGAATTCTTTATAGTTATTTTTTATGTTATATTTAATTTATCTGTGATTAATGTTAATATGTCTAACTGTTTGTAAATATGATATAATAATAATGTTGTTATGCTTACAAAATATTAAATAGGTAAATCATTTTTATAAAATAAATCGATTTTATTTTTATTCAAGATTTTATATTAAAGATGTTAGAAAGAAATATATTATTTTTCATTAAAAACTAAAATATGAAAGTTAGATTTTAAGGTTTAATTATCTGGTCTGATTTAGAGTAGTGTCATTTTATTTTTTTGTACAATCGCTCAGTATTTAGAATGAAGCTCTATTTCAAAAAAAATTATAAGAACTATTATTCAAAAATTTATTGATAATATATTTTTAGTAATGGTTTTAAAACTTGAAAATTAATACTCAAATAATTAAATTCTTAGGTTTAATTTGGACAACTTGAACAAAGTTTAAAATGTCTAATTTCATCAAATGTAGTATTTAAATGGTTTATGTTCAATCTCAAAGGGGAAAAAATTAATTTAATTAAAAAATGGTAATTATATAAAAAAAATCAATAAATATCAATTTATATATTTAATAACCTAAATAATATGAGCAAACATAATTAATTTAATTATTATATTCATAAATACTCTACTTTTATGAATAATAAAAATTTGCATAATTATTATTGAATCATAAATACTCCACTTTTACGAAAAATGCTTAGCAATTTTTTTTCTAGTCAATATAACTCTAACCATTTTTTGAATAACTATGCTATTTCTCTTAACAATACCATTTTGTTTAGGGGTCTTAGGAGCCAAAAACAAATGATGAATACCCATGTCATCAAAAGAAGAACTAAACTCTGAATTTTTAAACTCTTTCTTATAATCACTCCTAATTTTGATGATAGTTCCAACAGATTTAAACCTATCATTTTAGAGCCTAATACACAAGGTCTTGAACTTAGTGAATGATTTTCATTTCTCTATTAGAAACATAAACTGGGTATATATTAAGATATCATACACAACTACCAAGATATATTTTCTCCCACCAATACTTCTAGTTCACATAGGACCCACTAGATCCATATGAAGAAGTTTAAGAGGTCTGTTGTGGAAAGATGTTAATTCTTCTTGTGTTGACTCTTAATTTTCTTGCCTAATTGAAAGGGGCTGTACACATGTTCAGATAAGATAAAAATGGTAGGAAGACCTCTAATAGTCTTAAGGCTTAAGATTTTCTTCAAAAGTTTGTAGTTGACATGCCCCAATTCCTAATGCCAAATTTCTTCTATACTCAGGCTCAATTTGTTGCACATAACCTCAGGAGAATTACCAACATAATAACAATTGTCTTCTAATCTAGTGCCTTTGACCAAGATGTTACGCGAACTGTCATACACACTATATGTGTTTTGTGTAAATTTGAAAAAGTACTTGTTGTCTCAAATTTGGCTAATGTTTATAAGATTAGCCTTACGACCTTCCATATTAAGGATATCTTTAAGTGCAAGAATTTCAAGAGTACTAATGAAACCTGTACCAAAAATAAAATCCTTATTATTGTCACCAAAAGTAATAAACCTATCATTAGCAAGAATTAAGTTTGTGAAGAAAGATTTATCACATGCATATGGCATGAACAACCACTATCAAAATACCAACATATGGACATTTGAGCCCTCAGAGTTGTATATTGACATTACAATTTAAATTTAGATCACCAAAAGTATCAACCTATGAGGACTTTAACTCTTGAAGAAGCACAATTTCTTCATTCTATAAAACCGTAACTTTGCTAGTCAAAATGATTGAAAGATTCAACTAATCTTCTATATGGCTCAACTTTTTCTTGCCATAACTAACAGACTTTTTGAGAGTGTTGAAGATGGGGGATAACTCAGAGATGTCTAAAACTAAAGGGGGAGATAGGGGGAATATTTGCACTTAACACATCAATAATGCAATCATTATCATATTTCTCAATAGAAGGAGCAGAATCTTGGACAGTAGCAATAGTAAAGGAGGAAGGAGCATGGGTATTATTAAAACTCAACAAGTTATCAACACAAGTATTTCTAAGAGGCAATTTTTGACAAACATCTCGAGATTCCTTAATTTTTGTCTCAACATCATACGATTGAGGTGTGTCTCTACCATTTCATTTTCTTTTCTAAAAAATTGGATTTAACAAACTTGATTTTAGCCATATTAGCATCAACACGTACTTAAAGTTTAGTAAGTTTTACCTCACAATCATCTAATAAGGACTCAAGAAGAGCCTTTTCATCTTCCAAACATATATATCTTTCTTCAGATTGGAGATAACATAACAATGACTAGTATCAAACTCTAGGGAGATTTAAATTGTGTGAGCTTTTGAATTATTATACTAAATAGACTCTCAAGCTCATTGAGTGGTTAACTTAAAGATGAGATTGGATAATCACATCAAGTATCTTAAACTACTCCTTCAGGATAATGAGAAGTGTCTTGCTTACATCAATGAGCTTGAGAAGTCTATTCAATACAAGGATCTGGAAGAGGCGATCCCAATGTGAGAGGCCATCATAGCTTGATAACTATAAGTAATAATCACAACTTTATTTGGAGAAGACATAACCATCTAAGATAAGCACCGATCATTCTTTCTTTCAAAGAAGTCCCATGTTTCCTTGGAGGTAGTTAGCTTAGAAATCAAGCTTGGGTCTTCAGCACTGACAAAACTGATAAGAAGATGTAACCTTTGATAATTGAGATTACTGAGACAAAACTCCTCGTTGTTCCAAACACAGTAACAAGCTTTGGTTTTTAAAACATGTGTAGGACACTTCCAACCATTTCAATTAAGAACCAAACATCATTATTTGTTGATATTAAATAAGAACTCATTTGAAATCTCCATTAAAAATAAAAATAATCATTAAATCGAAAAAGTCCACTAACCAACCCTCTAACATCATCTATCATAAAATATTAATTAAATTAAACACAAAGAAATGGAAAAAGGATCAACACTGGAGTAGTTAAGCCCAAAGAAGGTGTACCCATTTTGATACCAATTGAAAAGGTTTGAGACTTGGTACACAACTAGGATAAAAAATATAGACTCCTTAAGGACTCGCCCCTACAAGCAGTAGAACAAACAAGTAGATAATAAATACCACAACTAGGAAACAATAAATATGCTACTCAATCATGAAATAATGCATGCTATAATGAAAGAAAACAACTTTCCAAATAGAATCCAAAGCCTATATCTTCTAACATACACGATCAAGACTCGGATTGTATTCACAATAGAGCAGATCATACAAACACAATCATATAACCAGGTAAACCCATATAGAACCCTTATTTATGTGGTAAAATGTTCGGGTTGCTTAAGGTGATTTATCTACACACACCTTTGTATAGCGAAAACAAATCTCTTCTCTAAGTCCTTGATCAATTCATCATAAATATTAATAACAAATGATCTTCCAAAATATGCATCCTACATCATTAATACTTCATAATTATCACTACTAGAATCATTTGGTTCATTATCAATGGCTTGAGTTCAAGGAAAGGGAATAGGAGCCTTCTTTCAGTCATATTAGTATCACTACAAGATTATGGGGCTGCAGAAGCTTCCACGTCAATCTGAGTAGACCATGTCATATAAAAGAATGAGGATTACCTTTAGAATGAAGACATCATTATAAGATCGAGACTTGACATTCAATCAAGTATATTTATATCCAGAAATAAGTAATGAATTAACAAGTTAACAAAGTAAATCAAACACAATAATTAATTAAAAGAACAATCACATGAAATTAATATGGCTCATCCATTATAATATTGAGAACATAATATAATGATTTACAATGACACGAAACTTCCAAGGCTTAATCATAAAAACCCTGATACAAACCCTATACTTCCCTAACAATAGAGAGAAAAGACAAGACAAAGAAGAGCAAGAGACTCAACATATACTTCTCTTATGAAACAATATAGGTTAATAAGAGATATATATGCACAGTAACATGCTTAAACAAAATGAAGGCTCAAAACATAAACGAGGCCTGCATTTTCAAAGAACTCATAACACAAATAATTATGAAAATTCTCTTTCAATAAATAAATGTAACACTCAAATAATATAAATTAATAATTGGTCATTAAGTACCTTAGTAATTGTAGATAATTTTACATTACCCCATTTGTTCTTGTGATTAGATCATTATCTTATGTGATCAATGTCCGGCCAATGCAATTTGAGTAGTTCTATTTTTACCCACCAAAGTGAAAACCCTAATGATGTTTCTATTTTTTATTTGTTTGTAAACATGAGTTTCAATTGAATAAGATTTGCTCTACAACAATTGATGGAACATTTAATTTATTTATAAGTGAATATGCAAAGGAGATAATTTAGAACTGAGGTTATATATATATATTATTAGTACTAATTAAAATATGTCAGCATCAATTAAAATAATGAATGTAAAGTTTCTCTAACTTATCCATAAATCTCATTCATGTGAAAGTTGCTACTCGTCTAGTTGTATACTACTTACTAGGAATCCATTCTTGCAACATTAATATTGGACAAAAATCAAGAGTCCATAATAGTCAAATCTTTTTTATTTTAGCTTTTTACTTTTGAAGATTTGTTATTGATGGATGAATTCAAAAGTTCACAGCAGTCCAAATATTTTATGCTTTAGTTACCGTCACTAAGTTTTTTTTTTAATATTGTAAATTTGTCTATATGTACACCAAAATTGAATGAAATATACACAGTAAACAAAACATTTCTTCTTAGCAGTGAATAATATCATTTTCGGTCTCATATTCTCTTTTTTGCTTCACCATGTATGATAAATATCTTGCCACCAACATCGCACCATCATCACCACCACCTATTAAAATAGATCCTTATGCCGTTCATCATTTAGATAACATCTATCGTTCTTGTTACACCTCTATCAACAAGGAATAATTATGGATTTTGGAGTTATGCAGTAACAATGGCACTTCGTGAAAAAAGAAAACTTGGTTTTGTTGATGGGTCACTCCCGATTGCAAAGTAGAAAGACGATATCAACTGGAAACGATGTAATGATTTTGGTTGGAAGTTGGATTCTTAATTCTGTCTCATCTGACATATGTCCAAATATCATGTATTTTGAAATCCTAACAATATGAAGGATCATTTTTCTCATTCAAATGCTCCTAAAATCAATCAAGCCGTAAAGTAGGAAGACATGTTTGTTTCATGTCTTTATGGGACGAACTCAGTTCTATTATCTATGTCAGTCCATGTATCTATGGAAATGCTAAACGCATTTTTGAATAAATAAAGTAAGATCTTTCCATAAAGTTTCTTCAGGGACTCCATGCATGATCATTTTCAGTTATTTGCAGTCAAATTCTCTTGAAGGAGTCATTTCCTTCAATTCAATGTATCTACAATTCGGTACAATAATAAGAAAAACAACAAGAGGCTAATATTCGAACAACTCATACCGTTGATTCGGCAGTGCTTTAGGCATATAAATCACCATCTCGGCCTTATGAAAACGCCAACATCCTTTCTATGAACATTGTAACAAGCATGGTCATACTCTTGCTACTTGCAACCAAATCCATTGCTTCCTAGATAAGTAGTTGAAAACATCAGAGCCAACGCCTTCTTACTTCCGCTACTTTTTCTATTAAGTTGACACCTGAACAATACAACAAGCTTCTTGCACTTCTAGCCAAAGAGGAATCTGATGGATCATCAGTCCACTTGGCAAGATTATCTATTAAGGTGCTTCTAATCATATATGTACATCAAAATTATATTCCACCATACATAAAGGTATATCAGTTCAACTGCCTGCTGGTTCGTAAGCGCATGTGACACACTTAGGCACGGTTCATTGTTCAGCTTCACTTAATCTCACGCATGTTTTTTACATTTTATCATTTAAATTAAATTTTTTTTTTGTCTATTACACAATTAGCAAATGAAATGAAGATAAAGACATTGTATAATAGAATATTTGATCAACTAGTTCGCAATTGATAAACAATTTTATATAGTTTGTTTAGTCACTAGATCGAGGTGTTATGCTATGATTGGCATGTCATGGTGAGAGCACTAAATATAAATTTATCATTATTTTAGCATATCTATGTTTTTGAGATCATTGATATATTTTGTTATTTTTCAAATATTTTTAACTTTGAATTTATTAAAAAGATCAACACATGAATAATCATATTTAAAACCACTCAATTGAAAACAAGAAGAGTACAAGGATAACATATGTAAATCTTACATATGAACCGGTCAATCTTGTAAAGGAGTGAAACAAAAGGAAAATGAAGAAACACAGATTAACGTGTGCCGTGGTGGTGCTTTAAGTGTATCATAGCACGATCGAGTGCTTTGAATCGTAATTGAAATGCGTACCAAATTGACACAGGTTAAGACGATGGAAAATGTGTGCTACGACGTCGAAACCTTACAATCCATTATTCTCTCCTTTTTGCAACTTTTTTGTACCTATATAAACCCTCTTCATCAGTATAATGTACACCAAAATCAAAGAGTTTTCACTTGATTTTCTAAATAGTTTTGTAGTTTAAATTTCTTTAGTCTTATATAGTAATTTTTGATCCAATAAATAGTATTGACAGATATATTTGGAAGTTTTTTAGATACAAATCATTACTGAAATTTTGTACTTAGAAGGATATGCTTAAGGTATAAATTTTAAATATATTCTTCTATTTTCAGATTAATTTTATATGACGTTTTACATGCTATTTTTAAGATACTACTCATTTATTAAATCTAAACACATCTACCTGAAAATATTATAAAATATTAGTTATGTTGTTATGCTTGTTAAATATTAATTTAAGTAAATATTTTTATATAATAAACTGATTTTTATTAATTCTACAAAGTTTATTACATAAAAATATATTGACGACATATTTTTCGTGATAGATTTAAAATATGAAAGTTAGATTTATGATTTAGTGTCTTGATATGATTTAGAATGATATTGTATTTCAAAGATCTTTCACAAAGATATATTATTGGAAAATATATTAACATGTTTTTCATGATAGATTTAAAATTTGAAAACTAGGTTTCAAATATATCAATCTTAAATCCACTTTTGACCCCTTGATTGAAAGTCTAAATTATGTCATTATGTCATCGACCTTAAGCATTGATTTAGATTGTTTGCTATTTTCTAATAGTAATTAGTGATCTGGCCTTATGATTTTAATTGGTTTTTATTAACAACAAATCTAATCCCAAACTTAGGATATTTTCTTACAAAAAAGAAAAAATTAGTAATATTAATTTATATATTTAATAACCTAATTAATTTTAATCAAGTATGATTAAATAACTAATCTATCTTATAAAATCTCTATTGAATGATTAAATTTTTATCTGTCTATTATTTATTGAATCAAATCTATCTTTAAATATATGTCATTAGAATAGGATTTTCAAAACCAAACAATTGTGATAAGATGTTTAGATTTATTTTTCATTTTTAAGAATTTTGTTAAATTATTTAAAAATCATGTAGTTCATCTTTAGAGCAACATTAAAAGTATACTTTTCAATAGATTTTGATAATCTGAATCGGTGTATTCGAGTGTCACACGAATGAGGTATGTACATGAAGAGTTAAATAAACTATGTATTAGTATGGTGTGTGAAATCATTTACCATTAGATGATTATGTTACCATGAGTTATAGTCTTGGGATTTTAGTGGAATAGCACCAAGATTAATATTTTGATCCTTGGATTCAAAGAAAGCATGTCCTAGAGGGCCTAAATATTGTTGAGTCTTATAATACAATCCTATAGAGGTAGCAAAATTTTTCCAAACACTTATAATAAATAACATAATAATTTGATCAAAAAATGAATATCAAGATTGGGCTTCGAGTACGTCAAAAGGAGTAAATTGGTGAATGGGAAAATAAGGGGTGGAGCTCAAAATGGTCAATGGGAAAATGAGGGGTGGTGACCAGCGGGCTGCCCTTTTCCATAAAAAAATTTTGCACCCTAAGAGCTTGGACTCCCTATGTGATGCCTAAGTATCTTGCCCAAGTATCATGGAAGACAAACTGTAGGATGTCTAAGGCTATATGTACTTTTATAGTAGCTTTTAGAACATAAATTTAGTCTTCCTTTTCTGTGTAGCTCATGTGTTGAGAAATTGAGTTAAAAAAAGACATTTGTAAGTTGAATCTTTTCTATACATTTAGACCATTTCATCTAACTCTTTTATTATAGGTTACTTGATCTTTGTTCTTCTTGGTACCCACACGCTTGAAACATGGAAATACCTTAAAAGGCCATTAGAGAAAAAACTATGAAGATATTCATTGGTTGTTTTAGATACCAAGATGTCCCTTCTTCTTTTTTGTATGTTCTTTTGTACTAACATGAGAATTGATTGTTGTTTTCTTCTGCTGCACGTTTGAATTTTTTTAAAATATATTGTTGAGTAAAATTTAGAATAAACAACTCTAAATTTACTAATGTTAAATCCAAACAAGTAAATAAACTACTTGTATTATACTCACTATAACACCTTTCAAAGGCAACTCACAAATTGAAGAAAAATAAAAACACTTAAAGAGAAAGCTCTCAACTCACACTCAAACTAAAAATACAAAGACTTATTTGTTTTTTGATGAAATGATTAAACCAAATACAAGGTAGGCTATTTATAGTCCTCACAATGCAATCTATACTACACAAATATAAAACTAAGAAATAATCGTAGCCACACAAATATTATCTACACACTTCTCTTTTCTACAACCTTCAACCACTTCATTTATTTCTCTACATCCTTCAACTACTTCACTTATTTCTCTACATCCTTCAACCACTTCACTTATTTCTCTACGTCCTTCAACCACTTCATTTATTTCTCTACATGTTTAATTATTATATTGGTGTTGATTTTCAACACTCCTCCTCAACACCAACTCTTACTATTTTTACTGTGTCAAGCTGATGATGAAACATTACAAACTTGCCAATGCTTAACTTTTTTGTGAACAAGTCCACAACTTGATCATCTCTCTTAATTTTCCTCATTTCAATCTCTTCTTGTGGAACCTTTTCTATGATAAAGTGATAGTGTACTTCAACATGTTTAGTTCTTGCATGAAAGATAGGATTCTCTGCCAAACGAATTGCCGATTGATTGTCACAGTATAACAGTACTGCATAATCTATTGGTTGATGTATATTATTCATTAGTTGTATCAACTATGTACACTCTTGAGCTGCCATTGCTACTGCTTGATACTCAGCTTCAATGGTTGATAATGATATTGTTGGTTATCTCTTGCTACACCAAGAAATTGTTCCAAAACCTAACTTAAACACATACCCAGTTGTTGATCTCCTGGTGTCATGATCTCCTACATAGTCTGCATCGCAGTAACCAACTAACTTGTAGTATTCACATTTCTTGTACAAAATACCATAGTCAATTGTACTCTTAACATATCTTAGTATTCTTCGAACTGCATCCAAATGAGGCTTCTTTAGAATTGCATGTACTGACTCATCACATTAACTGCATAAGAAATGTCAAGTTGAGTCAAGGTTAAGTAGATCAGACCGTCTCTCAATTTTTGATACATCGTTGCATCTTCCAAATATTTTCCTTCACATCTATACAATTTGGAATTTGGTTCCATCGGCGTCAAAATCAGCTTACGAAGCATTCCGAACCTCTTCAACAAATCTTTGGAATATTTTCGCTGACAAAGAAATATTCCTTCTTGTATGGGATCAACCTCTAAACCAAGGAAGTGCTTGAGCTGGCCAGGTTCTTTCATCTAGAAATAGACTAAAAAATTCTCTTTTGTTTGAAGAATTTCTACCTCATCATCACCGGTTATGATTAAGTCATCCACATACACTAGCACACTAGCACAATAGCTAGCTTTCCTTCATTGGCTTTAAAAAACAAGCTAGAATCTGTAGGTGTTACTGAATAACCATTTTGTGTTAGAAATTCAGCAATCTTACCATACCATGCCCTGGGTGCGTGTTTCAATCCGTAGAGTGTTTTTCACAACTTACACACATATTCAGGATGATCTTGGCTCTAAAAACCCATTGGTTAGATCATGTAGATCTCCCGGTCCAGCTCTCCATGAAGAAAAGCATTCTTTACATCCATCTACCATAACTTCCAATCTTTGTTGGCTGCAAGTGCAAGTAGGACTCAAACAGTTGTAAGTTTCACCACTGGACTAAATGTTTCATCATAGTCTAGTCCATACTATTAAGAGAAACCATGAGCTACCAATCGTGCATTGTACCTCTCAATTGACCCATCTGGTCTGCACTTTATCTTATAAACCCACTTGCAGGATATGGGTTTCACATCTCTTGGCTTTCACACTAGATCCCAAGTTTGATTCTAAAGTTCATCGATCTCTTCTTTCATAGCTGTCATCCACTTAGATTTTTGTGATGCTTCTTTAAACATCGCAGGTTCTATTGCTTCTCCAATTATGGCTGCATTGACATATTTGGTATTTGGCCTTCATGTTCTTGTTGACCTACGAAGTTGAGATTGTAGAGTTAATTCTTCTATTTCACTAAGCCCACCTTCTTCCTTTTAGTTGTTGATATATGCCAGTTTGCCAAGGATTCTGAGTTACTCTTTCTTCGGCACCATCATCGTTTGGATCTCTGGATTCATCTAAACTTGGTTGGAATTGAATAGTATGCTCCTCCATCTTTTGTTGCAGCTTATCTCCAAATTCTCTTGAGTTTGACAATGCTTCCTTCTCTAATGACCACCAAGAAGATGCTTTATCGAACACCATATTTCGTGAAGTGTAGCATCTTCCACTCGTTAGATCACAACATTTCTACCTTTTTCTCTGGCTTTCGTATCCCACAAAGATACATCTAACAACTTTCTTGTCAAATTTGCTCTGTAAATGATCAGGAATAAATACATAACACACACATCCAAATACTCGAAAGTAGCTAACTGTAGGTTTCATGTTCCATAGTTTCTCAAAGGATGAAACAAATTCTAACCTTGGTTGAGGAAGTCTGTTGATCACAAAGGTTGCAGTCATCATCGTTTCAGCCCAAAACCTCTCAGGTACATTCTTTTCATGTAGCATACTTCGACAAATTTCTGCAAGATGTCGGTTTTTCCTCTCTATTACACCATTTTGTTGTGGCGTGTTGGCACAAGTGTATTGATGACGTATTTGACATTCCCTTAGGTATTGAGAGAACTCACCCGAGCTATATTTTCTGCCATTGTTTGTGCACAAACAACAGATCTTCTTTCCAACTTCTCATTCATTTGACTCTCTAAACTCTTTAAACTTTGAGAATACGTCAGATTTTTCTTTCATAAAGAAAACCCACACATACCTTGAGAAGTCATTAATGAATGTCACCATGTATCGTATACCACCAATTGATGGTTGCTTAACAGGACAAGAGTGAACTAACTCCAATGGTTCTTTTGCTTTAAACTTTGATTCCTCAAATGGAAATTGGTGAGCTTTACCATATTGGTATCCTGCACACATCATGTCTGTTCGCACGTCTAGTTGAGGAAGCCCTTTAAGCATCAATTTCTTCACCATCACACTTAGCTTAGAATAGCTAACGTAACCTAATTGCATATGCCATAGATCTGGTGTCTCATTTATTCTTGTCTTGTCTACATATGCAGATTTTGCTGACATTACGTAGACTGATTCCAATCGTTTCCCCTCCATTGTCGGTGTTTCTAAGATTTTGAGATCACGATACACCTTCACGTCTCTGAGACCGAATAAGACATAGTGGCCTAATGATGTTAATTGAGCCACAATTAGAAATTTTTTCTTCATTCTTAGGACATGATAAACATCTTGAAGTGGTACTTGGTTAGTACTATATCGAGGCGTAACTATCATCTTACCGATATGGGTTATCGGTAACCTTGAGTTATCAGATGTCACCACTACATGACCTCCCTTGTACTTAGACATGTTTTCCAACTTCTATTTATCACCTGTCATATGATTTGAGCAGCCTGAATCTACGATCCAGTCATTCTTGTAGTCAATTTGTTTTGATGTTGTCACCGTAAGAGCTAATTCTTCTTCCTCTGTAGCAAATAATGCTTCGGCATCCTAACCATCTTCGCTATGCTCCTTAGAACTGGAAGTAGTTGCATTGCTTTCAAGAGGCTTTTTCTTACTCCAATAATCTTTTTCCATGTGACCCATCTTCCCACAGTTGTAACATTCACCGTCAAATTTTCTATTGTTATTAAGGTTCTTCCAAGCTCCCTCTGGACGAAATCCTCCCTTTCCTTGAGGAATTTTTCCTTTATCGCCATCATTTTTATATCCATTTCTATTATACCGCTTAAAAGTGCCTTTGCTTTTGCTAGTGTAGAGCGCTTCTTCTTCACCCTTCAGCGAGACTCCTCCCATTTGCTTAGCCATAGCTTCTTGACTGGCCAACAAAATCTCAAATTCAACAAGAGATGGTTGTGTCATTCATCCTTGTATAACGGTAACAAACCCTTTTATTCGAGTCTCAAACCATGAATAATTATTCTCTTTATCCTCGTTTCCCTAATAGGAGATTTTGGATCTAACTCTGAAATTTCGCGGCATAAAGACTTTACCTTGTGAAAGTATTGGGAAATCGTCATGTCGTGTTGCACCATTAATAGTAACTCATTCTTTAGAAGTTGCAATCTTGTATCATTCTTCTTTGAAAAGAGTGTAACAAGAGTGTTTGATGCTTCCTTTGGTGTTTTTGTATCTTGAATGTGCTCCAACATTTCTTCTTCAATTGTGGTCTTCAAAGCAAACATCATTTTGCCTACTTTAATTTTTCACTTTCGCAAGATGTCGTTTGCATCTTCCACTATTGGTTGTGTAACTTCATCACCACCAACAACCTCCCACAAGTCTTGACCTTGTAGGTAAGACTTCATATATGTTTCTCATGTGTTATAGTTTTTGTTGTTGAGCTTCTTGATTCCTCCAACTACTTGAAGATCACCTATCGTGTCAGCAAGACTTTGACTATACCGAACAAGCTTGAATAATAAACTTGCAGAGTACCAAACTCCTCACGACTTAAGATAGCTCAACTAAGAACAATCCCTAACCGTCTGGCTTTGATACCAATTGTTGAGTAAAATTTAGAATAAACAAATCTAAATTTACTAATATTAGATACAAACAAGTAAACAAACTACTTGTATTATACCCACTATAACACCTTTCAAAGGCAACTCAAAAATTGAAGAAAAATACAAACACTTAAAAAGAAAGCTCTCAACTCACACTCAAACTAAGAATACAAAGACTTATTTGTTTTTTGATGGAATGATTAAACCAAATGCAAGGTAGGCTATTTATAGTCATCATCATGCAATCTACACCATACAAATATAAAACTAAGAAATAATCATAGCCACACAAATATTATCTACACACTTTTCTTTTCTAAAATCCTCAACCACCCTATTTATTCATCATTCAAACACTTCATTTATTTCTCTACATCCTTCAACCACTTCATTTATTTCTCTATGTCCTTCAACCACTTCATTTATTTCTCTACTTCTTCAACTACTTCATTTATTTCTCTACATCTTTAATTATTATGTTGATGTTTATTTTCAACATATATTACCTCCATATTATTGTATTTTAGAATCCAAAAACATCATAAGTTAGGTTGGGGTAGGACTTGAACTGATCTTTTTTATTTACATCCAGATTTAGATTTTAATTATACTTCTTTTAAGCATTATAATAAATTTGATCTATGGCATTCTCGCTTTGGTCATCCATATAGGTAATGTTCTAATTTCATTGTTAAAAGTTCTCCAAATATTATTGTAGTTTAAGGTTTTATGTGTGATATGATATATGTCTAAAAAACACGCATATCTTGTGATTTATTTGACTTAAAATAATGAATTAGGTTAAAATATCTTATTTTAACCTAATTATTTTATAAATTGTGTTATAAAAATTACGTGATATGTTTTGATGCATTTTAGATATTTTGTGACTTAAAAGATTTAAATGACAAAAGATCAATCAAATCTCATAACTAGTGGTATACTTGTCATACAATAAAGGACCTAAACTCAAGTATTTATATAAGATACGTCAAGAAGGTGTCAAAACATTAAAGTGTCAATATTTAGGATGCACCACAACATGAGTACATATTCTCCATGGCACAATACCATTGCGATGCATTTCAATAGAATTGGAATTAGAGTCGTGTTGTAGTATGAGTCTATGTGCACTACTGCCTACGAACTCAGATTTGGATTCCAACGCCTGATTTCAAGCTTAACTTTATCCAAATAGTTTCAGATTTATGTTAATAACATTTTAATTATTTTAAACTTCTTTAACTCTATCATAATTACATTGTAATCATGTGTAACTCTTTTACTATAATTATGCAATTACGGTTAAAAAAAGAAGCCACTGATTAAATTACAAATTGTAGATACATATTTTAGAGAAAAGACATTTAGGTCTACAAAGAGATACAAGATTATAGGCAAGATAGAATTTCAAGAAGCAATTTAGTAGTGTTTCTTATTTTGTTTTCTTCTTTTATCTATTTTAATTATGATTCTACCTAATAATTTATTTATGTGATTGCGGATAATTTTCAAACCCGAGACTATAATTTTAATTAATAAAATATCACGAGGATTTTTAGATTAAATTCTTGAGTTTTGATGTGATTGACTCTATATTTAAATTTTATAACTATGCATGTATGAATTGAAATAATTAACTAATTTAATGCATATATATATATATGTTTAATACTAATTTAAGATATTATCATGATATCATAAGGATATATAGATTTAAATTTATTTTTTTAGTTATAAAATTCGCTAATATTCTTATTTAAAATGTAAACTTATTACTTTGTGATAGTCTAACAAGTAGAGTTGATAACATCATTAAAAGTTACTAAGATTTATATTATTGCGAAGATTAATTATCTCATTTTTAAAACATAATGCTATAAATGAATTATTATAATTAGGTTGTTTTGATTTAATAAGGTATTTTACTTCAACTAAAGGTAAGGAAAGTTGGGTTAAAAGTCATTCTAAAAAATGTATAGAATTCCTAAATTATTATTGTTAATTTAAGGATAGTTTTAATATAGATTATGATATAATTGGTTAAATAATAATCTAATGTGCTATGTATTTTATTTAATATTTTATGTTTTATTTTTAGTTAAAACTAATTTTTAAAACACCTTATTAATTTATTAACAAGTTAATAATTAATAATATTTATTGTGCATTATTCGTAGGTTCAAAAATCTTTATTCTTAAATTATTTATTATTTGTATAATTTGATCAAGTATATTTGCATATTTTCAAGCGTATCAAGTTTTTGGTATAATTAATTGTTATTGTTTTTTACAGTTTCATCGTTAATTATTAGTTTATTAAAAAAATGAAAAATTAAAAAATTATTTTTTTAATTTATTTTTTTTTTGTTCAATTACTTATCATATTAGATACTACACATCAATTGAGTTATAGGCAAATTGAAAGTCTGGAAACAACTCAATTAAATTATTCTTATTTAATTACAGGTCTATCATAAAAACAAATTGTATTTAAAGCTAGAATTTGCATAGAATCGATTCTCCTCGGATGTGGAGTCCTAATAAACTAAGTAATCCAAAAATTTCATCCAATTACAAATCTTTTGAAATTAAATTTTAGTTTTATTTTTATAATACTAACTAAATAAATTTATTTTATTGATTGGTAACTAATTAACTAAAACAAATTTAGTTAATCCCCAAAATAAAATGAAATTTAGATTTAACTAAAATCTTATCGAGTCTTAGAAAACACAAATCCCAGTCCAACAATGAGTTTGTCTCCCACTCATATTAGAATCCTAATTATAACAAAACATTATTTCCAAAGAATACTTACGGTAACAAGAGTCCGAGAAATATAGAACTCTCACACACAATCCATGGGTGATTTTTGGGACCAAAAATAGCAACAAGAATTCCAAAAATTTGCACCATGCTTGTATCTCCATGAATGGACAACAACTTCAAATATTAAATTGCAATGATTCTACTAATTTTATAATATATTATAAGAAATAAAAATGCAAAATAAACCAAGGGAACTTAGACATATATAATTAGCCTTTTTGTTACAACCCAAAGTAAAATCACCACAAGTTTACATTAATTCCTCTAACTTTGATAATAACCACATGATTAAAATCATATCAATTAATCTACAAACAATTCATGTAATCTAATCATGCAAAAGAATTTAACACATACAAAGGAGACCAACCCCATTTAAAACATGCATTAATCAACATCAATGGATTGCATGATCATGGAAAAAATATTATATACATATTAAGCATAAGATGAATGTGATACCATTTGTTAAATTTGTATTGTAAAATACATAAACACGGAGGTAACAGTTTCCAAACATTTTAAAACATGCTATGGAAGAAAACATAAATCAAATGCTCGTGATAATACAAATAGAACATACAAGGAAAGAGAAGAGACCCATTGGCATGTAGAACACCCAATAAACTTCTTCAATCTTTTCTCTAATGAAATTCCAAGGTATGTCCAAGATCTAAGCACTTGACACATAGTCCCTAAGAAGAACAAAGATTGAGGAACCTACAATCAAAGAGTTAGATCAAATGATCTAAGTGTGTGGGAGGGTAAACTTGTATTCTAAGAGCTATATATGGGTATATATAGCCTTTAGACATCCTAGGGTTTGTTACACAAGTCACACAAAATAAGATTCAATCCCAAGTCAAAAACTAGTACCCACTAGCAAAACTTGGTCAACCGCTCGAGTGGTACATAGGGTTGTCTGAACGCCTAGCATAGCCCAGTGTGCTAGGAAAATAGGTAGCCACTCGTGTGCCTTATAGGCTACCAACACCTCTCATATTTTCCCATTGACCATTTTACCCTTCAATCATATCCCAAGCTCGAAGCCCAATATGCTATTGTTTTATCAAATAACCACGTTCTTCTTAATAAGTGTTTGGATAATCTCGGCTACTTTAAAACCAATAGGAGTATATTATGAGACTCATAATAGTTGGTCCTTCCAGAAATCCCTTTCTTGAAATCCAATGATCTAAATATTAATCTCAATGTTATTCTACTAAACGCTCAAGGTTGCAACTCTTGATCACATAATCATATAATAGTAAATGTTTCCATGCCACATTGAAACATAGTTTATTAAACTCTTTATGTACATACCTTATTTGTGTGATAATCAAGGGCACTGGCTACAATTTTCATCCAATTGTAAGCTTCTTTTGTCCTTGTGTCTCCAATTCCTTTAACATTTCCAACTTGTAATTGGAAATCACCAATGTACCCAAATAATGTTGAATCTAGAATGATTACTATGGCCATATATTGAAGTAGTCAAGTATTATAACATCTCAAAGGATTGTATGTTGACTTTTATACAAATCACGAATGACATTTTGTCTACCTTGGGTTCCACTTGCCTCAATAACCAACACATAAAAACCATGGGCATATTGGTCATGATAAATGCTAGGACTTCAAGCTCAAGAATTTAATAAGCATTAAATGCATTCAACTAAACTATAATGAAATTAGGATTAAGAGTATACACAAATGGTGCCTTATTGTATTCAATAAGAGATAGTTGTTTAATCTGGTCGAATTCTAACAGTCTAATTCTTTTCTTGTGTTATCAGATTTTGTCTAAGACAAGTTAATGATAGCATAATACATTTGTCTAGTAACTAAACAAAATATTTGAATATGTTTATCAAATGCTTGGTGATATAGTGACCTTGTCTTCTATGAGAGTCTTGCTCCCAAGAAACACATACTTTGATAATCAATTGGATATAATATTGTTAAAATATAGGATGTATATATAAAATAAACATGTTTCACTTATTAAACTAATGTAGTGTCATTAAATTCACTAATTTATAATCAACTAAGATACATCTTTAAATAAGAGCATATATTCTAACATGTTTTCCCATTGTGATTGTGTAGGGAAAGATCCGATGTTACTTTCCAAGGTTACATCCTTGTAAACTACCTCTATTGCATCCACTTAGGGAAAGCCTTCTACCATTCTCTTAGATGATAACATCTACAACCTAACAAATTTCAAGCGCTTGAACCTAGCCTACCATAACATAAAACTTTCCTCATTAACACTTGCAAAAGTATGAAATATCTTGCACTTGATGCTTGAGAAGAAACATATTATTTGATGTCAAGGAAATTTTTGTAACAACTTGATTTTTTCTTGCCATCACACATATGTTAGCTTAAAATCAAATATCATAGCCTTCATTAATAAGATGAACCACACTAAGTAAATTAGTTTTTTGTAGGCACTTAATAAACTTCAAAAATATTTTTAGATCCCCAATCTTTTATTTTGATGAAGATATTGACACGCTTGATCACACACAAATATATGTGGCCATGTACAAATGATAAATAATTTAAGAAAAAGAGTTATCCTACCCATATGAATTGGTAAAAGAGTGTTTCTCATTGTTTTTGAAGAAAATAACATAACATAATAAAAGTATATATCACAAGATTTATGAGAGATATATGATTATAAAACTATCATTACCACTAGCCTAAAATTTAATTAAACATGTCATGAATAAAAATTAATTTCTTAAGTTTTAAATCACTTTTATAAATTAAAATCATTCTTGAATTCTTAATTTTAATTTTGGAAGTCTAGGCCTGGTTAAGACTTCTCATATTTTCCTATGATGTAATTAATTAATGATATGATCGCTAATAAATCAAAATCCTAAATAGCCTAGAGGTATACTAAAAATTCATTATATATGTGGTATGCTTCAGTCATGTGTATTATTCATTCCTTGACATTAAACACTTCAAGAGAATTATTTCATACTAAAGGTGAATAAAAAAACAAAACTAAAAATAAAATAAAATAAAGTTAAACCTAAACATGAACCTAAAAATCAAAACAATAAATAAAAGATGAAAAATTAGAAGTTAAAAGAAAACTAGTAGTCATTATTAAAATTGTTAAACCAATACTCAACAACAGTGTCAAAAACTTGACATAGTTGAGCATATACAAGTACATGTGGTATGTATAAGTGATAAATAATTTAAGAACATGGATTTTCCTACCTATAAGGATTGATAGCAAAGTTTACTCTTATTTGTTAGTTCATTAGTAGGTTAATTAAAATTAGTAAAAAAGGTTTTTGATTGTTTTTGAAGAAAATAACATAAAGTAATAAAAGTGAATTACACAAGATTTATGAGAGATATGTGATTATGAGACTATCATCACCACTGACCTACAATTTAATTCAACGTGTCATGAATAAAAATTAGTTTCTTAATTTCTAAATCACTTTCATAATATAAAATCATTTTTGAATTCTTAACTTTAGTTTTAGAAATCTAAACCTACTTAATATGTAACTAACTAATGATATAATCACTAATCAACCTAAACCATGGACAACTTAAATGTGTACTTACTAGATTTAATTCATTCAATGCATTAAGATTTAAAAAAATGACAATTAAACTAGGCAAGATTAAAATTATTGCTAACCTTTAGCATATGCCTTTAACTCTACTTGTCACAGCAGCTACAAAGTACAACCTCGAATGAGAATATTTACGATGACGTAGTAACATCTTAAATTAGAAGTAAACATATTCATGTAATAAACTAATTGATCATTCTAATTCATACATACATAGTTTTTGCATTCAAATATAAAATTGTACACATCAAGAATTAAAACTAAATTTATCTTAAAATTAAATTAATTAAACCATAGTATAGGGTTTGGAATCGTCCACAATCACATTATTAGTTTAGATAGACATAGATGCTATAAGAATAATCATTTTTATTATATAAAACTTTAAAGAATATGATTAAGAAAAGGTTATAAGAATCTTTAATCTTTTATTCAAAATCTCTTCAAAAAGTTACCATTGATGTGCTCTTTGACCTCTGTTGTTGCTTTTGGAAATTCTTATATTTTTATGACCTCTTATATTGTTTATATAGTGTATTTTTTTAACCTAATCAAAGTTGGATAAGAATTTGCTTGATCCAATGACCAAAATTAAAATTTGGTACTAAAAAACACCATATTTGAGAGTTGACTGAATATCTCGATAGATTTAACCTTTACGATTTGTAACCTGAGAGCACTCAATCAAAGTTAGATCAATTGATTTATTAATCAATTGATCGAGTCCCTTTTTGGATTGATCGAACCTTTTTTTATCATTCTTGTACTGACTCATCGATCAATAAAATGTCCTATTTTTGTTGTAAATATATGTTTTTACCCCCCAACACCTATATAACACAAGACAAACATATAAAACATAAAGGGAACAATAATTCATTATAAATATATGATGATTTTGTAAATTTTAGCATCTTCAATTTGAAATTAGTCGCACTCTATCTCATTCAATTTTGAGGAAAACAAATATTTTGTCAATCATGTGTTTACAAGCACTGTTATCCAAGTACCAAATATCATTAATTTCATCTTGACATGCAACTAAGGTTTCATTCTCTTCTTCCTTGTACACAAATCCATTCTAATTTTTTTAGTTTTTCAATATCATTATTCATTGATTTTGTGACCAAGTTTGTGATAATGAAAATATTCAATGTACCCATTTTTCTACCTCTCTGATTGTATCTATGACTTGTTCCTCTTTGAAAAACATTTTAACATCATTGTTGTACATTTTGATTTAGTCATTCACTGTTTTATGGGCCTCTTCCATGTCCATAGGAATTTGCTCTTCTTCTACCTCTCCCCCGACCATAGCCTCCAAAACTTATATATATACCACACTTTCCAAAAAATTAACTTGAGATTGAATATCTCTTATTAGTATGAATTTCATGAATTTTAAATATCCTTTGTAAGTCTTCAATGGATAGAGAAGAAATACCTTTAGACTCTTCAATAATAATAACTAAATAATCAAACTTCAATGGTAAGGTACACAAATATTTTAAGACAACTCTTGATTCTTCTATAATTTCTCCATTTGAAGCCATTTGATTTAGTAATTTATAATGGAATTTACCCTTATGAAATAATCAAAAATGCATTCATTCTCCTTCATTAATGCTTTCAAATTTCAATAATAATGATGGGAGACATACCTCCTTAACTTTATCTTTACCTTTGTAAGTTTTTTAAATAACTTCCTAGTAATTCTTTCATAAATGGGTTTTTTAATTGTTTGATATATTTAGTATAAAGGCATGTTGTCATTTTTCTTTTCTCCTTCAATTCATTTTTTTTAGCTGTAAACAATTGATCTTCATTTGCATGTTCTTCTAAACCTTCTTCTATAATGCTCCAAAGCTCAAGATACTTGGGAAACACCTTTATAGTTTGCTCCAATAATTATAGGATAAGCAACTTCTAGGGTACCCAAATTTTGATTCATTTTACACAAAGCTACTTGAACTATTTTTTCTTTAAAAACGTACCCAAATTTTGATTCATTTTATTAAAAAAGGTACATGAACTTTTGTTTAGGTATCCAAACTTTGATATATTTACACATAGGTATTCATACTCTTATTTTATTTATACATAAGTATTATTATGTCAATTAATTAGTTGACACAAAATAAGAATATGAGTACTTATGTGTAAGCAAAATATGAGTATGTGTACCTTATGTAAAATGAACCAAAATTTGGGTACCTAAACAAAAGTTTAGATACCTTTGTGTAAAATAGACTAAAGTTTAGATACATTAAAAGTTGTTTACCCATAATTATAATATTCTCTATTGAAATTGTCATGAAAAAAATTATAGTGTTTAGGCAATTGTTTTTATTGATTCTTATATCAATTTGTTAGTAATAAGGGAGAAAGAGTAAGAAATTTAAAGGAGATTTTGTATTATTATAAATCTTTCTTTTCCAACTTTTTTAGGTTAGTGATATACACGAGTGTTTATAATTGAATGAGAAGATTTTACATAATTTCATCAATTTATTTTAATTAATTATTTTATAAAGTATCCACAAATTTTATTTAGGAACTAATGCTATCATTTTAATCCTAACAACTTTTTTATGATATTTTTAGACTATTTTATAACTTAAAAAAATATTTTAGTCGTATAAAATATTCTAAGAACTTAGAAAAGTTTTGGTTTAATTTTTGAACATAGGTCACCTCCATTGTAAGCTTGAGTTTTTCAAAATAATAATCATAACACTTGTTTATGGTATTATATAGCATCAAGGTCGTGGGTTTAAGTTTTTTAATTATTTGACTCACTACTAACTTCAACTTTTAAAAATAATGTAATTTTTATAGTGAATGATATTTAATATGATTTAAATATATGAGATAAATTGAGAGGGTTCAAAATAATAACAATTATATCTTATAAAAGAAAAACATGAAACCTAATTAATAAATTACAAGAAAAGAAAGGGACATAATTAATAGGATATGAGTAAGTATATATAGTTTAATGTAGAAGATAATCGAATGAAATCGTTGGACCTCAATTTAGAACGTGAGATGTTCTAAATTGTTTAATGTGAGATGTTCTCTTAAGGTATTTACATTGTAGTAATATAAGTTATTATTATTTTAAGAATATTTTATTAATAATTTTATTATAACAATTAAAAAATATATCCTAACAATATATTATCCAATGTTAATGCCTTTGCAGTTATTCCAATTTATATATCAATATTATCGTCAGTTATATATATATAAATTTGGAGAAAGTAACATAATTTATAAAAATTATATTTTAAAAATAATAAATAATATCTTATAAATTTAAATCCTCAATGTCATAATAAAGTTGTATTTAAGTAAGGAAAATGTTTTGTATGTTAAATTAAGATAAAATTTAATTTATATATCACATTTGATTATTTATATATAAAAGCGATTTCATTTTGTAAAAGTTTAAATTTATAACTAATATTTTGATTAGTTATATACAATAACGAGTTTCATTTTGTAAAAGATGAAATCTATAATGATACCAAAAATTGTTATCTATACCATTACTCTTTAATCAATGGCTTAAGACCAAAACAATCATGAGGATTAGGAACAGTCCAAAAACTAACTGCAGTATAGCACTGCTTAAAAACCAGTGGGATACTCATAACATTTTATTTCTAGGAACCTAAGTCAAATGCTATATTTTAGTTAAAACAAAAAAAACAAAGTAAAGATTCCTATATATTATGAATTTTTTTTTTAACTTTTATGCTTAATTTTTTTTATAAAATTAAAACAAATATTTTAATATTTTAATCGATATTATTTTTAAATATTAATAAATAACTCATTTAAATTGATGCTATATTCTAAATTAATGGCTAATATCAAGATATATTTTTTAAAATAAATTCATAAAATTTTATTTTATAAATTTGACTGTATTTATAAAAAATATTATAACATATTATTTAAAATATATATCAAATTTATAATAGTAACATTTTACTTCTAGGTTCTAGGTTCTAGGTTCTAGGTTTGGCATAAAAAATAAATAAATAAATTTTTTTCGACATTTTTACTAGAAACTGAGTAACTATCTCGCATTACAATTTTTTTATAATTTAGTTATTTACTTTTTTAATTATCCACTTTTCATTCACTGTTTTCTTATAATTGTATCTCTCTACTTTTTAATTTTTCGGTCCCTGTTTTTTTAATACGTTAAAGTTCAACTCTAAGAATATATTTGATATTTCATATCGTATAAACTGAGTATAATAATATTAAATTATATTATATTTCATTTATATAATATTTGATGATAAAATTGATTATACATATTTTAATTAAATAATTTATATTTAAAATAATTTTTTATTGTAAAATTTATTTAAATTAATATTTAATATATTTTTATTACATTTTAAAATATATATTTTTAATTTAAGATTAAAGAAAAAAACTAACAAACATAATTTTATAACTAAAAATTCAAACATATTAAATTTAAATGTTAAGGAAGATTTAGATTTTTAACCTAACCTTATTGTTTTTATATTTTTATATAGTATGATATAATTTTGATTGCATAAACAAAAGCATAATTTTACAAAAACTATACCATTAATGTCTACTAAGTAACAAACATGCACTAAGTGTCTTAAATTTTATACTTATAAGAACTGTATTCTCAGGAAAAGATAACCAACACCTTATATTTAGATGGAGTGCCCTTGTTTTCAAGGACACAAATCCTTATAATGGGCCAAAAAGAGTCTCCTACTTAATTAACAAACATTCATATCGTTCTACAAAACCAAGTTTGAATGGACCTAGAAAAGACAAAATTATAAACCTTTAAGTAGATGTATCGATTTCGTCTCCAGGACCCCTTCAAAATTTAACAAATCTCTCACACCCCCAAAAATATACAGTGACTTTCTCTGTGAAACAATTTTGCCCAAGAAAAAAAAAATGAGAAATTGAAATAAAATCATGGTATTAGCATTACTAGACAACTAGCACAAAAACTACATTTGTTAAAAAAATTATTTTTAATTTTTAAAATTATTTTTGAAACGTGTTAGGACAACGCCGGTGTGAAAGAAAAATATATTAAAAAAATAGTAATAAAATTGTTATTTTTATTTTTACCAACCAAATCATTAAATTAAATAGAGATATTGTTTTAATTTTATAACGTTGGAATGAATTTGAGTATATACGCTTGTGTTTATTCTCAACTTTATTTTGTATTTTCCTTGTTTTATCTTTCTTTATTCTGCTTTTAACGATAGACCGAAAATGGGTTTGGGGAGAGGGAAACATCTACAGAGAACACTAGATATCAGACCTTCATTTGCTTTGCTGACCGGGACAGCCTTTGTTCAGCTGACCCAGTCATTTTGTTTACAAGAATTAAAGCTAACAGTCTAACACCATGCCCATTGCCCCATCATGTTGGGTTTGTCACACTCTGTCTTGAGCTTTGGGTAAAATTTCTCTAAATTAAAAGAAGAGAAAACAAGTCACTTTCTTTCCGTCTCTCTTTAACTTTATACTGTTTATATTATATATTTTAATCTTTTTTATTTTTCAAATATTTCTGACGGTGATTTTTACTGAGAACGAGGCATTTTCTAAAATCAAAGAGAGAAAAAGAGAAGCTGAAGCCTCTCTCTCTCTCTCTCTTTCTTTGCTGCATTGTCTTCTTCTACTTAGAATCTTAATCTCACTTCCACGCATTAAAGTATTCTCTCTCTCTCTCTCTCTCTCTCTCTCTGGTCGTTGGTGGTTTCATAATTTCTGGGTTTTGCTTATTTGTGCCTCTACTTTTGGCATAATATACATAGCAGCAGAAGACCAAAGAAAGAAAACCCATTTCGTATATGTTTAGTCTGGCCTCTTCCTTAAAGTTTTGGTGCTTCTTCTGATTAACTTCTGAGAGTTGGTAATGAAATTTGTTCTCCATCACCACAGTGGACCAAGGAATCAGGAAAGAAGATTCACTACAAGGGGTTCTATTTTTTTTTATTGTTGACATCTTTTGCTGATTCTAAGCACAACTTAGGTTCCCAACAATAGCAGCAAGCATAGTAGAAAAGCTTTATGAAGTAATAGTGAAACAATGAGAGACGGGAATTCTAAGAAAAGCAAGGTTCTTTTTTCATTTTCTTTAGCTTCTCATTGAGAAATTCAAGAATTTGTCTTCATTTCTTATTCAGTTGGATTTGTGGAAACTGCTGATTGATTTTTTTTTTGTTTCTGTTGTTTTGTTAAGCTCTCATGGTCTAAGAAAATGGTCAGGAAGTGGTTCAACATCAAAAGCAAGACAGAAGGCTTCCAGGCAGATGATGTTTATGAAGGTCTGCTATTCTCTCTCTCTCTCTGTTGATTCTTTTGAGGTATATGGTTAAGGTTGTTGTGATTTTTGAGAAACTGAAAATACTAATTCAATTACTTGAATATCTGAGTTGCAATTTCTTTATTTTATTGCTATTCTTTAACAATGTACTAACTGTGTTTATCCTGGAAACTAATTCATACTGCTTAGTGCTCTTTTGTAACAATTTTAACAAATATTAAAACTTTTAATATGATTTTCATCTTCAGGACGTGACGTTGAATACAGAACTAGCTTCACAGAGAGGGAGCCATGTACAATCAAAAAGAGCAAAACAGGTTCAGTACTATACAACCGCTACTGTTTGAACTACATTAATTACCCTTCCAAAACTCCTACTTGGTTATGAATTTTATTGGTTGTTCATTCTCATTTCAAATGTGCAGAGAAACTTTGCAAGAACACTGAGCAGGCCCGGAGAAGAAAAATGAATCTCGAACATCCTCGAATTATAGATGTACAGAACTACAGGTAACTAGCAAGATATTAAGATACGTATTTGCAGATGTTTTTGACTAACGCATATTTCTTCTAGTAGTTAATTTAATGGCTTTTCTTTGTTAAAGCCTAAAATGCAATATAAGAAACAGTTGGCTCAGCTCCCAACATCTTGAGCTTTTAGGAGAATTGGTTGTTAACACTCTTCTAACAGTCTTAATTTTGGGGCAGCGTTTTTGTTGCATCATGGAATGTGGCTGGAAGATCCCCTCCGAGTAACTTAAATCTAGATGATTTGCTTAATACCTCACCTCCCGCGGATATTTACGTTCTTGGGTATGATTGATTATCTATATTGCTCATCTTTGGGAGCTGTGACTAAACTCTTCTATTGATCCACTCTTGATATTGAGACCTACTTTCCTCTTTCAGATTTCAGGAAATAGTCCCGCTTAATGCAGGTAATGTGCTGGGAGCTGAAGACAATGGCCCTGCCAAGAAGTGGCTGGCGCTTATTAGGAAGACTCTGAACAATCTTCCTGGGACAAGTGGTGGTAGTGCATGCTACACACCTTCTCCAATCCCAGAACCTATTGTAGAATTAGATGCAGATTTTGAAGGATCAGCTAGGCATACGAACTCTTCCTTCTTTCACCGGCGATCTTTTCAGACAACACAAAGCTGGAGGATGGATAATGACCCTTCTATGCCACAGCCTCGGCTTGATAGGCGATTCAGTGTTTGTGATCGAGTAATCTTTGGTCACAGACCAAGTGATTACAGGCCAAGCGACTATGGTCACAGATCAAGTGATTACAGGCCAAGTGACTATGGTCACAGACCAAGTGAATATGATCCCAATTACAGATGGAGTCAAAGGGCAAGTGACTATTCTAGGCCTAGTGACTATTCAAGATGGGGTTCCTCTGATGATGATAATGGACCTGCCGATTCACCAAGTACTGTATTATTCTCACCAATGTCTTATAGCTATGGTGGCTCTGCATCGAATGATGATGGATATCAAAAACCAAGGCATTCAAAGTATTGCTTAGTTGCAAGTAAGCAAATGGTTGGCGTATTTCTTACTATATGGGTCAAGAGTGAATTGAGGGATTATGTTGGAAACATGAAAGTGTCTTGTGTTGGAAGGGGATTGATGGGTTACCTAGGAAATAAGGTATTAACAAAAAAAATGTCTTAAGCCTCCTTATTTTTCATTTAGTTTCATAAATTCTCGAAGCAAGTAAAAAGATGAACCATATTCTGTTTGACTTTTCAGGGTTCAATCTCAATCAGCATGTCATTGCACGATACAACATTCTGCTTTGTCTGTAGTCATCTAACTTCAGGGCAGAAAGAAGGTGATGAGCTAAGAAGGAACTCTGATGTTATGGAGATTCTTAAAAAAACCAGGTTTCCTCGGGTTTATGGTGCAGATAATGAAAAGTCTCCACAAACTATCCTTGAGCATGAGTAAGATTTATTCTTTAATGTCAATGCCACAGTACTGCCAGCTTATGTAAAAATACATTCTGCTTACATTAAGTAAAAGAAGTTATGCTTACATAGAACTGAATTAAAATGCGTAAAAGTTTATTCCTGAAATCACTGAACTAGACATTTGCATCTTTTTATAACTGTGTTCGTTTTCAAACCGAAATAATTTTCTCTTTCTATAGCTTATCGATAACACTTTCTAGTTTCTATTACTTTCATTTGCATGTATATTTTTGGGTCAATTTTTTTCATTTTACTACTGCCACCTTACATTTATCATAGAACATCATTTATTTTTTCTAATTTCATATATTTTCCTTTTCTTATCTAGTCGAATTATTTGGCTTGGGGATTTGAATTATCGAATGGCCCTATCTTTCCGCTCTGCAAAGGCACTAGTTGAGATGCAGAACTGGAATGCCTTGTTAGAGAATGACCAGGCATGTTTGCAAATCCTCCAAACAACTTATATGTTTTTCTTTTAATTTGATTTTAGCTGCGATGGCTATACTTTTATACTGAATTGTTGATTGTTCTTTTGACAGTTAAGGATAGAGCAGAGACGAGGCCGTGTTTTTGTGGGATGGAATGAAGGGAAGATTTACTTCCCACCTACTTACAAGTATTCAACTAACTCAGACCGATATGCAGGGGATGATATGCACCCTAAAGAAAAACGTCGAACACCTGCTTGGTAAGAACATCCTCTATTATGAAGCATGTATAATAAAATGTCTGTATTAAAATTGTTAACTATGATATCATCCCAAGTAATATATATAGTGTAAGAAGTAAATATAAGGTTCCTGTTAGAAAAAGTTTTATATTCCAATTTTCAACTACTCAGTGGTTATATTATTGTCCATGAAGGTGTGATCGAATACTGTGGTATGGAGAAGGGCTGCATCAACAATGTTATGTCCGTGGAGAATCTAGATTTTCAGACCATAGACCAGTTTATGGCATATTTTGGGCTGAAGTTGAGTCTAGCCATAGCCGGTTGAAGAAAAGCATGAGTTATTCTAGTTCTAGGATTGAGGAGGAAGAATTTCTTCCTTATTCACGTGGATATACAGAATTGAATTTTTTCTAAGGACGAGAGAAGAATTGTGGTACACTTCTTTGATATTTAAGTACGTCCTCTCTCCCTCTCCTTCGTACACATGTAGAATGCACCTCAGGCACTAACACTAGAAGTTGCACAATTTTTTTCTATTAACATGTTTATGTTTAAGATAAAGAAAATATATACTCTCTATGATTAGGATAGAAATATATTTTTGGGAAAGTTCACTTCATTGCTGCAAAACATGTTCATGTTGGAATTCTTCTGTAAATATTGAGCATACACTGGTCGAGAACATATTAGCCTCTTAACACAGTATGTCACAATATAACGAACTAAACTCGACCCTGCAATTCATAGATTTCTGACCTGCAAAATGAAACTACTTATTTTTTTTTCCACTTGGGTTGATAAGAGAAGATATGAAAAGACAAGTTTGAAAAAAAAAAAAATAGATGTTTGGTATATTATTATGAAAGTGTCTTGCATTTTAGTTTTTTTTCTAACTAGAATTTGGTCCTCAGGTGCAAGCCATATATACATTTCACAGAACTCATCTCTGAAGAGTGATATAGACGGTCCCTTGGCCACTAATCGAAAAAGGGTTAGTCTTCTTTTTCTTTAATTTTACCTTTATTGGTTTTGCTGTTGGTCTTGATTTCTTTGTCTGATGTTACCTTTTGCTTTCTTTTGTTAGGTGCTTATTCTTGATTGATATGGTTGACTAATGTGATATATCACACGGTATAAAAACTCGAACCTCAAACCTTCAAAATGTTCAATTGCGCTCCATTTCGTTCGTTGTGTCAAAACTTGTGGGCCATTTGTGTGACATCGATCATCATAACATGGTTGCTAATAACACACCATCAGTTTCAGTAAACATTCATAATACATTTTCCCAATTAAGAGACACTTGACTTTTTATGGCATCCCCAAAGCATACAAGCATTAGCAGTCTTGTACAATGATTAGGTACTATTTCAAAATCATTTAATGGATACCCTTTTTTTTTTCTTTCAAAGTTATGTGATAATAACTGCCTATAAACTTATGATTGTAACTTTTTTCTTTTGCAGGATCAAGTAAACTAACCCTAGAAAGAAGTGCATAGTTGGAAGAGAAGTAGGATCTTTTGTAATTTATAATTCTTTATTCATTTCGAGGAATATACATTATATTGACACATTGAGAGTTCAAAGATATAGCAAAAACAGATATCATTATTTCGTGAACTTACTTTTTGGTTTATATGCAAAGAAAAAAAAGATGAGGCGTCGGTAAAGATTGATACTTTTTACTTTAGTACCCAAACCATTTCAATTTTTACTATATTTAATTGACTCGTGCTCATTAAACCAATTTGAATTGTATCTTTTAATTAACCAGACACAATGCAAGTAAATGCACGCGAGTTAGTTAGCAATTTTATGTATTATACACATAATATTATATCAATATGTATGAATTAATAAAAAATATTTTTATTTTTTGAACAATTGCATATAAAAATAAACTCATATTTTTGAATTAGAATGTATATACATGAATAATATTTTTTATATAATAATAAATATAAAATATTTTGTTCGATAATGAATTTTTATTGTTAAATATGTATATTATTATCATTATTTTCATAACGCAATAACATATAATAAAAATAATTATCAATTATATTTAATTTATAATTTTTATAATGTATTAAAATATTGAAAAAATTGTGTATTGATTTATACAAATAAATAAGAAAATTTTCAATATAATTGAATCTAAATATATGATTAAATATTTAATAATAAAATTATTAATTACAAAACATATATTAAAAGATAAGATGTTAAAAATAATTTTTTTAAATCAAAGATGTTTACTAATGTAGTTAAAAATTCTAATTTAAATAATGGATATGAGTCTTATTTTTTAAACTATTACACAAACCTTAACGATTAATTTATCTTCAATTCAATTATGATCTATTTATATTTAATATTTTTTGATATTTTATATTATTATATATATATATTATATATCCTAACATGTCTGTATTTAATACCATTGATGTATTTTTATATAAAAATAAATATATTACATATGTATGTAAGTTTGTTTAAATAATACTCGTGGGAGCATTTTATTATTTTAAATATGTAGATTTTTATTTTTTATATTATTATTAATCTTTAAATGAAAGCAATCTATAATAAAATAACGAGAATAAAGTATACAATTTTTTTAGACCAAGATATTTGCTACTCATACTCATGAAAATCATTTCATAACAATTTATTTTGATATTATATAACTGTGTTTTTTTGTGACAATAGTGTAAGATTAACTCATTTCTTTTACAAAACTATAGCAATGTGAATAAAATATATATTTCTCATTTATTAAAATAAGGGTCACGACGGTTGGTGACTTAATGGCAAGTGATGATGTAAGTAATAGTGGTGTATGTAAAAAGAAGGTTGAGGTCATATTAGCAAGTGCAACCTGTGTCAAAATGGTGTAGTAGTGGTGTAGTAATAGTGCTGGTGCTTTAATGATATAGTGTTAGGGTAGTGTAGGTGTTGTTGATTAATTACATTAGGTAAACTGTCTAGCAAGATAGCTCACTTAAAGAGATAGTAATAGTGGAGTTGCTATGATGATCAGTGTGCACTTGATCTTTATTGTTAGGAAAGTTGTTAGAGTTTATTATATGAGTTGAGAGTTTGTACATGTGTAACTAGTTATCATTTTGTGTATAAATAGATAATGTGTAAGTGTAAAAATTTAAGGCAATTTTTCATTAACATCAATACAAGAATTGTATTGCTTGAGTTCCTCTAATTCTTCTTCTTTGATTGTTTAACAAGAATATTCTTCTAATGAATTTACTTTTCAACAATTGACATGGTACCAGAACAAAAACTCAAATGAGTTTTCACGGGGATCAAGAACAATGATGGAAGTTTCATGTGAAAATCGTAATAATCAAACAAACATATTTTAGGAAAGAGCCTTAAATCAAGGTAATTGAGAATCTTTCTTATTCCATAATATGTTGGTAACACTTAAACTTGATAATTCTAATTTTATCATATAGAAACTTTATATCTTAAAAATGTTGAGAAGTTTAAAATTAGATGATTATGTGCTTTAAGATGCACCAAGTAAAGTTCTTTTTAATTGGGTTGTTATTCAAATATATAAGTCTTGGAAGAAGCAAGACAGGATGTTAGGGTGTTAGTTGTTGAGTTGTATGTTTGATGAAGTCTTGAAACATATTTCTCATTTTGATACCTCAAGAGAGTCATAGATCAAATTAGAGAAGAATTTTTCTTCCAAATCAAGAGTAAAAATGATCCAATAAAAGGGAAAGTGCAGAACTTAAAGGAAAGCAATCTTATTACAAGTGATTATGTCTTGAAGATGAAATCACTTGGAGATGAACTTGAATCTGCATGTTATTCAATTTCCGAAGAAGAAGAACTCATATATTTTAAGAGGGTTTAATGGGCAATTTTCATAATGTGCTTGCTATTATTATTGAGATAATGCTTGGTGAAAGAGTAACAATTGATGATACGAAGACATTTTTTCTTAGCTATTAAAGTTGATTTGAAAATAGAAAGATTGCAAATATGTCATTTCTTTTATCGATTCATTTAGTGTTAAGAATCCACTAGTTTTAAATATGCTTAATTCTGGTTTAATGATCTGAATTCCTTAAGTTTACCTTATTATAATAACTTTTCGGTGATGCCAATCACTAATCAAATGGACAATATGAATCTTGCTAACAATGTTGGTTATGGTGTTGTTCGAGGAAATCATTTAAATAATGGAGTTTAACAATCTTGATTTTATAAAAGGCAAGGAAAAGGAAGTAATGGTGGAAATGGCTTTAATGAAAGAAGATGAAGGTTCAATAGTAACAATAATAGCATACCTCAATGTTAACTTTATGGCATGCTAGGCCATTTATTATCAAGATGCTAGTACAGGTTTGATGCAAACTACAAGCCTCTTAATATGAGTAATCAAAACCAAAGTTATGTTATTCCACCACAACAAATGCAACAACAGATGCCATAAGCTTAGTCTATTCAATCGAATGGAACCTCCAATGCATAAGAAATGCTTGCTATAACTACTAATTCCTAAGCCTCGATAATAAATTGGTTCTCTCAACTTGAATGCTTATATTCATTTCCTCAATCTTCACAATAACCTTCACAAGCTACCTGTTCTACTGCATTAATGATTGTGGCATTAGAACCAGTTCTAGAATCCTTTTGGTATACTGATTATGGTGTTACCCATCATGTTATATCTAACCTTAATAACCTTTCCTTCACTCAACCCCACACTAGTAAGGATCATCTGATGATAGCAAATGGTAAGCAACTTTCTCTTAAGAATCTTTTAAGTGTCTCATAGTTTTCTAAAGATAATTTTTTTTTGTTTTTGAATTTCATCTCTATTATTATTATATCAAGGATTAATAAACGGGGAATGTTTTGCATCAAGGAAACCTTGCTAGTGGCCTGTATGCATTTGGTCTACAACTAAAGTTGATATCAGCTCCTAGTCAACTTCAATCAAGTAATCCTTATTCTCTAGCTTTGGTGTTCATACTATACCTGTAACAATTTCTCTTCTTTCTTTTATCTCTATTCAAAGTTTACATACTTGGCATACTAGGCTAGGCCATGCCTCACTTTTTGTTTTACGACAAGCATTAAATCAATGTCAAATATTGTTTACTAATAATACTGATGTGAATATTGTTTGTGGTATATATCAACTTAGCAAGAGTTATTCTTTAGCTTTTAATAGTTTATCATCACAGGTTACTAAGCCATTACATTTAATTAATTTTGATTTGTGGCCCTCACCTATTCAATCTTTCAATGGTATAATTACTATATTAATTTCATTAATAACTTTTCCAAATTCACTTGGGTTTATTTTCTTAAAATTAAATCTGGTACCTATCAAGCCTTTTTAGATTTTAAAGTTCAAGCTAAATTACAAATAGCTCACAAAATAAAAATACTTCAATCTGATTTGGAAAAGTGAGTTTCAAGGGTTAAGTTCAATGATAGCTTCTTCTAGCATAGTCCATCAAACCTCTTGCCCTCATACTCCACAACAAAATGCACATGCTAAAAGGAAACACATGTATATAGTAAAGCTTGACATGGCTATGCTATTTCACTCGTATATGCCTCTTAAATTTTAGGATGAAGTTTTTTATTCTAGCTCATTCATCATAAACGTTTTCTTGCTTCTACGATAGGTTTTAAATCTCCTTTAGAAGTTATGTTTGACACCAAACCCAATTATACCCTTTTAAAGATTTTTGGTTATTTGTGTTATCCGTGTATCAGGTCATATTCTACTTATAATCTAGAGCCTAGGTCTCAACCTTGAACTTTCTTAGGCTATAGTCCAAGGTGTAAGGGTTTTAAATGTTTATCTCCTGATGGTAAGATCAATGTTAGTATAGATGTTTTTTTATGAATCTTTTTTTCCCTTTCCTGGTTCATTGAGTAATTTTTCTCAATCTACTTAGAATACAATTTCTATTACTTGTTCTAAGTTTAAAGTTTTTGGCTTCTGTGTCAATTGTGTTTGTCTTGAATACTTCTATGTCTTCCTCTAGTATGTCTCTTGCTAGTGATATAGAGTCTATATCTTGTGTAAGGTCCTTGTCTTTACCAGCTTTCACCTTGTTTGACACTAATTATATTCTTGTAATGTATGCTTTTATGTCTAATACTACTTCTATTTTGTCTTCTTCTGTTGTCAATATTATTCCTACATTATTTAGGTCTATGTCTACCACTATACATGTTTTTTCTTCTTCTATTATTTCTATTGTTCCTCAATTAACTTTATATGCTGGTATCATGGGTTATTTTACACAAAGTCCTAATTCTACTTTATCTATTCCATCTCTAGCATCATTGCAACCCTATAAGACTAGTATTTTTTTTATCTAACAATTATAATTTGTCTTTAGTATCAACAACTATAACCTTAGTTACTTTTTCTCATATTTTGCCACTATCTACAACTAAGGTTTCTATACTTCATACACAAAATTTATCACTACCTATAACTAATGCTCATATAACCAATACTCTCATTTTCTCATTACTTGCAAATACTACTCACACAACTAGTGTTTTTGTTCTACCATTACCTATAACCAATGCTCATGCAATGATCGTATGATCTAAGTAAGGTATCCATAAACCAAAGGCATTGTTATTTGTTGTTGTGGATTTAACTTTTATTTAGCGATTGACTGTTAAATAAGCTCTGGCACATAAAGGATGGAATAAGAGCATGCAAGTTGAGTTTGATGCTCTTATAAAAAATAATACATAGGTTTTAGTACTAACTCTTAAAGATAGAGAGTGATTGGTAATAAATGGGTATGGAGACTTAAGAAGTTCGCCTCTAGTATTGTAGATAAGTTGAAATCAATAATGGTAGCCAAGAGCTTTGATCAAACATCAGGCTTTGATTTTAATAAGACTTTCAAGCTTGTTATGAAACAAGTGAGAATTATCATTACAATAGCCTTGAGTAAAAGGTGGTCTTTGTATCAACTAGATGTGAATAATACTTTTTTGAATGGTGTATTAATTGAGAAAGTCTATATGTCACAACCAGTTGGTTTTAAGGATCCCAAGTATATAGCTTATGTTTGTATTTGCAAAGCAATATATGGTCTTAAACAAATTTCTAGAGCTTCATTTAACACGCTTAAGGAAGCTCTCTTTTCCTTGTATTTTATACAATCACAAGTTAATGCCTCTCTTTTATATAGTTCTCCTACACTTTCAGTCATATTTTTAATGGTGTATGTGGATGATAGCTAACTAGTGTAAATGAGACTGAGATTCATAAGCTTAGTGCCAAATTTTTACTTAAATACTTAGGATTGTTTAGCTATCGAATTGTTTAGATGCTTCCTTGGAATTGAGATGTATTATCTTTCTAATGGGGATCTTTTGTTAAATCAAGGGAAGTATATAAGGAAATTACCGTTGAAAGCAAAAATGGATCTATCAAAACCTATGCCTACTCCAATGAATTTAGATGTTTCACTTTTAACTTATATTGGTGACACTTTTGAAAATACTTCCTTTTATCAAAGTATTGTATGAGGATTGCAATATGTAATAATCACTATACCTAACATCATCTTTGTTGTTTACAAGGTGTATTAGTTCACATCTAATCCTTTGTCTACTTATTGGAATGTGGTCAAGAGGATTTTTGAGATATTTGCATGGTTTGATTTACCATGGAATTGTGTGTAAACATGTTGCTCAATTAGTGTTTACAAGGATTCATAGATGTTGACTGGGCCTTTTCTCTTATGATAGGTGTTCCAGTACTAGTGTAGTGTTCTATTATAGTCCCAATCTAATTTTTAGTGTTCTAATAAGCAATCTACGGTCTCAAGATCAAGCACAAAGGCTAAATACAAAGCTCTGGCTCATGCTACATTTGAAATAACTTAGGTTAAGTCCCTGCTTACAAAGGTCCATCTTCAACTATTAGCTCCTCCTACTCTCTAGTGTGACAATTAGAGTTCAATTGCACTTACTATCAATCCTGTTTTACATGCTAGATACAAATATGTATAGCTTGATTTGATTTTTGTTAAGGAAAGGGTGCTTTCAAGCCAACTTGTAATGCATTATGTTCCTTCGATAGAACAAATTGCATACATATAACAAGATCTTTTTTTCATTCTTAGTTTTTATTCTTGCGTGGAAAACTAAATGTCATGATTTTTCCATTGAGTTTGAGGAGAGTTGTTGGTGTCTCAATGATAAGTGATGATGCTACTAGTAGTGGTGTATGTAAGGAAGAAGGTTGAGATCATATCAACAAGTGCAGGTCATGTCAAAGTGGTGTAGTAGTAATGCTAGTGCTATGATAGTACATGTATAACTAATCAATTACATTAGGTGAATTATCTAGCAAGACAACTCACATAAGGAGGTAGTAATGGTGCAGCTCCTATGATGGTCGAGTATGTACTTGATCTTTGTTGTTGGAAAAATTGTTAGAGGTTGTTAGATGAGTTGAGAGTTCATGTCTTGTGCATGTGCAACTAGTTATCATTTTGTATATAAATAGACAACGTGCAAATGTAAAAGCTTAAGATAATTTTTCATTATCTATACAAAAAATGCATACTTGAGTTCCTCGCATTCTTTTTTTTGTCATGCTATTTAATAAGAATATTTTCATGTGAATTTACTCTTCAACGATTCACAATAACTTTATTCATTGTTTTCACTTTTATTTTTAACTTTCAAAGTTTAATTTAGTGGAGGGGATAAACAAACTATAATGTTAAAAAGGTAAAGAAAATAATGGAGATGAAATTGAAAAGAAGTTTTGATTAATTTGATTTTATTAGTGTTATGAAGTAAGAGTTTCTATGATTTTCAGCTCTCATATTTATATTAGACTTGCTTGAGTAACTATTCTTTTTGCATGATTTCGGTAACAATTGCAAGATCATGTTAATATTTCAATTAAAAAATTTTGTTTCTTTATTTTTTTTATTCTTAAGTCTTGTTTAAATAAACTTGAATTGAAATCTAAATATTTTTATATTATCAATTTTTATAAAATAAAACTCATTAAAGATAAATAACAATATATTGTAAGAATGGTGCATTCACTCCTCTTGATTCACCTTAAAGATGTTTGCAATTTCGCATCATATTTCAAATAATATATGTTTTCTTATTATTCCAATTACTAATTATTTTGTTTCATAATTATCTAGATTCTTTCTTATTGTTATTCTATAGAAAGAAAGCAAAAAGTTGATCAAGCCTGACATATATTATCAATGAAGAAATTGCTTAGAGCTAAAAGAATAGTATGTTGAATTTGGATGATATTTGGGTAAATTACCTGTTTCATTATTCCACTTCTACGTCTGGTTAAATAAGAGCTTACTCTACATTGTGTAATATATATATATATATATATATATATATGTCTGCAAGACATATATTAAAAGCATAAGATAATATAGCATTTTTTTTTTCATGGGTTCATGGAAATTAAGTAAATGAATTAAATAAAGAGGTTACATTTTAGTTTTCCTAGTAGCTAAGTACATAATTAATAATAATAAATGCAAAGAAATTTTTTAATTTTATATTTTAACCTTTGTATTATACAATGGTACATTTTCCCCCTCTTTTACCAAATGATACACTTAATTATAGACATATAAAGTTTTATTTTAAAAATGTAACATATCAACATTAAGATTCCTTCCGAGGAAATTAACAATAGGGCATTTGAGCTTATATTTTTGATTAATTATATTAAGATGCAATAATAATATATGATTTTTATTGACATTAAAAAAGTGTGTTCCAACTCCATCATTACATATTTATAAATATGTAAGTGTGCTTTTGTATAACATAAAAATATTAATCACAAGTAATTATGATGCATTAATATTTAAATAAACTTAATTTCTTTTTTCTTTTCCCTATTCTTGCCAATCTTTTAATTCCATTATTTTGTAAGTTGTAACTGATATGCATTTATATAAATGTTTAAAAAATTATAAATAGTAGTAACATAAAAGCAATTATAAAAAAAATCAATAAAATCAATTGTAAATTTTGAATAAATGATAATTTTTTTTCTAGAGTACAAATATTTTCATTTATACACAAATTATTTTTTTCATGTTTATTTAATAATAAGTAAAAAATTTCTATAAAAAATAATAGTAAATAAAATTTATGTGTGTTTGAATATTTATGATCAACTAAAATGATAAATTAAAATTAAAGAGAACTAATGAAAATATTTTAGAAAAAATAATATATTTTTATTATAGTCTATCAAGTAAAATTTTAAATTGAAGTTAAAAGATAACTAATGACACTTCTCTTTCGAAAAAAATAATAATATTGTTTTTGAGATTCAATTTTATAAGTCATATACTTATATTTCAAAAAGAAGTTATATACTTATAATCATTAGTAATAAGTATTTAAGTTAATAAATAAAATGGACTTACAAATTAAATGTAGTATAAGAAATAATTTTTCATATAAAATTTTATTTGAATGATGTATTAATTTGTGTGTGTTGGGAAATTACGCAAATTTCCGATAAGCCAGATTTATGAGAAAGCAAGAATAGAAAAATAACACACAAATTTGATAACGGAGTTCGGCCAATCTTGCTTACGTCTCCGGACCTGCTGCAGATCTTTTTACTGAAAGGGGAGAAATTACACAAGGTGTTTACAACACTCACAACTCACAACCCAATTACACCCAAGAAAATTACTCTCAATTTTCTCTCACAAAAGCTTTTCTCTCTAAGCTTTTCTCTCAATTGGAATGAAAACTTTGGATGATTAATTCATTACAATTACACATCTATTTATAGAAAAATTCACTCCTTGAATTACTCATTAAATTAATGGTTCCTTAAATTGCTACTTGAATTAAGCTCCTTGTTTTGCTCCATGAATTGCTCCTTGTTTTGCTCCATGTTTTACTCCATGTTTTGCTCCTTAATTTAAGGAGC